>OX328014.1:11726718-14126718 GCA_946811545.1 Netelia fuscicornis | reverse complement strand
CCGTAAAGACGAACCTAACAATAACAATAATAACAATAACCACAATAAAAAAAGAGAAAAAAAATCGCCCGCCTCTATTCCCGTAATCATAATCATTGTTACGGACCAGCCTAGCAACAACTCGGCTGAACAATCCATCGATGCACATGCATCCCCGTCAGCAAATTCCATCAAACACGTTGACCCGCGATGGAAACTTCCAACGAGACTCCACTTAGTCGCCACTAAAGTTAGGCAACCCTAAGAACAAATTGCAACTATTGATCAATCGATTTCTCAATCGATACTTCGACATTTCCTGGTTACCCCGACGGGACTCCCCTACACCGTCGCCCGTAACGAGGATCCTCCACCCAAAATTATCTTTAGTCTTAATTGATTACTTGATTGATTACTCCGTCCTGACAGATGAGTCCCTCGACTAACGATCACTCAGACCTAAAGGGTGAGCATACTCTCGCGCACATAGATTGTCGCGAGTGTACCTCTGAGTTCGGGAAATCGGATGACTAAAATCGGCTAAGAACTCTATACGTGAGTGTAACCCTTTTGCGACGCATCACACCCACGAAATACCTTCGTATCGCGTTAATTACCGGATCGGCATTACGCGTCGGGATATTTCGAGTATTTAATCTTGTTACGGACCGATCAGCCTAGCAACAACCTGGCCGAACGATCCATCGATGCACGCGCGGCTTTGTCATCACTTTACCTAAATGCACCGACCCGCGATGGAAATTTCCAACGCGACTCCACGCGCTACTCAGTCAGCAATTAAATCATACATTTCTGGGATTGCTTGCAACAACCAATCAAACTCCCGATAGGAAATCCGATACTTCCTATTGCCCCCGCGAGACTCTTCCAACACCCTCGCCCCACGGTAATGAGCATTCCGATCGACAAATCAATCGTCAGTCTAAATTGGTACCTCCGTCTTAACAGACGTATCCAACGATCGGCGTACTCATACCTGAGGGCAAGTACATCTCGCGTATTGAGAGTCTCGCGAGTGTAACCTTGAGTGCGGAAGACCGAATCAAACCATTTAGAACTCATTGCGCGCAAGTTAACCAGCACGGCACTTCGCGCCCCTCGTAATATTCTTGTACCGCGATAATTACCCTAGCGGCATTACGCGTCGAAGTATTGCGAGTCTAAAATTCACACTTCAAATATTACTTTTATTTCAAACTGAGAGTGTTAGAGTCGAGCGAGGTGTATCGCGTTGCGAACGGTCGCCCCTTTGTGCCGACTCAGCAAAGACCCAAGATCGTGTGGTAGTGTCGCGTACGAGCGCGCCAGTGTAAACCATACGATCATTTCTGTACGAAAGCCGAATAAAAGATACCAAGTGCAATCGTGTGTACTATCTCTACACCCAAGGCCGCCGCCACAACCGACCTTCGCAGGAACCTGCCGACGTCGATAGGGCGAGAAACACACACATAAAAACAACCAGGTGAGGTGCGTTACACCGCTTTAACTGAGACAAGAACCCACAGTCGAATTCCTGACGTTCGACTATAAACAAATAAATATATTACGACGGAAACCCGTACGTAACAACTGGTGTCAGAAGTGGGATTTTTGTCTACAAACTCACCAACTAAATTCTTTCTCGTACACACACTCACACACCAACAACAAATGAGGTGAGGTCAGCGAACAAAAATGAAAATAATCTACGCCTGGACCATTTTTTTGGCCATCGCCAATAAAATCTCGGGACGCCCACAAGCCGTCGACCCTGCACCAACAAGCTACTGGATCACACGAATTAAACACAACCCAGGCATATTCTTTGAAAATGTTCTACCCCGATAACAAGTAGTATGTATTAAGTAGTACATACACCGAGTAGGTTAAACATTGCGCTGACTCAGCATTGCGCAATTATCAGAAGCCGCGCGAACGCCGACGCAGCCGAGTTCCAAATTAAAATTACTTCGAAAAAGAATCTCCAAATCCGGGAAAATAATGTAAACCAGATTTGGGGCACAAAAACAAAACAATGTTGACTAAGCTGTTCCACTTATAATCCTATAAAAGGACCAGCCAGCCAACATTGAAAGCAGTCTGAATTTAAACTTTAAAACCTGTACGTGCGGCACGATGGATTTACGTAAGAAATCCGTCTTTCCTTTCTCTTGTTCTTGTGTAAATAAACTATTCTTATTTTTACTTTGATGTTTCACTTGGGTTCTAACCCTTAATTAGAATATCCCTAAACATACTGTGCAGTACGGAAATCGTGCGGTACAATATTGGTGGCAGCGGTGGGATTTTAAAGTGACACAAACATAGTAAATTGTTGCCGCCGTCGCAAGGACGACCCTTCATTCCGAAGAATAGCAGTCATCGTCAGTGCGGAAGGCAGACTCCAATTGGTCCGCACCGAACGATAAGAAGACGCACCTAAACGAGAGGATCCTAGGAAGACGTACATGCTTCACAAGATCCAACGGGGATGTCGAGAATAATCTGGCTGTAAGTCACATTTTTCTCATATTATTATTCCAAAAGTAAAGCGCTACGGACGCTGCGAGATATTGCCGGAAAAATTCTCTCAAAAAGTGACGCGCTAGTACACGGGAAAGATGAGTACTACGAGAACACCAGTGGACGGAATTAATACGCAGAGGGGAACCGATTTCGAAGAAACGGATGATCTTCAGGATCTCGAACAGAGCGTGTTCGAACCCCGGCGTACTGTGCTGGCTCATACACCCCCACGGGGGGACGCGGTACCTAGAGGGCCTTCGCGAAGGGCTCGAAGCGAAGGAAATTCGGAATACCATCCGGACATTAGTCTTAGGGAATCTCCGATGGACGCCAGACGCAGGTTAGGGTTACCGAGTCTTGCACTTTCTCCGGTAGCAAGAAATCTTCTCAACGACCTACCGATCGAAAGGGAAGAACCCGAGGATGGACGAAGGCGGCTACAAGGACCGCCTGCGTCAGGGGACGCGGTGAACGTCCGCCTCGATGCCCTAGAAAGACTAGTCCGGAGAACTGGTCGAGGATGTTCGCGAAATTAAAATTCAAATATACCCGACGCAGCCACAGCGCCAACGGCCGGGGGTACAATTTGCAGACCCGTATGTGGAAGAGCCCAGGTATATCGACCTTGGGTTAACCCTACGGACTATCCCAAAATTCGAAGGAAAAGATCAAGGTGATCTAGACGAATTTCTACTCTCTTGTGAGACTGTATGGGATAAAGTGCATCCCAGAGAGCAGGATACTTTCCTTGCTCTGATTAGAAGTGGCAAAGTGTGTGGTCGGGCCTCGCGAGATATGCGATATAAAACGACCCACTTTTTAGCCGAATTACGAACAGAGCTAGAGGCTCTGTACGAACGACGGAAAACCCTCGCCACCCTGCAGTATGAATTTTGCCAACTGCGACAGGGAGGGAAGGAAAGTGTCTCCGAGTATGCCGCAAGGGCAGAGCGTTTAACGATGGAGTTAAACGATACATTATGCTCGGGAGTGGACCCGCACGGGGCCCGGTATATCGAGGAAGCTACTCGCAAAACGGCCCAAATGAATTTCGAAAACGGGCTGGAAAAGGAGATACAGGTAATCGTACGCTCACGAAATTACCCAGGTCTGCACGAGTCCGTGGTGGGGGCCATGGAGGTTGAAAAACTCATGGGACATATAAGGAAACCTCATACGGAGAAAAGGGAAGTGCGACGCTCCTTACCAGCCACCGGCGCAGCGCCACCGAAATGTTTCGCGTGTGGAAAAATCGGACATGTTCAGAAAGATTGCAGACAGTCCATGGGACGACGCAGCCTCCCAACTCAGGTTCCGCACCGAGTTAATCAAGTAGAGTCAAGCTGCTCTTACTGCAGAATGAAGGGGCATGAGCTCAGGGACTGCAAGCAACGGCTATTGGCACCCCCGCGGAAAGATAGGGACTCAACAAGGACGGCACCCTATCGCCCGAAACATGACTCCCGTACGATAGACTCGTACGATCTAAATATGATTTGCGGTGTTGTACCCCATAGTACAACGAAGGAATATTCCAAGAGAACATTCCAGTAGAATTAAATAAAGATAAAATAAAGAGCACTGTGACCATATATGGTCACAGCGCAAGTAAAGGTCAAAAACCCCAAACTGCGAAATAGACAGTTTTAGGGTAAAGGCGCGAACCACGCCATCGAAACCGTCGTTGTGACCATATATGGTCACAACGACGGTTGTGACCATATATACCATACTGACTATACCGTACATCGTTGTGACCATATATGGTCACAACGATGTACGGTATAGTCAGTCAGATTCTGGACCTCGCACGGTGCAGACTGCGCCCGCGACTACTAAAACTAATTACGAACTCTAGTTGAGTATTTTCGGAACGACGGACTTAGAGTGAAGTTACCGAGTGGACTAAAGTGCAGTAAAGAGAGCGAAATACCCTGTGTGAAGCCTGTAAGACACCACGTCCATTTATTCAAATTCAGAGCATTGTAAAATCGTAACGTAGTCTATTGAACCGACTCCGCGATTATCCAATCGTGTAAACTGTCATTATAACTCTTGCATTCAATTTTACTGTAACAATATATTATTCCCTTTTTATACAACAAAAGTCTATCAATATTATTTCGCTAAACCCTTCCTTAAATGCGAAGAATAACGAAACATCCATAATTCAAAGGGCTCAAATTCAAATTCAACCTCAACTTAAAATCAAAGTATTACGATTGATCTTCTCTCGTCCACATCCAAGTGACTCCTGACTAGTGGTGCTCTCTATCGTGCACGCGGTCATCCCACTTATCCATTGATTGCCAGCGGTGCTCTCTATCGTGCACGCGGCCGTCAAAACTATCCATTGCTTATTTGCCAGCGGTGCTCCCTATCGTGCATGCGGTACTTACCTGCGACTCTTCCCGAGGATCGATCAATCGGTAATTTGACAGTAGTGCATCGAGCATATTTGAATATTACCGTATAAAGGCTTTTCTCATGGGTAGACGCCGGGGAGGAATTAAACGCCAAATCCGCCGCGCTATCGCCATCGCCGACGGTAAAGCGAAAACGTTTTGGGGACACAATAAAGTACTCGCACGTACTAGTCTTTACCACGAACTTGCACCGATCCATTTGTTGGCTCTGTCCTCGAGTGACACCCCAGTGACCAGCAGCGCTTCCCCAGTACTACGGATCGCCAAGGAAGAGAGGATCAACGCTCGAGTACTGAAGTACACCTGTAACTTGCACGGTCACCTGACTCCGATTTTTGAGATTCGACCCATCGTCGTCATCACTCTCGACTAGGTCATCTCTTCGCTGAGTCTCCTTCTGTTTCGTTGGTCTACACCCGCTACGCCGACTACTCGTTCATCTGCCATAACCCAGCGAAAGGTAAGAATTTCAGCACACTTATAATTGATACTTACCACTCCCCCATTACTCGGCACGCACGTCCCGCGAAGAATACAACAGTCACGCCTCCATCCCTGACGAGCGCATTCTCGCCTAAACAGGAGCCCCCTCTTTGTGTTCCGTGTTGTTTTTTAAAAACTTAATATTATCGAGCAGGACGTAACATAAAATTTCGTCGTTGTGACCATATATGATCACAACGACCAAAATACGGAACATGCATTTTCTGCATAGCGACTCGCGGGAACGACCCGCGATCGCGACAATTATCAACCAGCCTTAATTGACGAACAGAGCTAATCAGTTGGTTTTGATTGAAGCTCTTACCCTATTAACTTGCGTAATTTTGTAACTTGTTAATCTAAATCTTACAATAAACTGTTATTTCATTTTACTTCACTGACTCGAGTTTTACTCCTTATTGGCTATTATCCCAAAATAAAATCTTATCGTGCAATACTAACGTGTTGCCGATATAACAACGGCAAACCCCAATGAACGCTCGATAAATCGGTTAGAAACGCGAGTCGGCGCTGCCAGCGATTTCCACATAGAGTCGCCGGAGAGTCAATTCGGAATACTGACACTGAAATCCGACACCGGAGCACAAATCAGCATTATCAACCGAGGCGCCGTAAAATCCGGGACAGAGGCCGAGGATACAAATATTTCCATAACTGGCGTAGGAGGTCAGGATGTTACATCCCCATAACGTAACCACCATCGCGCCTTAAATACGAGCATCCCTCCTTACGCCAACGCACGACGTAACCCTAACTCGGGGATGAACGCGGCGGGGAGAGATGCTCAGGCCCAAGAGTGGGGACAGACGTTAAGGATAAATTTTCCTCCGAATTGGAAAAGTAAGGAGTAGGAGACGGTGGAGACTTTGGACCAATAAGAAATTTGTAAACTACCCTCTCCAACCCCTACGCAATAGACAAAGATAGTTGATAGACTAGTATATAAGGCCCGAATTTTAGCATAAAAATCAGTTCTTCATCAACATTCAAACTTGTAAGCTTCTCTTAAGTCTTCAAAATTGTAAAAGTCCTGGATAGAGCAAAAACCCTGTACTGCTCTACCAGTCTCAACTCAACCAACCAAGAAAAATAGAAAAGAGTAAGTTACTAACTGACTCCCACAAATTATTGAATTGCGAGGACCACCTCGAGTTCAAAATTCCTTCTCAACAACAAGTCGAATTGCGTGGACCACCCCGAGTTCGACGATCCTCCAATACTCCATATTGAACTGCGAGGCCCACCTCGAGTTCGATCATCCTCCTACACAACCCATTGAACTGCGAGGTCCACCCCGAGTTCGATAGATTCCCCAAAGAATAAATGAGTTGCGAGGACAACAGCGAGCTCATTCTTTCCATCATCCGTTGAGTTGCGAGGACCACCTCGAACTCAGAGGATACCTTCCTTACACATTAATCCAAATTCCTTCTAACTTCTGGGGACTCCATAGTCAAAAATTCATTCATCTGATCAAACTCCATTAGCCCGTTTCCCAAGACTCATTAGCTTTGCTAAGGTCAAAAATAGGGCAACTATTATGTTACTAGGACCTAACAAGGAAATAAAAGCATTGTGCGCGGTGAAACTGAATCTCACCACTCCTAAAGGAAAAATCGCTCACTGGTTTCAAGTAATTCCAGATAAGATACCCCTGGGAGCCGATGGTTTTCTAGGAATGGATTTTATGCGAAAACACGCTGTGAATATCCTTGGAGGCAGGGAAATTGTTATTAATGAACACTGTATGCCCTTGATCCAAGGGACGACGAAACTTAAACTCCCGCCTCGCAGCGAAAGTATCACGTACGCGGCTACGGGTTGCAAATTTGTCGGAATGACAGAAAAAAGAATTTTGACGGACGGAGTCGTAATGGGGGCATGTGTCACGAAGCCACAAGGAAACAGCAGCATGCTAAGTGTAGTAAACACGACGGCCGAGGAAGTGGAAGTCGTACGACCCATAGTAGAACTCGAGCCGCTGCCGTCAGCAGAAGAGCCAGCCGGCCTCGAGGCGGGCCCAAGGTCGACACACGACGTAGGCGCAGTCAGCACGAAAGACTGGGTTACGCGTCTCGAAAAATTAAAAGGAATGGTGGACATCACGCATCTCAACCAAGAGGAATCAGAAACGCTCTGGGATATTTGCAAGGAGTACGCGGACATCTTCCATCTAGAAGGAGATAAGCTACCTTGCACGCATATGGTAGAGCACACAATCCCGTTAAAGGACGGGGTGCTGCCCATAAAGGTCCATCCTTAACGGTTGCCGGAAACGCACAAACAAGAAGTGCAAAGGCAGACCGAAGAAATGCTACGAGATCAAATAATACGACCTAGCATGAGTTAGTGGAATGCGCCATTACTTGTTGTCGCAAAGAAACCTGACGCAGCAGGTCGAGTCAAAAAAAGTATCGTCGTCGACTTCCGAAAACTAAATAATGCCACCGTAGGCGATTCCTACCCCTTG
Source organism: Netelia fuscicornis (assembly GCA_946811545.1). NCBI lineage: Eukaryota > Metazoa > Arthropoda > Insecta > Hymenoptera > Ichneumonidae > Netelia > Netelia fuscicornis. Next base: position 14,118,810 of record OX328014.1, on the reverse strand, counting down.
CCCAATATCACCGACATTCTGGACCAATTGGGACGGGCGTTTTATTTTTCAACCCTCGATCTCGCATCAGGGTTTCATCAAATCCCGATGGCAAAAAGGGACAGAGAGAAGACCGCATTCTCCACCCCCAAAGGACATTTTGAATTTGTCCGAATGCCTTTCGGACTGAAGAATGCTCCGCCAACCTTTCAAAGGCTTATGAAACCGTGCTGGCCGGCCTAAGTGGAATAAAGTGTTATGTATACCTCGACGATATCGCGATATTCGGTGCTATCTTGTCAGAGCACAACAAGCGGCTACGGGAAGTTTTTCAACGGCTGAGAGATGCTAAACTGTCCCTTCAGCCTGAAAAATGTCGATTTCTGCGCAAAGAGACGCAGTACCTAGGCTACATTATCTCCGAAAAAGGGGTACATCCAGATCCTGGGAAAATCGACGCCGTAACAAATTTTCCGACGCCACGAAACGCGAAAAGCGTGCAGTCGTTTCTGGGGCTAGTCGGTTACTACCGAAAATTTATAAGAGATTTTTCCAGAATCGCTAAATCCTTAACGCAACTAATTAAAAAGGACACGGCATTCGAATGGGCAACGCCATAAGATCAGGCGTTCCAGGAGCTGAAGATGGCCTTAACTACGGCACCGATATTGCAGTATCCAAACTTTGAAAAGCCGTTCGTCGTGACCACGGACGCTTCGGATAAAGCTATCGGAGCCATCCTGACGCAAGGTGACGTAGGCGAAGACTTGCCTATCTGCTACGCAAGCAGAACGTTAAACAAGGCATAGCAAAATTACTCTACCACGGAACAAGAATTACTGGCTATCGTATGGGTGATAGGACAATTCCGCCCGTATGTATACGGCACGCACTTCAAGGTGGTAACGGACCACAAACCCCTTACCTGGTTGTTTGGGGTCAAGGACCCCGGCTCGAGGCTTATGCGATGGAAGTTAAAACTCTCCGAACATGAGTTCGAAATCGTTTATAAAGCTGGTAAGCCAAATACTAATGCTGACGCATTAAGTCGCATATATGCGACCACGGGCTCGCAAGCGAAAATTCGGTTGGAGGATGAAAGGGAAAAAGTCGGTGACAATCTGCCTTCTCCAAACGCCGAAGATGCGAGCAAGAAAATGAGGAGTTCGGACTCGCGAAACTCGCTCAGCAATGAACCTCCAAATCAAGAGGAAAAGGAGAAAATACTCTACGAACATCATAGTGCTTCCCTAGGCGGGCATCAGGGACTGACTCGAATGTTAAATAGATTAAATTACGACTGACCAGGGATACGTAAGGACGTCGAGAATTACGTGAGGAATTGTGACAAATGCCAGCGAAATAAAATACGTCCCATGGTCAGAGCTCCAATGGTAATTACGGATACGCCAACGAAGGCGTTCCAGAAGTGTGCAATGGATATCGTAGGACCACTGCCAGAAACGGAAAAAGGGAATAAGTACATCCTCACTTTCCAGGACCTACTCACCAAATACGGCGTGGCCATCGCCCTACCCAATCAGCAAGCGAACGAAGTCGTTAGAGCATTCGCCGAGCAAATCATCTGCCAATACGGTACGCCAGAGACCGTACTCACCGACCAAGGTACGAATTTTCTTAGCGCTACATTCAAGGCTATCTGCCAACTGCTGCAGATAGCCTTGAATGTAGCGCACAGCCTCATCTATGGGAGTGAAGCAGAATTGCCAACAGCTCTGCAGAGAGAACCAAGGGTTACCTACTCGTATGACGACTACGCTCAGGAACTGCGCGAGCGTCTTCGAGCAGCTTGGACATCTGCAAGAGACAATTTGAAAGTCGCAAAGGAGCGAGCTAAAATACTGTATGATCGAAAGAGTAAGCCGCTAGATTTCAAGGTAGGAGAAAAAGACTGATAATTGTCGCGATCGCGGGTCGCTCCCGCGAGTCGCTATGCAGAAAATGCATGTTCCGCATTTTGGTCGTTGTGACCATATATGGTCACGACGACGGTTTCGATGGCGTGTTTCGCGCCGTTACCCTAAAACTGTCTATTTCGCAGTTTGGGGTTTTTTGACCTTTACTTGCGCTGTGACCATATATGGTCACAGTGCTCTTTATTTTATCTTTATTTAATTCTACTGGAATGTTGTCTTGGAATATTCCTTCGTTGTACTATGGGTTACAACATCCCTCCCCCCTAAGAGAAAGAAACGGATTTATTTATTTTCGTTTCTCTTTTACAAATTTCTTACTTTAGTTTCCCGATTATTTATCCCTTTTATTCTAATTTTATTTCGTGCCCGTACTCGGCGTGTTACGTTGGAAGAAAACGTGTAGTTTAGCAGCGGACGCTTTCCTTTTCCTAGGTGTAGGTTTAGCTTCCTCTATCTCGATGGTTTCCGTCGGTTGTTCTCGAAATTCGATGTTCTGCGTTGGCTGTACTATCGTTGTTTTTCCTCTTCGTTTCTTCAGATACATGTATATTATGTACGCTGCTATTAAGACCATTGCTATAGTGCTAATAGAATATGTGCCTATAGTGTGATAATACTGTGAAGTTTGGACTTCTTCAGATTCTAACTCTTTCTGCATAGTGTGCAATTTTACGCCTTAGTCATTTAATTCTTTTGGGTTACTTATTACATTTTTTAAGTTAATTTTTCTGTTTTCACTTATCGTTTTCGGTTCGGTATCGAATTTGTTTACTAGATGAGTTAGATTGAACGGTGGCAAATATGTTTCGTATTTTTCTTGCACCGTTTTATTTTCTGTTTTGATCTTAAAATTAGTGGCGGTCACAACGCATTTCCCTATCAAAGCCAGTATACCTGTTCCTTTTAGTATTTCGTTTTCCCTGATTTTTTTATTACAAGATATTGTTATTCTCTCGTCTGTTGGGGCTACGAAGATCCAACGACTCAGTTGGTGTAGTGGAATTATTACTGTATTCTTAAGTGTTATTAATTTTTTCGTGCATCCTGCTGCTTCAGGGTTCGCTATCGCATAAGTTAATATTTCGCATGGTGCGGAGTTTGTAATTGTAAGGGATGGGTGGGTGGGTTTACACATATATGTTTCGCTTAATTTTTTACATTTGTGTAAATCGGTGTTACGAACATATGTACGGCGTTCCTTATCTACTATTATGTTTTCGTCCGTCGTTTCTAAGTATTGGTATGTGTCGTTGAACGTGTGAGTTGGTAGTGGGTATACTTTGCTGACGATATATTCTTGTTCTCCGACGAGTGGTATTTCTATTACCACTACTATTGCATTCTCTTTGCTGTAAGCTTTAATATCGGCCAACTGTAGTAGTTTGAGTGCGTTCTGTCGTGTAATAGTGGTTGGTAGGCTGCGTCCTGTAGGTAGGTGTGGTAGTGCGTCTGTGAGGTACTCTACCATCTTTTCGCCTGAGAGTACGCCGGGTGTAATAATACCCTGAGCGAGTCCTGATAAGAAGTTTTCTAATTCTCGTATGCCGTCGAGCAATGATTCGACGATTATGCTAAGACTATTGATATTTTCGTCTAATGATTGTCGAATTATTAAGTGCGAAATTTCGTAATTGATGCATTGTTCTATGTTCCTTATAGTATTTTTTAGGTTGGTTTCGTTTTCTTCAATATTTTTAACCGTTTGGTTGAGGATGTCTAAGGTCGTTTCTACTATTTGTAGATTTTCTTTCAAGTTACTTTTGAATGTTTGTTGCGTCGTTTTTAATTCGTTTATTTCCTCGTCTAGTCGTTCTGCGTCGTCCGCGTCCATGTTTCCTGTGAGGGCTTTAATTACCGTGCCGAGACCGTTGATAAGGCCTCTTTTAGCTCGCAGGGTGTTTCCTGATAATTCATATATGGTTTCCATACCTCTATTAATTTTTTTGTTGTAGTTCTAGTAATGTTCCGTTGAGAGTTTTACAAAGGGAATCGGTCATTGCTTGTTTGGCACAAGGGGCGTTGAGATCGCGTAGGGCGGTCTTAATGAATTTTACCCTGGTTTGCATCGATTGTAAATCTATGTGTAGAATTAAACTCCATGTGTCTTCGGTGATTGACATGGTTCCGATCCTTTCGTACAATATTCCGGGATTATTCTCGAGAGTTCGTATCTCGTACGGCCACGGGTCGTCTCGCGCGTCTCCTCCGGACGATGCCAGTATCGTCATGCTGTAATTAGAACGCGTGGTGTTATCTCCGTGGGAAGGTGCTGACGGTAGGTTCGTAAGTCTACTTTCTGTATTCTAGCGTATGGGGATTTTGTCTTTTTATTTTATTTCTATCTTTTCAGGGGGTTCTCCATGCTCTGGAGCTCTCTCCGAGCTTCATTAACTCTTCATCCTTTGACGGAGACGTGTCTCAGAGATCCTGCAGTAAATTCGTTATGGATTCTCCAGCGTGGAGACGACTAAACGCAATGTGCGAGCGCAATTATGCGCAAAGGATGACGGTGAGTGTCTCTTTTCTTATAGATATCTATATAGATATTTTTTATAAATTTTTTTTATTTAATATAAAGTGTGGGTGCTCGTCTTTTTGTTTTTGTTTTTAACTTTTCTCTCCTTTGGTTTTCCAGAGGTTTTGGCGTCCTCAGCGGGTGCTGGGCGGCTCAGCTATTATGGACGATTTTATTCGGTTGGCCTTGCCGGTGCGTCGTCGTCGTGAGGCGAACCGGAGGGCCGTCGACGCTCTGTGGGGTGGAGGCGACTTTGAGGGCGAGGCCGACCCCTTCCCGGAATTCGTGGGACTGAGCCGCTTGTTTTCGTCGGGGGAGTCGTGTCCGGCTTGTGGGCACGTTCTCGACGTATAGTGTCCTGTATCGGAAAGGGAAGGGTGCGGCTTTTTGGCACATCCTGAATAAAAAGTTTTTCTCCTAATTCCTTGGTTATTGTTTGTTTATTTATTTAGGGCAGTGGCGAATTTTGATTCGCCCCCCTTATTATTTAATTAATTAATTATTATTTAATAAATTTAATAATTAATTAATAAATTAATAATTAATTCATTATTATTTACACATTTTTTTTTTATGGTAGATATAAATCCGGGGGAGGGTTTTTTTTTTTTTTTTTTTTTTTTTATTAAATTTTCGATTTATCCGGTCGCGGGTTTAATGTTCGATGAACATTTTTATGCGGTTCGCGTGAACCTTTAGGGACCTGCGTCCCTTGGTTATTGCGTAGGTGACGGGCGACAGTCGGTCGGTAATGCAATATGGTCCGATCCATTTAGGGGTTAGTTTCGCCGACCGTCCTCGTCGTACCGTCTCGTCGTGTAATAATATCTTGTCACCGATTTGAAATTCGGGGATTCGAGTCTGTCTGTCAAAGTGGTGTTTAGATTTTGATTTTGCTTGCTCTAAATTTTTTTTAGCGCTGCTCCATGCGGCTCGAAGTCTTTCTCGTACTTCTTGTGCGAAGTCGTCGGCGGTATAGGTGAGCCGGGGCTCCGTTTTTATCGACGTTGGTAATCTAGCTGGCGTTCCGTAGACGAGTTCATGGGGCGTATAGCCAGTGGCTGTGTGCGGTGTGGTATTATACGTAAACATCGCGTATGGTAGCCACTCATCCCAATTTTCTTGGTCCTCTTCAATGTAGCATTTTAGATATTCGGCCAGAGTTCGGTGTGACCGTTCGAGCGCTCCGTTCGATTCAGGGTGATACGCGGTCGTTTGAATTTTTTGAATTTTTAGTAATTTGCAAACTTCCTTGAACGTTGTACTAAGGAAGTTCGTCCCTTGGTCGGACAATATTGTCTCCGGTGCACCAAAACGACAAATTATTTTGGTAACTAGCGCTTTCCCTACTTCCGCTGCTTCTTGATTTTGCAGAGGGATCGCTTCGCTATATTTCGTCAATAAATCTTGGAAAGTCAAGATGTATTTGTTTTTTGATGAGGTGACGGTGAGGGGCCCTACTATGTCGACGGCGCATTTCTCGAACGCCTTCGTCGGAATGTCGGTGATGACCATGGGCACCTTCGTTATTCTTCTTACTTTATTTTTTTGGCATTTCTCACAGGCGGATATGTATTCCTCAATTTGTTGTTTCATTCCGGGCCATTCGTATTTTAGTTTTATTCTCTCCAGTGTTCGCGTCATTCCTTGGTGACCACCGAGAGGAGCATCGTGGTATTCGCGAATTATGATTTTTCGTTCGCTGGGCTCGGGACAGCTTACGCCTTTGCGGCCTCTATCTCTCTCTTTCTCGTGGCGGAGGCGCTGTGGCTTCGCGTCGCTCACGCGGTCGTCCTCCTCCCGTGCCGCGCTTCCCTTGGTCGCTGCGCACGAGTCCGCGGGGACTTCGTCGCTTGAACCGTCGTCGTCGCTGTCCTCTGTGTCGCTCTCTCTGTCTTTCTTCGCTCTCTCTCTGTCTTTCTTCGCGCTCGCTCTCTCATCGCGCGACGGTGCGGCTCGGGTTTCCCGTGCCTGTGCGCGTGTTGTTGCATATATACGGCTGAGCGCGTCGGCATTAGTATTGGTTTTACCGGCTTTGTATTCCACGTTGAATTCATGTTCTGATAATTTTAATTTCTATCTCATAAGTCTTGAGCCTGGATCCTTTACGCTGAATAACCAAGTTAAAGGTCGATGATCCGTGATCACGGTGAATTTAGTTCCGTAAACGTATGGTCGAAATTGTCCTACGGCCCAAACGATGGCGAGCAATTCCTTTTCGGTCGTTGAATAATTTTGTTCCGCCTTATTCAAAGTTCGGCTGGCGTAACGTATCGGCAGATCCTCACCTATCTTGCCTTGTGATAATATTGCGCCGATTGCTTTGTCGGATGCATCTGTGGTTATCAGGAAAGGTTTAGCGAAATCCGGATATTGTAAAACCGGAGCCGTTGTGAGCATTCTTTTTAATGTTTCGAATGCTTCGTCTCGTTCTGCTGTCCATTCAAAGCGAACGTCCTTCTTCAGTAACGTCGTTAGTGGTTTCGTTATCTGGGAGAAATTTTTTATAAATTTCCGGTAATATCCTGCGAGACCCAAGAATGACTGTATTCCTTTCACGTTTCTTGGCAGTGGAAATTCTTTGACCGCCTTGATTTTTTCTTCGTCGGGTTTCACCCCTTCCTCGGTTATTATGTGTCCGAGGTAATGGGTTTCCTTTCGAAGAAAATGACATTTTTTCGGCTGAACCGCCAATTTCGCTTCTCTAATGGCCAGTTTCTTCATACACCCGGTTAACTATCTGGCGAACAAAGATATCGGTCAGATATCTGGCATTTGGTTTTCTTCACTCGAGCCTCGGGTTTTGTATCCAACGGATAGTTGTTCTTTTGAACACTCACTTCTGTCACTGAAGGTACATGAAAATCACTATAAGTTCCTATATTGTACTAGTGAAGTCAGGATAGGTTTTTTCGGAAGAATAAAGAACTTTGAAATTTTGTGTGGAACAGTAAGTTCACAAATATAAAAAATAATGTCAAGTGAAAAAAGAGGTGCGAATTTCATGAAAAGCGAAATAGATTTGTTAATAGACATAGTATTAAAATACAAACATGTGGTAGAAAATAAAAAAACGGATGCAACAAGTTGCCAGGACAAAAATGAAGCGTGGGATAAAATAAGCCACGAATTCAATGCAGCTTCAGGAAATTTTCTTCGATCTACGAAAACAATTCGGTCGAAATATGATACAATAAAAAAAAATATCCGCAAAAAATGTTCGTTCCTTAAAAGTGAACAAACGAAAACAGGCGGTGGTCAATGGACAGGCACTTTGACGCCTGGCGAGGAGAAGATTTTGTCCTTAACACCCAATACAATGATCGGTTTCAGATCAAGATTCGATGATGATGCGATGGATTTAGGTAAGTACACCACGTTAATGACACATAAGTATAGTACTGCAAGCACGCCACGTGATGAGTATGAACTTTGATTACAGAAGCAGGTCCGAGCAGAGCAATCCAACATATAGAAGGTAGTTTGTCTCATATAAATAGTCTGTGATATTATAGAGGTGTTGTGCCTTGAATCCAAGCACTAATCATTGCGCTGCTCTAGCGCTTGGCAACCGATAGAAAAGCGTTCCAACATCGTACGACGGAAACAAATCAGCGTTTTCTGCCAAAGTCACAGTTTTGAGGGTGACTTTGGGCCGCACGCGCTGCTGACAGTGCAATGCCCAAAGCAGATCCGTGGGAAGTTTGCCGAAGCACCGAGCATCGACGAATACGCCGATGCTTCGATTAGGCAGTCTCTTAGCAACAGCAAGAGCGATAAGTCGTCGGTCTCAAGGCACTAAACTCGATCGCGATTAGTAACTAAATCTTTGTATTGTGATAATAAATTCACCCGTTTAGTATCGTAGTTTTCGGAGTTGGAGTGCGCTCATTTTTGGTAACCCTAAAGAACCCGTCCTCGAATATCTCGTTCCCACGTAACGAGAGTTGGGGGGCACAACATTGGTGGCAGCGGTGGGATACCACAATTCACGAATACATACCATAGACTGGTGAACGAACAGTAACGCGAGTGTCAGTAACGGAATCATCTCGCCGAGCAAGAAACGAAAATTTAAGTGAAAACCGATCGAGTCGGAAGAATCAAGAAAGCACCTAAAACAACAACAGGAAAATTCCAACCACATCCGATTGGGAGAGAGATTGACCCATCCTCAGAGATTCATCACGTCGCGACGACAAGGAAGACTCAGCAACGTGATCACCTTCCCGGAGGCCAGTAACGAGAAGGAGCTTCCCGAGCCGATCAACGCGACTACAGAGACTCACTGCCATCGTCATCAGCCGACATGAAGAGAATCGTCTTACTGTAAGTGACGGAACATTTATGCATGATAACCTTCCAAAGCCAAAAATAAATTAATGTCAGACGACGACGAGCGTCATAAGTTATACCGCCTGCCAGGTAACCCCGAATTATCGCGATCCTTAGAGTCATTTTTCGAGCGAAGTATACAGTATACCCGTTCAGGAGACGAACTAGTCGAAGAACAGCGCAGAAAAAGACCGCGAGTAGTAACTAGCTCTGACGAATCGCCCGAATCGCGCCCTGTACCCTCACGCCGTATAGCGACGAAACGTGGACGATTCCGCCAAGAAACGAACGAGGAAAAACCTATTTTTGCGGATTCTGAAGAATCATCAAACTTAATAGAGACCGAACGCGGACTAGCAATTAACGTTCAAGATTTTTCATTGCTAAAAATTGATACAGATAAGATGCCACGAACACAGGAAGACGAATACATGACTTTAAAAGAGGCTCGAAGTCTCATACCATGCTTTGACGGTACAAAACCGGACGACGTAGACGATATAATCGAGGCCTATAGTTATGCCCATAAAAGTGTATTACCCCAAGAGCAGCGATCATTATTAGAGTCCGTTTTAGCAACGAAAATAGTGGGGAAAGCGAAAAAAGATACGCGTTATAAACGAATAGATACGTTCGAAAAATTTAAAGAAGAAATGACCGCGTTATACGGAACGCGTCGCACAGTCGCAGCACTGCAAGTAGATTTCAACACATGTCAGCAGAAATCAAACGAGAGTGTTTTAGCATACGGCCAACGACTCGAGACTATTATGATGGAATTAATAGATGCAAGCATCGCGAAAGAAGCAACCGAAGCCGGGAAAAAGACAATCGAGTCATTCGTGAGACAATTAGCATTACACAATTTCGAAAGAGGACTCCGGCGCGAGTATCAAATAATTGTAAAAGCCCGAGGCTACGAGGATTTAGGATCAGCTCTAAAAGGAGCCATGGAAGAAGAAAAAACAGTACGGGGAGTAGATTCGATTAATAGACAAATTCATACCGAAAAACGTGCACCGATTACGTGTAATAAATGCCAAAAACAGGGACATATGGCCAAAGACTGTCGAAGCTCCGCATCGACGTACGGTAGATTCAGTTTGCCAGCACCAACAAGAGTCGTGCATCAGCTAAATGTGACGTGTTATTATTGCAATAAGCAGGGTCACATGTACAAAGAATGCAGGAAGAGGATTAGAGAAAATGGTCAAGAGACCATCAATCAGCAGGGACAAGGGAATAATTTCCCGCCCCGTCAGGGTTCGCAAGGACGACCGAATCAAAATCAATGGAACACAAACAAAGGCAGATTTAATGAAAATAAACAGCCAGAAGGGAGTAAAAGTATGAATGGAAATAAAAAGACAATCGGCTCCCTCGCGTTAAATATGATCACCGTCGCGGATAGCTCTGTAACAAGAGATCCCGGTAAAGGCCTCAGACAGCCCGCTACAGGTTCGTTCAAAAGGAACCTTTTACACAGAAACAAGATAATATACGAGGTAAAAATGTTTAACCACGACGACGCCCCGAGCGATTTTTGTATATCATCGCCTCAAGCAAAAAGAAAAATTATCACGCTGAAAGGAGATACTGGAGCCCAGTGCAGCCTCATAAAGAGAGGTTTATTATGCGAAGAAACAGAAATAATTGAGGAAACGGTTGAATTAAAAGGAATAGGGGGATTAAAATTTTTTGCGTTGTGCAAAATCGAGCTTGTCATCGAAACCCCCGCGGTAGATGTCAAACATGGTTTTTTCGTAATCGACGACGATGTACCCCTCGACGTAGATGGTATACTCGGCATGGATTTTATTCGAAAACATAATGTCGATATACTAGGCGGAAAATGCATCAAAATATACGGACACCCTATACCATTATTCGACGGAAATAAAAAGATTAAATTACCACCTCGCTCAGAAAATATTTTATACGCGAAGACACTTACGGCGAACATAGGCTGTGTCGCCGCCACAGAGATTCTGCCAGGAATAAAGGTAGGTGAAAGCATAGTCGAACCGTATGGATATACTTGCCCAATACTCGTTCGAAACTCCCGCAGCGAGGAAGTGAAAATCGACAGACCAACGGTGGAAATAGAAGAAATCAAAAATGAAAACGGAGAAACGGATAAAACAGAAATAATAAATGTAGTCAGCAAAAAGGACGAGATCGAACGTCACAAAAAACTTTGGGAAGAAATCAAAGGAAATTGTCACTTAAATATGGAAGAAGAAAAAATACTACGCGAATTCAGCGAAGAATACTCAGATGTATTTCATCTCGAAGGAGAGAAATTGGGAAGCACCGACGTAGTCGAGCACCAGATTGTAATTAAAGAAGGAACAAATCCAGTTAAAGTTCGTCCTTACAGACTTCCGGAAACTCATAAACAAGAGATAATGAAACAAACCAAGGAAATGCTCGAAGAAGATATTATCCGGCCAAGTAAGAGCCCGTGGAATGCTCCTCTACTTGTCGTCCCCAAAAAATCGGACGCAGAAGGCAACATCCGAAAGAGAGTAGTGGTAGACTTTCGGAAACTCAATGAAGTAACCGAAGGAGACTCATATCCTCTGCCTAATATCACTGACATATTAGACCAGTTAGGAAGAGCAAAATATTTTACAACTCTCGATCTCGCCTCAGGGTTTCATCAGATACCCATGGCAGAGAAAGACAAACAAAAAACTGCTTTCTCTACACCGCTAGGGCATTATGAATTCAACCGAATGCCTTTTGGGTTAAAAAACGCGCCACCGACGTTTCAAAGATTAATGGACGCGGTACTTGCCGGTTTACAAGGAATAAAGTGCTATGTATATCTGGACGACATCGTTGTATACGGATCATCACTCGAAGAACACAACAAGAGACTGAGAGAAGTATTCGAACGGCTACGGGAAGCCAAACTAAAAATCCAATCGAAAAAATGTCAGTTTCTGCGAAAAGAGACTCAATATCTGGGGCATGTAATAACGGAAATCGGAGTCAAGCCTGACCCCGAAAAAATCAAAGCGGTTCAACAATTTCCTATACCAAAAAATGTGAAAGAAATTCAATCATTCCTAGGACTCGCAGGATATTACAGAAAATTTATACCAGATTTCTCAAAATACGCCAAGCCAATAACGGATCTGACGAAGAAAGAAACAACATTTGAATGGACGAAGAACTGTCAACTAGCTTTTGATAAATTAAAAGATATTCTCAGCACGGCACCAATTTTACAGTATCCAGATTTTCAAAAGCCATTTGTCGTCACAACGGACGCATCGGATAAAGCGATTGGAGCTATACTATCGCAAGGGAAAATCGGAGAAGATTTACCGATTTGCTACGCTAGTCGAACACTCAATAAAGCCGAAGTCAATTACTCGACAACGGAAAAGGAAATGCTAGCTATTGTTTGGGCAGTAACTCAGTTTCGACCATACATTTATGGAACGAAATTTACTGTTGTCACGGACCACAAACCTCTTACGTGGTTATTCAACGTTAAAGATCCCGGATCAAGACTCATGAGGTGGAGAATCAAACTAGAAGAATACGAGTACAGTATCGAATACAAAGCTGGAAAAAAAAATACGAACGCAGATGCTCTAAGCCGAATGTATGTCCTTATACAATCACAAGGGATAACGACAAATAATGCACAAGGTAAGGAAAGCGAAAAACGCAAACGAGGCAGGCCGCGAAAGGTTGCTCCCTGTCCGGCACCAGTCGAGATCACTATGAGTTCCACGCCGGCCACCGGGCCCACACAGCTGATCAACCGCCCGCGAGGAAGACCGAAGAAGCAGCCAAGTATCGTCACAGACGCCAAGGTCGCGAATCAAAGTCCCAGCGAGATAGCTAAGACCCATACAAATGAGAACGAGGAAGAGCTTCCTGTAAGAGAGGAAACACGAGACGGCGATTCCGACGTAGAAACGGTCGCGAGCGAGATAGCTCCATGTTCAAGTGAGAGCGAGGCGGAAAGCCTCAATATAGACCGAGCGTGCCCGAGCGAGAGAGAACGAGCCACGATACTCAGAGAATATCACGACACTCCTCTCGGCGGCCACCCCGGAGTGAAAAGAATGACACAAAGAATAAAATTGAAATACAACTGGCCAATGATGACTAAAGATATAAGGGAATACGTAGCAACATGTGATAAATGTCAAAAAAATAAAGTTGCGAAAGTAAAAACAGCACCTATGATAATCACCGACACACCAAGACGAGCCTTTGAAAAATGTGCAGTTGACATAGTAGGACCACTCCCAGAGACGGAACAAAGGCATAAATACATCCTAACTTTTCAGGACGCTTTAACAAAATATAGTGCAGCGATTCCCCTCGTTACACAAGAAGCACAAGAAGTCGCGAAAAAATTCGCAACGGAAATTGTATGCAAATACGGCACACCAAAATTTGTTCTATCGGATCAAGGGAAGAATTTCCTCAGTGAACTTTTCAAAGAAATGTGCAGATTATTACATATTAAAAAGATTCAGACTACCGCGTACCACCCGCAATCGAATGGAGCATTGGAAAGATCACATCGAACTTTGGCGGAATATTTAAAACATTTTATTAGAGAAGATCAGAGAGATTGGGACGAGTGGTTACCATACGCAATGTTCACGTATAACACCACCCCACACACGGCGACAGGGCACACGCCGTACGAGTTGGTATTTGGACAGATTGCCGAGTTACCAACATCATTAACACAAACACCTCGAACGACATATAATTATGATGATTATGTCTCAGAACTACGAGAACGGCTCCGCGCGACATGGAAAATCGCGAGAGAAAATTTAATGCAAAAAAAGGAAAAAGTAAAGGAAGAGAGTGACAAAACCACAGATAGAACCGAGTACCGACCGGGTGACCTGGTACTTCTACACGACACCACTCTGCGTCGTGGAAGATCCGCTAAGTTAACCCCCAAGTGGACAGGACCTTATACAGTGCGAAGCCAAGAATCTGAAGTGAATTATATCATCGGCCGTGGTCGCAGGACGATCCACGTCCATGTTAACCGGATTAAGCCATACATCTCTCATTAAAACAAAAACAAAAACACACACACACACACACATAAATATTCTTATTCTTATTCGTTATTACAGACTTACTATGGCAATATTTGGACCCAGCTTAAACTACGCAAAAGAAACACAGGAAAATTTCCACCTGGAAAAGTTTACATCTTCACCGGGAATTTACTATGAAGAAGTCGGAACATTATTCGTCGTCCGAGATATCTGGAAAATGGTAATCCGAATGGATCTCAAACCAATTGCTTTGAGAGAAGCGAATGTAAAAGTGTCACTAAAAAATCTTTTGAAAACATGCCGTGTAGCCCGAAGCGATGCGTTATGTACAATTATAACTGAGTCGCTCGTACCCATGTTAGATAAAATAGAACACGAGGTAGAAGCTATATACGATATAACAGGAACTAATAAACGAATAAAGAAACGAGGATTAATCGACGGTCTAGGATCAATAATCAAATCGATCACAGGAAATATGGACGCAAACGACGCTCAAAAAATTCATCAAGAAATTATGGCAATTGATCTAAAACAAAAAACGACAGAAGACGCACTGAAAGAAAATTTACAAATTTTAGAATCCACAGTAGCAATGTTCAATAAAACCACGAACCATCTAACAGCTAATGAAAATGCTCTCAGACAATTAGTAACCCAAATAGAAGATAGTTTTTCAAACCAAGTGTTAGACGTTTTGACGAGACAACAAATGGATGAAAAGATTACAGCAATTAGTATTATCGTAGAATCACTACTGAACGACGTCCGAAGATTGGCGAATTTCCTAGTAGAATTACCGAAAGGGATAATCAACCCGACAATTCTTTCACCCAAAAGCTTAACAGAGTATCTAGCCAGCGCTTCATTACATTTACCTAAAGGACTTAATTTCCCAACCGTTATTCGACGAAGCGAAATAAACAACCTACTTAAAGTCACGGAAGTGGGAGCATATTGTAGTTCAAATACCCTTGTATTATTATTGAAAATACCTCTCACCGAAAGCGTAGAATATAGTATAAATAAAATTTACCCTCTACCAGTAAAAACGAAACACAATCAATTCCAGTTTATCGAAACCTCCACAAAATACGCAATAATCAATCGAGAACATAGAAGTTATATTCCACTCAGCGAGAACGAATTACATTCGTGCAAACGTAAAAATAATGAATACTATTGTCACCCGAAACATGCGACGCAAATTATAAGAACGCAAATACCGTGTGAAATAGGTATATACTTGGGAGAACACCTCGAAACCTTAAGCTGTAAACGACGCATAGTACACTTAAATAATACACTGATTATAGCACTCGAACGAACCGGCCGGTGGCTATACGCAGCACCGTCGGAAGATATGCTGACGATTAAATGTAAGACTAGTATAGCAAAACTTGTTACAATAATCGACACTGGCATACTGGCTCTGGATGGTAAATGCTCCGTCACATCTGCGAATTTTAGACTAGAAACGCTAAGAGAAATCACTCAAGAACTATCTGTGTCATTTTTACCACCGTATAATTTGTCATTTTTAGCAAACGAATCAGAAGTTTTTCACCGTCATATGAACCACTCTCTCCCACACAAAATAGTAATTGATCCTTTAGAAATAAACCAAATAGGGGAAAGAATCGAAAAATTAAAGTCAAAAATGGAAACTGACGACTTTATAAATTCTAACTATATTCATATTCTAGGAAACTATTCGTTAAGCGGTATAATACCAATCGTAATAATTATACTCTGTGTCTATACATATATAAAGCGCCGAAAAGTGCAACCTACAGCGGAGAACAATGATCCTACTTACTCCGCACCCAGCCGATCTAACGCTAACCGTAAGCGTAAAGATACGACAAGACCACTCAAGGTGTCATTTAAACGAAACTCACCACGCACCAGTACTGCATAAAGGTATAATGTAAAATACAAACTGAAACGTGGGATGAACGAAAAGATACACATGACACCAATTTAAAGGGCGTATAATAATCATATTGGGAATTAACATAACAAAAACGTCTGTTACAAAAGGGGATTATAACCACGATAGAGATAAGGCGATATTGTACTTCAAAAAACATTGTAAGCCAAGAGACCACCTGCTCAAAAAAAAAAAAAAAAAGAACAAAAAAAAAATTTTTTTAAATAAATCGTCGAAATACTAGATTTCGTCCTCCTAAGGGGGAGGAATGTTGTGCCTTGAATCCAAGCACTAATCATTGCGCTGCTCTAGCGCTTGGCAACCGATAGAAAAGCGTTCCAACATCGTACGACGGAAACAAATCAGCGTTTTCTGCCAAAGTCACAGTTTTGAGGGTGACTTTGGGCCGCACGCGCTGCTGACAGTGCAATGCCCAAAGCAGATCCGTGGGAAGTTTGCCGAAGCACCGAGCATCGACGAATACGCCGATGCTTCGATTAGGCAGTCTCTTAGCAACAGCAAGAGCGATAAGTCGTCGGTCTCAAGGCACTAAACTCGATCGCGATTAGTAACTAAATCTTTGTATTGTGATAATAAATTCACCCGTTTAGTATCGTAGTTTTCGGAGTTGGAGTGCGCTCATTTTTGGTAACCCTAAAGAACCCGTCCTCGAATATCTCGTTCCCACGTAACGAGAGTTGGGGGGCACAACAGAGGTTTTTTTTTTAAACGTAATTTTTTTTAGATCCAGAAATTGGTGTTGCAGAGGACGGTATTATCGAATTTGTGAATAATGGAGACAAAGGTTAGTATTTGAAATTAATTTCGTTTTAAAAGTCATGTGAATGAAACTTAAACTATATTTTAGATCTTCTACAATACCTGAAAGCGGAAAGCCAAAAGGAATCTTTGTTGGCACCCATAAACGAAGGTACATTTTTATTTCTATTTTTCCACTATTTTCGTATTGAAATAAATATCAAACAAATTGTGCCTTTGTAGAAAAAATTACAGAGGGCAGTACAGCCAGTAAAATCGGTGAGGTGGATTCGACTGGACATAATAAAAGACGAAGTGGTATGAAATATCGCTGTATATTAAAATCAATCATTTTTAAAAATTCGAACGTAAAATTATTTTTAACCACGATTAATCGTTGTAGGAACTGATACCAAATTCATTTTTAAAAAGAAACGATCAAAAACATCGTTGTGGAGTACGCGAATTGTAATGGAGAATTCGCAGTTGAAGAACGAAATCTTGGTGCTACAAAAGGAAATGTTACTCCAAGAAGTTAATGCTAAAAAAGTAATATCAGATCTCACTGTCGAAAACTTGAAATTAGATTTGCAAATAAAGAAATTAACAGTGCAGAAGCTTTTAAGCGAATAATTTTGATAAGGTTAGTATATTTATATGATAATTCGTATAATATCAAAATTATAGATACATTAGTTATTAAATATATTAGTGTTACTCCTTTTCGATACACTGTCGTTGCTTCTCGTCGATATATTTTTATTGGTCTATCTGTGCAGTTGATATTTTTCATTTACAATAATTAATTTAATATTTACAAAAATGCAGGTCCTCATGTTACATCATCGGAAGATACGTTGGCTCATCTTAGTTGCGCAACCTACAAAAAACATGTACTTTTAGTTTCTTTTAACTCTAAAAAAGTATGATTCTATTGAAGTTTCTATTTTATAAGATAAAATATTCCAAAGTTTGCAATACGTTGTTTCAACATACTCCTAATTCTATGAGTTGTTGTATAAGTATAGAAATCTATAAGTTTGCAATAAGTTGTTTGATCTGCCAAAAATTTTAAAAGCTATTAGATAAGTGGAAAATGTGAAAAGTTTTATAATCTGTTTTCATATAACACTTATTTCATAAGTTGTTGTTTAGAAGTATACAGTATAAGTATCGAAATTTATAAGTTTCCAATAAGTTGTTTAAGCTGCCAGAAATTTTATAAGCTATTCCATAAGTAAAAGAATGTTAACGTTTACAATAAGTTGTATTTGTATATCAGATATGTGATTTTACTAAGAACTTTATCGAAGTACCAAAGATTTAAAACCTATTAGATAAGATTTTTATGTTCAAGTTTAAAAACATTGAAATGATTATGAACTGCGAAAAATAAATACTTTCTACTTTGGTTAAATCCGTTTTTGACTATACCTTGAGAAATACTCATCGATGAGTGTTTGTCTGACGCTGTTGTCTCCCCCTTCAATTTCTATTAAATTTTCGATATCATTTCCAGCTTCTTCGTCAGGTAAGTCAACATAATCAGCAGGTTCATGTTCATTTTGATCTCTGGCGATGTTGTGTAGAACAGCTGTAGCTACAATGATATCTTGTACAGTTTCAATTTTAAGTCTCAGTCCTAAGCTTAAAACTGGAAATCGACGTTTCCAAACTCCAAATACACGTTCAATAATGTTCCTCGTTCGTATGTGAGCATTATTATATCGTTCTTCAGTTACAGTTGATGGATGCGAAAGAGGGGTGAGAAGAAATTTTTTGATTGGATAGCCACCATCGCCAAGCAATATTCCAGAATGAAATTCGCCCCCTTCGAATCTGCGGCGCAAACGGCTATGTTGAAATATTGTTGCATCATGTACGGAACCTGGCCACCGCGCTACCACGTTAATAATTTTCATATTATGATCGCAGGCCACTTGAGTATTAAGAGAAAAAAATCCTTTTCTGTTTCTAAACTCTTCAGCATTTTCTCCGCCTGAAAAAATTTTTGTCAAATGTTAATGCCTGCAAGTTGAATTTGTAGCTGCATTTTTCTTATTCACACCCTTTATATTTTTTCTCAAGTTTCATAATTCATAACATATTTTATATTTTTAACTTACCTGGAGATTGTATTCTAATGTGTGTTCCATCAATGCATCCAATGACCCTTGGAAATTTATACATTTCATAAAATCCGTTCTGCGCTTTCCGAATTTCTTCATTGGATTGAGGCATTTTGATCATTATCGGTGATAGTGAAGCAATGGCCATGGATACTTTTGCAACAATACGAGAAGCGGTACTAATACTCACTCCACTAAAGTCACCACATGCACGCAAAAAGTTGCCTGTTGCGTAAAATCTCAAAGTCAACAACAATTGGTTGAGCGGCGACAATGATCTTGTTCTAGAATGTGATGATAAAGACAATGACTATTTATTAATAATCGCATTGTATCATGAATCAAATTTTTACTGAAAAACAAATACATACCTATTCCACAAAATTAACAATTGACCTTCGATTTTTTGCAACAATTCAAGTACTGTATTTTTCCCCAAACGAAATCTATCAAAGAATTCGACGTCGTCCCATACTTGAAAGTTTTCTGGTTTAATTTTTATCGTATATGGTCTTCTTTGCACCAGTTCATCGTCATCATTATCATCATCAGAAAAAATGTCGATGTCCATCAATAACAAATCCATGATATTACAGCCGTATTATGATAATAATAGCAACAATTACGCACTATTGAACTTTCGTAGGTTATGTCGCGAAAAATTACAATAACATTGCACTGTTGATTTTTGTGGGTTATGTGTCAGGGCATTAGTTCTACAATCCACTGCAGGAAGCGCTGGAATCAATGTCGCCGAGATATCTCGTACTTCGGGCTCGGATAACTTTATCCGCCTGATAAGTACTTTCCGGAGGTGAAGAAAACCAATTCTGCTAGATATCTATCGGATAAGGTTATCCAGAGTTTATCCAGAGGTGAAGAAACCGGCCATAAGCCGTTGGAGAACGTCTTGGAGTCGGTCATTATGCTCCTTCAGCGATGAGCCATAGACGACAATGTCGTCAAGGTAGACGTAACATCGAGTACCTTGTATTCCTGCCAAAACCGTATTCATGAGCCTTTGGAACGTCGGCGGCGCATTTTTCAGACCGAAGGGCATACGAGTATATTCGAAATGACCTTGCGGCGTGGAAAATGCCGTTTTCTCTTTATCATTCTCTGCCATCGGAATTTGGTGAAAACCCGAGGCGAGGTCGAGCGTGGAGAAGTATTTTGCCTTTCCCAGTTGGTCCAATATCTCAGAGATATTAGGCAATGGGTAGGAATCTCCTACGGTGGCTTCGTTTAATTTACGGAAATCCACCACGACTCTCATTCGAGGTTTTCCGTCGCTGTCGGGTTTTTTGGCGACCACTAGCAACGGAGCGTTCCATTGACTCCTGCTCGGCCGGATAATTCCGTCTTTCAACATCTCAGCGGTTTGCTTTTCGACTTCCCTTTTGTGCGTTTCAGGCAGTCGGTACGGGTGTACTTTAATTGGTCGTATTCCCTCCTTCAGGGGAATTTCATGTTCCACCAAATCGGTGCATTGTAGTCGATCTCCGTCTAAATGGAAAATATCTTCAAAATTTTCGCAAATTTTTAACAGTTCGAACTTTTCTTCTTTGTTGAGATGAGCCGTGTCGATTTCTTTGCGCAGATTTCTTAGGCGGGCAGCCCCACTTCCAGCGGCGACTGTGTATATTGCTCGCGCGGACTCGGCGTCGTCCGGTAATTCAGCGAGCGTCAGCGTTTTCAGTGTTATGACGGGTCGTACCATCTCGACTTCCTCGTCGTTCGTATTTATAATGCTCACGATACAGTTACTGTTTTCGGCTTCTGTTACGCACGATCCGACGACGATTCCCTCGGCTAATTTGTATTTTTCCACGAGGCCAATGATATTGTCTAAGGTTTTAGCTCGAACGATGTTCTCGCTTCTCGGTGGAAGTTTAATTATTTCTTGCGCGTTCACAAGACGCTTCGTATCTCCGTACATTTTTATAAACTTGCCTCCCAATATATCGACGTCGTGCTCTCGCATAAAGTCCATTCCCAATAACCCATCGGTTGACATCGGTACGGAGTCACTCACCACATAGAAATCATGTTCTATTGAGATAGCTCGGGTATCGAGTATCACTGTGGCCTTGCAGAGAGCCTTGAACGTCGTACCTTCGACTCCTCTCAGCTGGACGGTCGAGGGCGTTATCGGCGTTTCGGGTTTCAGTGCGCCTTTGCGCACCACGCAGCATTGCGCGCCCGTGTCGGCCTTTAAGGTCAACGTACCGGCTGAGGCATGCGGAGAGGCGATGGTGAAGTCACTCATTGCCCCTTCTATCCAGGGCGAGCTGACGTTGCAAATTTGTAATTTCTCTGTTTGTTTTTCGGTCTCCTTAATTTCTTCTTCGGAGATAATTGTAATGGTGCCGAGTTCCAGTGATCCCAGAGTGGGCTTATTTTCACGATTTCTTGGCGGAAAATTATTTTGCTGTTTCGGCCAAGCACTTGGGTTCCTTCGCCCGTAATCGTTTTGCCACTTATGTGAAGGTCCTGATTCCTTCTTCATCCCTTCGTCTCTGATCCGTTTTCGACATTCCGCTATGACGTGTCCTGGCTTTTTGCAGTAGTGGCACGTGACGTCTACCTTCAGGATTCCTCTGCTCGGTCCTGGTGCAGGCAGACTCATGCGGACTTGCGCGCTCCTGCAGTCGCGTGCTAAATGCCCGTGCTTGTGACATTTATGGCACGTGATTTGAAACGTGTGAGTTGAGACGTGTGTTTGTCTGGCGATTGATTCACCACCTTGGACGGATTTTTCTTCCTCCATTGCGCCTTTCATGGCTGTGCCGAGATCCGTGAAGTTACGAGCCTTTACTATGACCTGAAATTCCCTTTTGAGTCCTCTCTCAAAATTGTGTAAGGCTAATTGTCTCACGTAGCCTTCTATTGTCTTCTTGCCCGCGGCAGTGGTTTCGCTCGCGGTGCTTGCGTCGACCAATTCCATCATGACGGCCTCTAATCGTTGGCCGTAAGCTAACACGGTTTCGTTGTGCTTTTGTTTGCGGGTATTAAATTCGACCTGTAATGCAGCTACTGTTCGACGAGTACCGTATAGCGCGAGTAATTCTTCCTTTAATTTCGCGAAAGTGTCGATTTGTTTATATCGGAGATCACGTTTCGCCCGGCCAATGATTTTAGTGGCTAAGATGGCCTTTAATAAACTGGCTCGGTCGTTTACGGCAACGCTTTCGTAAGCGTATTCGAATGCTTCGATGATATCGTAGACCGCTTCGGGCCTTTCCCCATCGAAAGGCTGGATTAAACTCCTGGCCTCTTTCAGGGTCATATCGTCGACCGGCATTGTTATCGTTCGGTCGTGGCGGTTGAGTAAAGGGAAATCTGTAAACGTAAAATGTCGTCCGCATACTATTTCGACGGCGTCTGAGAAGTCATCGTCCGTGTCACCGGAGGTATTAGGGGAATTTACCGCGGAAGTTCTGCGTCGTTTGATTGATAATTCGTCGCAAAGGGGTTCCTCCCTCTTATATTCTAACACTCGGTCGAATATTGAATTTTCTGATCGCGATAAACAATTCCTTCCCGGTAAACGCAGAGATACTAAACGCTCTTCATCGGACATAAAGTTTCCCTAACTGGCTTTGATCTATAATTGTAAAATTTTTGTGCCGCCACTTACATTAGGATGGTCTTGTACATAGTTGAATGCTGCTGGTTGCGACGTAGGTTGTGGGCTGCTTCCCGTTCGGATCCTCGGTCTTCCTTCCTTCGCTGGGATGGTCTTTGGTTGGTTCTACTTCGTCGATCCTCGGGATGACGGTTGTGATCCGGCGACTCGATCGTTCGCGGATTCCTCTCTTGCCGTGACGCGAATTTGTCAGACAACTTCTACTAGAAACTCAACGACTGCGAGTTGGTTTCTCTTCGATTCCTTTACGCAACGTGTTTGGTAGGAGATCGGATAACTGTTATTTGTCACTGCTTCTAACAACTCTTCTATTCACTTCGCGCACAACTTTTTGTTATTTACTTCGCGAACTTTGGCTATCCCACCGCTGCCACCAATGTTATGTCGGCAACACGTTAGTATTGCGCGATAAGATTTTATTTCGGGATAATAGCCAATAAGGAGAAAGTCTCGAGTCAGTGAAGTAAAATGAGATAACAGTTTATTGTAAGTTTTAGATTAATAAGTTACAATGTTACGAAAGTTAATAGGGTAAGAGCTTCAATCAAAACCAACCGATTAGCTCTGCTCGTCAATTAAGACTGACTGATAATTGTCGCGATCGCGGGTCGCTTCCGCGAGTCGCTATGCAGAAAATGCATGTTCCGCATTTTGGTCGTCGTGACCATATATGGTCACGACGACGGTTTCGATGGCGTGTTTCGCGCCTTTACCCTAAAACTGTCTATTTCGCAGTTTGGGGTTTTTTGACCTTTACTTGCGCTGTGACCATATATGGTCACAGTCCTCTTTATTTTATCTTTATTTAATTCTACTGGAATGTTCTCTTGGAATATTCCTTCGTTGTACTATGGGGTACAACAGGTCGACACAGCGTGCGAGTGCATGTGAACCGTCTAAAAAACTATATTGAGCACTAAGAAGAATATATATATACATATTTTGCATTATTTCATTATTTTATCTGTATGAAAAAAAAAAATTTATTTCTGTACGTATATGTATTATGTAGAACCGCCATTCTCCTCGCGCTGTTCAGAAAATATACCAACAAAACAGCAAACGCCCACAACAGGCCAGCACGTGAATTCTGACCACACTGTTACAGGGTAACAATGATGAGTCAGCTATTGCTGGCCATTGACTCAAGTCCGCCCTACGAAGTAAGAAAATTCAAGGACGCCCCGGGAATCGACTATGAACAGATCGGAACGTTGAATCTCTGCACGGACGCATGGACGCTTGCGGTGCAGATGGACCTAACGCATCTTGCCTTTATGGAGGCCCGGATCTCTCACTTCCTCTCTGACTTCCGGGAGAAATGTGAGAAGGTCATAGGGCCGGCAAATTTCTGTGGACGGATGCTGGACAATATCGCTCGCCTTTCGGAAAATATTCAAAAAAAAGTCGGAGTGGCCCACGTATCTCGTAGGAGCCGACCATCCCCGAAAACGACGCGGTCTTGTCGATGGACTAGGTTCGATCTTGAAATCGATCACTGGAAATCTGGATGCAGCCGATGGAGAACGATTAGAGGCGGAAATCGCCGCCCTCCGTGGAATCAGGGGAATCCCTTAAAGAAGGGATGAAATAGCAACTCCAGGTCATAGAAACGACGCTGGACATATTCAATAAGTCATCTCACGCAGCCGACCGCAACTACGCCAAGCTATTAGCAATGGTGAATTCGGTAAACAAATACTTGACGAATCAAACCGGGACATTACGAAATGTGCAACATTTCACCGAAAGTTTGACGCTCATGGATGACTACGTAGAAATCTTTCTGAGGGAAATCAAGGATGTAGTCGACCTATTTGCCGGCGTTACAGCAGGGACCGTGAGTCCGGCCCTCATCACACCACAACGATTGACACAGTATTTGACCGAAGCTTTACCTCACCTCCCAAGAGGACACAGTTTTCCGCTACCTGTTACGAGGAAAAACGGAGCGGAAATGTTACGCTTGGCGACCCCAAAAGCCTACCGAAAAGGCGAAATAATAACGCTGTTGCTAGAAATACCACTAGTGGAACAATCAGAATTCAGCCTAAATCGTATGTACCCCCTTCCCGCTAAGGGAGTAAACGATACTTTTTTCTATTTGGAGACGCCCGAAAACCCCATAATAGTGGATAAAGAAAACGGGAACTTCCTCCAGTTAACATGGATGGAACTAAAAACATGTAAGGTGCAAAGAAATCGATACCTTTGTCGCAACATGTACCCTTCCATGGACATAACCGAAAATGCGCCTTGTGGCGTGCTCATGTTCACCGAAGGAACATTGGCCTCAGGACACCGATTCCCAAAACGGGCCGTCACGTTGAAGGACATCCTCGTCATCAGCCTACAGCAACCAGGACTATGGCTGTATGCAGCACCGCACGACGAGGTCATGAGTATTGCATGTGATGATGCGCCATCAAAAACAGTAATCCTGCGGGGAACCGGAACGCTCACCCTTAGTGGACGATGCACCGCCAGTACGAGGAATTTCAAAATCAAGGCATCAAGGAGCAAGATGCAACTAATACGAGATAATAGCTACTTGCCTGCGCACAATTTAACGCTAACGGCGGACGAAGAAGCAGCAATACCGCAAGTGGTAGACGTCTGCGAGGGAATAACTCTAGAACGAGTTGTAAGCAACCCCGATGAGCTGAACAAACTCGGTGTTCGCATCAGAGGAATGGCAAAAGAATTGGACCAGAATCCGCCTACTCCGCTACAATTGTACCACACCATCGGCCAGTACTCCTTAGGGACGATATCTCTACTCGTCCTCGCTGGGTACATCACAATCACTTGTATTAAGCGAAAAGCACTAACTTAGCTCACCGGAGACGAGCGAAAAGAAAAAAAAACACATTATTTCTTTTTTTTTAGGGGGGAGGAATGTTGTACCCCGATAACAAGTAGTACGTATTAAGTAGTACATACACCGAGTAGGTTAAACATTGCGCTGACTCGGCATTGTGCAATTATCAGAAGCCGCGCGAACGCCGGCTCCAGCCCATCATCGTCATCCTCGGACCCAGAGTCACTGGCCCCGAGATAGTGAACCCCCGAGGATGTCGTATGCCCTTCAACGGACTCAAAATCCCTGGGCATACTTCCAAACATGGAGATGAAATGGTTGAGGGCAGAAGACCGCCCCACCCCATCCTCGGCAGAAACCAAGCCATCGGTCGGAAGGGACTCCCCAGGCAGCGGAAGGGACTCCCCAGGCAGCGGAAGGCGCCCAACGACCGCCCGGAAAATTATTTCCCTGGGCGTCAACACCTGGATCTGGCGAGCGCCGTACAAAAAAAGGGTTACCGTCTCCTTCCATTTTACCAAATTTTGTTTTCCTTTTCGCGTAATCCTTTAACAAAAAATTACTCTTATTAGTAAAACAAATAAAAAGATTAATACTAATAATAGCAACACACAAGGTCCAAACGCTATACTTACGGAATGTCGGAGATCGTCCAAAACAACAGTAAACTAACTCCGGAAAATCACAACCTTTAAAAGGAAAGCCCCCACCCGACAAATTAACCACCACATAGAAAAAGAAAAAACACCCACAGACAACCCCCAAACATAAACACAAACAACAACCAGCCAACGCGCATCGACATACGACACCGGAAGCGCGGACCATGGGAACCACGTTCCGTCCAAGACGGGAGGACTGTTACGGACCGATCAGCCTAGCAACAACTTGGCCGAACGATTCATCGATGCACGCGCGGCTTTATCATCACTTTACCTAAATGCACCGACCCGCGATGGAAATTTCCAACGCGACTCCACGCGCTACTCAGCAATTAAATCATACATTTCTGGAAATGCTTGCAACAACCAATCAAACTCCCGATAGGAAATCCGATACTTCCTATTGCCCCCGCGAGACTCTTCCAACACCCTCGCCCCACGGTAATGAGCATTTCGATTGACAAATCAATCGTCAGTCTAAATTGGTACCTCCGTCTTAACAGACGTATCCAACGATCAGCGCACTCATACTTGAGGGCAAGTACATCTCGCGTACTGAGAGTCTCGCGAGTGTAACATTGAGTGCGGAAGACCGAATCAAACCATTTAGAACTCATTGCGCGCAAGTAACTATAAACAAATAAATATATTCTCTCTCTCTCTCTCTTTGAATTCTTTATATTACAGGGCGCCTTATGCACTCTGTTGGTGGCAGCGAAAATTACCATTCGTAGGATCAGCAAAAGACGATCCGTAACAAATTTCTCGATCAGAACAATGGCGTATCGTGAAATGACAATTCGACAATTTCGGTGGCCGATGCGACTGTTACTATCAAGGACGTAAATGACGAGCCACCGTCGTTCAATTGACGCGAGTACAGCATCGAACTACCGGAAAATGTTCCTGATGGCACGGCATTACCCCACTTGAACATGACCGTCAAGGATCCTGATGTCGGTTCCAATTGCGTATTTTCTCTTCGACTCGAGGACATCACGGGTGCAGTCACGGTTGAACCAACAATGGCGATCGGCGGTACTTCTGTGAATATTCGTGTGACGAACGGCTCGCTTGATTACGAGAATCCGAATCAGCAAAAATTCATCATACTCGTTGTCGCCGAGGAGGTACGCACAGATCCAACACTCACGTCGACCGCGACCGTCGCCGTGACGGTTACCGATGCGAATGACAACGCTCCGTCTTTCGGTAGTCCAACTTATACGGCTCTCGTGTCCGAGACCGCATTGCCTGGTACGTCGATTATGTATGTGTGTGTGTGTACTGGAACCAACGGGCATTAGAAGAGCGAGCGAGGACCCCCGCACCCTGAGCCGGAGAAGCAACCTTACCCCCAGAAAGGTTAGAAACACACCACCAAAAAGGCAAGATTAAATGTAAGTAGAAATAAAAAAAGAAATAGTAAAAAAGAAAAAACAAAAAAGCGCGACCAAAAATATATTCATAATTATAAATTTTTTAATGTAATAAATAAATATAAAACAGCGCGCTGCTATGCCTATAAGAGCCTTCCGCATAAACTTAATATCATAATGGGTCTTGGTGTAGAGGTAACTATTCAGACTATAGTAATCCGAGGGTCGGCAGTTCGAGTCTCTGCACCTGCATCGGATTTTGTTAATTCTATAAAAAAGATGAAACTAAAAAACAGCGCTCCACTATACTGACACGTTCCCTCCCATTCTAAGCCGCCAAAAAATTAAAAAGAAAAAGCGCACTATGAACAGCGCTCCGCTATACCGACACGGTACATCACCCTGTTGTGGCCATGCGACGGCTCTCGTGAGAGCTTCGCATGGTAACAACGACGACGCTGGCCACGGAATCACACGCTACCGAGGAGTCAAGTTCCGGGTCAGCGAAAACGCTGCACGCGCTGCTGACGCAGGACCAATGCGGCAAAGACTGCCTGAAATCACGCAATATTTTAGAATATGGCGTGATTAGTGGAAAATTCCGTATTCCTACCGCCAAGGTGCCGCGGAACCTCGGCGTGCGATACGGAATCGAAGCAGAGTCAGTTCTGAAGAATCCTTCGATCAGAAAAAAACTCCGCCGCGTGCCCGACGTCGGGAAGTTAGACCGGGAATAGGCTGCAATTCTTAATAGAAAACCAAAGTGTTGGTGAACTCTGGCTCTCCGCGGCAACCCGAAACCGGGGATATATCGTCCGGCGTCAAGCAATTTTAATATTCTGTCTTATATTATTCAATCAATATTATTCGCTCTTATATCGTTCAGCATATCTGATTGGCTTACTATATTATGATTCGATCCGGTATATATATATTATTGGACAATATTTTATCTCTATCAATAATCTGTGTTTTGCGAAACAATAGAAACTTTAAGTGTAGCTAGTAAGTGATTTGACAATAGTGCGCCGCCTTGCAGGGAACATCTAAGCAGTAAGTCGACGACTATTATCATTACTAATATTCTTCTGTATTCGAACCTTTCTTAATGCCTAGAATTAGGCGCAATAAACGTATATAGATATTAAATCTGTTTCAAGCCAAACTCTCGACACCCCCCCTCTTCCCAAGTCCTCGCGAATAACGGGCCCGTAAGGGACGAGCGGCAATCCAACACCTTCCGACGCTTATGCACGATACCTCTGAATTCATCTCCCTCTAAAATCTCTATATTGCAGGGCGCCTTCTGCGCTCTGTTGGTGGCAGCATATTACCGCTTTGTTGGATTCAGCATGAGCTGATCCATAACAACCCTCAGTCAAAATATATTTATAATTATAAATTTTTTGAATGTAATGTTAGGTTCGTATTTACGACCTAATATTTTATTATTGCGTCCGGGTTAGTCAGGATTCCGACGCATGGGTCCCTGTCCTATTTAAAGAGGGGTATTCACCTCACTTGGTTTTCCAGTCCCGCGTATGTGTGTGTGTCTCCGATCTGCTGACGCCGGCGGATTGCTGGGATCGTCGGGAAGGTCGGTTGCGTTTAGGGAATTTGATGACGAGGCTGCGCGTGCATCGATGAGTCGTTCAGCCAAGTTGTTGCTAAGCTGATCGGTCCGTAACATCCCTCCCTTCTTAGACGGAACGTGGTACCCATGGTCCGCGCTTCCGGTGTCGTATTCCGATGCGCGTTGATTAGAGTGGTTTGTGTTTACGTTTGGTGGTTGTCTGTGAGTGTTTTTCCGCTATGTGGTGGTCCATTTGTCAGGTGGGGGTTTCTTTATAAAAGTTGTGATTTCTTGGAGTGAGCGTACTATTGTTTTGAACGAGCTCCGTCACTCCGTAAGTATTGCCTTTAGATCTTTGTTAGGTGTTGTTATTATTTTTATTAATCTTTTATGTTTGTTAA
Source organism: Netelia fuscicornis (assembly GCA_946811545.1). Classification (NCBI taxonomy): domain Eukaryota; kingdom Metazoa; phylum Arthropoda; class Insecta; order Hymenoptera; family Ichneumonidae; genus Netelia; species Netelia fuscicornis. Next base: position 14,089,681 of record OX328014.1, on the reverse strand, counting down.
TTTTTCCTTTCTTGGTTGAAGGAACACGTGAATCAAGAATGGAAGGAGATGGAAACAACCCCTTTTTGTATGGCGTCCGTGAGATCCGGGTTTTGACGCCCCGGGAGATTAATTTCCGGGCCGTTTTCGGACGCCTTCCGCTCCCTGGAGAGGCTTTGGAGTCCATTGGTGTGGTCGATTCCAGAGATGGTGATGGGGGGGGGGGGGGGGTAGTCAGCTGCCCTTGATGATATTGTCGCTGCGTTTGGTCGTATACCGAGGGACTATGAGTCCGTCACCGGGCATACTACGTCTTCGGGGTATTTCATGTCCCCTGATACCATCATCCAGCCGACCGGGGCTAGTGATTCCGGGTCCGATGATGATGATGATGGGCCGGAAGCGTTTGGCGGTGGCTGCTCCATCTCGCGGGACGATGATATTATTGACGACTGGACCGCGAGATTTTTGCGCAGTCGTTCCCGGCGCCGAAGACCTGCCCGCAGAGGCGCGTCGTCGTGGTCGACGTCCCGTCGTCTTCGTGTGCCCGCAGCTCCGGCTGGTCACTGAGTGGAATGCCAATGTAATAAGTGCCGGGTGTTTCGGGTGTAACTGACCTGGTGTGTGTGTGTGTGGGATGAGTATGAAGAGAGAGAAGAGAGAGAGAGATGGTTTTAGAAATTTTGTGAAGATTAATGTAAGTGAATGATAAAATGAATAAATGAAGAAGGAAATAATTAAAAAAAACGTGAATGAAGGATTCAGTTAAATTGATGTTTATTTTAGAAGAAAAGGGTTTTTTTTTCAGGAATACTGCACCTAACATCAGGTTGCACCGCCAGCACAGGCTCAATACGACTGACGGCACAGGAAGTTATAACAACACAAGAAAACTTCACATACTAACCAGTAGAATCCATTAACCTAACCGCCCTATTCCCAAACAACACCATCGCAGAAATAAAACCGATTTTGGAAATAGTACTCCAAAAGCAGAGAATCCAGGAACACAACCAATGGGAAGACTCGAGTAACGCAAAAACACTAAACGAAATAGAAAAGGAAATAGAAATACAAAAACAGTTCCACAGATCAACTAATACGCATAACATCGCGCTATATTCAGGATCAAGTGGATTGCTACTTCTAACAGCCATAATCGTCGCGCTCATAATACGCTTACGATGCAAGAAACCGAAACCGCAACGACACCTGCTGAAAAAGACTGTCCAACACCAGGTGAGATTGAGAACAATCTCGCACCCCATCCAGCTGAATGAAGAAACTACGAGCGAGCCAACAAGACCCGTTCCAACATTAGAGAACACAACAGCATCGGAGAAAATGGGAGCAACGACAACAACGTATGTTACTTAAGAGACCTAACGAGCTACTAAGCAATAACGCGAAGACGAGAACTCGCGTTAAAAAAAAAAAAAAAAAAAAAAAAAAAAAACCACAACAACAATACATTTAGAATAATTATAATGAAAAAATTACCATACATTCTTCTTTTTATTGTTCTCCCTCGTTCACCCCCTGTTACAAACAACTGTCCATCTCCTCTCCCCATCTCCATGCATATCCATACACTACACTACATCGGGAACTACACCCGAAACACTCGGCACTCATCACAAGCGCATCGCACACAACGCCCGGCTGGAGCCGCGGGCCCACGACGACGAGACGCCCACGACGACGCGCCTCTACGAACAGCCCTTCGGCGGCGACGACGGCCACACAAAAATGTCGAGGCCCAGGCGTCAATAATCTCATCATCCCCCAAGCTGGAACAAGCGCCACCAGAGGCCTCCAGCCCATCAGCGTCATCCTCCGACCCAGAATCGCTGACCCCGGCCGGCCGGATGATTGTACCAGGCGGGAAGAAAGTGCCCGAGGATGTCGTATGGCCAGTAATGGACTCGTAATCCCTTGGTGGCCGGCCAAAGAGAGTAACAAAGTCAGCCAGGGCAGCCGATCGCCCCCCATCATCTCCGACATCGACAGCACCAACAGATCCCAAATCCTCCCCAGGGAGCGGGAGACGCCCGGAAACTGCCCGGAAACGCCCGGAAACTGCCCGGAAATTTATTTCCCGGGGCGGCAAAGCGGGGGTTCCTTCCGTCTCTTTCCATCCTTGGTTCACGCGATTCCTAAAAAAAATTAATAAAAATAACAACAGCAACCGACACAGATCTACAAATAATACTTACGGACTGACGAAACTCGTTCAAAACAATAATAGCTCGCTCCAGGAAACCACAACTTTTATAAGGAGACCCCCCACTCGACAAAGAAACGACCACATAGGAAAAGAAAAACACCAACAAACAACCAGCAAACACAGATCGACGCGCATCGAAATACCACACCGGAAGCGCGGACCATGGGAACCACGTTCCGTCTAAGAAGGAAGGGCTGTTACGGACCGGTCAGCCTGGCAACAACCAAACCGACCGATCCTCCGATGCACGCGCAGCAGCGTCATCACTTTACCTAAGTACATCGACTCGCGATGGAAATTTTCCAAACTCCACGAGCTATCCGGTCAGCAATTAATCATACATTTCTGGGAATGCTCGCAACACCCAATCGAACCCCGAATAACGAAACCCGACACTTCCTGATTGCCCCCGCGAGACTCTTCCAACACCCTCGCCCCACGTTAATGAGCATTCCGATCGACTAATCAATCACCAGTCTAGATCGACACCTTCGGCTTAACAGACGTATCGAACGATCGACGTGCTCATACCTGAGGGCAAGTACATCTCGCGTACTAAGAGTCTCGTGAGTGTAACATTGAGTGCGGAAGACCGAACTAACCATTTAGAACTCTTTGCGTGCAAGTCAACAGGACGGCACTTCGCGTCCCTCGTAATATTATTGTACCGCGTTAATTACCCGAGCGGCATTACGCGTCAAAATATTGCGAGTCATAAATTCACAAACCAATTATTACTCTTATTTAAAACTGATAGTGTTAGAGTCGAGCGAGGCGATCACATTGCGAATGCTCGCCCCTTTTGCCGACTCAGCCAAAACCCGAGATCGTAGTGGTAGAGCCGTACACACGCGCGCCCGTGTAAACCACAAGATCAAACCTGTGAAAATTCTAAATAAAAGATTGTGAGTGCAATCGTGTGTGTTATCTTTACACCTAAGGCCGCCGCCATCACCGACCTTCGTAGGAAACTGCGACGACGACAGGGCGAGACACACACACACTCATACACCAACAACAAAACCAGGTGAGGTGCGTAACACCGCTTTAACATTGACAAGAACCCACAAGTCGAGTACCTAACGCTCGACTATAAATAAATATAAACTAATAAAAATATATTACGACGGAAACCCGTACGTAACAATATAAAAAAAAATAAAGACCTGTTACGGACCGATCAACCTGGCAACGGCCAGATTTCGCGATCCGTTCTCTTCCACAGCGCAATGAGCGCAGTCCACGCCGGCAGTCAACCCCATGTGGAATCGCCAACAAATCGCCGCCTCAGCAGCACACTTCGGCTTCACCGAAGCTATCGCCGCAACACCGCTCACGCGCTACACGGTCAGCGCGAACTACAATAAACTTCTCAAAATGCAATGGCCCCGCGACTTCTTCCCAAAACTCAGCGGCCCCGAGAGCCCTTCTCGAAATGCAACTGCCGATTGGGAAGTCGACCCAATTACGACAGGTCAACTTCGCAATCGACGACCAAAATATGTTCCTGGTAACCCCCACCGAGACCTTCGACCAACCTTCACCTTAGGGCAACGAGGATCCAGAGCGACCGAACCATCTCCTCGGTTTACCGATATTCGTGCCCTAGTGTTGTGTACATTGCACGAACTTCGAGGTTCGTGGGTGTTACCAGAGTGTCATGGAACCGTTGAACATAATTAAGAACTCTCGCGATTAACCGATCCTTAGCGGCGACCAATCGCAACTCGATATCCTCCCGTACCGTGTAAATTATCATCATGACATTTTGCCTGTGTACGCGTATCATAGTGTGATTGAGTATTACGTTTGTGTAAGACCAAGGAAAGAAACAAACGAACCGCTATACACCTGAGGCGGCGGGTAGAAAACACCGAGGCATCTCCGATTTCATTCTCCTGACCCACACAGGTATCCAACAGCGTCAACACAAACACACATATGCAGACACAATACCAGATGACGTGAACACCCACGTTAAACAGGACAGGGATCCACGCGCCGGAATCCTGACATATCCGAGCGCAATAAACAGTTAACAATTAACAATAAATTAGGCCATTGTTACGGATCGATCAACTTGGCAACGACCAGGTTTAGCAATCAGCATTCCGTACTATCGCAAGGAGAGATAGGTCAAGATCTGCCAATAAGTTACGCCAGTCGAACCTTGAATAAGCCGGAACAAATTACTCAACAACTGAAAAAGAATTGCGAGGGATGTTGTACCCCACAGTACAACGAAGGAATATTCCAATGGAATATTCCAGTAGATTAAAGCAAATTGCAAACTAACCAGCCAGGAAATAAAAGATGAGAATCACGCCATCAAAAATTCGCAGAACAAGTAAGTTCAAAGAACCTAAACTGCGCGATAATCCGTTTAAAGGAAAATGCGAGAATCAGGCCACCGAAATTGTCGCTATGACCATATATGGTCACAACGACCAAAATGCAGAATAGACACTTTTCTGCACAGCCACTCGCAGCAGCAACCCGCGATCGCGACAACGAATCGAGCAGTCTTAATTGACGAGCGGAGCTAATCAGTTGGTCTTTGACTAAAGCTGGTATTCTATAACTTTCGCGACATTTGTAATCTGTTAAACTCATAACTTTACAATAAACTGTTATTTCTTTTACTACCTAAACTCGAGTTCTACTCCTTATTGGCTAAAATCCCAAAATAAAATCATATCGCGCAATACTCACGTTTTGTCGATATAACAATTATTCTCCTTTTATTTATCCTTCGCTTGTTCCCTTCGTCCCCTTTTTCCAGACGTTCTGAAAATGTCTGCAACCGTTGCTTCCGCCGATGACGTCATGATCAGCCAGTACCCTGGCCCGCTCCCGGCTGATGCACGGAGGGCAGCTGCGCTAATCCGATTCAGGGAGATCTTCGGTCGGTCGCGCGAGGGTATGAGTCCGTCGAGGAATATATGACTACGTCCGAGATCTTCTACCCCCCTGGGACCATCATCCGTCCGGCTGGAGCTAGTGACTCCGAGCAAGAGTCCGATGGTGATTATTCCTATTCCCCTCGGTCATTGCCTCTATCGTGGGAGGAGGGAGGTTGGGACTGCCACTCGCCCGTCGCGTCATCTGAACGACGGGGGATGACGGTTCCGGTGGTGAAACTCGCGGCGAGGCGGTACCGGCGGATCGGGTCGCTGTACTCCGTCGGCGTCGTATGCCCCTCCACTCCTAAACTCTTTCTTTCAAACCCTTTCTTCCAGTCTCTTCCATCATTCCAAATCAGTTCTCCTCCGACTTCATAACCGTCTATACCTCTTTCATCAAATAAAATACAAGTTTCATCTTAGACAAAATTAATCTATTATTTCGTATTTATTTCATCTGCCGCTAACCATCCGTCACAGCTGTATAAAAATGGGTTTAAAGAAAATTGGTTGTGGTTGTAAGGGTTGTACGCGGAGGAGAAAGAAGAGGAGAAGGAGAAGGAGAGGAAAAAAAGTAAATAAATAAATAAATTGTTACGGACCGATCAATCTGACAACGGCCAGATTTCGCAATCCGTTCTCTTCCACAACGCGATGAGCGCACTCCGCGCCGGCAGTAAACTCGATATGGAAATCGCCCAAATCGCCGCCTCAGCAGCACACTTCGGCTTCACCGAAGCTATCGCCGCAACACCGACCACGCGCCACACGGTCAGTGCGGCCTACAATATTTTCTCAAAATGCAACGGCCCCGCGAGTTCTTTCCAAAACTCAGCCGCCCCGAGAGCCCTTCTCGAAATGCAACTGCCGATTGAGAAATTGACCCGATTGACAAATCAACTTCCCAATCGACGACCGACATATTATTCCCGGTAATGCCCACGAGCTCCTTCCCCAAGACAACGAGGGTCCGGACCGACCAAAACTCATCAGTCTTAATTGATTTCTCAGTCTTAACAGACATCGGTCAACCGGTACCCGTTCCTTAGTGGCATGTACGCTTCACGTACCTAGAGCATCGTGAGTGTTACTGTGAGGTTCCGGAAAACCCCTGTAGAGTCAAACGAGAACTTTATTAAACCAATTATTTTTATAACAACGAGCAAGTGTATGAGTCCGGCGAGTCGAATTGTATTCTACGCGCTCGACTTCTGCCGACTGAGCGAAACCTCAGCACTGCGGTTGCGGGACTGGAAAACCAAGTGAGGCGAATACCCCTCTTTAAAAAGGACAGGGATCCATGTGTCGGAATCCTGACCAATCCGAACGCAATAATAAAATAATACAATATTAGGCCGTAAATACGAAACTAACAAAATAAATATTACGGTATTTCCCTCTTTTTCATCCCCCTCCCCCTTTTTTGTTATGGTTCAGATTTGCTGTATATCGTTTTCGGAATTTTGGTTGTCTTCGTTGCGTCTTTTGTCTACCGACTTTGGGATTCTGATTTCGCAATGTTGGTTATTCATATCGTTTCGACACGGCGTGACTTCGTCGATTTGCTGACGGCTACGAGTTTCGCTCGTTGCTTTACATGCGTCCTTATATAGACTGTTGTTTTCTCCTTTTTCTGAATTCCGAGGAAAATACATAATTAATATTGTTACAGATCATTCAGCTAGGTTGTTGCTAGGCTGATCGGTCCGTAACAGCCCTCCCTTCTTGAACGGAACGCGGTACCCGTGGTCCACGCTTCTGCTGCCGCTGCAAAGTGTCTTCCGGGGTGTTGGTTGCTTTAGTGCGGGGGGGTCATGGGGTGGGGGTGAGGATGATGTGGTGGGGGTGTGGTTATAAAGCTAGGAGTGCGTTGAATTTGTTATTAGTTGGAATATTTTTCTTCTGAAATTGGTAAGTTTTCTCTACCCCCTTTTTTTTTTTTTTTTCAATGTATTTCTTGTTTCAGGATTTTGCAATGGACGGGAGGCGGCCTCATGTTGAACTTCGTCCGAACCCTTATTTTTCTGGGGTCCACAGCGTTCGGATCCTTTCGCCACAGGAAATAAATTTTCGATCCGTTCATGGTCGGTTGCCTCTCCCGGGGGAGGCTGGTACGCCTCTGAGGGGACCGTGCAGGATATCGGGTTTGCGGCCCGAGCGCTCTCGCTTCTCCCGAACGAGGTCTCCTTCTATGGTTCGTCCCCCGTCTCCTGTTTTGGGGCATCGTCTGGTCACGAGTAACATTCGGCCCGCGGGCGCTTCCGATTCCGAGGACAGCGACGATGCTGACCTCTGGACGCCCCGCCCTCCATATGGCGGTCCGCTTCGTGACGATGAAATTATCGAAGCTTGGGCGAATCGGCATCTGCGAGATGACTCGCCGAGCGAGGTGGACTGTGAACCTCTTGATTCTCCGTTACCCGTTGAGGGGGGTCATGCGGTCCGTTGGAATTAGTTAGTTGGTAGTATTGGATGTATATATTTTTTTGTTGGGGGGGGGGGGGGGGGGGGGGGGGGGGGGTTCTTTGTGTAATAAATGTGGTTATAGTTATTTGCTTGGAATCGTTGTTTTGTGTAACTTATTGCGTGTGTGAGCACGCGTTAGTTGTAGAACTTCCTATTTTTCCCTCTCCCTCTCCCTTATTTTTTTTTTTTTTTTTTTTAGTAGCAGTCTGATATGTATGCGGCGTTTGCGATGGCCGTCGTTTCTGAGGCGATGTGCGATGCTGGCATGGTGGGCGCTGGTCTGCTGTAGCGTCTTGGCCATGAGGCGACGTTCGGTATTTTGGTTGTATCGTTTTAGGTATACAGCCACGGCGATGGCGACTAGAACGAGGATGGTTAGGCCTCCTGCGCCGGAGTATAGCGTCAAGGTTGTGTTCCGCTGGCCCCGGTGCAGGTCTTGCTGCCGTATTGTTTCCCTCTCGAGGTCGTGGAGGGTTTTTGCGTTTTTCGAATTGTCCCAGTCGCTGTTTGCTGATGTATTCATTTTGGGCAGCAGCGTTTCCAGCATCGGCTTTATGTCCTCCGTCTGTAGCGTCGGTAGTAGTGCAGTGAGGTTGAGCGCCGTCATCGGTGTGTACGTGTGTGAGACCCGTGTGGTTAAGGTCTCTTGGGCCGTCAGGCGTGTGGCACCGGTGTATGCCACGTAGCCGGGTGAAAGGTGCAGAATACCTGCCCCACGTAGCGTTTCACTCCCGATTTGTTGATTGTTCTTCATGATTTTTAGTGCGACTGGTTCTGCGGTTGAGTATACCCAGCTGTTGGTGGTTTCCATGCGTTTCCAGTACGTATCTCTGGTCGCGATTGCCCTTATGTCGCAGGATCGCCAGTTGATCTTGCTGTCTTCGGTTAGGATGGTAATTTCACACGTCTTCCTTTGGCTCGTGGTGAAGAGCGGAAGGGTGAGTTGGCACAGGTGTTGGTGCCGGTGTATTTTGCATTCGCTGAGATACTTAGCTGTGGGCAGTAGGTAGTACTTACGGTCGGGCGTCATTGCTATGTATGGGGTGGTTGGTTGAATGAAGGTGGAAACGGTGACATTGCCTATGGTTTGGGATGTCGGGCAAGGGTGTCCCGTATATAGGTCGAAGGGTTTTCGGTCTAGGAGAGGAATCTCGATCTCCACTATCAGTCTGCCCTTGGTGTAGGCCAGGGAGATCGAGCTCACGTCGTTTAGTGATTCTGTATGGAGTTCTGTTTCGGTGAGTGGGAATTCGTATGGTGTACTGCTTTTGATTTTGTTGGCGGCGGTTATGAGCTGTTGAGGTGAGAGGATCGCGGGGTGGATAGTCCCTTTTTTGCAAAGAGTACCGCCGTCGTGAGTACCATGAGGCACATGCGGTAGTCTTGGACTTGCCGCTCCATTTCCATGGTCCATCGGGTGACTAGTTCTTTGTATTCCAATCCCTTTGCGTAATCGTGTTGGTTCACCATTTCCTTTACCAGTTTTTCGGCTTGTGCGGCTAGCGCATTGGTCCGGTTGGTGACGGCGGCAAGATCTTGATGGATGTCGTGGAATTCGGTCCGCAAGATGTGGGTTTGATTCCCGACTATCTCTGTCAGGCGGTGCTGGGCCGCGTGTACCTTGTCTATTTCTTGGTCGTAATACTGGGCGTCCTCGTCGCTCAGTGTCCCGAATAGCGTCTTGCTCAAGGAGCCAATGAAACTCAATGGGGCCGACCTTTTATCCCGCCGCGAGTTCGTCGGGATATTGCCCACTGTGTTTTGCAGAATTTCTGCAAATTTGTCGGTGTCGTCTCGTGTCGCTTGGAGGCGTGATGCGAGGTCGGCATGAGAACAGCTCCCGAAGTTTAGTTGCTTGCAGTGGTCGGCGAGGGCTGCGAAGTGGTTGGTAACTTCGGGTTTCTGTTGTAGAAATTTCGCGATGTCCACCGATGTTACCAGCTTCCAAGTCGTATGATATATCCGGATCTGGCCTATGGTTTCGTAGATTAATCCGGGGTTGTTTTCAATTGGCGTGACCCAGTGGTTTGATGGTGGGAGGTCTATCGCGTGGGGTCTTGCCCACGCGATTCTAGCAAGCATCGCGAGGAGTGTTAGACCTTGACCGATTCCCATTTGTGTTTGTTGTGCGTCTTTTCTCGTTGATTTTCCATTCGGGCGCGGGTCGTCCTTGTCGGTGTGTTGCTCGCGGCCAGCTGGTCGTCGTCGCCGTCCGAGAGCGGCCCGGATCCGATTACGTACGGCTCGAGTTCTTGCGCCGGCACGTCGAGGTCTATCGCGTCGGTGTGAGTGTTGGTGGCGATAGCGTAACAGACGCCATCGTGGTTCTTCACCACAGCTTCACCGAGGTGTATGTGCGATCCGAGGTCGACGCGCTTCAGATATCCGTCGTACATATTACTTCGTCCAGGACGGGTTCTATCTCTTGCCGATTCGAGAATGGTATGGGTGTGATCGGCTCCGGTGCTGTGACGAGCGTACGGTGCTGGTATGATATTTCGGCCTTCTGGTCGTGAAGAAACGGGGATCCGAGGAGTCCGTCGGCTCGGGATAGTCGTTCGCCATCGAAGACGTGGAAAACCACGTCAGCTTTTCGAATGGCGAGAGCGATTGTTCCGAGCGTCCGAATCGTTGTGGGAATTATTCCTCGAATTTTCCGCGTGTCGGTGGCATCGATCTTCTTAGGTTCGGTTAAGGCGGTCACGTGTAGGAGGTTAAGGGATGATCCGCCGTCTGAGATGAATTCTGCGTGGCCTTCTCGGAAGTCCGCGGATTTGATCTTGATTCGTGCGGGCGGTATTTCCTTGAGGAGGCATTGCGGTCCGTGTTTGGCGGGAACCGCACCGCTTTCCTTGGTTCCTCCCTTCTTGGTGAGGAGCTCGAGCTGTTTCCTTGGGCGCTCGGCCAGGCGATTGCTGGACGAGCGCCTCGCGAGTTTAAATGCTCGTTCGACTCGCGAGAAGACGCTCGTGAAAATTCACGGGGTGATGGCGACCTCCATCAATAGCGTTCCCTCGGGGGTTCCGGCGGGCATTTGCTGCATCATGCGCAGTGATGCCCCGTCCCGCGATCCCAGTATTTTGGGGCGCGAGCCTCGTACTCCTTCCGAGGGTAGTTAGTGTCGAGGGCGTAAACCTTCCCATGTTTGCGGTCGTCGTCTGACGAAGAAGAGTCGCTGGGGGAGGAATCTTCGCTGTCGAAAGACGACGAACAACTGGATGAGAGGTCGCGTCGGCTTGATTTTTTCTTCCGGCGCGAGCTCTTCCGGTGGGAAGTTTTTGGCTTCGATTTCCCTAAGACACGGCGCCGATTGTGTCTCTCCCGGTCCTCCTCGATTACCAGGTCGAACGCTTGATCGAGGGTGGTTGGGTTTTCGTGTTTTATAGAAAAGAAAATTTCGTCTGGCAATCCTCTCAGGAAATTACTGATCGCCATTTTCTCGAGATCCTCGAGTGCTACTGCAACCTGTGCGGCAGACCGATCTCCGCGGGTGGCAGCTCGCGCTCTTTTCACTAATTTCGCCGTGCGCGCGATGTATGCTCGGGGGGATTCGTTTTTCTTTATATTTAGCCGATTTATTTCGGTTAGGTATGAGGTCGCGGTTCTGCCCGGCGCGAATTTGCTTTTTAAATGTTTTATCAACGCACTGATGGTCTCTATCGATCTGCCATCGAGGGAATCCCAGGCAGCTCCGGTTAGCTTGCTCTTTACCCCTTTTAAAAAAATTGGCTCGTCGGCTCCGTCGAGCATCTCGAACTCGTCGACGACCCTCCGAATGAACGTCGTGAGAGATTTTGAGCCGCCGTTATATTCGGGGAGGGAGCGTACTGCCTCCCTGATTTCTTTACGGCGACCATCGAGCGTGGTCCTTTCGAGGAGCGACGCTATAGCAGCTCTGCCATTTTACTAAGTACTAGTTTAATAGGTATGAACAGGAATTGTTAGGTGAGTTTGAACAGTATCCCACTTCTGACACCAGTCGTTACGCACGGGAACCGTCGTAATGTTTTGATTCGTTTGTTATTTATTTATAGTCGAGCGTCAGGTACTCGATTTGTGGGTTGTTGTTCGGTTAAAGCGGCGTAACGCACCTCACCTGGTATTCGCTGTCCGTGTATGTGTGTATACTCTGGCGATCTGCTGCGTCGGCGAATAGCTGTGAAGGTCGGGGAAGTCGGAATGAATTGCTTCGTCTATTCTCCGGCGTATGTCTGAGTCTTTATTTGTGTATCACTCCTACTATCGTAGTGGCTTACACTAGCGTGAACGTGCACGACGCTGCCACTACGATGTGTCGATTCGCTGCGCTGGCAAAAAGGAGCCAAGCGCACGGAGAGTATGCTGATGCACACTGTTACAGGTTAGGGTTTTAGTTGTTGAGATAGATTACTCGAAATATTTAGACGCGTAATGCCGGTCCGGTAATTAGCGCAGTACTAAGGTATTTCGAGGACGTGATGCGCCGCAAAAGGGTTGCACTCACGTATAGAGTTCTTAAACGATCCTTAGTCACTCGATCTCCCGAACTCGGAGGTACACTCGCGACAATCTATGCGCGCGAGAGTATGCTCACCCTTAAGGTTTGAGGAACGGTTAGTCGAGGACGCGTCTGTCCAGGCGAATTAATCAATTAAGACTGCCGGTAATTTTGGGTGGAGGATCCTCATTACCATGGGGCGACGATGTTGGGGAGCCCCGTGGGGGTAACCAGGAAATATCGAAATATCGATTGGGAAATCGGTTGATCGATATTTGCAATTTGTTCTTAGGGTTGCCCAACTTTAGTGCTGACTAGGTAGCGCGTGGAGTCGCGTTGGTAGTTTCCATCGCGGGTCAACGTGTTTGATGGAATTTGCTGACAGGGATACGCGTGTATCGATGGATTGTTCAGCCGGGTTGTTGCTAGGCTGATCGGTCCGTAACAGCCGTAAAAAAAAACAAAAAAAAAAAAAGGGAGAGGGAGATGGAAAAATAGGAAGTTTTACAACTAACGCGTGCTCACACACGCAATAAGTTACACAAAATAACGATTCCAAGCAAATAACTATAACCACATTTGATACACAAAGAAACCCCCCCCCCCCCCAACAGAACTCCATACAGAATCACTAAACGACGTGAGCTCGATCTCCCTGGCCTACACCAAGGGCAGACTGATAGTGGAGATCGAGATTCCTCTCCTAGACCGAAAACCCTTCGACCTATATACGGGACACCCTTGCCCGATATCCCAAACCATAGGCAATGTCACCGTTTCCACCTTCATTCAACCAACCACCCCATACATAGCAATGACGCCCGACCGTAAGTACTACCTACTGCCCACAGCGAAGTATCTCAGCGAATGCAAAATACACCGGCACCAACACCTGTGCCAACTCACCCTTCCGCTCTTCACCACGAGCCAAAGGAAGACGTGTGAAATTACCATCCTAACCGAAGACAGCAAGATCAACTGGCGATCCTGCGACATAAGGGCAATCGCGACCAGAGATACGTACTGGAAACGCCTGGAAACCACCAACAGCTGGGTATACTCAACCGCAGAACCAGTCGCACTAAAAATCATGAAGAACAATCAACAAATCGGGAGCGAAATGCTACGTGGGGCAGGTATTCTGCACCTTTCACCCGGCTACGTGGCATACACCGGTGCCACACGCCTGACGGCCCAAGAGACCTTAACCACATGGGTCTCACACACGTATACACCGATGACGGCGCTCAACCTCACTGCACTACTGCCGACGCTACAGACGGAGGACATAAAGCCGATGCTGGAAACGCTGCTGCCCAAAATGAATACATCAGCAAACAGCGACTGGGACAATTCGAAAAACGCAAAAACCCTCCACGACCTCGAGAGGGAAACAATACGGCAGCAAGACCTGCACCGGGGCCAGCGGAATACAACCTTGACGCTATACTCCGGCGCAGGAGGCCTAACCATCCTCGTTCTAGTCGCCGTGGCCGTATACCTAAAACGAAACAACCAAAATACCGAACGTCGCCTCATGGCCAAGACGCTACAGCAACAGGAACGAACCCGGGTGATCTCATATCCAATGCAGACGATCCCCGCGGAACCTGGCAGACCAGCGCCCACCATGCCAGCATCGCACATCGCCTCAGAAACGACAACCATCGCAAACGCCACATACATATCAGACTGCTACTAAAAAAAAAAAAAAAAAAAAAAAAAGGGAGAGGGAGAGGGAAAAATAGGAAGTTTTACAACTAACGCGTGCTCACACACGCAATAAGTTACACAATACAACGATTCCAAGCAAATAACTATAACCACATTAATTACACAAAGAAACCCCCCCAAACAAAAAAATATATACATCCAATACTACCAACTAACTAATCCCAACGGACCGCATGACCCCCCTCAACGGGTAACGGAGAATCAAGAGGTTCACAGTCCACCTCGCTCGGCGAGTCATCTCGCAGATGCCGATTCGCCCAAGCTTCGATAATTTCATCGTCACGAAGCGGACCGCCATATGGAGGGCGGGGCGTCCAGAGGTCAGCATCGTCGCTGTCCTCGGAATCGGAAGCGCCCGCGGGCCGAATGTTACTCGTGACCAGACGATGCCCCAAAACAGGAGACGGGGGACGAACCACAGAAGGAGACCTCGTTCGGGAGAAGCGAGAGCGCTCGGGCCGCAAACCCGATATCCTGCACGGTCCCCTCAGAGGCGTACCAGCCTCCCCCGGGAGAGGCAACCGACCATGAACGGATCGAAAATTTATTTCCTGTGGCGAAAGGATCCGAACGCTGTGGACCCCAGAAAAATAAGGGTTAATATATTTTTATTAGTTTATATTTATTTATAGTCGAGCGTTAGGTACTCGACTTGTGGGTTCTTGTCAATGTTAAATCAGTGTTACGCACCTCACCTGGTTTTGCTGTTGGTGTATGAGTGTGTGTGTCTCGCCCTGTCGTCGTCGGCAGATTCCTACGAAGGTCAGTGATGGCGGCCTTAGGTGTAAAGATAACACACACGATTGCACTCAACACTTTTATTCGGATTTCGTATAGAAATAATCGTAGGGTTTACACCGGCGCGTTCGTATGCGACGCTACCACTACGATCTCGGTGTCTGCGCTGAGTCGGCACAAAAGCGAACGTTCGCAACGCGATACGTTTCGCTCAACTCTAACGCTCTCGGATTAATAGAAATAATGTTTTGATTTGGGACTTTTTATACTCGCAATACTTTGACGCGTAATGCCGCTCGGGTAATTAACGCGGTACAAGAGTATTACGAGGGGCGCGAAGTGCCGTTCTGGTTAACTTACACGCAAAGAGTTCTAAATGGTTAGTTCGGTCTTCCGCACTCAATGTTGCACTCGCGAGACTCTCGATACGCGAGATATACTTGCCCTCAGGTACGAGTACGCCGATCGTTGGATACGTCTGTTAAGACGGAGGTACCACTTTAGACTGGTGATTAATTAGTCGATCGGAATGCTCATTACCGTGGGGCGAGGGTATTGAAAGAGTCTCGCGGGGGCAATCAGGAAGTGTCGGGTTTCGTTATTCGGGGTTCGATTGGGTGTTGCGAGCATTCCCAGAAATGTATGATTTAATTGCTGACCGGGTAGCTCGTGGAGTTTGGAAAATTTCCATCGCGAGTCGATGTACTTAGGTAAAGTGATGACGCTGCTGCGCGTGCATCGGAGGATCGTTCGGTTTGGTTGTTGCCAGGCTGACCGGTCCGTAACAGTTCGATCATTTCCCGACTAGTTTGAGATGCTCGACGGGGTTGACGAGGCAAATTTTTTAAAAGGCGTTAAAAGCAAGCTGACCGGAGCTGCCTGGAATTCGCTCGCCAGCCGAAACATAGACACTATTAACGCATTAATAAAATTAATTCACGCCGGGCAGGAACGCGAGTTCCTATTTAACCGAGATAAACCGACTCACTATAAAAAAAAAAGCGAATCTCCTCGGGAATATATCGCGCGGACGGCCAAATTAATAAAAAGAGCGCGAGGTGCCGTCCGCGGAGATCGACCGGCAGCCGAGTCCAGGGCAGGACTCGAGGACCTCGAGAAGACGGCAATCAGCAACTTCTTGAGAGGATTGCCGGACGAAATTTTCCTCGCAACAAAACACGATAAACCAACCACCCTCGATCAGGCGTTCGATCTAGTGATCGAAGAGGACCGCGAGAGACATAACCGACGACGTGTCTTAGGAAAATCAAAACGAAAATCTTCCCACCGGAAAGGCTCGCGCCGGAAGAAAAAGCCGAGTCGACACAACCGCTCATCAAGCAGTTCGTCGTCTTCCGACAGCGAAGATCCCACTTCTGACACCAGTTGTTACGTACGGATTTCCGTCGTAATACGTTTAGAAATTTCAGATTTATTATTTAGGGTCGAGTTGTCTGGGGACTCGACGCGTGGGTTCCATCCGTTTCGAAGCGGCGTAACGCACCTCACCTTTTTTCCGTGTGTATCGGTCGATCGGTATCCTTGTTACCCTGGGTCGAAGGCGTTGAGAGAGTCTCGTGAGTATAACCAGGTGTTGGGTTATGAATTAAGAAATTAATTCTTTGAAATTTGGTTGATTTCTCAATCGATAATTACTACTTCAGGGGAACGCTGACTTCAAGAGTGTTGATGGTGCAGCGCATGCGTTGCGACGGCGATCGTTGCGATGGGAGGTTGTTCCACCGCAAAGTTAGATACCTTTGTGGAATTTGTTAACCACCCAATTTCCGGAGTTTGGTTTGTGAGTTCCACGTTGCTTGGGAATTTGATGACATGGCTGCGTGTGCGTCGATGGATTGTTCAGCCAGGTTGTTGCTAGGCTGAACGGTCCGTAACAGAGGTTTAAATCTTAAGTAGCTTCGGACTTCTTTTTTTGTTCTCAGTAAAATTAGATTTTATTTCTCATTTTAACTTTTATTTATTTATCATTTTAATTTTAATATTGTTAAGACTATGTTTACGCCGACTCAGCCAATTTCCGAATAAAAATACTTCAAAAAATAATTTCCAAATCTGGGATATTGTTGTGACCATGCGACGGCTCCCGCGAGAGTGCATCGCATAGTAACAACGACGTCGCTGACCACGGAGCCACGCGCCACCACCTCAGAAGAGTCGACGTTCCGGGTCAACAAAAATTATCCACGCGCAGCTGACGAAGGTCCTATGCAGCGAAGCTTCCCTGAAATCACGCCATATTTCCGAATATGCGCGTGATTACCGGAAATATTCCGTATCCGCGGACCCCCGGTGTGTGATACGGAATCGATAGAAATTAGTTCTGACCGAACTTCGATCAGGGGAACTCCGCTGCGTGCCCAATCTCGTGAAGTTAGACCCGGAATAGGCTGCGGTCCTTAAAATAAAACCAAGGTGTTTCGTGACTTATTTCAATATTATCTATTTCTATATTATCCGTTTCAATATTATCTAGTTTCTTTTCTATTAACCATCATTATCGTCAAGTTCGCGAAATAGTGTACCTAAAACACAGTGAATCGAGACATTAAGTGTAGGCTTAAGTTTAATAACCGAAAGTACGCCGCCCAGCGAGGAGCATCCAATTAGTAAGTCTACGACCTTAACTATTTTCTTTTCTATCGAAACCTTTTAAATGCATCATAACAATATACTGTAAACCATATTTGGAGCACAAAACAACAAAACAATGTTGACGAAGCTGCTCCACTTATAACCTTATAAAAGGAGCAGCAAGCTAACATTAAGAAAGTCTGAAAATAATCTTTAACCTTGTTCGTGCGGCACAATGGATTCGTGTAAGGAATCCGTCTTTCCTTTCTTTTATTCAAGTATCAATAAACTATTTATATTTTACTTTTTGTATTTCATTTGGGTTCCAACCCTTAATTAGTAGATCCCTAAATACTAAAAGTGCAGTGCGATAATCGTATGGTACAGCGATTGATACGGTATATTACATATATATCTACAGCCCCCTTTTTTTAGAAGCAGGTAATGTCAGATATAAACGCTACGTTAGTGACTTCTGTTGTTTCTGACGCGCGATTGAGCGTTGAGGTGGACGGGGCTGCTCTCGGGTTCCGCGGGGATGGGGTGGGATTGTATGGTTTGGAGTGGGTAAGATATGACCCTAGTCCTTTCCTATTGTTGTAGTGTCCTTGCAGTGAAACGTCGTTCCGGGCTTGGCCTGTGACATATTAGGTGGGCGGCCACAGCGATGCCCATGACGACCAGGAAGGACAGGTCACCCGTGCCCGAATAAACGGCGAAGTCCGTGGTGCGCCGGCCTTGATGGAGATCCTGCTGCGTTCTGACTTCCTTCTCAATATCGGCCAGGCTCTTGCTGTTGGTGGAGTTGTCCCAATCGTTGTTCACAGTGGAATTTATTTTTGAGATAATCGTCTCCAGCATGGGTCGAATGTCCTCATCTTTTACGTTTGGCAAGAGCGTGGTAGGGTTCAGCCGCGTCGCCGGCGCGTAGGTGCGGGAGATCTTGGTGGTGATTATTTCCTGCGCGGTGAGGCGTGTTGAACCGGTGGAAGCTACGTATCCGGACGTGAGGTCTAGGATGTCTGCTCCGAGGAGGATTTCGCTTCCGACCTGATGATGTTTCTTCATGATTTTCAGCTCGACGGGTTGGGCGGTGGAGTATACCCAGCTATTCTAGTATGTGTCGTCGGTTGCAATGGCTCTTACGGCGGTGCAGTATATCCAGTCGTTTCCAGTATGTGTCCTCGGTTGCAATAGCTCTTACGTCGCATGACCGCCATTCGATCTTCGCGTCCTCGATTAGGATGGTGATTTCGCATGGTTTCCTTCGTTTACTCGTGAATAGCGGTAGGGTGAGCGAGCATGAGTGCTGGCGCCAGTGCAACTTGCACTCGCCGAGATATTTTACTGTTGGCAGTACGTAATATTGGCTATCGGAAGTCATCACGATGTACGGTGTCGTTAGCTGGATGAATGTGAAAATGGTGGCGTTGCCGCTGGTTTGGGAGATGGGGCAGGAATGTCCGGTATGCAAGTTTAACGGTTTGCGTCTAGTAGGGGGACTTCCATTTCTATTATGAGTCTCCCCTTCGTATAGGCCAGTCAGATGATACTGCCGTCATTCAAGGATTCTGTATACTGTATACATGGCGGATTTGTGCTGACTCTTTATTTTTGTTGAGATTGTTGCCGCCTACCTCCGCTACTTCGTCGAGTCGTCTCACTATATTCGTCACGTACTCTGTTGTAGTGGCAGGTCTTCTTTTAGAGGTGAGGTGGATGGTGTTTACATTAGTTTTCCACATGCCATCTCGTACGGCGTGAACCCTGTTGATTCGTGGACGGCAGCATTGTGCGATTGTATGGCGTACGGCAAGATATCGTCCCATTCCGCCTCCTTTTTGATATAATGTTTCGTGTAGTTAACAATTCCTTGGTGACTACGCTCCAGTGAGCCATGGCTTTGCGGATGATAAGTTGTCACTTTCACGTGATGTATTTTTTTTTCCTTTAGGAAATTCTCCATGTGGCTGCTGGCAAAGCATTTGCCGTTATTGCTCAGGATATACAGCGGAGTCCCGTGTACGATGAAGTATGCCTGATCGAGAACTTTGATTCGACTTTTCATGTTTGGTAGAGCGAAGGCCCTGGCGAATTTCGTCAGCAAGTCTATCATTGTTAGGACGAAGCGATTTCCGCGTTACGTCAGCGGCAGTGGATCAAGTATTTCGAGGGCGATCTTTTCCCACGCTGCTACAGGGGTGTCGGTGATTACCATTGGTTCCCGTGTTTTTATCTGGACCAATTTTTGTTGTTGGCAGCTGTGGCAACACCGTACGCTATTTTGTACATCGCTTTTCATGCCCTTCCAGTGGTATCTCTGTCGCAATCGCTCGCATGTCTTCCTGGCTCCCCTGTAACCTCCGATATGATCACTGTGACATTCCTTAACGATTGCGTTGCGTTCCGACGCTGGCGGTGTTTCGATTTTATTCGTACAGATTGTTACCTTACAGCTGACCTTGGAGAGATCGCTTTTTA
The DNA here is from genome assembly GCA_946811545.1 of Netelia fuscicornis. Lineage (NCBI taxonomy): Eukaryota > Metazoa > Arthropoda > Insecta > Hymenoptera > Ichneumonidae > Netelia > Netelia fuscicornis. Next base: position 14,070,084 of record OX328014.1, on the reverse strand, counting down.
TTATCCGTTCAAAAGTTGATATTGGCAATTCGTCGTGTCCGCCTCCATCGGAGGGGATGCGAAATTTACTATCCTGAGTTTTTGCGATTGATTGTCTCAGGGTGTAAGTAGCTGTTTCAAGGTCACTGAGGGTCATCTTGCCGAAATAATTTTTGGTAGCAGTAATGCTCAGAATTTTCTGTTTTTTGTATTCCGATTTTATGACGTCCCTTATTCTTGATTGCCGCAAAAGGTCGTCGGCGTTGATGTAGCCAAGGTCGCGTAGTTGGTTCTCCACTGGAGTTGTGACGATTCCATCCTTGGGGATGAAGTGTATGATCGCACCTCGACCTGTCCTTAATTGGTCGGGTTTTATTTCGACCCGACACGGGGCTGTAGGAACGTCTTCAAAGTTGCAGTTGTTGTTTCCTGAGTCGCTGCTTGAGATTTCGAGTACATCTTCCTCTGACGACGATGATGATGATGCAGATGATGATGACGATCAGAATGGTGGGGTATCAGTCGTTATTTTCAGGGGTCCTTCCGCGGCTCTTGGCGAGATGACGAGAAGATCACGATGGCATCCAGGTAAATGAACAGCTCCGTACTCGCGAGGCCCGAGAGAACACTATCCATGAGCCACTGAAATGTCGCGGGCGCGTTTTTCAAGCCGAACGGTATTTGTACAAATTGATAATGACCTCGAGGGGTCGTGAAGGTGTACGTGTGATCCGAGGTCGATGCGTTTAGATAGCCGTCGTAGACGTTGCAGTTGCGCAGTTTTGACGCAATTTGTTTTTTACTGCGTCCCTCCAGGTGTATTTTCACTGATTCGGTTTCTTCCAAGATGGGCTCGATCTTCTCCCAGTTCAAAACGAGAATAGGAGTGATAGGCTCACTGGCAATGACGATCGTGCGATGTTGGTACGATATTTCAGCCTTTTGGTCGTGGAAAAATAGCGCCCGGAGGAGTCCGTCTGCTCGTGGTGGTCGTTTGCCATCGAAGACGTGGAATACCACGTCCGCTTTCCTAACGGCGAGCGTGACCGTTCCGATCGCTCGAATGGTCGTAGGAATTATTTCTCTGATTTTTCGCGTGTCCGTGGTATCGATTTTTTTGGTTTTGGTTAGAGCGGTGATGTGGATCAAGTTTAACGTGGATCCGCGATCTAATACGAACTCTGCGTGGCCTTGTCTGAAGTCCGGATTTGATTGCAATTCTTACAGGCGGTATTTCCTTGAGGACGTTCCCCTTTCGGAAGAAATCGTACCGTCTTCCTTTTCTCCTCCCTTCTTGCTGAGTACTTGGAGTCGTCCTGAGCGCTCGACCAGGCATTTGACGGGCGAGCTCCTCGTGAGTTTTAATATTCGTCAGACTCGCAGGAGGACGTTCGTGAAAAATCACGCGGTGACAGTGACCTCCATCAGCACCGATCTTTCGGAGATTCCGAGGAGCCCCTGCCGCAGCAAGAGCAGTGATCACGCACCTCGCGATTCCAATATCTCAGGCGCGAGGCTCGTATTCTCGTCGCTTGTAGTTAATTTCGAGGGCGTAAATTTGACTGTTTTTCCGGTCACCATCGGAAGTCGAGGAATCGGTTGTACTTGATTTCTCGCTGTCAGAAGACGACGACGAACTGCTGGGTGAGCGGTTGCATCAGTGTGATCTTTTTTTCGGCACCAACTAATAAGTTTCAATTGATTCAAGATCGTATCTTTTGTTATGCCGGCATCTCATTTCTTCCTTTTTTATATAAGTTTTATTCTTTTTATTATTCTCACGAGAATGAAATGAATATTTAGTTAACGCTACGACTGGAAAAAAATATTATACGCTTCGTCATTAAAATTTCTTTCGCACAGGAATCAAGTAGCACGCCTCGTGGCTGTCGTTTCCTCATAGAAGGAAAATACTTTTTGATGATTTGATTACATTTTTGACGCGCTCTACAATTGCGTAGATTCAAGCAGTTCGGAAGGAACCGCGAACGAAAACAGAACAGAAAGTACATTCGAGAATGAAAGAACAAATAGTTCATAATCGTTAGATTAAATTAAATGTATATATTGTATTGTATTGTATTTCTTTATTGTTTCCCCCTTAGGGTTACAAGACTTCCATTTCTTCTTCTTTATACTCTTCTTTGTTTTCATTTTCTTACTCTATGTCCTTATTCTACTTTATCTGCTCCTTATTCTATGTATTTACATTTTCCTTATTCTAATTCCTCCGCCACTCACTCACCCGCTTCCTTCATCGCTCGCACGCTCGCTCGCCTTTACCTTTCTTTTTCTCTTGCCGCCTTTCTTTCTTTCTCTCCTTCATACATTTTGTTGTCCTACTGTCTACTTATCTAATGTCCTCCTCCTCTCCTTCCCTCCTTCTCCTAACTTCCGTTTCCTCTTCATTCATTCCATTCCTTCTTTCACTCCCTTCTTTCCTCGACCCCTTCCCCATTTCCTTGTTCCCCCTTTTCCTTGTGTTCTCTTGCTCTGTCCATTTCCTTCAGCCACTCCTCCCCCCCCCCCCCTCCTCATTCAGTATTTCTCTTATTCTCTGTCCTATCCCCCTCCTCTCTTCTCTTTCTTCCATACACCTATCCAGCACGTGTTCCCACGTCTCTTCTCTCCCGCACATTCTGCACGTCCTTTCCTCCTCCTCCTCCTCCCAGTATCTTCCTTCCCTCATTTTGTTCCCTAACCTATATCTCGCTATTCTCCTATACCGTTCCTCTGCCCAGCCTGCTCTTAGATATTTAAATTAAATGAAATATATTCTATAATATTAACTAATTAAATTAAATTAAATATAATATATTCTATATATTATAAAAATAAAAATTATCTTTATGTTTAACTTTAAAAACTTTGAACAAAATTATTTAAAGTTTACCCGATCCTACACGCCATAACACTTTATAGCTGGTAGCTATATAATTGTGGTCATTCTCAATGGCAAACTTGTTTGCTCATTTAATAGTATATTTAAACGGCATTGTACTGTGTGACCGGCCTCCCTAATTGATACACATTTTGCGGACCCTTTCAGCATCAACATTAATTAGAACCTTAAACACCATAGATGTTTCTTGTTTCCTATACATAGATAAATTCTCTCCTTTTACGGGAATACTAAAGTACTTTTTGTGCGATCTATGGAAACTTTGCAGCCTTTCAGTACATGTGGCAAATAGAATTATTTTCTTTTTGCAATTTAATTGCTCAATACAGATTAATACATGCTAACATGATAACATGCTTCTAATGAGCATTAGGTGGCTCACCTAAACTGCAATCATACTGACAACTCTCCAAATCCATGAAGCATTATATAAATATTTATGTTGTTAATAACAACAGACTTTTTCAATAGGGACGTTTCACTGTGCAGTAAAATAATACTTTTCATTAGCAAACGTTATTCTGACATGCAGTAGAAACTCATTAATGGTACATTTTTCTTCCTTTCTGTATTTTTGCATGAAATTAGAAAGCAATAAGTAGATATATAATTATATAATGTAAGTACATAATTCGTTTTTATAACAATATTTCCTAAATGATTTAACTATCAAAATACAGAATCTCCTCATTTACTTTTCAAACAACTAACCTTTCTAAAAATTTGTGTAAGTTTGACATAGTTATAGGAAGTAAAGTTAGCGTTTAGATCTTTAAATTGGTTCGCATCGGGCATAAATACACAACTAGTCTACTCCACCTTCAGTACATGGAGCAAAAGTTTTCATTGAAAAATTGATATTTGTATCATACAAAATCAATCTGGAAGTAAAGTTTTAAATATTAACGTATACATAAATCTTATAACATATTGCATATTACTCTTATAATTTTCGTACACACCTTTCAATACGATCATTTTTCTTTCCTTTAAGAATTGCGCCACATTGTTGAAGCCGATTTTTCAACTCCGGTACAATTAAATATCCGTAGTTAGCATCCTGTTACGGACCGATCAGCCTAGCAATACCTCAGCCGAACAATCCGTAAACCCAGCGTTTTCCGAAAGCAACTACCGATGGCCTAACATTTCCTGGATATCCCCACGAGACTCTCTCAACACCTTTGCCCTATGGTAAGGAGGATTCCGCCCAACCAATTACTCCTCAGTCTTAGTCGATTTCTTTGTCCTAACAGACGCATCAATCGATTGGCACGGCACTCATACCTTAGCGGCAAGTGTATTTCGCGATAGAGTCTCGCGAGTGTAACCGTGAGTTCGAGAAATCTGCAATCTCGATTAAAAACACTATATGTACACACCACCCCTAATGGCGCTTTACGTCTCTCTGTATATTACAATAGCGCGACAGTTACCTTAGCAACATAATGCCTCAGAATATATTGAGCTCAATTCTTAAATTCTGAAAATATTAATTATTTCAAACCAATTGTGCGTCCTGAGCTGGACGACACATTCTCTATATTCAACCTGTTCGTTTCATCCTGACTCGGCACAACGCTAGTCACCAAAAATGCGGCCAATACATATTGTACGCGTACTACATTGTGAAGAAGAAACTGAAAAGTGTGCGATATAAAAATAAGTAACAGCAATCCATGCGCCGAAATCCTGGCAAAATTCCAGCGCTTTTTAATGATAATGTAGAGAAGCACATTCGTCCAATTTACGAAGATCTTTCAAATGACGATTTATTGACGCGGTGCTTAGGCGGACACACTTAAAATTCGAACGAATCGTTCAATTCGATTGTGTGGCGCCTAAATCCGAAACACGTAAATTCCGGCTATAAAATCGTCGAAATAGCAGCAAATATGGCTACAGGCATTTTCAACGAAGGTTATTCAGCTGTGCTTTCTACCATGCAGCTCCTCGATATTGTCATCGGGCAGCAATGCAAAAATGTTGCTGACACCGTCGATGCTGAGCGCATAACGCGAGAGAACCGGCGCGCATCACTTTCCAGCAAGGAGGCTCGTACAGCTCGAAGATCGGAAAGCCTCCGCCAAAACGAGTTTTTTGAAGAAGAGGAAGGATTATTGTATGGCCCGGGGATAGCCGATTAACATCTAATTAGTGTAAGTATCCAAAAACTTACATTTTTTTGGACCGAAAACTTTACAGCCCGTTTTCTCGAGTTTTCATTTTCACAAGTTTTGGAAAACGGTGCCGGCGATAGTAAAAACAATATATGTCCGATCGAAAAAAACCAAAGTGATCTAGCTTCAGTATTGAATTATCTTCTATTTGAACTAAAAAAGTTGGACAAAAGTACTATTTAAATTACTTGTTTTGCAACTTAAAGTGAATTTCTTTTTTCAAAAAAGTGAATTTTTTTTTCAAACTTCGAAAAAATTTGGAATTTCGTCATTTCTTCGGTATTTTTTTAGTTCATATAAAAAAGGAACTTATAAAAACTAAAAAAAAATTTGGTTCCACTGTTTCAGATGCATCGCACGACCTCCATCACCGGCACCGATTTACGAGTGCACACTCCAGGCGCCCCAGAAAAATCGTTACAACTTTGGCAAATTTCAATAATTTGTAATAATAAAAATTGTTTTTTAAAGCTTGAACATAATATACTATCGTCTCAAAATTTCGTTTACCGCAATCATTTCTTTCCCTTTCAAAAAAATTGTTGAAAAAACGTTTTTTTTTCAGCTCCTAAAGCAGACTACTGCCTTAATAAACTGACAATAAAAAAAAAAACAATAAAATAAGTCCAAATGTGGTCTTAACAAAATTTCATTGGGGATAAGGACAAATTAATGTTAACATGTTTATGAATATGTTACGGACCGATCACTTAGCAACGGCTTGAGCAATCCGTAAAATCGCCACGCGACCGACTCAGTGAATTCCACACCGGCGTTCAACCCCGTGTGTAGAAACCACCAACGCGCCGCATCGGCAACACATTTTTACTTCACGGAAGACATCTTCCGATACAGCTCCTCTTCTCGGAATGCAATCACCGATCAGGAAATCAACCTGATTACACCAATCGATTTCCCAAACCGATACCCAAAATCCTCTTCTCTTCGACCGGTACTCGTCCTTAGCGGCAAGTATACTTCGCGTACTTACAATTAGACAGAACCCACAAGTCGAGTTCCTAACGTTCGACTTAAAATAACAACAACATACAAATTAATATATTATATTACGACGGAAACCCGTACGTAACAATATATATATTGTTACGGACCGATCAAACCTAGCAACGGCCAGGTTTATCAATCCGTATTCGACACATAGCGATCAGCGCATTCCACATCGGCGTTTAATCCTCGCATCTGGAAACCACCAACGCGCCACGTCAGCAGCATACTCCGACTTCACGGAAGACGCCGGCCCCGACAAACTTCTCAAAATGCAACAGCCCCGCGAGTTCTTCTTAAACTCAGCGGCCCCGAGGGCCCTTCTCAAAATGTAACTGCCGATTGGGAAGTTGACCCGATTGCGACAAATCAACTTTCCAATCGACGACCGACATATTGTTCCCGGTAATCCCCACGAGACCTTCGAGCACCTTCTCCCCAGGGTATCGAGGATCCGGACCGACCAAACTACCAGTAGTTTTAGTTGATTTCTCTGTCTCGACAGACGTATCCCTCGGTATACCGGTACTCGTGCCCTAGTGGTGTGTACATTGCACGGATCTCGAGGTTCGTGGGTGTTACCGGAGCGTCGCGGAACCGTTGAGCATAATTAAGAACTCTTGCGATTTTTCGACCCTTAGTGGAGACCAAATTGCACCTCGATATTCTCCCGTACCGCGAAATTACCTTCGCGATATTTCGCGTCGGACATATCGAGTCCATTCTCTAAACAAAAATACAAAATAATTAGATCGCACAGCGTGTGCGTCTAGACTTTTATTCCGCCGACTCAGCTACCGCGAGCGCAGACGTCGACACGCATGTGTATGTGTATTTTGCCGCCATTCAAGTTGTAAGTGTGCGAACCAAATAAAAGACTATTGTACACCTGAGGTGGAGTAGAAAAAGGAACAACGAGGCATCTCCAATTTCATTTCTCCCGACCCACACACAGGCAGCCAGCGGTGACAGCGCATACACGCACACGCGGGACTGGAAAACTAGGTGAGGTGAATACCCCCCTTTAAACAGGACAGGGATCCATGCATCGGAATCCTGACAAATCCGAACGCAACAATAAAATAATAACGAATTAGGCCGTGAATACGAACCTAACAATATATATATATATATATGTATCCTAATCTTTTAACAGCATCTTTAAGGGTGCAATAAACCTTTATTAATTTAGGACACATCATCTCAAACCATTTCTCGACAACCCCCTCTCTTCCCAAGTCCCGATTGGAACGAATAACGGACCCGTACGGGACTAGCGGCGACTCACGTCCTTCCGACGCCTCCGCGCGCTATCTCTCTCAATTCTCTCTCTATTGTTTTTATTATTACAAAGCGCCTTCTGCGTTCTGTTGGTGACAGCAAATTCTCCTTTATAGGATTCAGCGCAAGCTGACCCATAACAACAAAAACAAAAAAAGTCAATGGACTAAATAAAAAGAATCAACAAATTACAGATATTAATACCAACAAAAATGAAGAAAATAACGAAGGAAGCGCAAACAAGCACAGAGGCCAACGAGCCCAGCAAACAGACAAAAATAAAAAATATTCACAAAAACGGGAAATACAACGCAAATTGGAAATTCAAACAAAACCAAGTAACGTCCAAGAATTACGGTAAGAAACAACAGGATTCAAGATCAGCGACACACTTCGGAAAAGCGACCGCTGAGAAGGAAGTGGATAACGGAGTCACGGAACCAAATTTCCGATCACCAACAAATTCAACAGAAACAAAAGATGTTCAATGAATTGCACAACTACAAGTGCACCCAAACTTCAAAATCAGTCCTCCTCCAACGTCCGCTTTAACCACACGTTTTCTATAATTTAATAAATCTCTCTGCCGAAATTCACTCTTCACGTTTATGTTGTGCCCTGATAATCGAGAGTTACTACATTCTTGTAAGTAGTACGTATAACCGAGTAGGCCAACAATCCGCTGAATCGGCATTGCGCGATTGAAGCCGCCTTCGATATTAGGCTATGCGAACGCCGACTCAGACAAATTCTACGAAAAAATTACTCCAAAAAATAACTTCCAAATCTGGGAAATAATGTAAACCAGATTTGGAGCACAAAACAACAAAACAATGCTGGTTAAGCTGTTCCACTTATAACTGTATAAAAGGACCAGCAAGCCAACATTTAAACAGGCTGAAATTAATGTTTAACCTGTACGTCCGGCACGACGGATTCGCGCAAAGGATCCATCTTTCCTTTCTCTTATTCAAGTGTCAATAAACTATTTATATTTTACTTTAGTCTTTCATTTGGGTTCTAACCCTTTACTGGTAGATCCCTAAATATTAAAGTGCAGTACGAAATCGAGCAGCACAACATTTATTTGTGTTCGAGCAACGCTTCACCAAACATCCTGTCACACTTTTCATTTACAAGAAAGAAAAACTCCATTCGAAAATGCTGCCGTAATGATAAATGATGTAAAAAAGAAAATTCAACAGTACCGAAATGTCTTTTCAAAACTCTTCCGAAACTCTTTCTTTCTAACCCTTTCTCATCACCTCTCTCTCTCTCTCTCTCTCTCTCTATCTCTCTCGATGCGGACGTGTGTTACATCGCTCCGTAAAAGTATACGGTTTTTACGCGGTTAAAGGGCGTAGAGAAATACAAAAGTTGGTACATAGATGCAGTTATAGACAGTGCGTAGTGCAGTGTATTTTCCTAATCAAAATGTACTAATTTGTGACAGTGAGACTGAAATTTAGTTTCGATAATCGAGTTGGCACGGAACCGACAGGTATCCATAAAAGTGCCAACGTGTGCGCGTTGGCGGACACGGCGATTAACGCAACTAATTAGACGTATAGCGACCGCGATTTATTCGAAGTCGATAATGACGAAATGAATCCAACCGACTATTCCGAATATCGTTGCTCGGCGTGCAAAAAAGAAGTGAAGAATATTGTCGTACAGTGCACAACCTGCAAGTCGTCGAAATTTTTCTTTCACCCGGGATGTGCTAGTAAACACAAGGCGTATAAGAACGATGAAATAGTAAAGTGCGAAGGACCGTTTAAACAAATTGTGATCGGGGACGAACGTGCCGAAATGAAAAGGACGGATAGTGGTAGAGAAAGAACGGGTTCGATCGGATCGGTGGCAAGTGCTTCGGGAAGTACTTCGGGAAGAAATGTAGATACAAAGATAGACTGGTTGATTAAAACAGTAAAGGAAATGAGAGATGAAGTAGCATGGAAACGTGAAATTAAGACGATGATCAAAGAAATAATCCGCGAGGAACTACGAAGCTTCAAGGAAGAATTGGAAGAGATGAAGAGAAGCATACGGGAGAAATCCGCAGAAGTCACAGAAGGCCAAATAAAAAGCTATAGTGAAGCAGCGAAAGAGAAGAGGAAAGAAAGCATCATAATTGTCAAGCCGAGAACAGAACAAGAGAGTGAAACGACCACGAAATTGGTAAAAGAAAAAGTGGACATAAAAAACCTAGCGGTAGGGATAACAAAGATAAAAAAGGGAGGCAAAGGATCGATCATTTTAGGTTGTGAGAGTGAGAGAGAGATAAAAAAGCTGAAAGAGACAGTACGTGAGAAGCTAGGGGATGATTTTGATATCGAGGAACCGAAAAAGAGAAAACCGAAAATAAAAATCATAAATGTCAGTGAAGAAGAAATGAGTCTAAACGACGAAAATCTGATAGATACGATCTTAAAACAGAACGAAATAAACGAACAAGAAGAAGGATTCTACATAATAGTGTTGAAAAAGATTGTAAGACAGAAAAAGGGTGACAGAACACAAACAAGAGTAGGAGGAAACAGAGAAGAAGGATCGTTAATACTTGAAGTAGACAAAACGACCCATGAAAGAATGATAAGAAGAGAAAAAATAAGCATCGGATGGAGAAAGTGCCGAGTATTTGACTATTACAATGTTAAAAGATGTTTCAAGTGCTGGGGCTATTATCATATTGCCAAAAATTGTACAAGACAGGACACATGCTATAAATGTGCAGGAAACCATAAGGCAAACGAATGCACGGCAACAAAGAAGAGGTGTGTAAATTGTATGCACAAAATTAAGACATACAATTTAAAAATAAATGATGAACACGAGGCGTTAAGTGTCGAATGTCCGACGTTTATCAGAACGTTGGAGGAGGAAAAAGAGAGAACAGGTTGGGATTCCACGACATAGCAACCACAGACGGAGTCAATACTGTACACAAATGCCCAAAGCCTGATCGCGCATAAAGATGAAATCCAACACCAAATTATGAAGACGATGAGTCCGGCATTCCTGGCGCTAGCGGAGACGAGATTGATAGAGGATATTGAAGACAGTGAGGTCAACATACCGGGATACAGTATCGCCAGATGTGATGGAGAAAACAGGAATACAGGGGGAGTCATGTTATATATAAGAGACGATATAAAATATGAGATTATAATAAAAGATAAAATAATATCCAACTGTTGGTGTATTGCGGTAGATGTAAAGAGCATCATATATAAAGGAGCGATCGCTGTAGTGTACCACTCGCCGAGTGCGTCAGGCGGTGATTTTATACGTTTTCTGGAGAACACAGTGGACTTACTGGTAATGAAAAATCAGTGTATAGTGATAGGGGATGTCAATATAAACCTAATGGCGGACACGTTTTATGCGAAAAAGATACAAACAGAAATGTCATGTTTGGGTATGAAACAATATATTGATAAACCAACGAGAATTACAAAAGATAGCGAAACATTAATAGATGTTGTTTTTGCCAATATTAATATACGATGCCAGGTGCACGATACACCAAAGATGACAGATCATTCGTGTATAAGCATTGATCTGAATAAAGTTAAAAAAGAAGAAAAATATAGAGAGTTTATCAGTAGAGACTATAGTAAATTTCACATTGGGGAGTTCCTGGAGACAGTAGAAGCAACAGTTGTAACACGAGATGATCTGGAAATAAATGCAAGAGCCGAGAAATTTGTTGAGAGTATAGTTAATGCACTAAATACGGTCGCACCCAAGAAAAAATTAAAAATCCCAAAGCGATGGGACGGGAAAAAATGGTATTCGGAAGACGTAAGAATAGCTACCAAAAAAAGAGATGACGCATATACTACAGCAATGTATACGAATGCACAACAAGACCGGCTACAATTTAAAATCGAAAGAAATACGGCTATTAAAATAATAAGGAAAAGGAAGAAAGAATATTATGAAATGATGATAGACAAGAATAGAAATGATTCAAAAAAGATGTGGAAAACCTTAAAAGAAGTGATCAGAGGAGAAAATATGGGAACAAGCGAAATACATAGCGTAGATTTTGAAATATTAGATAACACACAAAACGATCAATTAGCAGATAAATTTAATTTATACTTATTAAGAGCATAACTGATATAATAAAGTCCATAAGGGGGGATAGCAATAGCAGGAAAACTATTTATGTCATAGAGAGTAAGGGGAGTATAGGCAACTTCGAAATGATAAATGTACGTAAAGTTGAACGAATTATTCTGAACTTGCCACGTAAAAAAGGAACAGATGAAGGAATAAGTAGCGACTTACTTAAAGCAAGTGTTCAAGTTATAAAGGGAGAACTTGTAAGTGTAATTAATGATTCGTTAAGTAAAGGAATATGTCCGGAGACGTGGAAAACATCCACAATAATACCTATTCCAAAAATAGCAAAGCCCAAGAAAGCTAGTGAATATAGGCCGATAAACATATTGCCAATATACGAGAAAATATTAGAATTAGTAGTAAAAGAACAAATAGAAAAATACTTAGAATGCAATAATATAATTACAGAGCACCAATCGGGGTTTAGGAAAAACCATTCATGTGAGACGGCAATTCAAACGATTATTGATGAATGGAAAATAATAATAAGCGAAGGAGAAGTAATAGGTGTAATATTTCTAGATTTGAAACGAGCATTTGAGACTGTTAATAGGGAAAGATTAATAGAAAAATTATATCAGTATGGTATGGAAGGAAAAGTGCTGGAATGGTTAAAATCGTACCTAAATAATAGAACGCAGAAAGTTAAATTCAATAATCAATGGTCGAAGTGTATGACAACACAGTATGGTGTCCCACAGGGATCTGTGCTGGGACCTCTACTCTTTACATTATATATAAATGATATAGTCCAAATTTGTCCAGAGGAATGTAGTATTAAAATGTTCGCAGATGATACAATTATATATGTAAAAGGATGTGGGAGTGCGGAAGTGGAAACGAAACTGAATAAAGTGTTGCCTATAGTTGAAAATTGGATGAATATAAATAAATTGAAAATGAATGCGACCAAAACAAAATATATGATGATCAGAAGTGTACGAAAAGAACTAAAGAAAGATACAATACTAAAAGATCTAGATGGCACAGATATAGAACGCGTTGAAAAAATAAAATATCTGGGAATAATCATCGATAGTAAACTCCGACTCGAAGACCACTGTGAGTATATGCTGAAGAAAATAGGGAAAAAAATAAGTTTTTTAAATAGAATAGGGAATGAGATATCGGGTTATACGAGGTGCACGGTTTATAAATCAATCATAGCACCTCATTTCGAATATTGTGCAACGCTACTAACAGGTATGGGTGAGACACACTCTTACTCACTTTTACTATTGCTCTTACCATCTATTCGATTCATTTATATCTTTATATTCTCAACTTCATTCATTCCGAATAGTGTAGTGCATAAATATACTTACATATACATATACCGTGTCGAGAGTAATTGTAAGAGCGTCAGCTAACGGGTCGCCGACCAGCGAAAGACACCGAAACAATGTAAGTCGACCACCTTTATGTTAACCATTTTTTTCTTTTGTATTCTCATCCCGAAACGCATCATCTCTGGGTGCAATAAATTTATATTATTCCAAGAATTTCTGACTTGGAAAACTCCACACCTTCCCTTCCTCTTAGCTCCCGAAAGGATAGCGGTCCCGTATGGGACGAGCGGCAGTTCACGTCCTTTCGACGCTTATGCACGCTATTTCATTTTCTCTCTCTCTCTCTCTCTCTCTCTCTCTCTCTCTCTCTCTCTCTCTCTTTGAATTCTTATATTACAGGGCGCCTTATGCGCTCTGTTAGTGGCAGCGAAAATAACAATTCGTAGCATCAGCAAAAGCCGATCCGTAACATAATTATATACTTAGAATTTTTACACACTTATTGTCCATTGATTTATTTTGCATTCAAAATAAATTGTTATTTAATTATTCATTCATTTCACTCCAAAGATTATTACCTATATTTACGTATAGACAGAAAATTGAAAAATACATCATGTACTTTCTTAAAAACATTCTTTTTCTTGACAATACTTTCTCAAAATTTTACAAAACAGCCTTTTTTAAGTATCTGAATCAGAACCTTCAGAAAATTCAAGTTTGCGAAATAAAAACGATAAAATTTGTCTGAAGACCGGCAGGGGGGGGGGGGGGGGGGGGTCACGTCCGTCCCATACGCGCCCACTGTATTAAAAATCTATTTGGAACAGTTGATGAAGATAAATTTGGAAAAATAATAGGGAAAACATTATCCATAAAACAATTGTTATCTACTATAAAGAAAAAAATGAAACTGACTAACTCGTGATGAAACAATTGTCGTCGAAAGTTTGGCTCGCGATCCTTATGATTTTGGAAATTACTATTTTTATAATATTTATAATTATATACTTAGAATTTTTACACACTTATTGTCCATTGATTTAGTTTGCATTCAAAATAAATTGTTATTTAATTATTCATTCATTTCACTCCAAAGATTATTAGCTATATTTACGTATAGACAGAAAATAGAAAAATATATAATGTATTTTTTTAAAAAAGTTATTTTTCTTAATAATACTTTCTCAAAAAATTTACAAAACAGCCTTTTTTAAGTATCTGAATCAGAATCATTCCTTCCGAAAATTCAAGTTTGCGAAATAAAAACGATAAAATTTGTCTGAAGAACGGCAGGGGGGGGGGGGGGGGGGGGGCACGTCCGTCCCATACGAGCGCGCTGTATCAAAAATCTACTTGGAACAGTTGATGAAGATAAATTTGGAAAAATTATAGGGAAAACATTATTCAAAATACAATTGTTATTTACTATAATGAAAAAAAAGAAACTGACTCACTCGTAATGAAACAATTGTCGTCGAAAGTTTGGCTCGCGATCCTTATGATCTTGGAAATTACTATTTTTATAATATTTATAATTATATACTTAGAATTTGTACACACTTATTGTCCATTGATTTATTTTGCATTCAAAATAAATTGTTATTCAATTGTTCGTTCATTTCACTCCAAAGATTATTAGCTATATTTACGTATAGACAGAAAATAGAAAAATATATAATGTATTTTCTTAAAAAAGTTATTTTTCTTGATAATACTTTCTCAAAAAATTTACAAAACAGCCTTTCTTAAGTATCTGAATCAGAATCATTCCTACAGAAAATTTAAGTTTGCGAAATAAAAACAATAAAATTTATCTGAAGAACGGGGGGGGGGGGGGGGGGGGGGCATGTCCGTCCCGTACGAACCCCTTGTATTAAAAATCTGCTTGAATCAGTTGATGAAGATAAATTTAAAAAAATAATAGGGAAACATTATCCGAAATACAATTGTTATTTACTATAAAGAAAAAAAATGAAACTGGACTTACTCGTGATGAAACAATAGTCGTTGAAAGTTTGGCTCGTGATCCTTATGATTTTGGAAATTAATATTTTTCTGGTATTTATAATTATATTCTTAGAATTTTTACACACTTATCGTCCACTGATTTATTTTGCATTCAAAATAAATTTTTGTTTATTTATTTATTTATTTCACTCCAAAAATTATTAGCTATATTTACGTATAGACAGAAAATAAAAAAATATATAATGTTTTCGTGAAGATTGAAAAATACAAAAAAAATACTTTTATCGTACAAAATTCACTGACTTTAACGACCTCCAAATACCACAATGTCATTTTAGTGATTTAACAAGGCGCCAACTTTAATATTGGCGCCCTGTTAAAAATTTACTCGTCGTCGTCGAACTCTCCACGAACTTAACTCGATCAATTCCTGATGGAGACTGATTAGCCACTTCTTAGCCATATCGCACCGGAGAGTATTCGAATCCTCAGGTGGGGGTATAGAATTTTTTGACACGCCCATATCCGTTGATATGGCGTGATTTTTACATCGATGATTCCCACGGCTGCACTGCTTATTCAGCAGCACGTGTACAACCTCGAGGGTTGATTTTGCTGACTCGGAGCATTAACTTCGAGAAGTGCACCCACACGCGGGGCCCGGATCACCAACGTCGTTCTTATCGTGCGACGAATATTCTCGAAGTATTTTTCGAAGCCACAACAATTGCGAATACGAATATCAAAATTTATCGATCAAAATGTTAAACAATGTGAAATCTTCTCATTTTTGGATTAAAAAAATTGGAATATAAATATTTTCAACAGAAAATCGAATGAGTTTGGAAAATTATTAACATTGTCGTATATAAAAACAATATAACGAAGTTTTATAAATTTGGGGATAGTTGTCATTAATGAATGAAAATTTATTATATTAATAGCAAAAAGTATGATACAAATAAATTTATTGATGAACATAAAAATAAATAATAATAAAAAAATTGCATCATCGATTAAAATTTGTTACTATCATAATTTCTCAAATTTTAATAATATTTATTGTTTTCACGACGCGATAGATTCTTGTTCGACTGGCTTTCCATTTTGTTGTCCCTCGGTTTTTGTAACTTGGCCAGGGCATGCCTGTTGGTCCTCCGTTCGTATTATAGGCTCGCCATCCAATTTTTCGAGATTCGTCAGTCGTCGTGCTACCTCGAGTCGCCAAAGTTCGGTCTGTAAAAAAAATTACGATAAATCATTATATTTTTAAACGATAATGGTTTAATAACAAAAACAAAAGTGACAGCGATAACGATAAAATAATCATTACGATTTACGAGAAATAATTAATAAATTTAACAAATTTATTAAACATTCAACTGTGACTCGATAAATTAAGATTGTTACGAAAATAAAAAAGATAAACTATTTGCATTTGGAAAATTGGACTTACTTCGATTCCCTCGCAAAGTGGATTACCAACGAATAATAAATCACGAAGATTTTGCAATTCCTGTAGCCTCGACAATTCGTTCCATTCCCTCACGAGATTATTTGAGATATACAAAACGCGAAGGTTTCTCAAAGCATTTACGCCTTTCATTTTTTCGATGCAATTATACGAAATCCATAATTCGTCGAGAGTGTCACCGAGTGCCTCGAGTCCTGTGAAACTTTTTATAAAATTCCGTCCCAACGAAAGTACACGCAAATTTTTTAAGCTGCTAACACCTGAAAACCGGTAATAAAGCAAAATTTTGATCATCTTGATAATGAATGAGATACTTAATTGAAAGATTATGTAATTATAAAAATCTAGAAAGAGAAATCAAGAAAGCTTAATAATAGAATTTAAACAGAACACAAGCTTACAACTTTTTATCACCTTGATAATAAATGAGATACTTAATTGAAAGATTACGTAACTATAAAAATCTGGAAAGAGAAATCAAGAAAGGTTAATAATAGAACTTAAACAGAACTAAAGCTTACAATTTTTTATCACCTTGATAATAAATGAGATACATAATTGAAAGATTACGTAATTATAAAAATCTAGAAAGAGAAATCAAGAAAGCTTAATAATAGAATTTAAACAGAACTCAAGTTTACAACTTTTTATCACCTTGATAATAAATGAGATACTTAATTGAAAGATTACGTAACTATAAAAATCTGGAAAGAGAAATCAAGAAAGCTTAATAATAGAACTCAAACAGAACTAAAGCTTACAGTTTTTTATCACCTTGATAATAAATGAGATACATAATTGAAAGATTACGTAATTATAAAAATCTAGAAAGAGAAATGAAGAAAGCTTAATAATAGAATTTAAACAGAACTCAAGCTTACAGCTTTTTATCACCTTGATAATAAATGAGATACTTAATTGAAAGATTACATAGTTATTCAAACTTAGAAAGAGAAATTAATCTTGATATTAAACGAGACACCTAAATAATTGAAAGATTACGTAGTTATAAAAAATTAGAAAGAAAAATCAAGAAAGTTTAATTATCAACATTCAGCAGAACTAAAACTTAGCTATCGTTTATGCACAAGCTTGAGCTTGTCGAATGCTGCATTAAAAAAAAGTTCGAAGTTGATGTTTTGTAATGAACAATTCATGAGATTTTGAGTTTTTTTTGCATTTAAATAAGTTCTAACTTCGAAGTTGTATTATTTTTGCCCAAGCTTTAAAGCTATGCAATATATTCTTCGACGTTCTTTATTTTTCTGAAGATCTACATATCTGTGAAATTTTTTATTAGTAAAACTTCAATCAATCAGCGATAAATACATGAAAAAATTGCAATTAATCGAGCTCTACGAATGAACCGGAAAGCTCGATGATTTCAAAACTTTGACCTTTACAGGTTTGCAATTCGAAAACATTCAATACATTTTAATCGTTTTCTTTTAGGCTTCGTACATTTTTAATCCGTTTCCAAAAGCTGCAAAGCTTGCGACATTGCGAGCTTTAAAAGCTCGAACATTTAGTAGTACAAACCGGCAATTTTTTCGATCATATTGGTTGACAATGAGAGCTTTTCGCACTTGGATAAAGTCGCGAGAGCATTATCCATCTTCTCGATCGGTGGCCACTGAAAGCTCAATGTCACCTCGGTCGCGCTTGAAGCTTCCTGGCCCGTCTCGTCCTCCCAACGACGCAGAGCATCTTTGCAGGTCGTTGGCTTACCGACTGACATTACCAACAGAAAAAAGCTCAAGCGAGCTTCCGACTTCGATATACTCCCGAATTTTTTATATTTTTTTAATTCCAAGCATAAAACAGTTGAATATATTTCTTATAAAATAAAGAAAAATATTAAACAATAAGAATAATAATTCGTTTTCCATACAAAATTTACTTAAACCATTCGATATTGTTGATTCATTGTTGTCTACGATTACGATATTTTATGTTTATAATTTTTAGAAATATTATTGCGGTAAGAATTAATAATTTTTATTTATTGCTAAAAGCTCTCAACAACACGAGCTTCTTTATCCACCGATGTAAACAATGAGAGTATTGAACTTCTTTTTCCAAACTCGTTAATGTTTGTATTTGATTTTTTTTAAATAAAGTTGATTAAAAATTAATTTTACATGCCCCATTACGTATGAGACATTTTTGATCGTACACAGAGGTTAAGAAACCCGAAACGCTTGTTTTCTCGTTGCCAAATGGTTCGTGACTGGTTGTCAGGTGAGTTTTCGATTCTCCTGGCACCATCCAGTACCAATGTCACGGTATGCTTATCATCGATTTCACCTAGTACGAGAGCTTATTTGAAAATTATAAATATTAATAAAATCTAAACAATCAACAATGGAAAATAAATCATAATATATAAGCCTATAGTAATAAATAATAATTAAACATTTAATCGTTTTGTTACCATCGTACCTGTGCAAAAATAATAAAAAGCTATTTAACCGCCGATAAAAATTATTATAATTTAGTTCATTAAAAAAAATAACATATTGCTTTCGATCAATTTTGAATTTATTCATTCTATCTATAAGAACACTCAACGCGATTCTCTCACTAACAAAAATTACCGCAGGAAAGCAAATTAATTACCGGATTTCTTTTTCAATCTTTTCTTCCTTTTTTTGCATCAATTTTTATTATCCAAATAATCGGCAGTATTGTCATGTCACATGTTACAGCGACTACATACGATTATGATACACGAGTACATCGCAATACGGAACAGAAAGTTTATCGTCCAACTGATCGTGTGGAAAGAAAAAAAAAAGAGTTACACGAGAGTCGACGAATTTTTCGAGTTTTTCGTTTCGGCGATATTTTTTGATTGTTTTTGTTTTTCGCAAAAAGGCTCAAACGCGTATAAAGAACTTTTCAACGATACCATCCTGTGCAACATTGTCAATGCTACAAATTGATAATAGATATTTATTATTAGGAATTAACAATGATAATTATTTGATTCATTATTTATTAATAATTATATTTATTCTATCCATTATTGTATCCAGGGGTGACTCGCCACCGTTTCATCACCGAGTAATCCGGCACCAGATTTTATTTGTCGTCTGCTTTCTAAATATTAATGAATTAACCTTAATTTTTCTCTACGTGAAAACAGTTCGATCTTGAGTCTCTCGAAAGTTGATCGAGTTCAAAAATTTAGTGCCACATCGCTCGGTCGATAACAGTGAATTGTCCATGTATATATTTATACTTATCAGTTGTAATAACGATCAGGATTACATCGAATACCGATTAAATCTTAAAGTTTACAAAAATACTCAAAGGCACTTCGCAGAAATTAATCGCACTGCTCGTTCGCCATTGTTGCTGTCCATTTTGTTACGTCTATTTTTATTTTTGTCTGTGTGTGTTTCTGGCAGAGAGAATTCATGGTTTTTCAATCGTGAATTATAGATTAGACGTACATGTACTTCAGGATAAATCGGTATAATTATGTTTTTTGTTTTTACATGTTAATTAAATTTAATAAAATCGCAGCAATTCTTCATTTTCGTTTATTTGTAATTTCAAAAGTTTACTTATCCATTGTTTACGCACGTTTATATCGAAACATATCGATAATCGAATCGATTGGCCTTATATCGAATTATCGATAGTAAGAATGATTTGGGATCTTCTTTACGGATAAAATTCGTATTCCAAGCAGGCAAGATTATAATAATTATCATATGATATCATCAGCTCGAGGGTTGCATCTTTTTTGTTCCGAGGAAGAAAATTAATTTTTGTTTTTTTATTCAAAGGGAGAATGGTTTCTCGTCTACAATCGAGAGCCAATGATTCGAGACGAAGGGAATGGTCGACATAACCTCAAAAATTGTTAAAATTTCAAACTGTTGCATTGACAATAACTTTTTAATTATTTTCCAAAATAATTCGACCGACATTTTTTTTCAGGTTATGTCGACAGTTTGTTTCAAACTGATGAAATGTATATAAA
Source organism: Netelia fuscicornis (assembly GCA_946811545.1). Classification (NCBI taxonomy): domain Eukaryota; kingdom Metazoa; phylum Arthropoda; class Insecta; order Hymenoptera; family Ichneumonidae; genus Netelia; species Netelia fuscicornis. Next base: position 14,049,875 of record OX328014.1, on the reverse strand, counting down.
CAAAAGAAGAGAGGACTCAAGGGAAGGTTAGCAACCTCCAGTTTCGTAACGAGGCTGGTATTGACCGTAGGAAACATGACGCGAGCATGTGCAGCAAGGAATCAGCAAGGAGTTTGGATATTGAGTGAGGAGAGAGTACGAGGCCGTTAGGAGGGGGATCCCCGAACGTTCGATTCTCGTTACGAAGTTTGTCGACTTTTCACGAAGAATTCCCGGGAAGAAGGCTGTTCAGTTTAAATATACGTAACATATATTTTCTTTTCATCGTTTGGTCGTGTGAATAAATTTCATCGATTATAGAACGAATTTTGGCAAGATCTTTAAATTTGTCTCTTTCTTTTGTACAATTTAACGGTAAAATATTTTTGTCGATCGAAGAGATTCTTCTTTGTGCCGCCATTTTTATGGACGCAATCGAATGAGAAGAAAAATTCGATCGTTGGACCCAGAGAGGATATTTTCAAACTCTTTTTGTTTCTCGTTGTAACATAAATTTTGTAAACAAGATATTATTTGCTTTTCGAGAATAATTATTTTTTTTTACGTTTGTGTCCGTTTGAACATTGCATCGTTTCGAATTTCGGCGATATTATCGAATTGTCATCAGCTCGTAGCGATACTTAAAAAATGTTATTATATTGAAATATTACGCAGTCACAATTGTGTATTTAAATAGGGATATAATTCGGTATATCGTACGTCTATAATATTATGTATAACATATAATATTATATATATATATATATATATATTGTTTTTGTTTGTTTTCAACATAATTGTTAATAACTAATCAATATATAGGATAGTTTATCAATATCGATATATCGTTATCCATTCTATCCTTTATTCATTATTATTATTATTATTATTATTATTATTATTATTATTATTGTATATCGTATAGTTTTTATATATACATCGAAGGAAATAGAAAAGAGAGAAAAGCGTGAAGAAGAGGAAGACATTGTGTTTCTTTTATCCATCCTCCCCTCGTATTTTTCTCATTAGCAGACTTTCCAATAACGTACAGAAAATATAAGTCACAGTCCTGTTGAATTTGAAAACAAACGATCGAAGCGTACAATAGAAAAAAAATGAATAATCAATTGGTCAATAATTTAATTTCAATCTAATCTATCGATATTTCCTTTCAATCAATTTGATCGATAATCAAAATTTCGTCAATTCGATCGATGCGTGAAAAAGTATTGTATTTCTGTAATACAATCGTTTTATTTCAAAATTGAATTCCACTGATTTTTGTTAAAAATCAATTCCATCAACATCATCTCGCTTAATCAATTCCACTTGATGTTTAAAAAATTAGTTTGTTGAATGCAATGTTTTCTTCAAGTAGATTACAATATTTCTTGGTTTGATTAAATTCAACCAACCATTTTCTAATATTATTATAGTTCGGTCCAATTGTTTCGGTTGCTCCTGATATTAGCCATTATTAATATTATTGTTGATTATATCTTTTTTGTCTCCTCCCTTCTCTCTCACCATGCCTCGCTTGACTCGTGGTTTTGGCCGAGATAAAATTCGGAACCTCTTTTAAACCCCAGTTTTTCGAATAAACCGAGGTTGAAACGAGATTGCAAATTTCTATTTAGCGAGATATTGTTATTATACATATATATGTATGTATATATTCTGCAAGCTTTTTAAAAAAGCCTGAATCACTTTACAACAATGTTGAATAATCGATAATATAATAATAACATAATAATCAAATGAATGCTTAAAAAATATTAATTCAAGAATTGGCACATTTCTTTTTTTTTTAAATCAATCATTCGCTGCTAAATTCACCATACAATTAATACAAAATTTACTTTTCCCACCAAGAAAAAAAAATCAATCAACCAACTAATCAATAAAAAATCATGTCGTTCGTGAGTTAATTGATTCATCTTTTCATTGATTAATTACAGTTAATTAAAATTATTGATGTTTTTTTCTTCGTTTTTCTTTTTATAGAACGTGCAGATTTTCACAATTTTTGAATTTACTGTCCTCCTTGCCGAAAAGCCATGTAAGCATCTGCCTCGCTTTCATGCTCGCCCGAACGACACCCCGAGACTTGTACCAGTGACCGCTACCCTCGCTTCCACCCCCGCCCCCGCGATTTTCCAGATGACCTTGGACAACCTTGAGACGTATTTGATTGAGAATACCGACGAGCAGATCGTCCACGTTGTGACTTATGCCAACTGATATCTCGATGAATTTCGCCCGGTAGGTGCAGGCCATGCACTTGCCATCTGAAAAAGTTATTTATATATATATATATACATAGATATTTACATTTTACTAGCCACGATACAATTAATTGGGTAATTATCAGTCAATCATTATTAGTAAATTATTCTGTAAGTATTTTCACACATCTTTGCCGTAAACAATGTATTGTTATTATTTTTTGTTTTTGTCAATTGAAAATAAATCCCCTCTTACTTATACATCGTGCAAAATAAAAAAAAAATTACAATGACAGTATTGAGATATTTGTTGTTGGCATGTCAAACTTTAAGATTTTGTTCGATCGTTCTCCTTTACCTTGCGAGGATACGGATCTGGAACGAACGAGATCGACCTTGTTGCCAACGAGGATGGCAGGTCTGCCGCGCAACAGGTCCTGGTCGTGGAGTCTCGCGAGATATTCCTCCGCTCTTTGAAACGAGGCCTTGTCGATAACCGAATACATTATCACGAAGGCATCCGGATGTGGAATTTTTTCCAATTCAGCCTGTAAGAAATATATTTTAATGAATAAACGTAAAACTCGAAGAAGCGAGTGTTTTTAACGATGATTTTGAAATTGTTATTATTTTTACGAGAATGAAAATGTGTAATAAAACGTTCGATATCAACATTCAATTATTTATGGAAAATATAAATCGTCGAATAAGAACATATTTGCTCGGTAATGATCATAAGATAACCTCTAATCTTTTGCGGATGTACTCATCTACTTATACCCATGAATACTCATAGATACTTATGAATGGCGGCAGATACTCATAAATACCCGCAGATACTCATGGATCGATACAGGTACTCACAAACATTCAGGGTTACTCGGAAACCGTCACGCATACTCACACATACTCAATGCTTAAAATTACTTAAGAATAAATACAGGTACTCTCACATAGGTACTCACAGAATCCACAAATACTTATGAGTGCTCCATAGACACTTGCGTGTACTCACTTCTGCGCGCATCTACACTCAGGTACTCATAAATACACATGCACAATCGCAAATACTCATAAATACTCATGGATACTCGCAGGTAGTCATACATACTCGTAGTTATGTGCAGAAATCTGGAGATACTCACAGTTGCTCATTGATACTCACGGATACTTATAGGTACTTATGACTATTCTTGATATGCTCGCACCGAAACTCATGACTAGTCGCAGATACTCATTGTTACTCACATATACTCACGTATGCTCACAGATACTCATGGATACTCACGTATACTCATGTATGCTCACAGATACTCATGGATACTCACGCATACTCATGCTCAGCGATACTCATGGATACTTACGTATACTCATGTATGCTCACAGATACTCATGGATACTCAAGTATACTCATGTATGCTCACAGATACGCATGGATACTCACGTATACTCATGTATGCTCACAGATACTCATAAATACTCACGTATACTCATATATGCTCACAGATACTCGTGGGTACTCACGTAAATTCATGTATCATCACAGATACTCACAGAGACTCACAAATATGCACAATCTGCGGGACTGTACGAGGAGCTGGATAAATATTAGTGCGAATTGTTGAGGGTGAAACATAACGAGTGAGTTAAGTATAACAAACCACTGGTGATGTATGAAGAACGATAATTAACGTAAAAGGATCGTGGTGTGGTGTTCGAGTAACGTATCCTATGACACAATAAATTGCACCTCTAGACTCTTATCCAGTATACACGCGTTGAAGCGCCTCCCATGTGCGCAAAAAATATTTTCACCTTCCGACGTTTCTCCCCTTTTTCCTGATAATATTTTTCACCCTCTAGAGTAATTTATTTGTTTCGAACGAAAATGATAATCCTAGACTACTAACTAAATTTCATTGGGCGTTCCATCATTATATTTGTCGATGGGAAGTAAAAGTAAAAAAAAGAAATAGTTTTTTCGGATTCGAGAAATTTCTGATGAACGTAAATGTTGCTTACCTTTAAATTTGTAATATTGAGAAATTTTAGCTCGCTCTCCTCGCCGTTCAACATGACGAAGACCGACTGCTCGCTTGGCACGTCTGAAACAAATACCCATAACGCTAATTTATTTAAGACAAGAGAGACGTATTCAAGTTTTTCAACAATCATTTGCGACGATGCAAGAACGTTTCCGGACGAACGCAAATTCTTGTCGAAGGACGAATCGACATTTTCATCCCATCAGAATTTACAATTACTCAAGAACATTCCTCACCGTAAAAAATAATCTTTAAAACCTTTCATCATCGATCGAATCGCGTCATTATTATTTAATTACAACAGCATGCAATAAAAATACAAAAAATTATTATTCTCGTGGAGAAACGCTGCCAATTCTTTCGAAAGATAATTAGCGACACTCTTGGGATTCTCTATGAAAATTTATGAGGGGTTGAAATTTTTTCACACACCCCGAGACGCCGCGAGAATTAAATTGAAAATAAAAAGGACATAACTAGAACGGCCGGAAATAGAACGTAAAAAAATATATATGTACTGGAAAGTCCTCGCCCAATTAGGCTGTTACGAGTCATGCGAGCTAAACCACCCGAAGAGCTAAGAGGCTTCGAGCACACGGGACCAACTCAATATCGAGGGTATCGCCTCTCGTGGCGAGAATTCCAATTAATGGAGCCCACACTATGTGCGTTCGACATACGCAATTTATATACGGAGTATATATGTCATGTGTATATGTATAACATTTACTCTGTGTACACCTCATGTTGTCTGTCGCCATGTCCTATGACACGGCGATACACCTCCCCACCTCGAATTTTCCTTGACCAATTATTCGGTGACATTTTAATTAAAACGTTCAATATTTACACTTATTTAGAAATAATTAGTGATAATTAATTTTTCCGTGTGACAGGTACATTTTCGTAATTAGTCTTGCGTCAAATTACATAAAAACGACACGTTGAGCAACGTTCAGATTCGTAATGGCGGTCTGACTCCACCTGAAGAATTCGACGGTTTATAGTAATGTAGGAAAATAAATTATGACAAAAATAACAGTTCACAAGAATTTTCATTAATGGCACAATTCCAATGGTTATGGATGATTTTACATTGGCGTTGCATCATCGGCGTAATCTGTCATGAAAAATTTATTGGTTCATATTTCAGCCACCTGGCGCTTCGGACGCCATCGTTCAATGGCTCTTTATGTTTTATTTGTTTGCACTTCGCGGCTGCCGGGATTTTCGAGCAATACAATTCAACGAAATTGAATGATCAGATTCGTGAGAGTTGAATGTAAATTTTACGAAAATGTAGGCGAGATCTTGGCAGTAGCTATAAAACCTTGGACAAAAAAAATTTGAGGTTATCATTCGATCAAAATTTATAGAGTTCGATAATAAATGAGTTAATTCTCGGAAAACGAAAAAAGAAAATACGCTTTACGTGATTTGTTCTCATATTTTTTCTTACTTTCGTCTTAGATGTTCCGAAACAGATGTCCTTCTTCTGCATGCGCGCGAAAATTCAAACCGAGATGGTAAACGCGTAAGCGGAGCTTAGAAAAATAATCGAACGTTGGTCAAATAAACTTTCAAAGACGCGATAACACTTTGGCTATACATAGTTCGCGAGATAAATTTTTAAATCGACTGAAAATTGATCGAACGCCGAATACAATTTTTTTTCTTATTTCTGTTTAATTCTTTGAGCGACTATTTTCATAATTAGTTTTGCGTACCCTATGATCGTTTCGATTGCCGATAATTTAATGGGCTTTTCATGAAAACACTTTCATCTTTAATTAATCGATTACAGCCGACCGAGAAACCTCTCCTATAAAGAAGAACCTTCCACCATGGATGAAGCTGTTCAAATATTACTGATAATTAACTAATTTAAAAAAGCGCTGCGAGAAGAAAAAAGAAAATAAATGTACTTTCACGACGTCCGTTAATAAACGAAATGAAATAACAGGAGATGGGGTTTTCAAATTTGGGCACGATGATCCTCGATATATTTCGATTATTTCTTACACCTTTTCTAGTATGGAAATAAAAATAAAATTCTTTTGTTTACCACCGCAGTATTATAAACATTTTGATCTGAAGCAACACACAGTTCTCCTTTGTGTTACTAAATAAAAATTATTATCCCTCGCAAACAAAACAGGATTGCGTACGTTAGACCAGAAGGGGGCGTATCCTTCCTGACTATAATTTTTGTTTACCGACGGAGATAAAAGCTCAAAGAGATTTATCCTTATCCAGGATAATACGATACCTACTCGTATTAATAAAAAGTACTTTGCTCATTGTTTTATTAAAATTGTTATAGGAATCTCAAAAAGCTTGCATTGTCGTCTTTTGTCATTTTCGGGATTGTTCATATTGCATAATTATTTTTCAAGATTTCAGCAGAAATTTGAACCGTCTAGCAAGCATAATACGGTTCCTGCAAGCCTGGAGAAGAAAAATCATTTCTGTTGGCTCGTAACGACATAATTTCGCCAACTGGCCAATTTACCTACCGTCGGTAACCGATGACTACCACCTAGCGGTGAAAATAAGAAGTTCATTGTCGGCGGTACGTTCAAATTGAAACTCGTGTAAATTTTCAAACAATTCGTTAGTCTTTGACCTTTCCATAATAGAAAATTTTTGAAAATGTGCCAATCACTGATTTTTGAATATTTAAATAGATACGTCGGAAATAAAATGTTTCAGTTTTTACAAATTCTTTCTATACGTTAAAAAAAGATCGGTTTTCGAGGAAATAACTATACATAAATATGGAAAGTGATCAATATTTTCATACGAGAGTAAGCAACAGGGCTGTAGCAGACGATTAACAGACGCACTGCTTTCCGGCTATGATGTACGCTTATAGCGCACCCGGGTGCAAATTTAACCGACGCTATTTCCGTAATTTCCAATCCCTACTCCTCGTTGCAGTGCGTGCACTTTTCCCTCATTTTCCCGGTGTTATACCACACCCATATTGTTTTTCTATTTTGTTTTTCTCGACTCTCGTTTCGTCGAACGACCAAAAATATTATCTGTCTCCTCATTCGTCATTACTTCAACTTTGTTTTTCATTCTCTCATTTTTACTGGCCTCAATACAAATTTATAACTAAATTCGCGAAAGAATTATTGTTTATTTACATTTTCCCATGGATTTTAAAAGTGAAAAAGAACATTAGCAATATTTTCAAACGAATTTTCTCAGAATGTCATAATTCAGGTCACGCAACGCCGAGTTTTCATTTTTTCATTATTGCAACGCCCTTTGTCTCATCAGTGTTCTTTTTTCATTTCACTGTACAAAGAGCGAGGCATGACAGCGAAGTATTGCGAGCGTTGCGAGTAACCAAGAAGAAACCACAAAAAAAAGTTGATAAAGCTTATGTGTGGAAAATACACGTTCGTGGATTGATTTAAACTTGATTTCCTAAGGAATTAATGTCACAGAGAAAAACGTTGTACGTAAGGAACAATAATAACACGAGTTGGCGAGAAGTAGCGGGTGGCGCCTCTTACGGTGGGTTTGTGAAGCTCTCGTACACGCACGATACGCCAGGGGGCGTTCCGAACAAACTAAACGAGGAAAAAATTGCTAATAAATTAAAAACTTGCAATAATACGAATTAGAAATTGAAAAAGATAAAATCATTGATATAATGATATAAATAATAAGGAAATTATTAATTGTAATATACATAATATATTTTTAAATCATCGTAAGGAGTGTTTTATCACTTTCAACTAATCGAGAGGCACATTAATAATTAATATTTCGCTTAAACTTCAAATATACGAATCAATTACATATGAAAATTTATTATAGGTTGCTGCGATAAGACGAATGTGAATTTCAAGACTTCTTCGGACGGCAATAAAAATAATAAACAAGTCGATACGATAATTAATAAATAGTGAATATCCGATGAATTATTTCGACTTTACTATAAACAATTGATTAAAAAATCTTTTCAAAAAATACACTTGCATTCAAAAAAATCAAACAAAAAATTGTATAACTAAAGACATATTACTTACCGGAAATTCTGTCGAACAAAAAAGTTTTAAGTAATTTTCCTATAATTCTGTAATATTGTTAACGTAAAAAATTTGTATTTTTACTATTCTCAACATGGATAGTTTTTAAGTCTAGATTTCTGTCGCATCTTTCGAAATACCCAAATGTTGGTCGCATCAAACCAACGCTTCGATTTTCGTCATAATTATAGTCCAGATTGCTCGTTGTATCATCTACAGAATTTTTATTACTTTTCATCGCTGCTTCTCGTACATTTTATCGTCCCCTTCGGATTAAAATTTTGTTTATCGAATAAAAACAGATTTTTTTTTTAAATGTCCAAATTTTTTTGGAAGATTTATGAATATATATATTTTTTTCAATATACCGAAGGTAACGCCTCAAGCAACAAAATATCCATAATGATTGGTACGCGTAGATACAGTCAAAATTGAGCTGCAGGGTACGATGTAGACCGGATATACCTATACATGCATGTGCCTATCAAAGTGGAACGGAGCTTCCCAAAGCGGAAATGATGGGACACAGAGGGGGCTAGAGGCGTCGACATGCATATCCTGGCGAAGTGGTAACACATATACCTGACGATATTGCAGAGGGAAACAGAGCAGACTGAGAAGCTTTGATACAAGACGAGCCATGGATACCATCCTCGAGAGTATATTTTGGCCTATGTGCGTCGTCACGAATGCCTCGGTGTACTCTCGCGATAATTGATATTACAAGGTGTGTGTACAAGGGAACAATTTCGTCATCGACCGTCGACCAGTCTTTTAATATTTTATTTTTTTATTTTTTATTTTGTTTTGTAAACTGTAATTATTTTGAGATGAGAAGACTTATTTCGATTATTTATAATTATTGATTAGTGACAGTCGATGTATGATTTTTTTGAAAATATCCAAATTTCTAGGAATTAGAGATTTTCTCAAGTCAGAACTTCCGTATCAATTCTTGCCACTCTCGATAGCAACTGTGTCCTCTAGTCGGAGTTTGTAACAAGTTTTCGCTCGATAATGTAGGAAGTTTTGAAAACTGGAGCGAATATAAACTTTTGTTATTAAAGAACAACGGAGAAATATTATCTAAAAAAATTTCATGCATAATTTGTTCATTACTATCTACGTTTCGCTAACAATTATTTACTCACTGCAATGAGTTAATTACTTATACAGGGTGAGTTTCATAAAGTGTCTCAAACTTTATTTGAACGTAGATGGGATCATTACAAACAAAAGTTGCAAATGTACATTAGGGATATTTTTAATAGTTTGCGAGATATAAATTTTTTAAGTTGGGCCAATAAGAGTGCGCCGAGAAGCGTTGGAGCCACCCACGCCCACCCCGACCATAGAGATTGCACAGTGTAAGGCGTTACATTTGAGCTTGCAAAATTCAAAGCAGTCAATTTTATTTATTATATTATTACGCAGTCATTTTTAGTTCTCGGGCATTGGCTGCTAGGACGGAAAGTGGGCGGCTCGAACGCTTCTCGGCGCGCTCTGATTGGGAACAACTTAAAAAATGTATATCTCGCAAACTATTAAAAATATCCCTAATGTATATTTGAAACTTTTGTTTGTAGTGATCCCATCTACCTTAGAATAAAGCCTGTGACACCTTATGAAATTCATCCTGTATACTCATTAATTGGAATTTCAAAAATTGCCTGTTTCGAGAAAAAACCTGCCAATCCCGCTCTCTACCAATTGTTTTTCTGCGCTTTGACCAGCAGCTCTTTTTCCTTCCCTTCCACAACCGCGTCTCTTTGTCGGATAAAAGATAGAGACCTTTAAGATTAAACAAAAACACGAGGAAGAAATTAATTTAAAAAAATAGGATAAAAGAATAATTAAAATCCTGAGCTAGAATAAAACAAATTCAAGAATAATAGAGCACGAACTCGAGAAAACTTCAAAGAATTGACACTGTCGTAGTAGCTAGATGGAATTCAAACGAAAATGTGTTTTCACAAAAATATTAACGAAATAATTAGTAGAGCGTTTGGTAATGAAAGAATTATAATCTGAAAATTTATTGAATTTTGTATCTAACGAAATCAATGCTGACAATATTGCAAACACTCAACGACCAAATAGTATACCGAACCATTTTCGAAAATTGAACAATTAAAGAAAATATTTTCCAACTGTGTATGAGATATTACTGAAATTATAAAGCGAAATGTTTTATTGAAATAATAATGAATAATATGAAACCGAAAAGTGACGACGATAACGATGATATCGATGACGGTGTGGTTGCAACATATTTATGAGCGCATGCTCAGACGGCTCCGCCCCCCAATTACGCGCATGCGCACACGCGCCGCGCATGCGTACTCCCACGCGACCCTCCACGTGCTCTACGTGCGATGTTCCCTCTGTTTAGAACGTTTTGATAATTATTTACGTTTAAAAAACACCAATGTGTTTTTCTCAGAAACAAAAATTTCTCCATGAAAAATCAAACTACGTCGCAGCGATAAAGCCCCGTCAATTTTTCAATAAGTAAACGCACGTAGACGTAAGATGTTTAAAAAAATTAAATATTGTTATCGCAGCGTTCAGGATCGCACTGTGGAAAACCTGAATTTTTTTTTTTTTGTACTTGGGCTCGAAACCCTCTCGTTGCTCCCAAATTAAGGATTAATCAAAAAATGTAATTATACGAAAAAAAATGAAATGCCCCCGAGAGAATAAACTCCTTGGCTCGTCGTGTGCACAACCTCAATCCTAAACTTTTCTGTTCTTCGAAGTTTTATCATAAAAAAAAATGAAACAAAAAAGATGTACACATTTCGCGAGAATACCTCTTGAAAATACTCTCGGGAATACTCGTTTGAAAACTCTTTGATCGGAGATGACGAGCTAAAGCCAAACCGCACGCCACGTTTGCTCAACGTGGTGAAATGCCCCTGGAAACCTTGAGTCTCGCAGACAAAATACGATAAAGTTTCCGCGAGCAAACTTTCGATCCTCGTGAACATTAAACACGACTTCCATTGCTCACACCCCGACCGTTTTATCGCTTCGCTCTTCATTCATCCGTTTTTACGGGGCTTAAAACAAATCCCCGCGATCTCTCATTTTTCTCCTTTTGTTCGAACGTACTATTTTTGTACGATATAGCGTCCTTGAAAATTGATTTGGCTCTCTCGTCATTCGCGTTTATCATTAATTTATTAAATTTGCCTACAGCCTTTCCACGTTGATTTTTATTACCGCAATTATTTTTTCGACTTTTTCAATCTTATCTCCAGCCTTATCAGAATTCCCATTGATTTCGTCATATTTTTTTAAAACGTTGTCGGTAAAAAGAATTTACGTAATATAAAAAAAAATAGTGGTTTTCATTAAAGTAATAGATAAACCTCGAGTTTGCACCATTAAACTTGGGTGAACTTGGCTTTTGTGTCATAATTTATATTTTCAATATCCGACGAAAGGGTAAGCTTACTTGCTCCGTCGGTAATAAAACACTGTAATCCATTTTTCTCAGAAACGGTTGAACTTTCGTTTAAATGCAAAGTTCTATCTCGTGAAAAATTGAAAACTGCACACAGTGAAACTTTGTATTTATCCGGAAGGATTCGCGTGTTCGAGAAAAGTTGGATCGTAGATCGTAGGGTGGGAAAAAACGCTCGAGTGTGCTGTTTGCCTCATCTTCAAAATGAACATTGAATATGCTTCTTCTTTCGCATGATTTTTAACGACAATTTTTTCAGTCCGGTGCGAGAAATTTCGTCAGCATAATATTGAATACTTCGATTACAATGTACGCAAAATGGGAGCATGTACGTCATTTTTCTTTTAAATTTGGTATAAACAATTTATCGTTCTCATATAAATGAATTATTTACCAAGTGATATTTGCAATGCTTCATAAATAATCGAATTATCCAAATGCTAGTTGTTATTGATACTTGTAATAAAATACAAAAATATTATAAATATAAAAATTTCCGTAGTATTTGTAATAATTGATTAATTCGTTCGCCTATTCTTTAGTTTTAATCTCATATATTTTATTGAATCATAAAATCATATACTAAATATTATTTGTTCAAACTTCAATCATTCCTCATATAGAATATATGATAATTGATGAATAATTAATTTATTCGTTAAGCTATTTTTTGTTTTTGATTTCATATATACAGGGTAAATTTCATAAGGAGTAACAGGCTTTATCTTAAGGTAGATGGGATCATTACAAACAAAAGTTGCAAATATACATTTGGGATATTTTTAATAGGTTACGAGATATCAATTTTTAAAGTTGGTCCAATCAGAGCGCGCCAAGAAGCATTGGAGCCGCCCACTCCCGCCCTAGCCGTAGAGATAGCACAATGTAGTACGTTACATTTGGGGTTGTAAAATTCAGAGCAGTCAATTTTATTTATTATATTATTACCGAGTCATTTATATTTCTTGGGCATTGACTACTAGGGCGGGGCATAGGCAGCTCCAATGCTTCTCAGCGTACTCGGCAAAATTCCAAGCAGTCAATACCCGAGCAATAAAAATGACTGCGTAATAGTATAATAAATAAAATTGACTGCTCTGAATTTTACAACCCCCAAATGTAACGCCCTACACTGCGCTATCTCTACGGCTAGAGCGGGAGTGGGCGGCACTAACGCTTCTCGGTGCGCTCTGATTGGATCAACTTTAAAAGTTTATATATCTCGTAAACTATTAAACATATCTCTAATGTATATTTGCAACTTTTGTTTGTAATGATCTCATCTATGTACCTTCAAATAAAGTTTGAGAAACCTTATAAAATTCACCCTTTATATTAGTGAATCACAAATTAATATATTATCTATCATTGATTCAATTATTTAATTGAAACAATTTTAGTTTAATAATTGTTTTCCTCGTTCAACTATTGTAGATCACTGTTATTATTATTATTATTATTATCATTATTATTATTTGATAAACAACCTCTTAAATATATATTCTCGCGACGTTCCTTCGACCTCTTCCTACTCTTCACAATTGATTTATTTGATCAGGGCTGAATCAACGAACTTGTACGATCGCCAGTTTCATTAGTTTTATCATCGAACCGTCGCGAGAATTCGAGGAGTTCGTAAAAACGAATTAGCTCGTAGCTGCTGCTTCGGAAACGCCTGTCCGCGTTTCGAGGGGAGAATCTTTTTCTTTCTGCTTATCTTCGTATTTTCCGTGATGCTTTTGGGACAAGAACGAGAGAGTAAGAGGGAGAACGAGCGGGAGAAAGAGAGCGACTACACACGTACACACACACACACACACACACACACACAAACGTGAGTTCCGAAATTAGAGTCACAAGAATCGAGAGTTTGCCGTTTATAGATCACGAGAACCGTCCGAGTGGACGTAATGCTAGAGGCACACGCCCAGTTGGTCTTTAGTCTCCCCTTTGTACGTATATCTCTATATACAAGAAATTTTCATTAATTTTTTTTATTCCCCGACCCTCGCCATTTCGACTTTAACCGAAATTTAATCCATTTTTGTCCGGATATTTTGCCATAATCTCAAAACTATTCTCAAATTTCTTAAAACTTTTCCAACATTCATAATCGACGAATATTTTTTATTTTTTTTTTAATTATAAATATTTTTATCGAGTTTATAATTACTAAGTACTTTTCCTTCGTCACAAATTTCTTTCTTCTAACTGTAAGTAAAATTGCAAAGTGTAAATTACGTGTATCGAAATAACTTTTAACACTGAAAAAGATCAAAATTCATCGTCTTGCAACAAGTAATAAAATTAAAAATTTCCTGATAATGCTTCAGTTCTTCCAATTTTCGAGTTGTCATTTCAAATTTAACCGAAATTTCATCCATTTTTGTCCGGATATTTTTCCACAATCCAAAAACTATTCTCAGATTTCTTAAAACTTTTACAACATTTATAATCGACGAATATTTTTTACTTTTTTTTTAATTACAAATAAGTATTTTGATTGAGTTTATAATTACTAAGTACTTTTCCTTCGTCGCAAATTTCTTTCTTCTAACTGTAAATAAAATTATAAAGTGTAAATAACAATTATCGAAATAACTTTTAGAAGAAGAAAAATCAAAACTCATCGTCTTATAATAATTAATAAAACTAAAAATGTTCTGATTATGCTCCGGTACTTTCAATTTTCAAGTTGTCCGCATCAAGATTTGATGTCGAATCGAACGTTCATTGAATATTATTAGCAAGCGAATTTTTTAAAAATTCATTAAATGGTTAAATTTTAATAAAAATTTTGAATTTCATTCAAGATTTATTTTTTATTGTTCTTATTATTGTTGTCACGAGTATTTATTAACACTGAATTGTATTTAAGATTTTTTAAATTCGAAAAGGATATTCAAACATTTCAAAAATGTTCTATTTTAGTAAAAATTCATTCGTTATTATTATTATTATTATTATTAATCTCGACGTTACTTCGACTTATTTTCCCCACGTTCCATCTTGTTTCGAACTATAAAAAATGCGTTCGCCCACTTTGACGGACTTTGTTGTCATCGGGAGAACGGAAAAGCGAAGTCCATAAAACGGAAACGACAATGTCGTCCCACTTGGGCACTCGTGGATAGCATTTATTCCTGGAAACGTTAATATTCCAGAACCGACGCAGCGACGCCAAAGAAGCTCCAGTTTTATATCGAAGTGGTTGCAGTGCAATTTTTCCGCATTTCGATGCATTTCTCAGTAAAATATTGTCATATCTGCATACATATATTTGAAATATTAATTTAAGAAAGAGTAATTTGTGCTCATTAAAAAAGAACTTAATACAAGGCAAGTAAATTCGTCCCATCAGAATTCATAATTGTTAATATAATTATCAAAAATTTTATTTTATTAAAGCATTTATGGTAATATATACTTCCTGCAAATCTCGAATTATTTTTTTTTCTATTATTCTTGTGGCCAACTGATAATAATTCCGATTAACAAAAATTATTTACAATGCTCTCATCAATATTAGTTGACACGAGGGAACAAATAGCAGACACCCACGAGCGTTTTATTATCGTAAAATTTCTGGTGTCTGTCTCGTTTATAATAAAACTAAAAATAAATACGTTTTAACGATTTGCGGTTGGTCAAACAAAATATTCAATTCCTGGATATAACGTAAAGGACGTCTCATAACTATGAAAACAAGTTTGAACGAAGAATAAAAAAAAATGTTGACCCAGAACGTAGTAATGTCCAATATAGGTCAGACAACAATAAAAATCGTTTCTTCTTTCGATACATAAAAAATAAATAAATGAAATAAGTAAATAGTTTAAAAAAATAAACAAAATAGAAATAAATGATTTCATCTATATTAAATGTATTTTAAGAGATGTTTAATTTTGTTTTCCCTAAGCAGATCCTGATTAGGCATTCATGGTTCTGGTTAACATCGAATTTCTGTCCAAGTAATTTAGCCACAGATCCGAGGTCGAGGTCACGCTGCAATTAACCCGATCACTGTTTCTCAATCTTGTCAGCTAACACATTGCATTGCGAGGCCAATGACCCCGTCGAGAACTTGTTGACTGTCAGGCGGATCAATTTGAGAGCATTTGGAACACGACAGTGACCAGCAACACATGTTCAAGTTCTCTTAGGAATTGTGATACTAATCAAGATCCTTATCATTATAATCGTTTTATTATTAATTCTTGAACTTTTCCCTTTTTCGACCATTGGTATAATCGATAACCAATACAATTTGATAAAACGTAAACACTATTTTTTTAAATTGTTTACCTGTTTTTGCAAATGGGCCAAATTATTTTTTACAAGCTTGCAAAAAAAACAAAAATTACATTCAATATCTTTTTGCCTTGAACAAAACATTTTTGAGCGATACGTTAGCCAAAACGATATCTAGATTCATGTTTGTACGTTATATCTGTGGTTGGGATATATACCAGAACCACCAAAGATATAATTCAGTGCAGAGGACAGCTTGCGGTCCTTAACCCAGATACTCAGAAATTCACCACGCTCTGCCACATTTATTTATCCTGAATCACGTTCAGACGCAAATGTGCTTTCTTGAATCTCTCGTTAATCTTTCAAATTCGGCGAATCCAAAAAAAAAACAGTGTCATTAGTCATTGACACGTTTTTCACAAAAAAAAAAACAGAAAAGAAAAAAAATCATACAACCAGAGAAATCGAAATAAAATTGTCGAGTTTTGTTCTGATTATAAGCAATCAGGCAATTATTGTGATTGTTCAATTTTTCATATTTTTCAAACGACTTTACAAGCGAGACGTTATCGAAAAAATTGGAATAATCATTCTTCATTTATTCAACAAATATACGCAAATAATTGATTTATCGAGTTGCATTTTTTTGTTGATATAAATAACGTAAGCTTTGGTCAACATTATGAAAATTATTTTCCAAACAATCGTTTATTCGCAATTCGTTGTGCTAAAAGTGTTTCGCACTTTTTTTTCGCTGGGTCACCAGACTGATTGGCCTTGAGCCACATTTTTTCCGGGCCACTGTCCTCCGTGTTATTTTTTGTTCGTTTATTTTTTCTTCTCAATTTGTTCCGCCTCGTTTCAATTCCCCGAACGTTTTTAGACCAAACGAGAAAACTCAAAATTAGATTGTTAAATATATAATGTTTGATGTTTATATTTCATCGTTACTAGTGATCACCTGACCCGACCACAACTTTTATTATTTTTATTCATCATTATAATCTCTTTTGGTTAACTTAAATATTTACAGGCCTTTTAATTATGTGGCAATTAATTATGGCGTTAAGATGTTTAATTAAGAACTCAAATGCATCGCATTTGAATCGTCCTACAGAGGTTCGTTGTACATTTGTTCAAAAATGTTTACTTATCATTGGACTACTGAATCATACGTAAATATTCACATGTTCATGACAATGTGATTCGATTTATTGATCCTCTACTGTTTGACAGTTCTTCGTTGTTAATTTTAAGAATTCTCAATTATCCACCCCGAGACCATTTTTACAATTTGCTATGCAATTCTATCATTTGCACTATCTTATCATTTGCACCATGCTAATGATAAAATTTGGTAATGATAAAAACAACGTAACATCAACTGTTTAGAAGAAATTTAAAACAGGAATTAGGACTGCCTTACCAGAATGCCCAAAAAAATTCTATCGCCTTGAATTGAAAACGAGTCCACATTGACTATGGGTTGAACCCGAGGCTGTTGACGCAGTAGTCACAGCGTATATCGGATGAAATGAGGGTGTGCAAACAATAGCAGCGAATAAATGTCAAGGGTAGGTTCGTATGTAACTACGAGAGGGAAATGCAGAGATGACAACGATGTCGACGACGAAGACGTTGACGATGGATAAGAGCATAAATTAAATCGATGCCAAGATTTAAACTCGACTATCTTTGCTTTGCTTGCCAATATCGATATACCATTGAAAGAGGATATACACATGTATCTAGAAATGTTTGAGTATACGAGTGAATTAAATTTTGACTCGTAAATTAAATTGAAATTGACTCGTAAGATTAATTGGATTAATTTAAATGTTTTAAATCTTCCTTTAGTGCAATGTTAGCTCGGGCCAAAACTCAACACCTAATCTCTATCTCAGTAAAACAAGGTTTACCGTGCTCGGAACTACGAGATTCTGACACATTGGGTGTATGGATTTATCAGACAAATTTTCAAAGGTTTGTGGTTGCAATAGGACTGGGTAGGGCTGGGGAAAAATATCGATATATTTGTCGTTCGATATATCGATATCTTCATACGATATTTGGTTGTTTCTATATACCGATTTATCGGTATAAACTTTCAAGTATCGAAAAGGTATCGAAAAATGATATTTTTTCCAATGGCAACATCGATTTTATTTAAGTTGTTTATGTTAAAACATTATTTTGTGACTGTGAAAAAGCAAAAACTAACCTCAGACTTGGACATCGTCTATCCTCTACGTAACTTAATAAAAAATCATATTTTTTTACCCAACTTTTATTTATATACCATTTTCGATTAACTACACAATCTTACCGATATATCGATATTGTTTGTCGATGTATCGATATCGATATTTTTTGTCGATATATCGATATCGATATTTTTTGTCGATATATCGATATCGATATTTTTGTCGATATATCGATATCGATATTTTTTGTCGATATATCGATATCGATATTTTTTGTCGATATATCGATATCGATATTTTTTGTCGATATATCGATATCGATATTTTTTGTCGATATATCGATATCGATATTTTTTTCGCTATATCGATATCGATATTTTCTAAAAAATATCGATACGATATATCTCGATATTTGTTTACCCTTAAGACATGTTTAGCACTGAGGTTGAGAACCATGGGAATGGTGACAATCTTTATTGCGCCAGAACAACGCTTCGCCCACGCACAACCACTCTAGTGGAAGCCACCTGGCGGACTTCTGTCGCATTACCAGAAAGTGGCCGAGAGTCCGGAGTTTTGTCATCACGTGGACCAAAGGATTTGTATGGCTTCACGACTACTGGCCTGCGGCCAGTTTAGGGTACTGAGAGTCGAGGCTTATGGAACATTTGTTCAATTATTTTATACATGCTTAAGTATTACTATGTTTCAAGAATTAGGACAGTCTCAAATCCAGACGTTCCTGTTATTCTCATCGTGTCGAGAGTTTAACCAATCTGCTTAAGATCTTAACCCTCTAATTGCCAGAGAATTTTTTCGAAAAGTTGGCTTGACCACTGACAATGAAAAAGCTATAAAAATTCATAAAACTTAAATTATAGTTTTTTCAGTGTCTTGATTGCAAAATTAGTGTTTACAGATCGGAATTCAAACTAGTTTTTGAAAATTTGTACTCAAGTGGATTGTAAAAATTCTAAATAGCCGACTCAACATGGCGACCATCGAATTTGTAAATGAGTTATTACTTCGAAATTTCCGCTCGAATAGGGAATTTTTACTCCCTGTCGAATTTACGACCGATTAGAAAATTAGTCTCCAAGGACACCTTTTCGGATTCGCTTTTCCGATACTTTCTGAATCCCTAAGTCGATCAAAAATGTCCCACTGATTATGAAAAAACGCGTCGATTTTTGTCGCATGAGAATTAACAGGCCAAAATTCGAAAAAACATTAAATTTCATAGTTTTCGAATTTTAAGAAGCACCTTTAGGCTTCAGCTATTAAACGATCATTTGATGTATACTTAATTACGACGGGAAGAGAAGATGAAAAAAACAATTTTAATGAGATACCGACCTCTCTGTCTGTCGTAAGCGTTTATGCTCTCGCTCGTCATGAACTGGCTGATGAGAGCAGTTTTCCCGACGCCACGAGCACCGAGCATACCAACGGTGTACGAGACGACCTCCTTTGGCGGTGACGACGGTTTTACTTCCGTCTCAGATTCAGCAGGTGCCAACGAATTAGATCTCGATCTTCTTCTTCTGAACGAATCCCCTCTATTTACGACACCTTAAATTATACGAGAAAATAATCAATATCAATAGCAGGAAAATTCAATCAAAACGCAATTAGTATTATACCAATTTAAATTAATTCAAATTTAATGAGAATCAACGATACTGAATCAATTAAAATTTAATTTCATGTTGATTCGTTGAACTTCGGTTAAACGTGATTGGAATTCAATAGAATATCATACCATTCGCGTTCGATTAAAAAAATTAAAAATAAACATGCGCGACGCCAGAAAAATTAAGGAAATGGCTGCGATCAATCATCTCGAATTAAATTTTATCGATTTACCATTTTCGTTCAAATATTGTCATGTGTCATTAAACTATTTTTTATCGAGTTTTTTAAGTAAACAGTTTTATTAATATGTTGCAATGATTAGTTAGTACCAATAAATACCAATAAATGTTAAAAAAAAAATTATTTCTCCCGAACAAAACCTCGAACTACCCTGCTTTTTCCAGGGTGTCCAGTTCGAGTCTCAAACTGTATGAAAAAATATAACAATCGATATTTTCAACGAGAATGTGTCTGGGTGACACATGACGAGACGTCAAGTCGAACGTCAATCTAGAGCAAAAAAAAAGAAACGCTTTCTCACGAACGAGTTTTAGGACCATTTTTCTCTTCGTAGATTACCGTATTCAAATTCCAAGGAAATTGCTAAAAACGATAACCTCACTATTTCGAAAAAAGATAAAGGTCCTTCTAAAATATTCCGAAACTTTGATGATTCGATTACGTATATTTTTGTTTCCATTTTATTAAAAGCGACGCAAATGTTTCTGAAATTTATTAAGATAAATTATGATCGTTCCAAGTTTTTTTTATATTTTAAATTTCTTAATTTAGCCTCGTGAATTTTTTATCGATTTCGGTTTTTCTTTAATCAATCTCCGCTAAATCATGAAGAAGCACGCTATTTCGCTGTCTCTCTGTCTCTCGGCAAACCGAGCGTCCTTTTTACCAGCAACACGTAAACTATCCCCTTTCAACCCCCCCCCCAGCCCCTTCCTCTTTGCCGTCTCTATTCAGAGTTTCTATCTATGCCTATCCCCCCATACCCTCGCTGCCCCTCTGAGCTTCAAGTGACACTCTCGACTGGAAACTCTCGTAACTCCACTCGGGACGAACCAAACCCCCAACCCTCTCTTTCCTCTTGATGAATAGAACAGAAACCACCCCAGGACGACTGGCAGCTGTATTCACGACGTTTTATACATTGTGTGTTCGGAAAAAAAGGAACCATGTAAAAAAAGAAAACATTCTTTTCCAGTTTCCCAAAATTTTCAAATTGGTCAATTTTGAAAGGTCTCATTGGAATTTCCCAATATCCGTTTGCTTCACATTTTGTAAATACTATTTCTTCCCAATCGTACAATTTGGAAACTTGTATTTTGTTTTTGTACAATTTTTTCAATTTTATTCATCCTCGTTGTTTGCCACTTCAGTTGCAATTTCAATTATAGCTGTTTGTCGATTGATTTTCTAAACAGTTTGGAAACGTGCTCCTTAACTTATTAATTAAATACAAAATACCATCCGTCCATTCGTCTTTACGTTGTATTCACCATTTGGATAATTAATTCCAGCGAAATAGTTCGTCTCGAATTTAAATTAATTACACTTTCCCGAGACAATTTCTTTCGATTTGTTATAATTGTGACCAAAGTGTTAGAGCTTTTAGTGTTTTCTAAATTCCTGTTTAATCCAATGTGATTTGTTCGAATTGTCTAGGAACGATTAAGAAGGACATCGCTACTTTACTGGACATCCTGTATGAAAGCCCACGCCGATGCTTGGATGAGAATTGCAGAGAGAGGGAGTGGAACTAGACAGCTGGAGAATCGATAAACAACCACGCGAATTCGACACGAACGTCAGTTAAGGAGTAAACTTTTATTCGCATTTCGCTCATGTATGGGCAGCGACAGTGAGCCGATTTCCTGTTCCCCTTTCGATGTGCACGCCAATCTCAATCCTAATGCCCTCACCAACGACTCTCCCTCCCCTCACCCTCCTTTCGATGACGCGAAGACCGAGAATACGGTGGCATTAATTTCTTTGTCCAATCAAACCTCACGGTCGTTCAAGAGTTCCTTCGAGTTGCCCCAAAAAGACAAAAATAAAAGTTTCTTGTTGAGCTTTTGGAATAATAAAAGCATTAATCTACGTCTCATACAGGGATTTAGAGAATCTAAAACGACCTTACTCTTGAAGTTAACAACGCTAATTTGTTGTTGCGGTTGTCCTTGTTCCTCTCACGGTTTCTTTTGTCTCGTCTCTGGGTATTTGTATTTGTCTCTTCGACCTTGTCACTTTGTCTTACTCCCTTTGTCCTTGTCTTGTTGTTTATGTCCCATTGTCCGTGTGCCTTTGTTATTGTCCCTTTGTCATTGTCCCTTTGTTCTTGTTTATTTATCATTCCCCTTTTTTCCTTGTCTCATCGAGTGTGTTGCTTCTGCGTTTTCTCTTAAACATTGTCTCGAATCGTTGACGTTGCCATTTTGTTCTTAATTCTTTGTTATTACGTCTTTGACCTTGTCTCTCGATCCACGTCCGTTCATCTTGTCCGTTCAAGCTTGTCCATTTATCATTGTCTCGTCAGGCTTGTCCGTTAGTTCTCGTCCCTGATGAGTTTATTTAGAAGACGTTCTTCACTCACAGTCCGTGGCTTTAATTGAAAAAAGCTTCAACCAAAAAGCTCGTTAAGCAATAAACTCGAAGGTCCGATCAACCGTAACAAACGCAACGCGGTAATGCGCCAATGAAATTGTTGATTGAAGTGCTCGAATAAAAGTACGCATCAACAACACGCGAGTATAAAGCTCTGCCGGAGCTTTAATCAATTTAGTTCGAGGGATGCGAAAGAAGGTGTTATAAAACGCCACATCGGAAGATAAAACGGATCGTGTCCATTTTCCGTGTTTTCAATAATTAATCCAATGGAGATAATCATCGCGAGCTTGCAAGCTTTCAAAGCTCGTTTCATCGCGATCGGCTTTTTCGCAGGATGCTCGGCCACGTTAGGCTCCGCACAAACAAGCTCCGATTAATGTTTTTATCCGCTATTTCTTCGAGCTTTAGCGTAATCTATCCGATAAATCTTCTCCGAGATGAGCTTGCGAAGCTTACCACCGACCCACCTTTCGTATCCCCTTGAATTTCCGGAACCCAATATGGCGTCCGGAATACTCGAAGTAATTAGTCCAGCGCGATAAACGAAGCCATCGGGAAATGTGAACGCCCCGCTAGTGGGGAAAGCGGAAAGGTGCGATCACGCAAGCAAATTGCGATTTGTAATGTTCGCGACGCTTGCAGAAGAGTGACAAAAGTGAGGTGATTTCCATATTTCTATCTCCCAGTTTGTCCGTCTCGTTAATATTAATCACTCGTTACAATGCTCAAAACTACCATTTTGTTAGAGTTGGCCCATCCTCTCTATCGAGTTTGAACCAATCTCATGGCTTTTGGAGCTACAGGGATAAATGACGCAAGCTCGACCTTCCCCTGTCGAGCTTGCAGACGAGGGTCAGGTGGTGCTTTTGAAGTACTTTTTGAATGAGATGTGAAAATCAATATCTAAATAATGACCAGTCTGAATTTGCCGAGGCGAGGTTGAAAATCGTGCGAAAGCTCCCAACCCTCCTTGCCCTAACCAATTCATTACTCGATTCACGGATTATGCTACTAATTATCGCTGTGAAAGCTTCCCGTCGTAAGCTTTATAGCTTCGTCCGATACTTCCCCTCTTATCACAACTTTTTTGAAACGTCCCTGCGAGCTTTCGGGGCTTTCTTTCCCCCACATCAATTCGTTTCTTCTAACTTTTCGCAGCAAAGAAAATCTTCCCATCGACCTTACAAAAGTTCCTTCATGGCGAGACGAGTTTTCCCCTTACGAAAGCTTGACCTTTCGACCGTAGAAATTTTTTTTCTCGCCAGTGTTCAGGTGGATTTTTCTCGCCAGTGTCCGCCAACTTAATCGATTGCCCCTCGAAGCGTATGCCATCGCTGTCATGAAACGCGATCGGGAATTTCGCAACGTTGAAGTTTATGACGTCAGAGCTGTATTATAAATAGCAAAGCTTTTCCCCTTCATCACTGGCGAGAGTAAGTCCTCCGGGCAGATGAGCCATTTTCTAGATGATTGCCGTTGTCTTTCCACTAGTGGCTGACGTTACCGAGGTTGCGTTGATTATTCACTTTTTGTCAAAGTTCACTTCAGTAAATGTCACAAAGTTCGCGATATGAGCTTTTCTCGTTGATAATTGCAAAGGTTATGTGTGTAAGTTTCTCTAGAAAATGGGGCTTGATATGTGAGGATTTGAATAAAAGCTATTCTCACAGGTGCTCTAGGATGTTCATCAATGTTATGAATTAGTTAAAATTTTCCACCGTCGGGAAGAGGAAAAATTTCATACTAATATTTGCAAAATTCGGTTCTCTTAAAAATTGCGTAACATTTAAATACACGCACGATAATTATTATTATCAATACGTTAGCCGCTTGTGCGATTCGATCTTGAGATTAATCGATCCTGCCAGTTTGTGACCCACGCATTTAACGACGTTAAGCCGCCATGTTTTACGTTTCGACCACTTCGAAAACGCGTTTTCCAACTTCTCCGGAATGGCGCCACGGATTGAAATAAAGTTCAGTCTAGCCACTGCCGAATTATGGCAAGAATGACTGAGCCGAATTACATTCAGATCGGTTGCGAAGTTCCAGAGAATTTGTGTATCGCGTTCTGACACGAGACAACTATAACCTATAATACTGCAGATCAAAGATACTTCGTGTTCTGGCGTTGCCAGAATCACTTCAGGTCCTATAAATTGCTGTTCGAGTTGGAAACTTGGCAAAGAGGACAGGTGCATATAATCGTAAGTGACAATTATCGGTGAGCGTTTCATCGACGCCTCGGCTTCCACACAATGAGAATTCCCTTCGCTTAAATAAATCGTAGAGACTTTATGCAAGCATTCGAATGTTTAAGACAACATTCGCCACTTCCCATTCGCCTTAAAGGTCTTCCACAGAATATGAATGTGTGAAGCATTATTCAGTTTTCAAGGACGTCAATACATCACGGTATCCTTGAATCTTTTTCCAACTAACCTCAAGGATCGCGATTTTTGTTTTGATTTGTAAATACTACGCTTCTCGAATTCTATTTTCTTCGTAGTTACTGTAGCTCGTCGGATCAACTCATAAAGCTTGCTCTGTTTCGCAGTGGCAGTGGCCATCGTATCAGACATTGTTGGAATATTCCTTCGCGTCTATACAAAATGACTAAGAACGCTGTGTCTCTTCTATACCACGAGGTGATATATTCAGGCGAAATACACGTGAGCATATTTTCTTTCAACACCACGAGGGAGTTAAGAAAGGAGACAGCACACGATCTAAATTTTGGCGTAGGTGTCGTAGTGTCAGCAAGAAAGAACGAGTGCACGCTGTCGAGAAACAACAAGGGCGGAGAACCGCGGGACTATCGCGCAGTCGAGTAAGCACCAGCGTGGTAAGGGCAGGGGAGGGGGTACGAGACGGCTGTCCATTGGCTGCATCTACGACGCATGCGTCGCTAGCGACGTGGCAATAGCAATTGCGCAGCGTAGAGACGACTGAGAGAGGGGAGAGAAAGAACGTTGACTATTTCCACTCCAAATGCGCGAGTGGTGACGAGGCGATACAGAACGTGCGACGAGGGCAACAGTTAGAGGGGAAAACGGTGAACTTTTATCCACCGCAGCAAACTTTCCACAGCTGCCGGTTTTAAGGACCAAAACATGTAGGTATAAGCAACAAAAATACACAGCATTTCTCAGCTCGGGTTTTGCACCCACAGTGCAACAGGCACTCGTAGTGCAAGAGACATGGAAACGTGCATTTCGGGACTGGACGAAAACATAGAATGTATTATTTCGTTAAACAATTTTTAAACAACCTTTTGGTTTATTTTTCCAGGTCTTTTATTTAAAAATATCTGACTTATTAGTGATCACACTCCTGGCTGAGATGGGAGGTTGTTCGAACGAGACGTGGAATAGAACTGCTAGGGAATATAAAATCTTGCTACCACGGTTCAATTTACGATTATTGGACTTTTTTTTAGCTTCAATTTATAATGACACTGCGCCATACTTTCTATCCCAAGATTCCATTGTTCGTTTTCTAGGATATTTCACTATAATCTGGGATTTATATTTGCAGAGTAAAGAGCCTTCGGAAAAATTATTAAATTCTATCCCTACCCATAAATTCTCTATGTTCTACAAATTTCTAATAATTTCCGGGTTATTAAAACTTGAACTTCTTTATTTCCTTCATTCTTTAATATATTTTATTTATGTAATTATTTGTCTTAATTTGCGGATTTTTTAAAGATACTTTGGGACAAGTTTTAAAATATATTTATATAGTTAAATAAATACGCTAGTGCCTTAATTTTGCAAGTTATTGTTCGCTGGGTAAAAAGCAGATTCAAACTTTACAATTTTTGTTTTATTGTAAAACCCACAGAAGTAGTTCGAACCTTCTCCCAATTCCACAATCTATTTTTATAAAGAGCCGCCTTAAGGAGGTTCGACATATTTCAGCGTCACAAAATGCATCTTTTTAAAAAAAAATTTCTGAAAGTACGTGTTTCTTGGTTTGGTGTGTGGTTCTATAGCTGATGTTATATAGAAACTAAAAATTTTCGGTTTTATGTTCCAGGTCAAGAATTAAGGAAGGTTTCTTCCTCCCCCTTCCGAAAACAGCGCCTTCGGAAATATGCTGCAGACCCGCCATTTTGAGATATTTGTTTTTGAAAAAATTACATTTTGTACTTCATTACTAACAATATAAAACCTACTTTACAGATTTTCGATTAAACCTTTCATTGAGCCAAAAAAAAATCCCGAAAATATGCCTATTTTTTCGTGCTCTACTGTGATTTCCCCCCTTAAGGGGTTTGTCCGCAAGGGATGAAAAGCACCCCTGTGCAAAGCTGCTGAAATTCAAAAGCACCTAAGGTCAGCACAATATATCGCTATCGACCTCTCGTCAGCATATTTTCATTATAAATTCGTTTCGTACCCTATCAGGCTGTCCGCAGAACGAAATTCCTAATTACGCGACTCATTACCCACAACAATATTTAAACTTTTAATCGTTTTCGTAACAGTTCACAAGCTACTGTATTAGTATTGCATTCATCGCTATAGTTTATTTCCATCTCATTATAAAATCTATCAGAAATATGGATAATCGAGATGACATTTGTTTTGTTTTTTATAATTAAAAAAAAAATTCTTACAATTAATCGAACTGCTAGCAGGTAATGCGACAAAATTTTATCCAATGTGCATGGCAACGAAACGGGGGTACTGATCTCGATTAAACAAAATTGGCAAAGATACCATGAGTATACAAGCTTTTTATTATTAATTAGAGAGCTAGTTGATATCAGCGGCGAAAATGAGCAAAAATGATTGCAATTCGTTAAAAAAATAGATTGGAAAAATATATATATTAATTGCATCCTCCATGAATCGGGTCGATGATTGATACGATTGGTAATTTTCTTCTTAATTGATAATCAAATTTTTGCACCCTCGTTAAAACACGTGACCTATGGAAAAATATTAATGGTATAAATTTATAAATGGTATAAATGGATGTTTAAATCCTGCAGGGTTCACCATTTTGTGTATTCCAAATGCCAACAAATTTCAGCTTAAGACACGTGCAACAATATTTATTACTGTTTCATTGTGGTGTTAAAATGTTTGACACCAGGAAAATTAAAAAGGGTTCATCCCTTCATACACAACTGCTCATTCGACATCTTCTGCCTTTGAGATTGAAGAACCTTAAAGGAACGTCAGAGACGTTTACGAAAATATTTAATACGACCTTGTCGATAAAAATTAACCTTAAATTCGAAAAATACTTTATATCGAGATTTTAATTTAATTTTTGACTAATTAATCCGCCTCGTCAAAATTTGTAATTATTAAATTAGAATTTATTACTGTTTCATCCGGGAAACATTTTTTACAACACTGTGAAGACCAAATGGTTGCCGGTCGTTATCTCTACAGCCCCCGAAATTTGTTAATCAAATAATTATAATGTATTTGAATAATCAATAATTAATAATTTGAATAATTTAATAATTTATTTTGCTTTATTTTATTAAGATTATTGTTAATATTCAGCTAACAGCGGTATTATGATATTACGATGATTAACCTAGAATTGGTATTTCAACATCAA
This sequence comes from Netelia fuscicornis, assembly GCA_946811545.1. Taxonomy (NCBI): domain Eukaryota; kingdom Metazoa; phylum Arthropoda; class Insecta; order Hymenoptera; family Ichneumonidae; genus Netelia; species Netelia fuscicornis. Next base: position 14,021,813 of record OX328014.1, on the reverse strand, counting down.
ATCAAGAATGTATCGATCGATTGATAATATAATTCGGCCGCAGCTAATCCCATCTATATCCGTTAATAATTAAAGAGAACTTAATTTGCTGGACGTTTATATCCGTGAAATTACAGATATATCGTACTCTCGGTACCAGCATTAGTGTTATAAATGCAATTTTCAATCTAACGATGATAATTTCATGCTTATTTTAATCAAACAATGTATTGAGAATGTTCAACTCAAGAGTTTTGGACTATTAATATATTTTAAAAAATCATCTTTATCCCGTGTTTCAATTCAAATTCGAATAAAATGTCTCATGCCGATAGATTTGTTTACATATTGAATAAGACTCTTCTCGAGAACAGTTTCATTGCCAAGATTTAAGAACTGTCGTGATACATGATAAACTTATGCAGTCAGCCAATTCTAAGCAATCGTAGCGCGATGTTTACTCGGTGATTTATGACGTGAACTCTTTCAATAGATGAGCGTACCTCAACGTATTCTACTCCGCGAGAGAGCTATGATGAAAATTATGGATGTAATCCTCACTACGTGCGGATAATCACGTTCAGGCACCAGCGCATGCGCGCTTGTTCTCGTGTATCTTGCGCAGTACAGCTCGCGCATCCCGGCGTGCGCAGTCCTGCTCGCGCACCCGGGTTTGCGCAGTCCAGCTCGCGCACCCGGGCGTGCGCACTCCAGCTCGCCCACCTAAGCCCGCGCACCCAGGCATGCGCAGTCGAGCATGCGCACACGGACATGCGCATTTTATAAAGTCACGCGCTTGATTTATACAACGCACTAAACCTTTACGTGTACCTGCGCATTGAAATATCGAAACATCAAAAAAACACTGATTCATTTTCTCTGTAAGGAAACAAAAATATGTTTGACATAATCAATAGTCACGAGAACATAGTTGGCACGCCCTTTTTGGCGATGGGTGAAGATGAGCAAAACATTATGCCGCGAGTGGAACATTGAGCCACGAAGCATTGTTTCGAAGGTTGATAATTTCCTGCACAAACACCAAACTTCTAAAGACCTAACCGTATCGACACAGACGTTCCGCAATTTCCTCGCAGCCTCGAGCAAATGCAATACACTAGTGGGGTGTAAGTTGGCTATAGACGCATTGGAGGATGGATTCCCAAGATCGTGAAAAAGGGAAGTGCAGTGAAAACGGAGTCTTGAAACCCACAAGGATATGTATTGAAACAACACTGATAAGAGAATGAAATATTCGATGTTTGAATAACCTTTAACACGTAATAAAAAAAGAAAGAGGACGATCGAGGGCTTGCCCCGTAAGTGAAGGTATAAAGAGGTGAACATTTTATAAATAGCCACAAAAGAAAATCCGTCCCCTTTCCCCTCACCGCGATGTCAATATAATACGTTATTTATAAACGTACGAGGCGAGGGTTAAGATCGAGTCACATATTTTGTTTTTTGTTCCACCTCCCGTCCCTCGTCCCAATCGTTGGTGAAGCCTCGACCCAGTTTTTTTCATCCTCCCATTTGAAAATATTGAAAAAATGCATATTAAGAATCGCACGACACTTCATTATATTTTTGAGCATCAACGGAGTTCTCCTTAGTGAGATAGCAGTGAGATAACAGTGTTGTAGGTTATGGTTGTTCCTTAAATTTTGTAAATTCTCTGGCGCGGTGCAACCGATCGAGTTGGAACTTAAATTAATCACTTTGTGCCACAATTCTACACTGGCTGAGTAAATTTCATCTCAATCAATCGTTTCACGGCAGAGAATTTGCGAATCGCATTTTCGAAGTGGTTGTATCGAATAACATGGCGTCGTAAAGCAAACTGGTTTAACCACGGGACACGCGAGTATGAGAAAGATTGTTCTTTTCAAATCATCGTATCGCGCAATCTTTCTCGCCTAATATACTCAATATCCATTTTTGTGTCACAGTTGAATAACCCACTACACGCATATGTATGTGTGTAGTGTACGTCGTGTGTGGGTGGCATAATTGGTGTCAACAGCAAATAGCAGATGCGAATCGCGACCTGGCAGCTTGCAACGTTGCCAAACGTTACCCCTTCAAAGTTACTAACCTTTACTAAAATGTATTTTTTCAAAATCTAATGTAAGCATTTTATTTAAATGTTCGGTGACGGAACATCCGGTTTAGATGAAATATAGATGACAGGGCTTTTATTAGTCGCGCACCGACGCTCCAATTTTCAAAGTGGCAATTCTCCTCTGAAAGCTTAATGTCTTCATTCGCAAACAGTCAAACCTCCATATTCATGAACAATATTTTAATTTATGCATCGTTAATCGACTGACCAAAGAGCGATTGGTCAGAGAATCAATGAGTCAATTGGTAAATAAATCAATGAATCAACAAGTCAGTGCGACAATGAATCCATAAATCAGTGAATCGATGGCTCAATGAGACAGTGAATCACTAAATCAATAAATCAGTCAATGAATCGATAAATCTGTAAGTGAATAAGTCAATAAGTCGATCAATCCCTGAATCAATTCATTTGATTCGCAAACAGTCAAACCTCCATATTCATGAACAATATTTTAATTTATGCATCGTTAATCGACTGACCAAAGAGCGATTGGTCAGAGAATCAATGAGTCAATTGGTAAATAAATCAATGAATCAACAAGTCAATGCGACAATGAAACCATAAATCAGTGAATCGATAACTCAGTGAGACAGTAAATCACTAAATCAATAGATCAATCAGTGAATCAATAAAAATCTGTAAATGAATAAGACAATGAGTCGATCAATCCCTGAATGAATTCATTTGACTCACAATCAGTCAAATCTCCATATTCATGAACAATATTTTAATTTATGCATCGTTAATCGACTGACCAAAGAGCGATTGGTCAGAGAATCAATAAATCAATTGGTAAATAAATCAATGAATCAACGAGTCAGTGCGACAATGAATCCATAAATCAGTGAATCGATAACTCAGTGAGACAGTAAATCACTAAATCAATAAATCAATCAGTGAATTAATAAATCTGTAAATGAATAAGATCAATGAGTCGATAAATCCCTGAATCAATGAGTCAACGAATGAAATGAATGAATGAATCGATGAATCAGTAAATCAGTGAATAAATTAATGCGTGAGTCGATGAATCCAATAATTCAATCAACCAATCTCTATGTAAGTAAATAAATAAGCACATTTTCTGGCCCTTTAATAAAAACATGGTGCGTCACCAAAGCTTATAATATTACGATTCCCAGAAAATTCACTCTAACCATAAGTATCACGTATAAGTACAATTCAAAAGCTTTCGCGAATTATCATTTCGCGTAGGTGGAAAGGTCGGGATTCATCAGCGAAGAGAAAATTGAACGCCGAATGAACCGACTGTAAAGACGACGCAATGAAACACATGCTTTTCAGAATGGAGATATTAACGGAACGTGGATTGGAATTGGAGATGGAAAACGGCGACTGAGCCACTCCGAGACGAGAATGCGGGATTTGCTTTTAACTTATAAGTGTAAAAAGAAGAGCGGCACAAAGGCAAGTGTGCGGCTCAATTTCTTTCTGAACGTAAAGGTGCGTTTTTTATGATGAAACCAGGCAAACAAAATGAGGAAAAAAGCTCAAAGCTCTTTTGTGGTTTACCGAGGAGAGGGTCGGAAACTCTGACATTCTCGACCAAAGCCTTCAACGTGGATAGCCAAAATGATGAACGAGTCGGGATAATGGATGTCATACGAGCTTTCTCCGTGAAAATTTTTCTTCAAAGTCCCTTATGCCATCGACCTTTAAAGCTCAATCCTCCTAAGCTTTTGGCTCGTGGTTGAAATTCTCTTTCGGAAATCAATCAAAATTTAAATACGTTTTTTGTCAACGACTTCGAACCAACTCTTTTTATTTAGCAACATTTCTTTCATACGAAATTCTTCCCTTCATTCACAATCCACTAGTTTTTTTTTTTTTTTATTACCAAACAGAAATGCCAAACATTAATTATTCCCATTTTTGTTAAAAGCTCGACGTTTAAAAAAACTAATTGCAATATTTTCCTACGGGTTAATTGAAAAATTAAGCTCTTCGAAGGTTTTTTTATCGAATATTTCGAAAACATAAAAATCGTTATGTATTAAATTCCTAGCCGGAATGTTTTTATCCAAACTGCGCGAAACCATTGTTTGTTAATAATCAAATTAATAACTCCCCATTACCTCATTATTCAAAAAACAAAAACGCGAACCAAGACGTTATGTTTTTTTTTAAAAAGCGATAGAAAATTTGAGGTTTTCTGACAAAGAGAAAATATGTTATCTCGGCTAGTTTATTATATATACCTCAATGAATGACAAAGGGACATGGTAGAGCTTGGATGGCATGGGTTCGTGGTCAGACGTTTCGTCGAGTTTCTCTTATCCCATACGTATAGTTCACAAACAGGCATGTACCTACAGTTACAACTCGACCAAGTTTCGTCAACGTTAATTCCATTGATGACAAGCAAAATTTTGGCATAGACCGACTGATCTCGAACTTCCTAACGGTTGCACTGAGAGCTTTCCCTATTGCCCAATACAAACGACGAGAATAATTTATCAGTGTCCGTCCATTTATCATTACTACTATTATTCATTTTTATTGTCATTATTAATATTACCTTGTTATCATTACTATTTTTATTATTATTATTATTATTGTTATTATTATTATTATTATTATTATAGTTTTCCACCATTGGAAATTTTCTTATTATATCAAAAATTTTCAGTATTCTTTCCTTTCTTCTAGATTTTATTGTGTTGTGTTCATCTATGTTGAGTATTTTTAGATTTTCTTTAAATGTTCTCATAACTAAAATTAATTATAGATAGCTAATAATATAGATAAGTAAGATTTTCTCATAGCTAAGATTAATTATTATTATTATTTAATTAATTAGTTCGTTGCAAATGAACCAACCTTTGCTAGTTAGACTGAAACTTCGCAGACGATAGCTATCCTCGTCCTCACCCTCCTCGCGCCTTGGCACCTGCGCACTTAAATCCGGTACATCCAAAAACGCATTGCTCTTTCTCTGATGCGTATGGTGCATACTCTGACCCCTTCGACTTCCTCTTCTTCGAAGGCCGGGACTTGGCTCATTGTCGGTTAGTCTAGGCTCGCTACTGCAATGTGGTGACTTAACGCTACCCTCGTGATGATGATGCTGAGCAGCTGCTGCGACAGAAACAAAAAATTCATTTTATTGAGCTCAATATTTGAAAATAAAGAGTTGAAAGAGTTTTTTTTCCTACAATGAAAAAAAGCAAAATGCATATTTTTAAGACAGAACACATTTCGAAATTTTTTAAATATGAAATTTTTGATAATGAACAATTTTTATTCGAACAGTGTTATTGTTTGATTCGCTCGAATGTTTTCATATTCTTCATTGAAAAAATTGTTTACGACGTATCGATATAACAATGAGAAATTTGTAAAAATTCGTCGATACAACGTTCCATAAAATTTTGTAAGGTAATTAAATTTGTGACCAAAATGAGAAAATGATAAAAAATAAATTGTTTGTTTTTCTTTTTCAGGGACTACTTCGTTCTGTCTTTCCGACTTGTGCCAAATTCACTAGCCTACAATGTGGAGGAAAAAAGAAAGTGTGTGTGAAAAAAATTTTGAATTTAATTGTTATCAAAATTTTTGTAATCAGCTCATAAAAATTAATTTTCGAGAAGGAATATTTTCGAGAACAAAGATGATGGTAAAAGAAACAAAAAATGATTCGTCGTTGTTCTTTTGTTTATTTTCTCGTGTTCCAAAACTTTGAAACAGAGTCACTGAACGTCACGTGACTGGATGACTAAAAATTTCGGTGAACAAAAATCAACGAACTAATCTCGTCGTTTATATTCGCGGAAACTGTTCGAGCTTAACACCAGATAAACTTTCTTCACCCGTGAGTAAAATTTAGTTGAGAGATTCCCGGAAACAAAAGTGACTCTCACCGAGTGTTCGTGGAACTAACACGAGTTTAGCTTTCCATTACAGAAACTATAAATCACGCACGACTCCTTCGTTGCAAACAAAAAGTTTCCTCGAAAATTTTTCGAAAAAGCAAGAAATAAATAAAAATGACAATTCTCTTTTTGTATGTCACATTTTGTGTGGTTTGTGCTCATTTTAACCCTTAGTAGTCACACTTAGCTAGAATCACGTTATAGTCATACTGGGGCCATGACACCCAGGCGTTTTAAAATTGTTATAAACAATGAAATAATGCATTGAGCGATATGAAAAAAATAGTGAGGTATAATTTGAATCTTGTTTAATACAATAATATTGGTTAGAAGTAAAAAATTACATTTTAAATATGCAACAAAAATTATGCAAAAGAGAACTCGTGAAAAATGACTTTTTTTACAAAAATGCTGTTACTCTTGTAATTATTGACAAAAAAATAGTTTTATAATCTGAATACAATGTATTTTGAAATAGACATAGCGGCTTCTGTGAATTTTTCACAAAGTATATTTATTTCATCCAACGCAGGTGCGATTTAGAAGGAAAGACTGAAACGGAAATCCAACTAACAGTCCGATTCAAAATCTACTTTCTTGGTACAGAAGTTGAAGATCCAAACTATCGTTAGATGGTACCACAAAACCGCATTGATGGATTTTAGTGAGCAGTACTCCAGGTCAAAAAAGGGCGAGTGTGACTGTTAAGGGTTAAGAAATTTAATAATATCACGTTTATTTTTCAATCAAATTTTCATTAATAACAATCTGTTCATTAATTTGTTTGGATACGTCGCCAACGAACTAGAACAGATTGCAGCTTTATTCGTGTGCAATAATTCTGGTCGACCTGGAGTGTGTTTGGAAATGGGCTGACAGTACTGTCAGTAGTAACACTGTCTTTACTGAAGAATGGGCATTCTACTTTACTGACAGTGCTGTCAAAATTGCTAAATGTGAACGGGGTTTCCAGTGCTGCCAGCTCTGCACGTACACATATATATATGTGTACGTGCAGAAATGAAATTCACCCTTTATACAGGGTGAATTTCATAAGGGGTTTCAAGCTTTATTTTAAGGTAGATGGGATCATTACGAACAAAAGTTGCAAATGTACATTGGGGATATTTTTAATAGTTTACGAGATATAAATGTTTAAAGTTGGGCCAATCAGAGCACGCCGAGAAGCGTTGGAGCCGCCCACTCCCGCTCTAGCCGTAGAGATAACACAGTGTAGGGCGCTACATTTGGGGTTGCGAAATTCAGAGCAGTTAATTTTATTTATTATATTATTACGCAATCATTTTTATTTCTCGGGCATTGTCTGTTGGAGCGGGGAGTAGGCGGCTCCAACGCTTCTCGAGGCGCTCTGATTGGACCCACTTAAAAAATGTATATCTCGTAAACTATTAAAAATATCCCGAATGTATATTTGCAACTTTTATTTGTAATGATCCCATCGACCTTGGAATAAAGTCTGTTACACCTTATGAAATTCACCCTGTATATTTTAGTATAACTACCTGGAAACAAGTTGATTAAAATTTATGAAAAAAAATCGGGATTAAAAAATACGAAAAAGTAAAGACAAGTTGCTGAAATTAATTGTTGCGCAATAACAATAGAAGGGTTTGTGTTTGAGCGTAACTACTACTACTACTACGATGGTAAAAGTGCGATATAGTCGAGCAAAGATGTGATCGAGGGCAGGAAGGTTGGTTACCGGACAAGGGAAAAGCGTGCATGCATAGAAATTGCTTGGCGAGCTTGGAAAGCTCGCTTCTCGTTCACCTCTGCACACGTTATTCGTGCTCGACCGCGCGCTCGAGTTCATTGTACATCCCGATATCATCGTCTCAATCACAGACGAGCTTTCGAAAAGCCTACGCCAGTCCCTTCCCTTCTCGATATTCTCTCCCAAGCTCATCCCCGAAAAGCTCGTCGGATTGCGAAAAAATTCGAGCAATGCAAAAACAAAAGGGGATTTGAAAAGAAGTTTAAAAACAAATTTTTTGTCTCCTTCGTATAAATATTGCATTTTTTACAACTTGCAAGTTTGTCGAAATTTGTTTGATAAAAAAGTATTGTTATTTTAATTAATAAATTGTTGAAAAAAAATGGTTTGATCGATAATCGGTGCAAAAAAAAGATTATCGAAAACTTCAAACAAAAACCGTGGTTACGTTTTTTTGCGTTTTGGTGAAAAGTCGATATGTTGACTAAAGGATAGAATTTTGTGTACACGTTGGCTTTGCTAACTTTATTTTACGACGTCGATTGGTTCGTTGAATTGCGCTTTTGTTCGCTACTTAACAAATACGATCGACTAATATTATCTTTATCGTTGTGAGAATTATTTTTAATTATAGAAAAGAAAAGAAAATTCGATGAATTACAAAAAATCAAATATTTTTTTTGGAAAATAAATTTGCAAAATGATTACAGCCCGGATTATCGGGATCTATACAAAAATTATTATGGGATTTCCTGAATAAATATTATAGTCTCATATTTTTTTATTTGTCACTGAAAAATATATTATTGAAAAAACTATAATTGTTCCAACTTGCAAGCTCCGCTAAACGTTGCCTCAAGTCTAAACTTGTGGTTATTATTGCAAATATCAATCTTAATTACATAAAAAAAAAACAATTAAGAACAATATATTTAAAAAAAAACGAAAATCAAAAATCACTTTCGAATACAAATCATCCAAAAAAATATTTCAAAGACAATTACCTCTCGACCAATGAGAAGAAAATCATCGTCATCTTTATGCAAATAATTTTTTGTTTTCAAAAGAAAAAAAAGGATTCATGACTAATTATTACCTTGCGCGGCTGCTCTTCGTCTTATGCTCTTATTTCCACCGGAAACCCTCGCACTCTGTGATCTCGTCGCCGGTCTTCGTCGTCTCGTAGGTGTGTTACTGTCGGGTGTACCACCACTGCTGTCACGTTCCTTCTCCTTGACACCTGACGGTGGTATCGCACCGAGCATCTGTTCCATCGACGAAAAACCCGGTGCGCATATCGAGGCCGATCTCGTCTTTCGACGATGGGGAATTTCATCGCTCATCGTCACGTTTTCCTGGTACGTATCACGCTCGTCCAAAGGCACGATAAACGCTTTTATCTTTGCTCGAGATGAGCAAAGAGCTTTTTTTTCTACTTTTATAAATTTATTTTTTTTTTTATTATCGACGATAATTTCTGTAACTTTTATCAAACACTGAGCTTTTCTTGTTTTTGTTGGAAATTTCGATTTTTTTATCACCTTGAGAGAAAACAAAAAGCTTTAAAAAACAAATTACGATTGTTCACTTTTGAAATTGTTCTCGATTCTATGGAAGCACTATTTTGGAAGCTTTCGGACTCGAGCTTACTGTCAGAAATTTTTATTTTGAAACCGGGTCGAAGCACTTCTTGGTCTTAGCTCGACGTAAAGCTCACTTCCGGTCTGTAAATTTATTGTGCTTTCGGATGCGCTTTTAGAAAGCTTTTTGCAACGTGGCACACTTCCGTATTATTTATATGGATTTTTATTCAACGAGTCTCATCGTTTGTTTTTCATGCGCATTTCCGGCTTTAGAACACCGGATGTAGCTTATCCAGAACTTTTGGGCCAAAGTCGAATTCCGGAAATTGCAATTTTTTGTATACGGCTATGAAGTTTAGATCGGTTTTAGTTTGTACAAAATCCTAAATCCCGATCTTGAAAATCTTTGCTGCACGCCCTGAAAGCTGCGGAGCTTTTTACTTTTTTTCGTAAGAAAAAATTTTTTTTTCAATATTTCATAAATGTTCTGGGCTTTTTCGTTCTTTTATGAGTTTAACCAAGTTAACACTCTCAATTATAATTTTAACGTCGCTTAATTCCCAACCGGATGTCGATCGAAAAAAAGTCGGTCGGACGAAAAAAAGTGTGATAATTATTTTATCGAATTTTATTAATTTTTTATCGTAGCGTATTATTATTATTATTATTATTATTATTATTATTATTATTGCGTTTGCCCCGTGGTAATAAATGACATCACGGAATGTCCTTGTATTTTCGTTTTTAATTTTCAAACTTTCCTACACTCGCCACTTGTTTCCTTCGGGAAAATTTTTGTAGGATTTTCCTGGTCCTCGTTCGAGTGTCAAATCCTTATCGCCGTTTTTCATTTTTTCATCTGCATTAAATGAAAATAGAAAATGAATTGGCAACGCTCAACACCAAAATTCAATAATTCCAATAATTAAATTTAAATAACAATTTAATTTTTTTCAGAACAAAACAAGTTTTCGAACAATGGAATAAAATATTGTGTGATTAATGCAATTTTAGGAAATGTGTCGAATAAAATTTTGCTTCCTCGAATAATTTTCAATATTCGATCTTTCACTCGATCTATTATTATTTTATAAAAGCACGATCGATTAAAATAATAGAAAAAATAAATTTGACGCTAATAAATCGCGCAATTACGAACAACTGTAATACTAAAATTGAATTTACCAAAAGTTTAGGTACTTCGAAATTCTTTTCAAAAATCAAAAATCTTCAAAAACTCTTCAAATTTCGCTGGATGAAAAAGCCAAAACAAAAAATCCGTATCGTATAACAGCGATACCGTGACAATTGAGCTTGACAAAATTTCAAGTGGAATAAGCACGTGTAAAGTCAGACGTGTGTCCGGAAAACCGTTTATCCGAACAACAGTCGAGTTTCCTCGCGAGTCGTCCAATCGAACGAAGAAATAGGAGGCGTAGAAATAAAACGTCGAAAGAGACAGAGCGGATCGTAAGAATCGAGCCCTTATCGCCACCCTCGGTTATTTATAGATTTACCAAATTTGTACATTCCCCATGTGGGACAAAAGAATCCAATAAAAGAAACCAGCAAATTTTCCCTCGAAATTATTTTTCGCCATTGTGCTTTCGACTTTTTTCCATCAGCAATTTTATCTCGTAACAATATTTGTCTATTTTTTAAGCTTAGATTAATCTCGATAATAGAATGGAATTTCTAATTTCAAATTAAAAAGAGGAAAAATACATTTGATATTGCAAAATGTCAAACCTTTGCACTCCTCGTAAAACAGTAACAATATTTATCACTTATAATGAAATAGCACGATAAAAATATTGCTTTCAATTACTTTATTATATAATTAAAAATAATTCAACGCGATTAACAACGCTAAATTTGATTCGTGCCGGTAGATTATAATCTTGGGAATATAATCACAATTTCACTATGCGTGCGCGCGGGCGCGATACCGTTATCGGATTAATTGTTGCAAGCGCGTGGTCCGCGATGTACGTGAAACGATACCGAGCGACGTTACCCTTACTTCGTAACGTGTCGCGAAACACTGTGGAACCGAGCCGGTAGAGCGTAGCACGAGAGTTCGCGGAAAGCCAGTGGTGGGGATACACGAACTACATTGATGAGGAGTGGGGGAAGGCGAGCTTACTTGACCATACCGGCATCACGCCGCCCGCAGTCGTACCGCGTAAGCTCGCTCGCTCGAACCTCATCCCCACCACCTACCTCGTACCAACTCTCGCTTCCAAGTATTTTTCACAATATTTAAGTAAGCTCGCTGTCCCTCTCGCAAGCTCGACCCCATGTCCTATCTACGATCGCTACGACTCGTCTTCCCAGACTTATTTCCACCTCCCTCTGATCACTACCATCGCACTTGCCAAGCGTAACTTAACCTCGATTCCAACATCGTTCTTCTCTCACTTACAAGGCTCGATCCATCCGACTCTAGGGACTTTTCCCTCGTGGTCGAAAGCTTCTTTCGTCCCACTCGCCAAATTGTCCGCTCCACTGTTTCTCCTCCCTCTCGAGACCAACTTTACAACCTCACTCCCTGTTCCATTTAAGGTCACTCCCTTCTTGCTCGTTACACCTATTCTACCGCCCTCGCACAGTCCCTCTAGTTGGAAAAATCATTTCCCTCTCACTTGGAAGTTCAAAACCCTCGGTAAAGTTATATCATTCTACTCCCACTCCCCAAAACTTGTCGCCGAAACGCTCTCGTACTTGCTTGAACCTAACCTCACTCGCACTCCCAATCTTGCTCCATCTTGATCCCTGTCCCCACCATTTTGTGCTCGCTCGCTTCCTTCCACTCCCTTTCACTCCCTCTCGCTCGCTCTACCGTGAAATTACTCTCTTAACCCCACTCTCTTCTTCTTTCTCTCTCTCTCTCTCTCCCTCGCTCTCCCCTTTACAAGCTCGCTCCACCTCGCTCGCACCCATAAACCGTTTCGCTTGTCCCCTTTCAATGCTCTCACTCGCTCCCACGCTCTATTCGCTCCACCCCAGTCCCCTCTCGTTCGCAAACTCTCTCGCTCTGTTCGTTGCTAGTGCCATTTACCAAAAGCTCTCCCACTTAATCCATATTGGTGGCAACTCGCTCTCTTTCTCTCTTTGTCGTCCTAAAGCTCACTCGCTCTCCCACCACTTTCTCCCAGCACGAGATCACTATCGAGACATTCTACGATACCAACACGCCGGGCTTCCTTACCGCGTTCACCCTAGCTATACAATATGGATCGACGTGTACGCGTAATTCTAAATTTTATCAAACCCAAACCCTCCGATCGATTCAACCCAAAATCCTCAACGAACACGGTTTTCCTTTAATCTACTTATGTCTAAAATTTATAACGGACGGTACGTTTTCGAAAATTACAAATCGATTTTATAGAAAAAGCGGGAAATTTAAAAAAGGATTAGCGCCAAGATTTGTTTATTTATTTATTTGATCATTTTTTTCGCGAGAAGAATTTGTCGATGAGGAAGTGAGTTAATTTTGAAAATTTATTTTTATTAAATAATTGTTATTAGGACGAATGAGATTTTTTATTAAAAACTTAATGACAGTGACATGACAGAAGTTGAAAATGAATATAGTGAAACTCCTCATAACTCCTCTTTTGTTTTTCTTATCTTTGTTCAACTTTCTCTATAGTAGCTTGCAGGAGCTGGATAAATAAGACCATCATACGTTAATACAGTGCATCTCGTTTATAAGCCCCCCCCCCTCTCGTCACCCCCCTCCAGATTAACATCTTTCAACGATATCATTTATAGAAAACACTGTTTCCTATAAAAATGGCAAAATCTTAAGGGGTACGTGAAATGGCATTACGTGTTTGACTTTAGGTGGAAGCTTTCAAGGACATTTCAAGGTCACTTTTTTTTTAAATTTGTACCAGCATAATTTTTTGCAAATTCGTATTCTACATAACAAAAATAAGAAACTTTTGCTGGAAATATTTTTTTTTTTTGTCAAAATGTTAATTTTTTTATGATAATTATCAAAATTGATAAAAATTTTGGAATTTTCCATTAACCTTTTTAAATCGAAAATTCAAGTTTTACATAAGTTTAGGTAAAGATTCTTAACAACCATAAAAAAATGGAACGAAAAAAAAAACTGGAAACGCGCTCGATCCCAGCGGAAGTAAGTCACTAGAACTTCGACTGTAATCCGTACACTCGTTTCTCCAATCGTCTCTCAACGTTCGTATTTTACAGTCCGTAATCGTGAAACAAAAACGTTTCGTCGTATAACGCGAATGAAAAAAAAAACGAAAAATTTATCAAGTATAAAAAATCATTCGGCATAAAATTGTGCGCGTACGTTTTTTTACGCTCGCTGGTTTAAAGCACCGGTAAATAATTCGCGAATTATAAGAGCAACGACTGGAGGCATCGATCGACGTACAAATAAACGCACCGTGCAATCGTCTCTTTCCCTTTCGAATTAGTAACCACCCCCTGATAAATTTATATTCGACCATATATTTATTATAAATATCCTGTGATGAAACCCTATGTACCTATTCCCCTTTTTTTTTCATACACGCTTTTTGCTCGCGTATACATTCTATTATGGAAATGTATAAATTTGTATGGATATATGCGTGCGCGTTAACCATTTTGTCTTGTGACATGGCACATGGGTATCTGGGAGCGGATATGGGCTGCTTTACTCACATGAACACACACGCATATATATATATATATATATATATAGATATATGGGCTGGTTTACTTCTGTGGATATATATATAGAGGGTGAATTTTATAAGGTGTAACAGACTTTATTCTAAGGTAGACAGGATCATTGCAAACAAAAGTTGCAAATATACGTTAGGGGTATTTTTAATAGTTTGCGAGATATAAACTTTTAAAGTTGGTCCAATCAGAGCGCTCCGAGAAGCGTTGGTCCCGACCACTCCCGTCCTAGCTGTACAGATAGCATAGTGTAGGATGTTACATTTGGGGATGCGAAATTTAGAGCAGTCAATTTTACTTATTATATTATTACGCGGTCATTTTTATTTCTTGGGCATTGGCTAGAGCAGGGAGTGGGCGGCTCCAACGCTCCTCGGCGCGCTCTGATTGGACCAACTTTAAAAGTTTATATCTCGTAAACTATTAAAAATATCCCCAATGTATATTTGCATTTTTTGTTTGTAATGATCCCATCTACCTTAGAATAAAGGATGTTGCACCTTATGGACTTCGCCCTATATATGTCCATAGGAGTAGAGCATACATGTGCGTATGTGTATTTATGTGTGTATACTATAAATGTTGTATTCATATACATTTGGGACGTAAGCTCTCGCACAGCCTTCTTCCTACACCCCTCTTGACAGTACATATGTACAAAAATACATAACAACCACCTGGCTCTCGCACTTGAACAAACCTACCGAGCATACGCTCGAACTGCCCAACTATCGATCCATGCAAGCTCTCTATCTCCCTCGCTCGACGCTTTCGCACCAACGGTTTCGACAGAGAATAGAGAATGGATACGTGTGTATGAAAAGAAAAGAAAAAAAGCTCGCCAAGTCCAGTTTTATTGAAATATCGAATAAAATTTTTAACGACAGAAAGAGAGAGAGAGCAAAAATGCTTTGATCGCCTTGGAAGAATTTCATGGATGATGATGAACGAATTTATTTTTGTGGTTCGTCTTTATGTGATTTTTTGTTTTTGTATAAAATGCAATTTTTGTGAAGGAACTTTTCGATTTCCTCGCATATCGATCAATAATTATCGCTACGATCGAATATCTATAAACAATTCTTCTTTTTCCTTTTGTTTTTTTTTTAAGAAAAATTTTCAAATTTAATCGCGAACGTTCAATCATCCCTATTTTAATAATAATTCCTAATAATTATTTTAATAAGTTCCTAATAATAAGTGTAATGAAAAATCGGTTAATGTATCGATTAGCAAACCAATCGATACGCCCGTGTACTCGAAACAATGAATTTCGATGGCATATCTTTGAATTTTGATAATAACGCGTGTCTCTCCCATATGGATGATGGTGCATCATATTTTCTTTTGTTATATTTCGTATTGACGATATCGCAATCTCCCCCTCCCTGTCGCACTGTCGTCACAGCCCAATATTGCAAGGATATCGTTCAAATATTTCCACTCATGATCCTCGAAATTTATCGTACAACAATATGAGCAAAAACAAATAAATTAAGAAAAAAAAAGCGTTTAGTTTACGTTGAAAAAATTTTTAAGGGGTGTTCTCACTCCAGGATTTTGAGAAAATAATTTTTGTTTTTTTCTTAAAATATACTTTAGGGTTATGAAAATAATATTATATACAATTGGTCCCATAGCGAAAAAGAAAATGTGAAAGGGTTAAATTTCCGTTTTTCCGGCAAGGTACTTTGAAAACTTTAAACGCGATAATCTCGAAACGACGTTTCTGAAAGTTGGAGAACGGTTTACTCGGAGACTATTGCATGGATCGGTTTGAAATTTAGACGGTAGTTTCGTAATTATATTCTTTAGAAAAGTACGGGGCTGTTTTTTAATCGGTTGTAAATTTTTGTTTATAAACAATTTACTACTCGTTTTTATGTCGATAATCGATTTTCTCTTCATAAGTGCGCCATTTTTACAAAAATCAATTTAAAAAAAATCCCTACATACTTTTATAGGCAATGTCATATAGATTTTTAAAAAATTAGGTTTTTTGTTCCACGTGGTAAACTTTCTGAGAAATCCGTCCTCCCGAAAAAAAACGGTGACTTCCAAGATTGACTGTGGTATCGCCATTTTGTAACAAATCTCAATAAAAAAAATTTCTTTTTACACTTACAATTAGATGCATGATTGATCAACCGTCTAAGAAGAATTCTGATCCCTGTTTTCATACTTCCAAAATTAATTCCTAAAGTTTGGCCTTTGTTTTGCCAAAAAGAATGGTATTACCCCTTAATTAAACATCGTTAAAATCGTTAACAATAACAGGCAATATTTTCAATATAAATAATTTTTCCTATTGTTCGGCACAACGGTTCTCGATGATTTTCGATATTTAATTTTCTATATTTTTTATTTGTTAATAGAACGCTCGCAATGACGTCAGGAAAATGGAGCGAAAGGGATTGTAGTTTTTTAATTTTATTTTCTCGGTGAATTTTGGTACGAGCGATGCAGCATGTCGGGGTGTGCGAGGGCACAGGCGATAGACCGCGCAGCGGAGAAGAGAGACCCACAAAGATATTTTTGAATCTCCGTGGTTTACGTCTATTCTTGGCACTTCCAACACACAACGAGGCCTGTGCACTCGTTGTGTGTACCACTGTTAATATCTCCAACTCCCCGCCTTTCTCGCGACTCTTTCCCGCTTTCACGATCCGGATCGATACGTTCGATAGACGAGGTCGATAGATTTAACGAAAAAATAATGGGGTATAAAAAAAATCGACAATTCGAACAATTTCATGGATATATTTTCTTTCAAGTCGATCTTCGGTAAAGAATAATATATTTTTTTTAAATAATAATTAAGGCCGTCTTCTAGGCTAGAGGGCCAAAATTTGGGAATTTTTCAACAAGCGATTAAAAAAAAACCGAAAATATTTCTGTATCTATCTTTTTACCACATATTTATTCATCCTTTGACATTGTATAAAAAAATTGGCGAAACAAAAATCCACAATTCTGGTAGATTCAGAGTGGGAAAGTGGGGGTGGAAAAAAACGGGCTCTCCTGATTGACACGATTTCAACCCTCCTGGTCACGTGAAAAAAAATAGATTCTTAATTAGTAAGGATGTCATTATAGCCCCTACCTCGAGCAAAAAATGAGCAAAATGGCGGCTGTTTAAAAAAAAAGGTCATTTTTTGCCGTTATTGTTCACGGTTGTTGATTTTTTTTAAATAATTAGTAACAAAATTTCGCAATAAATCTCGTAGGGGCAATAGAGGGGTGCATAGAGAAGGCCCGCAACAAATTTCAAGTAAATCGGTTCATTACAACTTGAGATATCATGTCAGGTGTCTCGAAAAAAGTAGTTTCGAGAAAAACGCGTTTAAAGATTCGAGTACAGTTTCAGGCAGTCTAAGTCATATCATGGTACATATAATTACATTTCGTTAATCGGCGATTCCTGGTCCATAAAATACACCTTCTTCTTCAAAATCTAAAACTTTTGATGTTTTTTGGTGATGGGAAGTTCGGAGTTCACAGCGGTGAATCCGCTGTTCATCACGTCTGAGAGCGAACGAGTGACTTTCAGGATCGATCGTAAATCCCCTGGAATTACAGCTGTAACTCTGTTAATATTTGGAATTTCCAAATTTCCTTTGCAGGGTATATTCTTGACATACTAAACATTGAAAATATGCTAAAAAATGGATCTATTCAAAATTCTGGAATAGAAGACTGCCTTGATCTTATCGACGATGAATCGAGGATTGAAAAAAATCTCGCTATTGTTTACATTAAGATTTGAAAATAATTTTGAAACGTCATAAAGCAATTAACATTAATATTAATGATTATTTTTAGACCGTTGGTTCGGAACAAATTCTTCATGAATTGAATATTTAATAAATTACGATGATTATTAATTTTTATAGTAGAGAATAATTAATTAATATAAATAATTAAAATAAATGAAGAGAAAATTAACGTTTAATATTAATGATAATGAGATAGGAATTATTATCGATGATAATAATTTTGATGCCGATAGTTGGCAATTAATTGTTATACATATTGTTACTTAATTTGGTATGAGCGAATTATACAGCGAGTCGCCAGTCGTGAATAATGAGTGAAGAAGTTGGAAGGAACATTGCCTCGCAAGCGCAGACAC
This sequence comes from Netelia fuscicornis, assembly GCA_946811545.1. Taxonomy (NCBI): domain Eukaryota; kingdom Metazoa; phylum Arthropoda; class Insecta; order Hymenoptera; family Ichneumonidae; genus Netelia; species Netelia fuscicornis. The sequence continues at coordinate 14,003,656 of OX328014.1, read as the reverse complement.
GCACCCAAAAGTGTCTATAAACATATATACATATGTTTTATACATACTTGTACATATAGGTGCTTCCCCTCTAACGTTCAGCCTCTTAGATTCGCCAAACAAAATTTACACAGTACACCGTCTTATAAAACTTACTTGCGAAGGTAAAAAAAAATTGTATAATAAATTTATCGCCCTAGGATTATATTATATAACATGGTTTTTCTAATCACTTATAGCATCAATGTATCTACAATTTTTCTAAATTGATCACGCAAACTTTGCTATAGGACATTTTATTTTTATTTTACCGAATAAAAACCATCGAATTACCCTTAACATTCTTTTTTTGAAGAGGTGAACTTTTCATTCTGATCAATTTTTAAATAGCAATAATATCCTTCCACATAGAATATTTAAGCTGCGAAAGTGGAGCTCTAGGGATTGACTGGTAGGATACGAATTCGCTCATAGTTTAACCATATATATCCGATTTTATGGGTTTTTTTTTGTAGCGCTCGTCTTAGCGAACTGTGTACGTGCTTCGTGAAAGCTCGGCTGTTCCAATCGTAACCTTTCAAATAACTTATTACAGCCACCAGTGACCTTACCATCGAATGATTCCACGAGTATGACCAAAGAGACCGCTACAAAAACAAAGATTTTTTCAATCCTATAATCAGAAATATATATTGTTTTAAGGTTGGATATATTTTATTCTGAATATATGGATAAATTTAGATATAAAAAGTGCTTACACATATGTCGTTACGATCAATAGTTTACGAGTTATACGTGTTTCCTCATTTCCATAGGGGCTGACCAGAAACCTCAAGGGACCTGAGCAAACCCCAAGCGACCCGGACCCACGATCTTAGGAACGATGTGTGTCAGTCCTCCTGGTGGGAGTCGGTAGTTAAGGAGATAAGTCACTAGAGGCGCTGCGGGGCACGCCAATTGCTGCAACGAACGACCATAGTGGCGCGTGCGCATTGTATCCAATCCTATAAATCCAACAATTGTCGGTGTACATATAGGGTAAAACACCCAGAACTCGGCCAGGAATCAGCAGTCGGCCTCTTCCTATACTTTGTATAAGTGAGAAGAGTACAAACGATATAGTTCAACTCTTCCCACTCATAAATTGTCGACTACTGGTTCCTGGTGGAGTATTGGGTGTTTTACCCTATTTGAAAACTGCTGTTACACGTAGACAGATAGTAATTGGGTTGTTGAAAAAAAAATCGATTTTTTTGCTGTATTTTAAAACATTATTGTAAGTAATATTGGTAATCGATGTGAAAAACTTTGAAAAGACTGTTTACAATTAATTATAAATTATTCAAGAGTGATAAAATTTGTAAAAGAAATCAAGCGACCACGAACGCGCCATAATGGGCGGCCATATTTGTAACGTCACTATGTTAAAATGTTTTCACAACTGTTCTTACATCGAAATGATCCTCGCAACAGAAAACATGCTTCAAACTACTGACGTTTACGTTTAACCTCTTCAGGCACATTTAAAAACATTTTGTCCGGGTTTTGTAGTATTATTACAGAATGGTACAAAACACCCACGATAACTTTTAAGGTTTGCCATTGTCTATAATTTTATCAAACATTGACGATAATAATAAGAATAAACTGATCAAAAGTTAAAAATTTCTATCACGGCACGGTGTAATTCAGGAAAAATTAACATAGTGACGTCACGCACTCTCGGGTTTTTACGGGAGCTGTCTGCGCGTCATCGGTACTAGGATAAAAAATTTATTTTCAATTTGACATAACTTTTTAATTATAACGAAAAAGAAAATGATAATAGTTTTATTATAAAACTTAGGTATGATCTTTCCATTTCCGAAAAAAAAAAAAAAATTTTTTCAACAACCCAATTCGTACAGTGACGAGGAACGGCTATAAAACATTATCTGTTTCTAATTTACTAATTTACACCCAATTATTTTTGCATTCGCCATTAGCTTACTATTTACAAAAAGAAAGACAGTCGTTAATTACTTTAAAGACGCTTCTCTATCACTTAAACTTTTCTGTATTTATTAAGCTTTCTACTTCTATAGAACGCAAAAATGTGGAGCGTGCAGGTAACTCGAACTAAACTAAAGTATGCAGCGAATAATTTATGTTTATGCTTGAAACTATATATGTGTATACATATCGACTTCTCGTGAAAATAACAACAGTTTGTGTTTAACTGTTTTGTTGGAATTTGTATGCAAACATAATTTCTCATGACAATTAGGATAAAAACAATCCCATACCTCCGATTTCCGTATAAAAATCATAAAAGCAGAAACAAATAACGAAAGTTATATGTTAATTGTTAAAGATTATTGGCATACCCCTCTCGGATTCTTCATTTATCGTCTACAATTAATTTGAACAGGTTTGTTAAAATATTTCATATATTTTTTTCATTGTACAAATCGGAGACGAATTGTTCATATTGAACGTAATTCGACCGAGAATTATATAATATCTGAAAGCTTCAACTCCATGTGGTCAAATTAGTGTCCAAACCTCACAGCATGACTTTGTTGCATAATTTCGAAATATCCGCCGGTAGTGACAATACTAACTTAGAAGTCTCACATATTGTGGAGACTCCACTTCTCACCGCCACGCGGCGCATTTGTTCCATCGTTTCTCACAAGCGGTCGTAGGAGCTATGTAAAGTTAGCCCGTCGATTTTGACTTTTGCATCTTTTTTTAATTTATAACGATTGCTTGTCGTTTGTTTGTGATTGTTAGATTAATTAAAACGTTTGTTTGATCATATTTTTTATCAAACAAACAAAACAAAAATGAGCGTTAAGTTAGCCGCAAATTTTTGAAATTTTGTCTAATTTGATTTTTTCAAGCCCCAATCGATTTGGAATCGTTTGTTGGAAACAAATAATATAATTCGAACGTTTGTTTGATCGTTGTTTTTCCAAAAAATAAATAAATAAAATATTGGTTCATCGTAGCTTTTACACTAGATTCTGGCTTGACCAGACTTAATATGTGTCGCGTGCATGTAACAATATAATCTACAATTCATGTTGCGACACGGGATTACTTGATCAAGTTTACAAGCTTTTGTTAATTTTACAAATCCTGGCCTTCAGTAGTTGAGTGCATCTCATGTTGAGCATCTTCGCAGTTGTATGGTAAGAAAAAAGCCAGAATCTAGTGTAAAAGCTACGACGAACCAATATTTTATTTATTTATTTTTTGGAAAAACAACGATCAAACAAACGTTCGAATTATATTATTTGTTTCCAACAAACGATTCCAAATCGATTGGCATTTGAAAAAATCAAATTAGACAAAATTTCAAAAATTTCCGGCTAACTTAACGCTCATTTTTGTTTTGTTTATTTGATAAAAAATATGATCAAACAAACGTTTTAATTAATCAAACAATCACAAACAAACGACAAACAATTGTTATAAATTAAAAAAGATGCAAAAGTCAAAATCGGGGGGCTAACTTTATATAGTTGGTCGTAGGCCCAAGTGCTCGCATATATGCAACGTCTTCCCTAGCTCCTAACATCAAGAGCGTGTATGGCAAGGTACAGTGGCACAGCTCTACTGATGAATCTATACTATACCCAAGATGAAACGCACCTTCCATTTTTCAGAGCTCCTTTATACTTTACCGATCGAACCTGGACTTATACGGACGAGAACAACATTATCAACTGTTACATTACAGGCATATCATCCTCTTTACACCCCGCAATATAGTCTGTGGCGGATTCGACTTCATGACCGACACAAGTCGAAACGCGCCAGCAACGCCACCGGTGAAAACACGCACTAGTCCCACGACTCGAACAAGAGAGTGGAACCTCTAGCACGTAACTAGTTATAGGACTTAGTTTTATTTCCCGCGTTTTTGGAAAAAAAAAAGAAAAGTTGAGTGGAGAATACGCGCACCAAAAAGATACACTGTGACAACAAGTGAGAAATAAAGTAATAGATATTTTTTTGTAAAAGAGAAAAGAGTTGTTTGATTAAAAAACGAGAGCCCTACGATTACCACGTGAAACCACCCTCCAAAAGTCATTTGTGAAAGTGACATCTAGTTATTGATGACGATACTAAAAATTAATGATCCCTGCATTACCAACCATAAGTAACTCTGGCGGTAGCAAGTAATAGCTCCGACTTCTTCAAATTGGACATAGATGGAGACACCCTAATTCAAATGTTCCACTTTCGAAAAAAAATATTTTTTGATTTCACAATCATGATTTATTGTAAATCCGACAGAATATGATTCTAATAGAAAAGTTTGACGAAACTTTAGTAATTCCCCTCTTGGATTCGACTTTCTACCTACTTAAGGAAAACTGAATATTTGCCCTGGAATTAGGCGGCTTCCATAAAAGGAAGACCAATTTGACGCGAGTTTCCTACATTGAAATGCAGCTCGACTGATAACAAACATGCATTTAAATTTCGCACGTTGACTCCATATACCTGGGTAGATTACGTGCGACGATCACATTCCTACACGGATGTCGATGAATAAATTTGTCTACTTCTCGATAAAAAACTAAATCAAGCATCGTGTACTGTATACCAAACGTTGTAGCATTATTGCGGAGTTTCAACGGATGACAGAAGATTCGCAGCGGGAATCGGCCGGTAAGATACGCGGGAAGTTTAAAAATATCAAGTAGTATGTCTCAAAGTGATATTTTTCTTGATAATAAGAGAAATTAATTAACAGAGTCTCATGCGGTAATAAATTGGTACACAATCTTTCTTCTCATAATATTTTCGGATCATGGACGATCGGAAATGTTTTCCCGTACGAGATCATGCGAGTACGATCCTTATTCGCTAGACGATATTTTCGTCAGACGGTGCTTTTTAGCCCGGCCGAAATATGCGAGGCCAATTTCGCCGGTTACTCTCATCGAATAACGATCGCATTCGACAAATGTGTCTTAAATACTTGTTTCATCAAGCATATTAATATCGATATTATGTACACTGGTGAATGCTGCGGGAATGTGAGCTCCAGGTTTTCCTTCACGTTTTCGTCTGCACTGTACTGCATTCCAAAGTTTTCTCTGTTTGATCGTCGTCACACTCGGAATTTGATTTTGGCTCTTTTTCATTAACATGCCCATTCGTCAAAGCCGCAAGCCAATGTCGCTCGATCATGCTGCAATCGGGAACTGAAAATGTTTATTTCAGTATTACGTTTTTGGATTAAGTACTACAGTTTGTATTTTTTCACATCGATTAATTCACATGGTAGATTTAAGCACAATCTTATACCAGGGATTACATTTTGAATTTCAGTATGATGAACAAAAGATTTATCTACATTTGAAGAAAAGTAACACCTATGTGTTTTTCAGATGACCGATTTATAATTCATTGAAGAAATTTATTGCAATGATTAATTACGAATCTGATATAAAATTCTCTATTATTACCTTTGATTGGTGCATTTTTTACTTTTTTCCGCATTGGCCCGTTTGTTATTCTCGTCAATTTACCATCGCCAAAGCCCTCTTCTTTCCAAATTTTTCTCACTGACGATTCAGAGACATCAAATTGTTTTGCGACGCTACTGGCTGAGGCACATCCACCTCCAGCTTCAACAGCGGCGCAAACCAATATTCTCTTCTCTAAGGGCACTTTCTTACGTGGCTGAGTGTATGGCTCCGAACGATCGAAGCGTCCTGTGTCTTCGAATCTCTTGATTGCAGCTTTGATTGTATTTTTTGAAGGTTTTGGGCGATCAGGATGTTCGCGATGAAAATGTTTGCTCACTACAGCCGAACTCTCACCCTGATGATGATACTTCAACCATTCTTGCTTCTCTTTCAATGTGTACACGGGATTTGGCATTGATAACAGTTTAGATACTTTTGTAACTTTACAAATGTCAAAATTTTAAATATATAAAACGCAGTTTTTTAACCTCCCGTTTTCCACACGATCTTCCTCACAGTTGCAACTAAATAATGATTCAATATAACAAATTCCCTATTGAATAAATATCTTCCAAACGCAGGCTGAAAAAACAAAGATATCGTTTACAATCGTCGCTAGTGATCAACGACGCACACCATAACCTCACTTTCATTTGCGTAAATTTACAATAAATCGACCGTACTGAACGATACAATTATGTATACGTATTTTGTTCGATTAATTTTACGTCGTGAAACGGAATGTTGATGTTGATACTCTGTAAAATGATAGAAACCGAACGTCAGCAATTCGAACTGTCAAATATCTTAATAACTAATAGTTTTTTCTTCACCGTCCAGCCCACCCAACTATATCAACGAATGCCTGAATTCGTTGGTCATGGGTAGAAAAGTACTCATAGTTCGATATTTGACCGCTTAGATGTCGCCCCGCCGGACCAAGTCTCGAGGTTTCAATTTTTGTCGAGCGTTGTTGATATGCCCCCTAATCTCTGTCTACTATATGCAGAGAGAAACCTGAGAGAGCCCACGGAGCGAAAAGCCCGCAAAGCCTAGGACAGAGCTATGTAAAGTTAGCCCCTCGATTTTGACTTTTGCATTTTTTTTTAATTTATAACGATTGTTTGTCGTTTGTTTGTGATTGTTTGATTAATTAAAACGTTTGTTTGATCATATTTTTTATCAAACAAACAAAATAAAAATGAGCGTTCAGTTAGCCGCAAATTTTTTAAATTTTGTCCTATTTGATTTTTTCAAACGCCAATCGATTCGGAATCGTTTGTTGGAAAGAAATAATATAATTCAAACGTTTGTTTGATCGTTGTTTTTCCAAAAGATCAATAAACAAAATATTGGTTCGTCGTAGCTTTCACACTAGATTCTGGCTTTTTTCTTACCATACAACTGCGAAGATGCTCAACATGAGATGCACTCAACTACCGAAGGCCAGGATTAATAAAGTTAACAAAATCTTGTAAACTTGATCGAGTAATCCCGTGTCGCAACATGAATTGTAGGTTATATTGTTACATACACGCGACACATATTAAGTCTGGTCAAGCCAGAATCTAGAGTGAAAGCTACGACGAACTAATATTTTATTTATTGATTTTTTGGAACAACAACGATCAAACAAACGTTCGAATTATATTATCTGTTTCCAACAAACGATTGCGAATCGATTGGCGTTTGAAAAAATCAAATTAGACAAAATTTCAAAAATTTCCGGCTAACTTAACGCTCATTTTTGTTTTGTTTGTTTGATATAAAGTATGATCGAACAAACGTTTTAATTAATCAAACAATCACAAACAAACGACAAACAATTGTTATAAATTCAAAAAAGATGCAAAAGCCAAAATCGGGGGGCTAACTTTACATAGCTCTAGGACAGACTAGTGGAGCTCGGTTCCGTAGAATCTGCGTGTCCGTTCCGTGAACTAAATTCTCAGCGGGTAAGTGATGGATGCAGATAAAGAAGTATGCTCCGTATTATCTGCTCCACCGCTGAGTTGTCGGTTTTGTTTACCCACACATGTAAGCTCGCACGCACGCATATTACAAAGTAAAACTGCGGTACCCCTTCGCCACTGCGGCTTTTTTCGAAGATTCGACAAAAGCGGCACGTAATAATATTTATTTTCACTCATGAGAATTATATTTCTTGACTACGTGCTTAACAATTATTATATGTATGTACATCTTGAATCATTACTGGGATAAATTTGCTTGGAGTTTTAAATTCATCCGATCTGAAATTAATTTATTAATTCATTCTCTCGTTCGTCGAATTTATGTGCGTGAAAATGTATTTTACATTTTCGAAATTCTTATTCCTGCAAAGAATTTTTCATTCACAATAAATATTTCTTATAAATTAAGCGCCAAAATTGGGAGATGACATTCATTTTTGCCCAATCGTAATCGATTACGTTTTAAAATTCTTCATTTTTTTTCTGACCATTTTTTATCTGATCGTTTTTAAAAAATCACTTAAATTTCGGAACAAAAAGGAAAGTGATGTTTTTATTTTGGCGCTTAGCTTGTAACAAATATTTATTGCCAATGAAAAATTCTTTGCAAGAATACATTTTTCGAATATATAAAATATACTTTCGTACATATAATTTCGACAAACAGACCAACGAATCGACGAACGAACGAATTGACTAATTTCAATTTCCAAGCGAATTTATTTGAATGATGAATAATGGAGTCTACTAATTTCTGAATCTCGCGAGTACATAACCCCCCACTTCCGGAAGGTATTGAAATGCGTGCGTGGAATGATATACAGATAAAGATTCGTAGGATTCCATTCGAACATCGTGCGGGATGCTAAGGAAGCAATTTTCAAATTTGAATTTGCAGCATTTTTAGCAACCACTCAAGGTTTTTGTTTAATTGCAAAATGTTGTAAAATTGTTTATTTTGAAACAATTTCAACACAATTTACAGATATTAAAGAGGTTGCAAAGATGAACATCTGTGCAAAACGACTTTTCTTAAAATAATTTTGCGAGCAATAAATTGTTTGTCAACCATAAAGTTGAAGAATTTATTTATTCATTTGTTTTTAATTTAATCGTACATTATATAGCTGTTTTCGTGCTCAGTCTTTAGAATGTCTTAAAAATTTTTGACAACAGATAATGCTGTCGCGCTCGCTCTCGCTCGCTCTCACACGCGATCATGCTCGATTTTTCGTCCCAATCCCCCTTACACGTCCTGCCAATGTTTCTTTCTAGGTGTGCATCTTATTTCCAGCTATCATTCAATCATCATTTCTCTCTCTCTCTCTCTCTCTCTCTCTCTCTCTCTCTCTCTCTCTCTCTCTCTCTCTCTCTCTCTCTCTCTCTCTCTCTCTCTCTCTCTCTTTCTCTCTCATTTCAAATCTCGGCTGCGTACCTCTGGCACGCGCTACCGCTGTATGTTACTTCCGCAACATCCATTAGTATTTTTACAGAGCGCCTACATAATCACTTGCTGCGAACTGAGGTCAGTGAATCGTCTGAAGCATAGCGATGGATTCAACTGTCAATCATAGCATTGACTAGTTGTCATAACGCGTTTTTCTCGAAAATATATGTTTTTCAAATTGGTGGGCAGCATAACTTGTGCAATTTTTATCCGATCGAATTGAAATTTTATCTGTAGCTTCTTAGATATAGTATCTAAAGCAGTTCATACGATGTTTACGATGAGATAAAAATTACGGTTTTTATAAACCAATGAAAGTCACTTTTCTTCTAAATTTGTTTTTGTCTTTCTTCAAACTCCCACCATTTTGCGAAAAATCAATATTTAACAATAACTTTGTGTACTACTTTAGGTAAAACAATTCAAAAGCTATAGTTCAAATTGTAAGCCGATCACATAAGAATTGCACGAGTTATGCTGCCCACCAGTTTTAAAAGCATAATTTCGAGAAAAACGGGTTGTGACACCGTTTTGTATTTTTTATAGGAAAAAATTTCTGTGTATAGATTATTGTGTTCAGTGCAGCCCTAAAATGAATTTTCGATCGCTTTATTAGTACAGTCAAAAAAATCCCAAAAAATGTTTCCATTTTCCGCATTCCAAAGGGGTGTAACCCCTTAACTAAGACACTGGAGATCTTTGCGCCCAAGCCCTGCTAAAACTTTTCCCACTAAGATAGGCGGGGATTCAGTCAGCACAGCTGGAACACCCGACACTATTACCTCCCTAAGATTTTCACTGCGATTTTCACTCCGATTTTCACACGTCGGGCGCGAGTTGACCTGAAATCGAGCAATTTCCTGCTTGAGCGTTGCGTTCTCAGCCTCAAGTAACGCGATCTTCTCAGAGTGAGTGGAGACGGTTTGAACAAGCTCCGGGAGGACAGGAAAAGTTTTGTTGATGACAGCTAACGCTGACCGAAGCTCAGCAGCAAGCTGTGCCAAGTCAACACTAATTGTTTCAAGCGATACTGCCTTGCACGATCCAAGTGGTGTCGACGCGTTCTCGAGAGATTGTCTGGTAATTGCAACGGATGATCGAACATCAGCTGCAAACTGTGACCGTTTTTGTCTAGATCTTGTAGAAGAGATGCAAGGTCTTTAAGCGTTGGCTCCTCCTCACGAGATGGTGTACTACGTGCTGTGGTTGACGGTGTTGAGTGGTCGACATTCATATTAGTCGAGTGAGTTTTACAGCACTCATTAAATGTACTCTGGTCTAAGTAATACTTCACGCACCCTGGGTGAAATGAACGAGAGAAATGAATGAGAATTTGGAAAGACTTTCAAAAGTATACCGAAAACAAAATAAAAGTTCATTTTTTTCATTATAAAAGTTATCCTATGCGAAAAACTGATTATTTACACCCCTCTTTTCCTCTACCGTAAGCGCGAATCCCAAGAATATGAACCTTACAAAAAAACGAAATCGACATCATCATTGTATCAAATTAAATTTTCAACAAACCAAATTATCATCAAATTTTTAACAACAATCAACAAATAAACAAAGAATAATACGAAAAAATCAATAATAATCGCGATAATAGGACATTTAGATTCACCCTCACTTCTTCTCAGGTATAAATCGAAAAATATCGATCCTACCAAAAAATTTATAGAAACCAACATTGTAGGAAATTTAATTTCAAACAACTTCGGTTGTAACAAATTTTCGTGTAAAATTGAAAATAACCGTGATAATGCAATCATAACATTTTACTCCCACATCTTCTCGGGTATAAATCGAAAAATATCGATCTGACGAAAAAATTGATAAGAAACAAAATTGTAGAAAATTTAATTTTAAACAACTTTGTTTATAATACTTTTTCATGTAAAATTGAAAAAAAAACGACTTTTTTTTTTGGTGTTGACCGGGCATTCAGTCCTTTATACCATTGTGCCCGAGCCCCTTAAGGGCAAACCGTTACCGTGTCGGCCCCAAGGGCAAGCCGGCCTCCCGCGCAAAGCTCAGGAGTACTGCCACCCCCGCGACCGCCAGGTCGAAACCATCTGCGACACTGGTCCCAAAGACGTTATTTCTGACTTCCTCGAGCCCGGCGTAACTCGTTATGAGATGGAGAGGTGTATCCATCCCGTCATGGCACCTCTTGCATTCCGGGTCCTCTGAGAGCCCCAGACGCGTTCGGTGTTTTCCCGTATGCCGGTGTCCTGTAATCACCCCCACAACCAGTCTCAGTTGAGCCCGGTCGAGGCATGATAGCTCGGTGCCTAGCTTTTCCGTGGGGCCAGAGAACAAGGCCTTAGTGTGCCCAATCCCTGGACTCCGCCCCCAGAGGTCCGCAAAACGGTCCGCGACCCACTTTGAGGTCGCCCGTCGCACGAACTCCTGGGTGATACCTATGGGGCATAGGCCCGCCATGTCGGGCCGCGAAGCACCGATCCTGGTGAGGTCGTGTGCCCTGTTGTTGCCGCGGATGCGGCTGCGACCCGGCACCCAGACTACCTTGACTCTGTTGGCACTTCCTATTAGAATCAGCAGGTTTATGCAGTCTCTCACCAGCCCGGATCTTACCACTGCGCTATGTAGAGGTCTGAGCGCGGTGCGACTGTCGCAGCATATGTAGATATGCTTATGAGTGTAGCCTTTGTCCCTGATATTGCGGGCACAGACCTTGATGGCAAATAATTCCGTTTGTAGGACAGTCGCGGTGCTCGTCAGGGCGTCGAACTCCTCCGTCCGTGGCCCCTCACACCATACGCCTGCCCCCGCTCCTGCACCTGATTTAGCCCCGCCCGTGTACCAGACTGGTTCCTCAGGCGACAGTATGCTCTTATGATCCTCGACCCACGTCTGTTTGTCGGGATAGAGGACCGTATAGTTGTGTTGGAAGTGGTGTTCCCGTGGGCAACAGTCGCCACCGAGTCGGGTAACCTGTTCCAGGTCCCCCGCTCTCGAGAGGATCGTTGCGTGCCCAACAGCTGGGCCCTTCCACTGTCCGCAAATAAGCAGCCGGCTGGCTGCGTTTCTTCCTCCCGCATCTGCTGTAATGTGCGGTGGCGGGATGTTAAGCAGAGCTCCTATAGCCACGGCGGGAGTAGTGCGCATTGTGCCTGTCATCCCTAATCCCATCAGCCTGTAAGCTCTGCCCAGCGCTCTCCTGTTTTGTTCCCGTTCTAGCGTGGTCCACCATCCCAGGGAGGAGTACGTTAGTTGCGGGACCAGGATGGCCGAGTAAATCCACTTGACCATCCTGGGTTTTGGCCCCCACGTTTGCCCAAACATTCTCTTGCAGGCCCAGAAGGCCGCAATTCTCTCTTTTATTATAAACGTGGCTTCGTCTAATTTTTCCGCAATAACGCTTTAAGGGGGTGTTGCCGTTTAGAAACTTGTTTTGTAATTAATTTTACATAAACCTACAGTACCTGCGTTTTTGACGCATAATAAGACATGTTTCATCGAACAACATAAATTTTTATGAAATATTGTATTGAAATCTATACAAGTTATGCACTGTTATGCAGGTTGAGCCGTGCAACTTTCGGCCAATCGGGCGGATAGATTGTGGCGGTTCTGGTCGTCTGAAACAGAAAAACAATTTTTATTATCTATATGAGGGTAATTATCGTCTATTAACTAATAACTAACTAAGTACAAAATTTTGTATCGGAAACACAGCTAATTGAAAATGAAAGTTTGGTTTTCTCGGTAAATTGTCAACTAAAACATGAGAGCAGGGCTAAAATATTCAAGTTATTGGTATAATTCTAGTTCGGACTATACGTGAAGATTCCCTCGAAATATGTGCGAACCCAAAAGTCAATCTTCAGATATGGGTAATACCCCCTTATAAACTATTTAACTACAATCCGGGTGGCGATGGGGATCCTTCTCGAATCCCGTTTTGATTAAGGCGTGCTTTTGACACTCTTATCCTGGTCTGCTTCATCCGATGACGAAGGCTCTAGGGCTTGCACTCTTAGAGCGTCGACGTCGTGGCCGTAGCGATTGATTTGTGACAACTCTTCTTACGGATTGGATCACTGTCTCTTATAATATCTGCAACGAATATCCGATAGGACAAAACGAGCATTGTGGCGATATGATGTTTTCAAAAAAACTCAATATATTTTCGAAATGGATGATGAATTGAATTTATAAATTTTTAATATTCTTCTTTATTCGCTTACGTATCCTTCCTTCTCTTAAGAAGGAAGGATACGATATATGGCAAAAAGTCAAGCAAGTATTTTGCGGAAACGAGTATTATTTTATTACTCCCGATATCTGTGGCATTTTAACGACTGCGCGTGGAGACAACGAAGGTGACCTTTCGTCAACGGGTGAGTAAAAAAGTTCTCGATCGCACGTGTTTGCAATTATTTGTATATAAGGCTGTGATTCACGCCATCACATTTTTCCTCGCACGTGGAGATGAGAAGGAAACGAAAAACGAAGATCTATTATAACGGATCTCGGATAATCCTTGATAATCGAGAGAAGCCATTATTGTTCGAATTCGACATTGAGATTCAAAATATAATACCAAAATCGAAGGAAATTGGATTTTCGAAAAAAAAAGCAAGAAATGTTCACCTAAATGGAAAGATCATACATAAGTTTTATAATAAAACTATTATTTTTGTATTTTTCGTTACAATTGTTGTACCCTGAATCGAAGCATCAATCATTGCCCTGCTGCAGCGCCTGGCAACCGATAGAAAAGCGTCCCCGAATTGTACGACGGAAATCAATCAGCACTTTCCGTCGAAGTCAGAGTTTTGAGGGCGATTTTGGGTTGCACGTGCTGCTGATGGTGCAATACCCAAAGCAGGAACGTGGGAGATTTGCGCGAAGAGCCGGAGCTTCGACTAATAAGATGATGCTCCGATTAGGCAGTCTCTTACAATAATTAGTAACATCGTGAGCAATAAGTCGTCTATCTCAAAAGGCATTAAGTTTCAGCGCGTGTAACTTTTATCTTTGTATAAAATTAATAAACTAGCCTGTATAGTAACATAATATCGAATCACACAAAAATCATCGAATGCAACCATCAGTTTTTTTTACGTGTGTCTTGGCTCCAAGTGCAATAAATAACTCGATATATGCGAGGACCGGCACATTTACTCGTCTTCACGCACTGACTTCGATAATTAATATCTCGGAATCTGTGCGCTAAATCTCGTGGAAACTTCGCTTATGCATGGACGAATGGTTTGACAACGTTATATAAAAAAATTAGACTTTTGGACTCGCTCCAATCACTGGACCTCCTTAAATTATTAATAATTAATTGTAAACAATTTTTGTTTTCAAGGTTTTCGCATCGTTTACCAATATTACTTAGAATAAAGTTTTAAAATACAGCAAAAAAAGCGACCATTTTCTTTTTTTTTCAAGAACACTATTGATGGTTACTATGCTATTAACGTCACCAGTTTTATGAAGCAAAATATCTTATCAACCATTCCTCCTTCCGTAGTACGTCGGGTATAAATATCGGTACAAAATGCACGCAACATCGAATACACGTAGCACAACACGACGATTTGTAACACACCGAATTTCACAAAAAAAATTGAAACTACAACGAAAATTACTTTAACAATTGACAGTAGCTACCTACATCCAATACCCAAGTTATCATGAGGTCCGCAGCATCGCTCGGGAATCCAATCTTCATTTGCCTGTTGGTAATAGCAACAGTTACATTTCACCAATGTGTGGTAAGATGCAACAAAATTATTTTTCGATGAAAATCAAAAGTTTCGTACTATATATAACCGTTGAGTTTCATCACAGGGGGAAAACGAAATACCCAGATGGAGCGAGTTCGAAATATGGCCCGATTATTTGGGTAATTTACCAATGTCAATACTGTACTATCTACTTATTGAAACATTTCTACAATGCGTGAGATGTATGAAGATTTCGCGAATGGCCTTATTTTATCCAAGTTTTGCCATCGTCTCGTCGAAATATTGGCGTACGTCGAAGAATATTCAAACACCCAGTAATCGGCCAGGAACCGGTATTCAGCCTCTGCCGATGTTTTGTATGAGTGGGAAGAGTACAAAAGATACGGTTTGCGCTCTTCTCACTCATTCAAAGTATAGGCAGAGGCTGACTACTGGTTCCTGGCCGAGTACTGGGTGTTTTACACAATATCTGAAAATTCTTACAATCTTCGTGTACCTCGAACATTTCTTTGAGATTCCCCGTGAGAATTATAAACGGCACCTTTATTTTACTATTTATCATCACTGGATTTTGGCTTGGCTAAAGCCACTCCTGGCTAATCGGGTGCACGAATATCATTCAAAACTTTGAAGGCATCCAGACAATTGTGACAAAAAGTGACTAAATGTTTTAATTTTTTTAATTGTTGCCGTAATTCCCTAAATAGGCTCAGAACTTTAACGGTCAGCGCCGGAAAAAGTACGGGTGGTCTTTTCGAATCGCTGGTTGCTTGTAACACTATTTTTAAAATTTTAAAAGAAAAAACGGCCGTCGGGTATATTGTGCCACAATCTTCTACGTACTCTCCCAATTTTAACGCAATCGGTAGCTCAGTGCTGGGGAAAATGCGGAGGGATTTGCCCCAGCACCGAACAACTCCACGGATCTCTTGTCACTTGTAACACTAGTTCTTCAATATATAGTAATAAACGTGACAGACATAAGGGAGACGGAAACGGAGCCATTTTTGATAGGGGAAAGAACTCCTGTTTGGTTGGCTACGGAAAGTGTGTCTGGACCCATATTCCGACGCTACGATATACCGGTAACTATGCAGTCATAAAGATATCAAAAATATTGTCCGCTGGTCATAAAATATAATTAATCCCTCAAATCAACTCGATCGAACGTCCGCCATTGATCACCCATGCAGGAGAGATACTCAGGGGAGTTAGTAGCTCGAGAAGCACTAGAGTATTATTTCGAAGTCAAAGATACGATGGACTTCCGCTATAGACTTCCTAGCTGGAGGATAGGGGCCTATCATCGTGTAAGTTCAACCATTGCGTTATAGAAATGTTTTTGGAAAAAGTTTTTCAGCCTAAACCATTCGGGTGAATAATATTGTCTTGCTTTTGCATGAATATTAACTAATGTTTATCATTTTCACTGAAGTTTATGATACTTTATTTATCGAGATAGGAATAACTCTGCTCGGTGATAATTGTTTCCATACTCATTGGAATACCTCTTGTTTGATTTGTTAACATATTTCATTAAATCAAAAGGCTGCGAAAGCTGCGTGGTCCCTGAATGCAAATAACTCCGATGCGGAATGAGTCGAAGAAAATAACTCCGACTCCGAACAATCGACATCAGAAACGCTGAAGATTGCTACTGTGAGCATGTTGGTGATACTGGATTTTCAAGAACTGCCGAAGCTAAATGCTACGAACGTCCGGTCAGTAGACAAAAAATAAATATGAAGTTCATTATTGTTGCGACGTAGCATAATTGATTTATATTTTTAGCACTGAAGTAGCCAAAAGAATAACCTACCCTCAAGCTTTTTGGAAAATGGTGAACATCAAATTCAACAATCTTATTAAACCAGCAAAACTTGCAATTCGCATAGCGGGAATTATCTTTGCCGAAGTAAGTTTCCATTAATATCACTTTGCGTGTCGTAACTATTACACTATTTTTCCGTATCAATCTATTGCCAATTGCACGTTATGTATGAAGTAATTGGTCGATTATGCGGTACACCATTACGAGTGCACCATTTATTTGGCTATTTGTCGATAGGAGCCAAATGCCTTCGAAGCATGGACGAGTAAGTGGAAGCCAACATTACAGGACACACTCGATGGAATAAAGGATATTTTCGATTCTCCGACCTGGACCAATCAATTTCCACGTGAATCGTACGATTTCGTTGCCTATATGACGAGGTAATTCGACCGATCCTACGGTCTAAAAACGATGCTACACTCACGTAAAAACAAACATATCGATAACTCGATATATTTAGGTTTGTTTTTACGTGTCATATCGATATATATGGCGCACACATCTACCTGTAACTGACCAAACTATTTTGGCTTCTATTTTAATTCATCAACGAAAATAAGTTAAGAAACAGCGATGGCGACGTGTCATTATGAGTGAAACAAGTGCCAACAACGCCTCGAAACACAAAAAAACTATCAATATGAACATTCTCTTTGCGTATTCCTGCCGAAGGTCCCACATAGTCCTCCATTTTCTCGACTTATTTTCATTGATAAATTAAAACAGGACGTCCTATATACATCTATTCTATCTATCTATCTATATGTATATCGATTAATCTCGTGTATGTTTTATAAATGAATCAGTGCAAGCGTTGGAGGTGCAAGCCCATACGTTCCCCAAGGTAAGGTTTCGTCCACTCGATATACCAATGCTACGCAAAGTCCGAATAGCATAAATTCTTTTCTTCTTGGACATGCCAATGTTGGCCTAAGAAATACAATGAATAAAATAATTGCAATAAATTGAATATCGAACATCGGCCAGTCGGCAAGATTGCGTATTTCGGATGGTTGTGAAAACAAATTTTAGATACGCTATATTTATTCATCGTTCAGAAACCTGATGGTTATTTATTCTTCAGGAGCTTCCTCGTGGCGAGTTCCTTGCACCGATGAAAATCATCCAATCGGAGACATTATGATCTGGGACAACTTCAGCTTTATGGGCATGGATGGAGCTGTTCAGGAGTTAATGAACGTGTAAGTTTCTTGTATATTTTTCACTAGCCATGAAACTGTCTCCACGAACTGTCTTAATCGAACAACATAATGGGATCGACATGACGGTTTCAGTTTTATGTCAGAAAATTTATACCGTGTTATTTGAATGACTGATAAGTATGATATATTCATTAGATTGAGTCCGAAGGAGTTGGAGCATCGTATAAACCTTATTCCAAGGACGGTGTGGACGGCATCTACTGATTTGAAGCCATTCAAGTGCGCGATTCAACGAGTCTCCAAATTTCTTCCCACGTAAGAAAAATCGTATAGTATATGTATCCATCCGTTACAACTGTTTTCTTTTAATCTAAATCTGATTCCATGGCTATAATACTTGTTACAATATGACTATTGTTACAATAATACCTGAAAACATTCTTCGCATTTCAGTGCATCGTGTCTGAGTGCACCGAAAGAATATTTTCCACCCGGAAAGCCTATAAGGTCGATTTTACCGGGTCAAATGTTGAGCCTAGGTCAATACTGCGGCAATTTCGGATATACACAAAAGGCGGACAGTTCTCGACTGATGAGTTCTAGTTTGTACACGTAGTAGACTTTAGAATTTTTCACATAAGCCGAACTATGCCATTCGTTAGATAAATCTGACAAAATAGAAATTATATCGATAAACTTGGATTCAAATCAAGGTCGCAGACTAGTCGAATGCGCGATTTCAAAATTTGAAATACTTATCCAATATTGTATGCACTTGTACCTACTTCGTTCTCGATTTTGCTTTAACAAAATGGGTGATAGGGAGTTATAACCTCGGGACTTACCCATCCAATTCAACCTTAAATCTGTCGTATTTACCTACAGGCCAATGGTTGTACCCAATTGCAATGTGGCTATCACTACTTGTGGTGGAATTGGGATAATATGGGCCGAGCACTCGATGGAATGAGCTGTTCATCATCACGTTCGGTACGAAAATACGACCGTCATCCTTGTTCTTCATTTACTCAGACTAATCGCCACAAAATCATAAAAAAATAATAATCATTCTATTCGACAGATGGTGTGTGTGGAAGGTGGTCGGTGCGTTCCAAATGACTCGAGGTATATCGAACCAAATCGATTTTTACCGGTAGAATAGTCTCGTACTATCTTGATATAACAACATATGTATACCATTGATTCGAGATGAGTGCTTCGTATTATCGCGCCGAATAATTATTCACACACGCTTCGAAAAAGCTTGCGAATTTGAGAAATATTATTAATCTTATATCACAAATTGTCTCGTTCAAACAATACCAAGAAATGTATCGCAACGTTCACACGGAAATGTGCAAATAAATGAGTTGAACCGATTATGATTTATTCGAAAATTACCCATCCTCCGTTATTTAAGTACATCACGCCTTTCGCCAAGGGATAACGAATATCGACTAGCATACTTAAACAAACAATTCGACTATATTATAAGTAAATATGGAAATTCCTCATGCTCAACCGGTACAGTCGACAATAATTCAAGAAATCTAAACACTTATGAATCAGGGTTGATAACTAATTATACTTCTTATGCCCTGTCTGTCGCTACAAGATGTTTATCGAACGAAAGGTTCCTAAAAATCTAAATACATTTTCAAAACGGATGATTTTCTTTCCATTTTTCAAATGTTAAAAATTCTTCTTAGCTATTCGTTACACAAAAGAAATAATACGAGTTATGATAAAGATATCAGCAACTGTTTTGCGCAAGCGAAATATTATTTTATTATTCGCGATGGCTGAGGTATTTTAACGACTGAACGTGGTGAAGGTGACTCTTTGTTATCGGGTCAATAAACTAGTTTTCCGTTCCACGTGTTCGCTAGTTATTTATTTGGAAGATCGAGAGCCGTTACTCTATCGCACTTTTCCTCATCTACGTGATAAGGCAAATACAGAAAAGTTATCGTTCAGAAAAGTTACCGATCCGGAGATCGATGTATTGAGATTGACAAAAAAATATATAAATTGAAGAATAATATATGAATTGATCATTTTTAAATGAGCATATCACAATGTTAGGATAACGATTCTTACTTCATATCGAGCCACGATTAGTCCCGCGTCACCACCCAACCGTCCCTTTGTTACGTCCCAGCATGGGTGACGCACATCTCCAGTCAATAAATTAGACTACTACCTTACCTACCAATGTAAACCAATGCAGCCTGCCGGTAAAATTTAAACAGTACGTACAACTTTTTTTTCTCTTATTATTATTTTACTATTGCGTTTATAAACTATACCATTCGTCTGTAGAAACTAAACAGATTAGGGGAAGGATCCCAGCTGGAATTGCCAGGGCCCCAAGCTCTTGTCACATAAATATACCAGGGAACATAAAGTCATAGCCGAGACACCCTATCCACACATAAACACCCTCTCTGCAAACATCCTGTTTTAGGCCTTTTCCACGAACATCTTTGCGATTTCGTAGCTCGACTCCTAGTTTTAAGAGCGAACCATATACGAATTAATAATTGTCAAACACGGAAAACTTTTCCCTGCTCTCCTTATTTATGTTCGCATTTTTACGAGCGCCTCGTTCGATGTCACCGCTCGTGGAATCTGACGAAAGCCAAGCTCTGTATTTCTCAGAACCATAATCAGAAAACACACTTTTCTTTCCCACGATCGCCATCCAAAAAGCGACGCTCTCAAGACACCCCCATATCTTTGAAACAACCCTTCTGATAGGAGAACTCAAAATCTCGCTAAAGAACCCGACCAATCAGTTTTTATATAATTTTGTAACTCCGCCCGGACCGAGACGAAATCGTCAACCAACTTCGACAAGAGAAGCAGAATCGACTCAACCTCGAAATCGAAAACATCTTAAACTAACAAATCTCCGACATTGTGTAAAAATCATTCTAAGTCCAATTTGTGTTGTTATTTCAAAGTACAATTCCAAACTTGAATAAAGTACAGTTGTTATTGTTAATTGTATGAGAAGTGTTGGTGTTGCAATTAATAACAATCTTCCCAAGAAAAATACATCTTCTCGGTTCAATCGAGAACTCTGGGAAACATCATTAATCAACAATACGTCTTCGAAGAGGAATCATCCTCGACGATTGATCATAAATCGTTGAGTTGGTACATTGAGCACAAGTAAGTCCCAGGCGGCGAGCTCACGTCCAGCCGAACAGCGCAATTCAATTCGAATATCGCGCCCACATCGAATTATCGACGGAGCTCCATATTCTGTCCACCTTGGAACGTAACACCTTAATGCGTCTCAGATTATCTGATTGTGAGCTTGGCCCAACTTGACTCCTACTGAATCACCTTGATTCACCTTGGTTCCTACGGAATCATCTTGATTCACCTTGGCTCATACTGCATCATAACTGCATCATAATTCAATTTACAACGAACCAGTTGCATGTTCATAATTTTAAAAGATCGAATTTAATTTGAATCTTTTTTTGTATTTTTTTGTTTCGTTAATTCGCAATCACATAATTAGTAGATGTTATTTCCTTCATTTAGAATGTTAGGGGAGAGCGGGGTAATGGGAGCCCGCGAGTAATGAGAGTGATTGTAAAAAAGGTACGTACTTACAATTAGAAATGCTCGATGTGTTTCGAAACAATCGAAATGCCTTCCTTAAACTTCGTTCGTGTCATACAACTGCCGATGACGACTTCAGTGCCATAAATACAGCGGCGTCGACCAAAAACTTATTTTGCGACGTTTCGTTATAAGAAAAATATTTTTCTCGTAATGAAAATAAATATTTAAAGTTTTCTTATTGAGATGAGATTAATATGAGACTTATAATTTTTAATTACATATAATAGAAGGCATTTACAAAACATAAAAATCCTATTTTGGTTACTTTACCTCAAGATGATTTAATTCACGATTATTAATCAACTCCATCATTGAGCACACTGCAAATAACTTGGCAGTTCTTCGAGATTTTCTGATTACCTGAAGAAATTAGAATTAGAATTTCTACAATATACATTTCCACAAACAAAAAAATGACTAGAAATTTTACCTTAGCTGATGATGATAATCGGATCGGTTTGACAAAAGGAATTGTATCTATAGTTGAAAAACTATGGATTTCGTTTAGTTGTCATCTAATACTGTACAAAAAAGATCTGGTAGCATTGAACGACTTAGAGCCATGCAAAGTAACAACAGCACTCCGTAATATTTCTGAATGTCCATACAAATTCTCCATGATGTTGTCAATACTACCATGTTTGATTTGCACATCTCGTTGGTTGTCTGATGGCATTTGAACATTAACGAAAAGCAGCTTTTGTAACCGTTGCTTCTTCTTCGTCGAGTTTTTGGCAGTGATCATAGTTGCCGTCGTTCGGAGGACCAGCGACTTTGGCATAGCAG
Source organism: Netelia fuscicornis (assembly GCA_946811545.1). Classification (NCBI taxonomy): domain Eukaryota; kingdom Metazoa; phylum Arthropoda; class Insecta; order Hymenoptera; family Ichneumonidae; genus Netelia; species Netelia fuscicornis. The sequence continues at coordinate 13,981,635 of OX328014.1, read as the reverse complement.
AGGCAAGAGAGGACATGAACGTTGTAGGAATCATAACCAGTGTCACCTGGAGAAATTAATTCAATTATTTGATTTTTTAAATAGAAATGGGGCGTATATGATAGTGCGAAGAATTCTCAAGGAAACATCTCAACAGAATATGTTTGTAAAGCATTATAAGAACTGCATGAATGGTTTCTTGATTAATTTTCCTATACTGAGTGGTTTCCAGCATATTTCAAAAATAATGTGTAAACTCCTCCATTTCGTCCGGAAATAAATTTTACCCTTTCATGAAATAACTCCAGCAGAATTGAGAAAATCATCAGTGAAGCTCTCGAAAATTTTTCCACCTCGTACCATCCCACTCCAAAGCTCTGCCAGTTCATACTGAGCAGGTCCCTGGCACTAAGCTTTCCTATTGTGTATCTTAGAGTCGCCGTCCGCTAGAGGCGCTAGTAGTACTGCGCGAGGCTCGTATTCATGCAATTCGCTGACTGTGACGACTGTGACATACCTTGTAGACGCCCCTCAGAACGGTTATGGGAGTCGCTGACGCCGCGAGGGGAAACAGGGGAAACGCGCAATACTACTAGCGCCACACTACAGCGGCCACGCTAAGATGATCATGTTGCGTATTACGGGTATTAGGAATTTAGGTCCAGTGTCAGGGGCCTGATCTTTTGTAGATTAGTTGTTATCCATTTTGCATCTACACGTCATGATGGGCTGACTGATATGCTCAACGAACCTCTCATCGTGTTCACTTCTACCTCATTCATCATGTATATTTAGCTTCCATGTTTCTGGCAATCATTAATTTCCAATCCGACCTCACTGAAAGCAAAAATTAATTAATAGAAAAGATAACAGAACCATTTTTTATAACTCTAAGTTAAGATGACAGATGAAAAGAAAGACTTGAGCTGAATGGTAATTTTTTGTTAACTGAAATTGTTATTAAGTAAATTTAATAATTTGTCGTATGGTATGAGACAAGAGGTTTTAATAATGAGGAGAAGATATAAATATTCACGGGCTGAGAGTAGACAGCTTTTGATTTTCCTTCAAGAGTAGTTATGAACAGCAATATCACTGACATTCTTATCGCTATGAGAGAGAAATGTCGAGGAAATCTTGAATTAAACACGTCGGTCTTGATCAACTTTATTCAATACCTAAATATTCCTTGAAGGGGAAAGGGGTGCAGAGCAGGCGACGCAAGAAAAACTGACTGGAAGGGGAAGGATGGAGCACAATTTAAAATTCTCAAAAGGGAGAATACCTCTGGTATAACGGAGGAAAACGTATCGCCGGTACTCAGGCTGAACCAGAGAGGGGTGCAGAGGAGGTAAAGTTGTACCGAGGCTGAATTATCCAGTGGACAGCAAGAGGCGAGGTATCACGGCAGATTGAAGAGGATGACCAATACAGATGGCGCAGGTAGCCAGTACAAAGCGCAGGAGACGAGGAAGCCAGCGGGTGGTGGTTTCCCTGGATAGCATAAGGATCAAGGCTAAGCTAGTGAGACAGGGTTGGTAACAGGACTGCGAGGAGGCAGCGGCACGCTACTTCATCGAATTGCGGTGTTCGAAGCCGTACCAAGAAGAAGAAAGTTTACTACAAGGAAAGGACGGAACCAATCCAGCATTGGCACAGGAAGGAAATCAAGGTGAGAAAAGACAAAGTCACACTCGCCTTACAAGAATATTTTATTGCCAGATGGGTCCATAAGAATTCACGGCAGATATACCTGGAAGGCAGAAGCGAAGACAGCATGTGCACAACGCTGGTTAGATGTTAGAAGATAAACTTACCGTTTCCAGAGGATTCTGCTATGTCGAAGATTTTGTCGGGCCTGACTAAGTTGTCCGCAGGAAGGAATAAGCCAAGAAAAAAATACATACACGGCAAATTTGGAGTAAGCCAGGGAGAACATAACCTCGAAAGGGCCCCTTCATATTCACGAGACACGGAGGTAGAAGCCTGTGATAAATGAGCACGATATAAGAAGAGTAAGCAGAGATCAGCCAAATCGGAACGAACTTACTGTATCGTGAAGATAATCCGATACACTCACACACTGCACTGAGCATGGATATAGGAATATAGGCATGGAGTATAAACCCGGATGGTTGATGAGCGGTGTGAAGCCGAAATGCGGGGGGGTTTATGTGCCTGGATTTCATTGGTTAAGATTGTGCGCATGCTCAGTATACTGCTACGTGCCAATCGTCACCGGCAGGTTAAATGTAAAACGATAATAACTATATTCGGTCGTGAAAAAGTTAATGGTAGAAGTATTATATATTGTTATTGTATATATGTATATAATGAAATGCAAACATTTATATTTGTAGGACGCGCAATGTATTTGTAGGTTAAAATACAAAATTGAAAATGCATAGGTAATTGTAAAATAAGTACTAATGATTCTAGTTTGTACTGTAAAATATAATAAATATAAAAAATATTACATTAATATAAAAAACAATATTTAATTATACTTCTTTGTAATCTTCTATTTACTTTACGAGTCATGTCAAATAGTTAGAACGTAAATTGATTAGAAAATCACATCTCTTTCTTTGTGTGTACGTGTAAAAAACCAAAATTATTAACAGTAAGAACAATGATAGAATATCACAATAGAATAAAAAATAGAGACTTAATGTAAAAAAATTTATATCAATGATATTTATTTAAAGTTTGCAAGAGAAAGGTTTATACAAAAATGACTCATAAAGCATGCGGCATTAATTTAAAAAACAATGCATATAATAATATAGAAGTTATAATTACGATAATACACATGTATATTACAAAACAATACAATTTATTTCGAATTGTTATAAAAGTTAAATCATAAAACAGAATAGATATACAAGTAAATGATTATTGACCTTTGAATAATGTAAGTTTATTTAAAAAATGACGTTGACTTTTGGATTTTTCTTTATCAATACTATTCATAGTAACATAATGCAAACGAATTTTGATATATTTCTGCACGATAGTTCGAATTAAATTAATGTAATTTTCCGATTTTTATTTACACTACTTATTTGTTTCCAATTTTGGCAATCGGATCGATTGTTACAATGTGGCACATAACACTGCACCATTATGCTTTCTTTTTCCCTTTTGATGAGAATTATTTTGAAAACAGAAGGATAATATTCGGCGATTGTGCAAGCTTAGTCTCACTTGGTCTCACTGCACTTGCGCACCATTCAACCAATCAGATTCAGGCACATAATACCTCGTCTCTTCGTCCCGCAATGGCTTCACCCCCGTGAACTCGTGCTCCATCCCTATATTCCTATGGCACTGAGTTGTACATTTCGGGAAGCCATTTTTAAAAGCTATCTGATACTGGGATATGCTTACATCACGGTCTTATATACAGGTCTTGCAACGAAGCCCAATTTCAATGGCGAGCGATTAGTACGCTCGTGTCATAGTTTTTCTTTCGCGTCAACACCGCTGTACGTCGTTGCTATCGATGAGTGCGGTGCGCAGTACACACCGCGCACGCTGATGCGTGACAGCTCCTTGGTATTGTCGGCGTACCGTACATCGTACATGTTCCCTCGTATTTTTTCTCATTCAAGTTTTGTCGTTATTAATCATTGTTATATCGTGTCGGAGAGTTTTGTTGATTTTATTGTTATTTTTGTTTTGTGGTTAAGTTTTTTGATTGTCATTTGAAAAAGTGTTCGTGATGAATATTATCTCAAAACGCTCATAACCTTTTTCGTCAACATGGGCAGTATTCTATAATAAACACATGTCAATAAAACAACAGGAGTTGGGTATTGCATTTTCATCGTCTGTTAATTCAACGTTATTCATGACATACGAAATAAATTCGAGTAATGTAATAAGGGTTTACTGCGCAAGCGTTACGTCTGATAGAAAAAGAGACAGAATGCTATTTCTGTCCACTTCCACTACTGCTGTTGCAAGCTCAATAAACTTAGCCGGCGACTATTGAAATATCGAATTTTTTTCTATGCCAATCGATTGTTAGTCGTTTGTTAGTGTTTGTTAGTCGATTTTTATCGTTTGTAAGAGCTAACAATTAAATGCTAATGCAGCTCTAACAAACGATGAAAATTGGCTAACAATCACTAAGAATGGACTAACAATCGAGTGGGATAAAAAAAAGTCGGAATTTTTATGAAATTACGATGTGTCGTGGACAAAGTGGTGCCAGGCCATCGCGGCAATTTGCGCCAACTTCACGCGGGTTGTAGCGTGCTGTTGGCCGAAAGGTTTTCAATGATTGAATAAAAATGCAGCTCTAACAAACGATGAAAATCGACTAACAATCACAAACAATGGATTAACAATCGAGTGGAATGAGAAAAGTCAGCATTTTGCTGAAATTACGATGTGTCATGGACAAAACGGTGCCCGGCCGTCGTGTCGATGTGTGCCAACTTCACGCGGGTTGCACCGTACTGTAGGCCGAAAGTTTTTCAATGATTGAATAAAAATGCAGCTCTAACAGACGATGAAAACTGATTAACAATAACTAACAATCGATTGGGATGAGAAGAATCGGCATTTTGCTGAAATTGAGAAGGTACATCGGTAAAACGGTACCCGGCCGTCGCGGCGGCGCTGCCGTCTGCATATGGCTTGCAGCGCGCTCTGGGACCAAAAAGTTTTGTAACGATTTAATGAAAATAAAGCTCTAACAAACGATAAAAATTGACTAACAAACGATTGGTTATGAAGAAAAGTTCGAAATCATTAAAAATCATTTTAGGGCGACTAACTTTGACATGAAATTTGTTTTTCGTATTAGTCAATAAATAAAGTCTAACAAACGCTAGATTTCGTCTAACAAACACTAACGAACGACTAACAATCGATTGGCATAGAAAAAAATTCGATATTTCAATAGTCGCCGGCTAAGTTTATTGAGCTGGCTGACCGTGGCTTACATCATGAAACAGGAGCGGGGAGTGAAAAACGATAGACCCGTATCCCCATAGGAGCGGCCACTCATCCACCGGGCCCCACGCCAATTATTTTTTCATTTTTAATTAATAAATATAGTTTTCCAAATAGTTAAATCATCACCAATCGATTTTCCAAATCATTTCTGATCGAAAAAAAAAATCCACTGCCATGTCTGCTAGCTATACGCTCCATTAATTTTTATTCATTATTAATTACACATAGTTTTCCAAATTACGAAAATGATTTTCCAAAATTTTTCAAATTATTTCCAAATTATAGGGTATAATAACATTCCAAAATATTCTAATTGTCTGCCAAGTATACGGAGGTCATGTTTGGGACGATTTCGCCATAAGCATTCGCACTCCTGATCTCTAGTCTCCCTGATCGATATGTATTTAGATTATTTCTCGGTTCAAGAGTGCGATTGCGTATACCGAACGAATCTAAGAATATAATACGAGAAATAAATCCACCTTTCAACACATTTTATATCAATTAGTAAATATATTTATCAATTAGTCTGGACATTTTGTCCAAATTTTTGTTATCAATGTCGATAAAAAGAACGGCGTATGAAACTACATTACCAACAAATGAAACATTTTCTTTGCAAGCTACATGTTAATCATTAAAAGAGGGCGCCACGTGGAGATTTCCGTACATTTCGAGGCTCCTCGACCTCAAAATTCTATCACCCCGATCGGTGTAGGCCACTTCAGGACAGTTGTGGAGAGAGTATCCTCGCGAGAACATATACGCGAAAGTGTAACGAATGATAAAAAAAAAATAATAACTCACCTGAATCTGTCAATTTCTCGCTCTTATCCCCTAAGTAGAAATCATCAAAATAGGACCATTGTTGTTGCTTTTTTTTCTCGTCGGATCGACGTTTCGATCACAATAAGTTAGATGTCATAATCAACATATACCTTGAAAAAATTAAAAAGAGAGAAAGAAGAAAATCTTCGTAAGATGTAATACACACTACTTTGGCTCGGTAACGCATTTCCATTCTTGCTCTCGCCCCGTGTTATTGGCAACATTTTGTGCTACCTGGGTCCTTTCTTTTAATTTATGACGTGCAAATTTAAAGCACCCTGCTCTTTTCTGGTGCTTTCGAGATATATCAAGCGACCGAGCTAAATTGTTCGTATGTACTTCTACGCACATACAACATAGATATATAGACACATATATTTGTATATATCCCCGAATGTACTATATATGAATATACATAGTACATTCGTGCGGGTTCGTGCGCGATCGAAAATCTCGTTACTATTATTTCTCGGGGCCTTTGCCCAAAATAATGGGGTCGATTGAGAAAATGTAAAGTTTTTATTTCGTTCATTAGTGGCTGTTGGTCGCAATGGAGAGAGTGTGAGAGAGAGGAGGGAGAAATGTACCTCGTCAAAGTACTTTTTGACAGCTGGTCCCGAATCATCATGGAACCTATTTCAGAGGTGAGAAAAGATACGTTCGATTAATTTCAAAATTCAAAGAAAATAGCAAAGAGTGGAAAGAAATTAAAAAATTATTTATGCAACTTTACAAAATGTGATATTAAACAATACAAAGTTTATACGTATTATCGTAATGTATGATATTAACTTTTTTCGAAATTGCTCTTATGACTTGCTCGAAAGATCTTGTATTTCATTAATTTCTTAGTCCAATGACAGTCTCTACAATACAATTATAATGTATACGTATCTTTTGCGTTGTATATGAAGTTGACACATCCAGATCGCTTGGGAAAAAGAACTGGAATTTTATGAATTGAATCGTTTCGCATGTGCAATCTTTGTGAGATAAAAATGTGTAATTTGTAAACTTTGTGGTTTCAGGATTAATAGCAGCAAGGTTGATTAATGTAGCTGTGAAAAAGCACAAAAATATCACCAAGAAACTTGGCTGAAATGCCTGGCTTAATAGCGTAATACGCTGAGAATTCAATAAACAAAGGCCACAATTTTATTCGAATAGATGTAAGGAAAGATGCGCCAGAAACAAACGGATAAACAAGAAGACGCAATGTTTGAATCACCCAGAAGCCTGCAGGAAGTCTGCGTCGATTTCATTTGTGACAATGTACTTGCTTTGTGCGAAGTTCACCCTGGTGACAACAGTGGGCCGTCGCTGCCTGCACCCTCATACACTTCATACATGATCGGTAATGACGAGCCGAAGAAAGCATACTTTTTATTAATTTTAACCTAAATTTATTCTTCATGCAAATTTAGAACTTCAAAATAGTTTAATACTATTGCAGGTTTTTATATCGTGCCAAAGTAGTAACATTAAACACTAACTATCCTACACTTTTTATATATAATATCACTAAAGTCAAAGAGAATCTAAATCCTAAATGAAAATCGAGGTAGCTTCTAGCTACAGGTGACTAGCGATTCGAAAACACGATCTGTACTTTCTTTGGAACTGAGCAACCAATCGTGTTAAAGTTTTGATGGTGTCAAGAGAATTATGGCAAAACGTGGCTACATCTTTTGTTTTGTTTTTTTTTAATTCTTGCCCTAATTCTCAAGATACCCTCAAATTTCTAATGCTCAGCGCCAGAGAAAGTATAGATTGAATTTATGAATTGCTTGTTGCCTGTAACACTGATTTTTAACCACAATAGCGTCAAAATGGATCGAAACTTAGACATAGTTTAGTTCAATTTTAGAGTTGCGAACATAGTGTCTAATCTCAAATATGCTGCTCTACCATTTTCGACTTTGACCCGCAATGTAAATGTTCTTTAATGCAATTTAAGATTTTCATTTAAAATCAAACCAGTCGATCGGAAGATTAAAGAAAATCCATAAACGAGAGTATATAGGAAAAGCAATGCAAATTAGACTCTTGCAGATTGACACGGAACTTTTGAATACTAGCTTTCTCATGAATTATTTAAACATATTGCCACTATAAATATTACATGATTTTAGCTAATGACAAAAGCATCTTCTATCGTTTAAAGTCATATCTATTACCAGGCAGTTTATAATATGGATTTAAAAATATTTCAGAAACCCCGTAATCGGATATCTTGGTGTTTCTTCTCGTTTCCCCATATGCAGGCATCTGACAAAAATCGTTGCAGTCAATATGCATTGGTTTCACAGTGTTTAACACATTCCAAAGCTAGTTTGATCTTTTCTCATTTCAAGAACAAAGAGTGTTTACCGACACTCCATTTGTATTCAAAAGTTTCCCTCGATAGTAAACAAATTTCGAATTTTCAATAAACTTTCTCAAACTATAATTAGAAATCTCATAACCTCTGAATGGGTTAGTAGATCTTGGCTGCAATTGCATGGAAGAAGAAACATTGATAACCCTAGCAGCCTGCAAAATGGCACTTGAAACATGATTTCAATTAATTCAATCGCATCGCAATGATAAAAACATTATGCAAATTCCCTACGAAATTTCCTCAACCATAAAACTCTATCGATAAGCAAGTGGATGTTTCAATTTTAATATCTCAATAGAGGAAGCTTCGTTGTTGAGGAAATCGTACGAAAAAACAGTATGTACAACTCAACGTTCATAATTTTTACGTAACTTCAAGTTCAATCATACAAAATTAGTCCTCCTCTCTAAATTCCTCAAAATAGCCTGAAGATAAATAGAGACTTTCTCTATGTTATAATTTCATGAAAGTCTGTTAGATTTTATTTATATATATCTATCACCATCGAACAAAACGAGTATTGGGAAGCTCGATATGCTTATATTTTCATGATCAACCTTATGTTTAGACATTAATTAAACAATGAGGAGAGCGGAACTGATTTATTCCTCAATGTTGCGCTAGCCTACAAGGTGAACTCATGTTTGGAAAGAATCAAGAATTAATCAAATCTGTTTGCTTTGTTTGTTTCACGTGCAAAAGAAAAATTATTAGGCTGCAAGCACTCGAATACACGGGCTAGTCTATCGCGTCTACCGGGCTTCCAGAATAAATCGCACCTCGATCTAATCACTGCCCAATGGTTAGCGGAAAATATTTGCCCAGGGGCAAATGAACCAGCTGGATCGACGACGACGCTCAGCTTCAAAGATCCCGACGTATTTCTACCAGCTCAGATATCCGAACAATTGCTTGCCAGCCTTTGCGAGAAGAAAGCCCTCTCGGATCTCACCATCACGTTATTCGACTCCACAACAACGAGATTAAAGTTTGCTTTTAATTTCTTAATCCCTAATCGTTAATCATACTGTTAATTCTTAATTGGACATATTTGTAACATTGAAATCTTGTAAAACCCTATAAAAACAATGTCGCCCTTTGACAAAATAATGTTGTTTTGTTATTGTATTTTTCAGGCATGTAAGGCTAAAGGATGCTTCACGACTATCAGTGAAGGGCTTGAAGGTACTCAAACAGCACAGAGTCGTAGATCTCGAAGTGAACGGTCTCAAAATGACGATAAACGAGCTGATAGGATGCCTCAGCGATTGGAGTTTGCACAATCTTCGTTCGTTGAACGTAGCGGAAGGCAGTTTCACCGATTGCTCGAGGTCACTTTTAAAATTCACGCGATAAATCCTTTCGATAGACTTCTCGAATCGCCACGCCCTCTTGTTTTTTCTTGCCTTATAAATAACTTGACACCTACTTATATTACAATAACCGGTTACACACCCGGTTTTGCTTCCTGTACTTCCCGTATTTCGTAAAGAAGAATAACAAAAGAAGCAAAACAATTAGCGCACCAAATAGTCAATCTTTTAGATCAATCTATAACCGGTTATTCTCGAATTATTATCCAACTTGGATCGTCTTAGCGCAGTCGCAATTTGTAGTCGATAGAAAAACATAAAATAACGGAATTTCCCTCATTAACCCTTAGAGACCTGAGTACTTTCAAGCTTATGTGGCCCGCAGACGCATAGGCTGACGCATATATGCGTCCTTAGAGCTCAAAGGGTTAAGAGATGTAAAATGTGAAATGCTTGTTTGAAGCGTAAGCTCGAGAATCCCAGATAAAAATGTTAAACAAATTAATATACAAGTTCATAATTATTGTTCACAGAGTCTGCGTTTTTCTCGCATTGAGTCGGCTACGACGTCTTCACACACTGAATGTGTCCGGAACCGAATTCAACAGGCACGGTCTCGAGATCGTCGTCGAGGATTTGCCACAGCTCGAGAGTCTCGACATATCGTGTACTCGCGTCGACGACATAACGCCATTGAAAAAGTGCAAGGATCGTTTGAAGACGCTCGCGATGTACAACCTAAAGATAAGCGACCATGGTAACTTGGAGTCCGTTCTCGTCGAGCTCAATGAACTTCGTACCCTCGACATATCGGACGAGAGAGATTCTCACGCTTTCGAAATGTTCGCACCGGTGAGATCGAAAATAACGGATCTCTTGAAAGCAACCGAATGTATGCCGCACTTGACGAGCCTTGATCTATCAGGTAAACTTCACAGCTAGATGAGTACACCGTAATTCAAAGACACGTTTCGCGAGCATAAAGTATAAACGACTTTTCGATAACGTGAATTATCTAAAAGTTTGAAGACTCATCAGCAAAGTACGCTCATATAATTTGTTTATTATTCACATGCCAAGGCAAAGACGAGATCGATCCGGTTGATCTAAAACAATTCGTTAAAGCTCATCCGCATCTGGAATTTCTCGGCTTAGTACACTCGGACGCGTGTTACGAGGACAGCCTTGTAAATCCTTTGAATGAGGAATACAGGCCGGATCTTGTGGTAAGGAAGAGATTTTCATTCGATAAGAACACGATGCTAAGTCGATAAAGTAAATGTATTAATTACACCCTGTAATATTAAAGATTAACTTTGTCTTATTCGGTTCAAGGTGAGCGGAATGGCATCAGGCACACAAATTCTCGAGGCACTTAGAAGATACTCGAGTCGTCCCATCTACGTGCAAAAGTGTCTCTACAATTTGTTTCGTCTAACGCAGCATTTTAGCGAAGCACGGGTCGACGTTATAAAGCTCGTTATACCCGGCATGAGAGCTCATCCTCGAGAATTTCGCGTTCAAATGGCCGCGACAGCCTGTCTCTACAATCTCACCAAGGGTGAACTCGCATCCAAAATTCATCCCTCGGTTCTTAAACAAATCGTCGATCTTACTCTTATAGCTATGGAATCTTATCCGAATAATTATCAGTTACAAAAAAATACGCTTCTAACACTTTGCAGCGATAGAATATTGCAGGAAGTCACTTTCGACAAGTACAGGTAAATTTAATTCTTGTATTAATTCATTCGGACTGTCGAACATCCTCATTTATAAACAAAAACTATTTATTTCAACAGATGCGCAAAATTAGTGATGAACTGTCTGTCGGCATTCGACGATGCTTCCATGAATCGCATGTCTGTCGCGATATGTTCGATTCTTGCGGCAAAAATATCGACCGTCGAAACGTCGATGCTTGGTGCAAAACCTCAGTACATGGCGAAACTGTTGTCGATGGTAAGATCGAAGGTACAATCGAAATCCGTCGACGTTACCATGAAATTCACTCTGAGCGCACTGTGGAATTTGACCGACGAGAGTGCTACAACGTGTAAAGTATTTCTCGAGGAAGGTGGAATGGAACTTTTTCTGGAAGTACTCGAAAACTTTCGCGGAGAATCCAGCGTCGAGACTAAAGTACTCGGTTTACTCAATAATATCGCCGAGGTTCGTATACGTTTTTCTTCGTGTCGAAGACACGCGAAAAGAGAAACATCAATTTTTACGTACACTACCGCCGGAAAGTTTCCGGACAAAAGTTGAAAACAGTGCCGGTACGTTTTTTATGCCATTTCGCCAATAGTTGGCCTAGGCCAATTTAACCTACGCCATTTTAAAGAGCAGGGTTTTCCCTTCATTTTGGCCTTTTAAAAAAAATTTGACGATTTTTTTTACAATTAGCACACAGTTTTGAAAACGACAATTTTTGGTCGTTTTTTTGTTCTTTTGCAAGTGGACCCCGTTTTCAGTAAAATTTTTTTAATGAATTTCTTTCACAATGCTCATAAAGGGGGAAGTCTAAGCTTCAAGTTCATTTTTTAGAAAATTGTCTACGATTTTTTTTTCACAGATGTCGTTTTTTGAGAAAAAATGGACAATTTGAAAATTGCTCCATAGGACGAAAACAATGAGGTTTACAAAAAAATCTCAAGATGGCGAAAAGTTGTATTACTTCTTGCTGAGTTTAGGAGAATTTTTTCAGATTTTTTTTTCACCTATTCCCGATCAGCTCGATTGATCTGAATACTCTGAAAATAATAGAATTAAATTTTTTACTTACATATTAAACTTTGGTCCCTTCGGAGGTTTCTTCGGCGACGGAGTTTCTTCGATGTAAGTAAAAAATTTAATTCTATTATTTTCATGGTATTCAGATCAATCGAATTGACCGGAAATAGGTGGAAAAAAAATTTCGGAAAGAAAATCTGAAAAAATTCTCCCGAACTCAGCAAGAAGTAATACAACTTTTTACCATCTTGAGGTTTTGTTGTAAACCTCATCGCTTCGTCCCATGGAGCGATTTTCAAATTGTCTATTTTTTCTCAAAACCGACATATCTTTGAAAAAAAAAATCGTAGACAATTTTCTAAAAAATGAACTTGAAGCTTAGACTTCCCCCTTTATGAGCATTATAAAAGAAATTCATTAAAAAATGTTTACTGTAAACGGGGTCCGCTTGCAAAAGAACAAAAAAACGACCAATAATTGTCGTTTTCAAAACTGTGTGCCAATTGTAAAAAAAATCGTAAATTTTTTTTTTAAAAAGCCGAAATGAAGGGAAATCCCTGCTCTTTAAAATGGCGCTGGTTACATTGGCCTAGGTCAACCACCGGCGAAATGGCATAAAAAAAACGTTCCGGCACTGTTTTCAACTTTTGTCCGGAAACTTTCCGACGGTACTGTAAATTCGTAGACATCATTTTCTCTTGTCTTCCACTTGGCCATAAGAAATTTTGTTTACGATGGATTTATAATCCCGTGTTTTAATAATTTTCTTCATTATCGTTGAATCGTCCAACTAACTCCTGAATTGATTTCAAACAATCTATAGATTTTTGTAACTCTGATTGATTCGTGTACGATTCGTTTCGCTACTTGTATGCCGTTCTCATGACTATTACACTCGAGCCTAAATCAGCCAAAAGTCAATAAGATTATCGCTCCCTTAATGTGTCAAGTGCAATTGCTGATTTGCTTAAGGTAGTTTTATATCGTTTTATCGTTTTCTTAAGATTTTATTGAAAATTTGGATATATTTTCTGTGATATCATATGTACGTGTGTAATAATTTTTGGAAGGTTTTACCACGCGGAAGTTGAGATATTTATTGGTGAAAATCAGAATTTGTGGTAGTATCTCATAAGAGCGCGTGTTAAAAGTTGCATTTTCATCCATAAATATCTTGGCTTCTACTCGGTGAAGCCTTCTAAAACTTTGCATACATTTTTATGCAACAACAAAGAAGCTTTATTTAGTTTTTCAAAAAAATCTAAAGAAAAGAAGTTTCGCAATTTTTGTAATTATACCGCAAGTACGTATTAGCTTAGATGACCTTGAATTTTGAGTATGTTGTTCTTTAGTCAATGCGCAATAATTTTTCTTTATCAACTTGAGCCCACAAACCATTTTGTATGTGAGAAAAACTGAAAAATAATTTTTTATCTTAATGTCACGATAGAACTTCCTTAATAACTTTCTTACTTACCATTGAGTCGTCCAACTCCTGATTTTTTTTCAAACAATCTATAGATTTATGTAACTCCAATTGATTCGTGTAAGATTCGTTTCGCTACATTTATGCCGTTCTCACGACTATTACACTCGAGCCTAAATTAGCCAAAAGTCAATAAAATCATCGCTCCCATAATGTTTCAATCACAATTGCCAATTTGCTTAATTTTCGAGATAAACGCGAGGGCAAAAACGAGAAACAAACACACATATTTCATAAAAACGCGGTATGAGGTCTTACGCAGGCCTTTCTATACGATTGTTGTTAAAAGGTCGGTCGTCGACTGTGGTCGTAGGTTGGCCAACTGCGGGAACATCTAATGCAGCCGGGTTTCATAACAATGCTGTCCGTACTACTGGATTCGGAACACATCGACGTCTCTTACTTCGCAGCTGGCATAGCTGCTCATCTTCTGAGCGATGGTCCTTGTGTTTGGACGGTCGGTCCTTCGATTCCAACCAGATCCCAGCTTCTTAAACAATTGGCCAAAGCAGCTACCAATTGGCAAACCCCAAATGGCGAGATGGTCGCTTATCGAAGCTTTCAGCCGTTCTTTCCTCTATTGAGATGCACCGAGGCTTATCCGGTTCAGCTATGGGCAGTTTGGGCCATTCACCACGTTTGCACGAAGAATCGTGAGTTTTGCCTCTCTCTATTGAGATTATAAATGTCCCACCTTGTTTGCAATTATGCATGTGACCGATTGACATAACATTGAAGAGAACTTGTTCCCCCTCGTGGCTTTGTTTCTATACGAACCTCGATTGAATCGAAAGGAAATCAACTTGATTTAATTTAAATCCACTGGTGTATCAACATTCGACATCTGATTTTTTTCCAACATGGAATCATCAGACTAAAAAAACTGATCTCTTCCATTCGTAATTTTCTTTACTATCAATTAATCAATTTTATTTCCGATTCTCCGCAGAACGAAAGACGTTAATAACAAATCGCACTGTAACTCGATGAACATACTTGGCCCTCTTTCTTGCCGAATAGTTAGATAAAAAAAAATTAAGCAACAAACAAACATTATCTTCACGCAATAAAACGACTTATCTTCCGTTTGTTTTCTGGCTGCGTCATAAAAGCGAAACGTTACTGCGGTATGCTGGTGAAGGAAGGCGGTGCTGACATCCTGAAAACGTTGGAGAGCGACGACAGCGAGGAAGGAACGCATCCGAACGTGCGAACGTTATGTCGATCGATTCTTGAAACTCTTGCGCTTCATCCGTGCTAACGACGACTCCTTGATGCATCAAATTGTCACATATACATATATATATATATATATATATATATGTATGTATATATATATATTTAAATACAGCCATACACACACACACAGACACACACATATGTGTGTATGTATGTATTTTTATGGGTCTAGATACATACGCTAGATGCCTTCCCAACGAGGACGAAGGAACAAGTAAAAAGAAGAAAAAAAACGAAAAACAAACAAGAAAAAATTCAAGTACCGGAACGATGAAAAGTTCGAAAACTGAGATTTCGATTTTGGTACAACTAGTCAATTGTATAACCCCCCTTTCCCTCCCGAGACCCCTCCCTCCACCCCCGTTGAATCACTAATGCAGAGAGCTTGTTATCCGAGAGAAGAGACGTTTAATTCATTAAAATATGAAGAAAATCTTAATCATTACGATGAAAAACAAAATAGAAAAAAAAAACAACAAAAAAAAATACATTACGAGTTAAAAGAAAAATGATATTTACATTGAAAATTCAGAATCAAATCAACGAGATTCGAAATAATCGATTTTTTATGATTACGAATTACGTTTTATTGATTTGAAAAATTGTACAATTTCACGATTCTTTGTTGTTATTGTTATTTTTTTTTCTTTTTTTTTTCTTTCAGCAAACATACTTTTTAACGCCCCGCATAAAACTATTTTGAATTTTACGAGGAGATAATGATCTTTTTTCCATTTTTTACTTTGTACAGCCAGAACGCGTCCAAGATTTATGTCTTTGTTTCATTTTTGTTTGTTTGTATAATTAATTTATAGTTGGCCCAAATTATTCTTGTGTAACGGCGATGCCGTTTTTCTCCCTTTGATTTTTGCGCGACGCATCATCTCGCTATAGTACGAATAATCGTGACGACGTAGTCGATCGTAATGAAAAAACAAATAAAAACAAAAAAATCTACGAAACATTAATATTACGGTTTAGAGCGCGACGTGTATATATATAAATATATATATATATGCACATGCTGAATACAAACTTAAGTGTGTATATATATATATATGTATATAGATATTGCGCATAATTACTGTTATTATTACGTAATGTAATGAAAAAAAAACAATGATGACCGCGAGGCACATGATTAATAAATAAATGCAAATTTGCTACAATCGTCTAAACAATTATTCACCCGTAATTATAGAGAAATGTTTTTTTTTCTTTTTTTTGTAATTATAGTCCGACCTCCGAATAAGAAACCTGCCAATAAGAAACTTTCCCCAGTTTGTCACTTGAGTGTCTCCCTCACTCCGGCTCGCACTTCGAGCTCGAGAAAGAGTGAGAGAGATAGACAGAGGTGCTGAGCGAAGAGCGCGTGCCTGGTAGGGATATGCGATACAGTCAGACCCCAAAATAAGAAACACGGCAATAAGAAACTTTCCCCAGTTTATCACTCGAGCCCTTCCTCCACTCCGCCTCGAACTTCGAACTTGAGCTCAAGAATGAGGGAGACAGACAGAGGTATTGAGCGAAAGGCGCGTGCCTGGTAGGGATATGCGACATAGAGTCCAACCTCCAAACAAGAAACCCGGCAATAAGAAACTTTCCCCCATTTTTCACTCGAGCGCTGCCCTCACTTAGAGGTCGAGAATTTCGTGTACGGAACCTCTGATTAAGGTAGTCCTATCGTTGGGTGGGGGGATTAAAATTTTATTCCCGTTTTTTCTCACATTGGAAGTGGACCAAGCGTTAAAGTTCATTAAGAAAAGTTGTTGCAAATCGACTAAAGAACAACATACTCAAAATTCAAATTGATTCTACGTAAAGTTTATTTGTTATATAATAAACAAAATCATGAATTTTTGTTTCCATAAGATTTGTTATAAAAACTAATCGAAGCTTCTTTGATGTCATATAAAAATGTGTGCAAAATTTCAAGAGGCTTCATCGACCAAATGATCGAGATACTCGTTGTATAATGTTGCGATATTTAACACGGGCTCTTATGGGAGATTGCGAAAAGTGACGATTTTCAAGAATAAATATCGTGATTTTTGAGTCGATCAAGGCCCCTGAAATTTTACACGCATATACATATGACATCAAAGAACGTTTCTGCAAATTTTCAGTGAAATCTAACGGAAACGCTGTAACGATAGGACTACCTTAACCCTTTCGCTACGGGGCGGATCTCCGCCGCGGTACTCCCGCAGTACGGCGCGCTACACCGAAACAGTGCACGGTGTAGCGAAACAGTCGCCCGTAGTACCTGAATGGCATCACATGGAGAGCGAATATAGTCGCTCGTAGTAGCGAAAGGGTTAATAGTGAAAGAGGCAGGCAGACAGAGGTACTGAGCGCGGAGCGCGTGCCTAGTAGGCGTATGCGATATACAATCCAACCTCCAAATAAGAAACTTACACCCCCCACCCCCCCCAGTTTGTCAGTCGAGCGCTTCCCTCACTCCGGCTCGAAGCCCGAACTCGAGAAAGAGTGAGAGAGACAGACAGAGGTACTGAGCGCACAGCGCGTCCCCGACAGGGATATGCGACATACAGGCCGACCTCCAAATAAGAAACTTTCCCTAGGTTTTGACTCGAGCGCTTCCGCCATTCCGGCTCCAATCCCGAGCTCGAGAAAGCGAGTGAGCGCGTGCCTGCTGAGAGGATATGCGATATATAAGAAAAACTCCCTTGGGGGCTTTTGGTTTCTTATTTGGAGGTCGTACTATACTTTTGCGAATAAACCACACTTACCCTGCTATTTGCCTTTTGCAGATCACTCGTCCATCCCAAAAAGTAATCCTCGAACGCCCGGAGTTTTGAAGAAAAATCAATTTTGTTTTTGTTCAACCCAAAATGTGTGCTTGAGCGAAAAATTTGCGAAAAATACAAGATGAAGGAGGGGGAGGAGAAAAAACAATATTTTACTTTTTTTTTGTTCATTTTCTTCTTTCCTTATTTTTCAAAAAACCTTAGGACGAACGTAGAGAATCTCGTGGCTCTGTTTTAGAAAACGTCGAGCGTGTAGACTTTTTGAACCGCTTGGGGCCTTAACACATTGCCCGAAACTTCGAAGATCATCGCGAATTTTGAAAAATTTCGTTACGACACAATAACAATTCGATAATAATTTTGTTTGTCAGTTTGCCTTGTTTTTTTTGTTTTGTCCTTTCTTAATTGTGCGCCAAAAATGAATTTTTTTTTATTATTCACCACCTAATGCGTTTTTGTTTTGCTTTCTTTTTTCGTTTCTTCTTTTTGTTGTTGTTGTTGTTGTTGTTGTTGTTGCTGTGGTTGTTGTTCTTATTTTTTTGCCATATTACATTTTACATCGTAGTTTTTTAACAGCCTTAAAAATTGTGGGTTTTCCTTTTAATACGCCTTAATTTATTCCCAAGAACAAAAAAAAAACAAAAGAAAGAATCTCGTTCACTTCCACAACCCTCGAAAATACCAACAAATAATTCATCCTCGCTTTTTCATGCATTGGTTTTTTCGTTATTCTTTGTCTCCCTGTTTTCTTTTTATCATTTCTCTTTACCGATGTTGTGTTTTTTCCTGTTTTTTTGTCTTCACCCTCTTTACGACAGGGGGAATTGGATCCTTCTCTTTTTTCCTCTCGGCCAATTTTTTGTTTCTTTTTTATAATCCATTTTTTTCCACTCGTTCCCCGTTTATTAATCGTTCGTTTCGTTTTTTTTTGTTGTTGTTTTTTTTTCTCTCTACCACGAAAAAAAGATTGACGCTGGTCGTTTGTTTGTTTGTTTGTTCTTTTTGGCCTTTATGCTAGGATGCTGATGAATCGGGGAGAAGGGCGGCACACCTGCAAAAACTTATTCGACGCGGGGGAGGTTTTCTGGTGATTTTTGGGACGATCGTTTTTTTTTCTATACGTTGTTTTTTTTTCGATTTTTTTCCGTTGTTTGTTTTCATTTTTTTTTGTTTGTTTGTTTTTTCATGGAACAAGGAAATACGAAGAGGGCGTGAAAAAAATGGAACTTCGGGGTTTATAATATCGGTTATCCGTTCTTTCGAAGGATTTTGGTTTTCTGATTTGTTTTTGTTTCTTTTTTTTTTTCGACGAGTCCCGAGGAAGATTTTGTTTGTTTTCGTTCGTTCGATTGTGACGTTGCCGTTGTTGTTTTTCTTTGTTCTCGTACATCGTTAAAAGAGAAGAAATAAAAAAAAAAAATGATTATACGATTCTCGTCGATCTGACGAGAGGAATCGCTTCCTACGATGGTTACGAAAAATTGAGACGAGAAAAAAAAACATTGTCGTTCGTTAAATTTAAGAAAAAGAAGAAAGAAAAAAAAACAATAAAAAAAAAAATTTTTAAAAAGGACGAAAATAATAACCGTCGTCGAAAGAACACACCGATGTGGATATAACCAACAGGAGGAAAAGAAAAAACACAGTATTTTTAAATTTGAGAATACTTACACGACACAAAGAATGGAATTTTTTGTTTAAGATTTGATTTCTGTTTTTTTTTTTGTTTTTGTTTTTGTTTCTTTTTTGTTTTTGCTTCAATCGCGAGCGATATAGTTTGGAAAAAAGAGAAAAAAAAATTATTAATAATAATAATAATAATAATAATAAAGAAGCGCTAGAGATGCGAACGAGAAAGAAAACATTGAACCCCCTCCCCTCCCGCAAACTCTTTCACTTACCATGCGCGCGCGCAACAAGACTCACTAAAATATATATATATATATATATATATATATAATCATTATTATCGTTACGATTAATTATTACATGAAATAAGACTATTTTTTTCACGCGTTATTGCAGTTCAACGAAAAAAAAAAGAGCTCAACCGATAAAACGTTGAAAACTAGGAAAAGAAAAAAAAACAAAATAAAACAAATAGTCGACGTAATGAGAAAAAATTTATTTTCGCCAAACGCGCGAATTATAAAAATCTCAACGACACGATTAATCATCGTGCTGCGCGAACTTCCGTTTCGTTAATACAATTTTTTTTTTGCAATTTCTCGCGATCGAATTGAAACAAAAAAAAATAAGACGAAAAAGAAAAAATAAATGGAAATGAAAATATTTTTACGTCGTGAAAATTTCCTTGAACTGCATTAACGAGTTTCCTGATTTTTTTTTTTTTTTTTTTTTGTTATCTAACGGTAGATTTTTCTCTCTCCTTTCGTCTCGACACCCTCTCTCTCTCTCTCTCTCTCTCTCTCTCTCTCTTTTGTCTTTTCTTTTTCTTTTGTTTTCACTTTTTTTTTTGCATTCGCCCTGTTTTTTTTCCGGTGGTTTTTTTTTTCGTTATCGTTAGTTTTTTTTTTAGTTATTTTTTTTAGTCAGAATCATGGAATACGAATAATTATTATTGTGCCCATCTCTTTGTCCAATCTTTTTTTTTGTTTCTTTCTTTTGACACGTGAGGTCTTTTTCTCTCTTTTTCTTTTCTCTCTCTCTCTTTTTTTTTATGTCTCTCTTTTTTTTCTCTTTCTCTCTCTTTTTTGCTCACTCTCTTTTTTCCCCCATCGTATGTGTTTTTTTTCTGTGGACATATCATAAGAATCGACGTAAATTTTTTTTTGTAATTACACGCCTTGATTAACAGAAAAAAAAATTGAAAAAAAAAAAACAAAACAAAACATAACTTGGTTATAAGAAGAGATAATATATTAGAAAGAAAAGAAGAAAAAAAAAAAAATTCTTGCTCTCTAATTGTAAAGTCTATGTGAGGCAATTTTTGCGCTGATATTTTTTTGCACGGATTGAGTTTTTTTTTGCCTTTTTGTTATTTTTTTTTTGTTATTCGTGTGACGAACAGGAGACACGATATTTTTTCATGGTAAATTAATGACTAGGTAAAAACAAAAAATTATTTCTAACTTTGTTTTTATTCGTAGGACGATGAAACAAAAAAAAAAAAAAAAAAAAAATTTTTTTTGTTTAAAAAATTTTTTTTTTTTTTTTTTTTTTTTTTTTTCCCTAATTGCAACGTGTCTCGTGTTCGCGTTCGATGGAAATACGGACGATAGAAGAGAACGACGAAAGAATGAAACCTCGGAATCGATCGGAACGACGTACAAAGAGGCGTGTACGGTGCGCCGCGAAGGTGTGTGGTGGTGATGAAATTTTCGAGGGAGAGAAAAAGAAAAGAGAGAAAAAAGCAACAAAAATAAAAAAAATCAAAAAAAAAATTTTTTCTTAAATAAAAAAAAAATTGCTCCATACAAAAACGAAAAACAAAGCTCTTCCCTCCTCGACGAGGAGGCGTAAAACGTTTTATTTGTTCCCTCTCAACTTCTGGGGGTAGAAAACTAGCGCGCGTGAGGGACGAGGGGGGCGTGTGGCGAGTCGTCGTCAATTTGGTGAAAAATCAAAAAAAAAAAAAAAAAAAAATCAAAATCAAAATAAAAAATAAAAAAAATATATCAAGTCCGTTCGAGACGAGAAAAGTTTTTGAGAAAATTTTGCATTTCAATTTTGGAATTTTGGAATTTCTCTTCTTTTGTTTGTTTTTTGTTTTTCGCGAGAAAATTGAAAGAAAGAAAGAAAGGTGGGAAAAGAAGAAGAAAAAGAAAAAAAGAGATATGCTTAGAGCAACGATCGATTGCCTGAAATACAAGGCTCGATAGGGGGTGGGGGGTGAAAGGGGTTGAGGGGATGAAAAAATGGAAACGAATAAGAGGAGAATGAGAGAAGAAAAAAAAAGGAAATAATAAATAAATAAATAAATAAATAAATAAATAATAATATAAGATAATGACAATAATGACGGATTTTTTTTTTGTTTTTTTTTTTGTTTTACGATTTTCGTAATGAAACATACCTTGAATTATAAAACGGCGCGGGAGGCTTTTTGTCTCTCGTTGTTTATCATCGAGCCGGACTAGAGTCGTCAGTAGGGCATATAGTAGCCTCGTCTGTAGCTCCTGCGTCGGAAGGGAAAGCAGGAAAATAAATAATAGTTGAGCGTTAAGAACGAAATTTTCTTTTTTTTCGGCCCGAAATCCCAAAAAGTTCTCAAATCCTTTTCGAACGTTTGTTTTTTGTTTTTCTTTGTTTTTGTTTTTGAGACAAAAAGTTAATTTGTTTTTACTGATACTCCCGAATAGTACGAGAGAAACAATAAAAGTGTGAGAGAAAATATTGCGCGAACAACGAGAAAGAAAGAAAGTAAGAGAAAAATTTTGACTCACACGGTTTTGAATTTAAAACTTTTTTTTTTTTTTTAAATAATTAATTCAAAGCTAGGAGGAACAATTCCCAATCGGACATACCCAAGGGTTGGCTCGTCTCTTAACCCTCGTCTCAATTCTCAAATATTCCTGGTTCGTGCAAAATGTAACGCGCGATATACATTTATTTTAATCCGATAAATGCAAAGAATCCGATCGTGCAACCCAAGTAATTTTTCAACCCTATACACACACACACAAACACACACACACACAAACCGAAGACGTGCGCCGTGCGATTTTGTAGAATATGCTCAATTTGAATCAACCCTACACGAGTTTCCAACTCTCTCTCTCTCTCTCTCTCTATCGATTTCAATTCTACACCAGTTTGTTTTCAAGCCTACATGACCAACCAACTGTGTACATGCTTGAATTCTATAAGGATATCCTAAACACAAACAGACATACACACCCACGTGTTTCAAGTCTAGACGAGTTCCAACAAGAATAGTTGATGTCTGCACTTAAAAACTGACACCAGAATTTTCAACACTACACACAGCGGTTTCAAAACTCCATGAGCCATGTAACATTTGAATATTCAACTCGACAAGATTCCCGGTGCTTGTTTTTGAACTCTGCATTAACTACTGCGCTATTGGTATATTCAACTCTACTTTCAGTTGAAGCGTAATGTTGAATACAGTTTGTAAAGAAGTAACTGGTCAGACGTTAAATCGTACCGGTACAAGGAAAATATGTTCAAAGCCCACACGTTTCAATTTTCTAAATGGAAAACAAGGGTGTGTTATCTGCCCTATTGATTAGACTTTACACAATGACTTTGTACAAAAATTCGTGTAGAGTTGAACATATTTTCCAACTGTAAGATCCAACGATGTGCCAGCAGGTCGAAGAGATGTTTCTAACTACGGAGGTAATAACGCAAAACGTAAGAGTGAAGTGAGTGCTACAATACTACTAGCATAACGTATATCAGGAAAATCATGAAGGATTGTAGGTTGAAGTATGTAGGATTGAAAAACGACGAGTTGGAAACAAGTAGGATTGAAGGTTGTCCAATTAACTGCAAGATTTCAATTTTCACGATAAAAGACAGAAGAATTAATTCGTGATCGAACAACCTCGTTCAAATGTAGAGTTGAATATGAAAGCGAGGTAGCGTCGATCCGAGAATTATTTAATACTGCAAGTGTCGAATTGAAAACGTTACAATCCCAAAGATCTATAAAGTCGAATGTCATTTGGGTCAGTAACGATTCGAATTAATTGACTTTAGGCAGTACAAAAAGGATGTAAACTTGAAGTAGAGTTGGTTGAAAAGTTTGAGGATGTTTGAAGATGACAATTGTATGCAATGGAAGGATACGAAACGGGAGAAGATGGGAAGGCGTTATGCCAACACGAGGTGAGGAAATTTCGTATTGCGTTCTATAAAGTGTAGAGTTGAATGTAACGTGATAGTAAAAGCGTTGTAGTAACGTTGAATATATTGCATGCTCGGAGACGTGCAAGTGTGCAAACGTTGTACGATTGGGTGTCCATAGTCGAGTGTTGAAAAGAGGAAAGGTGTGTACAGCATTCGAAAATGTGTGTAGAACGAGAAGTGTCGCGTGTAGTGTTGAACAGCGAACGTTGGACGAGCGGAAACGTGTAAGGTTGAATGCTGTTGTTGATTGGAGACATGTAGAACTGAAGCGTGCGATAGAGACAGTTGCCAAACCAAAACGTTCTACGATCCAGGAAATACAGAGTTCAATATCTTTTTATCACAGAGAACGTGTAGAGTTGAGAACCTTGATAACGATTCTGAAAGTGGAGAATTGATTTTTGTGTTTTGTTTTTACGATTCGGGCACGCCCACCATTGCCCAAAACGTTGCAGAATTGAGCCATGTCCGATTGGTAATTTGCCTTCTCTCCGTTTTATAATTGTTAAAGAAAACAAAAAAAAACAGGGTGACTGAACCCGACACCCTCTGATAAGTTTTGTTAACGGGACGAATTGTGCGATGAATATACCTGTAACCGGTTTTTTCTTTTCTTTTATTCTTGGGCCATACACTATCCACATCCGATACTCTCAGAGTCGCAGAGTTACGTAAGAAAAACTCTCACTCTTTTCTCTACCTTCCTCGCACCCTCACGCTTTTGTAAGCGCTGCTATCGACACAAGCAACAAAAAAAAGCCTCTCTTATACACGACTGGTTAATCAAAAACATTGATATTTGCAAACTCGGAGTACACGGATGGTCGGGGGAAAAAAATTCGTCTTTTTCCCCACCCTCATCACGACCCTCGGTTGATTTAATTCTTGTTTTTTTCTTTCGATGTAGGAGATACAGAGCTGCTTGTAGTGTTGGTTTACAATTTATGATGTATTTCCTTTAGTATTTTTTTTTTTGTTTTTTTTTTCTTTTTCATAATTCTTGTTATTTTTGTTTTTCTTTTCTTTCTGCGTCACGAGACAAACTGTTTTTCGCCCTTTGTCGATGACAAAAATGAACAAAGAAAAAATAAACTATAAATTAATAAATGGTGTCGATCGTCAGGGACAAAAACGCTCGAGGGCGTTCTCGGTACAGGGTTTAAAGTAACGGAGTTATAAAAATGAAAGTTGCGTGAAAAAATCGTGAAATTGGCAAAATTAGAATCGAAAACAAAAGGTGTCGTACGAAGGTCCAGTTTTTAAAAATTATCAGTGGATGTCCAACCATGTCCTTGTCACCCTGTATCACTTTTTTTTTTTTTTTTTTGGAAAATCGTGTTGAATATAACGAAAGAAAAGGAAGAAGGAACGAAGAAAAAGAAACTGTTCTTTTTTTAAGCTTTTTTTGTTCGTTTTTTTTTGTTTTCATAGTTCTTTGTCTTCCTCATTTAATCGGAAACAATTTTACCTGGGTCGCCTCATTGGCCTGTAACCAAAGTACGCGCTTCCACGGCTAATTCCACGTACTCCACCACGATAGCCGCGGGTTCCTCTAGGACATCTGCAATAAATAACAAAAAAAAATAAACATTCTCTTTAATCTCCTTTTTCTTTCCAAATATTCGCTCGATAAATAAATGTCGTACGTGCTTTTTTTTACAATAATATTGAGCTGATGAAATAAAACTTGCGATTGAGTTTCGAAGAATTTCTGTATTATACGACCGTTTCGTTGAACCCAAGTTAAAACTTTGGAAGATGAAATATTTTGCAAAAACATAAGTTTCACCCGGTGTTTAATTAACGAGTGTTTAACTCCTCGTCCAGTAGTACACGTGGACAGAAACTGTCTGGAGCAAACCAACATTCTCTACAGAAAGACTCATAACAATTTTTCTCAGGCATGAAACGAATTCAAAGAAAATTGAATATTTCGTCATTTCTTATCGAAACGTTTGTTTAATTATCCATTAATTTTCGTACAAAAGGTCGAGCCATGGTGCAATATAAATGTGAATTGTTTCGTAAAAAACACTTTTACATTCACCATCTCGCGATATTGTTCGCCAATTCGTTATCGAGTTTTACTCATCTCGAGACGAAGAAAAATTCGATTTGGTTTTTCTCACCTGTTCGTTACCGACATCCCAGGCCTGTTGGTTCTCTTGGGCATGACTTTGATCTGTCGTCCACGGAACATCGACTCGTCCATTGCCATTGCCGTTGGCACGGACTCGCGCTCGGCGAATTCGATATAGGCGAAACCCTTCGGATG
This sequence comes from Netelia fuscicornis, assembly GCA_946811545.1. Taxonomy (NCBI): domain Eukaryota; kingdom Metazoa; phylum Arthropoda; class Insecta; order Hymenoptera; family Ichneumonidae; genus Netelia; species Netelia fuscicornis. Next base: position 13,955,825 of record OX328014.1, on the reverse strand, counting down.
ACCATCGAATTTATTGCAGAGTATCGTTACTCTGTTTACGCTACCGCAACCGTGAAAATGTTGTTCGAGTTCCTCGGCTGTTGCACCGTAATCGACCTATTCGCGAGAGAAAAGAAAATCAAATTGTCCAAATTAATATTGCGAGAGCATTTGAAATCTTGACGAAGAACAAAATCCAATCGTTTCCACTCACATTCCCAACGTAGATCGACCTGTTGTCAACTTCCATTTTGTCCTCCATGGACATATTCAAGGGACTTGCTGAGAGAAAAAATTCATGTTTTTGACCTAAATTAATCGAGGCTCGACCAACTTTTTCAATGCACAAAACAATTCGCTTGTTTGAATTTTTTGAATTAACGAGCAAAAACAAAAATACTTCTTTTATGTCTTGGAATCAAATGACAACAATAAAAAGTCTCTTTAATCGACCGAGCAAAATACTATGCATTTTTCAATTTTACAAATAAATTGAACAAATTGATATTTTCTTTTCTTCTTTAAATTCTTTGCGATAAAAAATGGACAACGTTTGTTTTTTCTATGACGAGCCAAAAAATTGCTTTTCTCAAGATTCGTTGTTCTTTTCTTGATCAAACTCACTGATTCCTGGTGGGCTTCCCATATTCATCTGTTTGTCGACTTCTGACTGTAATTGCTTTAGCTTCTCAGCCTCCTCTTCCATCTCACGCACTCGCGCTTTTATTGCCTCGAGTTCCTGTAATCACAAGAGACAAAAAAAAAAACTTTGTAAAAGAGGAAGCGTCAGATGAATTGACTTGCGAATAAAAAGATAGATGTTCAAAAACTTACTGGATCGTCTATATTGGCCTCGTTGAATTCCCTCTTGGCATCGTCCGACTGCATTATCGAATCGCCGTCTTGACCATTCTCCAAGCCGTCTAGACCGTCTATCTGATCAGCAGCAAGTAAATCCGATTCAGACATTGTTTTTGCTTTACGTCCTGCAATCCGAGAAATTACCCGAATAAACGTAAATAACGACTTCGAAAAAACAAAATTTAAAAAACCCGTCTCGAAATTTCGGAAAACAAAAAATAACCCGCAAATTAAAAAAACAAAAAAAAAAAACGCAAATAATAATTCAAAATGGCGAAAAAGTTTTTCGGAAAAAAAAAAAAAAAAAAAAAAAAAAAAAAATCGAATATCGATCGGACGAAAAAATAATATAGAAGCGGAAGCGTTTTAAAGAAAACCTTGAATTCCCGAATTTTAGGACGTAATGCGAATCTCGTACGAGGATTTATCACGCGAATACCGGCGCTGACTATAAACGTTTCGATCGTAGGTAGGAAAAAAAATATGGCGACGCGCTCGCGTCCGTGCCGTTGAAATGACGAAAATAAAAAACGAGAAATGTCGGAGGCGGAAAATAAAATCATTTTTTAAATTGATTTCGGACGTATTGATTTTGGACGTAAGATGCATTATGAACGACGAGATAACACGAAATTTTAACGAAAACCGGTACGTCTCGTGCGGTTCCCCCCTCCCTCCGCGCCTGTGAACGGTAACATGGCCGGTGTCGTTCGTTGAACGCGTCTCATGGTCGCGATTCGCCCATAGAAGAGAATTCACGATTACGCGTTTGCTAATAGGACGTCTAATATTCGATAATTCATCTCGCGATTGCGAACGATTATTCTGGGTATTTCAATATTTATTCGAATGATTGTACTTACGTGTGATTATAGAAGAGCAGATGGGTTCGCAAAGCTGGTTTTCCGCAGACGGGAAAAACTACGTTTGGCACTACGAGGCTACGAGGTACTGACGAGGAACTCTGCGCGTGGACACGCAGGAAACTCATATATGTGTATGTGTGTGTGTGGGTGTGTGTATGCGCGCGCGTGTGTATGTGTATGTGCGCACGCGTGTGATACTATATGTACCTATGATCAATCGACAATCTTTTTTACCGGTGTCGCACAGTCCCGTTATGTTTTGCCCAAAAGATTATCGCGGCAATGAGAATAAAAAAAAAGATTTTTTTCGACCGTGATGAACCCTATGTCGAATTCACCGGTTGAGGAAGAAGGGAGAATTAAAAAGAAGCGTCCACACTCCCGTCACACACACACATATGAGCGTGACTGTATGATTTTCCGTACCAGAAAAATCAAAGACCCGTAGTATACCGGGGCAGGACACACACCGATTTTAAGCACAAAATTTGAGCCAATAGGAAACCCAATTTCGCTGGAACCAATCGCGTATCGAGTTCGGAGTTTGTCGCGCGATCGTTCCACCAATCGTTTGGTGTAGTGTGGGTATCGCTTAATTACACCAGCCAATCCTGCATTGACAATAGATTTCTCATAGATAATGGAATAGAATTGAGATTACGTAATTGGCTGTTGAATTAATGCGGAACGCACGATGGGCGACATAGGGAGATGTCACGTTGGGGAGAGAACTAGCCAAATGGACTAGATGTAGTAGTCTAGTCGGTATTTCCTTTCATCGTAAAGTAATCGGTAATCGACTCGGTCGGTAACAAAACCCTATGAATATTTTTTCCGAAATTGTTGATTTACCGAACAAATATCGAGAACATGGAGCTTCTCCCGAAATTTAATTAATGACGCTTCCATTCCCGGGTAATTCGAAATGTTAATAGAAGCGTCATTGATTACATTTAGGGAGAGTGGTACTCTCCGATAGATTTTGCTGCGCTCAACGCCACTCCCGGCTAAAATCGAAAATGCTACTCTCGACAAATTTTATACCTTTCCAATAACCCACGGTCTGATTTTCTCCTGTCTAGGCTTCTTCATAGAGAATATTGAGTCTAAGAATTTTAAAAGTATGTTTCCATCGTTAGCTCGAAAAGTAAATAACTGAGCGTGAAATAGGATAGGAAAATATGAACTTCTTCCCTTGCACTCGCAGAAACCTACGTGAACTTGCATCACTCAATAGCAAACTTCAGACTTCTTGTGCTCACTTGTTTTGTAGGCTCTGTAGCTGCCGGTCTTCTGCAACCTCCATCCATGTGTCACAGTTCGTAAACTCCCGTTGGGAAATGTTTGTTTTATCAGAATTAAAAGACGTCGTTAGGATACCACCGTGGAAGTTTAAAAGAAAATTGAACGACGCAATAACCGACGAGTTAAACAGAAAATTGGCAAACAAGGTCTCGTATAATACTTATGTCACAACTCTTGTCTCAACCGATGGTTAACCTCAAATTTTTAGTTTTCGAGTAATGACTTGAAAGTACCCAAATTCATAGCAATAAATCTTCAATTGATATTTTTCTGATAATTGGATTATTGAGAATTGATAGTACAATTATTTGAAGAATACACTCATTCGTTTTTTTAAGGTTCATCGAAATAATCGATAGTACATGCATTTTTTACAAGCAAACTTTCGACCTTAAATTAAAAATTAAAAAATCGTAATTATTCTTTATTTGTTAACGTTGTTATCCGAATTTTTCATAAAAGTATAGATTCGTACGCTAATTCATCAAAGTTTTAACTTATTTGCTAATAATTCAACTAATTAGAGAAAAGTGTTCTTTTTCTTGAAATGAAGCATTTATCATAATGTACACGATATTGACAACTTATTTTTTCTATTAGGTTTATTTGAATGTCGGACTTTGTATTGCACTTCATGACATCACAAAGATCGAAGAATCTTACATATTTCCAGGGGATGGAGCATCTCACACAAAAGTCGTATTCCGCTTTATCGTTTTCCGTCCTTTTATGGAAGAAATACTACTTGGCAAGATACGTAGCTGCAGCGCAGATGGTGTACATGGTAATAAACTATAATTTGATGAATGTAGCAATTTTGCGAAATACGTTATTATTTAGATAAAATATTTTGAAGACTTAAAACTTTATAACAATGTTGACACAGAAAATTAAACTTCACTCAAAAAATATTGACTGACAAGTCCAGTCCCATGTTTATACAGATTTATTCATAGCAGAATTTTTATTCCAGTGACGCTAGGATTTTTTGAGGACATAATTATTCCGCCGCACAAACTTCAGCATCCATCGAGATTCGATCAGACAGAACAGGCCTGGGTATGGGAATACGACACCGGTGATGGTGAAAAGCATGACCTTTTCATGGATGCAGGTATATGACAAAAGAATTCAGCCCTTGAGATAGGAATTCACAAAATAATACATTATATCGTCTGCTATGTTTTTTGTAAAAGGTGAAACTATTCGTTTTCGAGTGGTCAGTGAAACCTTTGTGGAAACTCTACCAACAGGCCCGGCAGTTGCGGGTGAAAGCGTGGAAAAGCCAGAGGCCAAAAGTATCTCACCTTACACATTAGGGGTAAATTAATAATAAAAAATTACAATTTTCAAATTCACTAAACTTACGTAATTTAGAATTAAAATTGATTTTTCTCTAACATTATCTTTATCCTCGTTTTAATCGATGAATTATACCATTTGTAGGCTGCCATCGACGAGCCTGGTCTTGGTCTACTGACTTGGTGGGAAAACACTTGAAGAATTTTTGCTCCACCAAATTTTGGAAAAATATCTTTTTCCAATCTTGAATAATTTACTTTGATGAGCTCGTGACAAATCAACAATTCTCACCGACTCGACAGCAAAAGAACAATAAAAACGAATGCTTGTGGTTGCTAGTAAGGGCAAATAGTTGCATCGAAAAAACCTGTGATCGCTGCAAGAGATTGAACATGGCATAAAAAAAATTTTTGTATTATATCTTTGTACACAGTTTCGGTTTTTGAGATCCTTTCCTTTTTCGTTTTTTATATTTTTGTTAACTGCTCACCTTGCAACGACTCCATAGTCAACTTATGCTCATAACTGAAGAAGCTCGTTCCCACGTAGGCAACGAATATCACATTGATACACTTATGCGGAACAATTATTTGCAGTTCAATGATTCGATGAAACATCCAAATAACGATTACAAGTACTCCACATAGTAGCCGTTTAAAATCCTGCTTACGTGGAGTCGGCATGAATTCTTTTTTTACTCTAAATCATATTGTAGCGATCATTTTTCATTGAAAATTTTATATATCTCACGAACATATTACAGTTTATCGGTGAAGCAACGAACAGACTGCAAATTGAATGTTCATTCATATCATTTTTATTTTCAACTCTCAATTTAGTAAAAAATGGCAGCGACTATTACTTATTCTTTAACGTTGATTCGCTCCACAGGGTGACGTTAGTATGAAAAGAACAAAATCAAATATTTATTCAATACAAACTTAATAAAAACGTATATATAGAATAGTGAAAAGTACAAAACTTGCTTCATTTTTTATAAAATACATTATATAAGTCTTGTCCAATTGCAAAAAATGGTACAAGAATATAATGTTACTAAAAAAAAGCTGTACAGGGCTAGAATAGTGGAAGCAACAATCTTCTACCCCTTATAATCGTCGATGACTTTGAAAAGTTTCTGCCAAGATTCGTCGAGATCAGGCTTTGTGAGTCCAACGCGACAGAAGCTTTGAAGCAAATCTTTGTTGGCATCTACGAATTCCTCGCCTATCGATTAACGAATAAAATGATTAAAGAAAACAAAATCTTGCAAATATGTTCATTGCTTCCTCGTGATTTATAGCGATTCATAAAGTACACACGCGTACATATATCATCAACATGTTATTTTGATAACATGAGAACAATGAAGTTTGTTTCCACAAAGAGAAAGCCTTTTCCACGAGGAAGCAAAAAGAAACCTCAACTCGAAAGGAGAATCTTACCAGCCTCCACAGGATCGATCGTGAACATGTGCTCAATGCGCCAGTTTCTACTTGCAAATTGCAAATACCATTGAAATTTGAGAAGTACATGGTCGTCCATCTCAGGCTTGTGAACATAGATCATAACACCTCCTCCATTGTCGTGACATTTTTCAAGCGACGTATATCGCTTAATTTTCTTTGCATCTAGTACCTGAGCACGCATCACACTCTGTTCGCTATAATCAGAAACGGCTAAAAAAAATTTGATATTGATGAATTCAAGATAACCGTTAAATATGATCACTACCATTAACTCACATTGAAGCTAGTTAATGGATAATTTTGTGCTATAATACGTAGTTGACATTGAAACATTGTGACAAGAATGCCCTGCATTTGATTGAAATAAACTAATAAGAAATAAAAAAAACCCTTGTAACAATTATTTTACCTGACATGAGACACGAAAAACTTTTCTCGTGTGTGAATTTTTGAACCCAGGGTGTGATTTCGAGCATATAAGCTTTATCTACATTGACGAAGTGACAATTTATGTCTTGGGCTTCGTAGTCGTCGACATCCTGATGAATCGAAATGTTATCATTAGTTTTATCATTATTACCGGTCACTATCACTAATTTTTTATAATTATTTTGATAATATACCGCAATTTTGACAGTGAGTTCGAGAGAGAACTGAAGAGCTTTTGTCACTACGTGAGCATCAAATCGATAAATATCATCATGAAGCCAATTCTTTGTCGCATCCTTGAATTGTATGCCAAGAATTGATTGAGAAACTTCGCAGCACTTCTTGGAGCTGTTGTTGTTTCTTGACGACTGATTGTCCTCTTGATTGGGATTGGAGAGGAAAGCTCGAAACAAGCTTTAAATAACGATTTACTTGTTAATTAAGTAAATTATAGAATATGAAAGATTAACAGAACAAAGAACAATGCAAAACTCACTCTGGCATGCGAACAGCGAGATTTTTGGAACCACTCTTTCCACGTTCTTTGACCTCGTTCCTCAATTTGTAGACCTTCTCCACGAGCATCGCCTTGATTTGCTCCAACTCATTAATGCTTTTCTCTTCTAAAGACATTGTTAAAGGGAGAGATTTCTCCTTGGACATTGAGAAAACGTAATCACACGGCTAAAGTAACTGATATTTATTTGGTGGTTTGTTTACTACGACAGCCATTTGTAAATCATTTTGAATCTGGACATCTGGAGTTGCGCTGTTGGTGAAATTGGATATAGTTGCCTACCTTACCAACGCTCGGTATTTCCACGTAAATTATCGGTGCAGTACCATTATTTGTTGCACTTTTTTCCCGCTTAAGCGTACGGTAGTCAAAATAGGAAATGACACACAACCATGAAATCGATGGATAACGTTCTTTTTACTAAAATAAGTCTCCATGAATATTCTGAGAAAGTTGGCCTCTTATGGATGCGTACTTTTGTAGCTAAAATAAAGTAGGTTCGAAATGACACATGAATTCAGAATATGCACAAAGTTAAAGATCTATTGATTTACAAAAAGTATACAAAATTTGCCATAAATAGGGTATACGTGTGGTTGTTATATCAGTAACACTATTTATGGTCGTACGCATTATGTAAATACGACGCAGCTGGTCCAGTTAACATAGAATCGAGAATAATAAAATATTTTGCAATAATGATTATTTATAAGAGGATAAACTCGCAGTCGGTAAAGTAGATTTTCTTTCTATCTAGATCTCACATAACCTCGATAAAAATAATCGTACGATTATCATTGAACAATGTTTCTTTTTACCATGATATGGTAATACAGAGCACTGCAATCTTTTCTTTACCGACGGAAATGGATCACGACAAATCTTGGCGGGAAATATCAAGATTTCGAATCACAATTTCATACTGTTTCCACAATAAACGTTATAGATTTCTTGCTGCTAAATATGACTTAAAAAAAAAGATAGGTTAAAGCCTGAGAAATGAAATAAAATGATGTACCATTGAAAACTCTCCGATCGTTGCATTGTTCAGTTAAAACTACAACTACAAAATAGTAATGCGGCACTACACAGGATTGTGAAAAAATTTCAATATGATTCCAGTTAACTCGTATAACACGTGGTGGAACGTAAGCATGTTGTGTCGCCTAACCTCAGTACGTAAGACCGTAAAGCATATCGGTTTACTGTGGAATGACATATATATACACCTACATGCCTAAGTAGGATTTCCCACGCCGTCGTGGTTCGCTCATGACAGTGAGTAAGAGCGAGAGAGACGGAAGCTGGTTCGATAGAGGGGGAGGCGAGGAAAAGAGAGGGGATAAAGACGTCGAGCGGTAAGAGACGAATCCAATATCGATTCAGTCGCGGTGAAACCACCCCCGAGCGCGTGTGGTTTTCAACCCCTACTGACTGAGGACTGATGACGAGGGTGGAAGTGCTTTAAACGTTGTTATTATTATTATTATTATCATTATCATGTAAACGAAAATTATAATATTAATAATATCGGCTAACGAGTCGGGTATATTATTTTGTCACGTATAAAATCGAACAAAGGAAACAAAAACATTAGGACCATATAAAAAATAGTGATATTGAAAATCCGCGGGACGACAAACGTAAATGGAGGGGGTGTCGAAGTTTCTGTTTTTGCTCCCATCGCGCATCAGACAACTATCCCTCTGTCATCTTTCTCTCTCTCTCTCTCTCTCTCTCCCTCTCTCTCTCTCCCCTGTTTCTAGACGAGCATGAGCGCGTCTATCGAGATTTCGTCTCGCGAATACCCTCGAAGATTTCCAGTGTGGCTCGACGCTCGTGTTCCGTCGACCGAAAATCGTTAAGGGAGGACGATTCTGTTTTTTCTTCTTTCCTTTTTGCAACATCGCAATTTTCAATCGTTAAAAAATTATTGTCGCCTTTCGAGAAAGACGTAAACGAATAGAAATTGGAAATTGTAACGGTCGAGTTGTGTACGCCGAGTGGGATTCCCCGTCCCAGCCGGGTGCCAACTGAACGGAGAAACGACTCTCTCTCGTCGAGTTCAGTATTGATTCAGCCTGGTGGAAGCCATGCTCCATCTCCCTCGCGTTCCAACGCTTCGCGCGTGTTTTTTTCTTTCTCTTCTCACGACCAACCGTACACACGACGTATAACGAGCAGTTTAATTCCTGGAATCTTTTTCGATAACGAAGTGACAGTAAAGGCGAACTATACAATAGCTAATAATAATAATAACAACAATAACAACACAAACTCGTTATTACGATGAAATAAAATGACGATCGATTTTAAAATGGCCGATTTTTGTGTACCGTAGAACAAGTGAGAGTCAGCCATAAAAAGAACTATTTTTTTTTTCACATCGAGCACGAATGAAACGCGTTAAATTTTACACTCTACGTTAAATAATAATAATAATAATAATGACAAAAACTGTTTAATCATAATTTAAAAAAACACACAAATTTCGAAGAAAATTACGGACGCAACGAAAATTCGTCGGGACATTGTTGTTTTTTTTTTCAAAAATTGAGAAAAATCGAGATATCGTGAAAAAATGAGGAAATACCGGAGGACAAATTTGAGCTCGTCCTGCCGTTGAATATCCGGCAGGTGGATTCGTTCACCTCGTTGACCCGTGTCTTGCGTCAGAAGTGTGCCGTGGTGGTGGGAAATTGGAGAAAAGATATTTTGGAAAAAAAATCGAAAAAATTTGAATTTTTGAATTTCGTGTGCTTTTTTTCATTGGTTTCGTTGGGTCATTGATGTTTTCGTTGGTGAGAGCGAGCGATCAGGGGGCTGCAGTGGTGTCGGTGATGCAGCACAACGGTCGCGGCCGAAAGGGTTGAACGGGTCACGTAAGGGAGAGAGAGAGAGAGAAACTTGTGAGAGCGCCCCCCCCCCTCCCCCGCGCCCCGTCGCAGCGTCCAACCGATCCCTCCCGCCCCTGACAACTTCGCCGTGATTGGCACGGCCCAGCTCAGGGCTCGAGCAACGTACAGCAGCACGGAGTTTATTATGTCTTCGATATCGGCCCAGGGCGTCGTCGAGAGGGCCAGCGCCGAATTGACCAAAAGAATCAATGGACTTGGACTTCGTGCTTCGAAGCATCATGGTAAGATTAATCTTTCGCGAGTAAATATTTTTTTTGTTTTTTTTTTTTTTTCGTTTTTTTTTTGTTTGGACAATTCGACAAGATGTTTTTATTTTGGTGTTGGTGAAAAATTGAGGGATGAAAATTCGAGTGAGTATTCAGGGATGAAAATTCGAGTGAGTATTCAGGGATGGAAATTGAGGGATGAAAAGTCGAGTGAATATTATGGGAGGAAAATTTAAATGAAAATTGAGGGATGAAAATTCGAGTTAATATTCAGGGGATGGAAATTTGAATGAAAATTGAGGGATGAAAATTCGAGTCGATATTAAGGGATGAAAATCCGAGTATATATTAAGAGAGGAAAATTGGGGGATGAAAAGTCGAGTGAATATTAAGGGAGGAAAATTTTAATGGAAATGGAGGGATGAAAATTCGAGTGAATATTAAGGGATGAAAATTGGGGGATGAAAAGTCGAGTCGAATATTAAGGGAAGAAATTTTTTATGAAAATGGAGGAGGGATGAAAATTCGAGTCAATATTAAGGGATGAAAATTGGGGGATGAAAAGCCGAGTGAATATTAAGGGAGGAAAATTTAAATGAAAACTGAGGGATGAAAATTCTAGTGAATATTAAGGGGATGAAAACTTGAATCGATATTTCGGGATGAAAATTCAAGTGACTATGAAGGGATGAAAATTCCAGTCAATATTAAGGGGATGAAAATTTGAATGAATATTTGGGGGATGATAATTCGAGTGAATATTAAGGGATGAAAATTGAGGGACGAGAATTCGAGTGAATATTAGGGGATGAAAATTGAAGGATGAAAATTCGAGTGAGTATGAAGGGATGAAAATTTGAATGAAAATTGAGGGATGAAAGTTCGAATGAACATTAAGGGATGAAATTTTTTATGAAAATTGAGGGATGAAAAAATTCGAGTGAATATTAAGGGATGAAAAGTCGAGTGAATATCAAGAGATGAAAATTGAGGGATGAAAATGCGAGTGAATATTAAGGGATGAAAAATTGAATGAAAATTGAGGGATGAAAATGCGAGTGAATATTAAGGGATGAAAAATTGAATGAAAATTGAAGGATGAACATTCGAGTGAATATTAAGGGATGAAAATTTGTATGGAAATTGAGGGATGAAAATTCGAGTGAATATTAAGAAGGGATAAAAATTTCAATGAAAATTCGAGTGAATATTAAAGGGTATGAAAATTTGTATAAACATTGAGGGATGAAAATTCCCGTGAATATTAAACGATGAAAATTGAGCGGGGAAATTAAAGAATTAAATTTAATCGACCATAAGAAAAACAGAACTTCGGCCAAAAATAAAGGGATGATATATTCGAGCATGAGATTTCGATTTTAAAAATTGGGGAATCAAAGTTTGCCTGGGACCTCGATTTTCAAAATCTCTTTTTAAAAAACTCCGTAGAACGCGTGGTCCTATGCGTGTGTGTGTCCTCAAACGAGACGAATGAGATTTCTGCAAAATCTCCGTTTTAAAATTTTGCATTGATCACGTGCCAAAATGGTGGCTTTGAAAAATTGGAGCATGAAAATCGCGATTTTGATTTTTATTTCTCAAATCTCGTCACAAACCATAAATTCTTCAAATATAAAACGACCCAAATACTCAAATTAAAATTAAAAAAATATTATATTCAATTTAAACAAAAATAAACAATTACAACCCCCCCCCCCTCCCCGCAAGTTTTAAAAAATATTCTAATCACGCAAACTCCTACGTATTTTTAATTCTCTCATATTTTTATTCAATCCACTCGATGCATTCCCATATAATTTAATTGCCGATTATTTATTTTTTAGCATTCCGGATGTTATCGCAATTTTTATCATTACATAACCGCATTTCCGTATTTACGAATTCCGAGCCCTTGTACCCTTGGCTCCGGCAAGAAGTCACACGCTCGTTTTCTTCCTCAACGCCGGATCGTGGAAACTTGACGAACTTCGGACAGATGGCAGCACCGACTCCGCGACCGAACCGCGAGCGTTCATTGGCTTTGCGTTTCACGTCGAAATAGCTTTCATCGATATTACCACGGCTTACGTTCGTCACGAAATGTTTTTCGTTCATGGAACAAATTTAAAATCCAGTACCGAAATATCCTACCGAATTTTCACTCTGGAATCGTTAACCTACAAGTATAAAGAAAACAAACCGAATCTAAATTCTTGAAGTTTGAGGTGTACATAACCTCATTGTTACTTTCAGCTTATTTAAGGAGATTCGTTGATTGGAGCGATACCAAGATAAAAGTCTAATTTTTTTTTTGTATAGCGTTGTCAAACCCTTCGTCCATGCATAAGCAGAATTTCCACGAGATTTACCGCACAGTTTTTGAAATATTAATTATTAAAGTCAGTGCAATTAAGATAGTTCTATCGTGACATTAAAATCGAAAAATTATTTTTCCGTTTTTCTCACATACAAAATGGTTTGAGGGCTCGAGTTAATAAAGAAAAATTGTTGCAATTTGACTAAAGAACGACATACTCCAAATTCAAGGTCATCCAAGGTAATTTGTACTTGCTGAATAATTACAAAAATTGCGAAAATTCTTTTCTTTAGATTTTTTTGAAAAACTAAATAAAGCTTCTTTGATGTTGTATAAAAATGTATGTAAAGTTTTAGAAGGCTTCATCGGGTAGAAGCCAAGATATTTATGGATGAAAATGCAACTTTTAACACGCGCTCTTATGAGAGACTGACGAAAATTCAGATTTTCACCAATAAATATCTCAACTTCCGCGTGGTCAAACCTTCCAAAAATTATTACACACGTACATATGACATCAAAGAAGATATATCCAAATTTTCAATAAAATCTTAAGAAAACGATAAAACGATAGAACTACCTTGACACACGTAGACGACAAAATGTGCACATCCTCGTATATATCAATTTTTTTGTAGCACTTGGAGCCAAGACACACGTAAAAAAAGCTGATGGTTGCATTCGTTGATTTTTTGTGATCAATAGGACACCTTGAATTGAAAAGCTCACCGGAATAAACAATTTTTTTAAAATAAATTAAAGAAAAAAAAACCTTTTTTAAAAACAAGCTTTTATTATTTGTTAATAAAATGAACTAAAAAGTTAAAAATAAATTAACTCTATTAAAAAACATAACACTTTATAAGTACATTGTAACCTTTAACGATAATTAAGCTTCTTCGTCTACGATAAAATAATTCCATATCGTACACAATTATATATTTATAACACTAAAACTTTACACCTTAATTATTAAATTTTCCCGTTTTTATCACAGTCCCAATTTTATAAATAAAAGCGTGTTACATTTTGATGGTATAATTAAGAACATTTAGCACCTTCATTTTCCTCTTGCTATCACAATGTAGGTAACATGCTTTTATTTATAAAATTGGGACTGTGATAAAATCGGGAAGATTGAATAATTAAGGTGTAAAGTTTTAGTGTTCAAAATATATAATTATGTACGATATGGAATTATTTTGTCGTTAAAGGTTACAATGAACTTATAAAGTGTTATATTTCTTATTAGACTTAATTTATTGTTAACATTTTAGTTCATTTTATTAACAGATAATAAAAGCTTGTTTTTAAAAAAGGTTTTATTTCTTCAATTTTATTTTTAAATTTTTTTTTATTTACAATTTTTATGTCATAATAATATTGCATTGTCATCCGATTTATACATGCATGCAAGGTTTCAGCTCAATCGGAAATCGGGAAGTGGATCAAATTTAACTTGCAAGATTTGATTACAGACTGACAGACAACGAGACAGGTGAAAATAAATAAAAGCTTGTAATAAGCAATTAATTCAGGAATAAAGTCTAGAAAAATCGAGGTATTCGCCGGGCGCGAGGGACAAATGGCAGCTATCGAAATTACGACGATGTCAAACTTCGACAATACGACGTATTACCAAAGTCGAGTAGTACCTATTACGTTTTTTCCCCCATATTATTAAAATAATAGGAAACTCGAAATTCAATACTTAAAAAATATTTCTCGAAAAATTGGGAATATACACATAAATAAAAAGTCTGGGTATTGCGGCACAAAATGGAAAGTTTACTAAAAATAATGAAATATATTTAAAAAAAAAAGAATTTTTATTAAAGGTGAAAGGGAGATGGAGAGATTGACCGGTGTAATATCGACGGCTGCTATTGTAACTGCAATCAAATCGATAAAGGCCAACGCTTAAACCAACCCCATTGGACACCAATAGCGTAATCTTTCGATGCTCGCAGAGTCGCTTGATTTCCAACTTTCGCGCAAGCAGCTTCCCATTTTTATATTTGGAAAAATTGTTTTTCTTTTCCGAGTCTCGATCGACGCTAAATTTTTAAACAAATTAAAAATAACGTTTCGTCATTTCCAGTTAATTTCCATTGCTTGGTTGATTTTTTAATACAAGAAATAAAGATTTCTTTCGTGAGTTGCAGAAAACGATAAATAAATAATATTTTGGGAATTTTATTTATTTATTTATCTCGTGGAAATTTTTTTTTCCAAGTCTCGATCGACGCTAAATTTTTAAACAAATTAAAAATAACTTTTTGTCATTTTCAGTTAATTTCCATTGATTGGTTGATTTTTTAATACAAGAAATAAAGATTTCTTTCGTGGGTTGCAAAAAACGATAAACAAATAATATTTTGGGAATTTTATTTATTTATTTATCTCGTGGAAGTTATTTTTTTTTCCAAGTCTCCATCAACGCTAAATTTTTACACAAATTAAAAATAACTTTTCGTCATTTTCAGTTAATTTTCATTGCTTGGTTAATTTTTTAATACTTTTATTATTTCATTTTTCCATATTTCATAGGAATTTTATTTATTCATTTATCTCGTGAAAATTATAGGAAGAGTTTGATTCTTTGAAATTTTTGTCAAATAAAATTGAAAAATTATGATAAAAATTCTTAAAATATAAATAAACGTTTGCTAATTTTTTTAACTGGAAATATACTTGTCTAATTTCACTTCTTCAATCAAATCAAAGCTTTTTTCTCGACAAAATCATTTTCAACGTTCCAGGCGTATTTAAAATATTTGAAAAACTTGAAAATTATTCTTTTTTTCCCAAATTTTCCAAAATAAAAAATTTAAATTGCTTCAAAATTTTTGATTAAATCTTTTAAAAATTTGAAAAGCACAACATTTTTATTTCCCAAAATATTGTAAAAGGTTGAAAATTTATATTTTCCGAAAAAGTGTAAATGCGTGTGGGTCTTCGCCTTGACCGCGCTCAAGTGTAAATAACTCGAGTATGACTCGACTTATCGATTTGTAACTCGGTACATACATAAAACGATCGGCCTTCTTTATTCGACGTGACTTTCGTCCACTGAAACTCCCAATTGCATATCTCAAGAGCGTTTGCATTTTGTTTTGAAAAATATTTACAACTCTTCCAGCAATTTCAAGTTTGCAATTGCCAATCAGAAATTTGTATACCAACAGACCAGTCGACAGCTATTCTTTATACTATAATAAAAAAAAAAGTAAACAAATTCACATTTTATAAAATTTTAATTTCTTTAAATTTGTCAATTTTTCAAAAACAAATTGCAACATCGTTTTCGATTTTGCAAATGGACAACAGCCTGTCGATTCCCTTTGCACATAAACACCAAGGGCACTAACGATCGTCGAGATCGATAAGTCTAATCGATAAAACAAATCAAATTTCAGAAAATCTAAAAACTTATTTGATCGTCGAATTTTTAAGGGTTGGACAAACATTGGGAAAGCTGTTGATTCGTTCCTGGGCTTTTCTAACCGAGACAAGATCGTGGATGAAAAAAAAACGTGTAAATTTTTATTCGAACGCTTTTAAAGATAATAATTATTCGAAAAATTTATCAAGTAACAACGATGCAAAAAAAAATCATAAAATATGAATTGAAGGAATTTTGAATTTTGTCGAATAAATATTAGCTCACGGTGTTGTCTCGCTATTTTATTTTCATAAATATTGCACGCGTGTCGGTTCAAAACTCGAGCATGTAGCAGCTTTACAGCCGGTTCGTCCGACTGGCCTCTTTCTTTCTTACATTACCCACGAAACTGGAACGTGGCCAGAGGATTTCGCGGTTGTGGCAAGTTGACGTTTCAAGATTATCAAAAATTAATTTTGATCCAACAATTTTTCAGATTTCTTTTTTATCCAGTTAGAATTTTTTTTAAATATTTTCAAAACGTGTTTCGTTCCATAAAGGACAAGAATCTCTGAAATTGTTCACCAATTTTCAAATTTCTCACCTGATTGAAAAATCAAAATAGAGAGTGAAACAAAGTTTTTGATAAAACTGAATGATGTTCAAAGTGGTCGAGATTGACCTCTGGAATTTCGAGGCTCGTTATCGTTTGGATAATCTTTCCAATCTTTCAACAATTTTTAAAGCTTTTTTTATTTGCAAGTTGATATTATAAATTGTAATAATGAACAAGATAATTAAAAAAATGAACAATATTTAAATCAACAAGAAATAAAAGTCATTATTAATTTTTTAATTTTAATTATCGATATTCTTCTCTTTTAAATTATTGATAATTTGCGTACGACAATTTTTCATATCAAGGGACTATTCCAGTGTGACTAGGTTTTGAATAAAATTCGATAATCGGTCCAATTTTTTTGGTTCGCTCCAATGACTTCATATTGTACATAAAAATATTATTAATTTTTCTTGTTATATTTTTTATATAATGTTCTTGGTGATTGAAAAAATAGTGCATGATGTTAGAGTCGCACTTCTCAAAAAATTGTCTGAAAGAAAAAACGGAAAAGATTATTAACTAGTATAAAAACTGTAGAATTTTTTTGATTTAATGAAGATTAACAAAATCGTGGCTATTTCAAAATTAAGTGTCATGTCGGGCTCTTTTTTGACAGTTTTTCGTTCGAAAAAAGTGAAAATATCAAATAAAAAAAACGAAACAAATTCCTTTTTCTAATTAATAATAAAAAAAGGCTTTGGCGCCTTGAAATATTTGAATTTCGCGACTAAAATCAAACAGCATCTTTATGAAAGTTCATATTTTTGAATAATGTAGTAAAGAAAACGTAATTTGAATTTTGCGAGCAAGATTTAATAACGTATTTATGAAAGTTAATATTTTTGGATAATGCAAAAAAAAAACATTTTTCAAACATTATGCACCAGAATGGTCTCTTAAGCACTAGGTGCTATCTTATTCAAGAATTATATAATTAAAAGTCACCCGATTACTTGTCGTCGATTTATCGATTTGTTTTACAAGGACTCGCGCACCAGCAATCGTGCCTTTTACAACTTTTTATACAAGGTTGTTCTTTTTTAATATTAGAAATTCTTTATAGAAAATGTTAACAAAATGTCTTTGTAAAAATTCAATATAATGTTTTAAAAAATCGTTCAATTCTTTTATATGAAAAAAAAAAGAAAAAGTCTCGTTTAAGTAAATAAATAAAACTCGTACTTGTTTCTCGAAAAATTATTATGATTTACAGTATAATAAATTATGCAAATTCTAACGTTTAAATCAATATTTTATTTTTATTTTCTGAAAACAAAATAGACCATGAATTCAAAAAATTTGACAATAACTATTAGTTTATAGTATAATAATTAGCTGCCTAATTGTAAAATCTCATTTATCTCGGATCGACAATTTTGAAAATATTTCTGATATCGATTATTTAAATGTCATTTCGATAAATTGCAGCCAAAGTTTCGAAAAATGTTATTCGTTATTTTGAAATATTGTTAAATAAATGTCTCACACAATAACTTCTTAAAGCACCGGACGAC
This sequence comes from Netelia fuscicornis, assembly GCA_946811545.1. Taxonomy (NCBI): domain Eukaryota; kingdom Metazoa; phylum Arthropoda; class Insecta; order Hymenoptera; family Ichneumonidae; genus Netelia; species Netelia fuscicornis. The sequence continues at coordinate 13,938,135 of OX328014.1, read as the reverse complement.
GGTGTGCACCCGGTAGGAGGGTGTATTCTCAATATTTCTTTTCGAGCAAACGATGAATGTTTTTTTTTATCGATATACAATATACAGGGTCGAATATTCAATATACAGGGTGGTCCACGCAACGTGTGCACCTCTTTTACGACCAAAATATGTGTTGTACGGAAAAACGTTAGATACAAAAGTTACATGGTTTATAAGCCTACATCATGTGGCACGTTTATTTTTCTTCTAGGTGGAGGCGTTTCGGTCATTTCAAGGTCAACTTTGTTTTTTTAAAGGAAATGCTATATTTTGAATAGTGTAATGTGGTAGAGTATCGAATTCTGAATAAAAAAGTATAGACCTTTATTAGCCCTAAAGTCAATAGCTAACGAGTAATTTCACTTTATTAGTTTAAGTACAGTTAGTGACTCGTGGATTATCGCAATTAAAATAATTGTTCGAATTGATGTCCATTAACATCAATACAGTAAGGTAATCTATTAACTAATGAAGAAACTGCATTCTGAGTCATATCGTAGTAGATTTGAATCTCCAACTTGATATTACGTAAAAGGAAATTTTAAAGTAATAAAGTGAAATTACTCGTTAGCTATTGACTTTAGGGCTAACAAAGGTCTATACTTTTTTTTATTCAGAATTTGATACTCTACCACATTACACTATTAAAAATCATATTACGCTATAAAAAAAATAGCATTCCCTTCAAAAAAAAAACAAAGTTGACCTTGAAATCTCCGAAGCGCTTCCACTTAGAAGAAAAACAAATGCGCCACATGGCATAGCCTTATAAACCATGTAACTTTTGTATACAACTTTTTTCCGTACAACACATATTTTGGTCGTAAAAGACGTCGTTGCGTGGACCACCCTGTATATACATAGAAGACATTACACAATTTTTTTATTCCAATCATAAGAATAGTTTGCGGTCTACACCGCTTCCAAAAGCCTAAAACCAAACAAAAATAACGGACTAGCGTATTTTATCTCTTATTTTTACAGAAAATTTTCATCGTTAATGAAAAAAAACAGAAGGGACCTGTTATTTAAAAAAAATCCCTACGTGGTTCCATAGAATCCGGATTTTCGAACATTTTAAGACTTGCTACATGCAAATCGGTTGACTAGTTTGTTAAATATGTTGTCAAACAGATTGAAAGACTTCGTTTCGAGAAAAACGCATTCAAAGTTTTACTGAAGGATAGTTCGACTACAAACTAAATTATATAACTGTATTTTTTTTTGGATCTTATAATCAGTCAGCTATATCCTGTTTCTTAAAATCAGTCAGCTATATCCTGTTTCTTAAAATCAGTCAGCTATATCCTGTTTCTTAAAATCAGTCAGCTATATCCTGGCCAACCATAGAACAGCTCCTCAGCATCCAGAGAATCATCATTTTTGTGTGTTTTGCACATGGACATCCTCAAGTGTGTTTTTTGGGGGTTCGTGCTCGGTGTCGCTTCTCATAAATATTTAGACAATATTGATAGAGTACTTCATCAATTTTTATCTCCAATATCTCCAATACATTAATGAGACCACTACACATTCTTCGTTTAGAGCAGTGTTTCCCAACCGGTGGTCCACGGACCAAAGGTGGTCTGTGGGAGCCTACGGGGTGGTCCGCGGGAGAGTCCGGTGACTACTTATAAAAAAGTAATATTTCCCCGTGATTAAATCAAAATTACGATTTTCGTTGAACGAGATTAAGTAAATACATTTGTTCTGATGAATATCAGATATTTATTGAATTATCTTTGACATAATAAAATTATTAGAACATACCATAACTAACACAATCATAATAATTTTTGTACCATGTAGAAAATGAGTTTTCAACATGATACAATATAGCCTACCTTCTGAAAATTACCATTTATATGTTTGTACTATTGTTAATTATAATAGTTTCTTAATTAATAATAATAGTTTGTTTTTGAAAAATTGTTGTATTTAATCACCTTTCAATTTGGTTACAACTCATAAGATGTATTAATAATGTAATGTGTGGTGGGTGGTCCGTGGTAAAATTCACTATCAGGCTGAGTGGTCCGTACACATCTACAGGTCGGGAACCACTGGTTTAGAGGAAACGAAGGATGTGTATTTATCTCATTAATGTTCCCTCCAAACGAAGGGTGTGTCACTTTGTTGCCACTTTTCTGAAACCACTTTTTTGACAAAACGATTCAGGCCCGAGAAAAATATATTTGAAGGTAAACAAAAGTGGTCAAATATTTTAACAAAATTTCAAAACGATGTCAAAAAATTCTGAAACAAAATATCGAAAAAATGGTTCGACACATTGTTTATAACACTTTAATATACACGCACAACAAAAATGGTCAAAATCGGACGTACCGTTCCTGAGAAAAGATACATTGAAAATAGGCATTTTTTCGAAGCAATGTTTTTCAACATCAACTGGTCCCAAAACTTGTCTATTTCGAATATCCTCTAAAACCCTATACAGAATTATCAATAAAGTCTTTCTGAACAAAACTAAAAAAAAAAATCATCGAAAAATGTTGAATAGTTTTGAAGAAATCTCAATTTGAAGCAAAGATCAGATCGATGCTTGCGACTATGTCGAACCTCCTTAAGGTATTTCTACCGCAAAATGCTATTCTATACATTCTTTTAAAAATTTAACCATGTATTTGTGAAAATGATATCATTTCAAAAAAAAAATTTCAAAAGGTTTGACCGTCCAGGATTAGAGATAATTGAATTCAAAATTTGCTATCTTTACTAGCATTTTACATGTGAAGCATACGGAAACGGTACATTTTAATTTTTCATTTCTAAACTATTCTATAGATTTTCTTAAAAAACTATTCCCTGACCGGATTATACATAAAGAATATGCATGTAAATTACTAATATTATTGACCATGTCGTTTCGTAGATATCATTACAAAAAGTATTGAATTCTCGGTGCAGAATCAGTGAGTGGTGTGGGTAACAGTTACATATGGCAACAGTATACCTCGTACGCGGAAACTGATGCGATTCGAAATTTTTGAAGATTTATGAACGAACAATATTCAAATGACGTATTTATAAACTAAATATAATACAATATTAAAATTGACCAGAATAAAGAAACAAATTAATTTTTTCTTTTATTTTAAAAATATAGAAAGAGAAAAAATTCAATAATCTATTATATAATTTATTATATAATTTAATATTATATAATAATTTATTAAAAATAAATAACATTGACAAAAAAGAAAAAGAAAAAAATGTTTGGTGAATATTTTGACTGTGTGAACAGGCCTTCGAGTTAAAAATTTTAGGCACATGACGTACAGAGCGCCATTACAGTTTTCTATGCTCTGATGGAAAATTTTTGGCGCAGACTGCCGCGGTAGAACTACCTTAAAGAAATTGAAAAAATTCAGGAGAGTAGTTTAGAATCTATAGAAAGAGAGCGTGCATTGAGTGATGAATAAAAATTCATTTTTATTATTGTTATTTAATGAAAACTGATGGAGACTTAGTGATTTATAGAAACAAGCTAGGCAGCCAGACTATGTGTGTCAATGGAGGGTTGATATTTGCATTTTTACTGATTTAATTACTTTAGTCAAAGGATTGCGGTGCGTACTCCTTCAAAATATCTCACGTACCTATACGTCACAATTTTGTAAATAATCGTGTTCTAACAGTTTCTCGAAGAAAGAACTCTCTTAGCTTGCCAAAGTCAAAAAGATAAGATTGATAAATTCTCTTTTGCTTCTTATCATTGAATATTCGAAAAAATCTATCGAATTCCAAAAGCTTCGTTACTTTGAAATTTATAACGACGATCAAGAACTTTGCACGAGGTGTGGTAAGAAAAATTCGAGAACTTGTTGAGAATAAAATCAACCGCGTTGATTCTAGATTTTTAATTAAAACGATATTATTCTCTGCCTTAAATATCACCACGATCCGAAGAAACGTCTGTCGCATCGAATAAACTCGTATTACTATTATTTTTTAATTACCAGTCCTCTGCCATCAAATTCTATCAACGTCATTAAAAGACTATTATTAGAAGAAAACACCTGCCGTTCATTCAACCGATCATTCCTTTATCATACATACATATAAGAACGAGAGTAAAAATCGAATGGCTGTTTTTATAACACGGAAACATCGTCGTGAAAAATAATCGGATGGCGATAAAAATTAATTAACATAAATTAATGAATTGATATAAAAAATAGTGAGTTGTCTTAATTACCAGTAAATAGATAAAAATGTTTTGATTATAACTAAGAAAATATTTTGTTTGTAATTAACAATACGATAAAATAATTTTCCTTAAAATAAAGTAAAAAAAGATGAAAATTATGTTGAAGTGCTGGCTATAACTTACATTAGACACTTTCCAAACATGTTATTAATTCCTTCGCCTACATCATGGTACAAAAGGCGAGCTCGAAACAAGTAGCAGAAATTCGAAACGCGATACGTTCTTTGGGCAAAACAAATAGAAAACATACGCCTGACTCGCAAATATCAATTCTGATCCGCATAGGCACGACTCAAAACGTAGTGTAAGACACTAAAGTAGTTCTATCGTGAGATTAAAATCGAAAAATTATTATCGATTAATTCGATTAAATTATTTTTCGATTCAGTTTTTCTCACATACAAAATGGTTTGCGGGCTCGAGTTAATAAAGAAAAATTGTTGCGTATTGACTAAAGAAGAACATACTCCAAATTCAAGGTCATCCAAGGTAATACGTACTTGCTGTATAATTACAAAAATTGCGAAAATTCTTTTCTTTAGATTTTTTTGAAAAACTAAATAAAGCTTCTTTGTTGTTACATAAAAATGTATGCAAAGTTTTAGAAGGCTTCACCGAGTAGGAGCCAAGATATTTATGGATGAAAATGCAACTTTTAACATGCGCTCTTATGAGAGACTGTCGAAAATTCAGATTTTCACCAATAAATATCTCAACCTCCGCGTGATAAAACCTTCCAAAAATTATTACACACGTACATATGACATCAACGAAAATATATCCAAATTTTCAATAAAATCTTAAGAAAACGACAAAACGATAGAACTACCTTAATCACCGCGCTATCGTCTACTTACATTTAGTAATTTTCCTACCTTTTAACGCTCATATAAAAGCTGGGAATATCTCAAGCCAAGTTCCATTTTTGGGAGAACAATTTTCAATCTGTGGACCATGACTAATTAATTACCAAGTATAAATAAAATGCAACGAATAAGCATTAATATTCATTAGTCCAAAATATTTGCAGTAATACTAGACATTAATATAAATGGACTTATTTGTTGCATTTTATTAATTACTAATTACTATTAATCACCATCCATCAATAATAATGAATACATATGCAGTACTCCTGAAATCCCAACGAAGTATCATTTTCCTTCTCTTCTCTCCACACTTCCAAAATTAAACATTGAAAAAGTAAACATGTCTCTTCACGGAGTTACCTGTAAAAATAAAAGAAAGAAATAATTAATTACAAGTCAATAATGTATTAAAAATTTATGATTAATCATTCATTATTGTCAGAAAACAATTGGGAAGTAGCAGACGTTGTAGTTGACTGTTCCAAACTATTCCTGTCCACAATAAATTAAATTTTGCTCAAAAATACAGAGAATTGAACGAACTATTGCCGAAAATATTCGAGCATCGCGGACAGACGAATAGAATATTCAGAACGCGTAGATAAACTACTTTGTACGACCTTCGAACATCAACTTGGCATACCCAGATTCGGAACTTGGCGTACAATGATAACATTTTATCCATCCTGCGATCTTGTTTTTTTTTTATATTCTTCTTTTTCTTCTTCTTATTATTATTATTGTTATTATTATTAGCTTTCGAGGTATTCAGCTAGGAATTAATCGCCTCTCTTATATTGCACCACATCGTGCAATCTCTCAATTCATACGTGCCCATTGCGCATTGATTCACGTTTTACATTTTACACGTTTCTTCAAAAATAAACATTCATTTAGATTGAGTTCAGTCGTATTACAATGTTATACTAAAATAGCGAAAGAACAACACACTTGGCTAAAAGTTAAATATCGTCTCGATAAGATGTTTTTTAAAAATACCATCCAACTATTCAAATGATGAAAATAAAGATAAAATCGTGTCTTCGATGACGCAATTGAACCGACCCTAGTGAGAAATATTCGAGGTCTTGTGTTGCTATTGGTGCTATATAAATTGTATTATATACTTTATTCTCATTCTGTATAGACGACATCAATAAGACAGTAATAAAAGGAATGAAATTCCAGCGCTGATACGCTTCTGCGGGACTTGAATTGATGCTTTGTGTGTCCACATTGTCACGAGTTCATTGTTTCAATTATACTGGCTGTCGACATTATGTACATGTATATATAATAAAAATAGTTTACTGCTGTAATAGCTCATTTACACGTTTGAGTAATTTGTACAAACTGGCTTGCACATGCCAGATATTCGTTTGTTCAAAAAAATTATCCATGTTCAGAATTGTCCACATGTTCAAATTAATAGTGCACGTTGCAAAGTTTTTTGTATATTTTCTGGTCACACTGGTTCATTTTCCAGATGATCTTTTACCTTTTAAGAAAAAAGCAAAAAATCGTAAATTTCATTAAATCCAGTTAAACACTCATCTTGCTTAGGCACTTTATACCAAACACTCTTCTCTTTTGTCAAAACAAAGAAATAGCATTGTACAAACGTTGGTATAAAATTAGATGACTGATCTATTGTTACCATTGAAGTACATAAATGAATACTACTATCGCATAAGCTAGAATCACTCAAAGTACACAGGTGTGGATTGATATCTGCATGCATTTGCATAAACAGTTTGAGCGAACTCGAACATGTTGAATTTTACTCGAGTAACGCTTTTTGCCTTGCGCAAGCAAAGAAATGTTATCCAAACATAACAATTCCCTTGTTAGAAACACGACTACGCAAGTTACTTGGTGCAAAGTAGTTGAATGCGTGTAAATTGGGCCTTTTAAGGAGGTTGCACATATTGGGAAGTCCCTATTTGATCTTCTTTGCTTCGAATTGAGATTTCTTCCAAACTATTCAACATTTTGCGACGATTTTTCTTTTGTTTTGTTAAAAAGATTTCATTGATAATTCTGTGTTGAGTTTTAGAGGATATTTGAAATAAAAAAACTTTGCGATCAATTGAAAGTCGAAAAATATTGGTTCGAAAAATGCAGATTTGCAATGTACCCTTTCTCAGGAACCGTACGGTCGATTTTAACCATTTTTGTTGTGTGTGTATATTAAAGCGTTATAAACAATGTGCCAAGTCATTTTGTGGATATTTTGTTTCATAATTTTCTGACATTGTTTAGAAATTTTGTTAAAATTTTTTACCACGTTTTATAACTTCAAATTTACTTTTCTCGGGTCTGAATAGTTTGTTCAAAAAATGGCTCGACGCATTCTTCGTTTGGTGTACTTGTTACGTCAAAAAAAGAAATATGTCGATACGACGAGTAAATTTCGAGAAAAGGTATATTGCAGGTGAAAAAACATAATTTTTCAGGAAACACAATTTTCTGGACAAGTTTGAATTTCTAATGAATTCAAACGCTAACTTAAAAAAATAATTTAACATACTTCCACTGCTAAGAATTTCATGAAATTTGAACCACATATCAAGAAAGACATGTAGTTTCAGAAAAAGAATTTGTAATGCTTTTTTGACGCTGGAATATACCGAACCTTCTTAAAGAAGTTTTTGAGTGTGTATGAGTCGATGGCTTAAGTAGGAAAACAAATGTACCGGGCGTCGTAAAAACAGTGGCAGCAAAAGTCCAAACTGCAGCAACCTCTAACGTCGTGCCAGTATTATGAAAATGAATCAGTATACTGCTGCAATCATGTAAAATTATTATTGAGAAGATATAAAATGTGTTCAATTTAGAAGTGATAAATCGCATACCATTTAGTAAATCTTTGCCCATACTTGTTCAATTATATGATTACAGGAGGTGGAAAAGCAAGCGTCATGGAACGGGTCACAAACGCTTTTTGCGGCGGTGGCGGTGTTGCCTATACGAATTTGCAAAGCGCGAATCATGCAAATCCAACGCCTGAGAAGCCAAGCAGAAGCGTACAAATGCCCGGCGGTAACAATGCGGCAAACATTGGTAACAACAAAAGCATGAATAACAGTGCTGCTGTTGGGGCCCAGCGTGCCGGCAGAATAACCAGAAATCGGACAAAGAATATACCTCTGGCGAGCGGAGGTACCGGAGGTTATTTGCCACCCTTATCATGGGAACAGTTAATGCAGGACGATCATTTTCTCAGTCGCTTCTTTCTGTACTTCAATGCCAACGAACGGAGAATTCTTGCACAGGTAGAACCTATTAAACCTTCTCCATTCTATACAAACAAAAGTTCAATCTTTTTAAAATACGTTTCAATTGATTTAAACCACTATGAGGAAAGATTGAATACTTATCTTCGTATAAGTTTGTCATTTACAAATAACAAAAAAACAAGACAAATTCTCAGGTATGCGCTCGATGGAGAGACGTCTTGTATGCTCGTCCAAGACTTTGGGCAGGCCTCGTACCTGTCGTCAAGTGTCGCGAGGCTCGTGCTATGGCCGCAGGCTCGAGAACCAGACTTTACGCTTCCCTCGTTCGACGAGGCTTTCACTCTCTCGTTCTCGAGGGTGCAGCCGACGAGGATATACCGGAACTTACACACGGTTTTCCACTTGCACAGAGGCACGTTCATTCGCTCTCGTTAAGAGGCTGCGTCGTCACCGATCGGGGTCTCGAGGCACTTCTGGATCATCTTCAGGTAAAACTTCATCACTCTGGTATTCTAACCACTCCAAGTATTCCTTACGATGGTACTTTGCAATTAGACGAACCCGGACTGCAGCTACTCTCGTGTCAGAAAATCTAGACGTTCCGGTACTTTCGCTACTTTACCGCCACTTTCCGTGCCTCCGTGACGTAGCCCCTCCAGTATTCTAGCCTCTCCGAGAATGTAATCACTACACAGGGCTAATTGTTAAGAGTGCGTTCGGAAATTGGCTGACAGTACTGTCAGTACTAGATTTCTGTTACAACATAGTTTTCAATATGGCTGACGAGACTGTTACGTTTCCAGTACTTTGACTTCTCCAGTTGTCTAGAGTAACGCCTGGTCTCCAGACTTTCACCTCAATTCACTTTGGCTATAACCACCAGCACATTCTAAAAGCACCGAAAATGTATACATTCCGGTATTGTAATACTGTACTGTCATTCTTGAATCGTAAATACATATTCCCAAAGTCTGTCATTGCCGGGAATATAGCAACTCCGGGAACCTAGGCACTCCGAGTATCTGTAGTCATTCCGGGGCTTCCCGCTATTTCCAGCGACTATGTTCACGCCGCGAGTCTCGCTGCTTGGAGATAAAGGACCAACTAATGTAACCAATAAATTTAGTGCTACGAGAAATCTCTGAAATCCGATTACATTTTCCTGTTTACAGGCACTTTTCGAGCTCCAATTGGCAAGTTGTAATGAAATAACGGAAGCTGGTCTGTGGGCATGTCTAACACCGAGGATAGTGTCACTGTCGCTCTCGGATTGCATAAACGTCGCGGACGAAGCGGTGGGTGCCGTGGCACAATTGTTACCGAGCCTGTACGAATTTTCACTGCAGGCTTATCACGTTACGGACGCCGCTCTTGGTTACTTTAGCGCCAAACAGAGCAGTTCTTTGAGCATATTGAGGCTTCAGTCTTGTTGGGAACTCACGAATCATGGTGTTGTTAATATAGGTAAGCTTTTGTTTATATGACCTATTTGCTGGCGAGCTATATGATTGCGAGACCATCCATGTCTTTTTTGTTACTATTACCCATTTACTTTCAAGCGTTTCGATGGTGAAGAATAAATGAATGTTTTTGTTCGCAGAGGAATGAGATGGCGTTAAACGCACCTTGAATTAAATATAGATAGTAATCGTAGAAGGCTTTATTTAGACCGGGATCAGCTGTCACCACGAATTTCTCTCTTCGACGTATCGTGTTCTCTTGTCACTCCATAGCTGTCTGTTTTGCGTGGCATGGACCTACTAGAATTTCGAATGCTTTATTTAGACAACACGATTTTACATTCGATAATTTCTTGTGTAATATTTCATACCTGGTGGAATTATAACTTAAACGCATTCAATGCTTTTCCTGTCTTCGCGGAAGGAATTGGGTTTTCAATTTTGTATTGATTGTCATTGCTGAATCGATGTAATCACATTCGTAATTTTCAATTCAAGCTCGAGGAGTTGTTTAATTCGTTTGATTTTATCTTGAGCAATTTTAATTATTACTTTTCAGTTATAGTTGCTAAAGGAAACTAATTTTCTTTTCTCGTTTCTCGCAGTTCATTCTTTGCCGAATTTGACAGTTCTATCACTGTCAGGATGCAGCAAAGTGACGGACGACGGTGTCGAGCTTATAGCCGAAAATTTGCCAAGGCTTCGTTCTCTCGATCTTAGCTGGTGCCCGAGGATAACCGACGCAGCGCTCGAATATATCGCTTGTGATCTCAATCATCTCGAGGAACTCACGTTGGATAGGTAACATTTGTCATATTATTTTTGTATAACATTTTGTTTTTCTTTGTTTCCACTATTGCTGCAAGTACCCTTTCTGGATGAACATACCGACGCTCTATCTACATGGCATCGCGTTTGCCCAGAATACTGCTAAGCTACAAGAATTGTACACCAGTTAACCTTTTCAAAGACTGATTTTCTAAGACGAACATTGCCAGAGCCTAAAATACTGGGTTCCCGCTTCAATATTATTTTTATTGTGTTTCCTTTTTATCCTTTCCTTTTTAGGATATGCTAGATTCAAAATTTTCATACCAAGGAAATTAAAATCTTGAAAAAAATAATCATTTTTAAAAAATAAATGCCTATATGCCCAGGTATCAGTGTATATGTGTATATTCGGATAATTTTTATATTCAAACGCGGATAACTCAAGAACAAGTGAGCACCACGAGCAACCGAATCGCTTGAAGATTTCAAGATCTACAGAATAATGAATTCGTCGTAAAATATTTCATCGGTCTAGCACTTATAAATTTTAAAATATCAATTCAAAATTGTCTGTGGAAACGGATTAAGGGATAGTGATATTTAGTAGTGGGCATCGTCAATGAGTTATCGTCGATGGCGATAGATTTTGAAAAATTCTGTAAACAATTTATTTTTTTGAGAATGTGTATTACCAACTCACACATTTGCAAATTAATCTCTATCGACCAGCAATTTTGTACGTAATTAATATTTCTAATTTCAATTATCGAAAATTTGCAACTTTCCATAATTTTAATCATTTTCAATCCAATTGTTTCCAAAATACTGCATTTATTTCAAGCCAACATTTGTCGATACCGCTGTAAAAAGCAAAGTTCATACCGATAAATAAATAACGAACTTTATTAGAAATTTTATAGAGCCAGACAGTAGAATATTAAATATTGTTTCAAAATTGAAATAAGGATTGCAATCTATTAATGGAATATTGGGAGGCAATAGTGTACGCAGTAGGCGAGGGTAGGAAACAGAAGGTGCTCAATGGAAAGAACAAGTGAATTGTTATATCATCGATTAGAGTGTTTCATTCTCATTGTGTTTTGTTTACAGCTCCCATTATCAAGGAACATAAAACACTTTAATTGAGTCGTTTTATTTGAAGATCATCATTGATGGAATAAATACGTCATATTAGTGACGTATACGTCAATTGGTTTCTAAAAAATTAGCGATAAGAGAAGAGAGGTACACATGGAAAAGATTGTTTTGGCATGCAAACACTTTATTGTTAGCTATACATCTTTGGTGCTGCCGCTTCTCTTTTTTCGAAATTCAAGGCTTTGTGAAACAGTGGTTATACACTTACAATTCAAAGTATTGTCCATCGCTGACTACTTCCGCCCATGTTTTGAGGCTCTGACAACTTCAACCCACTAGTACTTTCGCCCATCTTTTGATTCTTCATAAGAACGGAAGTGCTAGTCAGCTGGCCCATGTGTCTTTGATGGAAACAAGTGTTGGTCAGAGGCAACTACGTCTGGAGAATATAGCGAAAGGAGGAGGACATCCCATTGCATCGCTTCCAAAGCTTCCTCGACGACTTTTGCAACACGTGGCCAAGCGTTGTCCTGCTGCAAAAACACTTTATCGTGTCTATCGTTGTATTACAGGCGTTCGCCTCTCAATGCTGGACTCAAACCTATCAATTGCTTTCAATACCAAGTGCCTTTGAGTGTTTCAGTCGGTTTAAGTAGCTCATAATACACTGCACCGAGTTGGTTCCACCGCATGAACTTGGAGTTGTGAATACTCGGTTCAGCTGTCGATTTTCTTCCCTTGGGTTTATTATAATGAGCTCATCTTTCATCCTAAGTCACAATGCGATGTAGAAAACTCTTCAGTGTTTCCTTTGTAAGGACTTGTGCAACTCGTACGCCACCCAATTTGCTTCTTACTGAACCATTTCTATGACTTTGATGAGTTTTGAAATGGCTTGTTGAGTCACTTCCAATAATCCTGTTAATTCTTCTTGCGTTTGACTCGAATCTTGATCAAGCAATTTCTCCAATTCTGCAACGTTGGAAACCTTTTCTCTTCCATCGCCATGCCATTACAGATTTCTTCGAGAGAATAACTTTATGATGTAGACACTTACCGCTGCAACTATCTATTGGGAAGCAAAGTTATACACCAGTTTATTGAAATAAGTTTGTAGAGGTCGAAGAAACCTTGAAATATATCAATTGCTATTTAGCTTGAATAAAAATGGAGACAAATATATGCAAAAATGTCTCCATTACTTGATGAAAATTGTATATCGTGAATAATCCTGGACAGTGTATGATGAATATTATATCACAAGAAATGGTACAATAGGTTGGACCTAAAAGAATCCTAGTTTTTATTAACTATTGTATTTTTCTTAAATCTGATGTGTAGTTTCTTTTCCTTAATTCGTACAAAAGAACACTGCTAACAAATGTACATGTTGCTCCTTTGGAAATTCAGCTGAACTATGAAGCTGAAAGCAACATTGGATAAGTTATTGACTTGGAAATGAAGATCCGTAAATAAGCAAGCTTTTTTATTTTAATTCTAAACATGAGACACGTAAGAACGAAGATGGACAAAAGAGACAATGTATAACGTATGTCATCTTCGATCATTCTTAACGAAAAAGACCTCACGTTATATACGGTGTGCCAGAAATCTAGAAATTAAGACGCTTGCCAGAGATCACGATTTAAGATAAATAGCTACGTTCTCAATCTTGTCCAAATGCATAGTTTGACTTTAACCCGAAAGCTCTCGTCACAACAATCACGTTCGATAAATCACTCGAGCAAGATTAAGGGGTTTAAGAGAAGATTAAGTCACGCTTGTTGTGAAATTGCCAGAATTTACCACTCGCTGTATATATCAAGTGGAATAATTTGCGAAGGAAGTTAACTGTCTAAGCCACTGTTCAATCGCTGCAGAGTAACATAAGGATTTTAATTTCTGTTGCATGAAATTAATAAACCTGTTTTTTTCTTTTTGAAGGAACTCCCCAAGATCGTCGTAGGACAAACCAAATAACTCTCATTCGATCATGGATGTTCCGAGTCAAGTCGATACAGTCATAAAAGCTCCAAGTCACTCGCAGGCAGTAAAAAAGGCTTCGAGTTAGTCACCGCCACTCATGGATGCGCCCAGACTCTTGGAGATAGTTATAAGCACTCCGGGTCCCTCGAAGACAATGACAAAAGCAATCTAACCACGCGCAAGCATTCATAGACACTATCAGCTCTTTGCTTCTAATCAGACTAAACTCCAAATTGTTTCTAGATTTAAAAAAGAAACTCTAGTTGTTTTTTCATCAAGAAAGTACAAATGTTAATTAGAGAAAGAAGATTAAAAGTAATTTCAAGTCCCGCTGTAAAGATTGAAAGTCGAGTGACCGAATACTTTGAACTTTTGCAACGTGGTAAAACAAAATTTAGTCTGCCAAGAGTTCTATTCGAAAACGATCTCTCGAAGCACGACGGTAGTTACACAACGGATAAGTTGAACGTCGTGAAATGTTCGGAACGCTAAAGTAGAATGTTGTCAGTCGTGATTGATGGGTACAAAAGACGGCTCGGTAGGTGTGTAAGAGAGCAAGAGGTTCTACGACTGGTGCTCCACGCTTATAGCACCAGAGCCAATTGAAACTTTGCCACGAAAAGCTAATCGAGTGTCCACCTTCGTATCGGGGGAATTCAATTCAGCCGCGACACGGGAAGGTAGAATTAAATTTAATCGCCGAGACACGCAAAACGATGCAACGGTTGCTTTTTCTCTGTCCAGTATTTTATCAAACTGCGTTATCACGATTTAGGGCATATACACATATATATTTATCTATATTATTAGAAATATCCATTGGCTATTTATTCATACCCTTATGGTTCTAAATCTCATCAGTTCACTTATATTCAGACTGTTTTAAATTCTCGTTACGAGTTAAAACTTTATGGTGAAACAATTTTGTATTATTATTGTTATTCGTTGCATATTGGCATTGAGAGTGAATATTTATTTTCTGTTTCTTTTTCTTCTTCCAGATGTGTTCACGTTACCGATATTGGAGTTGGTTACATCTCGACGATGGGTTCACTCAGCGCTTTGTTTCTACGATGGTGTTCGCAGCTGCGGGATTTCGGTCTACAACATTTGTGCGGAATGAGGTCCCTTCAAGTGCTGTCCGTGGCTGGTAAAGAATGGTTGATTTAACGTCACGCGATGTACAGTAGGACTTTGATCGTACGGTCGAGTTGGGACTGAACGTTGGTCGAAGCTGGGTCGATTAAGGTTGTTTAGAAGCAAATTACGTTTTATGAGAAAATTTGGAATTTTAAACGGTAGATAGTTCAATAGTTAAACTATGCCTCTGCCAAATTTGAAGTCAGATTGGAGTTTATTAATGGAGATAAAAAATCAGAAAGTTATGCACTTTTAAGCATCCATCTACAGCATATAAAGGCAGAGCTATGCGAGATCTCAATAAAGTTACGATAAATTTGTTCGGGCCTATAAACTTTTGTTAAAAGATTGACTGAGTATTCTCTGGAATATTACGCATCAATCAGGGCCAAAATCATGCGTTTTTGGAGATTTTTCATAGAGATTTTTGAGTTTGAAAACGAAAAATCGTGTCAACATACACTTGGAGCGAGTGAGTGTCTGATTGACATGGCAACGCTGTGCTGGAGAAACAAGGGTCGCAAGGCAGAGGACCTTTTATTTTTCCACATAAATCTTCTTTTTGTATTGTGTATTTTTTCACTTGCATCATTTTTTTCTTTCATTTTACTCTCACTGTTTTCTCCACTTTTGTTATCCATGATGCAATGTCATAAGTAACTTTTTGAGGTTTTGTCGGCCGCTGACGTCAGCTGGTAACATGTACGATACTGGGCATGGGCGCTAAAAGGGCTCAACGTTGTCACGATTATGCATGATTTAAAAAAATTCTCATATTGAAATTTATAAACATCTAACAATAACTAAATCTAAAAAATCTTACGAATTTCGGTAAAAACTCAGTCTTATCTAAATTGGAATCATAATTATCAAGTAAACAAAAAAAAATAATTCATGGTTTGCTTACAGGGCGCTAAAAAACAATGGTACAGCGCCCAATGTATAAGCATAGCGAAATCTCCCCCACTCTTATCTATCCCCACCCTGCTTCTAAACAACCTTAAGGAGGTTCGAAATATTCCAGCGTCCAAAAATGCATTTTCCTTTTTTTTCTGACAGTACATGTCACTGTTGATATGTGGTTCAAATTTCATGAAATTCTGAGCAGTGGAAGTATGTTAAATAATTTTTTTAAGTCAGCATTTAAATTCATCAGGATTTCAAACTTTTTCAGAAAACTGTGTCTCCTGAAAAGTTGTTTTTTCACCTGCAATGTATCTTTTCTCGAAATCTACTCATCGTATCCACATATTTCTTTGTTTGACGTAACAAGTACATCCAAACGAAGGATGTGTCAAGCCATTATTTTGAAAAAACAATTCTGACCTGAGAAAAATATATTTGAAGGTAAAAAAACGTGGTCAAAAATTTTAACCAAATTTCAAAACGATGTCAAAAAATTCTGAAACAAAATATCGAAAAAATGGCTCGACACATTGTTTATGACACTTTAATATACATACACAACAAAAATGGTTAAAATCGAACGTGCGGTTCCTGAGAAAAGATACATTGAAAATTGGCATTTTTCGAACCAGGGTTTTCCACTTTCAATTGATCCCAAAATTTTTATACTTTGAATATTCTCTAAAATCCCCCACAGAATTATCAATAAAGTCTTTCTGAACAAAACTGAAAAGAAATTGTCAAAAAATGTTGAATAGTTTTGAAGAAATCTCAATTGGAAGCAAAGAAGATCAGATAGTGGTTTCCAATATGTCAAGCCTCCGGCACTGAGCGACCGATCGCCTTAAAATTTGGAGGATACTTATAGAATTAGGGCATAAAGTGCATGTACATGTCTTATTTTTCCAAAATTTTGGAACAAATTTTCCGGTGGTAACTGAATCTGCAAAAATTTTTACAAAATTTTGTAAAAATAAGACTGTCATGCACTTTGTGCCATAAATCTCTAAGTACCCTCCAAATTTTAAGGCGATCGGTTGCTTAGTGCCGGACAATTTACGGATCCCGTTTTCGAAGTGCAAGTAGCTCGTCGCCAGTTACACTGCCTCTTAAGCCCCGCCCCACAACACATTCTAGCCAATAGCACGCGCGGGAGTATGCCCCACCACTCCTCGGGCTAAGTAGGGGCAGCGACTTCAAAAGTGTCCGTACAATCGAAGTCTCACTATACCAAATAACTTAGTAAAAAAAAAAAAAATACATTTTTATCGACAATTAGTAAGAATAGTTATCAACATATTTGTAGTTTAAATTCTTTTTTTCAATTTTTATTTATCTACAAAAATTCACATTTTCATTAAATTAATCAAAAATGATCAACGACGATTTTATCTGTTTCTCTTTCCTCGTTTTTTTCAGGCTGTCCATTGCTGACAAGCAGCGGCCTGTCCAGTCTCATTCAGCTTCGTCATCTTCACGAGCTCGAACTAACCAACTGTCCGGGTACGTCGCGCGAGTTGTTCGATTATCTGCGCGAACATTTGCCCCGTTGTCTCGTAATAGAGTGAGGAAAATTCGTCGTCCGATGGAAAGATTTCAATCGTCGAAATTTTCGGGATTCTCACGAGCGGAGAACGGCCCAAAAATTCATAAGAACAAAAGTTTCGCGCAAAGAGCAATACACGATTATAAATTCGAAGATTAAAAAAGAACATTGCGCATTAACGAAGGAAACCATCGTCGTGGTTTTAACATCCCTCGAATGTCCCACTTTTTACGATGTGCCCCGTCCCCCCGAGAAGTTTTACGTTCCTGCGTACCCGTTAAAATAGTTAAACAGAATTGAAGCAAAAAGAAGAAAAAAAAAGAAACAACTTATGAAACGTTTACGTTTTTACAACTTCACCGCGTTTTGCCGTATGTAAAGCATTTGACGAAAAAGAAACAAACAAACCGAAAAATAAGCAAATACAAAAACAAAACAAAAAAAAAAGAGAATTATAGACAAAAACTCGCGCATAGAGCTTAAAATTCGCGCGATAGGGCGATACGGTAGATAACAAAAAGGTATGAAATAAAGTGCGGAACGAACGAAGATGAAAAAGAAGCAAAAACGTTTAAACAAAATAGTTGTAGCGCAAAAAGTGTGAATCGTTTCAATAATAACGATATTCGATTGTTATACCGTATACGAAGAAGAAGGGGTAAAGAAATACTAACGAGAAGAAAGAAAATGCTCGCGACAGACACGCCGGTTAGGACTGTGATAAATTTATAATGTACCCTACGTTCGCGTTTCAATTCGTTTAGGAAGAAAGAAAGAAAGATAAAGCAGATTAAAAAGATACGAGATGTGTAATGAAATATAAACAAGAGAGGAACAAAGAGGCACGAGACAAGAAATTTCGCGTTTATAAAGTAAAAGGAGAGAGAGAGAGAGAGAGAGAGAGGGTAAAGGAAGAAGAACGAGGGAAGCTGATTATATACAGTCCAAGTCCTCGCAAATCAATTTAACTTTGTAATCCAGGAGTGGACGGACCTTCCGTGGGCATGCCGAGTTCACGAAGATTTAACTCGACAAGGTTTAACCCACCGACATTTGTTCAAAACGTTTTCGTAGAACGTTTGATTTATCGACGAAATGTCAGGTAGAATTATTCCTTGGCATAATCGATCGTCGATACAATCGGTGGTTGAACCTTCCGTAGATCAAACATCTCCGAAAAAAAATATTATTCGCGTGAAATGGTTGAGAGGCTTCTCCCGCAAAATTTAGTATTCTAAAGTCACGTCTAAGAATAACGTGCTTACGCAATTTTCGTTGATAATATCCCAGCATATAAAAAAGAAATCTAGCAAATATCGTCAAACAAATGTATGAATATTCATTGTTTTAAACGATAATTTTGTTTGTAAACGTAATCGCAATTTTTACAACCACCAATTAAAAGTCGAGACAATTCTAAGGTCCCTAGAAGGTCCGCGGACTCGAACGCGGCCCTGCAGGGACTTCCCCCGCTCCGCGCAATTCTATTGGTCGCAGCTTCCCCCTCCACTCCAAGCTCAAACGCGCTCCCATTGGCCAACAGCAACGAAGCGCACGCGTAGATCCGCCTGATTGGTAGAATTATGACGATGCCAGTGCTACCACCGGAGCAAGCCCAAAACCACATTAACTAATTAAATTGTGAGGTCTTGGTCCATTAAACACTTCGGAATGCTAGTCACACATTGCTTTATAGATAAGAGCTAACAAAGAGATAAACAAATGAGAAAACAAAATAATAGAAGAAGAAAGAAAAACTATCACCACCCTGGCGGGCCCGTGGAGGCCACCAAATAAATGAGGAAGAACAAGAAGACGGAAAGAAACATTCCAGATCGTGACGAAGTAAAAACGAAATAACTCGATACTTCCTTAGAAAGGAAAAAAAAACAAAATATAAAAAAAAGGTGCGTGGAAGATTATTCTTCATGGGTTTAGTCCCATTTTTCGAATAGTATTAGATTATCGCCATTTTACACCCACGGAATTATCTCTGCACTCACACGATGAAAATAAAAATTACACAAGCATTATTCGAAAATTGTTTATACATCTTTAATGTTTTCAAGAGAGAGAGAGAGAGAGAGAGAGATTGGCCAAATAGCGACAACAATTTCTATTCGCAAAAATTATTTCAATATAACGAGCTATAAAAACAACTTTGAAATTTTTCTTTTGCATAAAAGAAAATTTGAAAATTTGTCAAAAATCCAGATCACGTGATCGGCATTGTTCGAAAAATTTTTTGAACGAAGAGAACAGAGTCAACAGAAGGAAAATTCCTCGTAACACAATTCTATCTCGATGTTGATTATATTTCCGTGACTTTGAAGATTGGAGATAAAATAATAATGCGTTCACAATCGTGTCTAATTCCCCCTCCCCCAAAATGTTCTTCTCATTATTATTATCATTGTCGATATTATATATTATTGTATTAGAAGGTGTACATTTTGTGCGTGTGTTTGTGTGTGAACGAGAATCGTTTTTTCGAAAATTCGTAATCGTAACGAGACGGTAGAATCGTTGCACGATCAATTTACCGGGTATTTATTGATAATAAAGAAAAAGAACAGCTGATAAAGGACTAAGAGGAAAAAACAATATTATAGAAACATCGTATAATTTATTTATATCGAATATTATTTATCATTATTATTGTTGTTGTTGTAATGATAAAATTAGAACGTTCTGTTATTCGTAACGGTCAAATATTCCCGCGCTCCCCCCCCCCCCCCCTCTCCTCCCTCTGCAAATAAATTAATATGTGTTTGCTGACAACAATACGATATTTATCGCTGTATAATTTGTACGATAGAGGAAAGAAAAAAAAAACAGAAAATGAAAAAATAATTGTTGTAATTTTTACGAAACGCGGGTGAAAGAAAAAAAAAACAGACTAGAATAATATTTATTATTGTCTTTGATCGACTTTATTATTGAAGGTTAGGTTTTTGTTTCTGCGTGTTACGTCCTCCGCACGCTCCGTGAGCCCGCAGGGTATGTTTTGTATATATTGTACAAATAATAATAACAGTAACACACACGATTATTCGACACATTTTCAACAAATGTCTCCATTGAGGATGATAAACAAAGAACAAAATATTATCGCGGAGAGAATAAAAGATGACGTATTCGCGTAGTTCAGAGACACGACACAATGGCTGACCATGGAAAAATTCGCTCGTAGGGTATTGTAGCTTTAAGAGAGTGAACAAAGACGGAATATTGAAAGATCGCGAATTATGTTGCAGAAGTGAAATAAAAAAACATACGTTGTCCATGAAAACCTTCTATATTGTCTTTCATTCGTCGTTTCTTGCTTTTGAATTGCGTAATTTTTTTTTATATCTTTATGTTTAATTCATTTGTTGGATATCTTCTTTTTTCAGTTTTTTATTTGATGGTATTTTGATTGTGTTATACTTAACCAAAACGTATGACCATTTGCTGGATGGACTAGCTCTTTGCGCTATCAATAATTACCTAGGATCGCAGTCTTGCTTGTCAAACAATGACAGTAAAGAACTAAGCGGAAAGTCTACAGGAAACAGGTTTATTGAGCGAGCGAGTAAAACTTATTTTCCATATACTAAATTCAAGCCAATAATTCAACCGGGGAATTAATTCTTCTTCGTGCATAATGTTCCGGACATCCAGAGAATAATTCAAAAAGTGTATTAGTACAAGAAGGAAGCGCGGGACCGTCTTTATGATCTTCCTGAGTAAATCGACAAACGACAAACAAAAATTAATCCTCACATTGTACGGTAAGTTTTTGATGGAATACTCGCTGAATACATAATAATAATTTCTTCTTTTTATTTACAGGCGATAAGAATCGATACAGGCGATCAACATAATGAAGAGGGGAAACAAACTTTAGAGTAATTGATCATACTGTCTCGATCGAATCATATTTATATTAGAATATCTCTTTGAAAACACATCTCACTTTTGTGCAGACTTGATAACAGCTTAGCTCGTTCATTCATACAGTGTTTCATATAAACTTAATAAATACAAAATTATAAAACATTAAAAATAGTTTTAAAACAAATGATGTCGCATAAAATACGTTAAATGATAAACAAAATAAAAACTACCGCAACAGCTCAATCGGTCTGGGTCGATTGATGAGCTCGCTTGGGTAGAGGTATAAGCGTCTCACCCACATATAGAGAACCTTGTTGAAAACATTGTGTTTCCGATGAAACTCCTCTCGGCGAAGTAATCTGTCGCATTCGTGCGATCGGCTCACGTGCTCGAATCTTGTACCAGCCACGAGGTTTTTTAGCAACCGGACTTCTAGCGTCATTGACCGACTCGGTGCTTTCTGGTGATCGCATGGGAGAAATGTCTGCAGCGTCTCTGGACCGTTTTGCCGATCGTGGCACAAGAGCAGAAGCAAGACTCGTTAAAACATTCGGAGATGTTACATTGGCCACGAGATTGGACGACCGAGGAGATGAATTATCATAATGCGTCGCAGGCTCGCAGGATAAATTTTTAGACGGATTGTTACCTGCAAGAAATGAAACCAACGCTGTAACTCCAAAATTCAATCTCATCGAATGAACTTGAGGTATTCTTAAAAACTTACCCGACAAACTTCTAAAGGCAACCTTCATAGCATTTGCAACAGCTGAAAAAATGCCAATGCTCGAGCCAAAGGAATTATTCGATTCGGACATTTTGCTGGGATTCCGTGAAACACCGATTGTCGAATCCGGTGTTGTGAAACATTCAACACTAGACATGCTCATGTAACTGTCGGCCGTTACAATGGAACTTCCTGGCACCAAATCTTTGCAATCACCAGGCGTTGAATCAGCTGTATTCTTCATAAACGATGACCCAATGCCCTCGAGCTTCTTCAAACTCGAACCTATCAGAGGTACAAGATCCTCGGAACTAACGCTCCCGTTTTTTTCAACGACAACCATCATAATGACCTTCGAGGAGGACGAAGTCGCTTCACCATTTCGATTATTAACAGAGTCTAATAATTCCGGGCTTTTATCCTCCGTTGAGTTGCTCTCCTTCTCCTTTTCGACATTTGCCTCATTTTCACGATTAATCAAAACCGACGACAACGAAAGATCTTTCACTACAGCGGTCGACATTTCCGAAATGCTTTCTCGTGCCTCGAAAAATTCTTCGCTCTCCGTAGCGTTGGGAGTACACGGCGTAGTTGGATCTGTCTCACTTTTTACATCGATCTCGAATTGGTCGGAAAATCTGACTTTCTTGCCAGAGTCTTTCTGTTGAATCTCTTGATTGTCCGTATCAGGCAGGTCTAGATCGCTGATAACGATGCCTTGAGGATCGGTAAGATCCATATCAACGACATCCTCGATTCCCATCTCTTCGTCAAGCTTTTGCATCCCACCGAGTTTTCGACTTCTCATGAAAGAGCTGGAATGTTCACTCATACTTGACGACCTATTGGTCAATATCGAACGCAATGGCGTCTGATCGATGGTAGCTGTTGCTGATCTCGACAGACTCAAATAATTTGAGTCCGACGACAATGATTCACCATCTCCGCAATTCGTATCGCTTGGCGAACTCGTATTATCATCGTTGTCGATGCACGAGCTTTCCTTCGATTTCAGATTCTTCAATATCTTCTTGCTCGTCGTCTTGGGCGTCTTGAGCGAAAAACTTGGGCTTCTTGGTGTTTTGAACTCAAAGTTTGAGCTCAATCCAACCAAATTCACGTGCATAGGAGTACTCGTGTGTCGTGAGAATAATTCTGGTGGTGATGAAAAATCTCCAAAGTTACCATTGAAACCGTGCTTGATCGCACTCGTCTGACCACATGGTGTTTTGTTCAACAAAGGTGAGTCCTCCTGCGAATCGTAATTTTCACAATTCTCGACGAGTGGCTGGATCAGAAAACGACGATTGCAAGAACCGAGGCACTGGAGTTCTTCACAATTGTTGAAGTTAATGCCGCACAGATGACAATGAAGTGGTAAGTGATGGAAAACAATGTGGCAAAGAAATTCAGCGTTAGCGAAATTTTTAACCATCAATTTTTCTGAACGGCACAGTGGACACTCCGACTCACGACTGGGATGTTTTTTCCTTGTATGAACGATGCAACAATCCGCACAGCAGAACAACTTTCCACAGGCGTAACAGCGATTGCTCTGTTAAGAATCAATGGGAATTTATTTTTACAACGAATTCTTTCGTGAACGTTTTGATTATATTTGTGAATTATTGGGGTGTTCACCTCGACTGTTGTCATGCTTGATACAGGTCTGAATAACTTGCAGTCATTCCGTTGTCGCGTTACTGTTTGTATCCGGACAAACGTCGTACTTTGTTTTGAAAATGAAAGGTCTCGTTGAAATGTTGACAAGAGCGACTTTGGAAGAATACAGAACTGTTTTGATGATTAATTGCGCGAAATTCGCTTGTAGAGATTCTAAGCAGTACAGTGAAAGGATCACGTCACAAATGTATATTTTGATAATACAAGTTTTGTGCGTGTATTTTTTTTGTTTAATGTAGGTATGAAATAATTCTTTTTTTTCTTTATTTTATTGGCCACTTAAATCGACAACTTGTCGGCCATCGCTGTAACATCGTCCATCAAAACAACCTCTTCCTTTTGGGAAGTTTGTGCAGTGTTGGATTCCTTACGAATGGCTTGTAGTTTAAAGTCCGAGAGGGTCGTTGACGCCAATACAAGGATGGAATTTGGCTTTCTTAGATCCATTGTTCCCTTCTTCAGAAGATCGTTCGCCATGGCGTATGGAGGTTCAAGGGGACTTTGACTTGGTTCATGATACTCGTATTCTTTTCCATCAATCTGAAAAAAACCCATTATTTTAGTTGGTGCGAGAGAAAAAAACACTCATGATCCCGAGATCACTTGGGAGTTAAGACTATCACGAGTTTATCGACTTACATTCAAGGGGTAACAAGAATCCGAGTCTGGTTGACTGAGATCACCGCACACCACAAACGGTACAATGTACCTGCAACAAAGTTTGTAAACATTAAGTTTCATAAACTTTTCGATAGTACGATTATTGATTGGTTTATCGTTTGCACTTTTTAGCGTACCTGTTTATCCCAGTCAATATATCGAAATTGCAGGGCTCGTGAGTCAAGAGAGGATTAAGCATCTGAGGTTTGTAACCCTCGGGTGGTTTGTAATCAAAACAAACTATGAACGCCTCGATACTCGAATTCCTTGAGCAACTAGGCTTAGTACATATAACCGTGGTAAAGAACAATTTTATCTGCGAATACAGAAGATTGACATCCTTGGCACGAAATATTTTTGCCACAAAATTTCCACCTGGCTTCAGGATATGAGTCGTTATGTTCAGAGCAGCGAGAAGCAATTGTGATTGAATGTAAATATCCATGTCATGAAGGCCTGTTACTGTAATCACACATGGATTAGTAGATCCGTGTTAAATAATTATAAGCCACGTCTATTGAGTCCTCACCATCAGGTGCGCCGTCGCAAACGACGAGATCGACCAAAGTATTGCTAAAATGATCTATTATACGTTCTGCCGTTGATACATTTGTAATATCTCCTTGAATCTGCACCACCCCATCGATGGGTGCCATAGCTTGCAAATCTA
Organism: Netelia fuscicornis; assembly: GCA_946811545.1. Lineage (NCBI taxonomy): Eukaryota > Metazoa > Arthropoda > Insecta > Hymenoptera > Ichneumonidae > Netelia > Netelia fuscicornis. The sequence continues at coordinate 13,913,249 of OX328014.1, read as the reverse complement.
CTGCTACTATTTTGGGCGGTAGGCCTTTGCCTTCCTTGTGATTTTCTCTGCAAAAGACAAGCTACACATCTCCGCAGCAAATATTGTTATAGCGACAATTACCAGGACTCACTTGAGTTTCCTAGCTAGCACTTGACTCCAGCTGCCAGGTGCAGCACAAAGATCAACCGCATTTGTTACTCCTGAAATGAGAAAATTACAATTCATACGATTTCAAGTGTTTCGAAAATTCAATTTTATCTTCGTACCGTCTAAGATGTGATATGCATTGTCGATTTGTAAAAGCTTGAATGCACTTCGAGCTCTCCATCCTTCCTCTTTGGCACGTCTATAGTAAATATCGCGTTTGTCCTTGGACGTTTTACCCATTGTAAGTCAGAAAAAGTTACCCGTACGATTGATTGTTTATGTTTGAGAGGCAACAATCGATTTTACTTTCCACGAATAGTGGAAAATCGGATTGTGAGGTTGCAATTATCAATTAATCGTCGTTAATTGATAAAGCTTAATCCACTTGACTCAATGAAACTTCATTACACTCCGTACACGTTGAACTTTATCAGACGTCAACAATCGCAATAAAATTATTATTATCTAGCAAAATATCGTATATCGAGGGCCTCAATACGGGATTTGAGACAGCATGTGTCGAATTAACTACTATATCTCAAAAACGAATAATGCGCCTGCGCGATTAGAATACTGGAGATCCTAAATAACTGATGCAGAGGTTAGGGTACCTTTAAAACGGGCTAATCTTACAAACTTTGTTATCAGTTATTGTTTGAATAATTCACACCTCGTACAATCATATTATATATATTTGTTTAATTTGTATTCACTCGGTCATAACTTTTCAACATTGTAATATAGTTGACTGTGAGAATAGCAGCCTAGCGACACCTAGCAATGGTCTCATCAACTACATGGTGCGATGAGTTGCACAGTAGATACAGCCGGCGGATGTTCTTTGTCCCGACTTGAGTAGTTATATATAGTTCAAATTTTTGAACAAAGGCAGACCGCGTGAGTTCTTAGCGTGGTGCGTTTGTTACTCGACGTCTTGTTGTCCTCTAAAAGAAGAAAGAATCGCTGCTTCAATCGATTTGTGAAAAAAGGTACAGCTTATTAGAATTAATCGTATTTCGACCCAGTAAGACTGAATAGTTCGTATTCTTCCAATGTAAAGTATTCTGTCCCCATCTCATCTATTAACTCTCCAAACAAGATGGAGCAGGACAAGAAAGAAACGACACGTTCGCACAGATTCGAAAAAAATGCACATAGAATCCCATGCAGCAGCAAAATCAGAAAAGTGGATGCACCGACAGTTAACAATAGGCAAGAATTGAGTCGAATTTTGAACAACGAATCACTTCGAGATGGGGACCTTACGCAGAAGTTGGTGACTATGTGGCTCGGTAGTGCCACGGATCCTGATAATCGTCTACTCTCAAATGTGATATACAATTATCTCAATGGAGCTAAAAAAATTTGATAAATGATCAAGTATGACCTTCAATTGTTATACTTTCTTTTTGTGTTGCAAGATTCAGGAGAATACCTCTCTTCGAGTTTGTCAACAACAGTGCCTCGAAGATGAAAATTACATACAAAAACTTCAACAAAAACTCGAAAAGACTGAGAATCATATCAACGTTTTGAGTAAATATCTGAGAAGCGAAGAAAAATCAAAGTTGGACCTGACAGAAAAGTGAGTCATTTTGTGTGATTTATGCGCAATCTGTTAATGTCCATACGGAATAAAAAAAGTACTTTCGTTCATTTTTGCTGGACTTTTTTACAATGATTATAATATATGAATTGTAATTGGAGAAAATGTCATCTCCGATCAGCCGATACCAATTTTAGATAATTGAGAATTTGCTTCTGTTTTATACATTCAAGTGTTGTTTAGAGAGTTTGTAAATCGCAATACCCAAATTTATACCACATTACTTAGTTCTATGGGTATTTCGGTATACCAATGGTCTAGTTACATGTTGGCATTTTCTCAATTTTTTTAAAACTATGGCTTAATATTTTCTCCGTATTTTAGTAATTGAGATAAAAACTAAGCCATAGAATACTTTTTGCTAAATCATTTAAATATATATATTACAGACTATTTTGCCCATAGGATAAATGCAACCACCGACATGGTCGCCATCATAACACAGCACATTAATTACATAACCAACACATTAGGAAGATGTCAGCAACACAAGGATCACTTGTTCAATCTATACCATAGTATAATACTTCGACAGCGGGACCAAGTCTGCAAACTCCGAAAGCACGAGGAAATGTTACGCATAGATATATCGAAACTTGGGAATGAAAAATCAGCTTTGATAAAGCATTCGACCGATTCCCAAATCTATTACGAAAATAAATTAAGAGAGGTACGATGTACGTGAATTATTCCAGCGACCAAATGCAATTGCTGCTACAACCGGGTTACATGTTTGCAGAAAGAAGCCGAATTGGCGAGTGTTCATACAAAACAAGATCATACACAGAAAGAATTAGAAGCAGTTGTGAAAGAGAAGGAGGATTTGACGATTAGACTTTCGAAGAACGAAAATGATTGTTTCGATCTGAAAAATGAATGTTTGAAATATAAGTATGTTAAATGGTTTGACTGATTTCTAATTTTTAATTGTTAAGCCCATAGAAAATGTTTTGTGTTTTTATAGACTCGAAATCACGGATATTACGAATAAACTGGCTGAAGCTTCTGCTAATCTTGACTCTTTGAAGAATGAAAAATTGAACACCAACGACGAATTAATCGCGAAAAATCTTGCTGTGAGTATAGACCTGCGTTTTCTACCGTCTTTCTACCATTCTTTACTATAACCCTTCCGTATTTTCCTCTCTTCAGATTGAAAAAATGAGCAATGACCTCGAATTTGCAAGAGTCAAACACGAAGAGCAATTAGCCATGATATCTTTGCTCAAAAGTGCGAATACCGAACTCACAAAACAGTTGAAGCACGAGGAAAACGAACGAGAAAACCTGACACAATCTTTGAACATACTCGATACAATAAACGCGGACCTTGACGGTCAAGTGGAAAAGTTAAAGGAAAACACGTCCGAAGAAATAGAGGAACTGAAAAGGAAGCTCGAGAATGCAGAATCGGAGAAGAGTCAAATATTAAAGAACAACGAGAAAGTTAGAAAAGTGAGAATCAATTGATGTCTGTTTGCCATTATTTGCCTAAAGCGTGTAAACTGTATACAAATAATATAAACAGGAATTGGAGACAAAACACTTCAATGAAGTGAAGGCTCACAGAGAGAAGTATGATTCTTGCCTCGCAAAACTAAAGGCGCTGGAGGTTCGTTATGAAAGAAAAATATCACGGGTCCAGAAATCATCAGCCCCGGTGACCACAAACACTAATGCTGAAGAATCTCAACTAGAAGAACTGGATTTGCTCAAAGGAGAAGAGTGTGAGCAGAATCTGCATCAGGTTGACAACTTGTTCATGAAAGACGTAATTTCGGAGGTGCAATTGAAACGAAAGATCGAGCGGCATGAGAACGAATTCACCACTCTGTCAGCCATGGAAAATAAAATAGGGGAAGAAAGAAATCTCGAAACAACGGGAAAGGTTAATAATCTCGAGAACAATCGTTTGAAGATTCACTTCAATAAGAGAATTGAAACTTTTATTGGCACTATGAAGTCTAAGGACGTCAATGGGAATGAGAATCTGGTGAAAGCTCGCTTCCACTCTCGTTTACTGTGTGGCTATTTAATGAATTTTAATAATAGGATGGCCATCTAAAAAGTAATCAATCACAGCAAAGGGATTAAGAAAGGGCAAAACTTTTAAAGTCAACGATTTGCATGAGATAATATTAGATATAAACATTGTTATCATTAATTAAATTTGAATGTTTTTATAGGGCAAACCACGTTCTGTTCAAACCACATCGACTTTCTCGACTTATAAAAAGTCAATTCTCAAACCTTCGGTGTCACGTAAACCTGGTTCTTCGCTAGCGTCGCTGTCACTGCCACCAACCAAAAAGATTTGTTTTGAAAATATCTTTTCGTTGTCTCAAGAAAGTCCTGTGAAATTAACCGGCGAGGCTAAGATTATGGATGTGCGTTACTTAATTAGGAAATAACGAAAATGTAGAACTTAGACGTTGATAACTAACTTTACAGCATATTATTAATTCCTATCTTGTGCCTAATTTCTTTTTTGTTTTCATCTGTAGGTCATAAACAATAATGATGCTTTTGATCAAACGGCAGCTACGCAAGCAACTCTCTCTCAGCCATTTCAATACTCTCAAAGCGCCTCGCAGAACACCCACTCGCAAGTCAGTTGAACAATAATTGTATACTAGCAAACGAAACTTCGCATAATTTCTATCACGCACATTTCCTTTTCAGGTGCAGACTCAATCCAGTGGTAAGAAATTCTTTAAGTCACGCGCCAGTCAATTCAAATGAAGACTCGGAGCATCAACGATAAAAAAAATCTTACGTTAGTTTTGTTTATTGTTTTCCACATTTTTCAGTCTTTATTTGTTTTCATTGTAGTTAATTAATTTCATTATCGTGTTTACATAAATGTCGCTCTTGAGGGTTGCAAACCCATTGCCAAAGATTTAATTTTTATACCAGGAAATGTGAAGATATCAGATTCCTACCAATGTGGCTAGTGAATTATGTACATGACAATACATATTGTTGATTGCAATTATTTATAGAATCTATTTGACTCTGTTAAGGTAGTTCTATCGTTACAGCGTTTCCGTTAGATTTCACTGAAAATTTGCAGAAACGTTCTTTGATGTCATATGTATATTTGTGTAAAATTTCAGGGGCCTTTATCGACTCAAAATCACGTTATTTATTCTTGAAAATCGTCACTTTTCGCAATCTTCCATAAGAGCCCGTGTTAAATATCGCAACATTATACAACGAGTATCTCGATCATTTGATCGATGAAGCCTGTTGAAATTTTGCACACATTTTTATATGACATCAAAGACGCTTCGATTAGTTTTTATAACAAATCTGATGGAAAAAAAATCATGATTTTGTTTATTATATAACAAATAAGCTTTCCGTAGGATCAATTTGAATTTTGAATATGTTGTTCTTTAGTCGATTTGCAACAACTTTTCTTAATGAACTTTAACGCTTGGTCCACTTCCAATGTGAAAAAAAACAGGAATAAAATTTTCATCCCCCACCCAACGATAGAACTACCTTAAAAACCCTAAGCTACACATACAGCCAACTTCACGGAGGTTACTACGATTGGCCGATGGTTACTAACAATGACCAAGATGGCAGCAGTGTATCGTCAAATTTGAAAGAGGATGAGACATCTGAATATATCGCCTTGTTTCGCGGTTGAGAAAAGAAAAGATGATAAAAAACATAGAGCAGACCCCCATGCTGACGGATGAGCTGTCAATTGGTGGTACTCGCGAATTTTAACAAAAAGCGCGAGTTTATACAATCTAGCCGACTCGGAAATTCGTGCAGATTCCGAGATCGGTCTACGAACTTTGCTTGGTTGGTCGTTCGGACGAAACAACCTCGTTCCTGCGGCCGGTGCACAACTCTGAGAACAACACAGATCTCCGATCTTCCGTCTCTTTCTTGCACCGTTGACCGCACCCAAGTCAACTTCCTCTAAGTGATCGCGACTGAGTCTGCAGCATTTATTCCGTCTCCTGAATCGCAGAACATTGGATTTTTCATATTTTCAATCTAGAGTGAAAACAAAAATAACAGACAAAAAGTTGTTCGCCGACATGACGGAATCTTACAGTTTTGGCCTCGACGCCATTACCTGTCATGCCTGGAATAAGGACAGAACTGGTTTGTTTTGCTCACTTTCATTCGCATATATCATTAGAACTAAGTACTATGAATGTTTACATTTTAATTTGGAAGAAAATTTTAACTCGTCCATTATTTCTTTCCCGCTGTTCGTCGTACATTCAGAAGTGGCTATGTGCCCGAAGAGCAACGAAGTTCACGTTTTCAAACGCGCTGGTTCACAATGGAAACCAGCCGATATTCTTCAAGGACATGAAATGTGTGTGTTGTGTCTGGATTGGGCACCAAAGACAAATCGTATTGTAACATGTGCCGCAGACAAGACGGCTTATGTCTGGAGTCTCGGCGACGACGGTAAATGGATTCCTGCATGGTCTGTCCTGAGAACAAATCGAGCTGCTGTCTGCGTCAAATGGGCACCTCAGGGTATGTTTCAGTGTCGTTAAGTCTGAAATATATCCTCCAATGTATATCAATTTGTATCCAAAAGTAATCCCTGAAGTTTAAATGATGTCTGTCAAATTTTAAAGTTTTCTCTCAAATCTATCAAAGTCATCATAGAAGTTTGGAACAATGTCAAAAGCCTTAAGAAAAATTCTCATATTGAAAGTATTTATCAGATACAAAAGAAATTTGCAAGACAAACAAAATTTGATAGAGGAAATGACATGTAGAAATCCGAATGATGATTTGAAATTGTGAACTAGACGATAAAAACAAAGACAGCATTATACCGAGTCTAAAAATTTAAGAGATAGCCTAGAATTTTTACACCAGTCTTCCACAAGTCCAAAAAATATTCCAACAATGTGTAAAAGTTTTTTCAAGTTTGTAACATGCCGATATGTCTGAAGTACTTTGGTGGTCTGCAAGTTCACGTAGATTCTTTGGACAATCTGCCCTTTTAAAAACTTGTGGATAATTTTAAAGTGTGAAAGAATTCTGATCTGGTAAGGAGAGTTTAGAAGTGTGAATTTTAGCAGAAACATGCTTCATCTAAAGTATACTATATAATTCAAAAAAGCAAATGACCATATCTGACAGTAAGCTCAGGAGATCTGAAAGTGTCTTAAAACTTTGCACTTTTTATAGGAAAATTAGAATATCTAAAATGTCAAAAATTACAATCCTTGAACATTGAATAACCTAAAGTCAAACCTCACGTCCAACTGATCGAAGTAGCACTGGAGAATTAAAAATATAAAATTACCATGATCAAAACTAGTACGACCGATTTGTGACAAACAATGTTAATGTTATCTTTATTTTCATGGGCACTCTCTGTGATTTATGCAGAAAACAAATTCGCTGTCGGCTCTGGTGACAAATTAGTATCTGTGAGTTATTTCGTTTCTGAAAATAATTGGTGGCTATCAAAACACATAAAACGCCCGTTGAGATCGACGGTAACGGCAATAGATTGGCATCCAGACAACAAGGTACTGGTCGCTGGCTCTACCGACTGGAAAGTCAGGGTATTTGGTGCGTATGTGAAAGATGTAGAAGATGCACCAGCGCCTGGGCCATGGGGAGCGACAGCAACCCTTGGCACGTTGCTCGCGGAATTTCCAAATTCCCCAAATGGCGGTAAGTTTTTGGAACTAATAGATAATTAACATGGCAGTTGTTTCAAACATGACGCATCAAATTTGTAGATCTCATCAATATTATTGCAGACTCCATAGAATCCACCAACGTATCTGGGTAGCCTTCATTGATCTCGTAGATCACAAATAAGAAAAAATACTTGATCATTTATCATGAGCAAAATAGCTCATAATAGTCTAGTTCGTTTATGGTGTATACAAAATCTTTTTTTGAACGTGGCATGTTACACACAACTATGTTATTCGTAGATTTTTCAGTGTGAAGCAACAGATTAGAATGAAGTTTAGCTTAGTTAAAAGCAGCAAAGAAATTTAAATTTGCTAAGCTGAATTTTGTCTCTGTGGTTAAGCTACCAAGGATTTATGATTCCCGATTTGTGGGTTGCACTCACTTAAATTCTTATATTTTCATTGGTAAACGATTAAGTAATTTATAAAATAGATTGCCACGAAGAGTTTTTAAAATACATTAGATTTTACGTACTTCTCGAACGTATCTAGATCTCTACACAAGAAAGATATTAAAATTTTTGTCATGAGTTCAGCGCATTCACAAAAATTAAACAAGCAATTCTACAATTAAGTTTTTATAAATAACAACAAACCTATTGTTTCTTCACACTAGTTAATCCCAATACATTAAACTCGCTTGATCAACAAAATTCATTTTACAGGTGGATGGGTGCACGCAGTTGCATTTAGCCCTTGCGGCAATAAGATATGTTGGGTAGCGCACAACTCGTCGATATGCGTCGCCGACGCAACCAAAGGCAATGCTGTTGTCAGACTTTATACAGAGCATTTGCCATTTTTGAGCTGCGTATGGGTTGGCTCCAATTCCATAATCGCCGCCGTAAGTTCCAGTACTTTTCTAACATTCGTCATTTATCACACAAACCATAATGTTACAAAAAAACAATGTTTTCTTCCATTCCAGGGACACAGTTGTATGCCGATGCTGTATTCGATCGACGAGAACGGTCAGTTATATTACGTATCGAAGTTGGATAATTCACAAAAGCGCGAAGCTGCCGGTATATCGGCGATGCGAAAATTCCAATCGCTCGATCGTCAAGCACGAACCGAATTGAACGACATTGTTCTCGACAGTATACATCAGAACACGATAACGTGCGTACGTAAAATGTCGCAGAACGAATTTAGCACAAGCGGCTTGGACGGTCAGCTCGTTCTCTGGGACACAAAGGTGAATTGAGCTTATTTCTTCTTTTATAAAAATCCACAATTTTTAACAATCGCACTATTCTCATTCTTAATAACTCATTGCAGACACTCGAGAACTCCATCGCTGGCCTCAAGATCGTCTAAATCGCCAAATGATTATTAATATTTTCCGTTAAATCTCGTACGAGATCGTTCTGGAAAGCCCCGGAATGGGTATTACGCCCGCCATGATCAAGCGGTCGTTATGTATAAACGTTGAGAATAAAAAAAAAAGAGCGATGATTTTACAATTCCGATTGGTCCTAATTCGTGTAGAATGGGCTTCGTACAAAGAAGACGAGACTATTCCTAAATACGTCGACTTACTTATCTCTTTTTCAAGCTATAAACAAAAATATTTAAATAAGAAAAACTATCCGAAACAACGAAAGATATGAGAAAAAGCGAGGCACGAGAGAACTATAAAAAAGGAACACGTAGGTAAGTAAAATACACAGGAAGTCGTGTGAAACGTTAAACAGTCTGTTTTTCAAATATATTTGTAGAATTGAAGACGCTTTTGTGTTCTTATTTTGAGACTGGCGTATGCGAAAAAAAAACCTACAGAAAAGTAGTTTTTGTTGGTGATTGAAGATCCATGACAAATTTCCTCGAAGACCCAAAACGATAACGTCTCTCTTTCCACTCATCTGGTTTTGCCTAACACAGTCAATAAATTATAATTTCTCAATAAATCTATACATTTTTAATTACGGGTCGCAAAACACAGGAAATAAAGAATCAACAAAAAGTTAGCGTTTCCATTATTTGTCACCGCTTTTATCTCGTCTCTTTCCTTTCTCTTTCTCTTCATTTTTTATTTACTTCAACAGCCAGTCATCAGCGAATAATCGTATAATGTACAGATATAAATGTTTGTTTTGTGTTGTTTTTTTTTTAAATATATTCAAGCAACATTTGCAATGTTCAAATTTGTTTTTCGATTACACGAACTACAAATTTAATGTATTTTTCGTACCGTCTGATGCATCGTTTCTTTATTTAGCTCTTTCTTTTTTCGTCGAGAGAAACTAATTCATGGCAATTTCACAAGATTTACAAATTAATTCGACCAATCGTCACGCGTCCTAACTTCTTCCTTTTTGCCCGTCGTTTTAAATCCCTATTCAATTATTTTCATACAATATAATATATATAATATTACTTTTTGGCTAGTATTAATTCGTAGAATAGGTAATAATAATAACGAGGTATATTTATTAATCGCGATGAACCGGAACAGAGAACCACAAATGTTCTTTATTCTCTATGTTTATTTTTTTTCGAATTTTCTTTTTTTATTTCGCTCGATTGAAAAATGAGATTGTAAAATCAATCTCAAATTTTCACGACATCCTATTTGCAACTGTTTTTTCTTTTGTCCCATCGCAGTTGCACCGTTTCGACGAACCGGAAGAAAAGAAAGAAATGCTTTCCACGATTCGCAAATTCTTGTATATTCCTTAACAGCTATAGTACTAAATTCTAGTAATCGTTAATTACCATTTTTTGTTTGTTTAATCGACAGGAAATCTCTTTTACTCTTTATACTCGCGTTCGAACGATCTTTAGATATTTCTTTTTTGTCTCATAAAAACTTGTGTCTTTGAGTCGTGACAACGCAATGATTTTCTTTTTGTACATAAATAAGGAAATTGTTATCATCGAGTTTGTAATTAAAAAAGAAAACCATACACTTTGAGATGAAATTATGGAAACGAGGCTGTCCATGATTTTTGTGTTTTCTCGTTTTTTTTTTTCGTCGATCGGTGATCGCGTTAACTGAGGACGGATTGTGTTTGCATTTTTTTTTCTTTTTGTTTTGGCTAAAATATAAAGAAAGCATAAATGCTTGTAGGCGTAAAAAATCATCAGGAACTTCGTCGTTGAGTCTTTGTTTATTCGCTATTAGTTGTGAATGTTTTCCTTTTTCTTTCCGTTCAAATTTCAGTACTTTGATATCTCAGGTGTGTTGTAAGAAAGGGAACTTTAGAAAACAACCTGGCTGGTTTCTCGTTTTCTTTTTTCAGCTGTAATTCGCAATTTTTTGTGCGAAACACGTACTCTCTCCTCTCTCGCATCACGGTTTTCTTGTTTCGTATCGGAATTAATTAATTATTAATCAGCATTCCGGCATCGATTAACAATGAAGGCCAATTAATTATTAATTACGAATTAATTAATACTGACTCATTAGTCAACGACTAATTACAAAGAATAATCGTATCGAACAGTCGAATTATGACTCGCCTTATTGGAAATTGTTTACAACTTTGAATTGCGGTCTATCAAATTCATTCGTCACTACAGAATGGATCGATGAATAGAATTTATATCCAAAAGAAAAGAAAAAGAAAATGGGACAAACTCGTTAATCCTGAGAAAATTTAACCATGAGAATTTCTCACCCGCTGATTACAAAAATGAGATAAATTAAAAAAAGAAACAGTCCTCGATTATGAAGTAAATAAAATATTATAAGCGTTTGAAACTCGATAACTGCTCATCCGAGAATACTTCAAGAATATATTGTTCGTACAGCGCGAAATACTTTCTAAAACACTTCTTATCGCTGCTTTACATAGGCATGACCATTTTTCGAGCACAGTTAGAGGAGTCTTTCCGTACTGGAACGCCATAAAAATTCAAACTCCTAGAATTATTGCGTCACGATTATACGTGCCCGAAAAATATATGTCGAAATCTTTTTTCTTAGAGAATTCTGAGATGTGCAAAGACAGTCATGCCTAAGCAAGGCATTACATAGAATATCCGTATTCGTACAAACTGCATTCTGTCGCAAAGATCTTCTGTGTAAACGTAGAGAGACAATCCATTATCGAATTAAACGCTTATAAATATTTATTTTAACGTGTAACCCTCATACGTCTTTAACCAATGGCTCAAAATCTAAAGTTACTCGAAGACCGTGACAATAAATTCATCGCCTACTTCTATTTCCTTCAAATTTTTCAGGAACGCAGTGTGCTCTACCAAACAATTGGTTAAAAGTAAAAAAATGCACTTCTTCGCTTTAACAGAAACCACTACAAGTTGTTCTTTATGAATCGTAAAAGAAGAAAAAAAAGAAACAATCATCGCGATCGTTCATCGATCGACGCATCGCCACGCGGTGAACTCCAGAGGCTCTCGATGAAAATACCCCAGAGGAAAAAGAAAAACAAGTGTTTTCGTTAGCGATCGCCTGCACAGGGCGATCGAATCACGACTCGGCTACGGAGTTCGTTGCACAGAAAAAAAGAACAAACGGACGCAACGAAGAAGAAAATACAAATTCTTCGTTCTCCCCGTGTGTATCGTTTCTCTTTTTTCTATCTGCGTTGCCAATGATCGCGCGAACTGTTCCAATGTCTGTGACGTTGACCATGATTGTGCGGCCTATAATTTCCACCGTTACGCGAACTTTTGCCACGCATGTTGCTGGTGTTGTAATAACGTCTCTGTCGATGGTAAGAACCACCGGACTGTCTATCCCACGTTTTGCCATTTTGATATTCCTGAAATGGATTGTAACCAGGATTCGAGCGTCCGGTTTCATAGTCGCGAGTTTTTATCTTTTTCATTCGTCCACGATCAATGTCGTCCTCGTGATCGGTCTCGAAGTGACGCTTTCTTTCCTCTCGCCTCTCGTTGTCCACCTCGCGCTCCAGATGAGCTCGACCACCATTCCAATTTGGTACTGTTGAATGAAAACAAAAATTGTAACCAAACATCATTGACGATAATGAAAATGAACTCCTAAACTTAGCCGGAAGTACGAAAAGACAGTAAAAGATTTTATAGAAATTTAGGCGTTTTAGGAAAAACTAATGAGGAATATGGGAAAGGAGATAGAAAGTGATAAGCGCATTCTCGAGTTGTCCATGGAATGTCGAATTCACTCCCTTGTTTTATCCTAGGTCTCTGGCTCTTCGCACCGCTACATAACTCATACATGATCTCCAATAAATGAATGGAACACGTTAATCTCGACGAAACAACTGCATTTGAGAACTGTCGACAAAATCATTTTGGTTTACACAGTACAGGAAGAGTATACTTTTGCAAAAAGTATAAAACAATTTTTAAATCCGTCGATTTTTATCATTTTTAGACATTCTTGTGTTTTGATCGAAATTTACTATTTCATTAAACAAACCCAAATGGATTAAATTAGATTTAAAAAAAAAAACAAAACAAAATTAACGTGGATTCGTTTACGTTTCACGACAAAATGTTTCTTTGTTATTTTTATGTTTTAATTAAACTACAGGGAACAGTCGAGCCGTTCTCAAAGGAATTCGATTGATCCTAAGTCTGATTTTTGGTTGTGATTTAACTGCATCGAATAATTGTACAATCGCTCGATCATTTTTACAATCACGACGTTCTCGACAAGCCTCGCAACGTCTTCCCGTGGAACTTCGGGGCGGCGCTCTCGTTTCATCACATTTTGGAAAATTCGAGGATCTCGTAGGAGTCTTTTCGTCCAATTTTCTCGACCTTCCAGCATTTATATTTTTGTTTTTATACTGACCCGATGAGGTGCCGTAACCGCGATTCGACATCTTCAGAAGATGCGAAACAGTCTCCGAGCGGTTTGTACCATTGAAACTTCGTGGAGCAGCTGCGCTCGGTGCTTGAACACTAGTACTCGAATTCAAGGATTTTCCTTCCCTGAAAATTACAAAAATAAAAACACAAATTACAAAGAGAAATCATTTTTGTTTTCCGAGCGGTAAATGTTAATGGAGATATTAAAAATTGAGACTATGGAGCTGCGATTGATTATTTCAAATCTCAAAAGGATTATGAAATGACCGTGAGTGGTCTTGAAATAACGGAGTGATCCGTGAAAGACAAAGAAATTATAAAACCAACGAGTGAACCGGATTTGAGCGCGAAGCAATTGTTTTGAGAAAAGAAGTCTTTCAGAAATTTCCTTGAGGCGTTAAACAAAATTTGAATCATTAGTTTTATGACCATCGGGGGATCCCTTTGGAATTTTTAACTGATAAATTCAATGTAAAATCATGCAAAAGAAATCTCTTTGGAAACTATGATAGGATGCTAGCGAAACGTTTATCTCGTTTAACACGTTGACGCACTTGTTATCGGTTACGGACCATCCATTGGGCGTCGCACTGGAGGTCGGGGAGGGCGCGTCCTTCGAGACTTGCCATCCATTCATACTGCTGGCCGCGGCTTTCGTCACGATCCTCTCGTCGCTACCGACGCATGTTTTCACTCTTATCGGATGCCATTTTTCCTTTCCATTGGTCTCACCGGTTTTCCCATTAGTTTCGTTCTTCCCATTTTGATGCTTGGTTGAATTAATCGAGAGACCATTGTTCATTGATATTATGGAAGGACCATTTAGCGTCTTCGAACTGGGAGAATTCGTGGTCGAGCAGTTCTTTCCCACTTTGAAAAGAATTTCCTTGGCAACCGGCTGCTTCGTCGTCTCGTTACCATCGGTTGTTTTCAAAGATCCGTTCGTGGTGGTTCCGGTACAATTCTGAATCCCAGAACTCGATGCGACCGACAAATTTTTCGTCAACGTCGTGGTTTCTTCCTCGTCGCTCGAGCCGTCGTAAGGCACGAGACTCGAAGAGTTTAACACTTTACCATTTTTAATGTGCATCACCAGTCTTGGTTGTGTTTTTTCGACATGTCTCGATGGTAGCTGAGGTCCAATGAAATTTGTACTCTTGTTACTGGTACTGGCGATTTTTAAACACGGGCTTGTATCTAAATGATCGACGTTTTTGTTCGTTGCTCCGTTTGTTTTATCTAACGTAGAGAGCGACGAAACTGTCGTTATTGGTGGAGCTTTTGTGATTCCGTTGGTAAGAATTGTTTTGGTTACCGTACCATTCACTCGACACGTCTGGGGCGTGTGATTTGCATTTTGGGCCGAAGGCTCCATCTCAAATATCATTATGTAGGCATTGGTATTCAGTACGTTGCCCAAATTGATGGAACGCACGCAAGAATCGTCGAAGGAATAATATTGTCCTGTCGAGACTTGCGCAACTGCTGTATAATGACCACAATTGACCGATGGACCCATGTGCGTCACCATTGATGTTAATTTGTAATTAAGGTGCCGCGTTGGTTCACCGGGCTCTCGCCATAAGTGTGGTCCCATGTCGACCGTTTGCTTGAAACCGATGTGACGAGATATTTTACCGCCTAAAACGCTGAATCGCTTGAGTTGAACGCAGAGGACCTTAGGCGGACGCTCGAGACTGAATTGCTTGGTTGCTGGAACACGGCGCTTACAAGCCTCACATTTGTAGTCATTGTTGTCGAGCTGTTCGCGACTGAAGTAGGAAGTCAGTGCCTCGTCGAGGGTAGAGGCTTTTCGTATATCGACGAGAAGATCCTGTGGAGTTGAGTCGAGTTGTTAAATTATTGCGAATTCAAGTTCAAGTTTGGTAGCATTTTTTTTACACTTTTAAACAATCTTTGTCTGGTTGGAAACGTTAGCGACACTGGCGCGTGAGGATGCACGAGCCTGTAGCGCATCCTGATAGCGGAGTTAGTAATTGAAGAGTACATAAAAAGAGAGAAAAGCCATGGATGACTTAAAAATCAGTGTTACAAGCGACGAGCAATTGGCAAACGTTGTTCGTACTTTCTCTGGCCCTGAGCAATTGATAGCGTTAAAATTTTGAGGGTATCTAGAAAATGATAGCAAAAATTTTGGAAAAAAGCATTGGACCACTTTTTTCCATAATTCTCTAGATACTCTCAAAATTTTAATGCGTTCGGTTATTCAGTGCTGAATAAAGTACGGATCGAGCGTTTTCGAATCGCTCGTCGCCTGTAACACTGACTCTTACTGTTGAAAACGCATTGGCAGATTTGTTTCCATTGTCTCGCTACATATCAAAAGCTACCTTCAATTAGATTTAAGTAATATAGCGCAAAATATTTCATTACTTGCCTGGAAATGTTGAAACGTTGTTGAAACGTGACGACACTGAAGACACTTCACCTCGGTTCGTATATAACCACCGAAAATCTGATTGATGGGAGTTGTCTCCTTCGAATAACTATCAAGCTTTGTCGCTCTGTGACGCGCGATATAGGCACGTTCCATACCCTCGAGTAAATATCGCAGAAATTCGTGAGCATCCTCCTGTTGTCCCGGCACCATAGTTCTGCATATGACTGAAAAACAAATGTGCAGTTATAACAAAATGAACGCATGAAAGTTCACTTAAATTAAACACAGGACGTTGAGCAACTGTCTTGATATAAAAAATGCAAATGAAGTTTAAAAAATTGAGTTTTTTTGAAAGAGCGAATAATTTTTTATTACCAATCGACCACAGGAGGCTCAATGATATTGTTTCAATTATTAACGTTTGGGAATGCAAATCTTAGCCAATTTTTGATCCCAGAACGATAAGAAAAAACCCATTGTGCTTGTACCGATATCAACTACCTAGTCATTTTCTATGTTTTAATGGTTGCTTAACTCTCTGTATATTCGTACGTTATTTCACTCAGACGATTCTAATGCACGTGGCTACAGGCAATAAGCAAACATGTAGACGACCATTGACTCGTGAGCCAGACAGAAGTGACTCGAGAGGCTGGTACTACCTATGAACCATTTCTGGTTTATAGGACTTCAACAATCGAGAACATACTTACGTTTGAGCTTGTTGTATATGTAAAACGGCTTGATGGCACTGCCTGACTTTTCATGACTGAACTGAAGAGTTTTGGCAACTGCGCACGTAAGGCACTCACCTCCACCGTCTGTAAAAATAAGAAACGAACAATACTATCCCGCTTGGTATTTTTCCTGTTGGATGATTGGAATACAAGCTATTGATCTTAACACTTACCATTTTGTTCACACTTGGAAGTGTGATGGGAGTCCGAAAGAAGCCAATTAACAAGAGCAGGCACGTGGAAGAGCGCCTGCAATGTGCTGTTGAGATAACACGTGTTACCGACGTTGTACATGCCGGCACCGACAGGAAACGTTCCCTTCCAACCAAGATGAACTTTCTCAGCTGGATAGAGAGTTTTCACCGGCTCTGGCAAACTCGGACCCATCTCTTTCAACAAATTTTTCTTCTGACTCTGAAGTCTCGGGCTGTCTGTTGTCTCTGTCGTGCTTGGTAGACTCAGCACGATATACTTGCTCTTTAGATGGTCGAGCACCGTCGAACGATAGCCATCCGTTTCTTCGTATGTTATCTCCGTTTGTAATATTCTTACCGCGCTGCTTGCCAAACTCACTGATAACGAAGCATCGGAGGATTTGTTGTGTACCGTATCAAGCGACTGACGGATGGCCGAAGCGATTGGATCGCATACGCTAACAGCAGGCATCACTGAGCTGATTAAGGTTTTGTTTTCGATTTTTTATTCTCATGCGAGGATACCTGAAAAATGCTGCAGCGAAAAAAACTAAATTTTTCCTTTGTTTCTTTTCAACAAATTTTTTCTATCATGCAACAAATTTGATTGTTAATGTTACTCTCCACGATATTCAAAATTCATATTAATAGTACTAGCAATTAATATTTATCATAACGATTCTATTAGCATTTATATATTTTCATCACGAGGGTTATCACTATTATCATTGCGTTTATTAGTGAAAACAAATTCCGATCAATTCTTCCATTTTATAAATTAGATTTTCCGTAACAAATTCTTTTTTTGAGAATCAAAAAATGCTCTCTGCTGCGATCGCAGCGACATAAGCTTCAAAGTTGAAAATTTCAATGAAATATGTTACAGAGCCTCCCTCGTCCCCCTCCAAAGCATGTGGTCATAAAAGCGTGGAGAGCACGAGGCACACACACGCACATACTTCGCACCAAGCATCAAAATTGTGTATTTCCGTGGTATTCAAATATCGATATATATTTTTTTTCTATTCCCTAATCGAGAAAAATAAAATAACAAAAGAGAAGCCTCGAAAAAAAAAAAAAAATGTTTCAGATTTGTGAGATCTCGTGGGTGAGTGTCGCTTGGACGATGCATTGAAGCGATACATACGTATGTGTGACCCGAGATCCACAATAGTGTGCCACGAAATTAAAAAATAGTGCAGATATAACGAGGGGGAGTGAGCAAAAAGGGCGCGTGCACGTTTAGCGGGAACGAATTATGGTTATGGAGAGAGAAAACGCTATACACACGTATGTAAGAGAACCCACCGCGTACTCACCTCACTCACGACATTCAGCGATATCCGAGAGCTGATTGTCCAAAGTTGTTACAGCTTCGACTCTTCGGCCGAAAAATTTTCGTCAAACGAATGACATTTTGGGAGCTCCCGTTAGTAAAATAATAAAACGTTCGGGAAACTGGAAGAGGTTCTTTTCGAGCGCGGAAAACGAGGATATCCCCCCTCCCTCACTGCCTGCCTCCGCGGTGCTGGCCTACACCGTGGACGGGGCGGCCATTTGCATTTTTGTTATCCGGCGTTCGGCGGACTAGCCGGTAGCGCCGCTCACCGGACGTAGACGAAGAATCATAACCTCTGTCCCCCTTCCACTACTGTAATGAGCGATCTAGGCCGCTCTGAAGTTGGCTACATCGAATTAATCGAATTAAATCGAAAGTCGTAGACAATTTTCGGTGAAGTTATGTCAATTTCGAAAAAGAATCGTTAACTTTCTTCTTGATCGCTATTTAATTTTTCATCGAGTCATCCCTGTCTATAGAATACACATGGCATAAGTACGGATATGAATGATTGCAATCATCAATTTCTAAACAGGATTTTATGCTCTGATTATACAGTGCCACTAATATTGGCCAATCAGATACAAGATTTACGCTCTGACTATTCCGACTGAGAACAACAAATAATATTCGGTCCTATCGTAATTATAATACATGGACATAAAAGCGAACCGGGAATACCCATCGTCCGCATTTCATGATTGAGATTATTTTCAAATTTGTTGTTCCCCATCTCATTGCTCATTTATTGTTAAATAAACATTCGTCGATGTGTCAATATGTGCTACCAAATTTTAAGTGTGTTCGGAAATGGGCTGACAATATTGTCAGTACCGACGCTGCTTTTACTGAGCAATGGGTGTTCTGTTTTACCGACAGAGCTGCCGAAACTGCTAAATGCGAACGCGTTTTCCAGTGCTGCCAGCACTGTACGCACGCGCACACACATCCACACACACAACACACACACACACACACATATATATATATATATTGTGTATCATAACCTTATATGCTTAAATCGAAGCAAAGAATACAAGAAATAGCGCAATAAAAACGAAGGTTTAGTGTCCACGAATTTAGGAGAAATTCAGAATACCAAAATGTGTCGATCGTTCTCGTTCACTCTACTCGGTCGATGTTCCTATCATTTTAAGGCAATGTGCCACCGACTCAGTCGGTAATGAAAAATTAAAACCAATTTATCATAAGATGCTTGATCGGCCGGCATACATAGGAGTGCGACGAACTCCGCCTAACCATTTAAACTATATTATTGTATTTGTTTCCTGGAATATCAAAGGTTTAAGAAAAATCGGTGATGATAGAATACCGCTATCACCTTTACATTCGCAGGTGGACAGTCGGTATTTCACAACATCGCCTTAATCCATTATGCAAAAATTGGTATACCGTTCTCTCTCACCTCAATAGCTAATGGAGATGCCAATGAGCTATTTCTCTTCCACTTGTAGAGCCAAAAGGAAAAAAAATAACGACAAATATCGATCTCGCTCATCAACGCCACTAGCCGTCGCGAAAAAGGTTAGCAGCGAAAACGATGAAGAACGCATTTCAGATCACGTTAAATAAAGATTCATTTTTTATTGTGTTAAATACTAACACATGTATGTGTCTTTAAAAATAACAGTAAATCTTTCATTGAAAACAATCCACTACAAAACTTGAATTCAACCGGTCCCATGGTGTAATGGTTAGCACTCTGGACTTTGAATCCAGCGATCCGAGTTCAAATCTCGGTGGGACCTTCCCAATTATTTTTTTATTTTTTTTTTGTTCTTATATATTTTTTCCTTAAATATCGGACCAATTTGTTATGAAATTAAGAGAGAAAAAGATATATAATTTTAAAAACATCTCTTTTTACTCAAAGTCTTGTTCAACATCTTGTCAGTGTGGATTATTCTCTGTCTCTCTCTCTCCCTCTGTCTCTTTCGGTAAGAACGATGCCTACCCGCGTGCTATCAGTTCTTGGGTGTTAATGACATCAAAAGTAAGGGCCGTGTCGAACAGTAGGAAAATATATAACATCAAGTGACCTTCAAGGCCAACTTCACGAAGGTACTGTGAGACAAGCGGCGAATGCGCATGGCGGTGTAATGGATAAAAGGGCTTGTAAAACAAAAATCGCCTTTTGCTTCAGCGGCTCGACGCGACGGGGCTAGAAGGGGGGGGGGGCGAAAGTGGTGCCATCGACGGTGTCCACCGACAATTCCGCCATATCGAAATTTACTCGTACTCGGTTATAATTATGATTACGCGAAACACACAATTCCATCGTTGTACAACCGGTATTATAAACAACTAGTATTTATTCGATACTCTAATAAATCTCTTTCACCTCGAATCGATTGGACTAATCATCGTTAGTCACATAAATTAATTAGTCCACCATAAAAAGCGTTCGCGACGGAAACATCGCTAGTGCTCCGTGATTCTTCCCCTCTACGGCTAGCCACCTCCCATCCACGTTCGTCCGTCAACGTCACGGTGGGGGAAATTCCTGATGGAAAAATTACATATTTTCAATATCGCGATGACCGTGAAAATAGTCCGAAGAATCGTCGAATTCGCGTATTTTCGTGAAATACGTACAACATTGTACTCAACGGTGCAATAAAACCGACTGAACCTGTCGCGAGTTCGACGCCGAGCTGGCATGAGCAGAGGGAGTTATCTGCCGGTGCTGGCAGCGCTGCAGCGTGCGGTGCGGGTGTACGCGGTGAAGTGTTGGAGTGAGAGAGAGGCGAGTGCGAGAGTGTACTTCGTGGCCGCGACGTGAGCGGCGGTGTGTGTCTCCCGTCGTCGTTGGTCGTCGTCGTCGGCGCCCGGGAGGGCACGCATCCTCTGTATCGCTAAATAATACATACGTACACGCATATACACTCAAATAAGTACAAAGTGAACTTTATCCGTAAAATAATTGGCGTGCTATCCGAAATATACGGATTAATTAAAGTTTTGTACTGAAAGTGTATATATACATATATATGCTAGTCGAAAGGTGCATAATAGTGATAATATTTTTGTGTGTACTTTCGTGTTCCCGTGCAATTTTTTAATCCTCACATTTTTTGTAAATTCGTCGACCGTATTGTGATACGAATAGTGCGAATAGTGCCGAGTAGCTTCGATGTGAAAATCGAGAAGTGATACCGAAGGAAAATCTTCGTAAGGGAGGGGCGCGGGGCAAGGGAGGGGAGGGGCCGAGGGGTGCAGAGGGAACAGAGTCGTCAACACGACTGCATTGCCGTATCACTATAGAAGTGCTTTGTGGACAGTGACTCGAAAAATATATAATAATCGCTAATCGAAGTGGAATATACGGAATAAAGACGAGCTTTCGTCCGTGTTAACGACATCTACGGATTTATCAAGCTCCCTAACCTCTCGGGTCTTTTGCATTGCACTCGCACTCTGCCGTTTTTCGACATTTTCGTCTTCGCGCAATCGATTTCTCGATTTTTCCCGTTCTAGCCCTCGGTGTGCGACGATACGGAAAGAGACAGAGAGAAGTGCTCTCGTACGGAACGACGAATTTGGACGAATCTGATTGACCCTCAGGTACGTTAGCTGTTCCCCCACCCCCTCTCCACTCATTCCGTTCTTCCCCCACCACTAGCCGTTCTCCCTGCTCGCGGTTTATCCGCCATGCTGTACCGCTGCATACTACAGGTAGCGGTATGTATACCATATAGTGAGAATTGGCGCGATGTTTGAAAACAAAAACCGACATTCTCAAAATCATTAAAACATAATACGATCGATTTTTATCTAACCGATTTTCTTAAAGGTTAAACAGTGCTTCGACTGTTGGAAATAAAAAGTTCTTATGTCATCCTGTTTTTAATGACGCATGAGATAAAAATTTGATTTTTTTTTCTGAAAGAAGTCGAATGCAGAATTTTCGTTGTCAAATTAGCAGACTGGCACTTCGATTAAAATAGCTACGCTAATGAAATCGTTCGGAATTAATTCGTCTAATTTTTATCAGTCATCGATTAAATTCTAAACAATTAAAATTGTTCCGAACATTTCCATGATTAATAATACAGTATAAAATCCAAATGCATGAAAATCAACGTAATAAGAATACACACAAGTACATAACCTCAAATTGTACACAACTATTCCTACAAATATAAAACCCAAAAATCGCAATGATATAAAATTCGACGTAACGAACACACAGAAATATCAAATCTAAACCATACAATTCTAAATTATACAATATTATAATGTGCGATCTACTCAGTCGGTAATAAAAACTGTAATCCAATTTTCTCGAAGACAGTTGATTTTTCAGACGTCTAACGATGATCTAACCACTCGATGGTTCGTTTTGTATTTTTCGTTCCAAAAGGTCAACCGTTTATGGAGGAAATAGTATTTCGTAAATGTAGCTGACTCTCTCGTATTCATGGCGACTCGGTCAATGTTACAGATCGTTTTGACGTTATTCGAAAAGATTGTGCGAAGGTTGAAGACGTCCTTTTTTGACTAGTTTTTAACAAAAATGTCTTTAAGACATTTTGATTGCTTTGAGGCAATTGACAACTGTAAAGAAATCTGGACAATTGACAACTGTCAAAAATATCTGGGTTAGGCAGACGGAAAGAATGTATCGGAAAGTATCCAAAGTCGTTGAAGTAATTTTTCAAAATTGTGCATTTTGGCGACTGGTGATTTTTCAAAATTTTTCTCTTGTCGTTTGTACAAAGAAATATCCAAAATTTTGATAAACAGTCGGATCTAGGGATCCACGGGGAAGCCAAGAAAATAGAAAAGAAAAGAATCGAGCGTGACATTAAAAATAAACGATTGTAGAAAATAATAGACGAACCGGAAATATAATCGATATTACAATAACGATATTGCAATATCGATAATCGATATTGTAATATCGATTATATTTCCGGTTCGTCTATTATTTTCTACAATCGTATATTGTAATATCGATTATATTTCCGGTTCGTCTATTATTTTCTACAATCGTATATTGTAATATCAATTATATTTCCGGTTCGTCTATTATCGAAATATAATCGATATTGTAATATCGATTATATTTCGATAATAGACGAACCGGAACTATAATCGATATTGTAATATCGATTATATTTCGATATTGTAATATCGATTATCTACAAGTACGATCGATCACTGCGTTTAATACGCAAGTTTGTATTTTGCCGCCAAATTCTAACCTTCATCCAGGTTATGTTGATGTTATTGAGGTTATGTACACGATTATCGAATTTCAATCTAGATAAAAACCTCGTAGACTTCTTCGACAATATTCCAGACAGCACCGAGTCATTTTCGAAAGAAAAATTCCTTGTCGTTTTCGTTACCCAGTAAATCTACTGCAACTCTGACAAAATGGCTGCCACGCAGCATGACGAAATACTGCGCGCGCATCATCGACTCCCCACCATAAATATCCCAGCCAATAGAAACTCGTGTTTCAAGAAAATCGCTCATTCCTTCCCAAAATTCATTTCCGTTTCTGCTGTCAACAAACTGCCAATAGCGTTGTTCCGTTACGAAAGGAAATTATTTCTTAAATCCCACTGGAGTATTCTATATCGAATTGGATCGTCACAAGGCATTTTTAGTGATAAACAAAAAAAGAACGACGAGCTTTTTCAGAAACTTCAATAATTCA
The DNA here is from genome assembly GCA_946811545.1 of Netelia fuscicornis. Taxonomy (NCBI): domain Eukaryota; kingdom Metazoa; phylum Arthropoda; class Insecta; order Hymenoptera; family Ichneumonidae; genus Netelia; species Netelia fuscicornis. The sequence continues at coordinate 13,889,680 of OX328014.1, read as the reverse complement.
ACCTGCCAATTTTTCTCATCTCAAAATCGAAGCTCGTTCGTTCTACCCTAGCATTTTTATTCCCTGCCACAGGCAGAAAGACCGAACCGCGGTATTGGAACGAGGGAATAAAAGGGGGAAGAGATATAAAATTGACGCTGGTGGACATGCATATAGATGGCGCCACACATGCGCGTCGTTAAAACGACCAACGAGGAAGGAAAGCGCGGGGTTCCACGAGTGGTAAAAAAGAAAGAAAACAAACGAAACAAAAAAAAAAATTTCTCGTCGTTGTTACCTTCGTTCTGTCTTTGTCGCGGCCCGGTGGAAAAAATCGATTTTCTAGTTGTGTAGGAACCCGCGCTGGCCGGGGAGACTGTATTCGTTCCCTTGTCCGTCGGAAGCCGAAAGGGGGCGAAATTCGCGAAAATCGTGCAGCTCGAGGATGAGAGAAGTCCGCATGGGAGAGAGAGAGAGAGAGAGTGGCGGCTTGGATGAGAGAGAGAGAGAGAGAGAGAGAGTGAGATGGAAAGCGCGGGAGGGCAAACGCGAATGGGTGAGCCGATATTGCTTTCCCTGCGGTACCGGAGGTGGGGACTGTGGGACGCTTCCGCCCAACCACTCTCCTCTCTGTTTGTCCAGTTTCAACGCTGTCGGTTCCCGTTCACACCATCTTGTCGATCCAATCGTTATTACTAGACTTATGCTTTTTCTTCTTTTCTACCGAATTGGTACAAGTAATCATCTCTTTCCAGTAGAGAGCGAATCGATGATCCAGGAGTTGCATTTTTCTCGGTTTATTGGATTTGTATTTTGGGTTGGATTCTTCAAGACAATCAGCAGTTCAACAAAATGATTCGGTTCGAATCGACGATGTCCAAGGCTGGGTCTGCAGGATGTTTTTAATTTTCTTGTTATTAATAGTTCCTTGGTGACAGTTTTTATTTTTTAGGCTCAAGTTTGGCTTACCTTCAAGATGGAAATTAATTGAGGAGGTAATGAGTAGTCCTTGTGGAGTTGATATTTGGAAAACGGTTTTCTTATGTAGAAATCTATGTAGCAATGAGTTGCTTGTCGTAGGACAGAAATTATTTCTGAAATAAGAAGATGTTTGTAATAAGGATGAGTTAGGATTTTTGTGAGATCGCCAGGAACCGGAGATTTTAGCTGTTTATGTTTCTAGTCGGGATCTGATCGGGATCTAGCTAAAATCCTATGTAGGATAGTTCCAAAGTGCTGCCAGACGTATGTTTGTCTACAATGATTGAAAAATCGTTGTTAGAATCCTTTGAGACGAGTATAACAGACAGAAAAATATATTCACTGGAGAATTCAGCCCGGGGAAGCTCGTGAAAAATGAAACGTCATTATAATAAATGCGCATTATAACGATCATATAAATTGGGAATTAGAATGATTATAAGAGTTTCAAAAATATTAATGACATCCATAGTGCAATTCATCGATTGACTTTGTTGTTGGAGTTTGAACAGCTTTTGGGTCCTAGTAATTCTCTCATTAAACTCCTTGTGGAGTTGATATTTGGAAAACGGTTTTCTTATGTAGAAATCTATGTAGCAGTGAGTTGCTTGTCGTAGGACAGAAATTATTGTCTGAAATAGGAAGATGTTTGTAATAAGGATGAGTTAGGATTCTTGTGAGATCGCCAGGAACCGGAGATTTTAGCTGTTTATGTTTCTAGTCGGGATCTGATCGGGATCTAGCTAAAATCCTATGTGGGATAGTTCCAAAGTGCTGCCAGATGTGTTTGTTTACAATGATTGAAAACTCCTTGATAGAATCCTTAGAGACGAGTATAACAGACAGAAAAATATATTCACCGGGGAAGCTCGTGAAAAATGAAACGTCATTATAATTCATGCGCATTATAACGATCATATAAATTTAGAATTAGAATGATTGTAAGAGTTTCAAAAATATTAATGACATCCATAGCACAATTCATCGATTGACTTCGTTGTTGGAGTTTGAACAGCTTTTGGGTCCTAGTAATTCTCTCATTAAACATAATTTAACTTGTCACTTGAAGTTTGCAGACAAGTTGAAATATTTGATTGAAAAAGGATTTTAGAATTTCAGATTTGTTTAACGACTGTATTCAAGCGTTTATTTTCATATATATAGAAGTTAGGAAGACTTTGAAATTTATGCCATTTGAGCTGTATCATTGTACAATGATAAATAATTGCATAAATTACATCTTTAAAAAATTACATTTCGACAATTATCATAGAAAACGTCAGGTTCAATATCCTATAACTATAGAACATATTATGAGTTCATGGTATTTCAGTGCATAGAGTTGACCGGTGAATGGTACAGTCCGTAAGGAAAGAAATGCAAAGAGGAAGTGATTAATGTGTGACAATCACCCCACTTCACTCTCCTTCCCCCTCTCCGCCGTCACTCGCCATCTCTTCAAATGTTCTCACCTTCAATTGAAACGTCCATGACTTTATTTTTGTACAGGCTCTATAATTCTCGATAAAAGAAAGAAACATCTCCAGAACAAACCTGCATTAATTCTTCGAAACGACGAAAATAATGATCTGAAAATAAAATCCAATAATTTCTTTCCAAACGATAAACATCGATTCTCTTGGATATTCTCATACATACTTGCTCCATAAGATTAACGCGAAGTCTCCTGAAAGACATCGGAACATAACCACAAAAAATTTTGGACAACTGTTTCGATAGTGAAAAATGCGATTTTACCAACACTTAACAGCAATAATATTTCAATAGAACGATAACAAACATAACATTTTGAAGGTTAACTCTGAAGAGTTTGTAATAATTTTCGAATCGCAATAAGAACACAATAATTTATAGACGTTGATTGGACATCAGGGCTATCTAGAACTGTCACAACAAGAAGATGTGCAAAACCTGCCAACTTCACGCGGTACGTAGTTCAAAGTGAAAAAAAGAGCCAACGTGGCGCGCAGAACGCACGAAACTAAGAAATCTAACCTAACGGAAACTCGCGGAGATACAGAGCTCAACGTATTTACAATTCGCGGAAGTACGAAGACCCATCGTAACTAGAATCAGTATAATTATGTTCGCAGACGCATCGAACCATAAAGATAAAAGTAGGACGGTTTACCGATCACTGGTACACTCTTATCCCGATCGGTTGTACTTTTATGTAAAAGTTTTGACTTTTATTCCAATGGAGACAATAGGTTTGTTCTTTTTCGGCGAACTCCCCAGAAATCCCTGCACTAGTTCAAGAAGTGTACACTGAACTATATACCTATATTTATTGAATTAGTGCAGGGATTTATGGGGAGTTCGCCGAAAAAGAATAAACCTATTGTGCCGCGCAGCGTGAAGATGAGACATTTGTCCGCTAGGTGGCGAAGGGTCGCTGCTTGTTTGTAATTTATTAACCGAACTGATATTTCGCTACCAATGAACCTTCGACATTTGAATTCTTCGTAATAAATTACACTTCGAAACCGAATAAATTAATCGATGATATCATGGGTAAAAAAGAAACGATTATTTTGATCTATAATTAATGTGTACATTGGAACAACGTGTACGACCATGTTTTTTTTTTAAATCATATATCTTCCAATTTTTTTGTTAGGTTAAGTGTTACCTTCTACATATGTTTGTTAAATTTGGGATATACGGATTGGCCTATTGTCATTGTTGATAATAATCGCCTTAACGACAATAATTTTTATTGGCAAGATTATTACACTGATACATATTCAATTTATGCCGATTCATTTCTTGTTTATTTCAAACACATAATAATTTAAACACCTACAATAATATACATAAATGCACAATGGCGGAGGTTTATTGACTTCCAAGATCCGGACGGATCTTTAAAAAAAACGTTTGTAATCTGAAATATTCATTCATTAAGTATATATCGATTATTTTAACGTCGATGATTTTTTTAAACATCACCTACCGACCAACCACCACCAGCTGTCCACCCTTCGTGGCTCTTGATCCCCTCTCTACCTGCCGTCGCTACTGCGTCTCCCCTTCCCCTTCCCCGGTCGGCCTGCTCATAGCGCGTCTGCGGCGCGGCAAGGGGAGGAGTTTAGCAGAACCAAACGCTTATAGCTCTTTGCATCGCGCAATGGAGACGCCACTTCCGAAGTTCCTAAGCATCAAATTTAAGTAATTTCCCTCTGGGTGTTTCGATCACGTTGATCGAGCAACCATCTGCGAGTACGGCATATTTTAATACCGCCCGCGAATCGTTGTCGGACACCGAATTACGAGACGGAAGAAAAAAAAAAAATAATTTAACGGCAAAGATTATGTTCGGTAATCTCGCCGCACGCGGCGCGATGCACATCCTTGAGATCGATGAATTTTCGGACGCTTCGAGCTGCTCGCACACGATAATAATAAAAATCAGCTCGCGATGATCAGAGGAAAGCCCTGTCTGTTACTTTTTTTCGAACTTTCCTTTTTCTTCTTCTCTTCAATAGTTTTCGGCAGTCACGATGCGCACGTTCGCGCGCAGTGCCACTGTGCGTGAAGATCTTCGCGAGATCGAGCGTCGAGGTTAGAAAGTCGTTTTCCATTGAATTGTACATGTTGTTTGTTGTTTTCATCCGTTTTCCGCCATTTATTATCGCGGTCCCGGTGTCGTGAGTAATTCTTATGTTTATGAACTTTATTCACGATATATTTAATCGATCCTGTCACATTTCGTCAATTTTTTGCGGGAACTTACTTTTTCAGATAATTCGCTTTTTTTTTTTTGCTTGAGAAACACAAGAAACGATCGACTGACTCAAAACCTGATTTGAGGGTTAATAAGGCACTACGGAATTTGGCACTCGACTTTTGCTTTTTATTCGCTAACATTTAGTACTGAAAAATATTTTACTATCTCTCGATGGGTATTAAAAAGAGGAATAATTATTTTGTCCGTAGGCCAAGTGCACGATATTTCTCAATAATTGAACTTTATTTTTCTTGTGTCAGTTTTTTTTGGCAATGATTTTCATGGAGTTTTATATTTACAGGATTGGGGGTGCCAGTTAAAATGGAAGCCATGGATCTGGACGGTGATGCGGTAGTGGATTTATCTGTAAGGTGAGATGGTCAAAAGATTCGATAGATTGAATTTTTATAAAAGAAGAGCCATTTGCGTATTTGGATTCTTCGAGCGGAGATGGTCACGTAGATGCGAAAGGCTAACAATTAAAACTGTGGAAGCGATCGAATCGTTGCAGAGATTGCGTCCAATAATTACAATATCTTTGGCTATTTCATGACTGTCAATGAATGAAAATCGCAAACCAACGCACATTTCAATTTGAAAAGTTTGTTTACTTAAAAAATATTGAACCAGAAGCTCGTGTCGACTTATGAAATAAAATTGAAATCAGATAAGATGCGATATTTTCCAAAAACGATATGTTTTTGTGGTTATAGCTAATTGAAAAACAAATAAAGGTGTTTGTACTGAGAAAACTTTGGATCGGTTTCAATGTTGCCAAGATGACAGAAACATGTATGTATTATAAAATCTGAATGCTTTCATTTAGTCAGGTTCAATTTATCAAACATGGGGGACCGATAGACTATTCCTGTTGTAATGATCCACTTGGTAGTTGTGAATTTTTTTAAATTTACATTGTTTAAGATTTACTTTCCGAACGCTCCTAAAAACTTTGCAAAAATTGTAAATTATCTTGATGCACAATTTGATGTTTGTTGGTACAAACTTTGTATCGAATAAGGAGGTTTAGTTATTCTATTTGTGTTCCCAGTTTCAATTCAATATCTCAATTCGTTCTAGGGTTATTTACTTTTGAGTGTTATAAAGCAAACTTGCGCAGTATACACAGTTATCTAGAAATTTATTGGCAAATATGCCTTCTAATAATTATACACTGTAACAGTTTTGTTAAAGATCTATATAATTAAAAAATACAAAATAAATATTGTTCTATTATTGCAGTAGTAGCACCAGACGAGACTCACCCTCTGTGGCAGCAATGGCGCCTTCTTCGGATATGGGAGCGCCCCTTGATCTCGGTGTACACTTTGCGATGCCGAATGTTGAGAATAACGTGCCTGAGGCAAGAAACATTCAGAACGCGACGAGAGGAATCTTAGCACCAAAATCTGGTGAGGACAGACGACCTAGGCGTAATTTGCGACCTAGAACAGAGAGAAGTTACGCGGAAATTCCGGACGAGCCGAGAATAAATGGCTATGTGAACGGGAACACTTCCGACAGCGACGAAGGTTTTTATCTTTCCTGCTGAATAGTAGCTTTCAAAAATTACAATTATTTATTTATTTATTTATTTCTATTATCCACCATATTTTATTAAAAAAAACTTTCTTTTTCTACAGGAGAAATGCCACCGCTACTGCCAATAAAAGAATTGTCGTCCGATGAATTGGCGGAGCGGGAAAGAACATTGAGAAAATTGCGGGAGGAGTTGCGATCGGAGGAGATGAAATTGGTGTTGCTCAAGAAACTGCGTCAGTCGCAACAGCTTAAGGAAAATATCGCCGCGGTTGCCAAAGTACCACCGAAATTACCACCTCCGGTTACTGTTCAACAAACGTCACACAGGTACATTCCATGATTCGTGACTGAATGTACTTTTATTAATCGAAGTCTTCGTGCTAAGGGCTAAGTTTATTAGTACTTCAGTACTAATTCGACAATACTTTGTAGCGAGTGTCTCTTGAGACATATTGTTTCAGAATATGGTTGTTCTTGAGTGCGAGAGAGTTGCAAAAACGCGATTCGTTAATTATTCTTTATAGGGCAACCGATCGGGACAAAATGTAGCTGAGTTACTTTTGTCATAATCTTACTTTGGTCAAGCGAAATGATGTCTGGATCTGTTGGCCTATATTTAAAATAGTGTAGTGCTGTATCTTAAGCAGTCGCAAAGCTTTATATACGAACGTCATGACATAAATCAATGAAAATAGATTCAAGTCTTAATAACGACTGTTTCTAATAAAGTTTCATTATTAGTCATAGAACAGCAAAAGCGCCACCACCATTGCTGCGAGGTCAGCCTGCGCCTAGCAGAAGCAGCAGCAGCTCACACGCTCCTCCACCAGGTATGCTTCTACCACCTACCGCCGGTAGGAGCTCCACATCCAGCACGGGTATGCCACCCAACATGGTAATACCGCAACCACCTCATCCTCGCAGCAGACCAATTGCTGGCACCACCAGTGTGAGCTATCATGCTCCTGCCGATCGTACTGAGCGATCAACCAAAGATCCTACACCAGTTTCAGCTCATCCGGTAAGGAAATTCATACGTTCTATCTTTTATTCTCTTTCCGTCATCGTATCGCAAGTAATTGGTTTATGATATTGAAAAATGCATCTATGATCTGTTTTTCTAACGACGATCTAGAAATCGTCAATCATCGTAACTTACATAAAAACAATATACATACTTTACGCATTGGTCTGTCCAAAATACGGAACAGCAGCTCGTTGTCCCTCCCCAGGATAACAAACCGACCCCGACAATGAATCCGACTCCCCCTGCAATTCCGGAGCAGGTATCACAGCAAAAAGTAGAGAAATCCTTCTTAATTCTTGTCGTATATTTAATGAGAGGAAAAAAGCGCCACGGAACAATGAAAATTTATTTTTCAAAAATATTCAGGACTATTTGAGGTCGAGAATACACAGTTCATGGTTTCAAGGGTTTTTTTCCTCACCAAAATAGCAGTTTCATTAACAAACTTGAATTTTACGACCCTCTTGTTACATAGCGTACAATAATTTATAACAGTTTATATTTTTTAATAATACTAATCACTAAGATTTACCTGAATGGAGTGTGACATAGATTGATCTTCATTTGTTTATTCCCCATTCACGCAGGAACGACCGAGAGAAGATGCTCAATCACCAGCGCAGCGTCAGGCAGCTGCGAAATTGGCCCTACGCAAGCAGCTCGAGAAAACTTTACTGCAGATACCACCGCCGAAGCCACCACCACCCGAGATGCATTTTGTGCCAAATCCATCCAACACAGAGTTTATATATCTCGTTGGTCTCGAGCACGTGGTCGATTTTATAACCAAGGAACCGGCTATACCACCGCCACCCGAGCCGTTTGAGTGCACGCAGTGCAAAACGGATTTCACACCCGTGTGGAAATGGGAAAAACCGGTAAACAGTGGGAAGAAGGATGTCGGTCCTAGAGGACAGCACGCAACTTTCCAGAGGCCCCCGGCGGGTCGCGATCCTCGCGTCATATGCGAACACTGCGTCACGACCAACGTCAAAAAAGCCCTTAAGGCCGAGCACACGAATCGGTAAATAGACAGAGAGGGCGTTTTAAGAATGAAAAGCACGAACAAACTTACTGTACTCTGTTACGAGGCTCGGATATGTAATTCATTGCTTTCATTGCTTTCCAGATTAAAGACGGCGTTTGTCAAGGCTCTGCAACAGGAACAGGAAATGGAGCAAAGACTGGCGCAAGCTGCATGTCCCAGTCCTGATCCTCCACCGCCTAAACCGGTGCCGAAGGCAGTGACGCCAACGCGCCGAGTAGCGACCCCACCAGCACCGCCGCCACCAATACCACAGGCACCACCACCTGCGCCCACACCACCAGCCCCAAAAATGCAGGAACATCCTCTCGTCAAACTTGCCGAGAGTGGTAAATTTTCGCCGCATCACGCTGCTGCAGCGGCTGCTCTTCAGCAGCAACTCTTGCGAGGTGAGACGCGAAGATCGTCGCATTCCTTGTCCCCGTATGACAACAACCCGATCGATAATGAACCAGAAATCCATGGAGATCATATAGATTTCAGGTCTATTATTCGTAGACAAGGGAGTCATAACTCCAACAGCCCATTATTGATCAATAAAAAAAGTAACCAACTGAAAATTCATTCTCAGTTGAAACAATCCTATTCAGAAATATATTATCCATTAGATTAAAAATCGATAATGTCCTTCTTCAATGAACCGAAAGACCATAGTGCGTTCACAAAAATGAATCCAAGACTTCATGAACCATCAATGATCAAGAAGTCCGTTAGTTTGAAAATACTTCATTAACCAAATGTTAATCATCGACATACGGAAAAATGGTCATTCCTATTAATAATTTGCATAGAAACTTTTTGGTAGAAGATTTGATACTCTACGAAAAAGATTCCCAGTCAAAATATCGTCCGACGAGTCGTTAACGAACTAAGCGCTCTTCCATTGTTCTTAATAATATTTTGCCTCTTTCACATTTCCACAGAATTGACGAAAAATCCCGTACCGGGTCTGCCGCCGCATCAGCCCTTGCCGGCGCACATGATGCCACCGTTTAATCCGATACTGTATCCCTATCAACTGGCGATGGCCCAGGCAGCAGGTGGCAAGGGCCTCGTCGAACTGCAACGTCAGGCCGCGGATCTTCAGCGTCAGTATCTCCTCGATATGATACCATCACAAGCGTCTCAGGGCCAGGGTGGCCAAGCTTCGTCGCGAACCCATCCGCACAACTGGAAAACGTAACCGCATGTGCCACGTTGTCGTGATTATTCGTGAGGTCTAGCACCGGCGTAAACAATAACAAACAAACGGAAAAACACACAAAACAACGCAGAGAAACGAAGAAGAAATAAATAGAAGCGAGACAATTGAAATAGAAATGACAATTCGCTTCTTTCCGGTATTTACTGGCCGGGATGAGGAAAGAGAAAAAAAAACCCAGCGACGAGGACTCGAGATTCTTTGGCACGGCGAGCGAGACGAATGAAAAGTTGAGAGGGGACACAATTTAAGACGAAAGAAAAACTGAAAGTGTCCGGTGTGCATAATAATAAAAACAACAGAAAATAAATAATAATTAATCACGGACACGAAAAGTTTCGTGCCATGGAAAACGCGTGTGTTCGAATTCGATAATCGACGAAGATCCGAACCGTGAAAATAATGACTGAGTTGTCTCGCGAGTCTTCGTTTCGATTCGATTCGTAATAGTTGTCAAGAAGTTAATCGATGGATATTCAATGGAGGGAGGGGTGAAACGAAGCTTGCGCCCGGCGACGAAGTAGAAAGATTCATTAGAATTTTTGTCACCGCCGATTTACGTCCAACTTGTGTTTCGTTGTTTACTTTTTCTCTCTCTATATTTTTGTAGGCATGCATCGACGCCATCCTTCCTTCGTCCTCGAGAAAGCTTGAAAAAAAACATGCGAATGCGCGCTGATGTGTATGTGTGTCTGTGTGTGTATGTGTGTATGAAATATTCGAAATTTCTCTTTTTGTCATGAGAAAATGAGTCGAAATTTGCGTCACCTCTCTCTTATTTTGTGTCCCCGGGTATAAACATGTGCGTCTGGATTACGTGTGTAAAAACGAACGGATGAGTCCTTCCACATTGTTGTTTTTTTTTTTTTCAATCGCCGATCTTTCTTTTGTTTCCATACGTTTCACTATGGAAGAAGAAAAAAGATTTCGAGGCTGCAGGAAAGACTTCGAATCTGGTGAGGGAGGGAGGGGGTGTGCGACGAATCAATTTATAATTATCGTTAATATCTCCGCTCGTAAATTATCGCGTAATGAAGTTTAAATTTGTACGTATTTCGCTCAATTCTTTCCCTTAATTTTTCTTCGTTCGATTCGTACGTTTGCAAATAATTGTCCCACCGATCCCTCCCCGTAAGCAAAAAAAAGAAAAACAAAAGGCAAACAATTACCCGAATAATAGACAATGCTAATACAACGTTAATCTTGATATTTCTCAGTATAATATGGTACAAGTAAATATAATAGCATAATCCAACCATCGTCGTCAATCTCTGTCTCTCTCTTTCTCTCTCTTTCTGTGCATGGACACGAATCGATAGTCGTCGGCACGAGTTTAGATCATTATTTGTATCGACAAACAATAAGACAAGTCGATAATTTAGTTAACTTTCTTATATCAAAGTTCCCTTGCGATTTGAGGCGAAGCTTGAGACTCAAACTTGCATCAAATTGATTTGAATCTCTACCTTAAACTGTAAGATCCCAATTGAAAAGGGAATTATAATGTGAAGTGTTAAACCCGCGTTTAATCTTAAGTTACAAATTACATTTTAACACAGAAATTTGCCTCGAAGCGTGCGTTGGAATTTGTATTGAAAATTGCGTTTACGATTTAGTATCGAAAATTGAGATTATTACTCGAGGTGGAAACTCGAGATAAAAGTAGCAATGGAAACCAACGAGTTACAATCTGAATGATGTCTCGCTCGACCGAATATCGTTCGTACAAATGTTTTTTTGATCTAAATCGAGACTCGAGCGTGATTTGTAAATTATCAAACCGAAGTTCAAGACTGAACTTCACGCCGACGACTCTCCGTTTGTCCCATAACCTATCATTGTACATGTCGCAATAGATTTTATCCTCGCAGGAAAATGAATGATAATACAATCACAAAAATGAAAAGTCGTTCCCAGCTCTTTTTAACAATTTAATCGTTCGTCATAAGTCTCGCACCGCGATCGCATAATGATAAAAGAATGAAAAAACATTAAAAAAAAAAACAAACAAACAAGAATTGTAGAAGCCCCTGCCTGCCCCCTCTATCTCTCCGCCGCGTAAAGACGATATTTTTTGTAAATAGTAATTCCAAGAGGAGGATCCGCTTCCCCAAAAACCGAACTCGTTATAAACTCGGAGAATACTTTCGGCATTTTTATGGTTCGTCTACGTCGCGATTACTTCCAATCGTCCTGATTCACTTTGCGATTTGCATTATTTTCTTTCTTTCTGTTGGTTGGGTCACGAAACAAAATTTCTAAACTTGTAAAGAAAGAAAAAAGAAATTTTACTTTCTCGTGCGTCCTGCAAAGGCACGACACCTCTCTCTTTCACTCATCATTTAATCCCCTCTCTCCGGATAGAATTTAGTAGGTAATCATTGAAATAATGAATGTTAAAAAAAAGGTAAAAATTAAATAAAGCTTGTCAATAATTGTATTAAAAAAAACAAACAAACACGTGCTTGATTGGACGAGGAAAAATTGTCCGTTCGAGTTTCTTGGTTAAAGCGCTTGTACGCAGGACCGGTGAAACCTGTCGAGGAGTACCGAGAGGCAGTGAGGAGCGAGTCGACATTTTCTACCTTTCTATGGAAATACGAGAACTCGGTATTCAAGCCGGGCGTATGCATCGGCCGGTCACGGATGAATTACGAAACGTACGAGAAATTGCGCACACGCATCGTAAAAGGAAGAAAATTATTTCGAGCTCATCGGCGTAGTTCGCAAATCGTCCGTCTTATCGTCCTCGAGCTGCGCGAGACACTTCTTGAAGTGTTTCGAGCAGAATGGATAGAGTGCCGGATGATCGCAGTTTCGACAAGCTGCTGCGAGGTGTGAACAACATCTTAGACTCTCGCGACAACAGGGAGCCCACATCTCTGGTCCGGCTGCCGAGCAATTGGAGCAATAACAGTCACCTGTTGAATTAGAATAGAAAGACATTTTTTAAAAAGAATTTTATAGATTGTTTTTATCGGGCTTGTTGTGGATTGGACGAGGATTTTCGTCGTTTGTCTAAAGTCACGTTACGCGATCGACATTTCATTGGCGTCGGACTAGCCATGTCGTCACTTCGCTGCAGTCATTTTATCAACAGTGTTGGGAGACCGTTTGACACGCTTGTAAAACCTTAAGAGGAAATGTGGCTCGTTAGCCACTTTTTGCCACAGATCTGCATCGGCCAAACTGAACCTTATCCTGATCTGTTACATCGTGCCGACGAATTTACAATTCTTGTTTTCGAAGTGTGTAAAGCTTATCGTACTGACTTCCGCGCCATTATGCGGTAACCGCCATTTTGAAAACAGTCTAAAGTCACGTTCAACATCTTGAACTATTTGTCTAAAAAGATACTATTAGCAGTATGTTTACTTTCTTTTTCAGCTAATGACGCTGTTTGAAGCCTCATTATCGTTTGGCCGAAGTTGCTTTATCATTTATTCTACTGATAATCCGTCGTTTGTCTAAAGTCACTTTATTGACGATCTAAAGACACTTCACTCTGTTTCTGAAATTACAGAGTCGTCTTTCTATAGGTGTTTTTATTATGTGCGTAAATTAACCAAAACTGGACCGAGTCTAACGGCTATAACGTTTCAGTCGTGTGCAACAATGTTAATGTTCATACTTTGACATATTCATGGCTTAACACGACCGAACAAAATCCGTTAGAAGCACATATCATTATGTTATTACATATGGATGCCCATTGGAATGTGTATCAGTAGATACAAGCTTTATTGAGCGAAAGTGACATACGAATGTGTTTATATTGTCGTGTTCCACTTTCATTCGTGAGTCTGCTGCGTGGGGACTCGTTTCATCATGTACTCTCGAGGGCAAATGCAAATTTACGGTAAGAGATATTATACGATTGCAAATACGTTTGTTTTTGTCAAAATTGGAATCTCGATGACATGTGTTCGGAAAATATTAACCTAACTTTTCCCGCCTATTAATTATAGTTGAAGAGGGCGTGATAGATTGTAATTACAAGAAAATTTGAAAATTTATATTTTTCCCGCCACTCGATCAATTCACTCCAGAGAAAAATATTTCATGGCAATTCTTCGTTCACATCTAGACATCTCATAAATTACGTAGTTTAGTATTCGGAAAATATTAACCTAACTTTTCCCGCCTATTAATTATAGTTGAAGAGAGCGTGATAGATTGTAATTACAGGAAAATTTGAAAATTTATATTTTTCCCGCCACTCGATCAATTCACTCCAGAGAAAAATATTTCATGGCAATTCTTCGTTCATATCTAGACATCTCATAAATTACGTAGTTTAGTATTCGGAAAATATTAACCTAACTTTTCCCGCCTATTAATTATACTTGAAGAGAGCGTGATAGATTGTAATTACAGGAAAATTTGAAAATTTATATTTTTCCCGCCACTCGATCAATTCACTCCAGAGGAAAAATATTTCATGGCAATTCTTCGTTCACATCTGGACATCTCATCAGTTATGTAGTTTCGTGGTTAATATAATGATAATAATTGTACATAAAAGATCGTTCTCATTATGCCGAGCTTCCTTCTGACAATACTCTACATTACCTACCGAGAAAAATAAACTTCCCATATATTCCGTATCGAGTCAGATGTATCGAGTTACAATCTTATTTCCTCATCGACAACTACCTATATGGTTTTACGTCCGTGTCTATACCACGGTCTTACATACAGATCTGTCAACTCCAGGGAATGGGGGTGACTCGCTTGTTGAAGCAGTTTTTGGAAGTTCACGATTTGGCCACATGCGACACTGCAATCGAATGCCGATTGGGTTGCGCAAGCGCACTATTAACTTGACTAGCAAAAAATAAAAACAATATTATTGTCTGTAAATCTTGAAGATTATTAAATTAAATATCGCACAACATTAATATGACCCGAGAAAAAGTTGAACGTAAATGGAGAAAAAAATCGCACAGAGCCAACGAAAACGATGATTATGAGGTTATGTCATGTCGACACTCGATAGCAGCGCTGCAGGTGGCGATAGAGAGAACTCGATTTTTCTGCTTCAACATGCGAGTCACTTTAGTCTTCCCCCACTCCCGGGAGTTGACAGACCTGTATGTAAGACCGTGGTCTATACTCGCATTAAATACTTTCTTTGTCAAGATGAAAGTCAGTCTGCTGGTCACCTGTCTCTCACTCAGGCTATACCAGTTTTCATGGAATGTGAAGTGCTTATAGGTCATATAGTGATATTTCTGACAATATATGTATCAATGTATATATAATGAATATCTGATAGAAATACATTCCTGGCTTTCAGCAGCAACAAATGAACTTATCTGGGAGTGGCTTAACTCCTAACTGTCAAGGACGCGCGATGGCCGATCATTCATTGTTCAACGCGGAAAGTCACGCTGCTTTTTCATAATTGCCGGAAACGTGATTTTTTTTATGTTCGCACCGGTGCAACCCGGCTTTATTCTTCCTATAGATTTAAATACGTTGCATTTGGCTTTGGAATAATTTTTTTTTTTACTTCTTTATAATTATGAATATATCTAAATGTAGTTGTTTTCTTTACCATGTGGGCAATCGACGGATCTTCGCGCTTCGGCTCTTCGACAATCGAGACCCTCTTCACCCTTGGGACACGAAGACGATTCCTCGATCGAATTTTCACCGAGGATCGAGTTTACCTATAATAAATTAATTAGATCTTTTGTTACTGTTATTGTTATTATTATTGTTATTAGCATTATTATATTGTTATTAATAATTAATATTGTTATTTAAATACATTTCTTTTTTTATTTATAAAAATGTAAATTTTTATAATTTTTTGTCATACATGGAGAAATTAAAAAAAAAATTAAGAAGTATGTAAAATTCGGACGATAATTTAAAATTTTGAATTTTTGTATATTGAAAAAATTAAAAAGTATGTAAAACTCGGAGGATAATTAAAAATTTTGAATTTTTGAATTTTGAAAAAATTAAGAAGTATGTAAAACTCGGAGGATAATTAAAAATTTTGAATTTTTGAATTTTGAAAAAATTAAGAAGTATGTAAAACTCGGAGGATAATTAAAAATTTTTAATTTTTGAATTTTGAAAAAATTAAAAAGTATGTAAAACTCGGAGGATAATTCAAATTTTTGAATTTTGAAAAAATTAAGAAGTATGTAAAACTCGGTGGATAATTAAAAATTTTGAATTTTTGAATTTTGAAAAAATTAAGAAATATGTAAAACTCGGAGGATAATTAAAAATTTTGAATTTTTGAATTTTGAAAAAATTAAGAAGTATGTAAAACTCGGTGGATAATTTTAAATTTTGAATTTTTGTATTTTGAAAAAATTAAAAAGTATGTAAAACTCGAAGGATAATTAAAAATTTTGAATTATGGAATTTTGAAAAAATTAAGGAATATGTAAAACTCGGTGGATAATTAAAAATTTTGAATTTTTGAATTTTGAAAAAATTAAAAAGTATGTAAAACTCGGAGGGTAATTAAAATTTTTGAATTTTTGAATTTTGAAAAAATTAAGAAGTATGTAAAACTCGGAGGATAATTAAAAATTATGAATTTTTGAATTTTGAAGAAAAATAAATATTTTTATGTTTCAGGGATATTGAATTCTTTTCGTATTTGCGAAACAATTATTTTACCCTGTCGAAAGCTCCGGGTTTCGAAAACATCTTGACCAATTTTGCGAGCGCCGTTTCCAAGTGTGCATCGTCCGATCCGACGGTGATATTTTCCTCGGTTGAACAACGTTCGAAAGACACGAGGAGAGCGTAAAGAATTATAAGGACAGACGTAATCGATCGCGAGATCATCGTGCGTGGTACGTTCACGTTTGGACGTTCGATCGCCTACTCTGTACGTTTGTGGTGAATTTTGCTCGACCGAGTGACCAGGATGGAAATCTATACGCTCACGATCTTTGGTGGGGAGTAAGTACACATAATACTAGCAATTCTTTACAAAACTTTCAAAATTCCCGCGCTTCGTCACGAAACGGAAATTAAATGCAAATAACCGCTAGGGATTAATTTTATAGAAACTATGTAGACACTTGCAACATTTTCGTAGTTTACTTGCCGTTATTACTGCAACGATCTGGCAAGGTAGATTTCCTCCTTTCCCCTGAAGGTCTGCAGATCTATGAACACAACAAAATTTCTTTAGAAAGGATGACTTAACGTTTCTGGCATATGTTAAATTATTCAAGATAAATATGAATCTACCAGGAATATATAGGTGAATTTGTATTGGAATAAATTAATAAGTTTTCATCTTAATTACTCATCTTATTATTCTGGTCGCATCGTTACCGACATTACCGACACTCGACAGCAGCGCCACGACACGCAGCGAAAGCAGCGGATAAAAACGCGCGTGTTTTTCTAACAGAGAGGCTAGTCTAGAGAGAATCAAGGGTTCCTGCACTTATAGCGTCCTGCGAAAAAGTTAGACCATTGAAGAAAACCTGGTACATATCTGTGATTGACGATTGTTAAGATATAAAATATTATCTTACCCTATGTGTAATCAACCGTGCATTCCTTACAGAACGATGCCACATTAGGACGGTAATAGCGCCATTTCTCGTGCGCTGGTGAAACTAACTTGTAGCTACATTACCGACGGTGAATTATACAGAAAAAATTGAAGTTTTCTGTGAAAGGTGAAAATAACAAATTGCAGAACGTATGCAGACAATTCGATGTTCTCTTCTTCCGCTAAAAAACAGATCACTTTAGAGAAAAATGTATTACGTGTTACCGACTTTATGTTATATGAAACGAACTCGGTAGGTAACAAGATGTTTTGTATACAATAAGAATAAGCTTTTTCCCAGATACATCCCACACTCCACAAAAAAAATTCGGAGCATTTCCATCGGCGGTTCTCACACTTATCAGACTTTGGCTCACTCGGTAAATTGATTAGTGCTATTACTGCACAGGATGAGTACGCGAAACAGTCGAGAGCGAAATCCCCTACAAGCGGCTGTGGAAAGTCCGTCAAAGTATATTCATCGAAGACGTCCCTTTTTCAAATCTCTCGCTATCTTTAGCTTCACATACGGTTGATTCTTCTTCCCGGTGATCAACTGACGTGAGTTCAGCATCCCAGTATCTTCGAGATCTTGTATTTTATACTGTGTCGTAGTAAAAATGCACGTTCGGACAAACGACAGCAAGCCAACGTAGCCCTTGGCCTTAGCCCCCTACCGGCGTGAGTGGCGCTGCGAGCGGCGGTGATACGAAGCTACAGGCAAAAACTCTCATCTCCCGGTCGCGCTCACTCGCTCCAGTCGTGAGAAATGTCAAAATGGCGTCTTCGCAGGACGCTTGGTATCTCTCGTTACTCGGTTTGGCCGAGAATTTTCGTACCTCGAATCCGCCGAACATAAAATCCTGCATACAGTGCTTGCAAGCAGTTTTTAACTTTAAACCACCGCCGCGCGTCGAGGCACGAACTCATCTTCAACTTGGCAATATTCTACTGACGCACACGAAAAACATCGACTTGGCGCGTTCGCATCTCGAACAGGCGGTAAGTCTTGGTTTTTTACCTATGAGTTGTGATAACTACAGTTTTATTGTTTTTACCACGAATTTTGTCACTATTTTCCATACTCGGGGCGAAATTGACACTTCCGGTACGCGCAATAGAAAGCTACCAGTATTCCTAACCTCCTTTTTGCGATCTATTTTTCGTATCAATAACAAATGTTTTTGCCAGTGACTTCGATGGGTTCATTTTTGATTGTCGCGGACTAATGTGTTCGTTCGCCAGATTTATTTTTCAATTCAAAATTCAAATTTTGTTTTTTCTCATTTCTAACAGTACCACTGGTATTGTTTGATATGTGGATTTATTTTTATTTTTTCAACACTCTTTAAACATTAGGATATTGCCCGATAGATGGCGAAAATATTGGGCTTCTATTTTTTTAAACTATTTTATTATTTGTTGCACAAATTTTACAGTGGCGGCTCAGTCAGAACATAAATACATTTGATGATGTGAAATTCGAGGCTGCGAGCGTCGTCGCCGAACTTTATGAACAACAACAACAGCCAAATTTGAGCAAACCAATATTGCGAAAGGCTATTGAACTTTCTCAGCACAATGTATATTGGCACTGCAGGCTTATTTTTCAATTGGCGGTGAGTTTAGAAAGTTGCGAAATTGCAGTGTTCATTATAATAATAATTATTATTGTATATAATAACAACAATTATCATTATCGAGTTATCATGGTTTATGATAGTTATCATTATTACTGACTCTGTCATTAAACTATATAGTATAATTTATTGTGCTGGCAAATTAGAGTACTAATAATGATAAAAGGTAACAGGAATAATTATATTCGCTTCCCATTTATTTCTAGCAAATTCATGCGTCAGAGAAGGATTTTGTGGCTGCGAGTAGTTTGCTCGCTGTAGGTGTCGATTATTCTCATATAAGCAATGCCAGCTACACACGGGTATTGTTTCTATTAAGCCGTTGTATGCTGCTCCTGATCGACAAAAAGTTCAGCGAGGTGCATCCCTTGTTGAATTCCGCTGGTCATCACGTCGAGAATTGGCAGGGAAATCCCCATCAGAAGGAATACCTTAAAGTTTACTTTCTCGTTCTGCAAGTCTGTCATTTTTTAATGGCTGGACAAGTGAAGAGCGTCAAGCCATGTTTGAAACAATTGCAACAGAGCATACAGACAATTATGTCGCCAAATTGGCCGTCGGACGAGATCGTAACAGGCTCGAACATCGGCGATATGTTCATATGGATGCCAAAGGAACATTTGTACGTCTTAGTTTATCTCGTCACTGTGATGCACTCAATGCAGGCCGGTTACATGGAAAAAGCACAAAAATATACGGACAAAGCTCTTACGCAAATTGCGAGATTAAAGAGTGAGCATAAATTGTACTTTTTTAATGTAAAAAGAGAAAAGTAAGTATCGATCGTCTTGATATATCGAAGTATTGATTTTTTTCGATATATCGAAGGTCAAGATTTGCCGTAGTATCGACTTCTCGATATATTGAAGATCGAGATTCGACATAATCTCGACATATCAATTTTTTTTCAATATATCGAAGTTCGAGATATATCTACGATTTTTTATTTCAATAAAAAATTAATGATTTATGCTTTTTTTCACCAACAGTTGTCGATAACAAACCCATACTATCGGTGTTTCAATTGATGCTGCTCGAGCACATTGTCATGTGTCGACTCGTGATGGGAAACAAGAGCGTCGCACTCGCCGAAATATCGCAAGCTTGCCAATTGTGCAGACGGCAATCGAGACTGTTGCAAGGTCACAGGCCGCAATTGCACGCCCTCCTGGGTCTCTATGCGATGTCGATGAACTGCATGGAGGCTGCCGAGGCACAATTCACAGCTGCACTCAGAGTACGTGTTTATTTTTGTTATACGATCCCTCTGGAGACGTTCGGTTAGACGAGGCTTGAGAATAATCAATCGATGATTTTTTTTCAAACAGACGTCCCAGGAGAGAGAACTTTGGACTTTTGCCAATTTGAATCTAGCGATCGTGTACCTGAGAACGAAGAGGGACGCCGAGTTAGGTGCTCTTCTCGAGCGGATAAATCCTGAATCATTGCCGTCACATTCGCATTCTTTGAGAGCGGCGGCTTACTACGTGCAAGGTCTTCAGGCGTTTTTTGGGGCCCGATACAACGAGGCAAAGTGCGTATTGTGAAATCGTTTACCCCACTAACAATCACTCTCACTGAAATTTGAAAAATGTCCAATTATCAATCCGTTCTTTTGTATTCCGTCTCTTCACCAGGAGATATCTCCGGGAAACCCTGAAAATGGCCAACTCCGAGGATCTTAACAGGCTTACGTCGTGCAGTCTCGTTCTTCTCGGTCACATATTTCTATCTCTGGGCAACAGTCGCGAATCCATGAATATGGTCACACCGGCGATGCAATTGGCGTCGAAGATACCGGACGTGCACGTACAACTTTGGGCCTCTGCAATTCTTAAAGGTATTTAGATTACGTTCCTCCTTATTTATGTCCTTGCATAAAGATTGACCTATCCCAGAGATATCATCGAATTGTATTTTCAGATTTGTATAGAATATGCGGTGATCCAAATCGCGAGAACGAGGCTTATCAGATGCATTGTAATTTCTCGCAAACGCTCCTCAAGGATCACTTTCAAAGTACGCAAATGGTCGAGCACGCTCTTATACAGTGGACCGATGGTCCAGTGCCCGCATTACCGAGCAATCCGCCGCCCTCGACTTCACAGGCCATTTTATAACGCGTTTGAACGATACGGAAATGAGATCCCCTGAAGAAACGAAGAAAACAAAATGTCTGGAAGTGGATAACTACTTAAATGAGAGAAGAATCGCTCCAGGCGTGAATCCCGATGAGGAATATGAGAAATTATTCGAGGAGACACGCGCGGACGTTCGATGGAAGAGCAGCTATAAGAAAAGGAATAGAGTTCTACTAAAAAAAAAAAACAAAAAAGCGCTTCAGTTCGAGGTAAGGGAGTCTCTGCGGGAGTGACGTTCGGTGAATGAATTTGTCGAAACAACTGTGGCGATAGTTGAAAATTGGCGGATTTTTAACGGCGAATTTTTCGTAATTAAAAAGAATAATGAATATGCAAATTAGAGAAAAGAAATTTACTGTTAAAAATGTGCTAATTGTGAGAATATTAATTTTCAAGAAGATACGTCGATTAATTTTTATGAACGAAATGAATATTCATAAACGGTTGATAGGAAAACGAGGCGCTCGACGATATATCCTGTACAAATCATTTTTTGTATATAGCGAAATTTGTTGCAAAATCATTTTTACGTATAGCAAGTCACTATACACGAACGTCATTCACAAAATCTATTCGCGGTACATCATCGACGTTCCGTTGACGAAATACCTCGAATTACTCTAGCAAAAGTTTTTTTTTGTCGACTATTAAATCCTCTACAAAGAAAGCTTTTCAAAATTTGTTTGTGCACCCAGATAACGGCTCAGTTTCACTAAGTAAAAATTGCATACAATTTTCTTTTTCTCTAATCGTCGAAAATTTCTTGTCCTACAGAAAATGATCCGTTAAAAAAATATCGTCCTACCAGCCGTTATGGAGTTGAACCTCTCGTAAACGTTTATTTCTTTGATAAAAACTGATCCCATTTTTAATAGACTTAGAAAAAAGGGAGAAACACAGGAAAGTCGATGATACCCGCGGATGACGTCCCCGTTGCAGGAATGTCCATGGAGAAAGAGAGATATTGAATGAATGAGAATACGTATGTTTTTTTTTTTGTAATTTAGATAAATATTGTGAATAATGTAATAAAAGTGACCGGAGTTATCTCTCTTTCTCTACCACGATCGTACTTCGGGGCTGATATATATGTATAATAACGTTAGATTGATTATGCAATAATATCGATGCACTAAGGAATTATTGATTAATCAATCTAACAAATGTGAGAAGATCTTTAAGAGTAAAGAGAGAACAATTAGAACGAAGAAGCGAAAAAACGAAAAAGCCTGACGCGTGTCGTGTGGCGTCACAGGGGCCTTAACGCTCGGGGGTAACTCGAGCGTGTTCGAAAAATTTATCTGCACAAAAAAAGCGCAGTGATAATTACTTTTGGCTTTTCTTTTTCTTTTTGACGCGCGCCATCGAGTTGCCGCGGCGTATTGTAAATAATTCAATCGAGAAGGTTGGGGACTAAAACGCGATTGTAAGAAACAAATCTTCAGCGCCAATGTCTGTTTATTTTTTTTGTTTGTTAATCGTCGAAAGTCGAATATATGTCGTCGACCCGTAAACATTTTTTGTCCAACAAAGCTCCGCGAAACGGGTTAATAATTTATTATTTTAACGGAATCGTTTTTTATTTTCTTCTATTCGTTTACTTCTAACCAGGCCCTGGAGAGGCATGAATATTCTTGGTGATTATTATTTTCTTTTTGAAAATTAATGTCCAATGATTTAGTCGGAATTTGGTAAATCTTGCGGCGTGTATGATCATTTTGAGTGTATAACGGACATACTTCTTAGACAAACGAAGAAACAAAAAATCCACTCCGATGAGCTGAATTCCCTCGGAGTTAACGTGTACTTGTGCATATGTGTGTGAGAATGACGAGAGCGCGAGGGATGAAAAAAAAAGTCTATCGATTTGTCGATCTTGTACAGGCTGTTTTATCACAAATGTAATGTATTTTTTAAGATGCTAAGAAAAAAAATGAGAGAACAGGAAAAAGAAATTTACTCAAAGTATTGTTGGCTATATCTTTATTATTTAGTTTTCACATCGACGAGAAAGATACATCGTCGGGTTTCCCATATAACATGGAGGTTTTTTTTTCACTGTACAATATTTTTATTAGTTGTTCTACTGCGGGCAATTGCAGGATATACAAATTTAATAATTTCCATCCTTACCGGCTTATAAACTTTAGAAACGACTACGACAAATCCTTTCCATACTTTTTGTTTAAAAGTTATTCACACAAACGACCAAGCTCGCTTCGCACAATGCCTTCCGTATACAACATCATTGTTAATTTACTTTCTGTACCACAATTGCGCCGTTTCCATGCGTTTAATCTTCTTCTGCAATTGAAGTATTCCATACAGCAACGCTTCAGCAGTCGGGGGACAACCTGAACAGAAAAACATTAATGTTATGTATCGTTGATAGATTTAAAAAAACAATTTTTCTTTGCAATACTGTGCCACGTGGTGTTGATTTTCAAAATTGTGGACGTGTCGGTAGCTGGATTACATTTTCTTATTTAAATGACACTCTTCCCAAATAATCTACCAGATGATCACGTAATTTACTACCAATAATCTAATGGTTAGTGCAAGATTCACAGGTTATTAAGGACAGGTTAGATCCACATGAGACTGGGAGAGATAAATCTCAACTCTCATTTCAATTCTCTCGATAAATTGAGAGGTTTTCAAAATTATGTTTGCGTAAACCTTGATTAGGTCTACCCTTATGATTAAAATATCGCTATAATGTGATCTCTAGAAGATCTTATTTTTTTACATTGAAGCTGTGACACGTCCAGTCACTAGGAACTTGAGCAAATGGTTTCATCAATGCTATTGTACAATAATTGTCGTCTGGTAAATAGTTTGGGAAATGCACTAGTAAATTTGTTGTTCAGGCACCACTGGCTATATGCAAAAAAAATCCCAAGACATCATTTATCATACCTGGTACATAAATGTCCACCGGTATAATTCTGTCGCATCCTCTCACGACCGAATAACTATAATGATAGTAACCACCGCCATTGGCACAGCTGCCCATCGAAATTACCCATCTTGGCTCTGGCATCTGATCATAAACTTTTCGAAGTGCAGGTGCCATTTTGTTCGTCAAAGTACCAGCAACAATGATAACGTCAGCTTGTCGGGGAGATGCTCGGAAGACAACGCCGAATCTGTCCATGTCGTATCGAGGTGCGGCGATGTGCATCATCTCAACAGCGCAACATGCAAGACCAAAAGTCAACGGCCATATCGAACCCTTTCGTCCCCAATTAAGAAGATCGTCGAGACGAGCCACGGCATATTCGGCCATGCTGTTCGTGTTTTGAAAAGGACTGTAGGGCTCTTTTGTAACTTTCTCTGGTGCCGAGCCTCCTGAACTTTTGGGTTGTACTTCCGTGGCCAAATTGCGTAATTGCCCACAAATTGGTGCAAAGGCACCCGGATTGGTTCGCACCAGGGTGCGAACACCCTGCTGAACATTGCCTGCAAATCAATATCACTATGAATCGACACGAATTATTTTCATTGTTCTTATGTGATATTAAAAAGAATATTATGGCACTTGCTTGGAACTCAAAGAGAAAATGAACATTAACTGGAGTATAGCTTCAATGTTTGTTAGTAATGAACTAATGTGAAGCAATGATTTCAAATGTGCGCTGTATGAATAATATACACGCTAATTAGCAAGTTTGTGTACGTTGCTCAGATTGGCCAAAAACAGTGTGTAAATGTTAAAATGTAACTCCATTCATGAAGATTAATATCAGCTTATGTTATAAACGTCGTTTATGCGAGCATATTATACATTTAGTCTTGTTTATACATTATTTGAAGCGTTAATTTACTGACAAAACTTCTTATTTCCAGAATTCCAGATACATCTTTTTGCAAAAAAGTTATTTGTCTTTCACTTCTTTCAATTCAAGTGTATAAACCTGACACTAATGCCACGACAATTTTCACGCGATTACCGCACGGTGGCGCATGTTTCACTAATATATATTGTTTAGTGCATCATGGTTGTTTTAATCATATGTATAGTTATCGTTTGCCAATTTTTATTTCAAAACTACGGCGATCCTTTTGATTACTCACTTAATTCTGTTCCGAGCTTATGTCAAGCGAGTGCAAAAATAGATCAATCTATTTTGTCGTTAGATACAGTTTCATTTCGGACGGATTGTAAACGGTCCAACAAGATTATATAATTTCGTGAAAAACCGATGTTCGTCGTAGTTTCATGCATTGCACCGAATCGTATCAGAGACTTCGTTACTTTCCGAGACAATTGGGATTGCATTTTGGAGGTTATGAACTTATTATGATCGAGGTAATATAGAAGTCTAATGACGGTGTTTGTTATTAACGAATGTCGTTGAAATAAAAATGTTGCATTAACAATGTTGACCACGAAAACAATACTTACGCGCAATAACGGCAGGGCTCAACATATTTGCGATTCTCTTTGACTCGCGTACAACCGTACGCTCGCGCACGGCTTACTACTTGCTCTCTGCTGCAGCAGAAGCTTTTCCCCGACGTAAGTTAAATGACGTCACATGACCACCAGTGGTCATATGCCCGGAGTATAATGAAATGAAGTATTTCTCATTACTGCTCCTACGTACAATTATAATCAATCTTTCGTTATGAATGTTAATGTCTCTAATTGTTTAATTACATCGTATCCTCGGTATCCACTACAATGTCGGTGCATCACGGTCATATGACCAGAGATCTGGTAAACTTACCAGCCAGCACCAATCGATTAGTAAAATTTTAAAAGTAGAACAGCCCACAGCTGTATCAGACGGTTTATTTTAATTTCTGTCCTTCATTCGGCATCTTTCACTCCAAATAAATGACGCCTGAACACAGAATGAATCAAAAGTGAAGAATGAATTCAGTAGTGAAAAGATTCAACGATGTTGGATTTCGGCACTCGGCATCTTTCACTCGGAATGAACCGTCTGATATTAGCTTCAATTACTCAGCTAACATCACATATGTCAAAACATATGATCGGGTTCGATGTCATTGACTATTTAGGTTTGAATTGCGGTTTTCGATAATTGTGATTTTTCTGACGTTCGTCGAATCGAGATATTATTGTGTGGTACTTTGTATGGTTATCCTGGTTATCCCATTGTACTCTGTTTCCACGGTGACATGTCAAACCGACAAATCATTTTGTGGACTTATCGTTTGCAATTGTCCGCATCTATACTTTAGTGACACATTGTCTGGTCGATTATCATCGTTGTAATCGTGTAAACTGTGTAAACAATTCGGACGAGTGATGTACAAACCGATTTTCAGGACTTGAATCTACCGTGAATTGCATTTCACAGTTGATGTAAATGGTGTGAAAAACCTATGCTAGATTCAGAGGAAGCTGAATCGTTGATCCTCAAGAGGCAAAATGTCGAGATCAATGATTTTGGTAGATTTAGAATCGTCACGAAAAATTATCAAAACCAATTCTGCGGTATTTACATTGCGAGATTGGCTGCGCTGAAGGATGTTCTTGTTGCAGCTGCTACGCTAAAATGGGGTAATCATATTTACATATGCATATCAATATAATTTATGTTCCATATGCATATTATATATAGAGCAAGAAAAATTGTTTGTCGACCGGTATTTTCGAAGTTACAACAATTTAATTGTTTATTACGAATGATGATTTTGTTCCTATTGATGATTGCTTTTAAACTGATCTGATTCAATCTGAATTTTTACAGGTCCGCGTCCAATATCGCAGATAGATAAACTTTCGGAGTTTGACGAAGATCAGCGACAGGTAGTTATTGTGGGAGTACTTTATAAACATCAAGAGCTGAAGCCATCAGTACTTAAGGAGATCAGTGAAGAGGTTCAAGTACCTTATCAGTCTCACAGATCGTCCTTTTATTCTGACAAGGATAAATTGTTTCTGGAGGATGAGGTACTCCGCACGAAATTGTTGGGAAATCATCCGAATCCGAGCGAAGTTGTGACAGGACTGATCTGTGCTCTTTTGGGTCGTGGAACTGAGAATGGGTCTTTTTGGGTACGCTTCTTCGAACTCTGTTTTGTCTGATTTTGACAAGTGGCAAATGACTATGGAAAAACATCTTAAGGAGCAAAATCTTTGCTACAGGTCGAGGACTGGTGTTTTGCAGGCTGTTGTCCCCGCATTAGCAATATTTCAACCTCATCTCGAAATAGCGGCAAATTATTGCTCGTTTCTGGTTTCGATTTTGCAAACAGTCCCGATCGTGTCAGCTATGATCTGTTGGGCGAATGGATTTGTGGCTTCGCAGGCGTTCCCAATGCTCAAAAAGAGGAAGCCTCGGTCATCCAAGTGATAATTGCTGGCAATAGTATCAGATCAACTGTCGAGACTTACACGCGCAATGATTATGATACGAAAAAGTCGCATCCTGCACCTGCGGCTCTTGATTCCATTCTATCGACATACAGATTTGATTCTTATCTCAGTACGATGGTGGAAAATTGTCAGACCATCTTGATGCCTGGACAATTTGATCCCTCAGATCATTCAATACCACAGCAACAGTTACATCCATGCATGCTACCAAAATCATCAAGGTATATTATGATAGTTTGGACATTACGTATAAGAAAGTCTGCAAGTCGCCGGTACAATTCACCTTAACCCTTTGAGCCCTAAGGACGCATATATGCGTCAGCCTATGCGTCTGCGGACCACATAAGCTTGAAAGTACTCAGGTCTCAAAGGGTTAAGGAGGTTCGACATATTGCAGTATCAAAAATTGCATTTTAAAAAAAATTTCTTGTGAAAGTACATGTCTTTCTTGATACGTGGTTCAAATTTCATGAAATTCTGAGCAGTGGAACTATGTTAAATAATCTGTTTAAGTTAGCGTTTCAATTCATAAGAAATTCAAATTTTTTCAGAAAATCGTGTCTCCTGAACAGTTATGTTTTTTCACCTACAATGTAGCTTTTCTCGAAATCTACTTATCGTATCGACAATTTTTTTTTTGACGTAACAAGTACATGCAAACGAAGGATGTATCGAGCTATTTTTTTGAAAACCGATTCAAACCCAAGAAAAATATATTTGAAGGTACAAAAACGTGGTGAAATTTTAACAAAATTTCAAAACGATGTCATAAAATTCTGAAACAAAATATCGAAAAAATGGCTCGACACATTGTTTATAACACTTTAATATACATGCACAACAAAAATAGGCATTTTTTCGAACCAATGTTTTTCGACTTTCAATCGGTCCCAAAATTTTTCTATTTCGAATATCCCCAAAAATCCTACACATAATTATCAATAAAGTTTTTCTGAACCAAAGTAAAGAAATATCATAGAAAAATGTTGAATAGTTTTGAAGAAATCTTAATTTGAAGCAAACAAGATCACACTGGGGCTTCCGAATATGTCGAACCTCCTTAAGGTAGTCCTATCGTTACAGCGTTTCCGTTAGATTTCAGTTAAAATTTGCAGAAACGTTCTTTGATGTCATATGTATATGTGTGTAAAATTTCAGGGGCCTTTATCGATTTAAAAATCACAATATTTATTCTTGAAAATCGTCACTTTTCGCAATCTCCCATAAGAGCCCGTGTTAAATATCGCAACATTATACAACGAGTATCTCGATCATTTGGTCGATGAAGCCTGTTGAAATTTTGTACACATTTTTATATGACATCAAAGAAGCTTCGATTAGTTTTTATAACAAATCTTATGGAAAACAAAATTCATGATTTTGTTTATTATATAACAAATAAACTTTCCGTAGGATCAACTTGAATTTTGAGTATGTTGTTCTTTAGTCGATTTGCAACAACTTTTCTTAATGAACTTTAACGCTTGGTCCACTTCCAATGTGAGAAAAAACGGGAATAAAATTTTAATCCCTCACCCAACGATAGGACTTCCTTAAGTATGCGTCTGCCATTACAGCACGAGCGCCCCCTACATTGCGTCGCTCATATTTTCTGTTGAACCGTTTAATTTTTGGGCACGGGTCAAAGCAACTCAACCTGTAAATCCGATTACTTTTTTTCTCCATTTGTGTAAAGAAGTCCACGAAGGATTTTAAATCGTATATTTTGTTATGCTACTTAACATCGCCTTAAAGTATTATACCATAAATGTAAATATTCTAAGCTGACATTGAATGCGAGGAAAATGGCGGATTCTCCCCCTCGTTGATTCTTTCCAAAAGGTTAACAAATATTTCGAAACAAGAAACACTGTTATCTTTGTCGGAATCTGAATACAATGCTCTAATTTTTTTTAAGTAGATCAAACTGTCGGAATACTCTACAACTCATAATCAGATAAGAAATACACAAGTAATTTTTTAAGCCCCTGTTTACTGCACTTCTAACCTAAAAGTGGGAAACGTACTTTTAGGTTAAAACGACGCCCACGTATGATAACGCACTTGGTCGATAACTTGGATTTGCATTGATTAAAATTTAATTAGGTGGGAAGAATAGCAACTACGTAAAAAAGTTTACGAAAGTATAAATTAAAATATGTTGCTCAGGTATAAAACTTTGCGAGGCGTGACAAACCCCTGGATCGGGAAAATTGGTGATAGAGTTGTAGCCGGTTCCAGTGGTCAACCTATCGACGACATAACAAGATTCGCTGGCCTCGAAGAAGCAACGGATCTTGACTGGTTGGAAAGAACTCTGACATGGCGTCATTTTGCGCCAACCGCACCCGACACTCTTCCAGCTTATCCGTACTTCGATACAGATCCATTCGTCATGAAGGAATGCCCGGATATTTATTTTGCCGGGAATATGAAGGAATTCGCCACTAAACTCTACACTGGTGAGAAACGATCTTACAAGATTGATATTTCGAAACTTCTGTTCTTTTAAGGTATCGTTTTATCGTTTTCTTAAAATTTTGTTAAAAATTTGGATATATCTTCTTTGATGTCATATATACGTGTGTAATAATTTTTGGAAGGTTTTACCACGCGGAAGTTGAGATATTTATTGGTGAAAATCCGAATTTTCGGTAGTCTCTCATAAGAGCGCGTGTTAAAAGTTGCATTTTCATCCATAAATATCTTGGCTTCTACTCGGTGAAGCCTTCTAAAACTTTGCATACATTTTTATACAACATCAAAGAAGCTTTATTTAGTTTTTCAAAAAAATCTAAAGAAAAGAATTTTCGCAATTTTTGTAATTATTCAGCAAGTACAAATTACCTTGGATGACCTTGAATTTGAAGTATGTTGTTCTTTAATCAAATTGCAACAATTTTTCTTTGTTAATTCGAGCCCTCAAACCATTTTGTATGTGAGAAAAACTGAAACATAATTTTCGTTTTTAATGTTACGATAGAACTACCTTAAGGAGTGGTTGAACGAAGGGTTTTGAAAAATTTCCATTTTTCACAAAATGGCGGACGTTGAAAGTCAAAAATGTTATTTTGACAAAAATTTCACTTACATTTTTGACTATAAAAAAAAAAATTGTCCAAAAAAAAATCCTTCGTTCATCCGGAGGACAACTATATACAGGGTGAATCCCATAAAGTGTCGCACAACGAATTTATCAGTAGATGAGGCCATTACAAATAAAAGTTGCAAATAAACATTAGGGATATTGTTAATAATTTACGAGATATAAATTTTGTAATGGGTCCAATCAGAGCGCGTTGAGAAGCGTTGAAGTCACCCACTCCCCGCCTAAATTTAGAGCAACCAATGATCGCGAACAAAAAATGACTGCGTACTAATACAATCAATAAAATTGACTGCTCTGAATTTTGCAAACCCAAATGTAACGCCCTAATCTATGCTATATCTACGGCTAGGGTGGGGGGTGGGCGGCTTCAACGCTTCTCGGAGCGCTCTGATAGGACCGATTTAAAAAATTTATATCTCGTAAATTATTAACAATATCCCTAATGTTTATTTGCAACTTTTGTTTGCAATGGCCTCATCTACCTCAGAATTCGCTGTGCGACACTTTATGTGATTCACCCTGTATAGAGGAAGTGATATAAATTTCAACCCGATCGGTAAAGCCGTTCTCGAGTTATAGTGATCACCGACTTCGAAAACATGCTTTCGAGAAAAACGAGTTAAAGTTTTACCTACTTACTTTGTATGGCTCTAACACGGCTTCCTTCAAAGTTATGTATTTCGGCGAATAATGGTCCGATTTAAATGCAATTAGTCGGAAAATACTCGTAAGATATTGTACTTTTAGAAAATGAAAAAAATCGATTTTTTGAAAATTTCAACTAGACTTCCCCCGTTAAAAATGGCATTGATTGAAAATATCTGTTTCTCTTTATAGGTGACGAAGGGCAAATAGTGAGACTCATATGCATCCCAAAGTTCTCCAAGACAGCAACGTGCGTTCTCGTTGATTTAATTACATTAGACGCTTACCCAATTTCATTTGGTTCTAGTTGATTAGTTACTTTGATTTCTCCCATTGAAAGGCGTTTGTTCGATATTGACTGTAACAAAATCCCCTTCAAATATATAATTTATTGTTCATTACATTCTATATATATATATATATATATATATATATTATATTTATTTATGTGTATATATACATAATCAATAAATATATTCGATATTTATCATAAGTATCTCAAACTTATTTTCCAACTTGTTCATCTTCCATAAAATTTGTTATCAAGCAATTAACAAGTTTTCTATACTTTAGCTTGTTGAAACAAACATGTCGGTTCCTTCGTTATCCTCCATCTCCTTTCCCAATTCTTCAATGACTTTCTTCAATACCCTGATTATGTGACACGTCGCTCGGTAGATAATTGATTCATCTCGTTTTTTTTTTTCATTTATTAATCACAATTATGGAAAGAAAATAAAAGTCAAGCTGCTATACTTCACGACCGCGTAAAATTTCAATTGCGTATATCGTTTTACACAGCATCGACCCTCCGTATTTCATTATTGTCCGGAAGAGAGATTCTTATGCGTTGAAATCTATGTTTACCGAGAAGTCATAGATGTATCACGTGACATGGCGGCTCATTTGCGTAAGGCGAATAAAATGGCTAATGTACCGTCATTCTTTTTCTCTGTGACAATTGATATTCCAATGGGCGCTTTCAGCGCACGGAACAGTTGTGCGCTCCCACAACATGTTCCATGAGCGGACGCTATTTTTTTGAACAAAAATTTTTCCGCTACATTTGAAAAGAGCGTTGTGGAGTGATGGATCCCACAACTATTCCGTACGCTGAATGCGCACATTGTAACACCGTATTAGGTGATTTTAGGCTCTATTAAAAATACAGATCAGGCGAGAATTCATCGCAGCACTTCTTTCGAGCGAAACGAATTCATCGTTATTTTTCATCCCGTTGAAAAGGATAGTAAATAATGGCTCTCCATCATTCGGCGTGAAACATTAATTGATTTGTGAAATTGTCGATAATACTCAGTTCGGCAATTATGAGATTTAAAAAAATCGTCAAAACTAAGGTTTGTCACTTAACTTCAAAAATTCTTTAACATTACATACTGACTTTTAATACTGACTTAATACTCGTAGGTATTCTTGACATCACATTTGAAAAGTATCATGTAAAATTCCTCGCATTTAAATTCATTCTCACTCTATACTTTCATATTTCTCTCAATAGGCGAAGTAAACAAGATGAGAGAAGGGAGAGAGAGAATAATAATTCTTTAAGCACAGCAAATAATTGGCAAGTATTGAAAACAAAATAGCACAATACTGTTTTCTTATCTCCTTTAGTTCTACGCTCTTTGCAATCTTTTCATTTTGTTTTTCGTTGATCTTTTTCGTTATGCGATAATTGAATGCATCGTGAATCGAGCCTCAATCTTCTCTTCTTATAGACGATCGTTAATTGAA
Source organism: Netelia fuscicornis (assembly GCA_946811545.1). Taxonomy (NCBI): domain Eukaryota; kingdom Metazoa; phylum Arthropoda; class Insecta; order Hymenoptera; family Ichneumonidae; genus Netelia; species Netelia fuscicornis. The sequence continues at coordinate 13,856,966 of OX328014.1, read as the reverse complement.
ATTCGTCATTTTCAAGTGTTTGTTCTGTCTGTTTTTTAATTGATTATATTCCAGTCGTAGCAATAAACCAGATAGGACCTCAGAAGCCGGCGTTTCTTGTCGACGAGGGGTTACTAGTTGGCTTATCAACGTGGTTATTCCAGGCAACTACCTTACCAACCTCCCGAAAATTCTCGGTCGGACTTGACGACCTCGACGACGTCGGAGTGTTGATGTCGATACAGACAGTTTTCGTCCGCTCGGACGAGCCCTCGGCGACGACTTTATCGTTCGTTTGAGCGATTGTCGTGGAGTTTGATTGTTCCTCGCTTCTCATTACGCATATGACGTCCGTCAAAGCGACGATGTAATTTTTCGCCAATGTAAGCGTCTCGATCTTGGAAAGTCGTCTCTCTTTACTAACGTGCGGTATGACTTCCCTCAATGACTGGAAATGAATTTATTATAGTTTTAGCATTTATTTATTACCGTTATTATTTATGATTCTAATTTTATTAATTTATTGTCCACAGGTTCGGATTTAATCCTTTGAGGTCTAAGGACACATATATGCGTCAGCCTATGCGTCTGCGGACCACATAAGCTTGAAAGTACTCAGGTCTCAAAGGGTTAAACAGGGCTTATAAAAAATGTGAATGATATAAAAACTGACATTCACCTGAAACGCATCGTTCAAACTGTGCATCCTCATGCGTTCGCGTTCGTTACTTTCGAGCCTCCTGAGAGATCTCTCCCTCGGGGTCGTCGCCCGAGACGACTTGCTTGAACTTCGCAAATTATGGCGAGATATTCGTCTCGACGTTCGCCTCAACGAGCGCTCGTCCTGCTCTTCCTTATCGTTCCAATCTTTGCTCAATGAGTCCTCGCTGCTCACTTCCGATCGCATAATTCTGTTTTTTTACCTGCAAACGATAAATGAGATTTTTTATTTTGTTTTTCCTACAAAGAGTTGTCACTGGAATTGATTAAAAACGCAAGAACGATGTAATTTTATTGAAAAATTATAATCAAGTTACTATTACTTTATTCACTCGTGGTAAATATAATAATAATAATAATACTTTTCAATATAATTATTCTCAAAAAATAAAATGAAACAATTATTATCGTTATAACGATAATAGTTGTTGGATTGAAAAAAAATATATATATTAGTTTTATTCAATATTTTATTTAACAATCTTCTTCGTAAATAAAAAATATATATATATTATTTATTTTATATATATTATATATATTTTATTGAATATTGAATAAAAATAATATATTTTTATTGAATAAAAATATATTATTTTTATTCAATATTGAATAAAATATTTATTTACAAAGAAGATTATAAAAAAAATTAGAATTTATATTATATAATATTATATTATGTATAATTTATATTATATTTTTATTGAATAAAAATAATATATTTTTATTCAATATTCAATAAAATATTTATTTACAAAGAAGATTATAAAAAAATTAGAATTTATATTATATAATATTATATTATGTATAATTTATATTATATTTTTATTGAATAAAAATAATATATTTTTATTCAATATTCAATAAAATATTTATTTATTTACAAAGAAGATAAGAAAAAAATTAGAATCTTTCGACAAATACTCACAATTACGAAGATGATCTATTCGTGTTGCCCTCGTGTCACGATTTTCGTTATAGCTACTCGTTTTTTAATCTCTTCCACCTAATTATTTTTTTCTTCTCTATATACGCATTTTTAATGAAAACAAAATTATCTCACTCTTACGTTGATTCCAATAATGACAATTCTAACCGATCGTTTTGTATCTGGTCAGCTTAGCCAGTGAGCGAAGCGAAGCTTGTACTTGTTGAGCCACGTTGAAACGACTACTGACGTTGAGCGAGAGAGAAAGAGAGAACGAGAAAGAGAGAGGGAGAGCGAGAGACGCGCCATCTCGGGGTGCGGTCGGCGCCGCCGGTTTTCCTACTTCCACCCTCCAAAACCCTCCCGGAAATCTCCAATATACCCCGTGCAGTTTTCTTCACTCCGTGCAAGTTTCAACCCCCCATGGGACATACTCGTTTATGGCAGTCGGAGTCCAATCTTCGTACTAAGGCCTCGCTCGATAAACATCCTAAAAACATTCCCAAATCTCACACTTTGCTAAACGTCTCAAACTTATTCCTTACAAAATTAATTAAACATCCTAAATCACACATTAAGCTTATCAAACTTTCCTCGAGACTTTCACACCTTTACATACTTTCCAATTGTCAATTATTCTACAAACTAGCTTATATTAATTTATAGGTTAGCTCTTTAATTTGTAGGTTAGGAACTCGTACTGGTACGCATTGAAAACAATTGCAAGTACACTTAAGACATTGCGAAGACGTAAAAGTACTCGAGAACGATAGAAATAACTAAGTTAAAGTTATTTTTAAACATTAACCGAAGTAATCGATATATAAAAGAGAGAATTAGAAGGGATTACAACGAATGCGAGTTAGTCGTAAGATTCTCGACAAAGTTTTAATTATAATAAATAAATGAAACAAAAATTCTATTTTACAGAAACAAACGTGTGGATATGCCTACGAGTTGGCGTGCTATGCGGGTAGTCTACGACGACAGAAAGAACAAATTGCGACAAGGAATCCATCGGTGTTCGTAATGGGATTCCCCCGTGGGCGTCGACGAGAATGAGCTATGAGATTTTAGGGATGCTTTTTTTTAGGACACGCGTTATACAGAAGCGAAATATTGCCAGGGTAGATGCGCGCGTGTTTTCTGGAGCTGCTGCTCCGCTACAGGTGGGCGTATGACGTAATTCGCCCACGCGGGAACCCACCGCGATCCCCGTTCCATCCGTTCATTATCACAACTCAACCCAATGGTGCTCATTCGCTACGCGTTCTCCCCACCTCCTTGCAATCCCTCTTTCAACAGTTTCTCCTTTCCCCTTGCCTCTCGACAGATCTTTTTGCCAGTACTGGCTTACCACCCCTACCCAACGTCCATCACTCGGTACTCCATCTCATAACTGATCGAGACACGAAAGAATAGCATTGGCTTTTACAGCTTGATTCCTCCTTTCCTTCGTACAGCAATTAGCCATGTACTTACTATCGTATTTACATCGCCTCTTTGTTCCTGCTTACCTACCCTCGTCATACTGGAAAACTCGCTCGAATCCTCGTGGGACGAGTCGAGATCATTCCAATCGCACCAATCTTAACGTTGATTCTAGTTATAATTACATGCACCGTACGCCCTCTGTTGAATTTGCATGGGGTAGAGAGGGATATAAAGCTTAATGCGATGAAAATATTGCGTTGGGGACAGAGGGATCCATTATTTTTGGATGGGAATATAAATTTTGAATGTGGAACTTGAACGCAAATGGTTTAATATTGTTTTACGATCGAACTTTAGCTTCTGGGCAATACTGCGGCTGGCGGCCAACTTCGATTATTTCTGTAATTTTATCGACGTTTTCGACCATGGGCCTACCTGTGTTAGGTCCATCTTTAACATCAAACATGAACGCAATTGACAAAACTAAAATTGCGCATAATTGGATGGTACCGTATCGAGACCATAAATACTATTCGCAATTCGTCTGGCTTGTATTTTTGCCTTTATCAAAGATAAACTGTAAAATTGATCTAATTTTCTCTTTGTTTAGTTTCATTTTAGACATCATGTAACTCACAACTGAATTTACCAGACAGTAAACAGTAAAGAATTGTTGTAGTGCGAAATGTCACCTTCACAATGAGCATAAACCTGCAATTGTATGATCGATACTTTACGAGATAAGGATCACTATAACCATAATGAAAAAAATAATGGATTCCTTTTTTCCCCAACGTAATATAATGATCGAGCCAATGTGATGAAGTCGGGTTTGTTTTTTAGTTTATTACGGATAACTATGGGGTACAGTTGGAAATTAAATGGGTAATGTGAATGGTTATGGGTAAAATTATATAGTTGGTGCTTTTACATTAATTTTAAATTAATTCCCCTTGGATTTAGGTTTGCAAAAATTGAAATTGGATGTTAAGAAATTCTTGAATTATCGCTAATTTTCATTTGACTTTATTCTTATCATAAATTTTCATCGTTATGTGGTACGGTGGATTTATTTTTCCTTTCATTTTCCATCTTTGCACTTGCCACAGCAAGTGTCACCTTGCTTCTCGAGCTCGGATGGCTTGTGATTCGGTGTCCAAGGACCGAGGCTCGCTGATGCGTAAAAGTCCATGGGATAGGGTTTAGTCTCGTCATATTCGGCGATATTGAGCGCCACGGCACCCTCGTATGGCGTTAAGAGAGGCTTTTTAAAGGCTGTCCCCCAGTCTATGCTCAATCTGGGACAGGCGATCTAATGACCAGGAAAAAATATGCATCGATTTTTATCAGCACTTTCTTCCATTCATTACAAATGACAAAATATTAAATAAGTAATAATAAACAGTACAATTTGTTAAACATAACTAATTATAATATGTTATTGGAATTAATTAAGAAAGTAATTAATAACAATGAATAGTTTATGTATATGCACAATTCAGTAAAAAATGGAAACCGTTTGCCACTTTCGCCTGCCATCAAATTTGTCCAAGAGTAAGCACAAAGCTTACAATAACTTTAATTATAATTGAGAAAATCTACTGTTACTTCTGCAAACATGGCAGCTTTTGAAAAGAAATATAATTCTTCCTTTTGGAAGCCAATAGAAACTATAAAAAAAAACATTGTTTTTTGAAATAACGTGCTTTTTAGAACATTCTTTTTTACTTGGTGTATCCATAATATATTTATTGGGAATTAACATTTTTCTATACAAATGTATCAATGGATTAGGGTAGTTACTCTCAAGGACTCCGACTAAAGTTCTCCAAAATATGGATAATAGTTATTGATATTACAACCGTTTATGAAAAATCCAGCAACTGAAATAGGGGGCTGTGGACAACTGATGGCATGAAAAAGCTTTAACCACTTGCGTTGGCAAGAAAATCACTGACGCGTGTACCAGAACGGTCTAGCGTTTCTGTAACAAATCCATGACGACGTACAGACCACGTCGTCGGCGATTCTGTGACAAAAGCATTACGACGTGCGTGGCATGTCTTTCCAGCGCAAATGGTTAAACAAATGGGCGCGTGGCCGCCACACGTGTTAGAAGTGAAACTTCTGTAGCTGCCGATAACGTTGAGAGTGGGTAATATTAAGGAGGTATCGACGTATTTTTCGATGATTTTTTGTAGTTTCGTTCAAAAAAAAGAATTGATAATTCTGTGTAGGGTTTTTGCGGAAATTCGAAACAGAACAATTTTGGGACCAGTTGAAAGTCAAAAAAATGCCTATTTTTCAATGTACCTTTTTTTCAGGAACCGTAAGCCCGATTTTGAACATTTTTGTTGTGCGTGTATATTAAAGTGTTATAAACAATGTACCGAGTAATTTTTTAGATATTTAATGCCAGAATTTTTTGACATCGTTTTGAAATTTTGTTAACATTTTTTACCACTTTTTTTACCTTCAAATATATTTTTCTCGGGCCTGAATCGTTTTTTCAAAAAAATGGTTCGACACATCCTCCGTTTGGATGTACTGGCTACGCCAAAGAAAAAAATTTGGCAATACGATAAGTAGATTTCGAGAAAAGGTACATTGCAGGTGAAGAAACATAACTTTTCAGGAGACACGATTTTCTGAAAAAGTTTGAATTTCTAATGAATTGAAACGCTATCTTAAAAAATATTATTTAACATACTTCCACTGCTCAGAATTTCGTGAAATTTTAACCACATATCAAGAAAGACATGTATTTCCAGAAAAAAAATTATGTGTTTTTTGGCGCTGCAATATGTCGAACCTCCTTAAAGAGTAGGGAGTAGGGGTATAAAGCGGAAGTGTCAGCCACTCGAGAGCGAGGAACCCGCTGGCCTTACTCCCCACACTCACAATCAGCAGTAAGTAGTGACGGTACATGGCACAACTGGCTGCGTAATGTTTTACACTGACTCTCTGTAGTTGGTAAGAGTGGAGAGAATAATTCCTCCACTTACTTCCAGTTTCACTTTTCGTGACGCAAAATAGACTTACCTCCTGCCAGAAGTTTCACTTCAAAACATTTCTCTTTACAACGTGTAACTATAACTATATTGTAAACATTAGCCCAGTCAGGAGTGATGCAGGGATAGTGTTTCAGTTTTCAGTGAAACCACTTATATTTCATTACCTGTACGAATGCGTCGATCCCATCGAACATGCTGATCTTATCAGGAAATATTTCCGAGAGGAGAATAACGACGTTTTGTTTTCCCAAAGAATCGATTCGCCTCTGTATGGAGTCAAGTACATTGGGATTCCCCTGCCTACCGAGTGTACCGAGCACAAGACCGAACATTCCTGCTTTCGACGCGGCATTTATCGCCTCTCGTCTCACCCTTCGCATCTCCTCGTGGTCGTAAAACTCTTCGGTAAGTTTTTTCTCGTAAGGGTCGTAGCGAAAAGCACGAAGACTTGGATTTGCAATCATCGCAGCTTCGAGATGGAAACGGCCGTCGCCCACATAGATAACAGCATCGGCGCAACGAATTTGTGGTGCTGTACAACCCAAAATCTGTTTTTTTTGTTCGTTATAAAAAAGAGATTATAAGTAAGAAAGAATTAATGGGAGAATGTTTTTGTTTAAATGATTTCAGTGTACCGGTAACATTCGAATGGTGAACAAAAATATAAACTAGAAATGCACCAAGACAATATATGTTCGACCAATGAACAACAATTGATCCAGTTTGCATGAAAACTGTTGAAGATTTTCAAATAAAAAATGATGAAGGACGAACGACAAATGCAAAGTGATCGGATTGGACTCAACATCGTTCGATAGCGTTTTTCAAAGTTACTGTTATCAAATTCAACAAAGATATTTATAAAGTAAGAGTTGTGGGTTCGTCACAACCAATAAAAAAATTGTAGTTTTCTGAATTGGCAATTAAATTAATCTCCAAACAATCCAACAGTCACCCATTTTTAATTCCATACATCTATTGTGTATCAAAATGTGTAACATACCTCGCCAGGGCTTAGAGGTTTACTTTGCGGTACAGTAACTTCGTACCCAGATTTTCTCATCTCGCTGGCAATAGCCTGCAGAGTTGCTGCAAATTGTATCGTACTGACAAGCGCTATTCTCGTAGTAACGGGCAGAGTCACTTGTAAACACTCGATGCAGTGAGCAGCATCGATTTTAATATCGACGAAAATGTACAAAACTTTGATTCCCTCGGTTTGATCGATGGGAATAAGACACGAGTGTCCGTAGTGAACTAGGAGGTCAACATTGAGAGCCCGCGCCGTATAATCGTCGACGCAACAAGCGCCTGAAAAATCGAGTAAAACATACGTTTATGCATAACTTAAATGATACATAGAAAATTAAAAAAGTTACAGATTGCATTCAAAAGTATTGATGATTCATTCGTTCAGTTCTTCTCGCTAAATGAATCTATTGCAATTTGTCTTCAAAACAAATGTTTTAACCCTTTGAGCTCTAAGAACGCATATATGCATCAGTCTATGCGTCTGCGGACCACATAAGCTTGAAAGTACTCAGCTCTCAAAGGGTTAAAATACGTTTTTCAATAATTGTCCTAAGCTTTTGTTCTAAGGTCATTTTCTTTGTAGAAAAACATATTTTAACATATTTTATTTTTTTTAGGGATCTCCAATATCCACACTGCATTACTTGTTTATGGTATTACTGATCCCGTTACCAGTAATGAATATTGACAAACTGTTACTAACTGAAGGTATTTTATTTATTACCCTCTTTTCAGGTTATGTCGAGCTTACTCACCCCTCAGGACTATGCGAAAGCTTGACATAACCAATAAATATCCATTGAATCATCTCGAAGAAGAGTTGGATGGAAAATCGTAACTAATGTTTGTTTTACTTTACCATAGGTGACATCGCCCATTATAACCGTCTCGGCATCCGTAAAATCTTCGATTATATCGGCAATGGTGGTTGCGTACAACAAGAGACCCTCGGGCATTTGAAGGGCGACTCTTTTCGATTTCGTCTCTCGTATTCTCCATATTGTCTTATGTATTTCGAAATTGTAATTATTCGGCAAAACGGCTATCGCCGCGTTCAAAAGAGGATCGTTTAATAATTCCTGTGGTATCTTATTAACGCGAACGGGCGCTTTAAATATTTTGCGAACAGGTTTTGCCTTCACAACCACCACCGAACCATCTTGTTCGAACATTGTGTTGTTGTTTTTTATATATCACTCACAGACATTGCACTTTCGTTTCAATTATCATTCCCTCGAATACGAGCTTACACTGAAAGGTGAAGCCAGCTGAAAGCTGAAATCGTAACACGGTCAACGAAGTTAGAAGCAGATAGAAGGGCAATCCGTATAGTCAGTTTGAAGACAAATTTTCTGCGGGTCGAATAACCGTAAGATGGCGTAACCGTCGCCCTTTTGTGGCGGTCTTGATACCCCCACTCCTACGTTCTCGCGCAACGGGTAGCAACGTAGAGTTTCCTCTCTGACCAGTTCGCTTTTTCGAGGGTTCCCGCTTTTCGGTTAAGGCGCATGCGCTTTACGATACTTACTTCCTACTACTGTCAGCATTGTGGTTGAGAGTTTCTTTTGTACAAAAAGCAATGTATCATCTAAAAAGTTAATATAGGTATTCTTCGCATCGTTTTATAAATAAAGTTCACAAATAAATAATTAAACAAATAAAGGTGGAATGCTACCAATTAATTTCCTTTTCGGACGAAATTAATTGGTAGCACAACACGCTATACTTTCTGTAATACTAGGGCCGCACTACGGTTTTTTGTCGCGGCAGCTAATAACCGAAAAATCGCTTAAAATGCACGTACTGAAAAAGATTGTCAGTGCGCCTGCTTCTATTGATTTCGTTTGATCGCAAAATCGTGTGGGTAAAAACCGCCCGTGGTTAACTGTAGTACGGCCATAGGCCTCTCTGTGCGGTCGGTAATGTCGTTGCCTTCGCCCCCACGGAACACTACGTAGACGAGCTTAGGCTCTAGTCCAGTCGGAATAGACATAATTTCGACCAATAGTCCAGTCGGAATAGACATAATTTCGACCAAGTTCTATTCTAAGAGCCCAGCGCTTAGCCAATTTTTTCCTAGGTAGTATGGACCCCCACGAATATGCCCTCAATTTGTCCCCGACAGAACCCGTGTTTTGCAGCCAGGAAAATTATTTAAACAAATAAAAATCGGTTTTTTCGAGTTTTCTTGGTTGGAACCGGTTTTTTAAAAAAAAATTTACAATAAAAGTTGTGCGTTACCATGCCCTCTACAAAATCGGTTCTATGGAAAAATTACATAAGATTGTTATTTTAACAGTAAATTGCAATTCTTTCGGTTTCACGTTTGCAACAATTCACCATATTATAACATTACATACATATACATTTCGATTTTTAAAGTAGTTTATCATGTGGATAATGCCACTCCCAAGAGAGTCACGTAAAGTTTATCGACGTGCGTCGCAAACTTTAGCAACAATTCTCGACCTACGAAAAAAAAGGGTTTGCCTTTCCCGTCTTTCCCTGAAGGCGCACGGCGGCGAAAAAAATTCAGGTGGTTCGATTCACCAAGTATTTTGAGGAATCGATCGACTAGAAAAAAATCGTTAGTAAAAATGTTCGTTTTCGGACGATTAAAAATTTGTACTTATAAACAAATAGGAATAACTCCTTAATCCGTTGACGTAAGTAGAAAATTTTTCAGGGATCGTATGCATATTTGCGAGACGCGCAATTAAAAAAAAAGTCTCAATTTCTCAATTAAAAATAAAGATATGGATATGTTTACGTTTAGTCAATTTAACATTATTCTAAACAACATTTTTGCAAAATTCAAGCCTTACAGCTTTCTACGCGCTTTTCTACACAATATCCAATTGGATGCAAACTCTCCCGAGCGTTAATTTTGTTGCAGTGGCTGAGTCATTTTAATCGGTCACGCGCGGATCTGGACCCGCCGTCGTCGACGCGGTCGGGCGGCGTGGTGGGGGTTCGCGCTCCTGGCCCCCTGCCTCGTCTCGAGCGCTTACTCAACAATTTATATACCTTCCTTAAAAATTGACGTAGAACAATTTTTTTTAAACCAATATATTTTTTCTCCTCAACTCGAATATGCTATTGAAAATGAAAGATCTTCAGTATTGTTGCACGTCTCGATTAAAAGTGGCTGATAATAATTTTTGCATCGTAATTTTCATTGCAATATTTCACGCATCGTAATATTCAACATTTTGCATTGTTATATTATCGTGCCAAATAAAATAGTACATGTAATGGGGCCAAACATATGACGAAAGTATTTTTTGCGAAATCTCATTTATTACAGTGTATTATTTACAAAACTATTAACTGAAATTTGATTACAAAATTGTATTATATTTTATAATTAAACGAATTTCGCCCTTTTTCCTTCCGGTTCATAATCGGAATTACACATCGTATTCTCAGGGTCTTCGGTTATCGAAAATGTTACATCGTTTTCTGCCGCGGACATATCATCGGTTAATTGCATAGAATCCTCATTGATTTCATCGTCACTTACAACTAGTTTAAGATCCTTGGCATTCGCACAATTGACGCCGTTACATTGACTACAAAAGATTTTGCATTTCAAGCCAAGTTTCCGACACCCGCAATTTGATGTGCATTTACTCATACCGCAACCGTACGATATCATATCTAACAAACGAAAAAGGGCGAAATTGGTTCATTTATAAAATTTCTTTGTTTTTAATTGACATAGTATTGAGACTTTTTTTTTATTGCGCGTCTCGCAAATATGCATACGATCCCTGAAAAAATTTATACTTACGTCAACGGATTAAGGAGTTATTCCTATTTGTTTATAAGTAAAAATTTTAAATCGTCCGAAAACGAACACTTTATTAACGATTTTTTTCTAGTCGATCGATTCCTCAAAATACTTGGTGAATCGAACCACCTGATTTTTTTTCGCCGCCGTGCGCCTTCAGGGAAAGACGAGAAAGGCAAACCCTTTTTTTTCGTAGGTCGAGAATTGTTGCTAAAGTTTGCGACGCACGTCGATAAACTGTACGTGACTCTCTTGGGAGTGGTGTTATCCACATGATAAACTACTTTAAAAATCGAAATGTATATGTATGTAATATTATAATATGGTGAATTGTTGCAAACGTGAAACGGAAAGAATTGCAATTTACTGTTAAACTAACAATCTTACGTAATTTTTCCATAGAACTGATTTTGTAGAGGGCATGGTAACGCACAACTTTTATTGTAAATTAAAAAAAAAAAAACCGTTTCCAACCAAGAAAACTCGAAAAAACCGATTTTTATTTGTTTAAATAATTTTCCTGGCTGCAAAACACGGGTTCTGTCGAGGAAAAATTGAGGGCATATTCGTGGGGGTCCATACTACCTAGGAAAAAATTGGCTAAGCGCTGGGCTCTTAGAATAAATCGAATGTCTATTCCGACTGGACTACTCTGCGGATTCCCCAATCGACCACAGGCCGAACATGACACTGATGCTTCAGCGTCAACTTCGACGAAAGAATGACAGGGTCTGCGAGACCACGAGGCAGAGTGCTGTAACGAGAATTCTATACATTTGTATACTTTGCTGATAAAGATATTCTTTGTTTGAGCAATCCCACTGTGTAACGTAGAGTGAAATAGACGTAACTGACATCGGTAGCCGTGTCACTATATCTCCTTTTTCTTTGGCTCCGCATATAGTCTCATCACGGAAACATTCTCAAGGTGGGGATTCACGCTTTTCTCCACTTGTCCATACCATACCGTGCGTTCTATGGACATCATGGGGACTGTGCTTCTTTGTTGTCACGGTCTATGAGAGATAGCTCTCGTACGGTTAGTTCATAAAACTACCGTCGTGTCGTTGCACATTGGCGACGGAGGAAAAGGAGAGAATTAGAAACGTACGTGCAAATGCCACAAATGGAGTAATTATGGAGTTTGTATAAGGAGAGCGAACATAAAACCAGGGAGATTAGAGTAAAGGAGTGCGAACGCAATGTTAGAAAAATGGTCGGAAAAAGCGAGGAAAGATTCGATAATTGCCACCGCCTGGGGGCGCCACTTCTGCTGGGGACCGTCAAGCGCGGTGATTTTGAATCGTTGATCTGCCATTTGTCGTACATTTTGTCCGATTAACGCAGCTTATAGTATTGATAAGTGATATTGCGATGCTGTTGTTCAAATTTTTATTTGATAAACTGTAGACAAATTTTTAAAAAGATATCTTAGTTACTGAAAGTTTTGGATGCTGAAAGTTTTGTTACTGAAAGTCTGAATATTTTCTTTTTTTGTATACATTACTATAGAATAGCATTTCGAACAATCGCTGATGAAATTTGACTAGTTGCACAGCTCAAGTAAACGACAATTGAAGAACGGACAAACGCTTTCGCAAAAAAAAGAACTTACGATAAATAAAGAATATACGCTAATTTCGGGATCACCGATATTTTGTTTGTTCGTTTATTACAAGCCCAGCACGCATGCTTTTGTATGTGAGCTCGGAAGGCGAAATTTGAGATACAATCAATTTCATAATGTAATAATTATTATCAACGGATTGCGTATTCAATATATCGCTCTACGAACTTGTTTGTTTGCTTGTTTTTTCATGCTTCTTTTAGTGGCTACATATTTAATTTTTTTTTTAAATAATACAATACAAAAAGAGAATACGATTAAAAGAACTATATAATTTCGAAAGCGATATCGCTATTTCTTATTTTGTTTTGTTCCTTGAAATCTCCTGAAGAAAACTGCAAGTAAACTAAAAGCACATTCTCAAATGGACTCGTGTGCTGTTTCTCTATGCGTTTAATCGTTGTCACCTTGAACAAGTGATGAACCTCATAGAGGATTGCATCGTAATCGAGATCGCCAGCCCAGAAAAATAGAAATAGTCTTGACAATTTTCCAGAGATATTTCATAACCAGCTCCTTGTATTGTGAACAAAGGCATCGGGGTGGACCAGAGGCTTCAAATTGTTCGCGGCAAGCAGTGTCATTATCTGATGTACGAGTTCGTGGAGTTGCGCCGGAGGCATCTTATTCCCAAGAACCCCAGTGTCAAAGAACTACGAGTACAATTGAATGAAAAATTACAAAATAAACAATTTGTTTCTTTATTTATATCATTGTATGTTGAGGCTGGTAAATTGATAAATTCAACTTACCCCAAGTGTAACCACGAACATTGCTCGAAAACCCTTTATAACTGCGTTATTCTTCGAAGATGGGGGCAATGGATAAGTTTACAAAAGTTTCAGCCGCATTGTAACTATAGTTGTACATTTGTCCTCTTTCGCTTGTACCACTGGCAATTGATTCGTCTTCTGCAGCTGCGACCTGTCAGATTCATTAGAATAAGTATGCTGATTATTCGATGAATAGCAAACATTTCTCAAAATTCGACTGCCCTTGTCCGTTGTCGCAGAAGAAGTATTCACTTTAGTAATAATTGATAATAATATTGATTATTATAATACCCGAAGAAACGAGTTTGACGATTCGTTATTTCTTGCTCGAAATTCGATTCGGTTCCGAACGTGAAAAATACACGCCACATAGGATCACAACTCCAATTCAATTAGCATTTAATCCACGAATTATAGCAACAAACTTTCTTCTTACCTGCTTGTTATACTATCGCTTTCACTACACTTTTTTTTGGTTTTTTCGTTGCCTTCCAACCTTAAATTTCATAAAACACTCGACAAAAAATTGTTTACGCGCCCGATGAAATGACAGATGTCATATTTCGCCGGGGTTTATATCCCGCTCACTTCATTTCATCACCAACGCCACACGTCACAGTTAGCTCTCAGCGACGAGAGCGCTCATCGTGGCTCAATTCGAACTAACATCTTTCCTCGCTTTTTTGGTCATGTTTGGGACGATTTCGCACATAAGCGTTCGCAGCTATGTAAAGTTAGCCCCTCGATTTTGACTTTTGCATCTTTTTTTAATTTATAACGATTGTTTGTCGTTTGTTTGTGATTGTTTGATTAATTAAAACGTTTATTTGATTATATTTTTTATCAAACAAATAAAACAAAAATGATCGTTAAGTTAGCCGCAAATTTTTAAAATTTACCCTATTTGATTTTTTCAAAGGCCAATCGATTCGGAATCGTTTGTTGGAAAGAAATAATATAATTCGAACGTTTGTTTGATCGTTATTTTTCCAAAAGATCAATAAAAAAAATATTGGTTCGTCGTAGCTTTCACACTAGATTCTGGTTATTTTCTTACCATACAACTGCGAAGATGCTCAACATGAGATGCACGCAACTACCGAAGGCCAGGATTTGTAAAGTTAACAAAATCTTGTAAACTTGATCGAGTAATCCCGTGTCGCAACATGAATGGTAGGTTATATTGTTACATGCACGCGACACATATTAAGTCCGGTCAAGCCAGAATCTAGTGTGAAAGCTACGACGAACTAATATTTTATTTATTTTTTTTTTTTTTTAAAACAACGATCAAACAAACGTTCGAATTATATTATCTGTTTCCAACAAACAATTGCGAATCGATTGGCGTTTGAAAAAATTAAATTAGACAAAATTTCTAAAATTTGCGGCTAACTTAACGCTCATTTTTGTTTTGTTTGTTTGATAAAAAGTATGATCAAACAATCACAAACAAACGACAAACAATCGTTATAAATTAAAAAAAGATGCAAAAGTCAAAATCGGGGGGCTAACTTTACATAGCTAGCGTTCACACTCCTTTACTCTAGTCTCCCTGCATAAAAAGTTGCTGCCAAAAAAATGGTCACGCTTTTCGGTTCTCAATTGGTTTAACTTTTGACCACTGGAAGCGCTGTCGTCGGCGATACGCTTTTTTTCTGTGCGTGCGTTGGTCGTGTTTACACGACCAGAATTCATGTACACAATGTGGGTGTGTGTGTGTGTAATTTGGCCGTTGTCTGACGGCAGCGCCGCCATCCGAATTACTAGATGATTCGATATTCTGATCACCTGAGCATTACAGAGTTCGTGTTGTGTACCATTCTAAAGAATAATTCGTATTAAATTACCACAAGCGACAACAGGAAAATAGGTTTGCTGTTATTCTAAACGCAGAGTCCGTTGATTACATCCAATTTTAATCTAATCGAAGAGATAATATACATTAAACATTGTTTCAGAATAAAACCACGTCGACGAATCAAGAATTACCGTCCACAAAAAACAAAACGATTAATGGAAGTAACAGTTCGAGGTTATAACCGTTAAGCCTCGGACCAATCGGCTTCAACCACCATGAAGTTAACGCCGATGCGACAAAAATCGCAATAATAATAACATACCAAGTGAAGAATACTTGATTGTAATAAAGTGAATCGACGTATGGCTAGGGCCATGCCACGGTTTTACATACAGGTCTGGAAACTCCAGTGGAAGGGGTAGGTCGGTTAATGAAGTAGCCGAGTTGGTAGTTCACTAGTCGCCACTAGGTTCGTTGCGAGCAGAAAACGCACCGTTGCGGGGCCGAGAGGGATGGGGGTCAGACAGAGACAGCACTAGTCGGCCATGCTTTTATCTCTCTGTCTCCGTTCCACCTTTATGTTGGTTACGGGGATATTTATTATGAGCTTGAAACACTTTAAAAGTAATCAGGAAAAGGCGTTAGTCCCGTCAATTTCGATTAATACGATCGAAAAAAATATGATCTTATCGTAATAAACGTATCAAGTAAACATGAAAAACATGTTTATTATATTTATCATCTTATTACGTTGATGTAATGATTTTTGTTTGTTTTCAGGTATTCGATCATGGTGAGTATAAATAAATGAACAGGAATGTCACGTAAACATGATGGTAAAATAAATAGTATTGAGGTTATGTATGTCTGCATCCAGGAACCCCAGTGACAACTAATGGTGGCTAGAAGCGAAATTTGTCTTCATTAAACGACGTACATCATCGTAGCTCCCATCGTTACAGTTTCCAGACCTGTATGTAAGGCCGTGGACCATACTATGGTTAATCGCGGTATTTTAACCGCACGATTTTGTGATTCAAAGAAATCAATGGCGGTTTTTTGTAGTGCATGTATTTTAAGCAGTTTTGCAGTTATTAGCTGCAACCACCGCGGCAAAAAATTGTGGTGCGGCCCTAGCCTACGTGTATCCACAATTTGGGGCAACGACAATAGGTTATCAAAATTATCACAGTATTTCATTTTGCCACACATGAATTATATTTTATTCGTAGAATGTTTGTTGCTGTTTTTGATTCAAATGATTCAATACACGTTTGCGTGTTACAATATATAATAACTTTATAGAAGTACAGGAGGAGGTTCACGTTGAAGTAAAAAATAACGTAGATTCGTTACAATCGTCTCTATTTCCGGTCTTTCTTTTCTTCTTATTTTTCTCTATCCGCCCAATAAATTCTGCGACACTGGCGTTTATTCGAATGATTTTTGCGGATGCATTCTTTCTCCCTAAATCGTCGGTGGCACACAAATCGCTCTAACTCTGTAGGATTTGGCCGACAATACGATGGGAAACGTATCGAAAAATAACATAACCTACAAATAGAGACACGATTATACTGGCGTACTCGTTTCAACGACAATACACATAACGACAAATATTTATTCCGTATGTTTATTTACGTTCGAAATTATGTCTCAATTTTGCAGTTTTTACGCCAAGTCATCGTTATAGATTGTTTTTACTGGCTTGAATACTTCTTTCGCTTTTAGTTTCTACGATGACTATGGCGTTACCGGTCAAGTCCAATATGGCCGTCGTAAATTCGAATTCAAACGGTCTTCCAACGAAAATCGCCTGAATGAACGACGAGTATTGTCGATCGAAGCAAAAATGTAGGAAAGATTTTATACAAATGAGAATAAAAATATTTTACAATTTGGAAAAACTATATTATTTTTAGGACAATTAATTGTCGAATAATTCAATATTTTTTAATTCGATTTCAACGTTGAACTTGGATCTAATCGAGACAAAAGTGTAATAATTTCTGGACTCGACCGTTAGTTTCTTTGTATCTTTTGCAATTTTTTATTTTACCACGGTCATTTTAGTTGAGGCTTCGGCCGGCGCGCGCTAATTCAAAGTACGATACGAGTCAACGAGGAACGTACTTGAATGCGAAGAGTAGGAGTTTTTAAAACGCGCATCGTTGCGACAAAATATTTGTTTATAGAGTTTACGAACATGCTCATTCCCTGTAGCCACGACGTGAAATATATGTCATCGTGCAATATAATATTATATTGTTAGATCGTTTTCTTTTTTCTTGGATGGTCGACGCTTTGAAATTTAACAGCGATTGTGCGCGGGCTGTAACCGCGGTCTGCCTGCAGATCGTGGCATATTTTCCCTTCTTTTTACACGTTTCATAATCGCACTAAAAATGTTTGTCGCTGTAATTTAATTGCAACGATAACGATAATACTAGTGATAACAATAATTGATAATGACAATCATATTAATAATAACATTACGCTAATTTAAAACGCCAAATTTCCGAGAACGTCGCGACAATTTTCGCAAAAACAAAAATAAATAAGATCCCGTTTCCATCTTTTTTTTCTTTCCTTTATCCCTATAAAAACAACAATCAAGTCCCTAAAACATGTAAAAAAAAACAAAAAACGTGAGAAATCTTGACGTCGGTAAATCATCCATAATCCTTTCGGGAAGGGAACATAGGCCGACGCCATTAGTATCGGTTTGTCGATCACATTGTTCGTAGTTACTGACGCTTCCGCCAGGGGGCGCCGACCGTCGCGCAGTCCCCTGGCGGTTGCGTCGATAACTAAGCAATTTACCGGTGAATCAAAATCAATTAAGAACGAACCGTTATTTGCGACAGACGCTTTTAAGTTACCGACGCCACCGCTAGGTGGATCAAAAGATCGAAAATATGACGCGCGTGGCGCGCCCATCTGGCGGTAGCGTCCTGAACTATAAAACAAATATGTAGCATATTCTCCGCCTTCAATTCCTCTCCCAAAGACTGTACAATTGTTTTGTTTCTTTTTTTCTTTTTCGTTAGCTAAATCATTCCAGATACGATTTACGCTCTTCGAGTCGTACAATAATATTGAAATCCTCGTTATTCTCACACGTAATACACATTATATATCAACGCGACGAATGTTTCGTCGTAAATTTACAATTTTACGAATATCAATTGTTATCGTTACGGTATATTTTATTTTTGTTTTATCGCTTATCTGTCTCGTTCCAGATGAGGACGAACACGAATTAAAGAAATAAATAAATCCGCAAGATTTTAATTATAAGTGAGTTGTGCGAAGTTTTCGAACACATGATTTTTCCTTTCATTTTAAACGAACGAATTCCAATCAAGGAAATATTCTATCGAGACACAAATTTGTCCCAATCCTTTTTCACCTCGATAATTATTCTCTTTATTCTTTTCTTTTTTTTTACAATGTGTCATCAAAAATGAAATAAAATAAAATTCGTTCTCGTCGTTAACGTCACACGACTCTTTCGCTTAAATCGATCGAACAATACGTTCTCCAAAGTCGTCAAATGGAATGGATCTTTCAACGCTCTCAATATGGCGCAAGAAATGATTGACGGTTTTTTTTCCCCTCTTTCTTTTCTTTCTTTTCGCGTGTATACATTTGTTGGTACATATATATAATTATCGTGTTCCGTGCAATAATTCTTCCTCTCTTCTTCCTTCGTTACACATCCCAAAATTTCACACAACGCACACATTTTTGGAGCACAATCGAGTATCAAAAAATGGATGAAAACAAAAAAAAAAGAAAAAAAAAACAAAAACAAAAATTAAAAATCATCTCGTTTTGTCATTGTACTCATAGGAACTTGTAATACTGTTCGTGATGTCGCATTCGTGGATTTGTTGTTGGCTCTTTGTTTTTTGCTTTTTCTTTTACGTCGACAATTTTTGCATTTAAGATTATTTTTTAAATGATTTTTTGTTTTTCCTCGTTCCACGCGATACGAGACCTTCGGTCGGACGTTCTATTACCGAGTGTTTATTCATATGGAATGACGAGATTAAAGATTTGCCGATAAACAAAAGAAAAGATCAGCGATCGGCTACAGAATTTTTATTTTTCGTCCAACCGATTTGTCTCTGGGTTCCTCTCTCTCTCTCTGTTCGTTGCTATATTTGTTTTTCGTACGATTGTGCTTTTTTTTTACATGTTGTCTTCTATTTCTGTTGAGAACACACATACGCACACATCCACACAAACACTCGTGCACGGATCCTGGGAAAGATATTACAATTATTATTAATGTATATATATACACAACACACACACATATATATGTATGTGTGTTGTATATGTATATATGTATATATATATATATGATTGATGAGCGCGAAGCTATCGCTAGAAGAGTTTTTCAGGTAAATATTAATTTTCCTCATTGTTCATTTCTTTTTTTTTCTTCCTTTCTTTTTGTTATTCCATCGTCATCCTTTCTTTCGTTTCTCTTGTTCTTTATTTTTTTTTTTTTTAAATAACACAAGCCATTTTCGTCGTATTATATCGTACACCTTTTTGTATTTTTGTTTTTAAATAATTTTACGTAAGTATTTCATAAGTCGACTTCTAGTAATCTGGCATTTATCTTTCTTTTTGTCGGTATCCTTCTTGTTTTTGTTTTTATTTATTTATTTTAAAAATTTGTTTGTTTGTTTTGTTTGTTTTTTTAATGGACTGGCTCAATGCACAGAAAACAGCCTTTTCTTCTCACACTCATGCGCACTCGTTTTTATGTTTCTCTCTCTCCCTCTTTTTCCCTCTTTCACTTTGTTTTTCATCCCTACTTTATTCTCTTCCCACCCCCCAGATCCACTCTAAACGCGCGCATCGCACTAAAGATTTTATTACATTTTTGTTTGTATCACAGATGTTTCGTTCGCTTCGCTGTACGCCCCCCACTCCTCCTCCTCCTTCCCTCCCTCCCGCTCCTCGCATTTCGCGCATGCCCATACGCGCATCCTCGTCACTTATAACTCGTTGGTTTGTGCATGCTCTCTCTCTCTCTCTGTTTCTTTCTCGCTCGATCATACAGAATGTATATTTTTGTTTATACGCACATTATAAGATGCAGCGGATAATCGTTGCTACCGTTTGTATTTTTTTTAATTCTTATTTCTTTGTTTAATCATCTTATTCCTCGTCTTTCTCTATGTAATAAATATGCCCATTCGTGGATCTACGTTATTTGTTTGTTATTTTTTGTCAGGCTGTATCACGCGTACTTTTCTTTGTTATTCTGACATTCTTAACACTTAGAGGGGAGCGCGTTTTTAAATCTCCCCATTCGATTGGCTAAGCGTTGACACAGGTCGCGCCCCCTTGCGACGATCTTGTGTACTTGGCTCTTCGTTTTGTTAATTTTCAAGATGGCGAGAACACGATCTCGAGTTCGACGAAAAAACAGTCCGAAATTTGTCCGTATACGCACGGGTGGCGCTACTCGTTAATTCCCAACTGTATCGCTTTAGGATTGGTAGACCACGCCATGGTTCGCAAAACATGGAGTGCGGCCATTGGTTAGTTCGCTCCATGTACCATACGATATTGTAGAAAGACCTCGTTATCGTTAGTTCTTAAATGTACCGCGTTACACCAGGGCGCCACTCGTTAGTCCACAGCCAACCGGGCTGCGCGAGACAGTTGCTCGTTAGTTCCTAAATGCGCCACGAGAGCGCCACCGGGTCAGTCCTTGAAAATTGCGCGCAGGGGCGCCACCCGTTTCGAATTTGAATTGGAATGTGCGTTTTTCTCAGTTTTATTTTCGTTTTTAAACAAATTCTTCGGGTTATATAAAAATTATTATTTATTATTCTCGTGTTTGACCTTGTCGACTCTGACCATCTTGAAAATTTTCACTAACAGCGACAGACGCATCACAGTTTGATTTGTTTGTTTTTTTTTATGGGCCTTTATTCTCGCATGCTCTATTTATAATACGTGGCCGTGGAGGGGCATTATCTCTCTTTCTCTCTCTCTCTCTCGTTCTCGCTCGTCGTAACACTAAGGCCTGCCTTAGTACAAAAATATACGATCGTTATTATTATTATTTTTCTTCGTCGTTTTTTGTATTTTTTTTCTTTCTTCTCTTTGCTTAAAAAATAGATCTTATAGCTTTTTCCGGCAATCTTCGGCTCGTCTTATTTTTCGTTTACCCTCGCGTTTCTCGCTTAGCTTTTGTCTTATATATCACTCTCTCGCTCTCTTTCTCTTTCTCCCTTTCTCTCTCTCTCTCTCTCTCGCTCTCCCTCTCTCGTCATAGATTTGTTTCTTCGCTACTCCCGTTTCATATTATTATTGATTTACAGTGCAGTATGTTTTTCTTTTTTTTGATTCGTGGCAGGCTGATTGAGTTGTTTTCTTTGTTTCTAATGTGTTGTTTCATTACTTCATCTCTCTGTCTCGTCGTTAGGGGAACATAGCTTTGTTTGTCGTATCGGTGAGGGAGGCCCCTCGACGGTTTTTACGCTACTTCATCGTTCTTATTCTTTTACAACAGGACCACAAGGACGAGGAAGAGTAAATTGGTGTAAGAGTGCGTTAAAAACAAAAAAAAATAGAAGAAATTTCTTCAAATAAAATAAATCATAAAGTCGTTTTAAAAATCATTATAAATTCAATGAATTAATTTCCAATAGAAATATTATAACATTGGAAGTGAAAAATATTCTTGTATCGATTCCAATGAGATTTAAAAGTTGTCGGATTTTGTTCCTTCGCTATGTAACTTCAGCTTTTTTGTCTTTATTTTTAATATTAGTTCTCACCGACATTTTGTTTTTTTTTTGTACGGACAAACGAATTGTTAGTGCTCGACACAGCCTCGACCGTTATATCTACATTGCATTTGCCCGTTTTGGCAAGCTCAGTCTTATGAATGTTCGCCGCTTTGTCTCTGCTAGATATTATTTTAATTTACAGGGTGTTTTATTTTTGTCATTCTCTCTCTCTCGCTCTCTCTCTCTCTCTCGCTCGCTCGTTGTGCCCACTGGTTTTGTTATTTTAATCGCGAGGCTGCGCGAATTCCATTTTGTTTTGTTTAAATCACAGCTTTGTACAAGGTTGGCATTTGCATATTTCGTCGTCCGTTCACGGTAGAGGGCTACGAATCGCTCGATGGTGGCGCCACAGGGCGTACCTTCACCTCGAAACTTCGACATGCCGAAAAAATTAGTTTCAGTTAACCGAATGGACGAATATTGGCGGGTAATTACTCGTGCCGATGGAACCTTTCGAGAATCGTGAAAACGCTGGCTGAATAGTCCCTCTCGATATGCATTATCGAGCGCGACGAAAATCCGTTTTCAACGATGCAAAATCCTTCCGCCATTTTGTCACTTCGTGGCTTGTCCAATGTCTAACCTAAAAGTTCAAATTCGAGCTTCGTTTTACTAATGAAACATAGAGGATGCGGATCGCGCATACTCGATAAACGATTATTTAGTATAGCCATTTTTCAAATCGAGATCAATTTTGCGAATAGTCTTTTTGCCAACTAGACGATATTACCGACTGTGGTAACCTCGAAAGTTGATCTATAATCGTGAATGGAAACGCGTTATCGTTGCTTTTGCTATTTATTCGGTTCTGAAAAATGGCGTGTTATAATTATAACTTGCCTCGAGTATAATCCTTTGGAAGAATAGGACGCTCTTATTCGTTTTTACGTTTCATTAGTTCGCTACAATTCGAATTTTTACAGTTTTATTTTTCAGACGTTTGGAAAGCTGCGCATTTGAGTCTCGTCAAAACAAAATGTCGGAAGGCCAACGGTAGATAATATTTTCAATTTTAGAGCGGCCATTTTTCACCACCAGAAGGCGCAGCAATTCGTTTCCCCGAATCTCACTTTCGTCTTTATCTTTACGTTCTAATCGTCATTTCCTAGCTATGTCACCTCGATTGCGCGCATTTTGTTTTCTTCTTTTTTTTTTCTTTCTCGTTATAATTACACGAGAATGCGTCGGTTAAAAAAAAATGAACATTACACAAAATCTTAATTTTTAATAACGTTAATTAATGGAACAAAAAAATGTATGGACTCGTATTTCCTTTGTTTGCAGAGCTTCGCCGCATAAACGATGTCTTAATCGAAAACGTCGAATTTGAAAACAAAAAAGAAAAACAAAAAAAAATACCAGACACGATTTAAGGACGAATCATCAATTTTTCCCATTAATGTACTTTCGGATTTTTACGTTTGTTTTTCAACAAGATTTTTCTTTTCGCGAAATGGAAAAGCTAAGAATGAACGAAACGGTAAAAATTTTAAAAATGAAAAAAAAAAAAGAAAAAAAAGAAATAACATTAATTTAAAAAATAGTTTTTTCCCGTTGTCCAAGATTCTTTCCCCACCGATTTACTTGTATCCTCGAACAATAGACTCACGATTTTTAATTCTCCGGATGCATTCCTGTGCGCTGAGATATCATGAAGAATCGTCATCGTGACATTAAGTTTCTTTGTTTTTGTTTTTTTACACATAACATTGATCTAATTCTTCTAAGTGTTTTTTCTTTTTCTATACAGATGGTCGACGCGAGACGCGAATTAGCGAAAATTCGACAAGATAAAAATGTCGACATTCGTCGCGTTTCGGTTTGTTTGCTCGCTTATCTTTTTTTTCTTCTTTTCTTCTCTCACTAAACAGTACTGGCTGATTAATTACATTACATGTATTAATGGATTATTTCCAGAAATTTGAATAATTCCACACAATTATCGTTTAAACGTAAAACAATTCGACAAAATTTCATCCAATTTTCCCCTTTTTTTGTTTTGTTTAACGTGGCTTTGGTTTAATTCCATTGAACATACGAGGAATATTCTCCGTAATGTAAATAACGACTGGAAATATTTGCAAAGTCAAGGGATATCACTGTCGATAAAGAAATTTGGCTCGACGTTATACCGTAGGAACTCGGTCGGTAAGCATTAGCTTCTACAGTTGCCGACGGTCGGTCAAACTTATCGAGATAATTTTACCCCAGAGTATCCAATAAAAAAAAGCCTTTCAGCGATTCTCGGCTTCTCCGCTCTCGTCGACCGTCCATTCAAAATTGTTGATTATCGATATTCGTAGTCGGCATTACCGACGGAGAAAATGTCGATAAGCTTTTCCTTCCGGTTATTGATAATATCGTACGGAGATATTGATTAATTTGCCCGAAATAATTGATTAATACAATTTTTAGTGACGTTTTTTCCCTCCGGTTAGTTTTAATTTCGTGATTCTTTACCGACCCAAAAGAATGGTCCCTGAGCCATTGTTACCGACAGAATTACCGAAGGGCATATGGGAACTTTGTCAACGTTTGTCCAAATTCAACTTCGCAATCTTTCCCACAGCGATATCGCAAAACTCGTAAATATTACCGACGTAAAAATTACCGTTTTTACCCTCGGAGTAAGGGATTCCCCGCACTCCCTACTACGTTCAATAACATCGATACTGGAAGAGAGACGGAGCCGCGAGATAAATTGCACCTATCGTTTTCGACGTCACGTACTCTGTCTTGATATATTTTACACGGGGCCGGGGCGGGGGAGAAGAGCAGCGAAAGGGAATTATTTGCCGGGGTTGAAGGTCGTCGTTCTCCCCGCTTCCTGGAGAGCAGCTCCAAGCCCCATATCACACAACGCGCCACGTTCTTACGTGAACGCCGACGCAGTTATTGGCTAAATGCGTTTTTTTCTTCTTTAAATCTTCTTCGCGATTAAACGACGATGTTGCGGGCCGATTGGTTCTCGTATTAAAAATAACCTCGGTTCGCTAAACAGCTATTCTTCTCCCCTCATTATCGCACGTTTGCCACGTTGTCCCAATTATCACACGCTCTGCAAAGATTCATCGCTCCTTTCTGCTCCATCTTCTTTTCCACTTCGATTCGCCTCCGCAGACTTCTTAATCTGTTTTGAATCGACTTCTTCCTTCTCCTTCTTACCAAATTAACTGCGATCTTTCAATCATTGGGAAGTGTTTGTTTTTACAGCATGTAGACGCTTGGCCATTCTACGATTTGTTGTCTTCTTTTTCATCTTCGTTTTTCTTAATAGCCTAGAATTATTATTTCCAACTTTCTTCTTTGTGTAATTCGGAGTTCACGAGTCGTTCTCTTCTTTGCTTGTACTCGTTTCTTTACCTCGTCGTTCCTAAACTAGTCTTCTTTCTTTGTTTCCTTCCATTTTGCTGGGACTTTGTACAGCTTCGTTAATCTTTTTTGTTCTTTCTTTCGTTACCATTTGTGTATGTATATGCATATATGCAAACACACGTGTATGGAAAGAGATAGGGAGTATATTGTATATATACAAGTTCTGAAATCTCAATGGTATTTCTTCCATTATCACCTTCCCATTTTTCGCGATATAAACTTTCACGATTTTGCTCTATTCTTCGTTAATTAACATATTCATCCTTCATCCTTTATCGACTGAGTAACCCTTTCGCGGGTTTCGGTCACGTGAGGCCTCTCTGCTAAATGGGCTTGATGTCGTTCATGGGAAGGGGATTTTTGAACGGTTCTAGTAAGGAATTTTGAACCTCGATGAGCTTTCGATGAACTTTCCTCTTCTTCTTCTTCTTCTTTTTCTGCTTCTCCTTCACATCTCGTCCCTCTCCTCGTCGGGCAATCAAAGTGTGCGAATTACGGGGCGACAATATTTATAAATAAATGCATTTGACGGAGCGTCGATTTGACTAGCGGCGGCTCATTGGTAGAGAAAAGAAGAACTCTGGGAGGTGGAAAGAAAAGAATGCGCGACGATCGAAGAAAACATCGCTCGTAGCGAAATTTTGTAGGTCAGTCTCTTGAAATTCCATCGTTCACGGCGATTCTCGTCTTCAATTCTCATCCTCCACCTTATACCCCTTTTTTAGATTCTTTTTCGTCAACGATAATCGGCACTTCGCGTCATTGTTTCTCGCCGGTCGCAATCCCGTTCTATAACATTCTTTTCTCCATTGGTCTCTCGATCTCGTTTTACGGGCGCGCTGCGTTCGTCTTATGCACACACATGGATGGATCGCAAGTTCCTTGTTTTACGATCGTAAAAGTAAAATCAAATAAAAATACGGAGAGGATGGAAACATTAAATGTGTACGTTACTTCGCGTCTCGTAGGACAAGCGGCATTATCACGTCCCTGCTGTCGCCCATTATCGCATCCGTTATCACCGTCGCTAGCTCGTCGTCCATGAACGGTTTCCATTCGTCGCCAAAGATTTCTTTCAGCTCCTGCGACAAATAAATATGCAAAATTACCGTAAAATTTCAATTTCGACAATCCAAAAGAGAATAGT
This sequence comes from Netelia fuscicornis, assembly GCA_946811545.1. Classification (NCBI taxonomy): domain Eukaryota; kingdom Metazoa; phylum Arthropoda; class Insecta; order Hymenoptera; family Ichneumonidae; genus Netelia; species Netelia fuscicornis. The sequence continues at coordinate 13,830,519 of OX328014.1, read as the reverse complement.
CGCGTCAAATTGTCTCAAGATTTCTAAATTGAACAGAAAAACAAAAAACAGTTACGTGAAACTCGTTCCTTTTTATGTCAACGCGAGGATAGTTTTTTAATACTCCTGTCTTTTGGCGAGTAGCTTTAGCTTCAAGCTCTATTGCGTACACATTAACGTTCCAAACCGGACGGTTCGCAAGTTATAAGTAACAAACAAACGGAGAATAAAAAAGTGCTCTCTGTTGAATAACTTGCAGTGCCATCACTGTTGTAGAAAGACTTTTTCTATTTTGTTTCCAACGTGAACTCGAGAACGAACAACATGAAACAAAGAGTCAAATCATTGTTCACGATACGAACAACTTCCGTTCTAATTTGACTTGACTCGAATGGTCTTTAACATTATTTAAAATATGTAAGTTTTCACAACTTACCTTCCGGACTTTTTTGTACTCGTAAACCGAATCCTTGTCGCTTATGATGTCACGGTCGGCAAATTCGAATCTCTGAAGAGTTTTGCCTCGTAGACGTGCTATTGCCAGCATGTTTTCTTGATAATACTTGTGACCGATGAAGACCAATTCGCGAAAACGCGTGCACTTCCATGCTATCAGGACGAGAGCATCCGGACTGTGAATCGACGAAAATGAAAATAAATAAATAAGTTCGATAATTATTCGTGTGCAACGTTATCCATTATGCTTCGTATGTATAAATTTCGTAAAAGAAACTCACCTATCGGGCACCGACCGGTCGTGAGTCAGTGGGATTAGTTCCTCGGACCTCATCGAATCTATCCAGGCGATAGATTTTAGCGTACGCGTGTACCATATCGACATTTGAAGCAACGCCTTGACATTCACGCTCTCGCAGAAGAGGGCTTTGAAGTGCGCCAACGGCATCGCCGGACGCAAAATTTCCGTGTCGAGAACATTCACCGCCACGTACGCGTGTAGCAGATTCAATCGTAGAGTGCACTGTGAACTGCGTATGAAGATTCGGTTTATCGTGGATTCGTTGCAAAATGATAAAATCTCACGGGTCATCGAGGGTAAAATTGATCAGCATTTTTTGATTTTGTAGAAGTTCTTGGCTTAAAATGGATTTTACCATAACAAATTAAAACATACATTCACTTTCCCTCCCAAATTAAACGGATGGTATTCAGTTCTCTAAATAAATGCTATTCTTGGAATGCGCTATATGCAACTGTAGGTTTACCCAAAGCCCCATCTTTCATAAGCATGGCGCATAAATTCTTCTTTCATTAAAAATTTTGAAAATTCCTATTTATTGTGTGACGGAAAAGATTTATTTTCAGGAATTTTTTTATGCATGGATTTTAACGACTGACTTTTAGCATATCAAAGTTTGTTTAATATTGTACAATGTTCGTGGTATGTTCTATCATTTTTTTGAAACTGATTCATGGGTATGCTGTCCTTAAGGTAACTACTTTAAAAATTTGGTAAGTCAATGTGACCTAGTGAGACCAGCGAGCGTTAAAACGTGGTAGAAGGAAGAATAGTAGAATGTTAAATATTCTGTTGTCAAATAGTGAAGTAATCTCGATGTAGGAGAAAATGGTGCGGGTTAGCACGGATAAACAAGCGGAAAAAAGTGATGTTTACCTACTTATGAAGATATTCTTACTTCTTTTGACAAAACATTTGCCATGCCGCGTTTGAAGTACCCGAAAGATTTTCATGCCAACCGTGAACATGGACGACGAGTCTTTTGAGTACACCATTAACGAGAGCACCCAGTAGGGAATCGCTAATATTGTCGTAGTCTATCGTGAGCACGGTCAGTCTGTCGAACGAGCGCAGCATTGGTGGATCGAGAATAGCGCATTCGTAATCCTCAGGATCGTCTTTGACTGATGCAAGGCCAAGATGGGTCATGTATCTTTCGTGATTGTACGTACAAAGAGCCGCGACAATCTGGCCCGAACGTGCTGTCAGATCCTCGAAACAACCAAGGGTCAGGGCTTCGAGACGTTTTGACGTGTGGATGATTTTTACCAGCGAATCGAGGATCGGGTATACCCAGCTATAAGACAACAAATACATTTCACACGCTATTAATTATCTTGGCATTAGGTTATAAAAATTGACTACTAAGTTTATATCGATTATTATCGTCAAGAAATCTCTCGTATCGAAGTTCTTACAAATGTGAGAAATAGAATATATTTTTTATATTATAACCTCTTGAAACTTGAACGATCTTGTACTATACCTTTTAATAGAATTTTTCTGATACAAATAACAAAGAGACTTGTTTCACATTCTACTTTTGACCTTATATATGTGTTTTGCTTGGTTTATTATTTTGTATATTGCCTATTATAATAATATGGCTGCAAACTACCCCGATTTGCGTCTTGTATCTTCGAAAGCATTTGCTGCAGTAAATGCATAAATTTGTATGCGCTCATCTAATTTTTTAATTGTAAATATTTTGTAGTGCGAGATAGGGCTTTGAGTGTATCGGCTCTGTGGAATAGACAAAATTTACAGCGATACATCTTCAATACTGTACCATAACACTAATACAATTGTACAAACCGCATGACAACAACGTTTATCTTTACTTTAATCTAAATTTTATCACAATTTTCAGATTTCCGGTGTTTTTAAAGTTTTCCATTATTAATCCATCTTTATTGTTAGGTACCATTAACTTTTAATACTTCTTGGAGATTATAACCCGACATATTATCAAGAAAATCATGTTTACCCTTCCGTCAAGTCGTCACCCTCTGGTGCATTCGTCTGCCATTCGAGACTCGACGAGGTTGGTTCCATTATCAATTTTCTCAAATTTCTGTTTCCCCTCAAACGCTTAAGTAGCCTATCGAATTCTGAAGTTCGTTGAGGCGTCCAACATCGAACTGTGGCATCCCGTACGCTCAGTGCAAAGCATTCTGCAAGATATCTTGCCCATGCCACGTCGTCGCTGTGCTCGAATGCGAAGGTGATGTCCTTCCAGAAACTAGGATGAAACAACGCCTGACGCCAATTTTTGCATACCTGCATTGTAAAAAAACATTTACAGCTATAAATTTTCCCAATTAATAAGTCTTCCAGGCATTATCCTTAAACAAGGAATTTATATCTTATGAGATATAGCATCAATTTTTATAATCCAAAAATGTAAATAATATTTGTTTCCACTGGCATCGAATCACTCAGGACAAAGAATTCTAAGATACAATGAATATTGTAAATTGTTCAAGGTTGATCGCTGGTAGACAGAGGGTCAATAACTGAGACCTTGTTGATTTCTCCTCTTGCTACTTCGTTATCTATTTTTTCATTCGTATTTATTAGTCAACGTCCCCCTTCCTTTAAGCTTCCTTTCAGCAATCAAGACATAACGTCGCAATATCATACGTTATTTCCAAATATGGACCCAGTGATCGAATTTGTACACAAAAAAAACATTGCATTTATGTATCGTATTCGTTCGAAGAGCAAATAAAATCATCTTGAGATTTTGCTTATGACAGTACGGGGGGGGGGGGGATAATAAGTAGGGGTATCCAAAGCATACGATATAGGTAGTGCTTATACATATGGCAAACTTACCACGGATGCTTTAAGCCTATCTTCGTTGGGCAGATATGAGAAAATTTCGAACATTATTACACTCGGCAGACTGTCCCAGCAGGGACCGTTATCCTGTTGCGCCATAACTATATCACTGACCCTCTATCGTTACCGATGAGAATAATAATAGTAACAATAATAATGGTAAGCTTTTTCTCGAAAGCCACTTTTGACAGACCGATAACGAACAGCTGTTCGCGCAATGTATTTTATGCGCTCATCCGCAAGAACGAGAGAGAGTGAGAGAGAGAGAGGGAAGAGCGAGTGAGCGAGAGCGAGAATGTGTATGTATGTAGAGGGCGAGGGGAGGGGGGGCACAAATATATTATGAGGTTAATTGTAATTTGAGCTTTATCGGTATCGTCTCTCGTTCCGCACTCGGATTTCTTTTCTAACTCGAGTCACTCATCGATACATTTATATTTTTCGTTCTTCCCGTATATGTACATTATCCTATTATAAAAGAGAATGAATCTACGTTGTGTTGTCTGTCTCTGAGACAATCGTGTTATCGTTTTTTTCTGTCAATTTCACCTAAGCAAATTCTATCGACTTGCCCGACCGGGAGTAGAAGTACCTCGACACCATGATTGAATCGCGAACGCAACGCAACGCACACTGTGGCAAAGCGACACCAGGGACAAAGAACAATGGTATGAGTAAGAGAGAGAGAGAGAGAGAGAGAGAGAGAGAGAGAGGGCGAGAGAGAGAGCGAAAGCGAGTGAGAGAGATAGAGAGAGAGAGAGAGAGAACTAAATCTGCCGAAGCAAATGCCGTTGACGACTGTTGTCCCCCTCCCCAACGATTCACTGAGACTGCGCCGCACCTCGCCGTTGCTGCTCCGATGTCAGTTTCAAGGGTTCCAAGTTCCAAGTTCAAACGCTCTAACGGCGCTTCGCGAATACTTGACGAGGTAATTGGCCAAGAGATGGTGTTGTAGCGCGTTTAATGTGGCGGCACCGCAGCCTACATTACCGACACCAGACACCAGCGCCAGGAGACAACGGCGAAAGCAGGAACTAAAGCCGCGCGAGGTGTTCTGAGAAGAGAGAAGAAGACGCAGCCATGAATATAGCATCCCGCCAAAAAAAGAGTATTAGAGAAGCTTTCCTATACTATCTGTGATTTAGAACGAATATTAAACGATATTATATTACCTGTGATTTCCATTACTTACCGTGAACTCCCTGACCATTACACCACACTAATGTGCGCTTGCGTGCCTGTAATTGTAGCTGTTGGTAATGTTGCTCTCGTCAGTGAAGCCAGGTTCGTTCGGTAAAGGAGAGTGAGGATTGAAAAAGGAAAGTGCGTTGCGTCACCTCTAGTGTAAACTTCTGCCCGATTTCTTCATACTTGCCAACAACTATCTTCCGGATATAAAGTTATTCGTTAGATAACGAAAATTTCGTTTTCTTTACTAGACTCGTAATTCATGGGTCTTACGGATATTTATTCTCATTGTACGTAATTTTTGATGCCGACGATACTAGAAACATATTAGTAGCGACACTTGGAGGAACTAAAAAAGTTAGGTTAAGGTAGTCCTATCGTTACAGCGTTTCCGTTAGATTTCACTGAAAATTTGCAGAAACGTTTTTTGATGTTATATGTATATGTGTGTAAAATTTCAGGGGCCTTTATCGACTCAAAAATCACGATATTTATTCTTGAAAATCGTCACCTTTCGCAATCTCCCATAAGAGCCCGTGTTAAATATCGGAACATTATACAACGAGTATCTCGATCATTTGGTCGATGGAGCCTGTTGAAATTTTGCACACATTTTTATATGACATCAAAGAAGCTTCGATTAGTTTTTATAACAAATCTTATAGAAAAAAAAAATTCATGATTTTGTTTATTATATAACAAATAAACTTTCCGTAAGATCAATTTAAATTTTGAGTATGTTGTTCTTTAGTCGATTTGCAACAACTTTTCTTGGTGAACTTTAACGCTTGGTCCACTTCCAATGTGAGAAAAAACGGGAATAAAATTTCAAACCCCCACCCAACGATAGGACTACCTTAAAACATATTTGAATTTCATTCAATTGGCAAGTTTTCTGTGATAAACACGCTATGGAAAAAGAAAAACGAGGTGCTAATTTTACTGAAACGGAAATGGATTTATTAATAGATATAAGTTTGAATTATAAGAATATTATCTAAAATAAAAAAACGAATGCTACAACGTGGAAAGACCAAAACGAAGCTTGGCAGAAAACAACTAATTTATTGGTGTCAACGATCTTGTCCTAAAATTACATAAAAAACTTTCAATAAACTATACTTTGTTTACAACATGATCTTATAAATTAGGTTATAATCATAACAGAATGAAAACCTATGTACTTGTTCCAGACTATTAATAATTTGTCTTCAATTTTATATAATAGCTGTAATACTGTGTCTTTTTTCAAACGAAATCGGGCAAAAAATTCTACATCATCCCATATTTGAAAATTATTCGGTTTATCTGTTATTGTGTCGGGTCTTCTTTCCGCAACATCATAATTATCATCATCGCTATCAGAATCCAAAATATTAAAAACCCCGAACAATATATCCCTTATTTCTTAAACTGAAAAACAAGTGTTTGCGCACAATTGTAGTCTGTAGGTTATATCAACGAATTCAGGTTATATCGAGCCAAACCACTGAGCTTGGATAGCCACGGAACCACGGAACTATATGTATTATTATGGTTCACTGCTTGGAACACTGAGGTTTTTGTTGCTGAAAACTCCACAGAGGACTCCAAAATCGATATCTGCCAGATATCTGCAGCCTCGGTGGCGGATAACTTTATCCGGCGGATATAAAATATTCAGAGGTGAAGAAAACCGAATGTAGGAGATATCTTTCAGATAAAGTTATCCACAACATATCCAGAGGTGAAGAAACCAGGCATTAGAGAGTTAGGATTTAGATGTTGACTGGACGAGAGCGAAGTAACATACGTTGTGCCCAAAATTTTACAGAGAGTTGACCGTTTTAAAAAATTACAACTAAAGACGGTTGCTTTTGATTGATCGGATTTTGCATGAGCCTTTGTTTTTTCTGTGGCGGGGGTTGGCTCGAAGACGCGGGAATGACGTGAGATCGTCGCTTTGTGGACGACGCTCGTGAGAAAGGAAGTGGCGGAGTTTCAAATTATAATACGTAGAATGATTACAGAGTTTTATTTATAATTGAGTTTGCGAGCGGTGATATCGTACGAGGCGTTCGTTGAAACGTAACTTGAATAAGGGAAGCAACGAAAAGTTTATCGCGTCGAATACTTATGAATTGGTATGTGGTCCGCTTTTAAGCCTAAGAGTAAATAGTATTGTTATTAACTAGGTTTTCGAGCGACCAAGTCGCGCAAGAGGTTCGTGGAACAGGAATAAAAAGTGATGTTTGCCGGAGAGGATGTTTATAAGTGGATGGGGTGCTTAAATCTGACAATAAGAGCTTGGTGCTCTGGTAATCTTACAATTAGTTGGCATCTTTCACTTAGTCTTATTTAGTTTCTACGTATAAATGGTATAGTAGGTTGACTTTGCGATCGACCAGTGATGGTGAGTGGTGTGTGGTAATCGTGTTGGTAAGTTACCGATTGTCGAGATATTGAGTCGTCGACTGAAATTCTTGTCGACTTCTGTATTACCGGTTAGGACGTAACAATTATTTAACTAAATATTCGAGAAGTAATCACATAAATGTCGGACGCGCCGATTAATACAGACTCACACTCATCGTCCTGGTACAGCAAGTTCGGGTTAAAGACTTGTTCATTTTCGACATCATCGTCGGAAGAATCGACGAGAAAGTTAATAATTTCAATAACAGCGTCCATTGTGATTAGTTTACGAAATCAACAAACAAACTTGAGGTTAGGCGGGGTATCTCTTTAACGGTTAGATGAGACTCCGTAATCTGATGTGGTGTTTGAGGTTAAGGGGTGCTCCACTATGCCGCCGCCATGTTTCCTATACACTATGGGTACGTTCGGGGAGTCACTCACTATTCGCACCATCTGGCGCTAAAGACTGTTCGCAGAGCTCGACATTAGCGCAATCAAACACGACCGTGACGTCACTACTTATGGTGTGTGACGTCATGACTGAACGCAACAAACGCTATTTCTTCCGAGGTAGTGTGACAGTTGCGTAGCGTTTGCGTATTGCGTGAACAGCACCGAATAGCACCACACGCTGTAAGTTGTTTGTTTCAGCATGCGTTCAACGCTCTGAGCATATCGAGGTCCTATGCATAACCTCCTCGCGGCTTGAAATTTTTATCCCACTTTTTTCAAAAGTGCGTTAATTTTGGACGATAAACGAAAATGCTTGCTTTCAGTTTAGTCGACTTTCAACAATTTATCTTATTTAACTTAAGCCCGCAAACGATTTTGTATGTGAGAAAAACTGAAAAACAATTTTTCGATTTGAATGTCACGATAGAACTACCTTGAAAACCCCCACGCAAAACGATTATGATCGCTGCTAACGCTACGCTGTAGAACGTTCACGGAGCTTGCTATCGCCATCACGCTATTGTCTCCGCGAACGCCGTTGGTAGTGTTTGCGTTTACGGCGTTCGTGGCGACTCCCCGAACGCACCCTATATCGTTCGCGCTAGAGTCGCTTACCCGCTAGAGTGGGTGTAAGTAGAGTGTGGCCGATGTAGGGGCTCTTCGCTGATTGGCTCCGCCATATTGAGACCAACTTCCGCTATTTCCATATATATAGGAGGGATTCCACGCCAGATCAAACACCATTTTGCCTTACCATCTCCGATTTGTTTGAAAATTTTTTATGCTCTAGTATTGGTTAAAAGAGGCCTCCATGATTTTTTTCAATTTTTTTTGTCGAACCGTTTTCAAAATATCGATTTTTCAAAAATTACGTTACTTTTTTTTTGAACGTCCATAACTTTGCGAAAAATGGGCCAAACTGGACGTTTTTTTTTGAAATTTTTCTTTTTGAACACACTTTTTATAAAAAAATATCGAATAAAATTTTCAAACCGTATTTCTATAAGATTTTCAAGATTCAAGTCTAAATTGTTGATTTGCAAAAAACACGTACTGATCGATTTTCTTGATTTTTTTGTTGTAAAAACCTGTTTTTTTAACTCCGTGCCATCGTTTTCTCGGCAGATATATATAATATACTGAAAAATGTTCGAAAAATTCCCATAGACATAATGTGATGAGCACACCAAATGCTCCAAGTTTGCGATTTTTTTCTAAATAACTGTACTGTGGATTGTTTTGAAATTTGACAGGTTGATTAGTAAATGGATCATGAACATTCATACAAAATTTCATCTCAGTGACATCGTTTCGACCTGACCCCACAACAACCTTAAAGAAAAATATTTTGGTATATTAATGTTTCATTACATTACAATAACAAGTTGACTATAATAGGAAGGAACTTATAATCCATATGTTAAATTCAAAATTTTGTAATTAAATATTGGAGTTGACCTGTTTAATATTAATTATGTGTGGAAAACACATTTGTTTCAGATCATGTACATAAAAGGATCATTGAAGAATCTAAAGAATTAATAAATTGTGTGTATTTCAAAATATGTACTTGACGATTTATTTCATCGTGAGCAACGGTATGACGGATGAAGAACATATATATTCTATTAAATGATTTTCTTTAATAATATTTGGATACTAAGTATTAAGATTCTATGATTTTTATTTTTACTCTGTAGTAGAATATTATTCGCACAATATTTCGCAGTATTTTTTTACGCTGATCAACTACATACTTATTTCTAATATGTTGTATTATTTTTTTTATTTATACATACGCTTTATGGAATATCAATCAAATTTTTTACAAAATCTGCAGTTGTACTTTTACACTTATTAATATAAAAATATGTTTTTCAATAAATTTACTCCTACCCAAAATGATACGTGATTATTTATTTATATCCTTTTCAATCTGTTAAAAATTAATTTATCAGACCTGCGATTCTATAACTTATTATGGCACAATATCGGCATAATTGTTATCGATGTCAGTGTGCAACACTTTTCGTGTAAAAATACACCGATAACGATACCAGAACTGCATAACGAGTTATAGAATCACAGTAGAAAGTACATAAATGATCCTTCGCATTTACATATGCTTGGAATAAGCTTTTGAAATCCGCGCGTAATTCTATCCATTTGATCTCAACATGGCGGCTTCCGGCTTATCGGCCACACTCTTCCTAGACCCACTCTATTACCCACGAGGAAATAAACTGCACTCCCTAGACACTGCCCTAGTTCCTTTTACACTGCCGAGTGTAGAGTGCAGCTAGCGCGAACAAACCGAATTAGATTATTATTGTTACGTCCCAAGTGGGTAAGAGAATGGAGCTCCGTCAATAATCCGATGTGCGCGCGATATTTGAATTCGTTAGCGCTATTCGGCTGAACGTGAGCTCGCCGCCTGGGACTTACTTGTCCTCGATATACCAAGTCAACGATTTGGTATTAATCGTCGAGGTAGATTCCTCTTCGAAGACGTTCTTGTAGTTGATTGGTATTTCCCCAGAGTCCTCACTATTGTGTGGACGAATTTGTTGGGAAAAATATTGATTGCAACACCAACACCCCACATACACTTTAACAAAACAACTGTATTTTATTTGAGGTTGAAATTATGATTTTGGAATTACAAGTTGAACTTATAACGATTTTACAAGAGATTCTTGTTCGCTTAGGATCTTTTCAGGTTCGAAGTTGATTCGATTCGCTTTGGATTGGGCGGAGTTACAAATATTCGATGGGCTTGATTGGCTAATTGTAAGTTCGTTAGCGAGACCCTTCGTTCTTTGCGTAGAGGGGTTTATCTCGATCACGTGGAGATGACTCGAGATTATCGCCTCGTGGGAAAGGAAGTACAGTTTGAAATTATAATTTCGGAGAACGGTACAGAGTTTGTTTATACCTAGGTTATCGAGCGGCGGTGTCGCACAAGACGTTCGTCGAAATGAAATATGAATAAAAGATTGTGGGTCTAGGTATTTATTAATTTGCGTGTGGTCCGCTTTTCGCTTAAGAATAAATAGTTTTATTATTACCAAAGTTTATTGTTGATGGTTGTATATAAGAGGAATGATTATTCGTTAGAAGAGTGTTGGTGAGGATAAGGAGCGTTTCTTGTTGCTCCGCGTGGTTGTTTCTGTAAATAGATTGGAATTCGGGATATCGCCCACGGGGCGCGTGTAGTCCCGAGTGACGTCACACAACACGCCGACCGCGCTGTCGTTGGAGACCCGCTTCTTTGAATCAGTAAAGACGCGTTAAATGGGAAAAGGAGACGGCGGTAAGAAAGTTCGGGTAGAGGGTAGTTTGCACCCTATAGTTTACCCTTTAAGGTTGCTATTTAGAAAAAATATAAAAACACGTCAACTAGATTTTTGTGTTAGCATCAAAATAGAACAGGTTTCCGTCAATTAGATCCACCCCGTTCTCATAGAGGGTAGGGAAAATTTAATTTTTTGTTCGTACGCGGGATAGTTACAAACATGCACGAGAACGTGAATATTGAGGTGAATTTAGCCAGGAATTTCGATATGCTAGCTGACTATACGATGCTCTTGCCTAAAAAATCAAAGGGCAGTTACAACCCCTTAATTGCGAGATATTGAAAACAACAAAAAACACGTATCCGCTAGTTTTTTATCCTCCACATGTATGCAAATTTACATCTCAATCGATACAAAATTCTCGGAGATACGTATGAAAAAATTCGATTTTTTCAATAAACAATATGCAATTTATTGTTATCTGCATCGTTCTCATCTCCAGTGTGTAGTAGGTACGTGAAAAAATAAAGTTTGTTGTAATTTGAATTTTTTAAATATCTCGTACCGTTAAAAAGTTATAACCGACAAATGAAACCCCCCCATTTTTGAGGGTGTGTTTTACCATCTAAAACTGTTTTTCCGCCGATAAAAAAATACGTGTCGATGAGTTTTCGATCGTCTACCACAAACCATAGTTTCAACGAAATCGGAGGGGGACATCTAACTGATGTTCCTTGTGAGTCAGACAATACGATGATAAGAATCTACAACGAGACTGGCCTGCGCTGGTTGCACTCGGTGTTCGGTGCCGACGACGAGCGTCGCACGTTATGTTTACGGTTGGCCCGGCTGTCGTTGTAACACGAGCCAGGCTCGCGATATTCCGTTTTGGCCCGAATATCTGACTACGTGTTTCACGTGTGATTATAGGGCAAGAGGTTAAAAATAATTAAATTCACGAGTGTGTAACGTGGAATGGTTAACTTTGAATTCAATTTATTTATTTGCGTATCGCCAACCGGTAATTGAATTTTATTTCGTCCCATTTTTTTAAACGATACAATTTGTCATATAAAATTAATAAGACATTTCTCAAATTCGAAAATACATTGCAGGATCTTGAGATATTCATGAAAATGTCAAGATAATAAAAATCTTCTTGTACGACGATCTCTGGTTGACGATGAAAATCGGTTTGCATTGCTAATTCCTCCATTTATTTCTAACGCACTCACCATCCATACACACCGACTGAAAAATAGAACGATTATTATTTCTATATGATGTTGTGGCGATTAGACTGAGTAAACGAAGAACAACGATGACAGTCGTCAAGTTATTTTCGTACCCCGTCCATCGAACATTCGGTTCCATCGAGTGCTCGGCCCACAGGTTGCCATGGTTCGACCGTAGCGCCCATGGCACATGCCACAACCCAACAGCCACCCTATAATTAAATAGAACCATTTAACATTAATAATCTTGGATGGGTAAGTTTAATGGTTGTAAAGCTTGTTGCCCCCTCCAGACCCCAATTTTTTTTAAAGCCAAATAAAAAATTACCGAGTTATAAATATATACAATATTCCATTCCCGTGAGATTTGACGCGCTGCTGTTAAAAGTGAATATTTTTTAAAACTATTTCAAACTTTGAAATGACACATACGAGTAATCTGTATCCTTCGTTTAAATCTAAGTTAACGATTATCCAAGTTTATCGATATATTTTTTATTTTCCCAAATTTATTTAATGAGTGACATGATTCGGTTCATTCGCAAAATTCTAAATCCCATTACATATATAAATTAGAACTCACAAAGAGGACATGTTTGTCCAATGAAGAATAACCCAAGGTGGAGCAGTATTCGTTTTTGAGCATCATTTGTCCCGGTAAAATTGACTTTACTGGCTTTCCAGGTGGAAAATATGATTTCGGTTTAGCAAGACACCATGCACTGAAATGAGTTTGAGTAGCATTTACTTAATTGACTAGCAACGTTCATATAAACAAATAAATATGGTTTTACGTATTATTGTAAGAATATTCATATTGTAGCAAGTATTAGGCTAAGGCCGTACTACGGTTAACCGTGGGCGGTTTTCAACCGCGCGATTTTGTGACTTATAAGCATCAATACAAGCGGCCGCACTGGCGGTTTTTTGCCGCGACTGATTTTGAAACCGCAACTTGTTACAAATCGGTGGGCGGCGAAAAACCGCGCAACGCTTTGTAACTTATGAAACTACGTAGCGACGCACGCACGTCGCGGTTATCCACGCGCGGTTTTGCTCATTCTCAGTGTTTGACAATACCGCTATACAGAGCACTGGGTTCTAATATTCATCACGTTCGTCGCTGTCATTGCAATGATTGACATCAAGTGAAGCTAAATCCATTGATAATGAGACATTCGATAATATATCTCAAAACATTATTTTCGAGGTAGAAAATAGGCCTGTGCTGTACGATACAACTCTATGTCAGTACAGTGACAGAATAGAGAAGGCTAAGCTTTGGGTTTGGGTTTGGGTAATGATAGTATTTTTCATGAAAGAACCTTTTGAGTATCGGAGTTTACATAATGGATGTATCCAGTACTGGCGATTTTTCCGTTGGCATTATTTTTTCCTTCGTCTTATTTCTAAGGCAACAACACATACTATACTCTTAAAGTTCATCTTGGAACTGACATGAAACTAGGCACAGTTTTAAACGCAGAACCGCAGCGCGTATACCCTAAGCGGTTGCGCGGTTATTCGCTACAACCGCCAGCGGCAGAAAACCGTAGTGCGGCCTTAGCCTTATAGTTATAGGATTAGATTTAGATTAAAACAAAAAACAATCGTAACAAATGGATATGTATATGACTTTTCTTACTAGGGAAGAAATGCGCCGACTCGGCGAACAGCGCACTCGTTCGGGCGCAGCTTAGTCCCTGAGCTCAATGACGACCTTGGAATAAGGTTTATACGATGCTCCAACTCCGTCGGACCCAACCTAGTGAGTACACGACAGTTACCGATCATTCAAATATCATCGTATAAATTTTTTGACATAGTACCAACGAAGTCGGACGACTACAGAAGGAATATGCTTATAGGCCGATCGAAACAAAGCTTTTTCCGCCGCAAACTGTCACGTTGTAGCGGGGATGGTTCGTACGTGATTGGTGACAGAAGCGGCGGAGTTACGACTCAAAACTCTGTAAAGTATACATGAACGTGTCTCTGTGTGAACCAACATATCCTTGCAGCGGCGCGAGTCACTGGGGGAGACATTTTTCGCTTCGACCGAAAGTATAGGAGTGTGTTCGGAAATGAACTAATGGTACTGTCAGTACCGGAAAACGCGTTCACATTTAGCAGTTTCGACAGCACTGTCAGTGAAAGAGAACGCCCACTTTTCGGTAAGAACAGCGTGAGTACTGGCAGTACCGTTAGCCCATTTCCGAACACACTCGGAGTCTGTATAAGGAGACCGAAGATAATACACTGCCGCCAAAAAATATGGTCTCGCTTTTCTGTTCTCAATTGGTTCAACTTCTGACGACTGGAAGCACTGTCGTCGGAGATACGCTTTTTTGGGCGTGTGTTGGTCGTGTGTACAAGGACTATGGAATCTGTATAAGGAGACCGAACTCTATAATGCAAAGGTGATCGCACTCTTCTGCCATGTAGTAATTCGGATAGCCGTCGATGGCGGCGCTGCCGACGACGACAGCCAAATCAACACACACAAAAATTGTGTACATGAGTTCTAGTGCATGTAAACACGCTCAACCATGCTAACAAAAAAAGTGTATCTTTGCCGACAGCGCTTCCAGTGGTGAGAAGGGAAACCAGTTGAGAACCGAAAAGCGTGACCATATTTTTTGGTGGCAACTTATTATGTTCGGTCTCCTTATACAGACTAAATAACAAGGACCCATGTGGGATCATCCTGTTGTCTGACGGCGATGCCACCATCGGCGCCATCCGTATTACTAGATGGCACACTAGTCTGACCACTGCTGACCACCTAAGCACTACAGAGTTTGGTCTTCTTATACAGATTCCATAGCCTCCACAACATATTCCTTCTATGATTATCTCAATTCGTTAATAGTACTGAAACTGTCACGATGATCATACTGTTATTCGATCGAGACCAATGAGACAGTTTCAGGCGCAATGATGGCTATTGGAAAGACACATAATGAACTTACACGTTAATTAATTCCTGAACAGCTCCATCAATACCGATAAAAGCAAGATTGTCCCAGATGACAATGTCTGCGATTGGATGATCTTTATCGAGGCAAGGCATCCGCCATTTGGAAGCTCCTGAAAAATAAATAACCATCAGGTTTCTGAACGGTGAATAAATATAGTATGTCTAAAGTTTGTTCTCGGAACGTTCGATGTTCGATATTTTATTTATTGCAATTATATTATTTTTTTGTATTTCTTATCTCATCATTAGCCCGTCCGAGAAAAAAAGAATTTACGCTATTAGGACTTGTTGCGTTGCATTGGTATATACCAAATGGTCGAAATCTTACCTTGCGGAATGTACGGACTCTCGCCTCCAATGCTCTGACTGATCCAATTATAAAACATACACGCGATTAATCGAGATAATATATATATATATAGTATATATATATAGTATATATAATGTGTGAATTTCATAAGGTGTCACAGGCTTTATTCTAAGGGAGATGGAATCATTACAAACAATAGTTGCGAATGTATATTGGGGATATTTTTAATAGTTTACGATATATAACTTTTTTAAGTTGGTCCAATGAGAGCACGCCGAGAAGCAGCAGCCGCCCACTGGCCGCTCCAGCAGCCCATGCCCGAGAAATAAAAATGACTGCGTAATAATATAATAAATAAAATTGACTACTCTGAATTTCGCAACTCCAAATTCAACGCCCTACACTGTGTTATCTCTACGGCTAGGACGGTAGTAGGCGGCTCCAACGATTCTCGGCGCGCTCTGATCGGACCAACTTAAAAAATTTATATCTCGTAAACTATTTAAAATATCCCTAATGTATATTTGCAACGTTGGTTTGTAATGATCCCATCTACCTTAGAATAAAGCCTGTTACACCTTACGAAATTCATCCTATACATATAGAATAGATACATACAGGGCGTCCTATTTTAATTTATCATATGAATGCCATCGTATAAATACCAATGAAAATAAGTCGAGAAAATGGAGGCGTATGAGGCTTGGCATGTGTTTCACGGTACGTCATCATCGCTCGTTCGAAACTTATTTTCGGCGATGCATCAAAATGAGACGCCCTATATGTATGTTTGATTTTACGTAACTATAGCATATTTCTTATATCGCAGTATCGGTCAAATTACCTCGTCATAAGGACAGCAAAATCATACGATTCCTTTGGAAATACATTGGTCCAAGTTGACGTATTCAAAGAATCCTTCATTTTACCGAGTGCGTCGTTTAAGGTTGGTTTGTTCCCGCCTGTCCATAAAGCGAAGGAGTCTTTCTTCTGTTAATAAATAGCGAAAAAAGGCATCGCCAAATTATTTTATACATAACGTGCAATTGGGAATAGATTTATATAAACAAAAAAATAGCACAATAATGCTGACATGTAAAGTGACTTCAGTGCAAACTTACTTCGCCTAAAACAATTCCCGCTATGCGAATTATAACTTCTGTTGATTTAATAAGATCGTTGAGTTTGATGTTTACCATTTTCCAAAAAGCCGCAATGTAGGTTACTCTTTTGGTCCATTCAGAGCTGAAAATAGAAATATATTATGTCGCATCGATACGACAAATCGTTCCATCGTTATTTTTTGGTCTACTAACGATTTAACGCCGGTGTATACGCTTGGTAGTGCTTGCATATCCAATATCACCAATGGGTTGATGTAAATTTTCTTCAGGCCGTCATTAGGCACACCGTTTTCCTTATCGGAGTTGCCGCATCCATGGCTTGCAGAACAACCCTCATTCGAGTTACTATACTGCAAGTTACTAGCCCCTGCTTTCTATTTTCAAACATTATCAGAGAGGGCCATTGGATTTAATAAAATATGCAAACTAATCGTACAACCGTTGTACCAATGGCTATGAGAACACTGTGCACAGTTATTGTTCCGCCGATAAACAAAGCACCATAAACTCAACTTAAAATGATAAGTGTTGGTTAATAATATTCATACAGAAATTAGTAAATCTTGTTCACGCGAATAATTTAGGCCCAAAAAGTCTTTCCAAAAGGTTTACATAATCCGATTTCATAGCGCCATAATTGCACTTACATAGTAATAGTAGGTGAACATCCAACTAATGTGCTCTGAACGTTCTTTCCATCCGTTTGATTTTATCCAGTATTCGTGATAGTCATAGTTCATGTAACGTCCTTTGCTGAACAAATAGTCCATCGCGAGTCCAACCGAGAATGGTTCCCTCATCTTCTGCATTGGTGGCGAAATGCATATGGACAATCGAGTTGAATTAATACATTGATTACATTATAGCGCGCCTATTCATCAGCTGGCAATATTTTTTCATACGTGTATTAACTCACATTTGCATATGCTGAGTAGCGAACAAGGTGAATGTTCTTATCCCAGTCATTCGTCGCCACCCATAACGGGGTGTCTTCCCCCATTAAAAATGGCTTCAGTTCCGTTTCTTTTGTAATTTTATTTTCTAAAATAACACATTTAATGCAATGTTCTTGGATTTAATTAGCTATGAAACGACATATAGGACAAAGCCTCTAGTACTGTTAGACGGTATGAAAGAGCTGTCATTTTGCCTGGAAATTCCTACCGATACATGCAAAAAAATGAACTCTTCTCGATCACCAATCCTAATATACGAAGATTTTAAGAATTTTTAAAGATATTCTCAAACGGTGTTGGAATATTCTTCAACGTACACCAACATTTTGTTGAAAAAAAAAAACTAGAAGATGAAGAATGATGTACCTACGTCGCAAGAAAAATGTTGCGAGGCATCTTTTGAGATAAATAAGACGATTCTTAAAATCTTACGCATCGTACAAATATTTAAATAAGTAGGTAAGTAGTACAGTATAGAGGATAGTTTCGTCAATTACCCGAATCACTGGTCGCCCTTTTGAACCGTCTCCATTCGATCGTTTCATTTTGTGCCTGCGATTAAATTAACAACGTATTTATATCGTACGAAATTTGCGATTCTCACCGAAATATACACGAAGAGAATTTCTTATAGATTTGTTACGGTGAAATCTCGGTAAAAATTAGATTAAAAACTTGTACCCGGTGATAAATGTACAAACAGTTGTAAGGATCGTATCGTCTAATATTAATGTGGAAAGTCTGATGTCGTTATTTGACAGATTTTTATTTAAAGCTTCGTGTATTGCCGTTTGAATGGTAGGCCACGAGTTTCACCCCTTCTCTCCGTATGATACCTTAGTCCTCTTCTGGTGAGACTCTTCGACGTTCGGTTGGCTTCGATAACGATGATGACACGATGATGCGACGAACCGTCCTTGATAATAAAGGTCCTGCGCTGCCTGATCAGGGTGGAGTCGGTCGTCGGTGCGATAGATAGGCGATCGAACGATAGAATGATGTTCGAGTCACCGTGGACGTGACGCTTATATTGAGCCTTCAGGCCTCCAGTCGTATAGTTGAGAGCGGTTGTGAAATCTCGATAATATGTATTTAATGTGTATCGGATATATTGAGACTCGATCAGATTTGAGTTGTTATTTGTCTCTCTTCGAGATTTCGACTGAATTAGAGACTCTCGGTAACCGTCGCTTCTTAAACCGATCATGTCCAGGAGTGGGGGGCGGTATCGTGTATTTATTCTTGCTACCACAAGATCCGTTACAATTACCCACCGTTTAAAGTAGCGAGCGTTTTTCGCGACCTATTTAAAACTACCCTATGAAGTGAAGACATGGATAATCATTTAATAGAGCACACACTATCATTCGTACAAATTGGTATTTGAGAGGCTCGAACGACTTGCGAGGTGAATATGATGACGAAAGAGTTAATCGCATAAACATGTCTAAAGAAGATATTGGACGCATAGATAACAATGGGGTCAAAACGCTTCAACGAACTTAATCCTAGATACACAATGAGTGATACGCGGAACGACTTAAAGGATTACCTACGCAAATGAAGATCCAGATTAGGATCGAAATAAGTGACTACATGTCGAATTGCGTATATAACCACATACATCGTGATAAGTAGAAATTCAACCTGCGATAAATACCTTGATACATAAAGTTCTATCGAAACACCCTAATAAATAATTGCATTAATAACGTTATTAACAAGAAAACAAATAGATATTGATAATATTAATACTCCATTATACATTAATAAGATGAGGGACGAAGTAAACACGCCAAGACATATATCAATCATGAAATCACAACCATTGGGGAGGGGGAAGCAGGAGATAACGATGTTAAACGGGCTTATGATACGGGCGTAAACTCAGGCGATTATGGATCCCTTTAATATTCTCAGGATTTTTAGGGTCGGCTAATTGATATGCATTTTCCCCACAAGACTTTTTAACTAAGTACGGACCTTGATATAAATGGAAAAATTTGGTAGTAATGCGGTCGCAGGCTCTCGAGGGACAAGGCTGCCGAAGGAGTACTAAATCTCCCGTGTTTATTTTTATTCGCGATATCGCGCGCTGTTGCCGTTTTCGTTGATTGAAATGATGTAATAAACGGTCATTCGCCAGTACGATTTTCCTCTCAATCGGAATCGGTGTTGGTTGAGGGAAGTCAAACAAGGTATCGATCTCGTCCTGAGGAAATTTCTCCATCTGGAGCTCGTAAGGTGTGAACCCGGTGCTGGAATGCGTCGTGATATTCATGAGCATTTCTATCTTTTCGACATGGCGAGCCCAGCGCGTGTGCTGGTCAGCACACAGTGTGCGAAATAGTCGGCCGAGTTCCCGCATAACCCTTTCGGTGGGGTTACTTTGAGGATGCCTTATTGCGCAAAATCTACTTTTGACATTCAGTTCCGCGAGGGTTTTCGTCCACTGAGGGGAGGTAAATTGGGTGCCATTATCCGCGAGAATAGCTTGTGGTTTTCCCAGAGTCGGGAAATAATGGTCAACTAATTTTTGTAAGATAATTTTTGTCGTGGCGTTCTTTATGGCATATAATTTGACATATTTCGAAAATATGTCGAGCACCACGAAAATATACCGGGTTCCTCCTATGGATCGGGGGAGGGGACCATAAAAATCCACTGTAAGTAGTTCCCTGGGTTTGGTAGCTTTGACCATCTGATACGGACCCTCCATCGCATAGTTTATGTGCTTTACGCGCTGGCAAAGGTCGCATGAATGTACCCAACGCTTTACATCTTTGCCCATGTGATCCCAATGGAAATAATCCCGGATGCGAGAAAGAGTTTTCGTGGCTCCCGGGTGGCCGAGTTGATGGTGGATAAATTTAATTATTCGGACAATAAGCTGCTTTGGTACGACTACGGCCCATCGCTTAGTAATGGTATGATATCGGAAAAGCACATTATTACGAATCTGGTATAGTGGGAAAAGTAGATTCTGCTCGACCTTATTTCTTAGCTTTGCGACGTCAGCATCGTGAATTTGTAACTGACTCATTAAAGTGAGGTCGGCCTTCAGATCAGGGGGGATAGCCTCTAACGAGAGGAGGAATATTTGACTGAATGGTGGGGGTTCTGGCGTCGTTGGCCTCACGGGGATTTGGTTTAATAGAGTGGCGATACGATAGGACTGCGTTTCTTCTTCCTCGAATTTCCCAACAGGATTTCGGCTAAAGAAATCGGCGACGATGTTATCACGCCCGAGGCAGTATGACACGGTAAATGTGTATTGCTGGAGAATAGTACACCATCGAATTAGCCGAGCTGTATGGTACACGGTGGAATTGAGGAACTTAAGGCCCTGATGATCGGTAATAATTTGAAAAGGTTGTCCAATTAAGTATCTACGACATTTTTCCACTGAATACACAATAGCTAGTAGCTCCTTTTCAGTGGTCCCATAATTCTTTTCCGCACCTGTTAAACAACGACTAACGAGGGAAATAATATGGTGAGTGTCGTCGGAATCGGTTTGATATAATACTCCGCTAATACCTTTGTCTGAGGCGTCAGTTTGGAGTTTGAATGGGCGGTCAGGGAGCACGTGCCGAAGTGTAACCGCATTGGCAAAATTATCTTTTAATTCGCGACAGGCTTTGCTGTGTTCAGGAGTCCATTTCCACTCAAATTTACTTTTCAATAGGGATCGAAACGGTTCGATGCAATTGGCGTGTTGAACACTGAATTGACGATAATATGTGCATACTCCTATAATTTGTTGTAACTGCTTAATATTTTGTGGTTCAGCGAAATTTCGTATTATTTCCAGCTTCTCCTGGTCCGGCCGCAGTCCGGTAGTGGATAGCACAAACCCGAGGAATTTCACCGTTGTTTGACAAAAGTACGATTTATCTAATCGCAGCGTGAAATTATTTTGCTGGAGGCATGAAAAGATACGATCAAGATGTCCAAGATGCTCCTCGAAGGAGCGTGACGTAATTAATAAATCATCTATGTATAACGTTAAGAATTCGTTAAATTGATGACCGAGCACTTTTGATACTGCGCGAATAAATCCGCTTCCCGCGGTTTTGAGTCCGAAAGGAATTCGACAGAATTGGTACAAGGTGGAGCCATATAAAAACGCTGTATACGGACGCGATTTTTTGTTTAGTGGGATTTGCCAGTATCCATTGGCTAAATCTGATATGGTCATGTAGTTTACCCCGTGGTACTTTTGGACCAACTCTTCGATCAGAGGAGGGGATTCCTGATCTGCCTCAATTACTTGATTTATGAATCTCGCATCTAGACAAATCCGTAATCGACCGTCTTTTTTTTGCACGATACGTAAAGGGTTACAGTAGGCGCTTGTGGAGCGTTCGATGATACCATTCGCAAGCATGTCTGTTAATTCTCTTTCGACCGCTGGTCGAATACGTAGTGGGACTGGATATGATCGGCGTACGATAGTTTTCGGTTCTAATAAACGGATTTCATGCTCGTATGACCCGGCTCCTGTAAACTTCAACGAAAAAAGACGTTTATATTTTGTCAAAAGGGAATATAGCGCCTCTCGATTACTTGTTGATAAATTCGGAACTTCTTGAGAAACATTTCTGATATCGTTATAATATTCTTTTTCTTCCCCGTCGATATATAATCTGCTCACTCGCGCCATCGATTGATTGAAATTACGTTCTTGGCAGTTCTTATCAAGATAGTATTCGTCAGCGCGCTTTATTTGTTTACAAAACTGATTATACGATATTGTCAGAACAGCCAAATCTGGGAGGGTGTGCGGTGCGACGGCTTCTGATTCATCTTTTCGTTCTCCGGACTGGCATTTTCGCCTTGTATTTGTGTTTTTGTTTCGAGGGACGATAAGCTGTGGATTGGCCATATGCTTTTTTGCGGGGGCAACTTTATTACCCACCGGTGTTCGATTTGGTTGATCAATTAATATGTCACTCGTAACCTCCGAGCTTTCGCAGATGCTTACATTTTTAATAACTTGAATAAACGTGACGTCTTCTTCGTGAGACGATACAATATTATCAGTGGGATGCTTATCAAATGACGTAAGGTCCGACGGCACCTCGTGGCCGTTGATAGACAAACTCCTAGTGTTATAATTAATAATGACTTGGTGGGCTTGAAACCAATCATTTCCCAAAATTATGGGCGATGCCAAATGAGGAATGACCAATAAGGTGGTCGGTATCTGGACCTCTCCAATTAAAATATCCAATTGAGCTTGTTTTTTAATTTTTGTAGGCTTCTTTCCTATCGCAGTGGTAATGACCATGTTTGCAACGGGTAAATCACATATTTTGAAATGTTTGTTCAAATACAAAAAATATTCTTCAGCAATACATGTCACTTGACTACCTGTGTCCACTAGAGCAGGTATTGGGATGCCGAATGTGTTAACAATAATCTGCGGACATTTTGTTATCGGCGACGGGCACGTCTTGGTATTCGAATTTTTCAGAATTTCGGAACTGAGGTCCTCAAACACGTCAAACGGGCCTATTGGCGTCAATGGACCAACTTTCAACGCCCCCGTTATTCGTTTAAAGTATGATTTGGCGAAGAGGGTGTATTTCGCAAAGGAACCGGTGGTGGTGGCATTCCCATAAAGGGAAGCGCCTCCGCTCGTAGGGTGGGGATTGGCGGATTATTAACGGACGGTCCAACGCGTGACGCGGTATTTATGGCCGCCATATTATAATTTCTTGCCGCGGGATCTTGGGACGTGTAATTTAGAATCGGTTCGCGACGTGCGTTTTGATTATTCCCATTTACTCCTGACGAGTTCCGGTTATTAGGCCTCGATGCGCGATTACCCGCGTATCCGACAGTCGCATTCCCATATGACCCATTGCGTCTCAGTCTATCTCTTTCTTCAGCAATAACATCAAGCGACGCGAGCGAATTCGAAATCTCTCGGACCTGATGGTAGTTTGCATTGATCATTGTTTCCCGTACCCGAAGTGGCAATTGCTGCATAGCGGTGTAATTGATCTCCATTTGTTCGAGTTCTGGGAAAAGGTATCGGGCCGCCGTTATTTGTTTTAGAAAATATTCTTGCAGCGTTCCCGATTGAGGGGTGTATCGTTGACTCGCCCATTGGCTTTTCATCCTAACCCGTACGGAAATCGAGTAGAATTCTTCCAGAAATGCTATTTGAAAATCATTATAATTTCGAAAGCTCGCGCGACTCGCATTATACCAAATTGTTGCCCTTCCTTGTAACGCGTTTTCAATAACGGACATTTTTGTCTCTGTTGGAGTATGACCTATTTCAAAAAACTTATTTAGTCTTTCCAAAAACTCTTGTGGGTTCATATCTTGTTCACTGCCAAATTTTGGTGGTCCCGCCTCATTTTTATTATTGCGCAATGCCCGAATAAACCCGTTTAACATACCTGATTCCCTCTCCTCCTTAGGTATCACGGCGGAGGCTGCTTGCAATTCTTCGATGGCTCTCTGTTGCCGTTCTGTGGCGGCTCGCAGTTGTGCTAATTCGCCTACAAGTATATTCCCGTCGCGAAGTTCCTCTCGGAGTCGCTCGAGCTCGGCTCTCTCATTCGTCATTCTTTCTCTCTCACGCAGTAAACGCTCTCGTTCCTCCTCCATGCCTATGTATTGATCTAAATTACGCCGTGTTGTTATGGAATTTTCGTTCAACACTGTCTTCTTACTTATAACGGTTGGTGGGTCCGGAGATTGTGGTGTAGAAGAAACATTCGGCGGTGTACGTACCAACGACATGAGCACCAAAAAAAAAATTTTTTGTGTGAGAATCGATAGGCCTCTATTGAATTGTCCTTGATTGTTATGGAGAGACACTGACTAATAAACTCGTGCCCCACGTTGGGCGCCAATTTGTAAGGATCGTATCGTCTAATATTAATGTGGAAAGTCTGATGTCGTTATTTGACAGATTTTTATTTAAAGCTTCGTGTATTGCCGTTTGAATGGTAGGCCACGAGTTTCACCCCTTCTCTCCGTATGATACCTTAGTCCTCTTCTGGTGAGACTCTTCGACGTTCGGTTGGCTTCGATAACGATGATGACACGATGATGCGACGAACCGTCCTTGATAATAAAGGTCCTGCGCTGCCTGATCAGGGTGGAGTCGGTCGTCGGTGCGATAGATAGGCGATCGAACGATAGAATGATGTTCGAGTCACCGTGGACGTGACGCTTATATTGAGCCTTCAGGCCTCCAGTCGTATAGTTGAGAGCGGTTGTGAAATCTCGATAATATGTATTTAATGTGTATCGGATATATTGAGACTCGATCAGATTTGAGTTGTTATTTGTCTCTCTTCGAGATTTCGACTGAATTAGAGACTCTCGGTAACCGTCGCTTCTTAAACCGATCATGTCCAGGAGTGGGGGGCGGTATCGTGTATTTATTCTTGCTACCACAAGATCCGTTACACAGTTAAAAATTCACATCAGTTTCAAATATTTTACTTTCAGGCGTGTACAAATTTGAGCACGTGGCATAATTTTTAAGCGCGCTACACTCCTTTTACTGTGAAGAACGTGAAAATTCTGGTCATGGCAGGCAAAATTTCGGCTTCCTTTTTTCAATTTTCAAGACAAACGCGCAAAACGCGTGTGTAATTTCAGTAAAAATTGTTGAAAATATTTTAAATTTCTGTCACGCAACAGTCAATTTTTACTCATTTCTATTAAAATGTATAATTTGTTTTCCAAAAATCTCAAGAATTGGGCACATTTGTCACTCATTTGTCTCGTTACTGTGATTTCACAGTAGTAAAAATTATTCAATAGTTCTTTTTGTGTGTGTAATATTGTTGTATCTTACCAGAGATTGTTGAAACGCAACCGTTGCTATCACGAACAGGCAAATGAAGATAGAATTTTTCAGCGTTGTCCCCATGATAAGATCTTGGATACCAGATGTAGGTAGCTACTGCCAATTGACAAAGTACTTTGCGTTGTAGTTTCAAATTTTCTGTGAAATTCGATATGTAAAGAATGGTCGTGGTGATGTGCTAGGCGTATTTGATGTTACGTGCAACTTGTGGCAATATTTATACTCGACGCAATACACGGAAGGAGGAAGGACTGATTTTTATCAGTGTCTCGCTTCATAAAACTGAAGCAGTTAATACGATAGCAATGTCGTTGAAGCTTCTGCGACCAATTTTTTCCTTCGATTTTAATATTAAAATAGAAGGAATCTCGGTATCGATGGATCCGGATTTAACAATAATGGGGCATCTTTTTATTATTATCAAGCATCGTCCGAGAAAAGGGACCTATGAGGCAAAATAGGAAATTTTCACTTTTAGGGCGAGCGATTAAAGAAATGAAGAGCAACGCTCGCGGTCGAGTGAAACAATTTTCAATAATTCATATCTCGTAAAATTATGTAAATAAACAAAATTCTCATTGCATCACATGGAAGATCAATTGAAAAACTTGTAGCACAACGTATAATCGAAAAAAGGTTTTTTTTGTTGTTGTTTTGTTTTTGCCTCGTAGGTAGCTTTTCTCGGATCGCGTCACATATACAGTTTTTAGCTCATAAAGCAGCTCATTCTACTCTTTTAATATTCTCTAAAAATGCTTAAATACAAACAAAAGTACAAACAATTTCTCTAGCGTGGCAGATTTTCGGCTTCTCTTTTTATTTTTATCAATATCAATCTTCTCATGAACCTTTCGGTGGCATTTTTTGTTTTCCTCAAAAAGATCTTGATCCTGAGATAACGATGATACTGCTGATGAGGACCCGACAGCGATTGAAAACTTAATATTAGTATTTTGTCATTTTTTTAATAAACAGTATTTTTTCAAACTTTATCCCAGTTTTATTTTGTTCGATTTATGAAAAAAGTCCTTCAACTTCTTTAGTTCTGGGTAAGTTTTGGGTAAGAAGCGCTTTATTGATTATTATCTAACATAAGAATTTAACGGTTGCAACGGTTTTTCGTTGGCTTAATAATAATGTGACTTATACGTCACAATGCGATTTTTAAATGGTATTTCTGGTTATCTAAATTTGTCCGATAGGCAAGATACACTACACTCAATTTGTCCAATATAAATTGTTCCTACGTCCGTAGAAGATTTTTCATCGTGTCGAACAATTTCCAGACAGATTACTATGTGACCCATCGATAATATTTTGTTAACATTTTCAAAACAGTCTCAAAACATAAGGTGTGTGCACATTTTCTTTTGAAATCCGATTCGTTCCCGTGCATCTTCTAATCCCCAAGTTAATTTATAAAAAAAAGATTTTCAGACGAGTTGCTAAAATTTGCTTTTTTTGGGGTCATTTTTAATTTTTTCAAATTATCTCCTACCCAGGTAGGTGCTACGCTTGCTAATTTAGATCTATCATTCGACTATATTTCGAAAATCAGACGTATTTCTGGTCTATGAGAGAGGCCGGCAAAATTTTTCGACATTTTTGAAAATGCAGTCGGGTCAGACGCTAATGAGAAAATTTCGAAAAATATTTTTGTTTGGGTTCGAACTAATCGTAATTATCGACGGGAGTATACGATTTTGGCCGGTAAACGATGAGGTGAAAATTTTGCTCGTGGCCTCTCGCCTACTATACCTACCCCGGACTTTCCTAATCGCAAACACGTGCGACGGAAAAGTTTTTTATTTACACGATAACGGAAAGTCACCTTGGCCGCATTCAGCCATTAAAATGACACAGCCATCGCGAGTAATAAAATAATATCTCACTTGTGCAAAACAGTTGCTGGAATCTTTGCCATATATTCCAACATTTTTGTCTTATAAGGGAATAACGGAATAATTATATCGCCAAAATGCTCGATTCGTCCTATCCTCGATTATTCCTTACCACTCACATCGGAGAAAGTCATCGGGTCAGTTACGAGGGGTGGTTAGCGAAGTAGTCAGCGAAGCAGATTGCCACCTTGGTCTTGGCTTTGGTCCCATTTACCGGATGTAAATGCAATCTCGACGCAGTGCCTCCACCATTTACCACATCCGGTAAATGGGGCTCACTGGCCGGGCTCTCCACACAAACACTCGTTTCAATATGTGTAAGAGTTTATAAGATAGAAATATTAACACTAGCAAGTACCTACCAACTAAGTTTTGGGTAAGGCTGAGAAAAATGAAATCATTACATTCTCTTTACGAACACTATTATTGTTCGGAAAGAGAAAATTTACTGTTAATTTCAGTAAAAAATTCTTGAAGATAGATTTAGATGTTCAGACGAGTTGTTTGAACTTTTTTTTTGGGGTAATTTTTAATTTGTTCAAATTGTCTCCTGCCCAGGTAGGTGCTGCACTTACTAATTCAGATCTATTATTCGAGACTATATTTCGAAAATCAGACGTATTTCTGGTCTATGAGAGAGGCCGGCAAAATTTTTCGACATTTTTGAAAATGCAGTCGGGTCAGACGCTACTGAGAAAATTTGGAAAAATATTTTTCTTTGGGTTCGAACTAATCGTAATTATCGACGGAAGTATACGATTTTGGCCGGTAAAATGCCGATGAGGTCAAAATTTTGCTCGTGGCCTCTCGCCTACTATACCTACCCCGGACTTTCCTAATTGCAAACACGTGCGACGGAAAAGTTTTTTATTTACACGATAACGGAAAGTCACCTTGGCCACATTCAGCCATTAAAATGACACAGCCATCGCGAGTAATAAAATAATATCTCACTTGCGCAAAACAGTTGCTTCAAGCTTTGCCAGGAATATGTTATACCAGCGAATCACGGGGGATGTACGTACAAATAATTGCAAACACGTGCGACGGAAAAGTTTTTTATTTACACGATAACGGAAAGTCACCTCGGCCGCATTCAGCCATTAAAATGACACAGCCATCGCGAGTAATAAAATAATATCTCACTTGTGCAAAACAGTTGCTGGAATCTTTGCCATATATTCCAACATCTCCGTCTTATAAGGGAATAACGGAATAATAATATCGCCAAAATACTCGATTCGTCCTATCCTCGATTATTCCTTACCACTCACATCGGAGAAAGTCACGGGATCAGTTACGAGGGGTGGTTAGCGAAGTAGTCAGCGAAGCAGATTGCCACCTTGGTCTTGGCTTTGGTCCCATTTACCGGATGTAAATGCAATCTCGACGCAGTGCCTCCACCATTTACCACATCCGGTAAATGGGAATATGTATAAGAATTTCGGATAGAAATGATAACCCTTAGAGGCCTGAATAC
This sequence comes from Netelia fuscicornis, assembly GCA_946811545.1. Taxonomy (NCBI): domain Eukaryota; kingdom Metazoa; phylum Arthropoda; class Insecta; order Hymenoptera; family Ichneumonidae; genus Netelia; species Netelia fuscicornis. The sequence continues at coordinate 13,801,776 of OX328014.1, read as the reverse complement.
TTTCAAGCTTATGTGGTCCGCAGACGCATAGGCTGACGTACATATACAGGGTGTCCCATTTTAATCTTACACCTGATTTTTCTCGGAAAATACTGCTCCGATCAAAAATTGTGTATAATGAAACTTTTAGGGTTCGAAGGGGGACGTTCAAAAAAAATTTTTTTTTTTGTATCATAATTCAAAATGGCGGCTGTAAGATGGCCGACATGTTTTTTTTAAATAGAAACAGGCCATTTCTTTGTTACTAAAAAATTTGTCGGATCAAAACTAACAACTTTTATAGGAACATTTTTTTGATAAAGTCCATAATTTTTGGAGTAGAACACCATTTTTGACTATTTTAGCGTTATCCAGGATGTACCACGAGGAGGTAAAGTCTTTAACATCCCAAGTGTAAGTGTGTGTGTGTGTGTGTGTGTGTGTATGTGTGTGTTTGCGCGCGTGTGAGTGTGAGTGTGAGTGTGTGAAACACTCACAAGGATTAGGTCTCTGCGGCTCGTCACTTCCGCAGTATTTACCGACTCCAAAACCACCTCCTTATGAGTGTTCTCTGAACTCTTAAAGGTGTTCGAAGATTCCCCCATTCATGTTTAAGCATGCCCGAACTCTCCTCTCAAAACCATCGACTGTTCGCAAGAGAACAACTCTCGGGATTGCACGGCAGGCAGCTCAAATAATATGGGGTACCATGAAAATTTTCTCTGGAATGTGTCGCTGTTGAAATTTTTCTGTTAACTGGATACGGCAGGACAATACGAATTTTCATGGTACCCCATATCATTTGAGCGTTTCAAGTTCGCTTCGCTTCTGATCGAAATAAGAAAACGAAATCTCACGTTGAACGCCTACAATAGACGCGGATTTGTTAACCGTTTACTGACGGTAATTCAACAATGGCTGATTTCAGTCCCAACGAAATCGTTGATATGCTCCTTATTTTAGGGAGATGCCGGGGCAATTATTTACGAGCAGAAAATTTGTATCGACGCGAATATCCTGATCGTCGTCATCCATCGCGGCAGACAATCCGAACCCTCGAGAGGAGAGCGAGGGCAGGCCGAATAACCCGCCACCGCCAACGTCGCCAAAACGTGAACAATGATTTTGGTGGCCCGCATGAGGCTCGAAACATGGCTATTTTAGCGATGATAGCAATCGATCCTCATTTGAGTGTTCGAGTGATCTCGAAGCGACTGGGGTTTCCCGGATCCACAGTGCACCGAGTACTGAGAGATGCAAGGCTCCACCCGTACAGGATACAATTCCACCAAGATACGCCTAATCCTGATCCGTTGCGAAGGATGGAGTTTTGTCGGTGGGCATTGAGACGAATCGAGCAATTCCCAGATTTTTTTAGGTTTGTTATGTTCAGTGATGAATCCACATTCAACAACCGAGGTCAGGTAAATCGATGGAACTTTCGGTATTGGACTGATCAGAATCCACGATGGGTGCGACAGATCGATCACCAGCATCGGTGGAGTTTGAATGTTTGGTGTGGAATCATTAACGGGCAATTAATAGGTCCTCACTTCTTCGAGGGAACTGTGACGGGAGCCCGTTATTTTGACTTTCTGCAAAATGAATTGCCGCTTTTGATGGAAGACATTGATTTGGTTACACGTCAACAGATGTGGTTTCAGCAAGACGGTGCACCCGCTCACTGGGCTCGTGTTGTTCGAAATCACCTGGACGCAACATTCGGTCAAAGATGGATCGGACGAGATGGACCTGTCCATTGGCCTCCAAGATCACCTGATCTTACCTCTCCCGACTTTTTCTTGTGGGGTTATCTTAAAGACGCTGTCTACCGTCAAGCTCCAACCACACAAGAGGATATGAGGGTGCGGATAAGAGCTGCCTGCCGTGCAATCCCGAGAGTTGTTCTCTTGCGAACAGTCGATGGTTTTGAGAGGAGAGTTCGGGCATGCTTAAACATGAATGGGGGAATCTTCGTACACCTTTAAGAGTTCAGAGGTGGTTTTGAAGTCGAAAAATACTGCGGATGTGACGAGCCGCAGAGACTTAATCCTTGTGAGTGTTTCTCACACTCACACTCACACTCACACTTACACTCACACTCACACTCACACTCACAAGGAGGGTTTGGAGTCGGTAAATACTGCGGAAGTGACGAGTCGCAGAGACCTAATCCTTGTGAGTGTTTCACACACTCACACTCACACTCACACGCGCGCAAACACACACACACATACACACACACACACACACACACACACACTTACACTTGGGATGTTAAAGACTTTACCTCCTCGTGGTACATCCTGGATAACGCTAAAATAGTCAAAAATGGTGTTCTACTCCAAAAATTATGGACTTTATCAAAAAAATGTTCCTATAAAAGTTGTTAGTTTTGATCCGACAAATTTTTTAGTAACAAAGAAATGGCCTGTTTCTATTTAAAAAAAACATGTCGGCCATCTTACAGCCGCCATTTTGAATTATGATACAAAAAAAAAATTTTTTTTGAACGTCCCCCTTCGAACCCTAAAAGTTTCATTATACACAATTTTTGATCGGAGCAGTATTTTCCGAGAAAAATCAGGTGTAAGATTAAAATGGGACACCCTGTATATGAGGCATTTCGCATCAAGTCATCCAGCCTAAACATGAAAGTCTGAAATACTGAAGCCTCAGTAAAAATTTCAAAACTCTACCTTAAGGGGTTGCCTAGCAATAGGGGTTCAAATTTCTACCATGCTGGTCGTCGTGACTACATTCCGAAGTATTTATCTTCCCGATAAATACCTACACCGATTTTAAAAAGTCAGGAATGATTTTAAAAGCATTTTTTGCGTACTTTAAGAATATGTTATTTATATTTAATGAAATTAATAAGTTCATAAAAAATTCTTAAGGTTTATGTTAAAAACGACATTTTCTCAAAGATCGACCCCTTCGATTTTTATTAAAAGAATTTATAAAATAGTACGACCCATCTTGGTTGTTCTATACTTTTTTGTTCAGAAAGAACCCTACTATTTTTAATATTTTTTGAACGCGGTGATAAATGTGCATACAGTTAGAAATTAAGAAACTAGTTTCAAATATTTTACTTTCATGCATGTACAAATTTTAGCACGTAAGTAGCATAATTTGTACACGCGCTACACAGAGCTCACGGATTACGGGTAGGCGACCTGGTCCTAACTTCATTTTACTGTGAAGAACGTCAAAATTCTGGTCTACGCACATAAAATTACAACTTCCTTTTTTAAATTTCCAAGACAAACACGCAAATTTCTCAATGTCCACCGTACACTTTCATTTGGCTCATCAGCCCCTTTTTCCAACTTATTGTAGTAATCTTTACGTTTCACGAAAATTTACTGTTAATTTCAGTAAAAATTCTTGAAAATATTTTAATTCCATTAAAATCTATAATATATTTCCTAAAAACCTGAAGAATTGAACATTTATCACTGTGAGTTACTGTGATTTCTGTGAATAAAAATTACTTAAAAATTCTTTCACTGCAGTGCGATCGGCCAGGTTTTTATGGCTCCACCACGTTCGGCCGACTATTGTAGCAGTCAATTTTATTTATTATATCATTACGCAGTAATTTTTATTTCTCGGGCACTGCCTGCTCTGAACTTTACAATCCCAAATGTTATGGTTGGACCGGCTTAAAAAATTTGTATCTCCTAAACTATTAAAAATAATTTTAATGTATATTCGCAACTTTTGTTTGTAATAATCGCATCTACCTTAGAATAACGCCAGTTACACCTTATGAAATTCACCCTGTGTATACATGTACGCGTACAGGGCGAATTTCGTAAGGGGAAACGGGCTTTATTCCAGCCGCTAGACAACGACAAAGATCGAAATATTCCGAAATCATCTTATTATATAGATCAAAATTTTAATCGATGTTTTTCTTTTACAATAGACCGTCATTATATATATATATATATACATTACCAGACAAAAGTTTTGGGCCGAACAGCCTGCTAGACAACAGCAAATGGTTCACGATCTGTGCGAATTTTTTTATCTTTCTTGTTGTCTGACAGGCTGTTTGGCTCAAAAGTTAGTATTGAATTTTCTTTTGCCTTGACATAATGGATTCGAATAAGATGGGATTATTATGTTTCGTTGAATGTAATGGGTTAGTCGGACGGCCACTAGAAAATTAATTTCGTAGGCATACGACTGTTATCACAGTCGATTGTAGGCATTACATAAGCAGGTATGTTGATCTGGATCTTTGTCAACTTATCTTATCCCTTGTAGCAACGTTTGGCCATTATTGTAAAATCGAAAGTGATATATAGAAAATATATACTTGGGATACTCATTCGTACATTTATTTTTATGTCAAATTTTATTCTTACTTTTAGAAAGTACAATTCACTTACATAATACGCCCTTTTAGTTTATTATATTGTTGATTCAGTAGACTGGCAATTGCACGAAGAATTCGATCCTAATGTCCGTCTAATCAGTCATGTATTTTATTTGATCGCGCGTACAAAATATAACTCTCCAACATTTAAGCCGAGCTATGCGCACATATTTGACCATAAGCTTATGATTTACTTTATTCCATAAGCTTATGATAGATACAAATTCCAAGTAAGGTCCTAGAGCTTTACAAGTGCTTGGAAGAAAAATTCTCGAAACACAATGTTGATTCACGAAAAATGCGGTCGCCGTTTAAAAATTATTATACCGAATACCAGATTATACTTGTCTGTTATTCTTTTTAATCTTGCCACTAGTGTTAGTGTGATATGTCTCTGTGCGATGCAGCTTCATGTCCCATGAACCACAAGTAGTATGTCAGCATATGTTTTTCTGGTGTAATGGGGGCAAGTCCTGCAGGATGTTAATTATAAGAATTAAAAAGAATCCTAATTACATATTATATTTTGATTAACTACAGAGTCGAGTTGAATACTTATCTCGAAGTGATGTAAATATTAGAGATAATGCAAAACGATTAACCAACTCATAAACGACTTCTCGTGATAAACGAAAGGGAATTACGAAATGTAACTCGATATAGTTTTTGACCTGGTTCTCTATATAAGTGACAACTATTATGTGTTCTACTCTCTGGATTCGTTGTGCAACAGGTTGTAGAATATCCACGACATCGAGATCTGTCAATTTAAGTTCAGAATTCCATTCAATTCCTTGGTGTACATTGGTCAAGAACAAAATACACTTTATTCGGTATAACACTCTAGAAGAGTATTGCTCATTAGGAATCTTGTTGATTATCCAGTTGGATAAAACCTTTGAACATCTTCCCTATAGAATAAATAACATGCATTGATTCAGTACAGTTGACTTTATCTTGGAACTCTCGTATAATCATTATGTCGTTATTTATTACCATCAAAGTCGACTGTTCTCAATTGTCAGTCATGGTACGTACTGGCCGACATTAAAGGCCCAGTCAATTTTCAAAACTCAGTAATGACCGAACGTCGGTGGCATATGTTCTCTAGTCGGTAAAAGGGCGCTCTGCGTAGTTACCCCTAATATCGACGTAGCAGATAGTTCCGTCTAGTGAGTAAATAGTACGACTTATCTTAGTACGAAGAGATCGTAGGGAAAACCCAGCCTATCACAAGAACTTTCCGACCCTCTCCTAAGGGAAAACCAAAACTCCACCCTAAACAAAATCCCTTCCACCCAAAATTAGAGCACCTATAAAAAGGACGCTCTGACCAAAAAACGGGCTCGCATAATTATTACACAACTCGAGTTCTCTCATTTAAGTTATCCGTTACTCTCTGTAAAACGTCTCATTCGACGTTCCGTTCAGTCAAACCAACGGAAACTAAGTGTTATTCACTACCATTTATTCAGTGCGAATAAACTCAATCATTAACTGTTATTCATCGTGTTGTTCTCTTCAACTGCGCATAGCAAGGGTCGAATTGCATAACGAACCTCAGAACCTCCGAATCTCCGAATCTCCGAATTTCCGAATCTCCGCTCGATCAGAATATCTCATTCACTCTGATCAAACTGAGCGTACTCCTTGAATTTCGCGCCGACAAAGTATATCGGCGGAATCAACGGAACTGCGTTACCAAACAGTTCCAAATCACCATAGTATAACTAGTATGGGCACTCCGAGCATTTTCGAGGTTCGCGTCGATCCGTTCTGCGCATCCATCCGCCATGTTTTTGGGAGCCACCAATCAGAAAATTGTTTCATAAGTGGTGATGTGAAGCCTGTGACAGTCAGTTGAAAGGTTACAATTTTTGAAAACAACGTTGGAAAATAAGACATAAAATAAAATGCAGAAAATCAAAGGATATAAAAAGTGCAGTGTTAAAAATTGCAGAAATACGACTGCAAATTCAGAGTGTTCTTTTTTTCGCTTTGCAGTTTGCGAAGAATACAGTATAGAACATGTAGAATTGGAGGACTCAACAATTTCCTGTTTTTTTAAAGCATATCAAAGTGAAAGGTCTGCTTTTGGTAGCCTGAAAATGCCACATAACAATTTTATATTTTATATATGTTCTTTAGAAGCGATTTTTAATGATAATTTTGAAACCGTTATTTTACAAAAAAATGTTATTCAAACATTTTTGACAAAAGCTGAATCAATTATGTTTCAGCATCCATGTCAAGATTTTCCACATTTATTTGTAAAAAAGCTATTTTTCAGGATGCGTTTATATTATACTTTAAAATTTATAAATCGCAACTTTAAATCTAATTCTAATCAAAATAATTCAAATAAAATGATCATTTGGAAACATTTATAAACAATTGGAATAATTGGCTCTATATTTCCATGATATGTATGGCTTTAATTATTCACTAATTGTATAATTAATGTAATTTTGTAATAGATGTTTGTATGTCATTATGTAATGAATAAATGATTCATGTAATCATATATTTTTACTTTACTTATGATTACCGAACTCCTATATTTATGTAATGATTTATAATAATAATGATAGACATAAATAATAATTAGTTTTCAAATAATAAAATATGCAAACCATTTCACTTTTTTTTTCTTATTTATGTATACAATCGGTTCTAATCTGTATAAATTAGTTTATATATATTTTCATCTTTTTATCAATTTTATCTAATATATTTTATCTCTAATAAATCTATCTCTAATAATTTTAATTTATTGACCAAAAAAAGCTTTTATTTGTTTTATTTTTTAGATAATTTTTAAATTAAAAAATTTCTTTTCCAATTTATAAAATTTATATACGTCCCTGGTGAGATAGTAATATACCGCGGGTTCCTAGAACAAATGATCCGTCACTGGAGGTTAGGCCAAAAACATGGCGGAAAATTGACGACAAAAAGATCAAAGTGCCGACAAAGAGTGCCCATACTAGTTATACTATGAAATCACCATCGAGGACGTAACAGTCATACGAAAAGCTTTCGATTATTGGACTTTGGCATTACATTGGATGCAATATTCCACTTGGTTACGACTAAAATGTCGATTTCTTATAATTTCTTAATGTGATTTCAGTACAACACAACTTAATGTTGTACAATGGTAGATGTATTTCAGAAACGACATGTGATTCACCGTTTCAAATAATTATGTTACGTCCCGAGAGGGAGACACAGATCGAAGACACGGGGCGCTCGGGGATAGAGCGCGAACTTTGAAATGCTTGGGTTCAACGCGAGTGAGTCTTCGATAATCGGCCGCGAATTCCTAACACAACTGAATACTTAATGGTACAGATTCGTTCGAATCTGTGTCATGTTGGTTGGGTTTACGTTGGCTCTCTGTTCGAGAGAAAAAAGTACAGTTACACTTGGTTTATGTTAACACTAACCAATAACATAAACTTACGAGTTATGCCCGATTTCTTTATACTTGCCAACAGCTATCTTCCGGATAAAGTTATCCGTCAGTTAATCAAAATTTCGGTTTCTTCACTACACTCGTAATTCATGGATCTTACGGATAGTTATTCTCAATGCACGTAACTTTTGATGCCTACGATACTAGAAACATATTAGAAACGAATTCAGACCGTTGATATTAGTAGCGATACTTGGAGGAACTAGAAAAGTTAGGTTACAACATATTTGAATTTCATTCAATTGGCAAGTTTTCTGTGATAAACACGATATGGAAAAAGAAAAACGAGGTGCTAACTTTAATAAAACGGAAATGGATTTGTTAATAGATATAAGTTTAAATTATAAGAATATTATCGAAAATAAAGAAACGGATGCTACAACATGGAAAGACAAAAACGAAACTCGGGAGAAAATAACTGATTAATTTATTAGTGTCAATGATCTTGTCCTAGAATTACATAAAAAACTTTCAATATATAAACTATACTTTGTTTACAACATGATCTTATGAATTAAGGTTATAATCACAACAGACTGTTCCAGACTGTAAATATTTTGTCTTTAATTGTATATAATAACTGTAATACTGTGTCTTTTTTCAAACGAAATCTGGCAAAAAATTCTACATCATCCCATGTTTGAAAATTATTCGGTTTATTTGTTATTGTGTCGGCTCTTCTTTCCGCAACATCATAATTATCATCATCGCTATCAGAATCCAAAATATTAACAACCCCGAACAATATATCCCTTATTTCTTAAACTGAAAAACAAAGTACGTTGTTTGCGCACAATTGTAGTTTGTAGGTTATGTCAACGAATTCAGGTTATATCGAGCCAAACCACTGTGCTTGGATAGGTGTTACGTCCCAGCATGGGTGACGCACATCTCCGGTCGATAAATTAGACTACTACCTTACCTACCTGTAAACCAATGCAGCCTGCCGGTAAAATTTAAACAGTATGTACAACTTTTTTTCTTATTATTATTTTACTATTGCATTTATAAACTATACCATTTATCTGTAGAAACTAAACAGATTAGGGGAAAGATCCCAGCTAAGATTACCAGAGCCCCAAGCTCTTGTCACATAAATATACTAGGGAACATAAAACCATAACCAAAACACCCTATCCACATATAAACACCCTCTCTGGCAAACATTCTGTTTTAGGCCTTTTCCACGAATCTCTTGCGCGATTTCGTAGCTCGACTCCTAGTTTTAAAAGCGAACCATATACGAATTCATAATTATCAGGCACGGAAAAACTTTTCCCTGCTCTCCTTATTTATGTTCACATTTTTACGAGCGCTTCGTTCGATGTCACCGCTCGTAAAATCTGAGGAAAACCCTCTGTATTTCTCAGAACCATAATCAGAAAACACACTTTTCTTTCCCACGATCGTCGTCCAAAAAGCGACGCTCTCAAGTCACCCCCATATCTTTGAAACAACCCCTCTGATAGGAAAACTCAAAATCTCGCTAAAGAATCCGACCAATCAGTTTTATATAATTTTGTAATTCCGCCCGAACCGAGACAAAATCGTCAACCAACTTCGACAAGAGAAACAGAATCGACTCAACCTCGAAATCGAAAGCATCTTAAGCTAACAAATCTCCGACATTGTGTAAAATCACTCTAAGTCCAATTTGTGTTGTAATTTCAAAGTACAATTCCAAACTTGAATAAAGTACAGTTGTTTTTGTTAATTCTATGAGAAGTGTTGGTGTTGCAATTAATAACAATCTTCCCAAGAAAAATACATCTTCTCGGTTCAATCGAGAACTCTGGGAAACATCATCAATCAACAACACGTCTTTGAAGAGGAATCATCCTCGACGATTAATCATAAATCGTTGAGTTGGTATATTGAGCACAAGTAAGTCCCAGGCGGCGAGCTCACGTCTAGCGGAATAGCGCAATCTAATTCAAATATCGCGCGCACATCGAATTATCGACGGAGCTTCAAATTCTCTCCACCTTGGGACGTAACATAGGAACCACTGAACTATATGTATTATTATGGTTCACTGCTTGGAGCACTGAGTTTTTTGTTTCTGAAAACTCCACAGACCGCTCCACAATCGATATCTCCCAGAAATCTGCAGCCTCGGTGGCGGATAACTTTATCCGGCGGATATAAAATATTCAGAGATGAAGAAAACCGAATGTGGGAGATATCTTTCAGATAAAGTTATCCACAACATATCCAGAGGTGAAGAAACCAGGCATTAGCCGGCGACTATTCAAATATCGAATTTTTTTTATGCCGATCGATTATTAGTCGTTTGCTAGCGTTTGTTAATTGATTTTTACCGTTCGTGAGAGGTTTATTTTTATTTAATCGCTGAAAAACTTTTCGGGCTTAGCGCGTTGCCAACCACGTAAAGTTAGTTGCATTGCCACGACAACTGAGCACGGGTTTGCCCATGTAATTTCTCAATTTCAGCACAATGCTGATTCTTCCTATCCAACTCGATTCTTAGTCCGTTGTTAGTGTTTGTTAGTTGATTTTTATCATTCGTTAGAGCTTCATTTTTATTCAATCGGTGAAAAACTTTTCGGTCCTTTAGAAAACTGCAAGCTGCCTGAAGTTAGCAAGGCAGCATTGCCACGACAACTCAGGACGGCTTTGCTCGTGGGATGCCTCAATTTCATCAAGATGCTGATACAAACCGATGAAAAGCCAAAAGAAGTAATATTTATTGAATATTCTATGAAATATTATGATTGACCATCTCTCTCGTATAGCCATTGCTCCCAGACTTATGCTATCTCGCAAATTAATTTAAAAGAATACGAATTCAAAAAATCCCGTGCTATTGCATAATAGCAAATTGTTGGGTTCATCTATTATTTTATAGAGTCTTTTTTCACAAATTCTTCGTCGAATTCGTCCGAATAAAAAATATTATGTTATGTCGAAATAGTTTCAGAATATTGCTATCAAGCTGTTAATTTTTCGTCATTATACAGGAGGGACCGGAATCGAATATCATATAACAACCAATCTGATTGTGAGATGAAGAAAACCAGGTCTGGTAGATATCTTCGCGATAAAGTTATTCACAAAGCAGTCTATAACTATTTCAAAAAACATTAGTTAAAACGACGGTGGTTCAAGAGGTAGTAACGGTAGCACCAGATATTGGCGACCGGTAGGGTGGAATCAGCAATGCTCGACAAAAGTTGAAACCTCGACACAGGGAGACTGGAGCAAAGGAGAGCTATACAAAATTAGCCGCTCGATTTAGACTTTTTATTCATTTATAATGATTGTTTGCGATTGTTTGATTAATTAAAACGTTTGTTTGAACATATTTTTTATCAAATAAACGAAACAAAAAAGAGCGATAAGTTAGCCGCACATTTTTTAAACTTTGTTTAATTTAGTTTTTTTAAACGCTAATCGATTCGAAATCGTTTGGTAGAAACAAATAATATTATTCGAATGATTGTTTTATCGTTGCTTTTCCAAAAAATGAATAAATAAACGCTGGCTCGTTATAGCTTTTACACTAAATTCTAGCTTCGCCAGACTTGATATGCGTACGCATACGTGTAACAATATCCTACAATTCATGTTGTCACACGGGAATCACATGTCACAACGCGATTTTAGCCTGGTAAGTTGTAGCAGCCAGAATGGGGAGAGTCTGTCCTACGCCAAACTGCGAAAAGATGTTGGAAATATTTTACGGTTTCGAATAATTGTTTTTTCATCTTTTCAACTCGTGCGTTATACGTGCACTTTGCTGAAATGAATTGAGAACTTTATATATTTTAATTTGCACGTAAAATAACTGTATCGTATCCCCAGCACATTGCTGAAGATATATCTTTTAACAAGTGTTTATAGATTGGGTACAGATTAACGTTATGTTACTCGGGTGGTTTATTTGTTCCGCAATATCACGCGGATCGTTCGCAAAGATAGCAACAAAATAAATTAGGATATATTGCAACGAGTATTCAGGAATTTGCTTGAAATGTGTGAAAGATTGACGTGTTCATAGATGCTAATGTATGTTATGCTAGTATGCTAATGTAATTATGTTCCTATTTATACTAACATACTTATGGCCTAAACTTATTTGTTAAGACTAAGGGGATTGCGGTGTATTCTTGGAGAAGGATAACCAACTGGTCTCAAGAATCTTTCAACATACTCATTGTCATGGGCAATATCGTGGCAACTAAAAAACATTCATAAACTGTCGCCAACGACCATACCACGCTGAATGCACCAGTTCTCGTCCGATCACTGAAGTTAAGCAGCATTGGGCGCGGTCAGTACTTGGATGGGTGACCGCTTGGGAACACCGCGTGCCGTTGGCATTCTTTTTTGGAGCAACAGTTTTTTTACTCTAACAACCTTTTAATTCATGATATTCGTATTCCACAAGAAATTTTTGATTTCGTGCTCTCCCTTCAATATTTTTTTGAACGAAAGAAAATGTTGACGCCTCTCTCTTCCCCCACAATACCAAAAAGTCCAAAAGTAAAGTACGAATGGCGACTGTCGGCACGTGCCGATGGTCCGAATACATGCAAAAAAGGCCTATGATCGGCATAGCATCGGCAATTTGAGATGATTGTCCTGTATGCCTGGAAAAGGATAGCCAGCAAGTACTAAAGTTCTTTCCTCATTGTCACGGGTAACATAGTGGCAACTAAAAAATACTCTTAAACTATCGTCAACGACCATACCACGCTGAATGCACCAGTTCTCGTCCGATCACTGAAGTTAAGCAGCATTGGGCGCGGTCAGTACTTGGATGGGTGACCGCTTGGGAACACCGCGTGCCGTTGGCATTCTTTTTTGGGGTAAAACTTGTTTTCCTCCAACAACCTTTTAATTCATGATATTCGTATTCCGCAAGAAATTTTTGATTTCGTGCCCTCCCTTCAATATTTTTTTGAACGAAAGATGATGTTGACGCCTCTCCCTTCACTCTCAATACCAAAAACTCCAAAAGTAAATTACGAATGGCGACTGTCGGCACGTGCCGATGGTCCGAATCCATGTAAAAATAGGCCCAGCGTCGGCATAGCATCGGCATTTTGAGATGATTCCCCTGTATGCCTGGAAAAGTATAATCGGCCGCTACTAAAATTCTTTCCTCGTTGTCACGGGTAACATCGTGGCAACTAAAAAATATTCAAAAACTGTCGCCAACGACCATACCACGCTGAAAGCACCAGTTCTCGTCCGATCACTGAAGTTAAGCAGCATTGGGCGCGGTCAGTACTTGGATGGGTGACCGCTTGGGAACACCGCGTGCCGTTGGCATTCTTTTTTGGGGTAAAACTTGTTTTCCTCCAACAACCTTTTAATTCATGATATTCGTATTCCGCAAAAAATTTTTGATTTCGTGACCCCCCTTCAATATTTTTTTGAACGAAAGATAATGTTGACGCCTCTCCCTTCCCCGTCAATATAAAAAACTCCAAAAGTAAATTACGAATGGTGACCGTCGGCACGTGCCGATGGTCCGAATAGATGCAAAAATAGGCCCAGGGTCGGCATAGCATCGGCATTTTGAGATGATTCCCCCGTATTCCTGGAACAGGATAGCCGTCCAGTACTAAAGTTCTTTTCTCGTTGTCACGAGTAACATCGTGGCAACTAAAAAATATTCATAAAATGTCGCCAACGACCATACCACGCTGAAAGCACCAGTTCTCGTCCACAAAAAGTGCCTCATCATTCGACAGACAAATTGACTTTGTACTAGTCCCTAACGGGAGAAACAAATAAAATAATTATATAAAGTATACAGCTTTAAGTATCTCAAATTACTATCGAGCTACGAGTTGAAAGATAGCCGAAGAACCTAACCTCCAAGATCATTACCATGCCCCAGATGGAGGAAAACATAACCATAACTTCAAAGATGTGATTATAATAGAAAGAAAAAGGAAAAGAGATTTCTCTTCGAAGATGACATCGAAAAGAGAAAGGAAAGCGCATCAACCGAGTGGCATTGAGTGCACGAACAAATTTCAAGCATTGGCGGACTCTGACAAAGAATGTGAATTAATGGACGCAAGCGATTCCTGCAGCGAAAAGGAGACAGAGGAACATACGCCGAGAATAAAAATAACCAAAACAAAACGACCACCACCCATAGTGGTACATGGCAAAATAAAAACACACAACGAATTTATGAAAAATCTCAAAGATTATCTCAAATCTGACTACTATGTCAAGTATCATGAAGAATTCACCGAAATCTTCACGGCTACAAAAGACCAACATAACCGCATGAAAGATATCCTACAACAAAAGGAAATTCCCTTTCACACGTACACAGATAAAACAGAAAAAAGAAAAACGTATGTAATCAAAGGCCTCCACGATTCTATGGACGTCAGCGAAATTAAAGAAGAAATCGAACAATGCGGATTCCAGGTAATCAGCATTAATTTGATGAAAAACACCAAACAGACCAAACACATGGTGATCATCAGTGGCAATTCACAGAAACAAGAACTACAACAGAAAGTGAAATATCTAAATCATATCAAAATTGAGTGGGAACTCTATATTAATAAAAGGAGGATCACACAATGCAGGAGATGCCAAGCGTGGGGCCACGCAACAACAAATTGTTACGCTAAGCCGTCCTGCCTGAAGTGCGCCGGTGACCACTACACAAAAGATTGCAACAAAGCAAAAGAATTACCCGCAACGTGCGCCAACTGTAGCCAAAGCCACCCTGCAAATGCAACGGTATGCCCCGAGTACCAGCGTCGCCTGAAAATGGTGGAAAATAAGAGAAGCTTGCATAAAAGTCAAAGGTACTACAGGAATCGAAATCAAGAACTCTTCGACATCAATGACCGTCAACAATACCCGGATCTGCGAATCTCAGCGGGAAACAATGAAATGAGCCAAAGCAGACAACCAGAAGCACATCCACGCACACAACGTCAAACGAGTTTCCCCACTCCCGCCAGCAGTGCATGGAAACAGAAGAACAACAGCTATGCAACAGCGACTCGAGATAGGTCGCAAAACTTAGAAATAGACCCTCAAAACGCTAGGCAAAGTAACGTTACAGATTTCATAACTCTCACAAAGGAAATCAGAGAATTAAATGAAATATTCGATATAAGCAAAATGCTCAGAGCTGTGAGGGAATTCAAACAACGGATTGAAAAATGTAACTCCGCAGGGCAGCAATTCCAAGTTCTGCTAGACTTTTGCCAACAGCTTGATAATGACTGAATTAACAATTTGCAGCTGGAATGCAAATGGAATCCGAAACAAAGTCGGAGAACTAATAAACTTTATTAACGCCAAAAACATAGACATAATGCTCATAAATGAAACTAGGTTAACGAACGACGTGCCTTTAAAAATAAAAAAATACAAATGTATCAGAAAGGATCAAGGTAACAGTGCAAGGGGTATTGCAATGTTAGTTAAAAACTCGATACCGCATAAAGAGATCGCATTAAACCCGGATATAACACTGGAAAACATATGTATAAAGATGGCCAGTAATGTTCATTTGATAACAGCCTATATGAGTCCGAACAAAGTTCTTAATGCCAAAGACCTAGATCTACTACTAGGTGTAGGTGAAAAAGTTATACTGGCGGGAGACTTAAACGCAAGGCACAGCGCATGGAACAGCCTACCTATCAACTCCAGAGGTAGAACGTTATTCAATTATACGCTAAAAAATAACTGCAATGTCCTATTCCCAGATGAACCTACACACTTCCCTGACAACGGCTCAAATCCTACAACCATAGATATAGCAGTAATCAAGAATATACGACTTCTCTCGAACGTGGAAGTAGTTAGCGAATTATCTTCTGACCATAACCCAATAATTTTTCAACTAGGATCACAAACTAAATGCAGTGAAAATAAAACAGGATACGACTACGACAATGCCGACTGGGAAAAATTTCGATCACTGACTAGCCAAAAAATCAAAATTAATAATAGCATAAACTCTCCCGAAGAGTTAGACAGCGTAATACAAAAGTATACCAATATAATCCAGTACTGCATCAAAGAAAGTGTCCCAATTAAAAGTATGCGGCAAGTCGATGATTATCTCCCAATGTATATATTAAACATGATCAAAGAAAAAAATAGACTCCGCAGACTATGGCAAACCACTAGAATAGTACAATACAAAAGAGAGCTAAAAATAAAACAAAATGCAATAAAAACAGAAATATTTAGATACAGAAACACAACATGGCAAAGAAAACTCGCAAAACTAAATACGCACGACAAATCGCTATGGCGTATGACCAAAATATTCAAAAAAGAATACTCTCCCATACCCACAATAGTCAAAAATGACCAAGAAGGAGTAACTAATATTGAGAAAGCAAACTTGCTAGCAGCACAGTTCGAGAAAGTACATGATGTAAACCTCACAGATAACTCTGATAGACAAAAGGATATTGTAAATCAAGTAAACCTATACCTATCCTCTCCGCCGAAAATGGACGATCAATATTACCTTACCTCAACACAAGAAGTACGCAAAATAATCACAGAGTTACCTTCCAAAAAAGCCCCGGGACTTGACAATATACAAAATATTATATTTAAAAATGTCTGTCGCAAAGCTCTGGTACAACTTACGTATATAATCAATAGCTCAATCAAACAACGACATTTTTCGAAGCATTGGAAAACCGGTAACATAATTCCAATCTATAAAGCAGGGAAAAATAAAACAGATCCAAGTAGCTATAGACCAATTAGCTTACTTCCTACGATGAGCAAAATACTAGAAAAAGTTATACACAGAAGACTAAATAAATATGAAACAGAAAATAACATTATTATAGATTATCAGTTTGGTTTTAGACAAGAGCATAATACCGTACAACAAGCAATCAGGATAGTGAATGACATTAGTATCAACTTCAACCTGAATAAAGTCACTGTGATGCTCTTATTGGATATTGAAAAGGCTTTCGACAGAGTTTGGATAGACGGTCTAATTTACAAGATGATACAGTACAAATATCCCGACATACTCATAAGATTTGTATCCTCATATTTAAGAAACCGAAACCTCGCAGTAACAGTGGAAGGTGAAACTTCTAGCAAGCGGAAAGTGAGAGCCGGAGTGCCGCAAGGATCGGTGCTCGGCCCTAAGCTTTTTAATATATACCTGAACGACATACCGACCTTCTCTAAAACAAAAATAGCTCTTTTTGCAGACGACACTGCAATATACACACACTCACATAATGCTATTATAGCATCCAAGCAAATACAAATACACATGAATATCCTAGAAAAATTCTACGAACTCTGGAAGATATCACTTAATGCAACCAAAACCGAGGTAATAATATTCAGTAAAAAGAACAACAAAAATAATAGAATCATCCAACCAATACAAGTATACGGGCACAAAACCACGCCGACGACATCCGTGCGATATCTAGGACTACATTTGGATAACAAATTAACATACAGAAACCACATTAATAGAGCACTCCAAAAAGTATACATGGTACAAAGAAAACTATATCCGCTATTATCCAAAGACTCTCAAGTCTCGCAAAAAAACAAAATAACCATCTATAAAATGATACTTCGACCTATATTTATGTATGCCTCGCCAGTATGGTGCAACGCTGCACAATCACATATTAAAAGACTGCAAGTCCTACAAAACAAGTACCTGAGATTAATCTTAAGGGAAGATAGATATGCTAGAATTAAAAACATGCACGAAAGAGTAAATATGCCCATGGTGGAAGACTACATAAAGCAAACAGCCGAACACTTCTATGCCAACCATCTAGGTGCAAACCCACTAACAAGGGATATCAATAAACTGAAAATCCATAATCTACCGTTTGACCTGAAACACAAACTTCCCCATCAAAAACTAAACATATTCCATCAATAAAAAAAAAAAAAAAAAAAAAAAAAAAAAAATGCAATAATACATCAGCGGCAAGTATAGTATATGCACAAGCGCACGCGTATCCATATATAAACACACAGATATATCTGAATTAATACTGATAAGACCACCACTACAATTATATAAGATAAACAATAAGATAACATACTATTACCATGTAATACGACTATATGATGCTACCATTATTACCATGTGATACGACTATGTGATGCTACTACTATTAAGTAAGATAAGCTTAAGGTAATATAGTTAACTAACGCGCCAAATCTAAAAGACAAGATCTAGTCCTGTAACTTCTCAATTTCCGCAAGCTGGTTTTTCAGTGTACCACTTTTCCAGCACAACAATCTAAAAAATCCCAAACATACCGCACGCGAATATCAACAACTAAATAGAAAAATCCAAAACTATGCCGAAAGGAATAGACATTAAGAGACACAAGTAGGTTAAGCTTAAATATTAAGCAGGCACTACGCTCATCTAAGATACTTTGTTATATATTTTTGTACGCTAGCTATAGCTAATGGAAAAGAATATACGCACTGTTAATAATAAAAAAAAAAAAAAAAAAAAAAAAAAAAAAGTTCTCGTCCGATCACTGAAGTTAAGCAGCATTGGGCGCGGTCAGTACTTGGATGGGTGACCGCTTGGGAACACCGCGTGCCGTTGGCATTCTTTTTTGGGGCAAAACTTTTTTTCTTCCAACAACCTTTTAATTCGTGATATTCGTATTCCGCAAGAAATTTTCGATTTCGTGCCCTCCCTTCAATATTTTTTTGAACGAAAGATAATGTTGACGCCTCTCCCTTCCCCTCAATATCAAAAACTACAAAAGTAAATTACGAATGGTGACTGTCGGCACGTGCCGATGGTCGGAATATCTGCAAAAATAGGCCCAGGATCGGCGTAGCATCGGCATTTTGAGATGATTCCGCTGTACGCCTGTGTTACGTATTGGCCGACATTCAAGGCCCAGTCAATTTTCAAAACTCAGTAATGACCAAACGTAGGCGGCATATGTTCTCTAGTCGGTAAAAGGGCGCTCTGCGTAGTTACCCCTACTATCGACATAGGCGATAATTCCATCTAGTAAGCAAATCGTACGACTTAACCTAGCACGAAGAGATGGTAGGGAAAGCCCAGCCTATCACAGGAACTTTCCAATCCTCTCCTAAGGGAAAACCAAAACTCCACCCTAAACAAAATCCCTTCCATCCAAAATAGACCACATATGAAAAGGACGCTCTTACCCAAATTACACAGATATAATTACGCAACTCGAGTTCTCATTAAGTATCAGATACGACACTCTCTGTCAAACGTCTCGTCCGACGTTCAGTTCATTTAAACTAACCGAAACTAAGTGTTATTCTCTATCATTTATTCAGTACAAATAAACTCAATCATTAACTATTATCCAGCGTGTTGTTCTCTTCAACTGCGCATAGCAGGGGTCGAATTTCATAACGATCGTCCGAACCCCCGAATCTCCGAATTTCCGAATCTCAGCTCGATCAGAATATCCATTCATTCCGATCACACTGAGCATACGTTCAAATCTCGCGATAACGAAGTGTTCGTCCAAATCAGCATCGAGGACGTAACACCTCGAAAAGGATAGTCGATCAGTACTAAAGTTCTTTCCTCATTATCACGGGTAACATCGTGGCAACTAAAAAATATTCATAAATTGTCGCCAACGGCCATACCACGCCGAATGCAACAGTTCTCGTCGAGTTCTCGTCCGACACGCGACGACTGTGGACATACAGGTGACAAATTCACTTTCCCCACTTATTCAAATTCGAATAATAACTCGCGAGTTATAAGAAAGAGACGTAAGAAAATTCTTTCATCTAAAGCCTCCAGTGATGTAATGTCACAGATAATCAACTTACAAAACTGTGCAGATATTGAAAAAAACAAGGATGTGATAAATAACAGTATGCTCTATGAGCAAGCAAAGTCGAAAATAAATACTCTTGTCTGTATGTCGCCTGGCAAACAAACGGTGGACCAGATCGGTGAACAAAGCAATAGCGCTGATACGCCAAGCCCTCGTGCCAAACGTAAACACAAACAGAAAGACGCGAAGCGCATAAAGCTTAACCCTAAGCCCAACTTCAAGGTTAAAACACACACCACGCCAACTACAGGTTCTAACGTCGATGATTCATTGTCATCGTTTGATATGAAAAATGAAACACCACCCGTACAGCCGGAATGGCTTCCGGGCGAAAATGAGAACCTTCGTCGTGGGAATCAGGAACACAAACAGCAAGTCTCAAAACTCAATGAAATTGTAGGAAAAATTATCAACTTTGATACGCCGACTGAAAAGAATGAGTCTAAACTCGTATCATCGGGCCCAACGAACAATAGATTCGAAATACTTACCAGCTCAGACAACAATGAAACGTCATTGCTAACCAATAGAGCATCATTAACGCTCGACAGTAATAGCATCGACTTTATCGCTCAACTGAAAAAAAAGAACAACGTTGTCAATGATAACGGTCCAGTGAGGAAAAACAACAGCACGAACGAGAATGGCCCGTCGCCGGTAGAAGGCACATCAAAATCGACGGAACAACAGGGTACGCAGTTCGGAAATTCAGGACACCGAAGATCCGTGAAACCACCGCCAATCTATATTGCTCACCAAGAACCGAAAGATACGATAAAGATGTGCACAGATCACCTAAAAATCAATGCGTTTCATACGAAAAACCTGACGTCTGGTAATCATGTAATATATGTGCATAATACGGACGACTATAAAAGAGTAAAAAATGCTCTTGAACAAGCAGACACTAAATATTACACATACACTTTGAAAAACGAAAAAAACAATGTTTTCTACTCAAAGGTCTGAACAACAGCTATAGTCCAGATGAAATCCTAGCCGAATTAATTGAATTAAACACTCCCGAAATTGAATTCGTAAAAGTACAGAAATTTTCGAACATACATTCGCGCAAGAACAATATTAACCTACCGATATTCTTAGTCCAATTATCTCCCAACAGTCAAGCCACCAAGCTTTACTCAATAAAATATGTAGCATACCAATCAGTCCGTTGGAAAAAAATGAGAAAAAGACAATCAATTCAATGCTCGTGATGCCAACGACTTGGACATGCAGCACTAAACTGCAAATCGCAATACCGTTATGTGAAATGCAATGAAGATTATGCACCAGGCCAGTGCAGTATCCCAAAAGGTGAACAAACTGATAAACAAAACATTTTTTGTATAAATTGTAATAGTTACGGACATCCTGCCTCCTTCAGGGAGTGTCCAAAAATTGTAGAATATAAACAAAAAACGAAAGAAAAACACGCACATCAAAAAGCATTAAAAATGAAAAAATTCAAGCTATAGATCGGTGTATACAACCAAACAAAAGTTACGCCAGCGGTGAACAAAATTATAATACAGATCAATCACCTTATAATATTCGTTCACATGACGAATCTCAGACAACTCCTCAATTCCCAATAATAAGACACCAAAATAACATAATACTTTCTTACTCGAAATCAATAGCCGAGGAAATAAGAAAAGCGTTATCCGATACACTATCGCAACAATTAGTCGATATAAAAACGAGATCTTGAAAAATACGAAACGAATAGATCGAATTTGCTCGGCCCAAAATCCTAACTTAAGGTTGTTGTGTGGTTTAGCCATCGGGGGTGAAGCATGAGGGGGGTGCCCTATGCTTATGCACGGAACCGATGAATTGTTACAAACTGCTTGTCGTCAAATTATCGTCGTATTTAATATCATTTTTCAAGGAAAAAAATCCACATCAGTTTAAAAGAATATGCATTTTTGACAAAGTGATGGTTACAGGAATTATTTCTATTAGTTTATGGCATTATTTTCGATAATTCGTTTGAGATCAATTATTGGAAGACGAACTGGCAACAACGTAAATTATGACCCACGATAATTGCTTGGGTTGACAGCAGTGTCGCACAGCTGTCATAAACCCACTCCGTTCTTAACCGTAAGATTGAAGTTCTGTTTATCAACAATGAATATAGGTCCCGGGAAAAAATTCTTTCGTTGGAAAGGGTCGCTAAGGTAGGGAGTACTTGTGATATCTACGGTGTTGTCATGTTTCCGAAGCCTTATACATATATTGTGTGCTCAATTTTTGGGAAAATTCGCGATTATAATCATTAATAACGTTGAATCGTTACTGTAAATTATTATTTTCAAAGCACCAAAAGTTAGTCCGATATTTCATTTAACCGTACCAGTTTTTTTAACTCCGTGCCATCGTTTTCTCGGCAGATATATATATAATATACTGAAAAATGTTCGAAAAATTCCCATAGACATACATAATGTGATGAGCACACCAAATGCTCCAACTTTGCGAATTTTTTTTCTAAATAACTGTACTGTGGATTATTTTTAAATTTGACAGGTTGATTAGTAAATGGATTATGAACGTTCATACAAAATTTCATCTCAGTGACATCGTTTCGACCTAACCCCACAACAACCTTAAGGAATGTCTTCTATTAAACTGAACAATCTACAATTAATATCGATCAATGTCAATTCATTGATACAAAACCAACGCAGAGATAATGTTTTAAATTTAACAAAAAAATATAATCCTGAGATTGTGTTAGTCAATGAAACTAAACTATCTGAAAAATATAAAATAAGCTTTGCAAATTATACATTTTTGAGAACCGATCGACCAAATAGAAAACTAGGAGGTGGAACCACGATTTTAATTAAGAATCCCTTAAAATTTAGACGTATCGAGATCCCGCAACTCTCCAACTCATCAGTATTAGAAACTTCAATCATCAAATTTTCGTTACCACGGCAAAACAATCTCTTTATAATTGCAGCTTATGCTCCTGGCAATAAAAAAATATTCCACAAAGAATTCCAACGAGTTTTCGATGTATTACAGTTGAGTAGACCAGAGAACTACTACATTTTAGCCGGTGACTTAAATGCAAAAAATGCCGAATGGAAAAACTCGGTAAATAACCCGAGAGGAGTATAGAATAGAGACTATATAAATGGTTGGATGAAAACAAAATTGAATGCAAGGCGAAAATCTATAGTTCCAACCTTCCCTCCTGCCCCAAGGGTAATTCTTATCTCGACATATGCATAGCGGACTGTACGCTCCAACTATTCTCAACTATAAACAATAATGAAACTGAAACGATTCCATATGATAGTGATCATAATGCTATTAGGATAAATATACGTAACATGAGCAATTGGCCGTTAGAAATTGAAACGATGAAAGAAAGAGACGTATTTATGCTACACAAGGCGAATTGGAATAAATTCAAACAACTCCTAAACGCAAACAACAACACCACAGTTCCAAACGATCGAAATCGCAAGAACGAAGAAATAGAACACTACATACAGACGCTAAATGCTGAAATAATAGAAGCCCTCAATAAAGCAGTTCCAAAACGAAAACATTTCAACACTACCGATTGTTACCGTAATAACGTAACATAATAGCACGACCTCAAAAACAAAAGGGCTACTTGTTAACCCGTATACATTGTAACGTTTATTCTCTCTCAGGTTAAGTAGTATTCCAATCTTCCCGATACTTTTATACCCCTACACTCGTAACCCGCCCGATGCGGTGAGAGAAAACACGGACAACCACGAGACTTAGTTTTTCTTTTCTTGCACGGCTAGCTAACTGCGAGGGTCGGCTCGTGGAAGCCGGGTGACAAAAATTTCAATGTTTTAGTGCACGGGGCAAACATCATAAAACCCCTTACCGACATCGCTAATCTTTTTAATTCCCTATTCCCTCACCAAAGTTAACACCGACCGGCTCAGTAAATCCTTCACAAATTAAACACCAAGAAAAGTCCAAACTTACCTTTCGCTGAATCGGTGAAACAGCGCGGTCCTCTGTCCGTCGTACTCAAGTTCTCAAGTTCTCTTAGTCAAGTAATGCGCAACTGCCCTCGACTACCAATCCTTCTTTCTTTCTAAGTACTACCCAAATGATATATGCGTCTGTCTCCTAAGACTGCTGAATTCTCTCTAATTTTCATAAGGCGTTTGCTCTCAGCAACGCTTGGACTCTCTCGCTGTCTTGCTCTACGGTGACGAACGTAGCCTCTCCCTTTGTCGTAGTTCGATAGGCGCTACTCTCCCATCGGTTCGGGTAGATTCGGGAGTGCGCGGTTAGCATTAGCGTTCGTGCTCGATTTCGGTTGTCCGAGTCCTGCTGCCCTCTTTCCTCGAGTTTTTATTTCCTCGCGTGTACATGAAATAATTGTAAATCGTGGATTAGACAGCGCACCATAGGCTACTGTCCAACTAAGATCGGAACGGATTTTTGCGCGTGAGACAGTCGGTAGAGGCGGCGAGTTTTATGAATAACCGAAACGTGTAAATAACGTTACAACATAAACTAACTGGACAACTCGATACGCGAAATACAACCATGCTTGGAGCTCTATCACGAGCACTAAAGAACGTCAGAGCTGTCTTAAAAGAACAATTTTCGTTATCGGTAAATAATTACTGGAAAAACAAAATCACAAATATACCTTGTAACGACTCAAAAAATATGTTCCCGCAACTAAATCAAATTTTCCGTCCAAAACAAACAAGCTCCCTGCCCACACTATCAATATCACAAATAAGTGAAAATCTTCTCGAGAAAGTAGGCATTATTACAGACACGCTCAATATCTAAAGATGATGATAATAAATACTTGATCACTAATAACATAGAGAAACTAAACGTCTTAGGAGCTCACTTTGCCAGTGTATTCACACAAAATATGAATATGGGGAAAGAGCAGTTATGTAAAATTGTTAATAAAACAGCTAAGGACCTCAAACAAGAAATGGAACTAAAACTGCAACAAAACATAACAATAACTATCTTCTCAGGTGAAAACCCAGCTGATCACCCAACCGACAATTACTTCCCTTCTTACTTCACTTCGTATAATAAACTTCTAAAAATCTTTAAAACAATGAACACTAAAAAATCATCAGGAGTTGACAACATCCCAAATTTAGCCTTGAAGCAAACCCCACACCAAGCATGATAAGAAATTATAGCATCATATTTAATAACATTCTCAACAACAAACACTTTCCGCGAAGTTGCTAAACAGCAAACGTCATTGCACTAAAAAAGAAAGGAAATAACATATCACACCCATCAAACTTTAGACCTATTAGCCTTCTTCCGAATATTAGCAAGATCTTCGAATCTATCTTAAACCAGAACATTACAACATTCTGTACACAAAACGAAATTATACCCGATACCCAATTTGGTTTCAAACACCAACACTCAACACTACACGCGATCTCAAAATTCTCATCTGACATTTGCTGGGGACTAAACGATAAAAAATGTGTAGGAGCATGTCTGATTGATCTAAAAAAGCGTTCGATACAGTTGGAGTGAAGGTTTAATATACAAGTTGGTTAAAAAAGAATTCCCAAGACACCTCATCAAAATGATATTAAGTATGATAAGCGGTCGCAGTTTCACAGTAACTGACACAACGGGTGAATCTAGTCAACTATTTCACGTAAAAAACTCTTTGCAACAACGCACCGTTAACTCGCCAATATTATTTAATATTTACATTAGTGATATCCTTAAACTCTTCGATTTCAATAACTCGCCTAATAAAAAAGCAATTGCATTTGTCGACGATCTTATTATATATGTAACTGACAAGAAACCATCTCTGATCAACGAGAAACTTCAAAAGGCCTATAATGACATTAAACTCTACTGTGACTCGTGGAAACTAAAAGTTAACGCTAACAAATGTGAATCAATTTTGTTTAGATCAAGACTTACTGAAGCTAACAGAGATACTAAAAAACATTGGAAAATATTTACAATTAAAGACCCGGACGACAATTCAAAGACTATTGAACGCACAAAACGCTCGTTAAATATCTCGGGATCCACATAGATCACTTCCTAACGTTTACTACGCATATAAAAATATAAATAAAAAAGGCCAAAAAGGCATTTTTTGCACTTAATAGACTATTCTATAGTAAACACCTACACAAAAAAATAAAGATTACCGCATATATGACGTTAATACGACCCATTATAACTTATGGCTGCCCAATATGGTACAACTTAAGTGCCTCAAATATGGAAAAAATAAGAATTTTTGAAAGAAAGTGCCTGAGAACTTGTCTAGGGAAACATAGATCTGCAAAATCTAACTTCTTCTATTATAGCAGTAATAAAAAAATATATAAAGAAGCGAGAATCGCGAGAATCGACTTACACATATTGAAGCTAACCAGAGATCATTTTGCAAATACCAGATCCGTACTAAATAACGACCTCATACACGGCATCACATACCCAAACCCTCTTTATTTTGAAAGGACTCTGAAAACGGGCCACATTCCCCCAGAAGCATTCTTGTACTTAGACAAAGAGGGTTACATACAAGACGACAGAAACGTTCCTATAATATATCACATATATAAAAAATCAGGTGACACAAAAATTAACTACCCTCCAAACTTGAATAGTAGGACAACCAATAATCTATGGAGATATTCCACGTCATTACCTAGTAAAGACCGCAAAAATAAAAGTAGAAGAAATACCAAAAAATATTGGTGTTTAAAAGACTGAACTGTTGTCCCATTGTAAATATATTCCCCCTGTAAATATATCTCATTAGTAATAAGTCCTCCAATGTATAATAGTTTAATTACTAATTGTTCACACACAGCGCAGTTTTAAACGTAGGCTTTCTGCGACTAATTGCAAAAACTGATAATATCGGAAAGAGCGAAGTTGTACTTACCCTTCGTACTCTAAAACTGTTATTTTTTTGAACGAAAGATAATGTTGACGCCTCTCCCTTCCCCCTTAATACCAAAAACTCCAAAAATAAATTACGAATGGCGACTGTCGGCACGTGCCGATGGTCTGAATACATGCAAAAATAGGCCCAGGATCGGCCTAGCATCGGCATTTTGAGAGGATTCCCCTGTATGCCTGGAAAAGGATAATCGGCCGGTACTAAAATTCTTTCCTCGTTGTCACGGGTAACATCGTGGCAACTAAAAAATATTTCAAAACTATCGCCAACGACCATACCACGCTGAAAGCACCAGTTCTCGTCCGATCACTGAAGTTAAGCAGCATTGGGCGCGGTCAGTACTTGGATGGGTGACCGCTTGGGAACACCGCGTGCCGTTGGCATTCTTTTTTGGGGCAAAACTTTTTTTCCTCCAACAGCCTTTTAATTCATGATATTCGTATTCCGCAAGAAATTTTCGATTTCGTGCCCTCCCTTCAATATTTTTTTGAACGAAAGATAATGTTGACGCCTCTCCCTTCCCCCTCAATACCAAAACTCCAAAAGTATTTAACATTATTTTCTATCATGATTAATTGATGAATTTGTGTTATTATCCTCACAATTATCGCCAACTATTGTCAATCTCATAGATCTACAAAAATGATGTATCCTAGATAATAGAAAATTTTTTCTGGTTTGTAATTATTTCATATTAGAATTATTTCTACACATAGTAGAGGTAAAAAAAAACTAGAAATTAGTAAAATCATGGTTTTTTTCGATACCGAAGTTAACACTCAAGGACGACGAATGTCGAGGAAATTAACGAACCCCGTGTAAGTGCGACGATTCCGTTTTATTATTTAGTCGACTGAGGGCTATAAAATCTTCTCTACAATTATCGAATGGGAGTGTACCTTCTATATCATGTATTTTATTATATCGCAAATATCTACGTCGCATTTTCAGGGTGCTTCGTACTTTCTGTGCTTCAATCGTTTTGATTACTCGTATCGAATCTTTCATAATAGTTAAAATTTATTGAACTGCATGTAAAGCGTGAACCCAGATTAGGAGGATCAGAAAAATCGATTTTTGTATTGCATAAATCGTTAGCTTAACTATCCAAGAATATGCAGTCAAAATTTTAAAGCAACATTCGCATTTGTTTAGATTTTATCAGAATAAAACCGAGCGCTCACCGAGTACAGGCTACAGCTTTTTTTCGAAATGACTTTTTTCACATTTTCTGGAAGTCTTACTCAAAAAGTAATAAACCCATCATTATGAAAATTGACACTGTGATTCTTTACGAAATTCCAAAATATATGAACCAATTTTTGAGATGATATCAACATTTTTAGGGTGTTTTTTTTGCTTCATTAATGAAAAGAATGGTGAAATTTAAAGTACATTTTTTCAACACCTACAAAATTTTTAATTTTCATTATTTTCATCTGCATTGAGGTCCATATTCTTAGAAAATAAGCCTCTTAATATGGTTTTCTCCCTTAATAGGACGAATATAATTGAAAAAATATATTTCAAACACGACCACATTTCTAGAAAACTCGGCTTCGTCGCAATCCACGCTAAGACTTTTTATTAATTTACGATAAGTTTTACTATTCAGGAAATTGATAGCAAAGGACATTCGGTTTACCCCAGCAAGCCTCACGGCAGTACGCTTCGCTCTCGATTTTACCAACCGTGGCGAATTTTTCACAGCCAATCCGGGCGTATCTCGTTTTTCCTAACGTCGAATGGCGATGCGGCACAATAACGCTCGTTTCTTCCATATGCCACGATATAAGTAGTGGCACATAGTCTTCACTAGTTACATCCACTTGAAATTTTCAATACGCCGAAACCTTTGGTCTCGAAAGTTATTTTCTTCAAAGACAATTGTACTCCAAGAGTTGGCGACATTCAAAGGTATTTAATATAATTTCGATTTCGTGCATTCAAGCGAAAGAATATTGCTAACGCTCGGATCTTTTGTTCCAAATCGGAAACGGATGTGTACGTCCACCGTATTAAAATTGCTGCAACATGTACAGAAGGATGAGTTTTCTCATGAAGATCGTCGTAGCCATGTTCATTGTCATATGGTCAGCAGATTTAACTGTCGAAGGGTAATGTGAAATTTTGATGTGGAGACTTGGATATGTAAATTTCTATGTATTCGAGATGACGTATTTCCATCTTCGTTTTTCGAATATCGATTTAAAGAATAACATCGATATTCGAGTTGTGCAAAATAGGTTTAAAACTTTCCTACAGTAAAATAAAGAGATAGATGAGATCATGGTCTACATGGTACTTAGAGAAAAATGTTGCATATTCAATAGGTTGTAATAAGTTCCTTCACCTTGCTCCTCCTCCATTTCTTCTTGCCTCTATTCTATACTCACGTTCAATCCTTCCATAAGTCCCACGTTTCATTACTTTCTTACATAATCGAATTTATCTTCATTTTCACATATACAACCATTAAGGCTGCCAAATCGCCATGAGCAATGTCAGCAGCGTGGATACGCTTCTGCCTGCGAAGTAAGAATTTATTTAACAATCTTCTATACATCTCGTAAAATATTATCAAATACATTGCTGGGCTTACCTACTTTTTGTAATACCTTGTTTTCGGCCCATCGTAGTACGATAAAAATGATCATCCATGTGAGATCTTAAGTTGCGGAAGTCAACGAGGTGTCAGCCATCCTGTGCTCCAGCAAATAATACTTCGCTAGGGGCTTGTTGATGGAACACCCTGCGGTCCATCGAAAGTCAGTATCTTATTTCGTATATTACTTTGTGACTCAGAACTTATAACATCGCCGAATATTTTACTAGATTTGCCGTAACAAGCAGTGTGTTGATGCAGAAGGAGAAATGTCACAACGTTTGGAGGAACCTCATCTCGTTCATTGCAAGCAAGTAAGGAAACCTCTTTATCACATCGTTTTGATTAAAATGATTGTTCTATAATTCGTATGGTGACTCTACAATGTATCAATCATCCTGTTAGAGGCAATTCGAGATTTTATTGATCACTTTAATCCTTATCTTCCGCATTAACCAGCCAATTTCGCCCTGTCTCGTTGATGAAAGTTCTGAAACAAACAGTTTCGTATAACACTATATATCTTAGATGTCAATGAATTCTCTATTTATGTCGCCCTTCTACGAAAAATAACGCGCGACGTTAATATGATATAATTGTATTATAAAAATCGAATATGAATATAGAGAACTGGGGCTCATTGACGAGATAACATATGGTGATACAACTAGGACTGATACTGTTACGTTTAAGTATACTTTTTTCAATAGATACGGGAAACCTTGAAATCACTGGTAAAAACTCGAGAAAGGCAATGCCAAGATTTTGGGTTCGACGTGGCATGCGAGGTGAGACTGTGTGTCGATCTCTGAACTTAGTAACTTAGGCTTTTTCCGATCAAACAAAAACTCAATTTTTCTAAAAACTGAAATTTTACCGCTGTTACGACGTATAGCAATCAGAGGACTATCTTTGCCAGTATTTACAGTGCGGGTATAAAATGTGGGGTGGCCGCTATGTTCACGAAACCTGCGAGGCACTACCATTAGTACCAGCCTCTGGCACATGGTGCAGTGATAACAAAGTAAGAATCTTATGTAAAATAGTGTTCCATCCAATTATTTGCACCAGTGCAATTAATTCAAAATGCGATTTTAATACTTGCTCTAATGACACTGTATTATTTACAATACTGCGGTCATAAACTGGGAGAAGTTGCTTAGAACATGATACAGAACCATAGGTATTTCGAAAAAACTTAATACGATTGATCTATATCCAGGCATGTTACAAGAACAAATGTGTACCTTTATCGACATTGCCCATATCAGTACTAAAATACACTGGCAAAGAACGTTTGAAGCGATGCGATGTTGAAGGCTACTAATGCTTGGAGAAATGAAGGACCCGTTATCATCATCCTCGTTTCATTTCATCGTCTGAAAATTATAATAACCATTTCAATGTTTGATCAATGTACGTTACAATTAAACATGTTAATACACGTCCCAAATAAATAATTTGTCAAAAACTACAGTTTGTACTACCAAAAGACATGTAAAAGACGTTGAATAAATAATAAACGTATACTTCCTTCAAAATTCTCTAAAAGCAGAACATAAGCGAATGATCGAGACCAATGCATATCTGAGAATATATTGTGAACCTGTGAAATAAATTAGACATGTCCAAAATCAAGTATTGCTTTTTTCACAAAAGAAATATGCTCCCATTTCTTTTCTTAACACAACAATATGCGTTTGAAAAGAAAACGAAACGATCAAGTAAGTACGAGATCTTTGTGTACAAAATGAATCTGCGAGATGGGCTTGCGGCTAACTGAAACCAACGTAGTCGTCTGAATTCGTTGCTGAAACGTAAGTATAAAATAGTTCGCACTATGGTCACAGATGTCGCGGAAGAAATTCTCGAGGTTTCAACTTTTGTCAAGCGTTGTTAATTTCCCCCGTACTCACTGGGACTATTCTGTCAATTCGTTGGAACACCGGTAACGAAGAGACCTTGTTTGTTGATTGGTGATGAAACTATTGCGCGTATTTGCATGCGCGCGAGCCCGGAGTAAGGGGGGGGGGGCAAGTACACGTCTGCAGAGAGTAAACTTTAGTCGTGAATTCGTGGTAATCGGCCGTGGGTTGGAGAGTAAGCACTTTGTTATTATCCTTCCACCGTTTTCCACGAATACAAACCGTGGAATCAACATAGATAAAAAAGAAAGAAAGCATGACGCTATTTCTGGTTGAACTTGGTTAACTCGTATATGCCGAGCGCAACTGTCAATCCACGGTAAGATATTTCGTAACGAATATCGGTTAAAAGAAAGAATTAAACGTGCCGCATGAGGCACACGGGGAAATGAGACGTTCCAAAATACGAAGGAATCGTTGCCCGATAATTTTTATTATCGTTGCAACGTGCGTTTTGTGCTTGGTACCCGTAACGATTTGCGATGACAGCCAGAATGCCAAAACTACCGAGGTCGTGGAACAGACGAAGACACGGGAAAAACCCGCGGCGACTATTAAGGACGACGTCAAAATATCTGATAGTAACAATGATAACACAAAAATTCTCTCGTCGAAGCAACAAACCGGCGAGACCGTAACCTCAAAAATTGTCGAGAACCAAAACAAAACCACGATCGAGAATGGTTCGACACAGCCCGAGGTATGTATTTTTATTTCGTTATTACTCCAATTATAAATGAATAACTTCACCATCAAATATCACACATGGCGCATTTGCAATGGACAAAAATTTGTTCATACATATGTACACGTTATAAAAGACGTTTTCCCTCTTGTGTATTGTTTTTCATGGTCAATTTTTCATATATTTTCGCAATTGTTATTAAGCTCAGTAATTGATTATTGTGTAGAAATAAAGGTCACTTTATCATATTGTGTAAAATGGTTTATTTTAAACGTTTTAATTATTGGGCACAGTCCTCCGTGGTTCAACATCCGCCTTCTCTGAATCCTGGAGCACTACAGCGAGGTTTCTACGTCTTTGTCGGTCTTAGTGTCATAGCACTAGCCTACATTGTATTCCGGAGTCTTCGACTCAACAAAAATCGTCCACAAATGGTACGAAAGTACGGAATATTAGCGCACAAGCAAGACATCGAGATGCGTCCATTGCCCTTAGATGAAGATGACGAGGATGATACGATTGTTTTTGATGCCAGTAGTTTAGCACCGCCAAGACCACAGTCATGAAATTTCGACGCTGACAAGTTGGCTTCGACTACAATTTGGCATTAAGGAACAAGTAAGAAGAGACCGAAGAATCCATGAGCGCTTCATGGAAGTTTTTATCGATACATATATTATATTTTTCAACTTGTCTCGTTGTAAGCTTATACAAATATAGATATTGTTTATATTTATCACGTTGAGATATAGTTAAAAATTGCTTGCTGTTCCCAATTGCCCAAGTTCTTTCAAACTAATGTTGATATACTGGTGCATTAGACATGGTAGAATATTAGGTTGTCTTTGTTTAATAGGAACTTTGATCTTGTCACAGAAATCCTTGGGAATAAGCGTGTACTATGAAGTCGGATGCACGATGTCTACCAGCAGACGTTTTGATATTTTGAACTTGCCATATGTCAGCTATATCAATCGCTTCGTCACCCTTTATTAAATCCAGGTCAAAGGCTTCGGATGCCTCGAGCATGCTAAATGGAACTGCCTCCATTGCGAAATTCACACCGTGCACCCATTGTTCTTTAACCTGAAATTATTCGAAATTTTGAGAAGTTTACATGGTTTATTATTTCAGTATAGAATAGAATAAAATTCACGCAATGCTCGTGAATAACTATGAATGATGGGCAGTAGTTTGGGTGTATTGTACATCACCGATGCACTACAAACCTTAACTTTTCAACAATACGAATTACAAAATCTCTGGCTATGTTCCAGATTTTAATGAAATTTGAAATGGTCAATGCAGAATCTTTCCACAAAGGGACTGAGCTAAATTTCATCTTAGCTGGTTAAATCGTGCAAGAAAATTCGCAAATCGCGTTTTGGAGTGCTCGTGCTTAAGGGGCAGCTATATCTTATAACATTGCTTTTTAAGAATCAGTTTCATTTCTTTCCAGTAAAACTGTTTGCTCACCTCCTCTTGGAATAAAAACCAAGGGTATAACTTTTCCGGATCCGAGTCAAGTGCTTTAATACCACTCGCAAGTGTGGAATGATAAGTCTTCAACATATCGTCGAAATGGTTGTCCAAAAGGTTTTTGTCGCTGCAGGCATAAATGCAGAACGCTATATCGAGAACGGGACTTGCCACTCGAGCCAATTGAAAGTCCAACAGGAGTGCTTGTTTCTCTCCACTGTCGCCAATGTTACGGACAAGGAAATTTGGTGCCCATGAATCGCCTTGATTTATAACAGAAGTTGGCGCGTGTCGTCGTGCACAGAAATTGACGCTCTTATCCCACAATGTTTTTGATGGCTGATATGACTTAAACTTGATCAAAGCTGGATGATCGGGATATTCTTTTTCCAGAGCGTCCGTTGCCACGCGAATCAAGATCGCCTGAGGATAGAGAATATCTGTATGACTTTCGGTTGGTTTTTATTGCTTAGTAATTATGGGAAACTTGACATGATCGAGAGATAGGCACATCAAGGGATTAACGTAACTTTCAGCTTTTTTCTTATTCTTCGTTTGTTCGTTGCTCCCTCTACACTTTTATCCTGTGCAATATTTATCGGTTATTGGCCGTCGCTTCCACCAGATTTACAAGCAAAGGAAAATATGACATAAATGGTCAGTGCCACCAATGGCAGCAACATTAACTAAAGAGGCCCTAGTAACAGATGCTCAATTAATATCAGAAATAGAAAGTTTGAAATAAACGAGAAAGCTCAATTTTTTTGGTGAATGTGAAACTTTTTTCGTTTCGTTCACTTTGGAGGAACTCATAGGACTTGGGATGTTTCATCCGATGACTGGATATACGTCTTGTTAACTTCCTGAGTTGACAGCCTTGAAAAATGTGAGAAGGTAGAGGAGCAAATTTACCTGAAAGTTCTTGTACCAGTCCCACATCCCTGGTTGGAAATACGTTTCGATAGTGTTTTTAGCAAGTCTTTCGAATTTTTTCTCGTGCTGATCCTTGTAAGCGAATGACACGGCATGAAAGTTCGCCATTGCTTTTAACAGAGTATTCATTTCATCAAGATCAAGGGTGTTCAGACGCGCAACTGGTCCAAAACCCTGAGTGCTCACATCCTGCAGTACCAGATAATCATTCTTGCCATCTACGAGTGCATGGAGACACTCTGGGACAGTTAGCAGATGCTTCTGATTCTTTGATTCGATAAACTTCAGTAATTCGGGTACAGTCTGCAATGGGAAACTTGTGTCAAATAAAGATCGCTGGGTTTCTCTATATTGGTTGAGACGATAAGTCTACTATCCTCATTAATAAATTTACTCATGTAAACTAACTTAAATTTTTTAAACGCGACACAATTGTGGGACTGCCAGGAATAATGCATTGAAATGTTTTAAATTCATAATTTAAAAGTTCGCCATATTACCTGTGTGTAAAAAGTTATTTCATTGTAAAAGAAAACAGTGCTTCTGTAAGTTTTTCTTCTGCCGATATTCTTAGGGAGTGACTTGATGACAACCTTGACATCAATAGCTTTGCCTCCAGCTGCCTCACCATGAATGGTTGCTCTGTCGATCTGAGACAGATAACTGTCACCTTTGGCTGCAGCAGGTTGAAAAGTCCATCCGGTCACAACAACATCATTCTTGCCGCTCGATTTTTGCAATATTTCCACAAGCGTCGATTCCGTGAAACATTTACTGACGCTCGACAGAAGTGCCAAATCTTTAGACATCTTCTGCAACCTATGGGTGAACGACTTGTCAGAGACGTCAGAACTTATAAAAAATTTAGGGGTTAACGATCATCGGATAATCTACACATTGATCTAGAAAATTTCGAGAAGCACAAAAAAACAGTTGAATTAAAGATACTGCGTACTACATTGAAGATCAAAATAAATTTGAGTTACTGTACTGCCTTTTTGAACGTTGTCCTCGAAAGATTTATTTTCTGTCAGTGCGGTATTGTATACAAATGTTGAACGAAACCAAATGTCAATGTCAAGGGTAGATCACTAGTATGGCGTTGCGGCGCGCGACGTAACACATAACCTACATATTCTAATAATTTGACAAAAGTTGCGCCAATCTACGAGTGTAGAACACGTGTGATCTATTATTAATTTAAATTAACAATGACAACTTAAAAAGTCGCGTTCGAACCATGTACTGTTTGAATTTTGAAAACAGCTCGGTTATCGTTGAATACGTTATCAGTTGAAATGACATAAAGACATTTTAATTGATATACGTTATTGTATATTATTTATTCGATAGGGGAATCTTCTTCTATCATTGTCGCTGTTTAATAGATTTCTAAAACTTGTGTGCATACGAGAGAACATTGGCAGTTAACGAAATTTAAGTATGTCGAAATTCGAGGTTATGAAACGATTAGTAAGCTAATAACGTTTATGCGAGGTTTGTAATTCGATGAGTAAAGTAAAAAAAAGTCATTCCTAAACGCAAACGCTGCGTGTTCTGTCGTTTCCGTGGATTTGTGAGACGTAGTATTATGTGGTCGATCACCTCAGAAATACAATTTCGTAAATCCTCCGACCATAGCCCGACAAATTGAAATGGGATTTAACTTGGGTAACGCAAAATTATTGCAAAAAGTGGATGAGGTAAATTTGATTTGATAAAGTGATTAGACTGTATCGTAATTCCAGTCAATGAAAATAGTCGTTTCGTAAATGTGGTAATTTATGAGAGTGGTCATATGTCCGTTATTCCCGCGGAGTAATATGACAGTCATACTGCCACATCAGCCAGCAAAACTTGAATATGCACACTTTTGTAAAAGTACTATTATTAAAGGTTTACTAGACGATAAAAAGCACTAAAAATATCATGCCAAATTCACATCGTTAATTAGAACTGTTTTTCATTTTTTACACCGCTTCGAGTAGCATGTTGCAAGAATATAACAGAAATTTATCTAACAATGAAATATTAATTTCTACGTGGAAGATCAATTGTTTTCCAGCCCATTGTGACTAGTTTCACTATCAGCATGAATTAATAATTGTTTTCGATAGAAATAAGCACTCAGAACTTTAAATCACTTCGAATAGCGCATCATTATTATATATTATTT
Source organism: Netelia fuscicornis (assembly GCA_946811545.1). Taxonomy (NCBI): domain Eukaryota; kingdom Metazoa; phylum Arthropoda; class Insecta; order Hymenoptera; family Ichneumonidae; genus Netelia; species Netelia fuscicornis. Next base: position 13,765,334 of record OX328014.1, on the reverse strand, counting down.
TAGGTTGAAAAAAAGTTCCCAAAGACATTTGAAAATCCCGCTTGTCGAAGGCAGGAAATATATGTACAAATTATAAAATCGAAGGAATATGTAAAACCGTTGTACTCACTTTTAAGGTACGATACAACGATGAACGGACACGATTATACTCTGCTACGGTTAGTACTATTTGCTACAGTGTTTGCTACAGGGAGTGAATCGTATATAAGTTGGAATCTTCACTATCCTGACAGTCTTTAGTATGCGATTCGAAAACGGGGAAATGAAAAGTAAAGTATCGCAGTGATGGTGGGGGTTTCCCTTTCTTACTCCAATACGAAGCTGATTGGGCCACGTCCTCGCGTTTGCACGGTGTAGACAGAAATAGTGGTAACCGTTCTTCAATAAGTTTCAATTAAAGATATAATTGACGGAGTAGCTCAGGCATATCTTATCCCCTATCTTACAGAGAACAATCTTTCCGAGAATAAAGTTTATCGTTCCGCGTCATTTCGGATTTTTTTTTAGATGTTTGCACATTTTAACCTCAAACACTATTGACATAACGTACCTACGCAATGGTGTGTTTTCAAGACTCTTTCTACGTCGCGTATGAAACATAGACAAATCAATAATAATGTCAGCCTTGAAAAGATTTTTTGTTCGTGATTTCGATTTTTTTACTTTACATAAAAGTTACATTTTTTCAACAAGATAGAGCCGTAGAGTCAAATTGTCAGAATGTAATAATACAATGCATAACCTTTTCGTCGATTGATACTTCAACAATTCAATATGCAAATAAATAAATTCATCTAAACTAATTTTGATCTTTTTGAATGTTGGAATGGAACATCGTTGGAATTTTTATATCGTAATTGTCATTAGCCACTCTAAACAAAAGAATTGTCAACAACATAAAACTATGGAGTTTACGCATTAAAACAGAGATTCGCCAAGAGTCTTGAGTATGATTAATTTTTAAGGGGGGAAGCTGGTCTAGAGCGTGAAAAAATGGGCATAATTTATGAATTTTTTGTGACTCAACAAAAAGATCAATCGAAATTCTGTGAAAGAGGTTTTATAATTTAGGTTTTAATATACAAATACAAATTTTTTCGTGTCAATTAAATTCAAAATGGCGGCTGTCCAGCATTTCTTCGGAGGCGCCTCATTTTTTAGACGGGTCCGTGGCCGAAGATGTAACCTCCTTAATTTTGGTCCTGGGACAAAATCCCGAAAATTTTTAGTTTCTATATAACAACAGCAAGAGACGTACGTAGGATTTTTTCGATATTTTATTTTTTCGCCAAATGGTGCACGTTTGAACAAAACATTAAAATATTCACTATAAAAAAACGACAAAATTGTTGATTAAAAAAAAACTATGCAATATAAAAAAAAATCCTACGTACGTCTCCGGAGAAAGGTATTTCGAATGTACTGTAAAAAATTTCGTATCGATCGGTGAAGATTTGCTCGAGTTATGTCTTCGGCCAGTTCAAAAAAGTGATTTCGAGAAAAACGCGTTTAAAGTTTATACCTGAGAGGCGCGGCCGCAGAATGGAAAGTTTGGGCATTTAGACATTTTTGCCGGCATCCATCCTTTGGTGTGTTATTTTTAAGGCCCTAAAGTACCTTTTAAGACAAAAAAAAATTTCGGTTTCTTCAAAATTCTAGACCAGCTACCCCCCTTAAGTGAATTGCAATATAGTTTGCCAGATGCGTAGAAATGTTCTTGCTGAAGTTTTTGGTTTCAGATCTTGGAGAGTAAATAGCATACAGTGATGACGTGTTATTTATTCCTAATCAACGTATCAGTGCCAATAAATCTTCCAACACTGCGGCTGAGAAACAATTTATATGGGCTAGTCAGTTTGGAATGATAGATCCACGACCTGCAGGTGCCTTAAATTCTATGAATTTTTGTATACGTTCTTACGAGCCTACAGTTCTTAATAAACCTTTCAGGTTTATTAAGAACCTTTCAGGTTTATTAAGAACTGTAGGCTCTGTTCTCTTCCATTTTTCTTTAATGACATTTTCATGAAACAAACGTAAAGTCACGATTTTATAGACTTTGTTGAAGTAAAAAAGAACTCAAGTTCGACAGCAGGGTGACAGCAGAGTTATAGCAAGATACAAATTAGAGATTTGCCAACATTGTAGATATTCAAATAGTTTATGCGGTTTTGCTTCCTTACATTCATTCATTCAAATCATTGCGATTGGACAAGATTTTGCCCTTGCGCCAACTGACAAGCTTGGCTCGAATGAAATCAAATGTGTTGAACTGTATTCAAGCCTATTTGTAAATTTGCATAAGCATATTGTGCTTATGCAAATTTGCATAAGCATATTGTGCTTATGCAAATTTGAGGTTGAGCGAGCGATTGGATCATTTGCGATAACAGCATATCTTTACGTTCTTCAATGGTAACACTGAAATATACCAGAACTGATTCAATTTTGTGTTGAAGGTTGTTTAATCCTATTTATTTGTTCACATGGAAGAAAAGAGTGTTTGATAAAAAATGCTTACATAGAATGAGTTTTTATATGAATTTATGGGAGTTTATATAACATCCTTATTTATTGAAAGTTAACAAATCATTGAGAAAAGAAGCAGCACGTTGGAAGTAAAGGGCGAAAAATGTTACCAATTGGCACAAAGCCTTTGAAGGTATAGATGCAATGCTCGTACAGTATCCTGTGCAAATTTCCCAGCTCAAGCTAGTGTGCAAGAATTACTCGACCATATAGATACTATTTGCAGACTCCAAACAAGCCACGAACACTGGCTTGTGCGAGAGTGTGCAGACTCCACTTCTCACCGCCACGCGGTACGTGACGTTCCAGCGTTTCTCACAAGTAGATGTAGGCCCAAGTGCTCACATATATACGAGTATGTCTCCTCACATCATGGTTGATAGCAGTCTGAGAACTCTCATACGTGTATGAGACTTTCTACCTGCCGTATGAGGAAAAATTCACAGCGTATGAGAATTTTACTATCCAAGTGGACACTAAAACTTGGGCGAAATTATGGGAAACCGGAGGGCGACTGATGTTGGGGAGTAGGTTTTTGGTACAGTGATTGTGGAAGTTTGGGGAGGTAATCTCTAAAAAAAAGGTAAACTGGTGGAGGATTTGGCCATTCGACTGACCTCTGTCACGAACTTGGGGCAATTGGCAAATTTTCAAACTGGATCTCAAAAAAAAACAAGTTAGCCGACCAAAATGGAATTGACAACATACATGTCAGTTTGACTATCTTGATGCTCGTGTTAATTTCTTTATTTTCCGACAAACGACTGACGATTGATAGGCATTAAAAAAAAATAAAGAATTCCATTTTGGTCGGATAACTTGACGGAGGTGAGTTTGTCCGGTGGTATGAGAATTACGTTACGTTGATCTGAGAACACTTTCAGAGCCGTCTTCCAACTCTGATCTAGGGCAGAGTACAGTGACAAGCCCTACTGATGAGCTGATGAGTCTTTTACTGTATCCGAGATGAAACGTACTTTCCTTTTTCAGGTCTCCTTCTACCTGACAGTCCCAACCTGGACTTACACGAACGAGAGCAACATTACTAACTGGTACTTCTACAGGCATCATCGCTTCTTTACCTCAGAAGAGTTCTTTGGTCTGCGCCACCCCACGGATACCAGGCGTATCACTGGAAGCTTTCCAACAGTAATGCCCGTATTCATAGTCGTACCTTACCTTGAGAATTAAAAGGACGCCTCTGTCGAGGATTCCTTAAATATTCGAGACCGTCTTGTTTCATAGAAAAGCCTCAAGCCTTCCTCCTAGAAGGGAGCGGTATTATAGGGATATTAGTGACTTCCTGGAGGCGAAACCATTCTATGATGTTTGCTACTCACTTCATGTGGCGCTTCAGAAGCTTTATTTTATGCAGGGAGACTAGAGTAAAGGAGTGCGAACGCTTATGGCGAAATCGTCCCAAACATGACCGAAAAAGCGAGGAAAGATGTTAGTTCGAATTGAGCCACGATGAGCGCTCTTGTCGCTGAGAGCTAACTGTGAAGTGTGGTGTTGGTGATTGAAATGAAGTGAGCGGGATATAAACTCCGGCGAAATATGACATCTGACATTTCATCGGGCGCATAAACAATTTTATGTCGAGTGTTTTATGAAATTTAAGGTTGAAAGGCGACGAAAAAACAAATAAAAAAGTGCAGTGAAAGTGATAGTACAACAAGCAGGTAAAAAGAAAGTTTGTTGCTATAATTCGTGGATTAAATGTTAATTGAATTGGAGTTGTGATGACAAAATATCGGTGATCCTGAAATTAGCGTATATTCTTTATTTACCGTAAGTTCTTTTTTTTTGCGAAAGCGTTTGTCCGTTCTTCAATTGTTGTTTACTTGAGCTGTGCAACGAGTTAAATTTCACCAGAGATTGTTCGAAATGCTATTCTATAGTAATGTATATAAAAAAAGAAAATATTCAGACTTTCAGTAACAAAACTTTCAGCATACAAAACTTTCAGTAACTAAAATATTTTTTTACTTTTATAAAAATTTGTCTACAATTTATCAAATAAAAATTTGAACAAAAGCATTGCAATATCACTTATCAATACTATAAGCTGCGTTAATCGGACAAAATGTACGACAAATGGCAGATCAACGATTCAAAATCACCGCGCTTGACGGTCCTCAGCAGAAGTGGCGCCGCCAGGCGGTGACAATTAGCGAATGTTTCCTCGCTTTTTCCGACCATTTTTCTAACATTGCGTTCGCACTCCTTTACTCTAGTCTCCCTGACTTTATGTTTGGAGTGGGATTGGAGTCAAATAAAAAATGAATTGCGAAAATACTATACATTTTTCCGTAAAGGATATGTTTCAAAACTGTTTACGTGCTCCACTTTTAATTGTTTTTAAGGTTAACCTGTAGACTGGCTGTCATCTCTGCGTCATATAGGTCATAATTGCATCGACGTCAAGCGCACGCGCAAGCGTTGGCTATATGAAACGAAGCAGCCAATCACAGTGCCGAAGGTTTCCTCAAGGGAGCTCGAGACCTACCTTAAAATAAGAAGACCAATAAGGTTCCTTATTCTGTCGAGGAAGGACTATGAAACGCGAAATGAGGAATAAGGAATCCTTGTTCTTCAAGGAACGACTATGAATAAGGGTGTATGAAACGCGAAATGAGGAATGAGGAATCCTTGTTCCTGAGGGAACGACTATGAATACGGGTGTTAGGTTTTCTTTTCTTCTATTTGCTCATTTCTCTTGTTTTATACAAAACATCTAACAAACACATATTATTTATTATTATCGTTATATCACGAATACTTTAATGTTATGGGTCTAGTCAACATTTTCCAGGGCTTCTGTTCATCTTCTCGTATGTTTTTCTTTTCACTTTTTTCGCGTACATTAGGAATTATTGCAGCAGCAGCAATTAGCAACAATCTAGATATTCCACGTGCGCACATAGCTGTTTTATGAGTTCTCACAATTGAAATTAAAAATTCGACGAATTGCTCACAAATCATAATAATTCAACTAATAATCATTTACTGTATTAATGACGATATTTAATTTCCCAGTAACTAGGCCATGTTAAATAAACAATTTTGGATCGTTTTACGTACAACGAACAATATTAAACGAGCTCATGTGTGCGATAATGGGACATTTTTGTTTCTACGCGCTTACCTAATGGACTGTGGCGTTACGTTACAATGCTTACAATATCTATAGTCGTGTTTATTATTTACAGAACTCTTCTGGCTACGAAAACAAAATAGAATTGCGCGTTTCGGCACTATATCCTGTTTCATTAAAAAAAAAAATAATGCAAATCAATTTAAGCGGGTCGTTGCGCAAAATATACAATTAAAAACAACGAGAAGAAACAAATAGTTCTTCCGTAGCCTGTTTATCCGCGAAACTCTCAGGTACTTCACGGTCAATCAGTTTAGCATTAGCATTAGGAGCGACTATTATTATTCCATCGTCGATCCCATTCTCACCTTTTGTCTAATCAACAATAGCAGCGATTAACAACTTATCTTCAGCGTCAACAACAATTATAACAACGATTATTAATGTATTTTATCTTCGTCAAATTTCAGATTGATTTCTCTTTCTCTCTCTCTCTCTCTCACTGTTCTGTAATACACGTTTCGTTCTCTCGCTCAAAATGCTTTTTGCATTCTTATATTCGGAGCTATTTTTCTTCTTCGTGCCTAGTTTTGTTGGTTTTCTTTGATCGGTACTTTACAGAAATGTTGGTGCGCCCCTAAGAACTTTGTGACTCTATCTCCTATGTCTTTACTCTATTTCGTTTCGTCTAATTGTAAATAATGCCTGGACGGGTATAACTACGCGTTGCTTCGTTTTTCACGTTGATCGAGGATCGCTCTCATACTCTTCGCTCATAAGCAATGTCACAAAACGATATCGCCAAAAAATAATGATGTAATAATCGTGTGACTGGACCATCCGCGATCCATTATTTCATTCTAGGATTCGACGGATAATTTCGATACGTTTCGACCCACTTAATGTCCGAGGGTACGGCGCGTTCCGTTTTGTACGTTTGTCTTTTTCACCCTCCATTAACATTTAACCTCGGAGATATTTATACTTTACGTCCATTTCTTTAATGACAGGAACGAATCGAAATTAGGTTTTCGCGAAATGGTTATGATTATCATTATGAATTAAGACCACCAAACGTTAATGGTTTCGTATGAATTTGATAAAATTGCGCTCCTATGAACCTATCGCCGATCCTCTTTTTTTTTCTCTGTAGTTTCTTTGTGCGTCGTAGTCACCCCGCGAAAAGTTTCGATCTCTGTTTCCCTTTCTCTCGTTTTTCTGGCCAAGAATATTTGCTTCGATCGTCCGAATAATGAAAGATTTATGCGTAGGTATATAGAAGGATGTAAGCCTGATAAGAACGATTGAAGGAAATTAAACGAATAAAGAGAAAGAACGATGCGAAAAGGTTCGTGCGTTTTGACACATTTGTAGGAAAATAACGTCTCTAGAGAAGATTATTTATACGGGTTTCTTCAGAAAATGTTAAATCTTAGGTAGATACAACAAATCATTTCTCATCAAACAGTTCGGAAGAAATGAAAAGGGGTGCAAATTCGAATGAAATCCTATTGGACACCGATCGAGAATACTATACAAATTTTATATAGTTTTGTGATTGGCTAGAGATAGAAGAATATGGAGTTAGAGAGAAAGAGATCGTAGACGAAGTAAGCAAGGTGATGAAAAGCTCAGTGATTCATTCTGCTACGACTTTCCATAGCGGCGATGTCGTCAACCGATATGAGCTTTTCGATCGGGATACAGGACAGTTCACCGCCTACGCAGGACTGTGGCTGTTGCCATCTCGCCTCTCTTTCAGCCTCTTTTGCCTTGACCTCGGCTTCGCGAGCACGTCTCTCCTTTAACTTTAGCGAGAATATCGCCACCGAACGTGCTCTTTTCATCAGACTCTGCTTGACTCTCGTCTTCTTAGCTTCGCGTTCTTCCTTCGATGATTTTTCATCCTCTTGACTGGATACCGTGCGAGTCGAGTCGGAGAGACCGCCTCCAGTTGCTTCCATTCCCGAAGAACGACGATCTTGAGTTTCTCTCTGCTGGAGATGATGCTGCTGTTGTTGTTGTTGTTGTTGTTGTTGTTGTTGTTGTTGTTGTTGTTGTTGTTGTTGTTGTTGCTGTTGTTGTTGCTGCTGCTTTTCTTTTTCCTTTTCTCGCTCACGAACCCTCTCTTTTTCCGGTGAGAAACGAAATTTTTGATTCCTGTGCGCCATTGCCCAGGGTGGGGCGGATCTGTAAAAATAAAAAAAGCGAACATACTATTTGACCAACGAAACGTTGCAGTAGCTTTTTATGAAAGTGAATATGTATATGACGGATTAAGATACAATATTGTGGATTCATTGGAGATACACGAGTCATTAAAGAATGGTATGTATAATTAAACGTAATAGATCCAGCGTCCCTAAAATTTGATCCTTTGTAGATTTCGTATTATAATTTTGTATACAGAGTATTTATAATGGTGATTTTAAATATTCTCTATATTGAGAGTGTTTTCATATTCGCAAAATTAAAATTTCCAGGGCTCACTCAGCAAAGCATTCAGCGGAAAAAAGAGTTGAGAGAGGGAGCGATCCCACAACTGTTCCATTTACTGATCGCGGCCATGGAGATATTTTTGGCCAGACTATGTAGCAAAGGATGTTTTTTTGTGTCGAGTATTATGTTTTGGGACCAAAAGGAGGATTTCCGTTGCCAAGGAAAATACCTCAAAATTGTTGGCAATAAGATATCCTGTTTTCACGGAATAATGAATTGTGGACAAGGAGGTTTATCTGGTCAATGAATTAACAAACTGATATTGATAAAAGAATCAAAACCGAGTTATGAGTATCTACAAAGTCATCTCTTGAAATTTCAAGACTCGAGAATACCTTGTTCGTGAAAAATAAATAAAAACATACTAGCTAAATTAACATGTGCCTTTATGGATTTCATTGGGTTTTCCGTCTATAAACATCAAATTCGCAATCATCGACAAACAATTTTTGACGCAAATGGCAGAATTACTGAAAAATATCCAAGGAACATGTGTAGAGCTTCATAAAAATGATTGAGTACTCGTGCGATTGATAATCAATTAATTTGTCTCGAATAATGCTAGTTTCTGCGAGGTTAAGCTTCACAGTACTCTGATCATGGCAAAGTCGCAACCGCGCGCTTTTTGAAATAATAAATTATGCTTTTTGGAAAGCTAACCTCAGAAATCCAATATTAGTGCTTGAAAATGTTGTGTGGGAAAAGTTTTTTTTAATATCTGATAAAAGTCTTGAGCGATCAAATGTACAATTATGTGCAACTAAAACGCATTCTTTTAGCAACCCTCCCGAGAAAGTGTACAGTTACAGTAAAGCATCCAAGGGAGTTACCGATGGAACTACTTTTTCATGACATTGTAGTCAGGCAGAGGGTGCATTCGATTTGGACGCCTACACTTATAAGCGCCAACAATAATCTCACCGAACTGTTTGCCATTTTGAATGTTTTGTTTGAACTAATAAAATATTGTAGGTTAGTAATATACACGTCCACAGCGTTCGTTTTGGGCATGGGGCCTAAACAGAGGGAGACCAAACTGTGGGTTACAGGAATGGTACAACATTTGTGAACAGTAGTGTTTTCGTTTTTAGCCGGGAGTGGCGGTGAACACAGCAATCTATCTATCTCGAGAATACTACTCTCTCTAAATGTAACCAATGCTGCTTCTATTCCCGGTTCGAATTACTCGTGAATAGAAGCATCATTAATTAAATTTCGAGGAAGTGATATTCTCTCGATAGATATTGCTGTGTTCAATGTCACTCCCGACTAAAAGCGAAAGAGCTCTACTCTCCACAAATTTGTTACCATTTTTCAGTATGCTGTCAGTGGAGTTTGGTCTCCTTCTGTCTAGGTTCCATGGTTTTGGGAGATGGTACGATTGAGCGTTCGCGCTTTTGCTGCCCGGGCCCAGTAGAGAAAGTGGGTTGTTGGTGAGGGCCAAGAAAAGTTACTGAACTATCTGAACGCAGCCGTGAGCTCGGTTTGATAGGGTTCAGGGCGTCAAGTCAAATCCTAAAACTATTCCTTACGAGTGCTGTACGCGCGTAAACGCCCAGCGCAAATACACCAGCAATAATAAGGGGTTATGCATACCGAAGTAAATCGCTATCCGATGAAGAGGCGAGTTCCTTCGAGGCGATGCAATCGGTCGATCTATGAAGGGTGAGCTCATCACCACTACTGCTTCCGGTTCCGGTACCACCGATCTCAGAGTCGCTGGTTTTTCTTCCACCACCGTCCAAACCAAGTTTCCTGACCCAGTCGATGCCACCGTGTGGACCGATCGTCAGATGATGACTGTACTGGTCAGCGCTTGGCGAGGATTCGTGCTCGCTCGTTAGCCAATCCCTCGATCGTCTTCCTGCGAATAAAATGAATTTTCTACGTAGAAATCTCCAGTTCCGAGGGTAAGTGAAGAATAGATGGACAGTTACCTTTCTCACCACCGGGAATCGAACATCTCGGCGTATTGTGAAGATCGCGCGAGCTACCAAGGTTGTAACTAGTTGGAAATGGGCTCGATGTTTCGTTGGTGCTACCAACGCTACCGGGAGTTCCAGGTGGCGGTGGGGTCTCGGCGATTCTAGGCACCGTTGCCGCACTCGGAGTTGGTGGACTACTCGGCGTTTGGGCTCTCGATAGCAATACCGGGCTTTCCACTTGACTCGAAACACCCGTTGGTGGCTCGACGGTGACGCCATTCGTGGCGTCATTAGCGGCTGCCGCAGCGTTGGATGGTTGATCTTCCTCGCCTTCGCCGTCTGCTGGATGGACGACGAACCTCCCTGAGTTTAGATTCGTATCAATACACGTACGAGAAATGAATTAGAAAAGGGATTGACAATAAGCAACGTTTGCGATCCAAGAAACATTCATCTTCAGGCTTTCCTTTTTTTGCTGAGGTAGGAAGGTAGCACCAAGGACCAGGAGGTTATATCGTATCTCTGGAACGCATATGTCCTCTCTGGGACGAAAAATTACCTATAACCGTTGGTGGCTGTTGCTCGGGCGAAGGTGTCGAAGAAAGCCTCCTAACGGCCTCTCTCCTCAAAAATTCTACTTTCGCCATCTCCGTCGCGACCCAATTCGGTAGATCCGGAATGGCGCATATTATCACGAAACGTATAGCTAGCATAATATGCTCAAGGGCCACGATTAAAAGGATCGTCTGGGTCGCCGACATCTCCGGGAACATTCGTTGTACCTGTCCGCTAAGGGCGATAAGTGCACAATTCACGAGTATCGCCACCAATCCCATAGCTTCCATAGCGTTCTATACGAGAAACAAAATCAGTTTTTGCAGGAAGTACTAGATCCATTGGAAAATTTTCTTCGCGAAGACGATTGGAGGTCGACTCGGTCGGTAACAAAAACTGTAAATCATGATATTCAAAGATTCATTCATTTTTCGCATGATATTACTAACTCATTGTCTATATTCGTTTGTTGGAACAATCTGCTTGCAACATTCTATAAATCGGTTTATAAATAGCGTTATTGACCGAGGAAGTTATCCGATGGTAAGATTGCTTTGAATTGATTACAAAACAATATAATCGATTATTATAACCAATCGGTAATGATAGAGTGTCATCAAACAATTTCGTTGGTAAATAAAATTTATCAATAATATCAATAATATCTAAATATATCTATTAACAACGTTTACCAACGAAAAGTGACATTGCTTTTTTCCGTCCTATTATTTAATTTCTATCTTTTGGTTTATTCAATTAATTTTACCGTAATAAAATTAAAAAAAGAATCTTATCATTTTTTTTTTTTCATTCGTACTTAACAACGTTTACCAACGAAAAGTGACATTGCTTTTTTCCGTCCTATTATTTAATTTCTATCTTTTGGTTTATTCAATTAATTTTACCGCAATAAAATTAAAAAAAGAATCTTATCATTTCTTTTTTCATTCGTACTTGCCAAGTTCCTATGCTCGAGACTCGTCGTCCGAATGGTCGTTGAAGAACGAAGCAGAGTTTGAAGGCGTCGCCTCGTAACTCGAGAAGATTGCCGAGGAGAGCGGCGAAAGCAGCTAGTGGAAAAGCTGACGAGAAGAGGCACACGTAGCCCAATTGTGAGAGCATCTCGAGATGTTCCGAAAAGGCTCCATCGTACTGAACAGTGAAAGAATTAATAATCATGAATCGACGAAAGTAAAGGTGAAAGAAAAAAAAATTTGTTCTACGACACAAAAATCACACGAAGAGACAATCCTTGGTGAGAAAAAAAGCACACACGTAACGATATTCTAAAAAGAAGCAAATGTAAAAAGTGGAAGAGTATGTTTTTTTTTTAAATATCATGAATCGTGGTAGAACGAGCTCGAGTCACTTAACGACGTCGTAAACAATTTTGAAATATAAATAAATGTAGAAAGGATTTCTTTTTTTTATGTTTTTTTTTTTAAAGAATGGTTATTGGTCCGATGTTTAACATTACCTTCTTTTTCATCTGTATCTGCGCTTCGACGATGGATACCGATTGGTGGAGGACACGGAATATAATATAAAAAAAATATTACAAAATGTTTTGTTGTTTTGTTGGTTTTGGTTTGGTTTTTTTTTCATGAGACATAGACACGACGAGTACAAGGACGATATCGACTACGAGAAAAGAAAATAGGGCCTGGTCGAAAAATAGGAAAGGATGTCGAATGACTTTTTTTTTAGGAAAATTTACTGACAACTCGCGTTTCGCCGCACGAAGAAGGCAATTGATGATTTCCTACTGTGCATGTGTTCATTCAATGTGACGATAATAATAATAATAATAATAATAATACCAATAATATTAAATAATATATTAAAAAATAATAATATAACGTTAATATTATTATTAATAATTAAGTATATTATTAATAACAATAATAATGATAATGTAAAAAGGCAAATGAGGATCGGCGAAATCTAGACCAAACCTTGAAAGTAACGTCACTAAGTAGAGAATTAGCAGGGTGTCCTACTCTGTAGAGTGAACTTTCGAGTTCGGCTTGGCTGACGTTTCTTGGTTGTTTGATTCCCCGCGCACCATCAGCGCTACCACCGTTAATGTCCTTCTCGTCATTTTTCCCATCGTCATCTGACCCGACTGTCTGCTCGGCCTGCTCGCCATTAGAATTGGAATTTTCCTCGCCAGGCGCTGGTCTGGCCTCGCTGGGACTCAAAGCACCGAAAAGCTCAAAGCTCATTCTTGCCAGACGCAATTGTTCGATCAGATACGGTATGGCTGATTCTTTGAGATTGCTGATTACTTGACGAGCGATTAGAAGTGCCGCCAGTTGCTGAGAGGCGAAGGAAAAAACAAATTTCGTTGGTAAACAAAAAATAATTGCATTTTTTTTTAAGTTGAAAAACAATCTTGGGCTGATAGAAGTGGTCTTCTCACCTCTTTGAGTCTTTCCTGATCCTGCAGGTAAAATGCAATGTAGAACAGTGACAAGAAGGAGTTGACGAACTGAAACTGAAAGCGACCGAATAATTATCTTTTACGAAGAATATTCTTCTACGTCGTATCTTATTACAAACTCGCGTGCTCATCGTTCGCGCTAAGAAAAAAAAGAAATATTCTACGGTACTTTGATCCGATTCGTTAATTTTAAGACTATTATCTACAATGAATAATTACCTACGTATATTATCATCGTAGTGAAGCTATGGATCAGATATGCCATATTAGAGACTAATTCGTTGCTTATGAAATATTACGTTATTGACAGTTTATGAATCGATAGATATTTTATTAATTAGTGAAATAATAATTCATCAATTGTTTACCCTACTTAGTTAGGTTAGACTTTAGTACTAGTTTAATCCATTAATAGCTTGGCTGGCCATATTTTTGCAAGATACACTTTTTGTAGAGCGTATAATTATCTACAAAAAAGATCTTATGCATAATACTGTTTGGCATAGCCATTTTCAAGAAAATTAGTGGTTAACATTTAGTTGTTGGAACACGTCGAAACGAACCAGCTGTTAATTGTTATTGTACAATAAACTGACGGCATACATGCATAGGACCTTTATTGTAGAATACAAATTACTGCATTAGAAAGGACTCTGGCATTTCTTACATACATTCGACCAATTTCCAAAAAAATTGAGTCAAAAAAATCCAAAGATTATTGGTTGGTTCAATTGGTTTTCAGGGAAACGATTGTGTCCAGGTATAATGTAATTAGTTGTGCTACACAATTTTTGAATATTTTCCCTGCACAAGCTATCACTGTTCAGTTATTCCACTAATTTAATAAAAATTCCATTGATTAATTATATCAAAGTAATTAGTCAACGACTTAGTAATAATTAATTCACATTTTACTCTCCAATACAGCATATCTGCTACGAGTGGGAGGTTACTTAACGAGCAATACATATTTGTGATATAATCTTTGGGATAAAATAACATTGTTCGTGCTGGCACAGAGACAGAACAGAGCTTTGGTGTATGTTGTATCGAAAGTATCAGTGTTTCCTAATAATTTATCATCACAATAAAAAATGAAAGGAAATTTTTGATTATCGTGACTGAAGCACCGATATCCTTGGTGGACACGATTTCATCGACGTATATTTTTTTCACGACAAAAAAGTTACATTAAAAATTTGTGCCTTGTTTATCACAAGGCTTATCTCTTAAATGATTAACAGTTAATATATTCGGCATGGATAATATACATGTATGTATTTATATATATATTATTATTGTATATTATTGTTCTCATTATTACCAGTGCCACCTTGCAGATCAGATGGTTCTCGTACTCGGTGTCAAGACGATAGTTTTCTGCGTCCAACATAAACAAAATCATAGATTCTAGATCTAAACCGAATGGCTTTAGAATGATTATATATTTTTTTTATTGATCGTTACGTTTCATCGCGATAAAAAGAATTGTTTAGAAAAATGAAATTAATTAAATTCTCGCTCGATAATGAGTAAATTATTTTTAAAACATTGTTTTTACATATCATTATTACGTTTTATTTATGTTTATTTTTTAAAAAAGATATATAAACATATATGAAGCCCCTGAATTTTTCTTTGGATTAATCTTATTGATTTTTGTTTACTATACTCCGTGGAGGTTCTTGAAAATTCTGTGTCCCGTAAATCTTCGCGGATTCCAAAACCTTCGGGTTTCATTTCCCACATATTTTCTAAATGGACACTAATGCTTTATTTTTTTTTTAATATAATGACTCATAAAATATTTCTGGCTAAATAGTGTCGTCTAATCGTGCACAGAGTATATACGATAATGTTAAAAAATCTAACAGTTCTGTAGGGATGTTGAAACATGTGGAAAGAGATAGAGCAAGTAAAATAAAGGTAGGGGATTTCTCATATTAGATTCTCGATTATTTTTTTTTTATCAATTGTTATGATATACAAGAATATTGAACGTACAAGAAGATAAGTTACACCGGCCTGTTTCATGTACGTGGCATGGAGTACAACCAATTCTCGATAAGTGAGCACATTTTTATTTTTCATATTCCGTGTCAAAGTAAACGGTTTTGACGTTGTGACACGATTCAGTTTACCCAATCGAAACCCAATCATAGAAAATTGACGAAATATAGAAATATCAACAATCCTAGTCATAATAAGATATATATTTTTCCGAAATATCAGACCTCTGTTCAAAGAAATTGTCATTCGTCGTAACTAGTACGTTCAGAGTCCGCGAGGTGGCGTTGACCCGAGCGCTCTCTCGCAGGCGAACGGTTGGTTCCCGTACACTATAAGGCTCTACCGATTAACCGATGTTTGTTACGTCCATCAAATCGGAATAATTTATAGAATTGAAGATAAGAACATCTGCGTTTTATTGCTACACTAAATAAAGGGTTTTTCGGTAATTATTTTGGTCAGATATTACTCATTCGTATTTTGACTCTTAGTTTAGACTTGGTCACATCTAAATCGAGAAACGGTTGTACGCCTATACGTATAAATAGTAAATTATACGAAATGATTGTAGCGAGTGAGGCGATTATAATGAACCTTCGTGTAAATATCGATACGGTATATACAAATTTATTTTATTTTATTTTCTCAACAAAAAAACAGTTTTCTTTTCTCTTACCCGCATCGTTCAACCAGACAGCAATTTTAAAGTAAGCTTCGTCCATCAGGGCAATCACAACAGCGAGCAAGACTTTTGGCACGTAACTCAGCCAGAAACCGTAACCCGCGGCCTCGAGACGAGCATCCCACCAGTCCTACAAAAAATCACCAATGCAATCAATATTTCAAAGTGACGTAAGCCATTAGAGGCACAAAATATTAAACCGTATTGCTGATATAAACCATCTCGAGAGATTAAATTTCAAGCTTCGGTCTTTACAAACAACGAAATATAACTACACGGAGAGAATTTCTTATTAATTTGTTACGGTGAAATCTCGGTAAAAATTGCATTAAAAATGTGAGCCCGATGATAAATGTGCAAACAGTCGAAAATTGACACTAGTTTTAAATATTTTACTTTCAGGCATGTAAAAATTGTAGCACGTAGCATAATTTTTACGCGCGTTACATGGAGCTCACGGATTACGGCCAGGCGACCTAGCCCTAACTGATTTTACTGTAAAGAACGTAACAATTTTGGTGAACGCACAACAAATTTCGGCTTCGTTTTTTAAATTTTCAAGACAAACACGCAAATTTCTCAATGTGCACCGTGCACTTTCATTCGTATCAGCCCTTTTTTCAACTTATTGTAGTAATGTTTACGTTTTACGAAAATTTACTGTTAATTTCAGTAAAAATTGTTGAAAATATTTTTTATTTCTGTCACGCGACAGTCAATTCTTACTCATTTCCATTAAAATGTATAATTTATTTTCTAAAAATCTGAAGAATTGCACATTTGTCACTCGGTTACTATGATTTCACAATAAAAATTACTTAAAAATTCATTCCGTGTATAAATAATTAATAAATAACTATAAAATAATTTATCATAGTGACCTGTATCTGAAAACTGAGAATCATGACGACAAAAACGAAGAAGAGCGATACTCCGATAACAGGCACGGTTAAACAGTAACGAGTGATATTTCGCTGCCAGTTGGGGTAGGTTGGCTCCAGACGTCCCGTTACAGGTGATATTTGCAGCGTACCCTGCAATTTTGCATTAACATTTTTTCTCCCCTTCTCGACTATTACACGTCAATTTAAGATAGATAGTCAAACGAGTAAAAGAATTAATATTTTTGGCGTAAAGAGTGGAAAGTTTGCGGAAATGATTGGGGAATTGAGTAAAGAGTCTTACCACAAAAAGAGGCCTAGGCTCCACCAAAAGATCGTCCCTCTGATCGAGCGTGCCCCATCTGTAAGCAAGTTCAGCGCCTCTTCGTTTCCAAGTCTCGAGATAAGCAGTTGCCCAGATTACGTTGAATACCGAAAAAAGGACGTACGCCACGTCCTCCACCGCCTGGTTCCTTCCGATGATGCCGACCTGTTTTGAAGTCGTCATCGGGGCGTCAATCGAAGGATTGTTAAAAGCGTAATCTTCATGGGTCAACGATACATCGAAGACGAGGGTGCGGAAAAATAGTAATTTATAAAAATTAGTTCTCTTTCGTTTTTCATTTTTCACCACTGCAGGTAAAGTACCAGAAAGAAGTGTGTATGTTAATTGCATTTAGATAGGAAGACTCAATTTAGTTAGTAACGAATTCCCACCAGGATTGGTCTTGATCCGCAGACTTTGTAAATATTTATTGTCCCGCCGAGTAGAATCGACAGAGGGACAAACGGATGGACCAGCGGGCGAACAGAGAAGTCGATGGACACACAAGAGATGGCATTGCGAAAATGCTTTAAACATATTCTAGGGTATTGAAGACATTTCCATGATCGTTGAACGTTCGAATTTTCGAAAATTCCAATTACAATACGTTCGATTCTTACGAATGGTCGTATGTGTTAGATGATAAAGTAAAATGAATGTAAGACTAATTACCCAGTATATGACACCCACTACAGCTGGAACTACGAGGGCGGTGGTGTAGTGTCCGAGCCAAGCAAAATACATGGTAATCTTTACACCGAAATAATTGCAAATGTCGTCGAGTGGCTGAGGTGATAGAAAAGCACGGACCCAACTCTTCTGAAGCTTCTCCAGGGCAGGCAGTTCGTGCAAGGGGAAGACCTGCATAAAAAAGGGCCAAGCATATCTTGAGGTTAGGTCATCTATTAGCCTCGGCTCACGGCCAAGTTCGTAAGTTCGCGGGCAACTCTCTCGGTCGGTAACCAAACTTGTAAAACTCTTGTTTTAAGGTGCCCCGAGGCTTTCCAACAAAGGAAGTTGGAAGTGTGCTAAAACAATGTACGAGTGTAATTTGCATTTCCCTTCTTTTTAGTATTAAATTCTGCGGAATATTTCAAAATAATTGTTTACAGTTTTGTTTACCGACTGAGCAGATTTTCGCGCATAGACAAGGGAGATTTTATTAACGAATCTTGGTTATCTAGTCCATAGAAATGGTTCGATATTTTAATTTGAAATGCTGTATCGTATCGACCTGTGATATTATTCCTGCTGAGACACACTTCGGGATAATTGCCTGGCCCTCCACGAGTTTGAGACCGGGAAGACTTGGCAGATCGTGTGGATCCGCTCGCAAGGTATGAAGTAAATGTAGAACCAGTGACTGTCGTTCCTGCGTTGTGAAGAATCGCGTCTCATCGTCGCTTCCCTCGAAACAGCTTGCTTCCGTGCCTACGAATTCCTTGAGGCCACCGCCGTATTCTTCCCTCAAGACTTTCGGCAGATGAACCTCCTCCGCGGCTTTGAGAAGTCTATCGATAGAGTAAAGAAAATGAAATTACTCGGGCTTTACTTCACCGTAGAGTTTTTCTTTGTTTTCGCGAACATCTTTTTGAGGATTTTGGAGATTAAACTATGCAAAGTCTTCCAAAATGGCGATACATCTTAGTGTTCCAAAATGGCTGCGCTCGCGCGCATGCGCATCTGCGTATATCGTCAACCAATTCAAACGAGTTTAAACGATCGTACTTGAGGTTCGTGTCAAGGACCTCAACACCAAATCCTTCTCGAGATCTACATTTTTATTCAAACCTCTCAAATATGTCGAATTAAATGTATGATACGTTCGCAGTTTTGTAAATTGACAACTAAAAACTTTCAATATTTTATTTCATAAATAACAAAGGGTAGAACGATAGCTGGTACAGAGTTGGGCGATCACTCATAAAATGGATTAGATTTAAGACCACCTCAAATTTTACAAAATTCACAATTTTTCGAAAGATTGCTATTTTTAATCCGGAAAACAATCAAGGAATTTAACCTTGCATAATTCTGGCTCGTAAAGTTTGCTCATCGACCCAATTTCCTTCGCGTACACGCGAAAATCAAGGAAGCAACATGCTGACAGAGGGCGCTTTGAGGGTGGGTCAAAACCATGCAAGATGTAACAAGATGTAAATTTCAATTAGCAGGTTTATTTTTCCTACTTTTTGTGAAACTTACATGGAAAAGGGTGCTGTCAAATAGAATCCATAACTGTCGGAAGAAGCGTGATGGCGTACGTGAACCACGACTCCCGGTGTACCGGCCCGTAGCCGTCCGAGAAGCCACATTAGCGTCTCGTCGCTCACACCACTTGGAAACATCATAACTACGTCGCATTCCTGTTGAAAAATAAATTTTATCTTTTCTTTCGTCTTGCGAATACTCCTTATTATTTTAGAAACTATTTATGATGTGACATTGATACCGGTGTATTGATTGAGGCGACGTTACTCATTTAGGGACAAACACTGGGATACATTTGTTTCAAGGTGTGTGAAAATTTATATAAATAAAATCTAAAATTCATATAAAGTGCACTTTTAAATGAAGTTTTTAAGGTAGTTCTATCGTGACATTAAAATTGGAAAATTATTTTTCAGTTTTTTTCACATACAAACTCGTTTGCGGGCTCAAGTTAATAGAGAAAAAATATTGCAAATTGACTAAAGAACAACATACGCCAAATTCAAGGTCATCCAAGGTAATATGTACTTGCTGTATAATTACAAAAAATGCGAAAATTTTTTTCTTTAGATTTTTTTGAAAATTTAAATAAAGCTTCTTTGATGTTGCATAAAAATGTATGCAAAGTTTTAGAAGGTTTCACCAAGTAGAAGCCAAGATATTTATGGATGAAAATGCAACCTTTAACACGCCCCCTTATGAGAGACTACCGAAAATTCTGTTTTTCACCAATAAATATCTCAACTTTCGCGTGGGAAAACCTTCCAAAAATTATTACACACGTACATAATGACATCAAAGAAGATATATCCAAACTTTCAACAAAATCTTAAGAAAATGATAAAACGACAGAACTACCTTAAAAATGTTTTCAAGTTACAGAGCTTATTATTTACGGTTGCGGATTTCAAATTGAACATTGAACATTTTCATGTTGAAAATGATATAATTAACCCTCCCATACACACTATAATCTGCGCACCTCCCCAGACACACATGGGCCTATGCTTTCCCACCGTTTTTTTTTATCATACTTAGATTTGTTTAAAAAATCTGAAAAAAATCAGAAGAGTAGTTTGGGGTTTATAGAAAGAGAGCGTGCATTGGGTGATGGATAAAAATTTATTTTTATTATTGTTATTTAATGGAAACCGATCGAGACCTAGCGATTTATAGAAACAAGCTGGACAACAGAGACCC
Source organism: Netelia fuscicornis (assembly GCA_946811545.1). Lineage (NCBI taxonomy): Eukaryota > Metazoa > Arthropoda > Insecta > Hymenoptera > Ichneumonidae > Netelia > Netelia fuscicornis. The sequence goes on along the minus strand of OX328014.1, from coordinate 13,744,977 downwards.
ATGTGTGTCAACGGAGGGTTAATACGAACGTTCGATGAATAAGTTATATGCTTTGGGTGAAAAGTGGATTCACCCAAATGGGGAAGTCGATATGAATTACAAAAAAAAAAAATTGTTTGTTCTAATTAAAAATCAATTTTTAGAACTTTTCAAGTCTTTTTTTTCATCTTCAAATCGATTATTTCAAAACTCATAATGGCAAAGTCAAAATGGCCGAACGAGCACTACAAAGTAAATAACTTTAAGTGTGTTTTTTTTACAGTTCCAGTATCGGCGAAGGTCCCGCCAAGAATTTAAACCGAGTAGTTGAGAACATTACCGCGAGATGGACATTCCGGTGTGCCAATCTCGCTTGCGTTGTCCCGTCCGGGCACCTCTAAAGTGACGTGGTCACGCGAACAAAATCGACTCGGATATTCGTGCGAGCGCGAATTAAACGAACGTATGAATAATTCGTGTAGTGTCGTAAGTACTTAACTTTACAAGGCTAAGTCCACAATCGATATTCGACGTTTTGAGTAGAACAAAAGAATACGGAAAAAAGAAAACATAAAACCGACACAACAGGATTCGCGAAAATGCAAAATTATTTGTAAAAGACTCGGTGTTAAATTAACACGGTGGAGGAGAGTGTTGTGACTAGAGGAATGACTATGAACAGGGTGATGTCAATATCAGATAGGGACGCAAAGAAGTGTGGCGAGGAAGTGGTGGGGGTAAGGGTAAAGGATCGATTCGTCATTGGTGTGTCATCGAACTCGTGGAACCCGACAAAGCGCTTTCGTAACGGTCGTTGTCTTATTCGCGCAATGTATGTGCGAAAAGTACGTATGCGATTACATACGTTCAAGTAGACACTGCCATAACCTAGAAATATATATATAGATATTTACGAGGCACCTAATCGATAATAATAATGATAATAGCGCTAACGATAATAATAAGAATAATATTGATTAATAATGCTAGTAATAATAATAACAATAATACCTATCAATAAATAAGTGTGGGATTGAAAACGAACGTACGAAAAATGGGCGGAACGGCTGCTGACAAAATGGCGGTAGCGCGGAGATACGATTCGCAAAATGGCAGCTAGCAGAGTTTGCACAAAGGAGTTTAGAGGAGACATTTTTTATCAAACGGTTAATTCCCGGATACTTAAATCATCGCTGTCATAAAAAAAATATTAAAAGTGTATTTACAAAAAGCAGATGGTCAAAATGGACGCTTCCAAGATGGTGTAATGCCAGAATCATGAATGAAAAAAATAGAGATTGCCAGAAACGCGATAGACAAATTGGCAGTTGCCCGAACGAAATTTTGGGCTTAAACGAAGAGTGCCAAAATAGCGTCAACGGGAATCGATCTTCCAAGAATTTAGATTCTGGTAAGGAAGAACGTCACGAATTTCGATGTAATCCAGTTGGTTCTTAGTTTATTTACGGAACTGCTTCGCACTACCCGGAACGTTTCGCCATTTTGTCAATGCTACTTTTTCGTTACCCTTGGCACTTCCCAAATATCCTAGCCACTGGCTTCGCGATAAGGAAAACGGAAAAGGAACCAAGAAACGCGAACGGGCATTTTTCTTTTTTTTTTTTTGAGTAATCGCACCGGGCTTGATTCCGCCTACCGAATTCTGGCACGAGCCAGCATGTTATTCTGGCCTCGATCCAAGTTGTGTGCCATCAGGCAACCCCCCACCCCACTTCTCCACCCGTTTCGCTTTCGATTTTTCTCTCACTCGTCGCTTGTGTCCGCATATCTCACGTATATGTATCATACAAGAATCTCCTACACCCAATGCACACATTGTACGTCGAGGAATAAGTAGGGGCGTTACACGCTTGACCCAAGCGTTTACGTCCACCACCACCTCTTCCATTCTACCCTTTCTCTTTTCTCGTAGGTACCCTTTTTTCCTTCTTTCTGTTCATGCAGATTCATATTTCTATCTCGTGGTTGGTACAGGCTACATATTTCTGTAGCGGTATTTGCATTGGCTATACAGAAGTGTGCTCATTAACCAAGAAATTTTGTCGAGATGGGTTTTTTAGCATCCTGATTAATCTCGGTCCTGCGGTCAATGAGTTTAGTAATTGGGAGGATTTTCGTTGAGATTCTGAACGAACCTACGAGTTTTCGTTTTGGTAGCAGAAATATTAAGGGGGTTACACTTTTTGCATATTTGCTGGAGCTTTTTATCCTCAGGCATCTGCACAATTGGGTGACCTCTGGGAGACTTTCGACGATCACTGTTTTAGTTTTAATTTTCCGCGGAGGTGAATCGATTCTGATCAATTATTCGAGAATCTTCGATGAACTGTGGAAAGCTTATGAATTTTAAAGAGAGATGGTACACTCGATGGACGAATCGTCAATTCTTGAGGTATAATTATTTAGGCTTGAGTTAACTGGGCAACATTCTACGAGTTTTGTTTCTTCAACGGATCGATTAGTTTCGAATATCGTAGCGATTTTAGGTTCGGTCAGACATCAACTTTCTTTGTCCTTTTGTACTTAGGCGTGTATCCAAAAAATTCCGACCTGGAAACGAATGTGCCAATTATAAAATATGATTTCTTTTTGTATAATCGAAGCTTATAAAAATTGTACCGATAGGTAAAAATGCTGGTTACAAATTGTAATGCAGGAGGACATTTAATAATAACTATATTAGAATGCAAAAAAAGGAATTAATTACTTTCGTGGAGTAATTGTAAAATAATTAATTATAAATGATACTTTCGATAAAAAATAACTCGATGAAACCGCGGTTAATAAATGGCCAAACTGCAGAAACAATCGATAGACAATTTCATTCTGTTTTAAAAATTTCATGATGGAAAAAACCTCTTTCCTCGATGGTCTGACCAATACGGGATTCCACTACTAGCTAGTTGAATCCATGACAGAACCAAACCTACTTCGTATTGAGGCATTGGAGCTTTATGCCCGAGTCGCGATTCAGAAGCCGAGTGAAAAGAGGCCGTCTATGGTGAGATCGTTTCGGTGCAACGCTGTGAGTTTGGAGATAAGGATGCTCGACTTAAGCACTTATGATACGGTTTCAACACGGAGGCTTAATTCCTTCCGCCTCGTTGAAGTTCATGGATATTGAATTTGGTGTCTTATCATCGAGTACGAGGGCCAAAGTGCATTTGACGTTAGAGCCTTACGAGACGTTGCATTATTGCAGATACGATTATGGATTCGGCACTGTACTCGAATAAGATTTTAGTCGAATTGTATTTCTCAAGTACTGACTATTTGCTTCAGGATAATTTCTTTCTTCTTCTACAAATTCTATGAATTGAGTACTTTCGATTATTCTGGTGTGGGATAATAAAAATGATTCTATTTTATTTTTGGGTCATATGACCCAGGGAGATATTGGCCACAACATTAATCTCCTGGGTTATATGACCCAGGGGGATATTGGCCGTGAATACCCTGTCGTAAGTCGTTGAGTTTATCAGTAATCAATAATTAGAAGCTTAAGAAGGTTTATCTGGTCAACGAATTAACAAACATGTTGATGAAAAAATCAGAATATAGTTATCAGTATGTACAAAGTCATCTCTTAAAATTTCAAGACTCAAGGATACTTTGTGCGTGAGAAATAAATAAAAATATATTTCCTAAATTGACACGCCTTTATGGATTTCAGTGGTTTTTCAGTCTATAAACATTAAGTACATAATCATTCACAAATAGTTTTTGACGAAAATTGCAGAATTAATAAAAAAAATATCTGAGGAGCATTTGCAGAGCTTCATAAAATCGATTGAGTACTCATGAGATTCATAATAAATTAATTTGTCTCGAATAATTCTAATTTATGCGAGGTTAAGCTTGACAGTAGTCTGATTATGGCGACGTCGCAACCGCGCGCTTTTTGAAATAACAAACTATGCCTTCTGAGAAACTAATCTCGGAAATCAAATATTACTGCTTAAAAATGTTGCGTGAGAAAAGTTTTATTAATAGCCGATAAAAGTCTGGAGGGTCCATTAACTAATGAAAATAACATCGAAATTTACTGAGGAGGTCTGTTTTGCGCTAATTTTGATTCATTTCGAGGAAATAGCAGTGGGCCATATTGGCCACTGAGGCCATAATACCCGTACTTACTCCATATATAAGTTGAGTACTTTCGAGTAGTTTGGAATTGAGTTATAAAAACGGTTGTATTTTATTTTTATTCCTTTTTCACTTTCTCTCTTCCAGCCCGCCCATCGTTCCGATCTTGTCATGTACTCGCGGGCGATTTATATCCCACGCATTGTATGGCGTTCGCACGAGGACAAAGGAAAACTTTAGAAAGCTTGTGCCAATAGAGCGAGTGCGTCCGACGTCTGGACGTTCCCACGGGGAATCCCAAAGATTCCGACAGACCGACCTCCCGCTCAACGATTCGATGCGCCAGTTGGTGCGCGGATTAGTGGTCACAGTTTCAACCGTTGGTCGCGCAAAATGCTACTTAGTTCGATGATGGACGGAAGCGGGCGCCGGGTACTCAGTTACGGCTACTGGTTAATGGATGGGATTGTGTTGAGAGAAGGTTGCCCTCGCATGAGGTACGTTTCGAAGAATCGTGTCTATTCAGGTAATTTGTACTTGAACTTGAAGTTATCAGTGTACTCGAGAACTTAAGTCACGCTCAAGGATACTCGACGAGCCATTTTTAATTTCTCAATATATTTCACGCGTTAGCAGTTTTTTAGCCTTGCTCTTAGGGTACTTGGAAATTGAGTACAGCCTCGACATTTTCGATATCTTTTTTCTGAGTACCGTGATGATATTGGGCACTTGATGAGAGGAAAGTTGTATCGTTGCGAAGTTAAAGCTCTGAGTACTTTTTCTCAGTACTTATCTTTAATGCTTTGTCCGAGCTATCAGCATGTATCTGAGTACTCTAGAGTCAATTCCAATAACCTCTTTTACCTTTCAGTCCATCGACAAACTCGAGACTTGAGTACTGGTAAGTTTTATTGACGTGAGTTGGAAGTACTGCGAATACTGCTCCGAGTACTTTCACATAATAACAATATGAGTTTGAACGTGTCGATGAATTTGAGAACTCGTCTATCGGACTATTGAATATAAAGAACGAACTTAAAAACCTCCACGATTCTTTTTGAGTACATACTAATGTTGTAACGTACTTAGACTTCAGTACACGAACAAATCCCAAAATTTTCCAACGGTATGATTGCATGCATAGAAGTTTAACAAATTATTCCTAATTGTAGTTGCGTTTTACACCGGGCGATGTACTTAGATTTTAGAATATTGATGTACTCAGGGATTTTTTTTCAAAGAAACTAAACAATATATACAAGTATTGAGCACTGTTTATGAATTTTATCAGAGATGTACTAAACAAAATGGCGACTTCCCAGCATTTCCTAGTTGCTCCTTTCCTTTTTCATTGCTGCCTAGCCGAACCCATAACTACTGCAATTTCAAAGCTACGACAATGAACCAAAAAGAATTCGATATAGTATGATAATAGCTTCGACACTGCGTACTATTTTTTTAAATTGATTTTTGCAAAGTAGCGTGTTGTTGAACAAAAATTTTGACAGAACGCAAAAAAATGCATGTAAATTGTTAATAACATTTGAATTATGCAAGATAAAAGCCTCTAGGGTAGTTTACCCTCTTAATACTTATGCGTACATGTCTGAATACCTTCGTTCTAAATGTAACTAAATGGAGGTGCGTCGATAATTTCAAGGATTTGAGTACAGAACGATTTTATTCTCGTGAGTTCGACGAGCTATGGGTACTTGGTTGACAATGAGTACTTTTCGTACCACGACCTTTCCAACTCAAGTACAACCATCTCGAGATCCCATCTATCGAACTGTTCAGTAATCATAGAAAGCTTAAAACCCACGAGTACTTTTGTAAGTACAGTATGTAATTAGATACTAAGTACGCGTACTGATTCCAATATTGCCCTACCAGCATGATTGCACCCACACAAGTTACATGTCCTACATTTTCCTCGATTCACCGTACAATGTACTTAGATTTTTGAACATTAATGAACTCGAGGATCAAGTATCGCATAAATAACACTGTCCACGATTGCGAGTACCCATAATTGCGTTTTCAAGTACTTTTCATACAGTCCTACACGAATCTCTTTGTCCCGATTCTGGTTACGTCAGTGCTAACAACTGGGAACTAATGTAAGTCAATTTTTTTGGAGCTTTAGGAACGAAACGAGGGAGTAACTGCTTCGACTAATATCGCCTTTTCTTAAAAGCATGGTCGATGTGGTTGCGCGCGTAGGCAGAGTATACCAACAATGTAGCCGATCAGGTTTAATCAATAAACGAGGAAAAGGGTGGCATAGAGAGAGGGTAAAATGGAACAGATGCGACTCAGAGATGAAATTATATACCGAGAGAAATAGTCAGTGAAATCGAAGGGGAGGGGGACATCAAACGTGACGAGAATGCAAACTAAAATGTTGTTTAAAAAAAAAGTGTTTTTTTCTCCATTGTATCCAAATGTTATTGCTTGTTTGTGTGTAAATATCGAACGACACGTACTTGAGTCGGAACCTTTTGTATCCATAGGCGGCGGGGGGTCATCAAGTGGCCTGTGCACGGTATTTTTCGTCTCAGGAGGCGTGACGCTGTAAAAAAAACAAGTACTGCATATTATTTGGGCAAATAAATATTATTATTATATTTCTTGGTTTTTATCGATTTGAATGATAATTGAGTAACGCGTGTTGATTTTTTCCGAGGATTTAGATTTAGTATAAATGCACGTTACGTGCGATATTTGTGGAGAAAAGTTTGAAATATTTTTGAAAAAATGGCCAACTGAGCCATTTGACTGTATTCCCAAAAATTTTCCGGAATTTTGTCATTTTTTTTAGATTGTAATAATATTTGAAAGTATATTATGTGGATTTATTGAAGTTTTTCTTTTTTTGATAATTTTTCTATTTTCTATTTTGGTGCGTGGAGCGAAATTTTTCTTTGTTGGACAATGCACAATTTCCTATGTTATGCGTTTAACCCTCAGTAGTCACACTTATTGTTAGCTACAATCACGTTACAGTCATACTGGGTCCATGGGACCCAGGTGTTTTTAAATTGTTATAAACAATAAAATAATGCATTGAACGATGTAAAAAAAAATACTGAGGTATAATTTGAACCTTGTTTAATACAAGGATATTGGTTAGAAATCAAAAATTAAATTTTAAATATGTAACAAAAATTATGCAAAAGAAAACACGTGAAAAATGACGTTTTTTTTTTACAAAAATTGCTGTAACTCTTGTAATTATTGACAAAAAAAATGGTTTTATAATCTGGAAACAATGTATTTTGAAATAGACATAGCGTTTTCTGTGGACTTTTCAAAAAGTATATTTATTCCATCCAACGCAGTTGCGATTTGGAAGGAAAGAATGAAACAAAAATCCGACTAACGATCCGATTCAAAATCTACCTTCTCGTTACTGAAGTTGAAGATCCAAACTATCGTTAGATGGCGCCACAAAACCCAATTGATGGATTTTAGTGAGCACTATTCCAGATCAAAACAGGGCCCGTGGACCCAGTGTGACTATTAAGGATTAAACGTATTCTCTCGACTGCATGGAAAAACGATTGAAAAATATCGAAAGAAAAAAGAAATTACAAAAATCGAAAATTATTTTATTTAACGATAAAACCAGGAATTCCTAGTTCTTTTTAAATTTTATTTCTATTTCATATTACAATCATCAGAATTCTGTAAGATTGCAGTATATTGACGCTCCATTATAAGAACAGAATTAATTATATACTGCCACACATTTTGTTAAAATAAACAAACTTCATTTGCAACAAAAAGCAAAATTTTTCCCATGAATACATTTTTTAAATTAAATCAAATTCCATTTGTCAAACGACACAAAAAAAACTCTGTATTTCCTCTCGCCATTTTTTCCCCTGCACCTCAGTCACCTTGAACTTCCCCCAAAGATGAAATAAAAAAAAAAAAGAATTCTTGCATTATCGCGAAATGGTTTAATATTGAAGATAATCTAACGATATGGGGAGATAAGCTGTTGTTATTACTCCAGAATTCATGTTCTATTGTCAGGCACGAGGAAGCTGCTTCGAGACTTGGTCCAAGCTTCGTTAGTCCAGCTACCAAAAGCAATTATCTCTGGGATTCGGGGATAGACATTAGACGTTATACAATCATTCGTTTTATCGAGTGACCGTTACAACGATACTGCGTTATCTCCGAGTCTTGATTACGTACGGTAGGTCTGGAACGTGGAATAGATTATTATTGAGGCTGAAGTACATCGTCAAGGACAAAAAGGATTTACTGCAAACGTCTTATAACACGTCACAGGATATCTTTGAGCTGCCGGAAGAACGAGGAGAAAAAGAAGAGGGGTGGGGGGTTGAATCGCAAGGGATGAATCTATGTATACGTGGGGGGGGGGGGGGGGGGGTTAGAGGAAACGACAGAGTAAGAGAGAGGGAAAATATATCTTTCCTACCCTTCTCGAGTTCTCCCTCTCATTTTCTTTATCGAACGAACTCTGTGACTGCGAGTCGGCTGGAGGGGAATTCGAGAGGCCTCGTGGATGGATGAACCGTGTAGGAAGCAAATGCATAAGTACTGGTAGCAATAGAGAATAAGGTGGAGAGAAAATAAAAAAGAAATGAAAAATGAGGAGAAAACAAGAACAGAAAATTTGGGAATGAATAAAAAATAAGTTAAATTAATTTTACAGGCAGAAACGAAGTTGTAGGAGTGAGTACATGGAAGGAATGAGAAAAGGATTGATAGCAAAAGAGTGGATGAACGAGCGGGAGCGAAAAAAAATAAATAAAAAAAAATTGAAAATATTCGAAACTCCAAAAAAAAAACTCGAATTTTCTTAAATACGTTTCAAGCGAATTCGAACATGTTCGAAGTGGTTTGTACGTTAATAAGTACGACAAATTGTGAAAATATCGGAAAATTGAAAATTAAGTTATAATAATAAACCACCGAGTTGTCTTGGGATTGGTGAAGTTACGTTCAAAATAATTTTTAAGAACGTATGCGAATACGAACATTGACATTATTTGTATTCGCTATTTCATATGAATCGAATTAATTTTTATTTTCATTGAGAAATGTGTTTGCGTTTGTTTCAATAAAAAAAAACGATAAAACGAAGTAAAAAGGTTTTGACCTCGAAATGTTTTAGAAATGTCCCAGAACGAATTCGAAGATGTTCGAAATGATTTGCAAATGGAAAAGTATAAAAAGGCTCGAAGGTATCATAAACCTGGAAATGAAAGTGCAAGGATAAACTACTGAGATGTTTTGGGTTCGATGAAATGATGCTCAAGGCAACTCTGAGAATCTATTCCAAGGTGTTCAAGGTTTGCAGCAAGGAAATAGGTTACGTTTTCTTGAAAAAAGAACTCGGTAAATTGAAATAATTTTTATACGTATTTGACAAGTATTTAAGGGGGGTAACCACATTAAGAGGTTTAAAAAAATGATTTTTTTATTGCATAAATCGTTAGCTTAACTATTCAAGAATTTGTTGTCAAAATTTCAAAGCTAAATTCGCATTAACGTAAGTTTCGTTTCGCAGCAGGTGAGTTTTCTCAAAATGACTTTTTTACATTTGCGGGACGGTTCACTCGAAAAGTAATGAACCGATCATTATGAAAATTGACAGTTTGATTCTGCATAAGATCACGAAATATATGAACCAACTTTTAAGACGATATCATGATGTCAAGGGTATCTTTTTGCATTATTATTGAAAATAATAGTGAAATTAGAAGTCAACTTTTCTAGCACGTTCAAAATTTTCTAATTTTCATTATTTTCATCTGCATTCAGGTCCATATTCTTAGAAAATAAGTTATTAATATAAAATAAAAGCCTTTTTGATTTCAGATAAAAATTGGACTGGCTACCGCGTCCCGCAATTGGAGAACTCTAGTTACGACGTTCAGTGGATATCAGTGCGTAACTTTGTTATTTTTGGCTGAAATGGTTCAAAAAAATTGAGAAAAGTTGTTCGAAATATGAATAAAATGATGCCAAAATTTGATTGAATTCTAATTAATTCCTCTCGCCTAAAAAAATCCTAAAAAATCAGTGAAAATGAACCTCCTAATGTAGTTTGCCCCCTTAAACCCAACTTTTTATTTGGTTCAAATATCTCGTTCAACTCGAAGAAACAATATGTCTGGCTCAAACAAAGGACTTTACTTGGTACGCATTGCAGAGATTCTGTTTGGACCGTGCACATTCTCATGAAAATGCCGATTTGCAATACGAATCAACTAAACAGTTCACTGACAGAACACGTGACAGCGTAAAACCCACACATTGTTGTCAGATCATGAAATTTTTCTCTCGATTTAAAGGTTTTTAATCGAGTTAGAGTGCAAGCCGAGGGAAACCTTATTTGGGGTTTACTTTTTCTGATATTAAAAATTTGTCAACATAAAATAAATAAGAAAAGATTCATAGACGTTCCAAAATTATAAAATAGCTTTAAACTAATTAAAAATAATTGAAAAAAGGTTCGAATTAACAAAAGAGTGTCGAATGCTTAAAAAAAGTCTCGAATTGATCAAAAAGGGCCGAATGGATAAAATTACAAAACTTGTGTCTCGCACACGTTCGAAAATTGTTCGTTTCGCACTTTTTTGAATTCTCTTTTGTAACGTTCGTTCTTTTGTTACCCGACTATCTAATACGTTCGTCTAATTAGCCGACCCACTCGAGACTACGAGTACGAAGACTTTAGGAAACAGGTCGTGTGCTTTTTGCTAATTTTGTGACTATCGCAAAAGGAGGCTCGTTTTATCTCAGCCGGTGAGTTCACATTTTGAAGATTCTTCAGAACTCCGAGAAAGGAAAATGCTTCACGACGTTGGGACAATTGAATCCATTAACTCGACTTAACACGCGAATGAAGAATTTAAACGACGTCATTAACGATCTTTTTAATTAATTTATTTAGTTATTTATTTATTATTCGTTTTTATATTTGTTTTTCGTATTTTCTAATCCTTCGAGTTTCTTCATACTCTTTCGTTTTATTACGAGGCGTTACATTTTATGTTTCCTGTGCGGAGCGTTCCTCCGTTTACTCCGAGCTTCTAATCCATCCGCAACCAACCCTGCTATCTCTACTATCGAACTTGCACGAAGGTAGCCTATAGCCTCGTGTTCTTGGCCATGGATAAGCTATACAAAATTCTGTTTCCATACAATCAGCGATTCGACTTTCGAAAAATGATCTAGAATGAACTTTTTCGAAACGTCAACCGGGACGAGTAAAATCGCATATAAAAAGCATCTAGACAAAGGTCTAGATGTTGCTTGATATAACTCTTCCACGCCTCAATCTTGTAATTCGTGCCCATTCGTCGTTTTATAATTAAGGCACAATTCTCCTAGAACAATTTGGAAAAACTTTTAAAAATTATAAATTAATGTCCTCGATCAAATTGTGATAAGAAATAAAAAATAGTTTGCCCAGAGTGAATTATTAAATAAGAGAATTATAAATAAAGTTACAAGAATTCGGAGTTTTCAAAATTGTCAAAGTTATGAGGTTTTCAAAGTTCGAGAATTCCATGGCAAATGTCAATGAATCGGACAAATCTAGACAAATGGTTTGGCGATAAAGCATAAGTCGTCAATATAATTCTTGGAGGACAACTCGTGAAAACTCGTTCGGTATTCGATAGTTTCGATCGTAATGCTCCTGAGGTGGAATTCCAAGAATTTCATCCAACGGATTTTCACTATCCCTCGTTGCAGAGAATCTGTACGATAGTGCGATAGGTCCTGGAACTATTTACTCTTTATTGCCCAGACGTATATACGGAACGAAACGACACAATCACGTGGTTTTATAGCGAAAAGAATCCAATTGAAAAAGCTGACAAATCGAATGAAATTCGTAGACGAGCCATCCTGGCTCATTTATGTGGGTTTGTTCCTCGAAGATCATAGAATTTGCATTCTACAAATGTCGTGATGAAATTTCGTTGCGATATTGTCATTGGGAACCCTGATGTTCCATGGCGAGGGACTCAATGAGCTGTTAATAACGAGCTTCTTGCTTGGATTCTAAAATTTTAAGGTATCAAGTGACATTCTTGTGGATTCACCAAGTAGCAGTCATGATCAAGTGGCATATCGTCTCAGGACAGCAACAAAAATACTCAGCATAAAGCAAGGATACCATGGGAACAGTTTAATGACCTTTCAAGGACGTTATGTGAACAGCCTAGGTGATTTTCAATTGTCATTGTCAGGGCATTGTAGGCTAACCAGAAGGATGCCATCAGAACACTTGAGAGAACTTCGCATATAATATTTCAGTGATACGAGTCCATCCTGGAGGTATTACAATGATGTCGTGTAAACGTCCTAGTTGAAACTCCAAGAACGTTACGCGAACGTCCTAGCAAGCCTCTAAGGGTGTCATGTAAACGTCCTAGCGAAACTTCATGAAGGTCGTATGGTCGGCCCAGTAGCTTCGAAGGATGTCGTGTGAATGTCCTAGTGACACTTCAAAGAGGTCGTACGCGAATGGTCCAGTAGAAAGTTCGAAAGATATCCTGTAAACGTCCTAACGACGCTCCAAGTAGGGCATATAAGACGTCCAGTAGGACCCAACGAAGGCCTCGAAAACGTTGTAGGAAAACTGCACAGTGGCCATATCCATTTCCTAGGAAAAATCCGTGGATGCAATGAGAACGCCCTAGGGGAATGTCAAGGTTGTCATGTAAACATCCTCAGAGAATTCGGACGCTGTAGTAGGATGTCTCTAGGGACATTTTAATACTAAGCTTCGAATAGCAGATACATATTCCAAGTGTCATAGTGTCAACATCCTAGAGATGTGATGTGAACGTCCCAGAAATATGTCTGAAACGTTGCACAGCCTTCGTGACCATTCCAGACATGCTGTGTATCATCTCTGGGATATTGCAAGTATGTAGTCGAACTTCCCATGCACATTCCACGGATGTCACGTGAATACCTCAAGGGTATTCCAGCCCACCCCGTAAACGTAATTTCCATTGGACCTGAAGCACTCGCGTTGTGAATGTCCATTGGCTACGAAGCGTCTTAATTCAACGAGCTTGGTTGAAACATGGTCCCTATCTATAGTCCATCAAGATCGTATTAATCACTATGACCAACTAATTAAGCTTAAGGTAATTGATAATAATTGACGGCAAGCGTTAATTATTATCAGTCCCAATGGAGTAATCGTCGAACGATACCGATCGATCGTTTGGACAATGACAAACTACGAAAGTGGTTGTTTTTCGTTGGGATTTCGTTGATTATAACGGGCTAGCTTACGTATTATCTCGCGGGACGGGCGGATAAAACGTTGGGATGAGAGGTATCGCGAGGGCAACGGTGGTAGTCTCACCCTTGTCGAGAGTTTCTCTAGCCGCGCGTATGACCTTTCTTCGTCTGAGGCCGTCGCCCGTGATCACTGTCATCGTGGCGGGATCGTTATCGTGGTCAGTGCCTGGGATATTCTTCGTTGTCGTCGTTGTCGTCGTGGTAGTTGTCGTAACAGTCGTATTTGGCCCGGTAGATCCGCACACGCCACTTTTAGCCCAAATATCCGACGTCGAGTAACTCGCTTCTTTGTTAATAACTCTTCGTAAATCATTATGAAAATCGATTATAGGGTCGTTCGACCCCTCGCCGCCTGGCATTATGGGGAAACCCGCGATCGCGGGCAGGAACCACTTCCTGTCGTCCTCAACCGTGGACCCCTGCGCTTGTACTGACCGCCGAATGGGGTTGTCTTCGTTCGCACGTCGTTCGCATTAACCCTACTTTCGATATTTCTGATTCGTCCCCCCGCTTCCCCCTCTCCGTCACTCGCAATTCGCCATCTTCCTTCCTCCCTGAGCGCCGGATCACTACTCTCCCGCTCTCCTTTGTCCCCACCTCGCGGGAAGCACTACTTCCCCCACTATTGAGGATGCGCGCGCAACTACGGCTGGAAGGGGACGAGCACTTTTTTCGCGATCATGCGCCATCTATGCCATAACCCTGCGAACCACCGAAGCATGCGCCGTTACGATCGATGAACGTGCCACCCTTCCACACTCGACCTGCGTCATCCCTTTCTCGGTCTCCCTCTTTGACACAATGACGATCGTCTCTCATTCTATCTCTCGACGCGAACCCACTCACACGTACCGTTTGCGGCCATTGCCTACCAGGGAGAGGACCATTTTTGTATATCCTGCTTTCTTTGTGTCTACGTGGGACGAAAAAAGCAATTGTGGCTTTCGCCTTCGTTCTCCTCCTCCTCCTCCTCCTCCATCCTTCATTTTCCGCTGGTTCGTCGCGGAAACACTGATTGACTGGTCTTGAATTTTCACCGCGTTCGAAACTCGATCGAGCGGTTAACGGGCGAATTATTGGTCGACGAAACGAGATATTGCTATAAAAAAAAATCAAGCTTACCGAAACATTTGGACACATTGTTTCTTTCGTCGTAACTTTTCTTCCTCTCTCTCTCTTTGTTTTTCGTTTTCTAAATAATTTACGATTTTCAGGATAATTCACAAAATTAATAACGCAATTGTAATTTAAACAATGGTAAGTTTTGTGTCTTAAGGTTTTTAATTTATTTGCTATGAAATTGGAAATGGAGATGTCGTTAACGTTTCATACCTGGTTTTACCTCACGTTGCATTTTATTTTGAAACGAAGAGGGTTGTCTATCGTGGGGTGGAAATCGTTAAGGCCATCGGAAGAGATGATGGGTCGGTATGATATACGTTTGAGAGCTTCTAACAAAAGTCCTAGGTAGCACGCACGAAGCTTCGATCCAAGACGATATGGCGCAACCCCGATTCATCTATATAAAACAACGAAGTTATTTTTGTTTAAAACCTTTGGTTAGCAGGAAGCCACGATGGAGGAGCAAGCGATGGTTCGAAGTCGCAATATTATCGAACAAATCCATGCAATAATAAAGTTTATAGAAATTATAAACAAAAATAAATAAATTTATAAAGTTTATAGAAATTATAAACAAAAATAAATTAATTTATAAACGTATACAAATTTATTTACGAAAAAGGGCATGTATTACCATCGTTTGAATACATCGACGAAAATCAACGAGATTTAATGGTGAAACGAACAAAAAATTTTTGAAAACGTACGGAAATTTTATGAAAATTGTCCTTTTCGAGAAACGGACTGGTAATTTCGTGATAAGATCTCCGAAAATTTTTCCATTAACATTTCTATTGAATTTTTTATTTAAGTATTTTTGTCGATTCATTCGAATGAAATAAATCGTGTTTTGTAGTCCGGGTACATTTTGGCTGAATATTCAAGTGCAGAATTTATTTTCATCATAAATATAAATAAGTAGTAAAAGTACAGTTATACAAAATCGATGATTCTCCTGGCCCTCTATAAGATTGGTATTCCGTCTCTTGAAATAATTCGAAGGTTAGCTAGCTGTTTTTGATATAAGTATGAAGCCTGGCAGCAACGAGAACGAATGTTTGGAGAAGTGAGATCGCATGTCAAAGAGCTTGCCAGTTGGTCTAATGGAGACGATTTCGATTTTTGAGAGATAATGGATATGGAAAATAGACAAATCCATAACTCAATTTTAACATCTACGATAGAGGTCAACATGCTCGAGTTGATTCAATCTTTCTTCTGTGATGATTTTCGTCGAAAAAATTCGCAATTCGTAACATTGAAATCGAGGTCTCATTGTCTTGTTTGGATTTGTTTCAAATCAGCTGGCGTCTTTTATCGAGGATGTTATTATTGATTTATGAAATATTTAAAAAAAGAGTTCTTTTTTTTCATCAATTTTGTGAACATTTTTTGTTCATTTGTAGAACAAAAAATAAGATTCTATTAAATTTGGTTATGCGATACTCTTTTTTTTTTGAGTCAAATGGAATTGCACACGTTCGAAAATAAAATTAAGGGCGTCTTCTAGTCTAGAGGGCCGAAATTTGGGGATTTTTCAACATGCGATTAAAAAAAAAACAAAAAATATTTTCGTATCTATCTTTGTACTACATATTTATTCATCCTTTGACATTGTATGAAAAAATTGGCGAAAAAAAATCCATAATTCTGGTAGATGCAGGCTGGTAAAGTGATGGCGAAAAAAAACGGCCTCTTCTCATTGACATGATTCCAACCCTCCTGGTCATTTGAAAAAAAAAAATGGATTCTTAATTAGTAAGGATGTCATTGTAGCCCCTACCTCAGGCAAAAAAAAATCGCAAAATGGCGACTGTTTAAAAAAAGGTAATTTTTACCATTTTTTTTTCAAGATTGTTGATTTTTTAAAAATAATTAGTAACAAAATTTCGCGATAAATCTAATAGGAACGATAGAGGGGTGTATAGAGAAGGTCCACAAAAAATTTCAAGTAAATCGGTTCATTACAACTTGAAATATCGTGTCAGGTGTCTCGAAAAAAGTAGTTTCGAGAAAAACGCGTTTAAAGATTCGAGTACAGTTTCAGGCAGTTTAAGTCATATAATGGTACATATATTTACATTTCGTTAATCGGCGATTCTTGGTCCATAAAATACACCTTCTTCTTCAAAATCTAAGTCTTTCGATGTTTTTTGATGATGAGAAGTTCGGAATTCAGAGCGGTGATTCCGCTGTTCATCACGTCTGAGAGCGAACGCGTGACTTATTTCAGGACCGATCGCAATCTCCTGGAATTACAGTTGTAACTCCGTTAATATTTGGAATTTCCAAATTTCCTTTTTAGGGTAAACTGTTGAAATACTAAACATTGAAAACATGCAAAAAAAATCGATTTTTTGAAAATTCTAGATTAGAAGACGGCTTTAAAAACAACTAGATTCCTCTTGAAGTAATGAAAGTACCAAAGATGAATTCTTTGTGCTTAAAGTCAGTAGAACAAATTAATAGACGCCTTTATTAACCCAAAACATTTCTTACTGTTAGCTCGCGAATGTACAATTTCTTCTCTAGAAGCTACATACAGGCCGACTCATTTTAATTTATCGATGAAAACACGTCAAAAAATGAAATCTTACAAAAAAACAAAGAAATTCCCATAAAAGTTTTATAATTTCAAGAAAAAAAAAACGATATTTCCATTAACAAAAATTTCTGCCGAGGCTTTAAGGTCGAGTGAAGGTGATCATCGATTTTTTAAATTGCAAACGTAGTCGAATACAGCACGTACATTTCATGGAAGGAGCGGTTGTGGAAATCGATGTAAATTAATTAAATTCGTTGCAAATAATAAAATATGCTTTGTCGTGTATTTTTATTCAAAATATCATCTCGACCGTACTTACGAATGACTTATAATTATAATACACGTACGATACGCTTAGGATACAAAAAAATCATGAAATATGATAGCTAAATACACAGAATGCAATAATAATAATAATAATACGTTTCAACTTAAGAGAAATAGAAATTATTAACAAAAAGACGATTTTTTTAGCGTTCGAAAATAATTTAGCGTATACATAAACGGGGATTTGTATATTAATCGTGTAGTATGTGTATATAAATATAATATACACATACATCATAGGTATTGTTAAATCCAACGAAGGTAATTGGTAATAATATAATTTGGGGTCTCCATTGGCGTTGTAGCGGTCGTTTGTCGACATTGCCACTCGAATTCGCTCCGAGAATGAAACACATTACCTCGTTCCGTCAATGAATGAATGCAATTTGTAGCACGCGCGGCCGGCCGTGCCGAATAAATAATGGAAGGAATGGGGAAGAGAAGAAAATATTTTTCTTTCAATAAAACGAGCTACGAACGAAAGAGAATCGCTTGACTTTTGACTTGTTTTTTCACGATGGATCACAAAAAATTAATTAAAAATGAAGAAATAAAGGACGTTTGTTTAAACGTTTTTTCTTTTTTTTTTCGTAAAATATGAATTTTCGGAAAAATATAAATAAACGATTAATTAAATAAGGATGAATTTTTCATTTGTTAAAAAAAGGAAAAGTTACAAAATTCTCGTCCCATCATCTCGTGGGAATTTCTTTCTTCGGTCTCGTCATGACACACCTCCCTCGATAACAGATCTCAGTCATGTGGGAAACTTTCGTGGTTGTCGAGGTACGAAGTACCCCACCGAGATTCAACTGTGTCGTGTCTATCGCTTTGACTGAATTTTCCGTTGTAATTTCCTCATTTTTTGGTTCGATCGATTTTTCGGTCGAAGAGATTTTTACAAATTCCGAATCGATGGGATGACTCGAAGAACCGATAGAATTTGCATCGGTCGAGGATTCTGTCGTTTCTTCGGCGTATCGTGTCGTTTCCGGTCGCTCCGTCAATTCTTCCTTCATTTCCGGGTTTGAATTTTCCATTTTTCCAGGAGTCTCGAATTGATCAAAACGACTCTGCTCGTCCTCGTTTTTCGTCACATTCGTTACTACTTTATCCGAAAAATATTCCGGTTCGTTGGAGCTCGACGTCGAGTCGACGTACGGTGTTATCGTCGTTGCGATATTTTCCAAATTTTCATCTTTTTCCGAAAAATCGTTCGGAATCGTTGATATCGAATCCTGGGTAGTTAAAGTATCCTGCTCGCTTTTCTCCTCGTCGGCATTTTTCATAGTGTCGAAAATCGCTTTGACGTAATCGGAAAGTGTTTTAACGCTTGTGTCACCGTCAGATTTCGTGACGACTCCGGGTAATTGATTCTTGGTTAGATTCAATTTTCTACTGTAATTGTACAATTCGTGATTGGTTGGATAGCGCACTTCGCTCCACTCGCTTCGATGATTTTTTGGATAATTTCCATCCTCCTTGTTACCGTCGTTTTTTGAATTTCCCTCCTTGTAATCGTTCTCGAATACTTCGTTTATCCGTCCGGTTGTGCCGTCGTCGAAATCGTCGTTCACGTTATTGTCATTCGCGTTCGATGACGGTTCTCCACTGTGGGTGGCTATCGAGTCTATATACTGTTTCGTCGAGTCCCACGATTTCCGTGGTATCGTCATTGTCGTCATGAGTGGTGTGGCCGACGGAAGTCCGCTCGTGCTCGAGTTGGTGACGTTTTTCAGAATGTCATCGTTAAAATACGTCGTCGTCTCGACGATCGATGCATCGTTGATCGTTGTTTCATGATTTATGGAATTTTCCAAGGTCGTGACCTCGTTCGGCGCGTCCGAAGTAGTCTGGACGAATTCGGATTGATTTTGATTTGAATCTGGACGGTCGGTTGTCGAGGACGTAACTTTCCAGTAGTCGGAAATGGTTGAAGACAGCTCGGACTCGTTCGAAGTGGTAGTCATGCTTTCCGTGTTCGTTGTATTGTCCCTTTTGAAAACGTCCCCTAGCAAATCTTCCCAAAGTGTTTTCTCCGGAGTCTGCGTTGTGACGAACTCATCCGGAATCGACGATGGGGTCGTCGTTATCATGGCTTTCCGTTCTTCGTCTTGCCGATTATATTTCAGTCGATCTTGCAGCAAATTGTTGACTGCCGAATTGAAATGTTGCGATTCCGCCGTAACAAAGTCATCCGTAGGTGCTGGACGCACCCGCACTCGAACTCTGCGTCTGCGTACTCCAGCCTGCAATCATTTTCGTTTCTAAGTACTTATACAAAAAATTCTCAGGTTGGGCGATTTTGATTTTATGGATTTAGTTTTCATAGATTCGTCGTATTACCTCTGCCATTTTGAATTATAGTTAAATTTAATTTTTTTCTTGTAAATTGTTGTGTTTACTATAAAAATAAATGTATGTCATGTTTGATTGAAATCGGTCCTCGCATACAGCGAGAATAGACCAACAAATCATTGTAATCGAATGCCAGATTGTTGAGTTATTAAATAATGATTTGCACTATACCCTTCTTGTCGATGGATTTGCCCGAATTGTTTCGCCGTAGTTTCCCACAATGGTGTTGTCTGTGGCGTCTGTAGAACTCGTCGTCGAGATCGAGGTGTTGGGTTCAAAGGGGTTTTGAGGAATCAAGGTTGGAGGTGTACTTCCGAAGAAAGTGCCTCCACTCTGAACGCTGGTTTTCATTCCATAATTCATTTCGTCCAAGGAGGAAGCTTCCAGTGAAGCCTCCGCACTGGAGCTTGCAGATTTTCGCGTATGATCGTCTGAGGAGACGACTACAGTGACATAAGATTCGTTAGGTGGGGCAGTTATGATTTCCGGTTCATCCGCCGAGCCTTCGTTGTTGGAATACTTGTTTTTCCCGATCTTGGTGAAGGATGTCTTCCGTTCGTTGTGGCGAAGCCTATTGATGCGGGGACTCGGTTGGAACGACGTGCTCGTTAATTTGGTCGACCATTGAGATTCCGAGCCATATATATCCGGATCTTGACTTTCTTCAAGAGCAATATGCGTTCTTGAGGGTATTCCACCGGATTGCTCATACTTTTGTGATGATTGATCCGATAACTGCGTCTGATCCGATCCCGAAATTGGAATTTGATCATTTTCCGCCCCAAAGTTGAGAGCAAAGTCTTGACCGGAGAACTGGCGACAAAAAGTTAAGTAGGTTTCAGGGTGACGATATAATATTGAAAAATACATGACAAGTTTAAAACGATCAGATTCGTTGCAATTGCTTCGATTGAATATCTCTGAGTTCGGGACGGAATCAAATCGAATGTAGTTTGAAAATCGATACAAGTAAAGCATTTGATCTAAGGCATTTGATCTAAATTTCGAAAAACCAATCTTATTCGTCGAATCAATATTGGATAATTGCATTAATACAATTTGGATTTGATTCCTAAAATGTAGTGAAATTCCAATGATAACAACGTATTTTTGATTTAAATGTGTTCAATCCATGATTACTGATTATTTGATTCACTCACTGGACTTTCTCCATGTTGTTCTGGAATCGAACTTCTCGATCCTTCCGAAATAAGTGGTAGAGCGCCCAATTTTTCGTCATAAAATCCCTGTCCGTCGTTGCCTAAATCATTGACGGTTTCTATGGGACGAGGATAATTTTCTTCTAGAGGCAAATCATTGTTTTCTTCCACGACGTATTCCGTAGTTGTGGTTGTAGTTGTCGTCGTTCGTCGCCGACCGGGTTTCCTGCCACGAACGCGAATCCTGTTGTTCTTCGGCTCGTCAACTCGGGTCCGAGGTCTTTCCGAATAAGGCGAGGTTTCCGTGGTGTGTGTTGTCAACGTTACAGCTTTATTCGTGGGACGGCGAGCCGTTGTTTGATATTTAGGTCGACTGCGGGTAATCTGTGTGTGGCTCTGGATCGTATCTTCCGCGGTTTCATCAGTTGGAACGATAGATTGTAGCTGGACCTATAAATCAAAGAAATCAAATGTGTTTTAGGGCCATCATTGTCAATATGTCGACGTAGTACTTAATAATTTGTTTTCTATTGCCAGAAAATCATCAAAGATTTTGATTAGTACCTGAGTCTCCAGGGGCCTGAAAGAATTTTGATATCTGTTCCCTACTGGATGAATCGGATTGAAATTTGGTGGTCGAATGAAACCATACTCGAGCTCATCATTGGGAGTCTCGTAAACGACTGTTGTGGTTGTGGGAGCCTGAGTTGTTGTAGGTCGTTGAGTCGTAGAAGGTGGCGTGACAATGGTTTTCTGGTAAGTCCTTATAGGTGCTTGGATTCTTACGTAATCGTTACCCTCTGTCTGTATCTGTGGCATATGATATTGCTGACGAGACTTGGGTCTCGCTCGATGATTTTCACGAAGCCGAGGAGTCAGACGTTCGGTTGTTGTTATAGTTGGAGTGTTCACTGCACTGAATCGTACATATTCTTCTTGAGAGCCCCTTGGTTTTGTCTGAATCACAGAATCTGGACGACGTCGACCATCCAATCTTCCCCGAACTCTTTGGCGTATAATCACAGGTGCTCCCTCCGTAGTTGTACTTGTCGTGGACGGTATTTCCGTCGTTAACTGTAAGAAAATAATTGGTTCACTTTCAACGACTCGACTCAAACTTACTTAATTACATTGAAGATTGTTCGGAATAAATTTCAATTTGGTGATGAAAATTCTGATTTATGTAACGAATTATAATTCATTATATCACTTTAATTTGATTCATTTAAATCAATGAGATTCAGTACTAGAGCGATTAGAAGGACTTAATTCTCTGAACTAATTCAATCACTATGATTCTCCGAATTGCTTGGATTAGTATAGTCAGAATTACTGATTGTAAATAATTGAATTTAACTCATTGAATTGGAATTATTTAATCAGTTATAATTTCATGGATTATTCAAGTAATTTGTCTTTACCTCGAGTGGAGCCTGTTCCGGTAGTAATGCAGAGGTTCGAAGTCCACCCTGATTATCCAGGGCGTAAGGATCATAGAAGGCATCACCGGTTGTTCCAAAGTCAGGCGGTTTGTCTTCCGAAGTCTCATAAAGGGTGGTGTGTTGAAAGTCAGTACCTTGCGGATTGAACGATGATTCAGTTGTTGCAACAGGAATATGCGAGCTTCCTGAGTTACTGTGCTTATTTTGGAAGTATGGGAAGTCTCTTGAGGTGGGTGGAATGTTCGGTGTTGTTTTGGACTGTTCGTTCCTGATCTGATAGTTGAATCCATTGATGGGTGCAGCTTCCAACCCTGTCTCACTAAAACCCGATGTTGGATAACGGTCTTCGTATTGTTGAGATATATGTTCCTCCTGATTTTGCAAACGAATCGATGCTAATGGTCTTGGTTGAGAATAATCATATGGCTTCGGATATTCCGGTACGTCAGGAGCATTCTCGACTTGTCTAATATCGCTCTCTGTCGCGGGATAATTATCCAGGCTGGTAGTAGATGATGCCAAATTAAATTGCGAATAAGGTTCGCTGGAACCCGGGCCGGTGGTTTCAGGAATTCTCGAGTTCGAATCTAGCAAAGGACTTCCGTTATTAGCAGCTTCGTGGGCCTGAACATCGTGTACTTGATTCCTTGATGTATGAAGAGTTGGATCATTTTTACGACTCTTGAACTTTTGCGTCTTCGTGGACGGCGTACGTCTGTAATTGTCCTGCACATTGTAACGTGTGGTTGTTGCTGCAACTTCGGCCTTAGTTGGTTCGTAAGTGTCCCGATATTCTTCAGTTGTCGTAGTGAATCTTGTTCTGGTTCTTCCAAATGGTCGTCGGATTCTCTCATTATCTCTTGATTTTGTCGAAGGATTCGGGGTCGTAGTAGTGGTACTTGGTCTGGTGGCGACGACTCTTCCCCTATGTCGTCCCCTTGATCTATGAGTCGTTGAAGGTGCGTCGGTCGTCGTGGTGGTCGTTGAGGTTGTTGTGGTCCTAGTTGGAATGTTTGATTGTCCGTTAACAAAAGCGGCCTGTTGATCCTCGTCCAAGAGCGAATTGACAAGTCCCGGCAGCTGGGGATGTATCGGCGGAAGTTCCGCGGGCAGATTATACTGAGTCGGACCTCTAGAAGCATCCTTGTAGGAGCTGATCGAATCAACTTGACCCGCTGGAAATTCCCGATCGCTATGATTTTCCCGTTGGTTTTCCAATTGATAACGACTCGCGACATCGCTGTCGGTTGATCCAATCTGTGAATTGATCGGTTGGTTCGAGGAATCAATCCTGATGTTGGAATAACTTTCTTGATAAGTTGATGTGCTGGACTGGGGTTGTGGGCTTTCCTGATACGAGAATGACGTTACGACATCTGGTCGTCTGTAAGCCGGTGTGGTAGACCCCTCTGTCTCGCCGTTGTACCTCTCGCCATGATTGGGCCTCAATGCTGGCTCTTCCTGATGGGTTGGTCGTGACTGGGTCAGCTCGGGGTAGTTTAGCCTCGACTGGTCCTGTGACGCCGAGCCAGTCGGTCGGTCCGATTCATAGGATTGGCGGAATCTGTACGCCTGCCCGGGTTCCTTACCTTCCACGCTAGTGTAAGATGAACTCGACTGGTACTGGGATGTTGTTGATGGCTCTTCTCTATGATAATTCTCATAGGTAGGTGTAGTCGCGGAGTCGTAAGATTCACCCTGGCTGGATGCAGCACTGAACGAGTTGGGCTCTATAAGAGGATTCAGATTTGATTGCTCGTCGTCTTCCGTCTGAGTCGGGGCAAGGCTTGCATCAAGCGTGTTGATGACTACAGAACCTATATGTGGAGCGGGGAATGGAATCTTGGAATAACCCGCAGGTGGATTGAAGCTCAGTGGGGCTACGAAGAATGGCAACTTGTCGACCCGACGCTCGACACGGTTGTTATCAATCGCAGATAAATATGGAAGATCGAACTTCGCATAAATGGCAGGAACTTCGAGATTGGAGGGTCCAACGAAGACCCGAGGTGCATCCTGGCCAACGGTGTCGAGTACATCGATGCTCTTAGCATGTTTGAGGGTCTTCAAAACGTCGGTAATTCTTATCGTTCGGGTGCGACCTGGTAGATTGGTCATGTAGACAGCTAGAGGTGGTTGATTGGGTGACGGTGGCCCCACTGTCGTCGTTTCCTGATTTGGTCTCTCGGAATGCTCAGTATTTTGATTATGTTGACGTCGAGGATTATTACGGATTCGGCTGTGTCTATTGTACTTTCTCGATTGATTGGGCTGTTGTTGATGATTGTGGTGATTTCGAACGAGGGGGTGGGATTGGGCAGATGCCCCTGCATCGTCCGGACGAACCCTAGATCCTTCTTTCTGGTTGGAAAAATGATTCCTCTCGGCTGCTCGAGCACGTTCCTCCTCTTCTTTTTGTGCTCGCTCAAGTTCCTTCTGCGCTGCCGTAGCTCTTTCGATCTCCACCTTCTTTTGTCTTTCTAACGCTGACAAACGTTCTATCTCAGCCAGTCTGGCTTCCTCCTGCTTGCGCTTCTCTTCGTTCGCGCGACTCTGGGCTTTCTTCGATCTTTCAATCTCGTCTAGTCTAAATCGTTCTCGTGATTCACGGATTCTCTGTAGTTCGCGCTGCTTGGCCATTTCCTCAAGCTCCGCGAGTTCTTTACGGCTCTTTTCAGCCTCCTGTTGTCTTTGAATCTCTTGTTCGCGTTGCGCCGCCGCTTCTTGTAGCTTAGCGCGCCTCTGAATTTCCTTTCTCTCTTCACGCAGCCGTTCTAGCTCCCTCTCGCGCGCTTCTTTCAGCAAACGATCGGTACCTTCATGCTCGCGTTGTAATTGTTGAAGAAACTCTCGCGCGTAGGCCTCCTCTTCAGGCGATGGTGCGGCCTCAACGGGTTCACGCTCATTAGCCGAGTTACCTAATTGTCCTCGCTGCTTATTGGTATACGGACGTTGTTGAGGATTGCGAGGATCCTGACTACCGAATTGTTTTCTTTCATGATTATGCTGATGATTTTTTGATTGACCACGTTGTGCCAGGGTCTCCGCTGGGACGTAAACAACCTGAACCTTTCGGAAGAAAAATAAACACATATCTTAAAATATTCCATTCCAAAAAACAAAACCACAAGTCAATATTCTCAATAACTGATTTGATAGTCAGCGTATAAGTTGACAACTATTTGTTTTCAAAAAAGCCATCGCAAACATATGGCGTCTCATACCATATTCTGACATTAGTTAAAAATCTTAATCTACTATTGCCAAATTTGATAAATTCTAAATGGTTGACGCGAAATAGCCAGAAGGTATAACAAAATCTAATAAGGTTTTTCTCAATTTAAAAACTGCAAAATAGATGTCCTAAGGGTTAAATTCATCGTAAATCTCACTTGGTCTGTGGCGAAAAACGCGTACCATTGTGTTTCGAAAATTCGTTTGAAATTTTGTGGAAAATAATATTCAAATCAAACTTCCATAAATTCACCATCTCGTCTGAATGTTATGGTCGCAAAAAAATCTCCGAAAGAAATGATTCACGAATCTTTGCTATCGATTACAAGGCTTTCTCTCGTACTTATGGACATTTCGACTTCGTTTCAAAAGCGAAATAACATTTTCAATGATTAACTGGATTTATTTGATGGCCTACCTCCTCTTCGCCATCATCACCGTTATCACTGTCATCAACCGATGGTACTTCCTGTACATATGTCTGCTTCTCTTTCTGTGTCACCCTTGGTCTCTCGAGATTTTTATAATTCTCTGTCTGACGATCGTTATAATCTTCGTATTGCTCCTGAGGCTCGTGGAAATTCTGCGATGTGTAAATCGGTGGCCTGGCCTGGCTCGTAAGTTGAGGTGGTAACGGTACTTCCGGTGCTAGGTCAGGAACCCTTTGATTATTCGCTGTAGGATTCTGGTGCAGAGCTTGCTTGTTCTGCTCGCCCTCGGCAAGTCCATTGGGTAAGAAACTTTGGCCCTGCCATAAAAATGGTTTCGCAGTGAATAATTAGTTTTTAATTCACCTCTCATTTCATTTGTATTTTCTCCCTCGTGCATGTATCGCGAAACATTTGTTCTTTTTCGATTGATGTCTCCTTACCTGTAACAACTGCTGCTGCGACTTGAGCTGCTGCTGTAGCAACAGAAGCTTCTGTATACTCTCCTGTGTCTTCTGGAGCTGCAACAACTGTTCCTGGTACTCTTGACGGAGTTCAGGTGGCAACGAACCAGGAATGAGGGGTTGATGAACCTGTGGTAATGATTGTGGAGCGATATTTTGATTGTGTCCCTGATGATTTCGTGGATTAGTCACAGGTATCCATTCGCTGTTGGACACTTGTCGGGACCATCTGTCAGCCTCGGCGGGTCCCAGAATAGCACATACGAGCAAACAGACTGACCAAACATCGAGCCAAATATTCCCTCGGCCGATCTGCAATCAAACGTCGGATTCTCGTGTAACACTTCGAAAGTGTTTATTCAAATTTAAAGAATATTACAATTTTGTCCCGAAAACGAATTCCATCAAATTCTTAGATTTTTTTCTCACATTGAGGTGATTTTCTTCCCACTGTCATTGGATTTTTTGTAATGTTAATCGGGTCATCAGGTTGCGATTGTTTTTTTATGTTCTGTACTACAAAGCGGTCTATTATAGTCGGTATCAGACCCGATAGTCCGTGAAGTGAATGAATACAAAAAAAACATAGAAGGAAAAATAAAACGTAGCCTATTCGCGACGTAATACTTCTAGGGTGGGGGAGGGGGTTCAGTGACAGCGAAAGGAAAGCGATCGCGTTTCCCTCCACAGGTAAGCCTGAAGCGTCGTAAATCGGTCATCTGGATTGAATGCAGGAATTATACAACCGGTTTTTTGGTACTTTCTGATCTACAGTGAACGTGTGTATACTTTCATCGAGGACGAGGAACAAAAAAAAACTTGTCAAAATGTCATGCGATAAAAATTGCGGAAACTCGTAGCTCTGCGTGTTGAAGAAATATTACAGCTCTGGTCTCCCCGGGTATGAAAATACACGTCATTTAACATGGAATAAAATGGCTTGTTACACGCAGAACCATTGGACTTTTTTATTATTATTATCTAAACGATATTAAAATATAATTATTTGTTGGGGGAAACGTGAACTTATCGATTAATTAATTATTTTTGTTATCATAGCTATTAAGAATATTAGTAAAATTTAACAAAAAAGCATAATTTTATTATTGTTATCCGCGAATAAAGTAAAATTATATAATTAGACGATAAATTTTTTAAATAAATGTGCGTCAACTTGATTGAAAAAATGAGCCAAGTATTTTTCTCTTGAGTGTTTATAAGATTATTAATTAGCGTCGTTTTTTCAAGTATTTAGTTCCGGCTTGTTTTATTAATTATTTAAATTCTAATACAATTGTTTTTATTTTTTGTTTTTTCATATCATTTTTTTGCACACGTTTTACAAGTTTCACGAGCTAGTTACCCGTTTCGTACACCCCGGTGAATGTAGTCGACCTTCTATATATCTCGCTCGGCGTGACTCTCAAAGTGCTTGGAAAGTACATTGGCTGCAATATACGTGATCTCTATGAGACGAAAACTCGATGAAAGTACAACTTCGAATAATTACAAAAAATATTTTTGCAACATATTTTGCACGAGAAACAAAATACGTAACTCACGCAATTCCTTTTTGCCCCAGTGTTTTTTTTTAATTCCAAATGTAAATTCATCAAATTCATCAGATTCATCAAATTCCAATCGCCTCGACATTAAACATTGTTGAATTTTATTTGAACAAATCTTAATTTTTTTCAAATAAAAAGAATTACGTTTTCTCCCATTCGTTAAATTTGTATTGATAAAAAATAAAATTGATTCTATAATTAATAATTCGATTAGTGCGATCTAATCGATCGATTCGTCTAATTTAATAATTCTATTTTGCCCAGAAAATTGAATAGTCCATTGTCCGAGTTTTACTCGTCGCTTAGCACATCCACATTCCTCCGTAAGGCGGATTGCACATGTAAGAATTCTTATTCAACGATGATGATGGAATATAATTGAGAACGAGGGAAAATAATTTTCTCCATGACGTGGGAGGTCGAATACGTTTTCTCCGATGCTTCCCCCACTCCTCGTCTCTCGTAAAGCATCGTAAGTGCATCATCGTATTTTGATTGCATGTCATAATTCGTGTGGTACTTCATAGATAGATAGAAATATATTTTATCTACATATATATATATATATTCGAGTGCGTAGCAAAGGCGCACTTTGAAATAATGGCGCGAAGGCCTTGTCCCACGATGCGAAAAAATGCAGCTCTCGTGCAGAGGATTTGGAGTGAGACCGTGAGACCTAACGAACTGTAAATCGAAACTATATCCTCCGGCGCTCAACAATATATTTCGCATTATGCAGTTTCGACCATGTTGAAACTGTACGATTTTCTAATCTATCTCATAGTTTGGTTATCACATTTGAGTTTCTATCTTGGATCAGAAATTTTTGTAATGCAATAGGTACCAGACACCATTCTTAAAGTGTTACTGACGATGAGCCACTCGCACTTCGAAAACGAGATCCGTAAATTGTCCGGCACTGAGCAACCGATCGCCTTTGGAAAAAATTTTCCGGTGGTAATTGAATCTGCAAAAATGTTTCCAATATTTTGGAAAAACAAGACTGTCATGCACTTTATGCCATAATTTTCTATGTACCCTCCAAATTTTAAGGCGTTCGGTTGCTCAGTACCGGACAATTTACGGATTTTACGGAAAATTGTGGAAAAATTTTTGCAGATTCAGTTACCACCGGAAAATTGTTTCCAAAATTTTGAAAAAATAAGACTGTCATGCACTTTATGCCATAATTCTCTATGTACTCTCCAAATTTTAAGGCGATCGGTTGCTCAGTGTCGGACAATTTACGGATCCTGTTTTCGAAACGCAAGTAGCTCGTCGCCAATTACACTGTCTCTCAATCTTCATCTAATCTTAATTCTTGTCATTTTTCAATTTCGATGGACTCTAGCATTTTAAAGCAATAATTATAGAGAAAGATGAACAATTGTAGAAATTCTTAGGAGAAGGCTAATAATTACAGGAACTTTTCGAAGATTTTTTTTATTATTTTAGAAAATTTTACTCGTCGTTGAAATTATACGATATTTTTATACAAATTTTGCCACGACTAGATATTCTTCGTCATTTATTCCAAATTTGCGGATTTTGCGATAAATTAGAGATAAACTTTAATCAAATATGACATTTACGGATTTTAGATTTTGATTATTGCGATCAATATCTGGAATATTTATTAAGGTTGTCCGATTAATCTAGAGCATCGAACATCCCTAGATGTGATTACTAGGTATAGTTTGCATACAGTTTGACATCTATGGACTCCGTGAAGAGGAAATCGACGGGGGGACATTTTCAAGGCTGCTGCTAAAGCAAACTGCGAGCCATCGACATTGGCAAAAAATTGTATCGTATAACATCTGAATTCGCGATAAAGTGTATTTACACTATCAGTTAACCATCGGGGGAATCCGATGGAAAAAGTGGTGCGAGGAGTGAGAGAGCTCTTACTCCACTGACATCCTTTATCGTTACGTGCCGAGACGATGGGCATCCCCGAGCAGTATTTTTATCATGAGAAATATATTTGTATATATGTATTAATATCGCGTGTGCGCATCGTCTCCTACGTCACGCCACATGCCAACAATTTTTTCTCTGCTTTCCTCGTTAATTTCTCGCTTCCTATCTCGCCACGAACGAGGATATGCATGGAGATATACCGCAGCTTTCCTGCTCGTTTGTCCAATTTTATTTTATTTTTTCATAGTAGAAACATAATTACTGGACGATATCTTACAATTAGTATCTAAGAGGAACACAAGATGGCGGTTATAATCGCGAATGAATCTTTAGTTTTCAATGTTGTTATTCAAATTCTTCTCGCGTTGAACAGACTTTATGAAATTCTACGATTTTTATTTCAGCGGCCATTTTGTGGAAGTTGAAGTTAATTGAGAAAATGGCTGAGTTTTCAAAATGGCGTTTTAATTACGATCGTTATAACAGGACTCTGGTTAATCCCGTATTTTACGATGATTTTTATAAACAAGAAGTTGTCGATCGCGAAATAATTATTTCCCTCAATTCGAACGTGTTTACGATTTTTTTAAATTTTTAATCATAATCGTATCATTCGTGATTTATGACAATAATCATTTTCTCAGGTCCACGATCTCAATCTCATTACTGCAAACGACCAAGCTAAATACAATAACTTCGTCAAGCTCCCCTCCTACTTTCTAATGGTCTGACGACGAGGCTTCATAATTTTACCCTCTCGGGCTAATATCCCAGAGATGATCGTAGGAATCCATGAAACGTGCCGCTGGCCACTTCAAACCATGAAGACGCTACGCCCAACCCATACCAGGAGAAATGACTTTCTCTTTATTATGTGTGATAGCAGGTCCACGCTATCTCTTTCTTAGCTCGGCCGAGTTTCTTTCTTCATTATAATCTCTCTCTCTCTCCCGCCTACCTTCTCTCTCAGCACTTTACCCGTTTTGTATATATCTCTTGATACACATAATCACGAACCAGATTTTGTTTGCTTGACTAAATATCGAAACGGCACAAAGGAAAAAAATGCTCTGCTCCATAGATACATATATATCTTTACATAAATATATATATATATATCGATACACGTGTCTAGTACAGATAACTGTGACGCCTTCGAAGGAGGTCGCCAGCACCTTTCTATCTCTCGACTTACAGCTCCACTTTGATAATTTAATTCTTAACTATAGTCTAATTCTTTACGTGGCTAGTTGGAATCCATGTCCGCCTTGGTATGACACATCCGGTGAGCTTTGTCACTTTTCTGTTTCCTGATATCGCGCTTGTGCATTGTCCATGTTGTGACATCCAAGCGGTGAATATTGTATGAAACGTACAATGTATTGTTTTAGGATGAAACGGATTGTTAAGGGGTCTTAAAGAAATCGTCGAAGGGAATATTAATACGTAAATATACATCTTCCTGATCCAATTCGCTATTAAGAGTTCATCCGGAACAGGAAGGATTGCAGCAAACATAACCTCAAAACTTTTGAACTTATTTTTCTCAAAGACGGATCGACCGAATAAGAAAAAAATTGTGGCGCTGCTTGCGTGCCATCGTTCTTCACAAATTGTTAAAATTTCATTACATTTTACAACAGCATTGTCAAGAAAATGGCGTTTATATTTCCGAAGCGACAGTGTTGCTTACATTTTTGACGCTAATGCTTTTTTGCCAAGATACGTATTGTTTCGGATCGATTAAGGTAGAATGGTATTAAGATCCTTTCCGTGCTAGTGTTCTATAGCTCGTGGCAAAGTTGTAGTCACTTTAATTCATATCATTGCGAGAAAAATGCATTGAAAGTTTTGAGGTGAGAAACTAGGATTTTTCTTGATATCAATGAGGAAGGAAGTGCCAGAAAGGATAAATATCGCTCTTTCGTATATACAAATCCCGAAGACACACTTTACAAAGTCTAGATGGTGCGAATGCGCAGTGATGTCGGATTAAATGGTGTATATCTGATAAATGTTTACAACCGCTTAATTCATTCACGCCTTTTATGATAATATTTTCAATAGCTGTTTTCTAGAGCCTGAAACGCTCTATCTACAAGCTTCTTTTATATTATTCCTGCGTATGGTCACTTTCGTGAACATCAGTAATTAATCTTTCGTTGATGAACCAACAGAGCTGTGACGTCTCACTTTAATGAAATTTTATTGAACCGAAACGAATGGAATCACGTCAAGAAAAGTGCTTGAAGCATTCTTTGTAATGAATTTTAGGGATGTCGGAAGGGTCAGAAACTATCGATATACATATATCGTAGCGATATTTGAAAAATATATTAAGATCGATATCGATATGTCGAAAAAATATCGATATATCGATATTTTTTCACCACCTCTAATAAATTTGGTGTCATATGAAAAAAAAAGTTCTATGCTTGTTGACAGCTAGAGGAAGGGACGTGCCCAAAGATTTCTTTGTTTCGTTTATTATCATTCGACTGTTGAGTCGTTATTCGCTCACGTACTGAACAATCATATGTATGGGAAATTCTTCGTGAAGAATCCTCTGCTCTATAAAATAACGGTTCATTATTCGTTTCTGAAATATGTATAACCTCGAAATCTTGTTCTCAAACCCGATAATATATATGCGCATGCGCGTTATCCAAGCGCATGCGCATTACTACAGCGCATGCGCGTTATCTCGCTTCACGTGACAACCGCCTACGTTTCCATGATTCATGCTGGCATAACTCACAGGAAATCTTGGTATGATTCGAGAACGATGGAAATCAAGGGAACCGCGAATAAAAGAAGTGTGTTCACAAATGCTGATTACGTTAGGTTAAAAACCCCCGA
Organism: Netelia fuscicornis; assembly: GCA_946811545.1. NCBI lineage: Eukaryota > Metazoa > Arthropoda > Insecta > Hymenoptera > Ichneumonidae > Netelia > Netelia fuscicornis. The sequence goes on along the minus strand of OX328014.1, from coordinate 13,712,149 downwards.
GTCGAACAATTGTCCGATATCCACGTAGCTTAACTGAATTTTCCATACCAATGGAATGTCATGATTATTCCATTCCCACTTTGTGCCACGGTAGATTGTAGGATTACAAGTCGTGATCGCGAACCTTCGTTCGAATTTCACATTCTCTCGACCGGCCCGATCGGTCCACACGCCACGATCGTTCCATACGCCCGACCGTTCACCGACCGTTCTCCCTTCCTCTCTCTGCCGGTAAAACGTGAAGCGAGCCACAGGCCCCTAGGCTCGCGCGGGCGTGGCTTTTGCCTACCGGCGGAAGGTGCTGTTTACTCGGGTATAACTTTCTTCGAGGTCTTCGACGATGACGACGATCACCTTCCCTCGCGCTCGCCGTCTCTCGACGCCGTTCAATTTTTCATGGGGACACCGTTAACGGATTGACGAACGAAAGCAGAACCACAAAACTTTATTACACCCAGGAGGAAGAAGAAGGTTCCGTCTTTCTTTCGCGGTCACGCAGGACTTACTTTCTTCTCGTACCTTGTCATTGCAAGCTTGCATTCTCTCCACTACTTTGTCGGGCACGATATTTAATCGTTTTTTTTTCCTCTTCTACAGTGGGTACCCGCATTTTTTTGGTCCCTGGCGATGCATTTCTTGTCTCACCGAGCAAATAACTTTGGTTTCACGTAGAATGCTTGGAATTCTAAGGATTTCAGACTGTTATGCAGGATTTTAGAGATTATGTACACGGAATTTTTGTAGACGATATGGCGAATTCAAAATGCTTTTAGGTTTGGACTTTTAGGATAGGATAATGGCTTTTAGAGCCTTTGAAATTACAGGGTTGGTCCGTTAACAAATTTGGAATCCTAGTAATTTTTCATAAACTAAAAATCGGGAATTTGAGACATGTTTAGGTTAATATAGTGATTTCCAGGGATTTTTAGATGAAAACTAACGCGTCTAAAATTGTTTCGAAAACACGTTGAGAATCCATAAGATTAATCTAGATTTACAGATTCTTCTTAAACGGGACCTAAAACTAAACATCCTGGGCCAATTACCGAGTCTCACACGTTTTAAGAACAATGTGAAATTTGTCTAAAATCTAAATTCCCAGAATTCAATGAAACTATCGACCACGACTTTCCCAAATATTTTGAGCAGCTTTATTGTTCTCGCTTCTTTCACTTTCTTTACGTTTCTCGCTAATCGTTCCCAACAAAAATCCTTACATGGGCCGATTCGACTTCGCGGTGTCGTTCCTACGCGACCATACAACGATTTCTCTGAAAATAAAAAGTCGGAGAAAGGTATGAAATTTCGCACGTGAAACGTTTCGTGCTCTGCCTACTTAATTCGTTGTTAAATTTAATTGTCACGATGAAAAAAAAAATTACCGGCACGAGAAGCGTCGCGAGTGTGCTTCCTCGTTTTCCATTGCTCGCTCAGTCCATACGGTCGCTCTTCTTTTTATTTTTAACGTTATACGTATGTTTCTTTTTTTTTCTTTCCTTCATTTCATACCGTCTGGGGGAAACGATGCTCTCTCGTCAATCTTCCGGTGGAGACAAACGTGAGAAATTTCATGGGAAAACCGGAAGTACTCGTTTAATTATTCCGTGGGTGGCATGGGTCGTGTTCGACTATCGTACGAGTCCGGGTTACGTAACAGGTGTCAGGAATAAAAAAAAAGTAGCTTACATCATTTATTATCCCATTAAAGCACGACTGTATTACTTTCGACGCGGATTTTTACAGACAATTGTTTCGCACGCAATGTGAACGACACGAGAACCTTTTATTTAGGGATTTTTAATTCGGCTGGCCGTTCCATAATGGATCGATCTACTAAATATAATTCCAGATATGTATATATTACTCAGAATCTAGAAAGTTTATATATATTTGTACGAAGTAAAATTTCTATAAATTTTGTAAATTCTAAATTTCTGACTAAAAATCTTTCAGGTTTATTGTTATAAAAGAAATTCATTATTCACGAGCGTTTAACTCGGTAACGGTTTGTCCAATCGCGTTATTGCAAAGGACCTTTTTTGTAGATCGTTAATTTTTTTATAGAAAAGGTCTTATGCGTTTTATTCCAATCTCGAAGCGATGGCTAGTTAAACTTCCGTTACTGGATCATCGAAGCGAATCGTATCGATTCGTTTAGAAAAACTTGATTTTTTTTCGAATTGGCTGAATAAACGAGACAAATGTTAAGGACATTTTTTATACAGAAGGTCGTGATCTACCAAAAAGTCTGATACACGAACATTGTCGAACGAAGGATTCTATCTCGACTGTCGTACTTCGAAATATTTCAAGATCGTTTCGTTCCGACCTCTTTTATAATTCGAACGTTAATACGAAATTCTCGAAAACTGCCACGGTTTCATACACGTGGGAACTTTCAAAATTTTACGCTCTACAAAAACGATCTCTTCGAAAAATATCGAGTTGTCGAGCGATAAAAAATAAAAACTATTAAAAAAAAATTTTTTTTTCTGATTTCTTTTTTATCTTTCTTCGTTTAAACGATGAAAGTGTGCCGAATCGTGAGTCCGATTGTCCGATAATATAACGGTAAGAAGCCAATGATCAAATTTCATCCGTACCGAAGAATTTTTTACTTTCGTGATTTCCAACACGAAAATATTTCACAATTTGGTGAAATTTTTGATTCTCGACGAAACGGTTGTTCAAACGTGTGGAAATCTTCGGTGTTCGAAGAAAGTGATACGATTTTACGCAATGAGCAAAAGTATTTCGGAACGCGCGAATGAGAAAAGGTGGACAAAAAATGTTATTTGTTTGCTTGTAAAAAAAAAGTTGACGTAAACGAGAAGAAAGAAGAAATGAGATAAAAAATCGATCGCAAGTTCTAAACGGAAGGAAAAGGGGTCAGAAAAAAAAATCTGCGTAAGAAATATACGCGACGAAAAGGAAGAGAAGCCCCGGAGCAAGAAGAGCCAGGCAGAAAGACACACAACCGGTCGGTGAACTCTGCGGTGGATGTGAGAAGACAGCCGAGTAGAAGCGAAGCTGCTCACACACTGACCTCCATATCTCTCGTGGCTCTTCTTCTCCATGAATGCGCTACGTTAAACACCGGATGGCATATATATATATATGGAAAACAAGGAGGATGTACCATCCCAAAAGCGTTCAACGAGCTGACATGGAAGATAGTTTTACGATGATTTTATTATCGTAGGACGTAACGTATTTTACCTCGAGAGCTATTTTGCAAAATTTCGAAAACAGTTTGAAAAAATGATTTAGGAAAGAAATAAAAAATTTTCAAACATTAAACGATCTGAGTAAAAATGATTCATTAATTATTCAATTTTATAGTTATTATTTATATATATGGTATAATTGTTATCTTCGCTGATAGTTTTATGATGATTTTATTATCGTAGGACGTAACGTATTTTACCTTGAAGTATTTTGCAAAATTTCGAAAACAATTTGAAAAAATGAGATTTTTTAAAAGATTAAACGATCTGAGTAAAAATTATTTAATAATTATTCAATTTTATAGTTATCATTTATATGTATGGTATAATTGTTATTTTCGCTGATAGTTTTATGATGATTTTATTATCGTAGGACGGAACGTATTTTACCTCGAGCAATTTTGCAAAATTTCGAAAACAGCTTGAAAAAATGAGATTTTTTAAAGATTAAACGATCTAAGTAAAAATTATTCATTAATTATTCAATTTTATAATTATTACTTACATTATGGTATAATTGTTATATCTGCTGATAGTTTTACGATGATTTTATTATTGTAGAACGAAACGTATTTTACCTCGGGCTATTTTGCAAAATTTCGAAAATAGTTTGAAAAAATGATTTTGCGAAAAAAAGAATTTTTTTCAAAGATTAAACGATCTGAGTACAAATTATTTATTAATTATTCAATTTTATAGTTATTATTTATATTATGGTATAATTGTTATCTCCGCCGATATTTTAACGATGATTTTATTATCGTAGGACGTAACGTATTTTACCTCGAGCTATTTTGCAAAATTTCGAAAACAGTTTGAAAAAATGATTTAGGGAAGAAACAACAAATTTTCAAACATTAAACGATCTGAGTAAAAATTATTTATTTATTATTCAATTTTATAGTTATTACTTATATTATGGTACAATTGTTATCTCCGCCGATAGTTTTACGATGATTTTATTATCGCAGGACGTAACGTATTTTACCTCGAGTTATTTTGCAAAATTTCGAAAATAGTTTGAAAAAATGATTTAACGAAAAATGAAATTTTTTCAAAGATTAAACGATCTAAGTAAAAAATTTTCATTAATCATTCAATTTTATAGTTCTTATTTATATTATGGTATAATTGTTATCTCTGCCGATAGTTTTATGATGATTTTATTATCGTAGGACGAAACGTATTTTACCTCGAGCTATTTTGCAAAATTTCGAAAACAATTTAGAAAAAATTATTTAATGTAAAAATGAGATTTTAAAAGATATAAACGTTCTAAGTAAATATTAATAATCAATTATCCAATTATATAGTTGTTATATATATTATGATATAATTGTTATTTTTGGATATTTCCATTTCATCAATTATCAGTTTGTTTTTTAAGTTTTTTCCGGGGATTTATTAAGACTGATAAACTAATCGGAAAATATCTTTTTTTTTTCATAATTAGCACTTTTATTTGAATTATTATTAATTGTTTTCAATCAATTACAATAAGACCGAACGATCTGTCTCTATCTGAACAATAATCTGCATTTATTGTTTAACTTATTTCTCAGAATGATCGGTTATCGCAGTTGTTATATATTTTTTTTGCCACTGTATACGTTTTAATATTTGGCAAATGTTTTTATGGGAAAGAAACCAAATTTTGTATATTTTCAATGTATCGAAACAGATCAGATTTGCACTTTTCGATCATACTACAAAATACCCAAAATAATACAATTTTTCAACCGTAATAAAGATCGTACAAAACAAAATTTAAAAACTTGATCCATTTTTCAAAATGCCAAAAAAAAAAATCACTCACCATCATGGCGAACGTATATCCGGTCACCACAGATCGAAAGTTCGCCGCTTCTCGATCCCGAGCTTTCGTTTAACGATCAAAAAAAAACTTTTTGCGCCAAAGACAAAAACTTTTTGAAAAAATCAAACTTTCCAAAAAAACAATTATTTTTTTCCTTTCCACCCTCGCACTATCCACCATCCGCGCAGTTCATGTTTCGACTCTCCACATTACAACCGAGAATCTTTATATTTCGTTTTTCTATTGTTTTTTTTTTGCTTTTGGAGCCAAATCCTGGAGTGCTCTTTTTGTATTATCGAAAAACCGGAAGTGAACTCGCGGCGCCGTTGCCGCGGGAGGCCCGTTCCCGTCGAATGAAGCGCATAGAACGCACCGGCGACTTTACGTTTATGGCGCTCCGCGTGCTTAAGATATCGCAGAGAGTTTGAAGGGGCTTTGAGGAGCTCGGAAGCCTATATAGAGATCCCCACCATACGGAGTTTGGTACCCAAGAGATTCGAAGGAGGTGAACACATACGGGAACGGACTGCGCTTGTACCATCGAGGTACGATGCTGTTTCGTCCAACGAGAATGAACAAATACAAATACAGACGGAAAAACCTGTCGATAATTAAATAAATTCTAACTTACCAAAAAAAAAAAAAAAAAACGACTGGGTTGATAGAAAATTCATTTGTAATTAACAAATTTTATATCGTTGTGGCAATAAAAATCAAGCGGAATACAAATTGTTTCAAACGACGGAGAGATAAACTTCGATCCGATATTTAACCAGCAGGTTTTTCGATAAATCGAAAGTTCTTTCTCAGTTTCGAAGTTAGTTGGCCTTAATATATTATCATCGCGGAGCTAAAATGCATCGAGGTATTATCGAGAAGAATTGCTCGCGGGATATCTAGGCCTCGTATCTCCGTAGCCACGCCAGTGGGCACGAAGTTGTGTTGTAGGAACGTATATATACATATGCTTCCCTTTCACTGCGGAATAGTACGAGAAATACTCGCAGGACTTTGGCTACAATCCGGGTTCTTGCGGTTTAACCGGGCGTGGATGATCCGCGTTAGCCTTTTTTTCCTCTATTTTTTCCTTCAATTCGTACTAACTTCGGGTCCGATGACTGGAGCATCAATACGATGCGCGCCTGCGCAGTTGTACTGCGCATGCGCAGCCTTGATGCGGTGCACGCCTGTCAAGCGTTGCGCATGTCCATCATGCATGCTAATACGTGCGCAGCTGTGAAGCATCGCGCATGCGCACCGATATAGTTCGGGCCTGACTAGAGGCGAGCCCGCGCGTGGACGTAACGCGTCTCCCAAATACAGCGCATCCTCGCTGCGACGCTACATGCGCGGGAGCAACTGCGCATGCGCATGGGCCTGGTGTGGAAGCAATGACTGATGGATTTTCTTTACTAGACGGCGTATTAACCATTATTAATGAATAATGAGTTAAGTTGCGAGGAACTGGACTGTGAACGAAGCGTAGTGCGAGAACCGCTGGTCAGCGGCGTGTATATATATATATATATATATATATATATATATATAAACAGCGCGGCGAGCATCGAAGTAAAAATTGGCACAGTAGTGTGCGTGTGTGTGTGTGTGTGTGCCGGCGCGGACCATTAGGCCGGAACGTGTTCTACTGCACGCACTCGCACATTCTTCAAAGATACACAAGTATAGAATTATATTTGCACAGCGGACGTCTTTTTTTTCCTTTTCTTCATTTTCAAAATTCCATTAAGTCGCGAAATATTACGCGCCTAACGCACAAAATTTGTGCAATATGCGAGAATGCGACGTTGCCGAAAATGTTGGCTTCTTTAATTTGGTACAAACAGTGGCCAAGTACCGAGGTACAGAATATTACGACATAAAGGGTTGCTAATCGTTGATCGTAATTATACGCTTAATGATTTAACACGCTACGTCATTGAGAATTTGAGAGCAGTGGTACGAACATCCGGTAGTGAATTTAGCAAGAAACCAACCGGATCCAAAAGCGCAATTCTATTGGTCAATAAACGAGTGGAGGGGATAAGAGCGTGCGCGCGCATCGCGTGTCGTTTTTGCGACGCCACCATCTTGTTAGGGTACGAGACGCCACTATCGGCACCCGAAAGCACAAAAAGGTATTCAATAAGGTCGGACACCCTTTTATCTTACGTTTTCCAGTCGATATAGTCATCTATGTGACTCAAGCTATAATTGACTCGGATCGTACAGTTGCTGAGGAGTGTATACTTACGTAACGTTTAACCTCAAAGATTTAATTTGTTCCTCCCTTCTCTCTCTCCCTCTGTCTCCCTCCCTCTGTCTCTCTTTTTCGCTCTATATCTATATCAATCTCTCGTGCTGTACACGACTTACGAGCAACCTATAGCCGCTCACAGAGCTCTCTCGGTCTGCATCGTCGATTCTAAGAGCTCCCTATCTCAAATCGCACAGCTTCACTCGGAATATTAGCTCTAGGTATACTTACCTCAACTAGTAGCAGCGACTACCACAAGCAGCATTGAAATCGTTACTACGCAATCGTCAAGGCGCCGTGTATCCGGGCATTCAATTCGACGGATCGGACCACACGCGCCCGTGGTATAAAATTTTTAAGAGGCTTTATAAAGGGGACTCTCAATTTTCGAAGAGAGGTGTCTTCTTCCTCCGGACTCCTCCTTTCATTGTCTATACGTATTCGAACGTACATACGAGAGTGTTCCTTTCTGTCGTAGTAACGCAATTCTACAACATGGTGTACCTTTCGCAAGGCGTAATCGCTCCGATATACGTTAGTGCCAAACGCCTCATGCTGGAATCAACAATCCGTTGCATATATCTGCCTTGTTTTCGGTACGGGTTTAATTTTATTTTCTGCCTTCGAAATTCTCGTCGGGTTTTCACTACCTGAAAAGAAAGACGAGAAAGATCCGATTGGATCTTTTCTAGATACCATTCTTCATTAACGCGCTCGTAACGAAGCCTCGACGACCGAAGTACTATACTTCCATCCTCTGTTATTTTTTTCTTTCTGACTTTTTGTTTCATTCGCCAGAACTGAACAAAAAAGAAATATTCAAAATCTCTTTTTCATGCGTTCAATTTATGATCTTTCAGATTTATTTATATGTTGTTTTTGAGGGAATTCCTCGATCGTAGACATTGGGGTCTGGAATAATACAAAGACGATCGTGTTTTTATAAATAATTGGTAGCACTTGACACCCCTCGGACACGGTTGACGATATTTTCAGACAGAGACACGTATTGGCTGGCACTTAATATTACTAATACACACACGACATGAGTTATAATCACTCATCTGCACTCAATGCTACTCGGAGATACTCACTAGAAGTTGTAGACTCGCTTGCACTAATTAACAGAGCCACTTGGAGAGATTTAATATAAGCTTTGAGTACTCACTTGCATTCAGTTCCGCTTAAAGGTACTCAATATAAGTTGGAGGCACTAAATACCACTCGGAAATACCGAATGCCATTCCGAATCACTCGCCTGCACTCAATACCACTTACATCAAAGATACTTGATACCACTTGGATACGCTTGACGATATTTTCAGGCAGACATATGTCTTTCCTTGCACTCAAAGTCACTAATACATGCACAACATGAGTTATAATTACTCATCTGCACTCAATGCTACTCGGAGATACTCACTAGAAGTTGTAGACTCGCTTGCACTAATTATCAGAGCCACTTGGAGAGGTTTAATATAAGCTTTGAGTACTCACTTGCATTCAGTTCCGCTTAAAGGTACTCAATATAAGTTAGAGGCACTTATATGCACTGAATACCACTCAGAAATACCGAATACCATTCCGAATCACTCGCATGCACTCAATACCACTTACATCAAAGATACTTGCTACCACTTGGGTATGCTTGACGATATTTTCAGGCAGACATACGTATTTCCCTGCACTCAATGTCACTAATACATGCACAATATGAGTTATAATCACTCATCTGCACTCAATGCTACTCGGAGATACTCAATAGAAGTTGTAGACTCGCTTGTACTCATTATCAGAGCCACTTGAAGAGATTTAATATAAGTTGTGAGTACTCACTTGCACTCAGTTCTGCTTAAAGATACTCAATATAAGTTAGGAGCACTCACATGCACTAAATGCCATTCAGAATCCTTCGCACGCACTCAATACCACTTATATCAAAGGTATTTGGAACCCCTCGGAGGTGTTCAATGCTACTCAGGCACTCATAATCACTCAGAGAGGCTCATAACAATCCTAATTGCAAGACACTCAGAGGTACATCGAAATACTCGCAGGCACTGAAGAATGCTCGAAAGTTCTGAATATCACTCAATACTCAGAGCCACTCAAAGACGCTCATAGATACCTTTACGAAAAATGTCGTCATCATCGACCATCTGATTTCTATTAATCGTATTCTGTAAGTGCTCAATGTTAGCCCAAGATGTAAAAATTTTTTTTTTCAAAGAAAAATATGTGACATTTTCTGGGATATGACAATTTTGCAACATTTACTCGTGCATGCGATACGTTTTTTTTCTAGTAGCTCTCAACGAGCCATAACTCTTTTCAACGCTCCATATTTTTCATTCCTTGCTTTTGGTAATTCGATTTAACATATACCGCTTCGCACGAATGAAAGTGCGAATGGAGTGCCGCTACCACGATCGTAACCACCGAGAGCGGTTGCCTTGGAAGTTTTACTACCGTTATTAAAATAATATGAAAACTCTCTCGTTTCTTGAGGTAAAAGCGTTCGAGGGACAGGGAAAACTCGAGGTAGCCGTCGTCTACGCACGGCCTTGCCTCCTTTCATCGAGCCACAAACCAGAATTTAGCGAAGATATTTTTCGTTATTCTTTGCAGGATATCCGCTTCGGTAGGTTGAAGCAACTCGGCCGTTCCACATGGTCAATGCCTCGAGTATTTTGAAAAATTCAGAAAGGAAAAACATGCCAAATTCGAATCGAACGCCACAGTTTCGAACGAAAAACGCCATTAGGCACATTTTCAAAATTACCATCAGATCTCGCACTATCAAATTCGTTGTAATGAAAGGACATCCGGGAGATGAGGGAGATTGAGGGGCTTGTATCGTCGAGTTGAGTATATGTAATGCAACGTTCATACGGCGAAAGATCATCAGACCGTAGCAAGGAATTATCAGGGAGCAGAAGGAGCGAGGAAGGGGAGAGCCTCTCTTACTGGACTTAGGAGAAAGCGACCCGCCCATAAAGTAAAATGCATTCCATCTCGTAGTTACCGGACTCGGCGTATTACTGTCTGTATTACTACAACACCGGGCACGTTTCTTCGCTCTTCCTTCCAGCTGCTCGAAGATCACAAAGATCGGATCGGAACTTTGAGGCAACGATCGAATCTGCAAATTTGAGGTTATCTTACGAATCACTATTTTTAGTGTGGTAAACCTCTATCGTTAATGTTCTATTAAACATGGACCTAGTAAGTGAGCTTCGTGAATTTTGTTAATAGGAACGATGAATCAGAAATAAAACGGACGTTATATATTCGACTTTGGATAATCGAAATCGAGTGATGCACAAAATGGCCGGTGCATGCTATTGTGCACAAAATGGCGTAGACTAGCCCTTTTGGGCAATATCACGCGCAGCGAAACGCTTCCACAAAATGGCAGTCGATCCCCACGCGCGCAAAAAGGCGTCCAGTTACCATTTGCACAAAACGATGTACAGCGACCGTAAGCACAAAATGGTGTACGTTGGTTTGATGTTTGAGAAAGTTATTGTTTAGCGAAGTGTGTACAAAGCTGAATCAAAATTTACATAGTAATACAGATTACGAAAGAAAGAAGGAGAGAGAGAGAGAGAGAATAAGACGACATGGGACAGGAGATGAGTAATGAACTTGACCGGAAGTGGGTCACGAGGACTATAATTCTTTCTCTCAGTCGCTGCGAGCTCGCGTTTCACGATGCGGGACCACCAGTATGCATCGTCCCTACTCCTTATGTTCGACTCATTTCGTCTCGGTGCTTCACAGGCTCGTTAAATAAATCAGAGTTAAGGGCTCGCTGCAATACCGACCGTCGTATCGACGAAGTAAGAACCGTGGAAAATTATGGTTTTAAAAAAATGACTCACCATTGTTATCAAGTATTCCCGAACAAAGAGAATGTAATGAAAGGTGACATGGCCAGTTTACACCTGGCTATTAGACTGTCGGACTGTGACTCGTATATTTTGAATTACCTATCGTTGTTGGTGATATTGACTCGCGTACTGTCCATTCCGGAGTTACGTTAATCTACAACGTTGTAACTTCGGGCAGACGCAATGGCGATCCCTCGTAGTATTCGATCAGACCATAGTCGGTTCCTAGTCGAATTTAAATTATTAATTTCAACGGAAATTAATTAATTAATTAACTCGACTGAAAATATACTTCTCCAACAATGCATCGAGGTATTTTCAGTCCAAGAACTTTTTACACAAAGCTCTGAGAAGATAAACCACTTTTATATTTGGCTTTGATTAAATCCGAGGTACGTTCCAGAGCTTTGGAATTAAACAATATAAATAATTTATTTTGTAAAAGAGAATTTTATTTCCTATAGAATAAAACTAAATTAGCAGCATTTCTTACGTTGCGTATATAATAAAATAATCGTTTGAAATGAATTCCACATAGGACCCTGAGATTGGGCAAGTAATCATAAATATGTATACAGACGTTGTACATACATTAAGGTGGTCTTTATTTAAGTTTGCTATATTTTCAAAGAATCTAAACAACACATCGAAATTCGGTAAAAAGGTCTTCATTATTCTTACTATTATTATGTTTATCTTATACATAAAAATGGAAGAATGTTTGTTTGTTTGTTTGTTTGTCACGAGTAAGCTCCTATACCATTCATCCAATTGCGATGAAAATTTGGTGAATTGTAGTCCGCACTCCCGAGAAGGTTTCTGCGTTAGTAGAATAATTTTACTTGCCAAAATAAGCGCGTATGGGGCAAAACAAAATTAACATTTATGTATATCTATATATAGAGATTGTTTGACAGCTGTCAAAGTTTGCTACCAAAATGACAAGCGAAATAAAAGACACTCATTTGTGCTAACGACTCGATCGACTCGATATTATATATTAGTTGCATAATTCATGTGACAGCGAATGTCAAATTAATCGTGACTCTAAATCGGGAAGCGATTGAAAGATCTACACCTCGATGAAAAAGGAAACATACATTACGAGTTTCAGAAACGGACGAACACCGAGAGGAAAGACTAAAAACCATTAGAGTATGTACGACGAAGTACAAACTTTCGTCAAATAACAGCAACAACAGACGAATTGATTCACAAAGTTTTTGAAAATATTCTACATAACTGCAAAAAACATAAGTGGTTAAGGGAACGTGCTATGATAGCAGTAAAAACACCAATGTCAATTATATAAATTTCATGAATCAAAAGAGAATATCATGAGAAGCTAAAACGTACAAGTCGATTGCTGCTTTTATTAACCCCTTCCCGTGCCATTTAGCTCGACGAAACTTGGGCCCAAGTGTTTGACGTTAACGCTTCTTAAGCAGGTCAAACTGATGCTCTAGAAAGGTCACAATACGATTTGTAAGGGTTTATTCAATTTCAATATATAAACTACTTTGTAACAGCAATTATGAGACTCGTGACTAACTCTTGTGACGTACTAATAAGAACTGACATTCGATTACGACCGCTACATTACAATATTTATATTCACGACCCCGGTTCGTCATATTCATGTTTGGGCCAAAATTTTCATCACGAGCCAGACTCGTTAAAGCACGGGAAGGGGTTAATCAAGAAAAAGTTGTTAATTATCCAACTGAATTCCTGAATTCGTTTCATTTGCCAGACATAGCGCCGCACGTTATAACATTGAAAATGGGCGTGCCTATCATACTTTTACGAAATATCAATCCACCACGACTTTGCAACGGTACTGGGCTTCCAGGGGAAAATATGATGAACAATATCAGCGAAACTACAATTTAAAATAGAAAATTTGAAGGAAAAGACGATGTACTGTTGTCACGTATCCCAATGATACCAAATGATTTCAAACGTTTCCAGTTTCCAGTGCGACTCGCATTTGCAATGTCCATCACCGAAGCACGGGAACAATCGCTAAAAATGTGTATAAAATAGATTATATTTGGAAAATTCATACTTCACACATGGAGAGAAAAACAAAATATATTGTGTGTCAAATGAATTATGACGCCAAAACGGCATTGCAACGCATGCCAGGTACCGCTAGTATTTATATAAATTTTATTAAAGCTATACTAAACAAAATGGCGGCATTTTCTTTTTCTCCATCTTCTCTTTTTGATTGCTGCCTGGCCGAACCATAACTGCTGCAATTTCAAAGCAAAGATAAGTGGTTGACCCCCTTAATAAAAATTCTATTTGGATATAAAGAAGTCCACCAGTGCATAAAGGTCGAATCTCACTGAAACGAACATCGACGAATTAAAAATGTCACCGTATGAAAAAGGAGACGAATGTTTGAGCAATCCAACTCGAATATGGCACACCGGTCCAAATACCCTTCGTTCGCTATCGTTGTAATCGAAATCAAGTTTCCATTCATTACGACTAAACCTATCGAAGGAAATCTAGTGACGACAGAAACTTTCAGCATCCTCGCGAATAAACTTAACGAACATGGTTCTTCCCAACGAAATCGCATCCCTATCGTATCTCGAATTAGGCAGACATTCTGGTATTGAGCAATGACAAGTCGTTCTGCCACTTCTCACCTGTCTGGGATAATGACGCGCTTTAACCACCGCCATTTCGGTTTCGAGAAAACATTTATAACAGCATGTAGTGTAATCGTATAATATAATAGAACGATTAGACTAACCGACTCGAGATTGGGCTACCGCTCTCACCAAGGCCGAATGCTACCGCTCATTATCGCAATTCTAAGGTGATGCGAACGTACGTCGTCAGGACCAGCTCCAGCGAGAAGCACCCGTCGGTATGTCTGAGATAGAACAACGAAATATTAAAAATTATGAATTAAAGTGCCTTTAACGATATATGGAAATTTTTTAATTTAAAATGGCGGTTTTACATGCCCAAGGTCATCGGAGTCGAAGGAGAAATTTATTTTTGTTTATAGGGGAGATAGGGGCCACAATTAACAGAGGTAAGTATTAACAAGCAAATTTCTCTAAAATTATACAAACTACACCTACATCACATTTTTTAATATGCTCACTAGATCAACTTTTTGTATATAAGTATTTCAGCATGTTTTTTTTTTATTTACAGGGTTTCATTCACATCTTTAGAGGTTTACAAATTGGCTGGGCTAGAAGTGATCGAGCTCGTCTCGTGATGTTCTATAAATTATTTGATTCTTACCGTTACCATGGAAATTATGACCTATGATCGATGTAAGACTGATAAATGTTAAGAAAAAATTACCAAAAAATGTTAATTATGTAAAATCGTTTAACGAATTTTTAATTTTTGTTCATGTTTAGATATTTTGTGATTTGTATTGTTAATTTATAAGAAAACGTGTTACATACAAGTCTGTATTAATTTCACAGTTATTAATATAAAAAATAAGGCTATGTATATATGTCGCATCGCAGGGAGGTTCAGGCGAATCAAATTAATTCATCGTTGCTCAGGCAACATATGAGACATAAAATTTCTTTATTAAACAAAATGAGATTGAGAGGACAAAATAAAAGAAAAGAAAATAAACAAAAAGAAGAAAAGTTGAAGAAAAGCATGAGAGGAGGAAAAACATCCCTTGGCGACGAAAGAAATTCTTCTTGAACCTTTGAACGAAGCAGACCTGTATCTCTTCAGTTCTATCAGTCGTTTTATTTGAGTTAAATTTTTTTTAAATTGTATCGAAGCATTAATAAAGCGTGTAAGTCGTGTCACTGCGACATTCAGTGAAAAACAATTCATATTTAAATAATCAGACCCTTTGCATGCTTTTTCTATCGTATCTGATGTATATTAGTTTTCTTCTATATCAGTTGGCATAACATAATGTTAACTGTTGTCCCTTCTGTTAATACTTACTTCAAAGCTGTTAACCCTTTGAGCTCTAAGGACGCATATATGCGTTAGCCTATGCGTCTGCGGACCACATAAGCTTGAAAGTACTCAGGTCTCAAAGGGTTAATTCTAGCCCTGAACACAAGATATAAATTAACAACTGACTTTTTTGAAAAAAAATGTTCTCTTCAAGACATCAGTTCTTTTAAGTTTGATTTATGTTAATAACATAATACCTAACTAATTAAAGCATCATCTAACATAAGAATCAAGTCTAAATATTGAACAAGTTAGGAGCTACAAGTAAAAATCCAATTTTTGTTAATTCTGGCTCCGGTCTCCTCTAATTGTAAGGATCGTCAAATTCAAAATGGCGAAACGAAGGGGTGGAGATTATCAAAATTCGAACGAAAATTAATATTTACAAGGGTAGGAACGATTTTAAATTTAAAATGATGATACTAAGCATCCTTAGTTACTAAATTTCGAACGAAATTCAATTCTGCAAATATCGAAGTTTTTAAATTCAAGATGGCGGATAAAAATGGCGAATCACGATGGTCGAGGTAAGCGAACGTAAAAAGAAAGTTCGTTGTACCAATGTGAAAATGTGAAAGATCTTGAGTTTGAAAAGTAACAACGAATCGATCCACAAATTTAAATAACCACTCGAAGATGTCTAATCCATCATGGCGGACGGAAGTTCGATAAGAATTCCGGTTGAGAAAAAAATTTCAAGATCAGAGCAATGCCAACCGTGCGACCAATCATCCAGAAGAAAAAACGAAAAAGAAAAAGAAGCAAAAACAAAGCAACTGGACCAACGATCTTACTTTCACTTTGGACCACTCTTACGGTCTCTCGGTTCAATGCCAGGGTTTCTTCGTATTTCTGGGGTACGAAGGTGGGAGAGCTGGCTTGCTCGAGACACGCGGAGGTATTTGTACAGGTGTCGAGGATACACGAATATCCGTGAATATGCGTTATGTACAGGTATTTCCTTTCACGCGAGTGCGTTGGTATATCGGCTTCGTCTTCCACTGACTCGTAACTCTCGATTCGGTTTTGTCCCTCTACCGGTTTCCGGAACATCCAAACTGGCAAACTTGACCCACATATACGAAAACCGATCGCCCCGATCGGTTTTCCATATATGCGGGATGCTTGACCCACTGTCCAGTTGTTGACGAGTATGAGGTTATTAATTCTTATGATTTCAGGAAGAAAGTCCTCCGAGAGGGCTCCCAAAATTTGCGATCGACGCTTAAACTCGCGAGTCGTATGTTTCATACTAAATTTCCAAATATAGTTTGGTGTAGACATTGTCATTTTTAGTAATTTTTATGAGAAAACTTCACTAAGAATTCATAAGAAAATTTCTAAAAATACGTCTAGGGAATCGATTGGATATTAGAGGATTCTAGGGATTTCTGGGAATATTATTAGGAACGATTATGAGAAAAGTCTACTGGACTAGGAAAATATGTATAACAAGGCGTAGGAAAATTCCACAAGGATTGTATATTCGTTGGAGTTTTAAGGAAAAGTCAATAAGAGTATTTGTACAGCAAGAGATTATGTAGAGAATTTTTCGAAAATTTAGAAATATTTTGATGCAGTTTTTTCTTAAACTTAAAATATTGGAGGGGTAGCTATTCGATCGAACTACAAATTTAGTAAGCGTTGAATCGCATAAACTATTAGAAATAATTTTTATCAATGTTTTCGTGAAAGTCTATTAAACCTTTTACCCCACTATTCAAAATTTACGCAAGAAATAAAACATTCAATAATATTTTTTGGTAATTTTATTGTAGATTCAGTCTAATCAACAAATTTAAACGATTCTGTTTTAATAATTATAGGTAAATTCTTAATTCTCGTAAATCTCTATAACATTAATAGCAGTTTTATAGTATTATTGATGTTTCTGAACCCAATCTTAACAACAACACTTTCTTTTTAACTACTATCATTGACTTAACTTCATACTTCGTATTAATACTTCATATTTAAAAAAAACTATAAATATTTATTAAAAGTTAACTCAATTCGATTGAAAGTAGGTAGGTAGGGGTAAAATGATCCTGGGATCGTTTTGCCCACCCTATGAAGGGATCGTTTTGCCCCAAACGCCTTATTAACGAAAAACATAAACTGTATTTTTCGAATACTGTAATGCAGGACGGTTAATTCCATTGTTAATTTGTATCAGAAACTGAGACAAACAGACCTATCGCTTAATATATACGAAGACTAAAGCAAAATAACGTCAAATAATGGCTTACCTTAGATCGAGCACAGTTATTTTTAATATTTCATAATAAAAACTTTCCCTGTGCAAATAACGCTATGATACTGACAGAGATTGTACAGCTCAGCTGTAAGAACACAAAATTTACTTAAGGTAGTGCTATCGTTACAGCGTTTCCGTTAGATTTCACTGAAAATTTGCAGAAACGTTCTTTGATGTCATATGTATATGTGTGTTAAATTTCAGGGGCCTTTATCGACTCAAAAATCACGATATTTATTCTTGAAAATCGTCACTTTTCGCAATCTCCCATAAGAGCTCGTGTTAAATATCGCAACATTATACAACGAGTATCTCGAACATTTGGTCGATGAAGTCTGTTGAAATTTTGCACATATTTTTATATGACATCAAAGAAGCTTCGATTAGTTTTT
This sequence comes from Netelia fuscicornis, assembly GCA_946811545.1. Lineage (NCBI taxonomy): Eukaryota > Metazoa > Arthropoda > Insecta > Hymenoptera > Ichneumonidae > Netelia > Netelia fuscicornis. Next base: position 13,694,338 of record OX328014.1, on the reverse strand, counting down.
ATAACAAATCTTATGGAAAAAAAATTCATGATTTTGTTTATTATATAACAAATAAACTTTCCGTGGGATTAATTTGAATTTTGAGTATGTTGTTCTTTAGTCGATTTGCAACAACTTTTCTTAATGAACTTTAACGCTTGGTCCACTTCCAATGCGAGAAAAAACGGGAATAAAATTTTAATCCCTCACTCAACGATAGGACTACCTTAAAATATTCTAGATGGCGATATTAAGTCGGTATAACAGCGGGGGGTTGTTTTACCCTAAGGGATCATTTTGTACCACCTTCCCCTAGATGTGATGTAGGCAAATGTGATAGCAAAATTGTACTTCTAAGAGAATTGCTCATTCCATTTCTAGAAAAGTGACGAAAAGCATTTTTCAGAAAATAAATGCCGGGAAACAATTTTGCCACTAAAGTTCGCAATCGCCATTTTATCCCTAAATCACTCTCGACGTCGATCGACCCCTGTTCCAGATCTCAAAAATCTTCATTCGACTAATGAACATCAATGTTAATTCTCTTCATACGTTTATCGTGTTCCAGAAAAATCCAAAAAAGAGATGTGAATGAAAACTCGAATTGACAGTTGACGGATAAGGGAAAACTCGTTGAACCTGATTCTTATAGGGCGTGAGTGGATCGCACGGTGTACTGTACCGTGCGCGAGTTTGGTGATACTTTCGAAATTATATGACGTCGCATTGATCGTATTTCTTTTCTTTTTTTTCTTGTCGTCGAGAATCTCGAGGAATTCAAGAGCTCGCTGTTGCGAGCGAGCTAATCGGCTTTCGCGTCTATCGAAGTGAGTGCAGAACCTTTAATGAGAGACAGGATAAGGGAGAGAAACAGAAAGAGAGAAAAGTCGAAGACACGAAGAGTTTAGAGAGAAAAATAAAATAACTGTTTATGGGTATGGAAAGAATTCAGGAGAGTTTAGTCGTCCACTTGGCGGTAGAACCTGAGGCTGGGATTGACATGGCCTTATACTTTCACCTTCGAGCGAGGTCTAGGACACCCCACCAACGAGCATCAGAGATCAGTGGCTCCAGGTGGATCTCCATCAAAGCCCCTCCCCTCTTCTCGCCAGTTGGTTTCTTCTTCTTCCTAACCAAAAAAAAAACTCGTTCATACTTTATCCTCGTCTTTAATAATTAGTGAGACACTGAGATAATAAAAGAATAAGGACTTGAAAGTAATTAACAATATTTAAGTTTCTTATTTCGAATATCTTTCGATCTCACACGGTGTGAATTAAATTGGGACGTTAGGAATGGATTTGAAAATTCAACAACTGATTTTGGCGATATCCTTGTTTCGAATATCTTTATTTGTAGAGAAGGGACCTCCCTTCAAGAATGTTCAGTTTCAAGATCCTTTTAGGAAATATCCTTTTTGGTTCAGGGATACGCGTTGTAAATAAAACGAAATATAAACTCTATGTACGAATTATGCTAAATTATAGTGCAAACGAAAAAATTTTAAATATCTTTTTTTGACAAAAATGCTCCACGTTTTTTAAAAAAGTTTCATTTTTAATTCTTAGTAGCTATACTTAGGTAGAATCGCGTTATAGTCATACTGGGTCCATGGGACTCAGGCGTTTTTAAATTGTTATAAATAATGAAATAATGCATTGAGCGATATGAAAAAAATAGTGAAGTATAATTTGAATCTTGTTCAATACAAGGATATTGGTTAGAAATCAAAAATTAAATTTTTAATATGCAACAAAAATTATGCAAAAAGAAGCTCGTGAAAAATGACGTTTTTTTTACAAAAATTGCTGCAACTCTTGTAATTATTGACAAAAAATGGTTTTATAATCTGGAAACAATGAATTTTGAAATAGACATAGCGGTTTCTGTAGACTTTTCAAAAAGTATCTTTATTTCATCCAACGCAGGTGCGATTTAGAAGGAAAGAATGAAACGAAAATCCGACTAACAGTCCGATTCAAAATCTACTTTCTCGGTACTGAAGTTGAAGATCCAAACTATCGTTAGATGGCGCTATAAAAGAAAATTGATGAATTTTAGTGAGTAGTATTTCAGGTCAAAAAATGGCCTGCCGGAAATGATCTCGTTTTATAAAAAAATATTTATAACAACGAAAATTTATAACAAACCGCAAAATCCGGACGTACCCCTATACAGTATATAATTTCAAACCTACGTTTAAAATTTCGAACGAATCGATCAAGATCCTTTCAAGTTATGTTTCAAACTAGTTTGAAAAACGATCCTACGAGAAAACCACGTTCAAAATTTCGCGGGTGTTCGAGGCGCGCCATTGAGCGTCACTGCTCGACTCACGAAACAGGTTCTCAAACACACTTCTTTCCATCATAAAAACTATCATCGCTTACGATCCCTCAAGCTCAAAGATATGCTCCAAAAAAAAAAATAAAAAAATAAAAAACAATTTTTATCTCTCCTAATTCTAGGCCGAATTTTGATTTCGTGAATTACGACAAACTTACGATTCGCCACGATCGAAAACGAAAAGAGTCCTCGAATTATGTATTCTCGTCGCATCCACGACTCTTTTTGTTGTGACAGGCTTGTTTTACATACAACAAAAAGAAGCTAATGGATGAAAAAAAGTGAAGCTAATGGGATTCTGGTACACGTGTGTTGGGTTGATCGTGCGAACGACCGTAAACAATCAAACAGACGAGGACAAGCAAAGTCCTCTTTCGCACGTTGGTCGCCTCAGTGTCTTTTTTTTTGTATTACAAATCCGTTGAAGGACCTAACAGAAAGAAAAGAAGTAACGGGTTAACTATAATACGTGTGTAACCGCGGTCACAATTATTTCACGTACTTGAGACTCCAGTCGCGTCCTTTGCTCTCTCTCTCTCTCTCTCTCTCCCTCTCTCTCTCTCTTTCTCGCTATCCCTCTATACTTTCACTCTCGAGCCTCCCGCATTTTGTCGCCACTCTCGGTCTGTACTTACCCGCGGGAAGAATTCAAATGAGCCTTTGTGGATTTGAAGAACGTGCGTAAAGAAGATTATTAGCATTTGTATTATTATTAAAAAAAATAACCACTTTCTATCCTACAAAGACCATTAACAATTAACATTACTAATGACATTCCTAATATTATTATCCAATTAAGAGTATTAATTAGCATAAAATCATTGAGTCAAATGAATATATGAATATACCAGTGGTAAAAAGATGTAAGTTGATTTTTTTGTAAAAATTACACGTCTGTTGTTTAAAAACGACAAAAAATATTTGAATCTAATGAAGGCGGCTTTCTGCGTCATTCAATTGATCCGCGAATTCTTGTTGATCTTTATATTCGCAATTCGTTGTCTGCGAACTTTCTCGGTGGTTTGCCATGCTCTTTATTTCTTACGTCGAAATCATGACTTGTCAATTGTTTGAATGACTCGAAACATTGTGTTTTGGCAAGAGCATGGTTATCGTAAGTTTGGATAAGCATTCCATGACATTCTAGAGCAGTTTTCTTCAAATGATAAAAAAAACTTAATGCTGTCGGGAAATCATAGTTCGTAGGCATAAAATTTGACGTACTTAAGGTAGTCGTGTCGTTGCAGCGTTTCCGTTAGATTTCACTGAAAATTTGCAGAAACGTTATTTGATGTCATATGTACAAGTTTGTAAAATTTCAGGGGTCTATATCGACTCAAAAATCACGATATTTATTGGTGAAAATACATTCTTATACGACATCAAAGAAACTTCAATTAGTTTTTATGACAAATCTTATGGAAAGAAAATTATGATTTTGTTTATTGTATAATGAATAAACTTTACGTAGGATCAATTTGAATTTTGAGTATGTTGTTCTTTAGTCGATTTGCAACAACTTTTCTTAATGAACTTAAATGCTCAGTTCATTTGGAATGTGAGAAAAGAAGGGGAATAAATTTGTAATCCCCCCACAACGATACGACTACCTTAAGGAGGCTCGACATATTTCAGGGTGAAACAATGCCTCTTTTCTATTTTTTTTCTGAAAGCACATGTCTTTTTTGATATGTGGTTCAAATTTCATGAAATTCTGAGCAGTAGAAGTATGTTAAATAATTTTTTTACTTTTTCAGAAAATCGTGTTTCCTGAAAAGTTATGTTTTTTCACCTTTCATCTTTTCTCGAAATCTACTCGCATCGACATTTTTTTTGACGTAACCAGTACATCCAAACGATGGATGTGTCGAGTCATTTTTTTTTTTTAAACGATTCAGACTCGAGAAAAATATATTTGAAGGTAAAAAAACATGGTAAAAAATTTTAATAAAATTTCAAAACGATATAAAAAAATTCTGAAACAAAATATCGAAAAAATGGCTCAACACATTGTTTATAACACTTTAATATATACGTACAACAAAAATGGTCAAAATCAAACGTACGGTTCCTGAGAAAAGGTACATTAAAAATAGACATTTTTCGAACCAATGTTTTTCGATTTTCAATTGGTCCCAAAATTTTTCTATTTCGAATATCCTCTAAAAACCAACACAGAATTATCAATAAAGTCTTTCATAATATAACTAAAAAAAATCGTTGAAAAATGTTGAATAGTTTTGAAGAAATCTTAATTTTAAGCAAAGAAGATCAGATAGGGGCTTCCAAATATGTCGACCCGCCTTTATAGAAAAATATATCGGTGTTATATGAAACGTGGGTTGTTGTGCGTTGACAATTTTTGTCAGCTGCTAGAGGGAGATGATGACGTTGCGGCAAAGAGGCCTTACTGTCCCTAAACCAATGATTAGCACCATCTATAGGGAAATTCCGGATTCATACTTATGCACTTGGTAAATATGAGATAATAAACGTAATGTTTTCAATTATAATAATAATAATTTTTTTTATTATGATTCCAATTATAATCCGCTATCTAGATAGCAATAACAAAAATGTCTGGCTGCTTATATGTCGAGTTTCAGAGTGAGCGTTCACTAACTTTCGATTCTCTGTTTTTGCATTTGTAATTATTGGCTGTGGAATGTTAATTAGTTAAATTGGATTACGTGAGGATTGATACTGGGTTAAATCACGGAACTTCGTAAAAGAATATCAAAAATGTATTTCGGGTATTAAAAGCCTCATTTTATTTACTTTAATCACAACAATTAAAATTCTGCATCGATTATAATTTTTGTTCTGTTTCTTTTGTTTATTTATTTTTTTCTTCAATCTCGATCACGAACAATATACAAAGAACGCACGAAATTTCATGGTATAGCGACTAAAAAAATGTTTATAACGCTGATACGCGCGATAGTGTGTTGTTGATCATTTTTTTTTCACTTTTTTTTCTCTCGTTTTCATAAAACATTCGTCATCGTCGAAAAAACGAGACGCGATAATCGAAGAGACACGAAGAAACTGGAAACAGTAGAATTAGCATTAGTGGGTATAACAAGGCTCGGTGTTTCACTCTTTTTTCTTTTCTTATTTTTCTCGTTTGTCGTCACGTTTTCGTTTCACACAATATACGATCGTAGTGAGAGGAATCGTAGTCCTTCGTCATTCGCATTTTCTCTATCGTAATTAATGATCAATGATTATTATCGCGATATTGTTTTCTGGTTGTTTTTTGGTTTCGCGATTCCACGCTGGTGAATATCGTGAAGTAATTTTTGTCGTGCTTGTTTTGTGTACGTGTCGTTTGTTCTTTTGTATTTTTTCTTGTTTTTGTAAAGTTTTTTTTTCGTTCCGGGATATATATTTATATGTGTACTTTTTTGGTTTCTAACGAATTAAATCTGCGTAACGAGAATAAATGTAATTATTCGGAAAATCATTCGTTCTACAGGGTGAATTTCATAAGGTGTAGCAGGCTTTATTCTAAGGTAGATGGGATCATTACAAACAAAAATTGCAAATATACATTGGGGATATTTTTAATAGTTTACAAGATATAAATGGTTTAAGTTGGTCCAATCAGAGCGCGCTGAGAAGCGTTGGAGCCGCCCACTCCCGCCCTAGCCGTAGAGCTAGCACAGTGTAGGGTGTTACATTTGGGGTTGTAAAATTCAAAGGAGTCAATTTTATTTATTATATTACTAGCGGTACCCGGCATGCGTTGCAATGCCGTTTTGGTGTCATAATTCATTTGACACACAAAATTTTTTGTTTTTCTGTCCATGTGTGAAGCATGGACTTTCCAAATATAATCTATATTATACACTTTTTTAGCGATTGTCCCCGTACTTCGTTGGTGGACATTGCAAATGCGAGTCGCACTGGAAACTGGAAACATTTGAAATCGAATGGCATATAGTTTGGTATCATTGGGATACGTGACAACAGTTCATCGTCTTTTCCTTCAAATTTTCTATTTTAAATTGTAGTTTTGCTGATATTGTTCATCATATTTTTCCCTGGAAGCCCACTACCGTTGCAAAGTCGTGGTGGATTGATGTTTCGTAAAAGTATGGTAGGCACGCCCATTTTCAATGTTACAACGTGCGGCGCTATGCCACACAAATGAAACGAATTCAGGAATTCAGTTGGATAATTAACAATTTGTTCTTGATTAATAAAAGCAGCAATCGACTTGTACGTTTTAGCTTCTCATGATATTCTCTTTTGATTCATGAAATTTATATAATTGACATTGGTGTTTTTACTGCTATCATAGCACGTTCCCTTAACCACTTATGTTTTTTGCAGTTATGTACAATATTTTTAAAAACTTTGTGAATCAATTCGTCTGTTGTTGCTGTTATTTTACGAAAGTTTGTACTTCGTCGTACATACTCTAATGGTTTTCAGTCTTTCTTCTCGGTGCTCGTCCGTTTCTGAAACTCGTAATGTATGTTTCCTTTTTGATTGTGGTATAGATCTTTCAATCGCTTTCCGATTTCGAGTCACGATTAATTTGGCATTCGCTGTCAAATGAATTATGCAACTAATATATAATATCGACTCGATCGAGTCGTTAAAACAAATGAGTGTCTTTTATTTCGCTTGTTATTTTGGTAGCATACTTTGACAGCTGTCAAATAATCTCTCTATATAGATATACATAAATGTTAATTTTGTTTTGCCCCGTACGCGTTTATTTTGGCAAATAAAATTATTCTACTAACGCAGAAACCTTCTAGGAAGTGCGGACTACAATTTACCAAATGTTCATTATTCCGATTGGACGAATGGTATACGAGCTTACTCGTGACAAACAAACAAACATTCTTTTATTTTTATATATAAGATTGCGCGGTCATTTTTATTTCTCGGGCATTGACTGCTCTGAATTTTACCGAGCTCGCCGAGAAGCGTTTTAGCCGCCCACTTCTCGCGCTAGCAGCCAATGCCCGAGAAATAAAAATGACTGTGTAATAATATAATAAATATAATTCACTGCTTTAAATTTTGCAACCCCAAATGTAACGCCCTATACTGTGCTATCTCTACGGCTAGGGCGGGATTGGGCGACACCAACGCTTCTCGGCGCGCTCCGATTGGACCAACTTTAAAAACTTATATCTCGTAAACTATTAAAAATATCCCTAATGTATATTAGCAACTTTTGTTTTTAATGATCCCATCTACCTTAGAATAAAGTTTGTTGCACCTTACGAAATTCACCCTGTATATTATTCGAGTCTAAATCGGATATGTCAGACTACACAATTTTTCGTTCCTCGATTGCGTTCGATCCGATTGAAAAATAAATAAATCGATCGTCTTGTCATTGCCATTATCAGTTTGGAAATAAAATATCGCTTCTTAGAATTATTCGTTATCGCTATAAGTCGGTACAACGTTGATCGATTGTTAGAAATCGATACGGAAAAAATGTTGTCATTTTCTTTTTTTTTGTATTTTTTGATATTTCACGACTTGGGTCTATCAAAGATAATCTTCCAATCGCAAATCATATCGGATTCGTGGGAAATTGGAGAAAGGAAGTTTATGTTTTTTTTTTGTGTAATTCGATCAATCGATTTAATAATCAATCCCACCTTCGCAAAACAAGTTTTTCACCCAAATCCGACACACCTAATATGCATAAAATTATTAGTTTATATTCGATGCCTGTTTTATAATTGTCTAGGAAAAAGTGGAGAAAGGGTTGGGTATAATGAGGGATTTACAAAAATGGAAGAGTAGAAAAAGACGTAGAAAAAAGATAGACACCTTCGAGTTAATCTTGGGCGTACGATAGGAAGGGTGGGTGTCGTACACAATCTATAGCTTTGTTCCTGTGACTAAATCCAACCCCTTTTTTCATTCTTTTTTGTTCTTACTTCTGATCCAAAAAAATAACAATTTTTCAAAATAATTATTCTCTCGCTCAAATCTAAATCCGGTGAGTAGACTTTGCTCCGTTTTTCTTCTCGACTGGTCAGATTATTCATAAAATCACTACTCACTTTTTTTTGTAACAAAATCACTTCTAATGATTTCTTTGTTATTTTCATTTGTTTTTTTTTGTGTGGTGCTCATACCCGGTACGGACACAAATCTTGTGTGTTGTGTGTTTTGTGTTTTTGTGTCAATTGAAGACGAATAGTCGATCGACATAATAATTCGCAATATGCCAGGCTTTTCATTCGAAAGATATAATTAGTATAGTATAAGAATTGTAGTAAGTCATAAAACGTTCGTTGAAGATAAGGAAGCTAGTGATAAAAGCGTCATAAGGAAGAAATAGATTATCTCGCCGTTCGTAAATACAATTCGTAAAAATTTGAACGATCTTGCGAAAAAGTTCTTTTTTTTCTGTTTTTCATTCAATATCGTCCTGGAGTGGACCAACCTTCTATGGCAGGTCCTTCGGTGAATCTTAATAAACTTTGCAGATTTTGAGCCGTTGACTGGAAATATTTGGATTCTTACAAAACAAAAATACACAAAATCTAGTAAGATCGATTGGCAACGAAAGTAAATGTTTGTAAGTGCTGTAACTCGATAACGGCTTGTCCAACGACAATTTTCATTTCTACCTTTTCTATAGAACGTTAAATTCTCTGCAAAAAAGTTATAATACATATTACTCATAGACATTGCCGTTTTCGAGAAAAACGTTAATTAATCTCGCGTCAACGATAAAAACGTTGCGACTCGCAAGAAAAATGATCGATTTTCTCAAAAACGGTCGAGTTTGCAAACAAAATCCATATAACCTTTTCGATAGAAAATTGTCCAATCTCGAGAAAGTATCTTCGGTAAAAATTTCGCCGGATGATTAATTATCGAGTTATGCGCTCTTAAACATCAGTCGATCACTCGTTGTGAAAAGTGGCTGAAGTTTGTTGATTAATCAGCGGCATAAAAATTTACAATGGTCCGCCCTCTCCAAGACCGATACATCGATAAATATTCTGTAATAATTAATGATAACAATATCGATGAATATAAAAATTTCACGAATGAATCGTAACAATAATAATAATAATAATAATAATAATAATAATAACAATAAGAAATTTCACAATATCATTAATAGTTTGCATCGCGTAATTCGACGACGGCCCGCACGGCGCCGCGGTCTGTGTAAATATATCATTTGCAATTTATTTATCAACATTACTCATACGCATCATCCCTATCGCATTTATTCGCGCAATATCGCATTCGATCAAATGATACCACGTTCGACATTTGTTTCGCCTCTATATCGCGCATATTTCAATTCTCGTTTACTCTTACCAATGGAATTGTACACGCGAGATCTAGGAGAACGATGGACGCAATTTCTAAATTTGTTTCTCTTTTGTTTTTGTTACATTTTTGTTTTTTTTTTTTAGTTTGACTCCGCTCGATCTTCACGCACTCGAAATTCATTCCGATTACATTAATATGTCAATAATACAATATACTATATATCTATATAATGTTAATTTTTTATTTTATAATACATAACTATAAGCTTTTAATCGATCTATCTATAAAAACTGGCGAGTCTTCTTATCGACGATCTTTTTTTTCGCTCGAATAAGTTTACAATTTCGATCTTTTCATTCTTGTTGCTGTTGTTGTTGTTGTTCTTTTTCTTTTTATACATATATATTAATTCTTTCGACCGTTTTGTGTGTTTTGTTAATAACTCGCGTCCATTTTTATAATTGTTAGTTAATCCATCACAGTTTATTTTTCTTCTTTTTTTTCTTCTTTCTTTTTCTCGTCTACTCACTTCGGCTGTCTTACCCTGACTAAAGACTAGACGCATTTCGATCTCGCCGATTTATCCGTCGTTTCTCGTTTCTTTTTTTTTGTTTATCCCTCCTCTTTTTATTAATTTTATTGTTGAAAATTATTGGAAAATTGTGTGAAATGCAACAACGGAAAAATGTTACTAGTTTCGTCTCGATTTTGTTTTCTATCCGGAATGAACGCGACGCTTCTAACGCGAAGGTCGATCTCCCGAAATCGCGGCATCGTTTTAATTTTTGTCGATTTGTTTTTTATAATTTTTCTCTTGGTTTTTTTTTCGTATTTTGTATTTTTATTATTATTAATTTTTAAATCAGTCTTTGACGCCCTCGTCCTGGCCCTCCGTGGATGCTTTTCGCCTATTAAGCGTCGAGATGAATCTTCCTCGTAGCAGGACCGTCTTGAGGATGTTATTACCGGAGGCGACCGACGACGCCGGCGGACCGGCCGTTATTTCGGCTGGCCGCGGAAAAAGTCGTTACGCGGGTTTGTGCTTTTTTCTGTGATCCCGCCGCGTATTTATCACTCCTGAAGACATACTCGCCGCGGATGTGCCACCCCTCTCGCAATCCGCAGTCGGCACAGCTTTCAACTCTCTGAAAATAACGAAAACAAATATTATCATCGGTTTCATCGTCTCTGTCGCATTCGGTTTTCAAATAATATCTAAAAAACGAAGAACGAACATTTTTGTCAACCATTGAAACTTCTTGTACTTTTCGATTGATCGTGTTAGATCCGCCATTTTGATTTTCGAAATTCTAATCTCAAAAGTCGAATCTTCAACGACGTAAATTATCAAGTTATCATTTTCTTTAAAATCTGAACAGTTTTAATTTCTTCGTTCACTGTGTTGATTCCGCCATTTTGAGTATTATACGTCACCATTTTGTTATGGTTATAAAATCGAAGGTAAGGGCAATTCAACTGTACGATCGTTTGATTAAAGTTAGTTTATAATTAATTTTCATTAATTACCTGTAGCTTAGTAGATCCTCGTCATCGGGGACCCTTGATATAAGATCGAGAACCTCGTTGTTGGGAATGGAGTGAGGCCTCAGAAGTTTTCTCAAAAATTTATTCACCCCCCAGGCGAGTATGAGATATCTCATGGGGATTAGATAAAGAACTACGACACCGATAACGGTTAGTACGATAGCTAAATAGCTCAGATAAGGTACAGTAAAATTGAATAAATTTTTTATTCTCTCGCAGAGGCTGGCTATGTAGCCTATGGAATTTTGAACTGTCTGAGTCACTTCTTGAATCGCCTGCAGACGTTCCTTCAGGCTTTTCTTTTCTTCCTGATGTAAATGAACAAAGATGAGTTAATAATTTATCGGGAAAGGTTTGTTACTGGATGATTTTTTATGATTTTGACTTACTTTGTCCTTATCATCTTCGTCGTCGTCATCGTCTCCGGGAGTTATGGGACCATCGTCGGAGGCCCCATCCGCGGAGTCGTGAAGTTGACCAACCGAAGGACTACGATGATAGGAACTGGACAGTGCGCCTCCCGTCAGCATGGCGACCTGACGAGTACACAAAATTACAAAAACTGTGATGAAAGGGTAGGGGTGGTAAATGGATCAAAGAAGTGGATGGTTATAGCGTATAAGGTCGAGGGGTTGGTCACTCGAGGAATCAGCGAACTAAAAGTCACTGGAAATCGCTGGATTTCGCTGAAGTCGAATGATTATTCCTGGTTTCCTCGTGATTTCTCCAAATGTATAGGAAATCATTGGGAATCATAAAGAAATCGTGTGATTTCGGGAATCGCTGAGCATCACTCATACCCTTTTCAAGGGAGCAAGCATTTATCAAAGTTTTTCTATTGGCGGTCCAGAAATCACTGATTTCTGAAATTCGGGAATCAGTGGAAATTGTTAAAATCAGCAGAAGTCATGTGAAATCACAGGTTATCTTATTGATTCGGAAATCACGGGAATCGCAGTGGAAATCGATTCCTTTTGGAAATCGTTGGGCCATCGAATCTGCGAGTGACCAATCACTCGGATGATATGGAATATGTTATGAGGCAGGTAGGTAAGGTTCGATCCAAGTAAGTCCAAGATCAGAACAGAACAGATCAGAGTGTGAGACATCACATGAGATTGTCTGAGAGGTCTTGTAGAATCAAATGCAATCAAATGTAATTAGATCAAATAACATGAAATAAAATGAAATAAAATGAAATGAAATCGAACGAAATAAAACGAAATCAAACGAAATCAAACGAAATCAAATGAAATCAACTGAAATCAAACGAAATTAAACGAAATCGAACGATATCGAATGAAATCGAATGAAATCAAATGAAATCTAATGAAATCAAATGAAATCAAAGGAAATTAGTTATTATCGAATGAGGTCGGATAAAATCACATCAAATTAGATGAAGACTGGTGACACCAGATGGGGTCAACTGACATGAGATTAGATTAAATCAGATGACGACAATTGAGATGAAATTAATTAAAATCAGCGGAGATCAAGTTGGATCAAGTCAGTTAAAGATAAAATCAAATAAAATCAAAACAGGGAAACTAAGTCAGGTTCAATCCAATCAGGATCAATTCGTTGTCTTGATATAAATTAATGTCTTCGATAAGGCCCACTTACCATGCAATATTTCAATAGAATGAGAAGCGCGGCGGCGGGGATCATCCAAGGCTCGAAGTAATAGCATAGAAGAACGAAGAACACGAGAGCGACGATACTTCGCGTCTTGCTCTCCCATTCCCAACAGCTTTGGATGTATTTCCCCATATCGATGAAGAAAACAATCACGGCCTTGAGCCTGAGAACGTTTCTCAGAAAAACTTGACGCTTGAACTTTACTTCCGGTTCCATATACTTCGTCTCCTTAGGATTCAAAGTTCTAGCGCAAGCCCTGAGCACGTTCCAGACTACGATAAGCTCGAGCAATATCTGCGGTGAATTTCCCTTCGCTCGACCCCGCAATTTTTTGTCCTTCAAAGCGTACCAGCGCTTCTCAGCGTTTCGTATACGCAACAAAGGTATCGCGACCCGCCCGAGAAATTCGACCTTGTGATCGCGATCCTCGTCGTATACCGTCACCTCTAGTACCGAATTTATGTCCTTCACGTTGCTGATAAAAAACACACGAAACAAAACGCCAATTATTAGAAACATTGATAATACTTCGTTGAATTTTTTAATTAATTACTATTACTTTCGTTATCGTTAATAACTTGTTTACAGGGAATGCCTACGCTTTTTTTTTGCATTATACCAAAAACTCGAAAAATTTTCTTTCCCAAATAATACTGCAATAAGTTCTTCACAAATTGTGAATTATTTGCGGGCTTGCTCGATAGAACGACTGAAGTTTTGCTTGAATCGGAAAGAGTCAAGATTGCAGGATCAACGCATTATTGAATTTTTATACTCACAATGTGAAAATCTTTTGCCAATTTGGTGCCAGGGTTTTATACTCGGTTTGAGTCTGAAGCCTTGCATTTACTAGCTCTAGAACGCAGAATGGATCGCTTTTGCCTCCTAGATCAGCCGCAGCGAGACCCTGGGCACGATACACCTTGGAAAACATCAGAAAATTTCAGTCTCGATCGTGACATCCTTTATAATTTAACACGAAACATCAATTCCTATTTACTGGACTCCAATATAACATCGGAATGTCTATGCTATTTACAATTTTTTATAACCAATTCCGAGACGGATAAAATGTACGAGAAATATGCAGGGTGAATTTCATAAGGTGTCACAGACTTTATTCTAAGGTAGATGGGATCATTACAAACAAAAGTTGCAAATATACCTTAGGGATATTTTTAATAGTTAAGGAGATATAAATTCTTAAAGTTGGTCCAATCAGAGCGCGTCGAGAAGCGTTGGAGCCGCCCACTCCCGCCCTAACCATAGAGAAAGCATAGTGTAGGGCGTGACATTTGGGGTTGCAAAATTCAGAGCAGTCAATTTTATTTATAATATTATTTCGCGCAGTCATTTTTATTCCTCGGGCATTGGCTGCTAGAGCGGGGAGTGGGCGGTTCCAACGCTTCTCGACGCGCTCTGATTGGACCAACTTAAAAAATTTATATCTCGTAGACTATTAAAAATATCCCTAATGTATATATGCAACTTTTGTTTGTAATGATCCCATCTACGTTAAAATAAAACCTATTACACCTTATGAAATTCCCCCTGTATATTGAAAATTGGTTCAACATAAGTGTTTGAGTTACCGTATATTCGAATCTCCTACAAGTGACAAAAGTTTGAAAATGACAATTTCTCGATGGAAAGAGTCTGCGAAGAAGTGATAATAAGTGTTATTAAATGACTCTGATTGTGATTGGTTCTAAGCAGCTGAGTGATGATAAGTGCTACTCAATATCTCTGAGTGCCATTGAGTGTTTGTCAGTTAGATAAGTGTCGTTAAATAGATATAAATGTCAAGAAATATCCTTGAGTGTCTGTCTATGAACACGTATACATGCTAGTTACCGTTTATAAGTGCTCATAAGTGGCAATGAGTTTTCATGAGTATTCGCCATAAATCTTCCTAGGTGCTCGTTAATGTATGCGAATGCTCGTAAGTGTCAACAAATACATATGTCTGTCGGCAAAAGTCTACAGAACTCAACGCACTCAACTGTCACATCGACAATGGAAGACACCATGAAATCCTCTTTTTTCTTACCTTAACCGTTAGATGACCAACGTCCTTTGGCCTCTGGAAGGTGTTCGATAACGCGTATTTCTGAAGAAGACGAGCCCTTTCCTGTGGTGTTTCCTCATGGGCTGCAAGGTCGCTTATAGTCTCACTGGCCGTTGTTCCACTGATCGTTAGTAAAAGAAATATCTGGCCCGCACCATCCTCGAGATCACGCCATAATCGATAAGTCGTTTCGCGTTCCATACTCGCCAGGTCTATCGTTGTTCTGCCCATTAGATCATCCTGATGACTCTTGTCACGGTCCCAAACCGTAACTTCGAGTTCCTGCCCAAGATAGGGATCCTCGTAGAGATGCAGATCAAACTGTTCCAGCCAGACCGGACTCAGAGTCTTGTTCACAACTTTCGATTTGTACTTTTCCGTGCCCAGCCTTGCGGTATACGAAGAAGCGAAATATTATAAAGTGATAATTGTTAATAATCGTTGTTCGTTGGCAGGAATCTTACGCTTCGGGACGTTGGCACTACCGCCTTTAAGTGTGCGAGGAGGTCTTGTTAAACTCGTGTAAGTGCTTTTAAGGGCCTGTAAAAATACTACCAGTGCTGTGAGTGCCTGTATCATGGCATGAGTACCTATAAGTGTTCTATAAACACTTGGAAACTTTGCCAAAGTTCTATAAGTGTGTTAAGCGTCTAGAAGTATTCTATGAGTGCTGGAAAACCTTGGAAAAATTCTATAGGTAAGAAAACTACGAATGGCTGTCAAAGCTATTTGCGAGTGCATAAAAAAGTGATTAATGAGTACTGCGAATACCTCCAGCAATTCTATAAGTGTTTTGAGTGTCTTTAAGAATCCTACAAGTGCCTGTAAGTGTTCTATTTATGCATCCAGTAATCCTAAACCTTTCTAGTGTCCCTGAGCGTTCGTCAATCATTGATTATCCACTTGGTCAAAATTTGCATGATGGAGTTCGATCAATAGTACAATCCATTCGACACATAGAATTTTGGTGCGAAATAATCTTTACGGAATAAGTTAAGAATGAGCTGGTGACAAACCTAAATTTAACGTAGGGATCTGAAAGTCCATCGATGTCCATGGGTAAAAGATTCTTCGCCTCGACCAGTACGATAGTGACGACGGAGCTCCATATCTGCGATTTGAGCTTTCTGTTGACATCGGCGAGACGACTCGTTCGCTGAAAATACTGTGCAGGTAACACTGCGAATTAACTTAACACGTAACGGTACAGCGTCAGCGAGAATTGAGGCAATGTATCGTGCAGGGAAATATCTATTTATTGTTGAGCTTGATAGCACCGCGTTGATCGTGACAAATTAAAGTGCAACCGCGATAGCTCCATTATCGCGTTTCATTGTTTCAAAATCGATACATCGAAGATTACGGTCACTTCGATAACACGTATAGAAATTGCAAAACGCAGTTGAGAGTATGATTCGAAACAAGGCTTCGATATGTTCGACATTTCCATTGTTCAGATATCTTCCGTATGTTTGATACTTTTAATGTAAGCAGACCTAATTATATTTGTAGACGACCACACGAAGAGCGTCCGTTTTGTCAATCCTACTTCGGGGAATAAACCGATTACTCGAGCTAAAATCAAACCGATTGAATTACTTTTGATCCGAGAGACGATTTTATAACTTTGGTCGCATTGGTAATTAAAATGTTATTAAAATTTTAATCTCGTAATAATAATAAAACGAAATTTTCTTTTCGACTGTGAAACGCCCTCGTATACTTTCTAATTTAAAGTGTAGTGTTTATCAAATGTTAATCAAACTTCTTGTCATAATTCTGCGTTCATTAAGGAGGTTCGGTATATTGCAGTGACAAAAAATTCATTTAAAAAATTTTTATTCTGAAAGTACATGTCTTTCTTGATATGTGGATCAAATTTCATAAAATTCTGAGCAGTGGAAGTATGTTAAATGATGTTTTTAAGTTAGCGTTTGAATTAATTAGAAATTCAAACTTTTTCAGAAAATCGTGTCTCCTGAAAAGTTCTGTTTTTTCAACTGCAATGTACCTTTTCTCGAAATCTACTCATTGTATCGACATAGTTTTTTTTGACGTAACTAGTACATCCAAACGAAGAATGTGTCGAGTCATTTTTTTGAAAAAACAATTCAGACCTGAGAAAAATATATTTGAAGGTAAAAAAACGTGATCAAAAATTTTAACAAAATTTCAAACCGATGTCGAAAAATTCTGAAACAAAATATCGAAAAAATGGCTCGACACATTATTTATAACAGTTTAATATATACGCAAAACCAAAATGGTAAAAATCGGACATATGGTTCCTGAGAAAAGGTACATTGACAGCAGTCATTTTCCGAACCAATGTTTTTCGACTTTCAATTGTTCTCAAAATTTTTCTATTTCGAATATCGTCTAAAACCCGACACAGAATTATCAATAAAGTCTTTCTGCACAAAACTAAAAAAGAATCATCGAAAAATGTTGAATAGTTTTGAAGAAATCTCAATTTGCAAACATGTCGAACCTCCTTGACCCAAATTTTCCCACAATAATTGACCGCCCTATGCCGGAAAATTTTCAAATCGCGTTTTTCAAACGGTCACAACTAATTGCCATATCCCTAACCTTCAACTTCCATAAAATGGTCTCACTCGTCAAATGGCATCGTCGCCTTTCGGCTGACATGAGTTTTAGTTTTTAATTCAGGTTGTTATTACGAATGTGATCTAATTATACGCCTATACATACAGGGTAAATTTCATAAGGTGTAACAGACTTTATTCTAAAGTAGATGGGATCAGTACAAACAAAAGTTGCAAATATACATTAGGGATATTTTTAATAGTTTACGAGATACAAATTTTTAAAGTTGGTCCAATCAGAGCGCGCCGAGAAGCGTTGGAGCCGCCCACTCCCGCCCTAGCCGTAGAGCTAGCACAGTGTAGGGCGTTACATTTGGAGTTCCAAAATTCAGAGCAGTCAATTTTATTTATTACATTATTACGCAGTCATTTTTATTTCTCGGGCATTGTCTGCCAGGGCGAGTAGTGGGCGGCTCCAACGCTTCTCAGCGCGTCCTGATTGGACGAACTTAAAAAATGTATATCTCGTAAGCTATTAAAAATATCCCTAATGTATATTTGCAATTTTTGTTTGTAATGATCTCATCTACCTTAGAACAAAAATCTGTTACATCTTATGAAATTCACCCTGTATAGGTAAGTACCCATTATACTATTTCGAAAAAGTGATACTCGACGCTGTTCATGCGGACGTCCACAACAAAGCTCCTCAAAGCAATTCTACGAGCACTAGTCGCTCTAAAAAAAGGTGCGTAATATGCGTATATATATATATATATATATCTCTATCGATGTCCTTATACCCTTTGAACGTCCTCGACCTTTTCCATGAAACCATCCCGAAGTTTATCCAACAAATCGTGGTGTCCCCCAACTTTTTCCTTCCTCCCTCTTACAGTTTTTTCTTCCTTGTTCTCTTCGATGTTGATTTTACCCGTACCTCGTAGTTTCGATAAATCGGGGGAAGATTCCGCCGAATCTTTCGAGCCACTTGCTTGCTGTGCACTCTCATTTTTCTTCGTCTCATCCTTGGGCAACTTTTTCACAGTCTCTACAAATATCTCTCCGCTGTCTGTATCTTCGGTTTCTCTCGCTAGCACGTCATCCACCTTTGCCTTTCCTATCTCCGAACCTTTGTCCGATTCGCTTTCGGAACTCACACGACTCGTACCTGGGGAGTGAGCGATCTTTTGAACATTTCTCGAACCCGACGACCTCGCCGATTTGTAACGGTCGAGCAGCCATGTCTCGATCGGCTGCAACCACGGATGTTTGTCAGCCGTTTCTTCGAGAATTTTCTCTACTCGATCTTCGAGTATTTTCTCCACGCTCTCGACCCGTCGCTCTAAGGAATATTTGAACGCTGCGCTTTTCGCCTTCCGCCGAGCTCGAATTTCCCGCGCAAGCATGATGCAATCTTTCCTAACCAAATTTTGCGTTTTCGTCAGTCTTGACGTAATTTTATCATTGGTTATTTTTTCCCTAGGTGTCTCGGGCCTCGCATCCTTTTCTTCGCTATTTCCAGCCGCAACTTTGTCTTCAAAAGCATCAGCCTTGTCCGCAGTCCCTTCGCTCATCCCCGCGATTTTGTCAACCGCATCTAATCGTTTCGCAATTTCCGCACTACTCTCGACTTCTCCAACGTTCACCTTGACCCACCTTTCACCCTCCGGTCTTTCCGCTTTGACGCCCAAAACACCTTCTAAAACCTTTTCCTTCATTCTCATCAGTTCTTCCCCATCCACATTGTCTCCGCTATCTTGAGATTCGTTAACATCCGTCACTTTCTTATCTCGCATTTTGACGTATCTAACCGCCATCAATTCCTTATCCGGTATCGTCTTTTCTTTCTTTCTCTCTCTCGTTCTTTGCCTGGGAAAATTTTTCTCATCGCGTTGTTCATAATTCTTTTTAAATCCTTTACTCTCGTCGAGATCGTTCGTATTTCCCGCGTTCTCTCCATCCGCGACGACAGCGCCACGTTTAGTACAAACGGTGACCGCATTGGCGTCGTCTCCCGCGGAGCCACTCTCCCTACTCGAAGACACACTCGGGGGATTCCCATGTTCGTCGTCAACGATATTTGGCGCTTCGTGGCGGGGATTCCCCGTTGCATTCTCCACGTTACTTCTAGCCTCGTTTCCTGGTTGCGCCTGCCTGTCCGTTTCCGCGCGTTCCTTCACGCTTTCCGCGTCGTCCGACATTGGGACGCGCTGTCGCAACGTCGCCCAATGATCGGGCTGTGTTGTTGCCGGTATGCGTTGCGTCCACGTGGTCGCACTTTCCGCGTGGAAGGGGCAGGTCGAACTGCTCGGTGTTTATACTAGCAATAATAACAAGTCTACCTCGGCAATTAACCGCTTCCTCTGGCGAGGTCGTGTCCCCTCTAGTTTCCTCGAAATGGGTGTGCCACTTTTTCTTTTATCATCGACATACGACTCACACAGTTATATCATCGCTGATTATGGCTCATGTCCAGAAAACACTTTTTGAGCGATAATCCGTATTCTGTTTTGGAAGGTTAACGACATTTTTAAAGACAGATTTTTACTCGTTGTTACAAATATTTTAATATGATTTGGAAATTTTCTTCTCGCTATATTTACGCGGCTTAAAGCGCTATAAGCTGCACATGCGCAGGTCTGTTTCGTGATTTGTAATACGATTGCGATTGTTTTAACGATTCGAATATAAGAAAATAGCAATATTTATAAACGTATTAGAAAGGAAAATCCTTGCCATCTTTACTACGATCAACTTTTATCGTTCTTTAACATCGATAGTCCCGACAATTGTTTAAATTTATGGATAATGTTTAAACGAAATGTTTACAAGATTTCGCGACGATTAAAAAACATATTTTCCGACTAGAAAGAATGAAAATCTTCAACTTTTAATGAATTTGCCATTCTTCGAGTGCAATTTAAATAATTATTAATGTAAAGATCATCAATAATTGTTTAATAACCTTAAAAATGATTTAACATTCTAAAAATCTAATTATTTTCGTTTTTTATATTATAAATTCCTTGGCGATCTCAAAATACGATTTTTATTTCTGTTTCAGGAATAAAGGAAAATTCGTAGAAATTGTACGTGATTAATATACGAAAGAAAAATTCTCATATAAAGAGAAATCTCAAAACTTCTTCTCGCGAGTGGAGACGACAGAGGAATTCCACAAAGAAAAATTGCCCGTTTCTTTTTGTTATCGATCGAAAATACGTAAACATACCGGACAAAAGTATTTCAAGTGATCGTAACTTCGCTCTCAATCTGACCGATACAGGACCACCCGCAGTATTTTTAAACCGCCGCCGGTGGACTTAAAGAATGCTCTTTGTGAGAGAACTTCGAAAATAAACGGAAGGATTTCAAGCGTTTCGAAAAAAAAAGGTTCGACTTAAACGATCGATAATTTGTTTCTTATTTATCACATTAATTAATCGATTAATTTATTATTACAAACAAAATAATTGTGCGCATTGAAAAATGTTAATTTTCTTTTCAAAATTTATCTTCATCTCGAGTATCGATCCTCCTTGTAAAAAAAAAAATCTTTTGAAATTTTTGAGCGAAGGCAACATTTACATAATGGTAGAAATAGAAAATTAAACGACCGATACAAATAATGTAACTACGTACGAAGCTCTCTTTTCCAAGCCTCGTTTATGTCATATATTACACGCGATCCGAAGTAGCAACGACATTGTCTCGGGGAAAAAAGAAATTACGCCGGTTGTACGATCTGAAAATCGAACCGGTTTATTTTTAATAATAATTTCGTATAAAATTCCATCTCTTTGTTTCGATCGTTTCAACAATCTGTGTTCGTTTTATAATTAGGATTCGATAAAATATTTGACGTTTTTATTTTCCTCGTTAAGGAACGGATGCGTCAACTGTCGCGCACTTGGATTAATTTACAGACGGTGGGGAACGATCATAAAATCTTGCAAAGAGACGCAACAAGCTGGACCAATTTATTTAGCACTCGTAAAATTCAGTTGATCACACACGTTACGCTTCGAGGTGTTTGAACACTTGACACGATTTTTTGTTCTCCGTCGAATTAACACGAGAAATGGTGGGAGGAGGCATTGCCTGGTCAACGAGCACACTCGCGATTCGCTACGCAATGATCCAACGCGCACAACCGGCGCGCGTCGAGCCAAGCCGGAGAACTTTGCCGTCCCGTTTCGATAAGAAACGAAGAATAAGAGTGCTCGGGGATCCTCTCCCTCTCTTTTCACGAGGAGACGAGACTGGGAGGGAGATTATACGAGTCCGGGAGCAAGGTCGCCAGTATCGGTCTTAAAGTGCTTGTAAATACCGACGGTCGGTAAAAAAAACTGTAATTAAAATTTCTTTGATATTTTGGATGGAAACTAATGCGACGCGAGACGAAAATTTGATCGGAATGCGAGAGGCGTAGTTTCGAACTTTGGCAATTGATATCTCGGCTCATTTTTGTTGTTGAACGATTTTGAAAAAATTGTTTAGGTAGTTTTCGTATCGAGATGGTTACCTGGTAACCTGTATGTATGACTGTTTTTATGATTATTCGTATTACAGATACGAGTACAAAGTGAACGGTGTCGTCATATTTTGTCATTGACAATGTTGCTCGAGCTGTGTCAAGGTTAATTGTGTATATAACGAGCGTGTTGCAACAAACTTCGCGTACCTGCATTTTTTTCTCAGAATTAGGTCGTAAATAATTCTGAAATTTTTCTTTCCAAAATTGAAATCTTGTTTTTTTTCTCGTTGTAGGAGCAAATAGCGAATGAGAATTTTTTTTTAACGATCTCTCAATTTTCGACTTGTTTTTTGAGAATACAAAGTTGGTATTGATAAGAAGAGGATCTTGTTACCGGCAGAGATTAGGAAAATACTCGATCGGTAACCGATCTGCAGATTTATTTGCCGATTTTATTATATTACGGATGACTCAAACGAGGATGAATGCTTTTCATTTTGAGAATATAAATGTTTTATTGACATCGTTAAGGTATATTACCGATAGAGGCGAATGCTCGGTGGATAATAAATTTGTTAAGATTTTTTATCGATTTTTGTAATTATCATTACAAATTTTATATAGCTCGAGTTTAGACAAATGTTTGCACCTTGGATATTTAAAATTATCAACTGACAGGCTCGTAACGGAGTTTATAAATTCGATAATTAATTGGGAGATGTCTTTATCGACGATTTATAGTCGATTTTTTATCAATACACACTGGGACTGATTTTTCATTTTATCGGTATGAGTTATGAGTTATCGACTAATGTGGCACACTTGTGATCAACCAAAATTGAAGAACGACGCAGTCGGTAACCGAACCGCAAACTTCCTTACTGATCTTTTTATGTCGATTTTTAATCTCGTAAGATGGCTCGATTCTAATGAAGTGTGGTTAATTAATTACATTGTTATTATATAACGATATAGCGATTATTGCTAATCGTGAGAAATTCAGAAAAAGGCTCGGTCGGTAATAAAGTTGCAAAATTTTTTTGTTTGATTAACAAAAATCGGCAAAATTGAAAAACTTTAATCGAACCGGGACGAATTAGAGAAGCGCTCGGCGCTTTCCGGCACGTTCGTCGAACGACTGACAACTACGAGACTCTCTGGTTGGAATTAAAATTCCCCCCCCCCCCTCCCCCAGTTTCCAACCGATTCAACGATAGCGGTAGTCATTGCAACGTACGTGCTAAGTTCGACAAAAACACGTAAGTTATCAATCACTCGGTACGAAAAATTACTTAAAAACAAGGTTTTTAATAATAAAAAGAAATGAGTAAAAAATCGCGAATATATTCATTGACCGATTTAATTATCATAAATTAATTGGTAGAATTGAAAAAAGTGAAATTAATCGAATACTAATCGATTAATCAATAATAAAGTTTTAATTTGATTTGTCACTGATTTTTATCGTGATTTATTTCATGGTTCCTATCCCATTCGCTAATCCTACATAACGAAAAATGATGTAACAAAAATGTAGCTAATATTCTATTTTTATATTCTTGGAAACGGGAAGTTATCGGAAACGGTCGAGTGCGAAAGTAAAAGATCGAACGTATTTACGGAAAGCGGCGAATGGCACCAGCTGTGTAAACCAATTAACGATGAATGACATAGCTCCTACTTTTACATACACACACATATATATAGTATATATATATATACACTGCAGAATTTCGTCATCAACTGACCATTCGAAGTTGAGTCATTTACGAGACGAAAATAATGAAGATAAAAAAGCTGAGATAAATAATTGTTATTTTCATAATGGCACGCTCTCGACCTGTTCAACGAATTCAAAAATTATTCACTGTATGTCATATACATCGCAGAATTTCGTCCAGCTGACCTAGAGATGGCTAAAAAATATCGATATATCGATACATCGATATTTTTCGTTCGATATACCGATTATTTTCATGCGATAATTTTTATTGCGATATATCGATGTATCGATATTAAACTGCAAGCCTCGAAAAAGTGTCAAAAAACGATATTTTTTTCCAATGACAACATCGACTTTATTTTACCTAAGTCTATGTTAAAAAATTATTTTATGACCGTGAAAAAATAAAAACTAACCTCAAACTTAGGCATCATCTATCCTCTGTCACTTATTGTTTATAAAAAAATACATTTTTTACCTGTCTTATTTATATACCGTTTTCGATTAATTACAAAATCTGGCCGATATATCGATATATCGATATTGATATTTTTTTTAAATATCGATACGATATATATCGATAGTTTTTTACCGTTTCGACATCCCTAAGCTGACCATTCGAAGTTGAGTCGAGATAAATAATTAGTATTTTCACAATGGTGTGCTCTCAATTTTTCAACGAATTCAAATATTGTTCAATAAAGAAAAAAACACGTGCGATAAATATTATATGCAAAATACAAATTGTTAATAATAATGAAAATTATAATTTCTTTGTTTTCGAAATTAAATTGGAGAAAAATGATTTCTCGGTCGAGGCGATCGAACAAACAAAACGTTGAAAAATGCAGGGTGCGAAATGTATATGAATGCCCGGTGAATCGAATGAAATCGATGGATGGAATTGTTGATATCAAGAGCGAGAGCACGAAGTGTAGGACGAGGATTGCCGGATAAAAGGAACGAGACAAAAACGAGACAATATCCAATAAAAAGTTATAATTACTCCATCGAGTGGTAGACTGCAATTTATCTGCTACATCAGTATAGCGTGCCGATATCCCCCCACCACTTCTCTCGTAACTGCGCATGCGCAGTTACGCTTGCGCATGGATGCGCGCGCATATGCGCAGGCGCAACAGCACGCCCAGGCTCGCGCTCATCCACGTACACTCGTGCACGATCACGTCTTCTATGCTCAACTTTAATAGACAAATTTTTCTATACAATGAATGAACATTAGAGGTAACAATTATATTTCCTGAAATATTCAAATATTCCCATCCAACGTAATTTCTATTCAAACTTCAAAGAAGCTTTGCGTGCTTATAAAAAGAAAACTGCGCGCATTTTTTTGTCTATTTGAAAGAAATACGTTGATTTCATCTTTTATTTAAGTAATTACTGCACAAAATACGTTAATTTCTTGGGAGAAAAACTGTAGTGGTTATGCGCGATAAATGAATTTTCCTCGGTGTCCAATACTCGATCAAGCCACTATACAAGTGGGAGAAAGACAATAGAACCTTTCGTCCATTTCGTTTTTTTTTGTTTTTGTCTCATAGATTTCAATAAGATGTGAAAAATAGGTGAGTAAAAAAATGGTGCTAGAGGGTCGATGATTTATGGTATAACGACCCATAAAAATGTATACACGCGAAGCATTTATTCGCTTTCTCGTTCGCCTACACTATACTTGATATTATTGACAGGCCTGTGGACTTTAAAACGAGGTATAGATATCACTAGAGACATTTGAACGCGCTCACGGAAAGTTGTGTGGCTTTTCCGACGAGGTGTGTCGCCGTAGCCGGTCGTAGTCTCGTCTCTAACTTACATACATATGTGTCTCGTTCAATGATTGATATGTACAAGTACACAGATAATGGACGAGGATCGATATTAAGGTGGATTAACGGATACATACGATATGCGAAAAAAGGTAAACAATTAATATTATTTTTTTTCACCATTCATTTTGATCTTTCATGATGAAAGATTGATTTCTATAAATAACATTGAAACATTTGCGACAAAATATTTAAAAAATTTCAAACACGAACAAATTTGTAATAAGAAACAAATGGATGGCGTTTTGCGCATGCGCGTATGCTTGGGTGAGTGTGCGCAGCCGCGCGCGCCTACAACTGTGCGAGCGAGCGTACGCGCATGCGCGCCTATACGTGGTTACGCGCACATTGACCTTCAAAACGAAAATGACGATATCTCGAGAACGCATGAAGCGATCGTGCTGATTTTTGGCACACAAGTCGAATAGCTAAAATCCCAAGGTTCGCCATACTTAGTTTCAATATTTATTTTTTTTTTAATTCGTGAGAAATCACCAAGGATATTTTGTCATATACATTTTTCATTTATTTCGAAAGTTCACCGAGTATATTTTACTTAAATCCTCTCCATCAGTGACATATAAGCCCGATACTCCTCGGACAATATCCCGAAAGATAAAGCCCGTTGCTTTGCTTAGACGCGAGGCATAGACATGTATTGCTCCACTATCGTTCTTATTATGTATACAGGTAGAAACGATATGTTGCCATCTACATGTAAACTCGGTGTTATGAACTAGGACGTTACGTACGAGTCAGAGCCGATATCAGAGCCTACATGCGGGCTCGACGATACAGAAATAGAAGGACAAGAGAGTGAAAGAGAGAAATAAAAAAGAAAAGAAAAAACGGGGTCCGGTGTTTTACGTCTCTGGATGATGATACATGTGAACGATTTAAAGCGTCGATGCCAACCTGAAGTATACGCGTCTATGCAGACGATCATATACAGGGTGAAATTCATAAGGTGTAACAGACTCTATTCTAAGCTAGATGGGATCATTACAAACAAAAATTGTAAATATACATTAGGAATATTTTTAATAGTTTATGAGATATAAATTTTTTAATTTGCTCCAATCAGAGCGCGTCGAGAAGCGTTGGAGCCGCCCACTCCCGCCCTACACAGTATAGGGCGTTACATTTGAGGTTGTAAAATTCAGAGCAGTCAATTTTATTTATTATATTATTACGCAGTCATTTTTATTTCTCGGGCATTAATTGCTCTGACTGTTGCCGAGCTCGCCGAAAAGCGTTGGAGCCACCCACTTACCGGCTTAGTAGCTAATGTCCCAGAAATAAAAATTACTGCGTTATAATATAAATAAAATTGACTGTTCTGAATTTTGCAACTCCAAATGCAACGCCCTCCATCGTGCTCTCTCTCCGACTGGGGCGGGGGTGGGCGGCTCCAATGCTTCTCGGCGCGCTCCGATTGGACCAACTTTAAAAATTAATATCTCGTAAACTATTAAAAATATCCCTAATGTATATTTGCAACTTTTGTTCGTAATGATCCCATCTACCTTAGAATAAAGCGTGTTACATTTTATGAAATTCACCTTGTATATACCAGCATGCCATAGTGGTCGCGTGTTCGGCACAACAGTCATTACATAGCCATTCACAGAACATACGTATAATGTTGCTCACACATTTCCCCAGTGCAGCCAGTCAAAGAAACACTAGTCGGTACAGCGTAAACGAGTGCTGAGTAAGTAACTGTGCGAGTGACTTCGCGAGGACCCGTATGAGTAGATAGGTCAGTGATTGCAAGAAACGACTGTCAATAGCTCCGAACCCGTCTAAAACCCGAGTCGAATAGCAATTGGTCTTTTGTACGAAGTGGAATTAAGAGGATTAAAAAAACAATCTAAATTAAATATAAAATGCATTAAGTAATTTTGGTTTCTATCTATAGTCGTGTGGAACAAAATATATAGGTTTTGAAATTTTTACGCTAAAATTCCCGTGTCCATATGAAACCGATATTATTATCATTATTATTTTTGTCTTTATCCAAGGAGGTGCGCCATCCATTTGTTACTGCCATTATTATTATTTATTTTATTATTATTGTTATTATTATTATTATTATTTCATTATTATTTTAGTATTATTATTATTATTTTACTATTATTATTATTAGTATTATTATAAATAATACGTTACCGACCGTTAAAATTAAATTTTAACGATCGAAATCCCGTGTCCATATAAAACCGATATTATTATCATTATTATTTTTGTTTTTATCCAAGAAGATGCGGCATCCATTTGTTATTGTCATTATTATTATTTATTTTATTATCATTATTATTATTTATTATTTTTACATGTTTATTATTATTATTATTTATTTTTTATACGTTTATTATTATTATTATTATTAATTATTATTATTAGTTATGATAATGATATATGTATTATAGTATATACCCGTTACCATCCAAGTTGAGACTAACGATTGCTTAAATATTTGAAAACGGCTTTCGCATTATCTAACGCGAAGTCAAAGCGGTATATTTGCATGTGTGCCAAGAAGCTTGCGATAAGTCGTCTGCCGCACCCACCTGCCTTGGCGTTGGAAGAGACCAAGGCTTGCCGGTATGGCCAGAACCTGAAGCGGCAAAGTAGAGCGAAATGTGCTTAACGCGATTAAAGCTCTCGGTACGTTTGACACCAAGAGGAAAATACAAGCATCGGACAGAGGAAAATAGTTTTCCGACCTTGGGCTAACTCAATGTATTTTTATATGCACCGAATGTGTTTTTTTCTCACACGAAACCGAGTCGGGTTGTCATGATTAAATTTGAGAAATTTTTTAATGATAACCCTCCCGGGACACTTTGTAAAGGAAAATGAGAACGATCTCGAGGTCTTGGAAAAAATCAGAGAGGTCGTGGGTGAAGCCTTTTCGCCACTTGGCGAAAAAATTGGAACATTTGTAAGGAGGAATCGACAAGTGTCCCAAGTTGGATAAAGTTGGAAAATTGTTGAGGAAATATGAACAGTGGA
Organism: Netelia fuscicornis; assembly: GCA_946811545.1. Taxonomy (NCBI): domain Eukaryota; kingdom Metazoa; phylum Arthropoda; class Insecta; order Hymenoptera; family Ichneumonidae; genus Netelia; species Netelia fuscicornis. The sequence continues at coordinate 13,665,861 of OX328014.1, read as the reverse complement.
ACAACCTTTAACTTGCTGGGACAAATTTTTGGGTGGACAGAAGCTGGATTAAAATTGTATTTAGATAAAGGATACACCTGAAAAAGTTTGGGACATATATAAAAAATCTGAAGGATTTCAAAATTTTCTCTAAAATTATGGAACAACATGGAAGAGTTTGTTGACCTCTGAGATTTTAAAGAACCGTGATGGCGAGTCAGTAATTTAAAAAAAGGTTTGCGATCTCGTGCCAGTAATTGGCGTATTGCACAACCTCCAGTCGGCCATTGCACACCTCGCGTAATTTAAAATTGGTCAACCAGCGATGGACGAGAGGCACACAATCCCGACTAACCTTAAAACGTTAATCCGCCATTTTGAATTCTTGAAGTCGGATTTGTAATCGACAATGTCACGACCCTTCGAGTACCGAGTTTCATCCAAATTGAACAACTTTGTATTTCCTTCCGCCATGTTTAATTTCCAGCTTTCTATTCAATTTCGCAATCAGCCAGGACAAAAAATCTTCAAGAACTAACCGACACGTAAGTCGTTCTTACTTTTTCGTTGTGATTATTTTTATTTATAAAAAACGAGTATTTTTTTCCTTCAATTATTTATTTATCGAAAAATATAAGAATTATTTATTTTCTAGGACTAACACACTTTTGGGACATCCTCGAAACCAACAAACCTCAAAATTATTGTGAAACCTGAGATGTTTTCAGAACACACGTAAACAATTTTAGAAAATTTTGCATCGACCTGAAACCTCAAGATATCTTTCAATATTGCAAAAAATGTTTATATAGCCGTATAAGCTTTAAGAAATAAATGGATTTAGCATTTGGTTTTTCCAAATTTAAGTAGCTGTAAGGAAAATTCTAAACAAAGCTCTAGGACGAGAGAAATGCGCACAATTTACTCAAAGAGCTTACCGATTGGCAAAAAAAAAGCTCCCAGAGGGCTTTTAAGACTAACTCTCGCTATTTCGCTGCCTAACAGATCTATGGAAAAGCGATGCGGCCAAAGGTCGATCGTAAAATGGATAAATAACAAATGTACCTGTTCTTTCTCTTGTTGATTACGTGGCCACAAAGTTGCTGACAGATACAACTCGCCAAGATGTTGTCGCGGCCTCCCCGGATCCTTCAGCTGGAGGACGATGTCGTGAGAAAGGCCAAGATCGAGTTGGACAAGGTCGAGTTGGGCCGCGCCCATGAAATCGTCCTGGAGACCCCAGTCGTAGTCGAAGACCTTAATATAAAATTATTATGCAATTATCGTATACAATATACTCAATGTCAACAAATCCAAGTTCAATTCAATGGAGGATAGCACGACCTTGTGAAAATTCAACAAATTTACGATCTGTCGATCGGTGCCCCGGTGTTGTTGCTCAAGGTCGCTCATTTCCGACACAAATTGGTTCATTTTAAAACAAAATGGCGGATTCGATATGAAGGAGATAAAAATAAAAAATCTTCGATTTTAATGAAACTTTTAAGGCCGTCTTCTAGTCTAGAATTTTGAAAAAATCAATTTTTTTTGCATATTTTCAATGTTTAGGATTTCAAGAATGTACTCTCCAAAGGAAATTTGGAAATTCCAAATATTAACGGAGTTACAGTTGTAATTCCAGGGGATTACGATCGGTCCTGAAAGTCACGCGTTCGCTCTTAGACGTGATGAACAGCGGATTCAACGCTCTGAACTCCAAACTTCTCATCATCAAAAAACATCAAAAGACTTAGATTTTGAAGAAGAAGGAGTATTTTATAGACTAGCAATCGCTGATTAACGAAATGGAAGTGTATGTAGCATTATATGACTTAAACTGCCTGAAACTGTACTCAAATCTTTAAACGCGTTTTTCTCGAAACTCCTTTTTTCGAGACACCTGACACGATATCACAAGTTGTAATGAACCGATTGACTTGAAATTTTTTGTGGACCTTCTCTATACACCCCTCTATCGTCCTTACCAGAATTATCGCGAAATTTTGTTAGTAATTATTTTTAAAAAATCGACAATCGTGAAAAAAACAGCAAAAATTATCTTTTTTTTAAACAGCCGCCATTTTGCGATTTTTTTTGTCTGAGGTAGGGGATGTAATGACATCCTTCCTAATCAAGAATCTATTTTTTCAGATGACCAGGAGGGTTGGAATCGTGACAATCAGGAGAGGCCGTTTTGTGCCCCCCCCCCCCCTTACCAGCCTGCATCTATCAGAATTATGGATTTTTTTTTCGCCAATTTTTTTATACAATGTCAAAGGATGAATAATTATGTGGTGAAAAGATAGATACTGATATATTTTTTGTTTTTTTTTTTAATCGCACGTTGAAAAATCCCCAAATTTTTACCCTCTAGACTGGAAGACGACCTTAATAAAACTGCGAATTCAGTGCGAATGCTGCGTAATTTCTCATACGTTACCTTGATATTAAGCGGCTGAAAGGGATCCTCGATCGGCAGAGTGACGCTTTCGTCCCACACGGGATTCAATTCGCGATGAACCGTACGAGTTTTGTGAAGGAGACGACCCCCGCATTTGATCTTCACGTACGGATCGCTTGCTCCTATGCATCGTTTACATCAATGCCAGGTCACGTTTATGATTCATACAAATTATGTAAAAATAGAAAATTGTATTTTTTGACTGACACAATAAAAATTATTTATAGCGTAAAAATATATTTTTTTAAATATAAAAATAATCCACAAATAATCCGGTAATAATAACAATTTAATTAATTAAATCAAATTCAAAAATTCGATTAATCTCAAATTTCATTCATCGAATGAAATTTCCTTCGGAAGACGAACTTCCGGAGAGTTTAAAAATTCAAAAATCCATTCACGATTTTAATTGGATCAATTAACAAACGAAGAACAAATAATCTCAATCACCAGTGACAAAAGACCTAATTGGGTCCACTTGAGATTTTGCTGATTGTTCATGTATTCGTTCTGGAACGAATTCCCATTCGCCTCTTAGCTAAAGTCGGAGGAGAGGCCATTGAGTGAGGAACGATGGAACAGGAAAGAAAAAAATGTCGTGAACTCTTACCACATCGATCCATCGCGACCAGATTAGCACCTCTTCTGATATGCAGTCGTAACTGAAAGAAGGCGTGCTGACGCAGTGCCAATTCTCGTCTTCGTGCAGCCTCGTCCGAGCGATTGACGACAGCCTCACCGTCATTAATTTGATCTTCGTTGTTCTCGACGTGCATCATTCCTTCTCTCCCATAACGCTGGTAACCGTGCGAACCCTTTGAAGAACCATCGCTGCATCGTCCTGGGCTATCCTCCCTTACGTTACGATCCTTGTCCCTATTACCCCGGACAAGGGGCGATTCTGAGAACGAAAAATTTACAGAATTGATTTTTTCAGTTTTTTTTTTTTATAGTTGGAAAAATATTTTTTTTTCGGGAAGCACGTTATGGTTTGGGCTAATTATTTTATTATGGGTTCTGATATGTGCGAGGGTTCTGTAGAAATTTTTTTGGTAGCGAGGTTTTCATAGTTGCTGAGAAAAAAATTAAAATAGGGTAGTACTTGTAGGCAAAATCCTGTTCGTCAGGATTTTTAGCATTTTTTTTTGTTCAATTGTGATTATGATAAATAGATTGATAAGGGTTTTTTTGCATTCTAGGTCCTCGTGTGTATCCTAAGGATTGTGTGGAATTAGACAAGAAATCGAAACTTTAATGTAATTACATTTTTTCATTAAAATTAGATTTTTGCGAGAAGAGAAATTTATTTTTTTGTCTAAAAACTTGCTTTTTATTAGGTTATTCAGAGTGTATAGGTTATTCGAGAATATTTGCAATCTTAGTGGAATATTTTGAAATAATATAATAGCTGTAGTTACGCATCACGAAAAAATAAACAAAATTGAAGTTGTAAAATTGATTTTATAAAGTTTCTTTTCTCCTGTCTTTTTTTTCATCGCGACAATAATAGACAGCCTATGGGTAAATTTATAGCGAACTTTCGTTCGATATTTAACATTTTCTAAAATTAACAAACGAGTAAAATTCGTGTAATTATAATTTAAAAAAAAATGAAAATCTTATTCTCGATTCATTAATTAATTCTTAATTCGAAACTATGATTAAAAAAATCTCGTGAAAATGTAAACGAAAAAGAAAAATTAGTAATTAATTAAAAAGAATAAAAAATTAATCACCTGGATGATTGAGACAGTGCCTCGCCGGACTTTGCGTGGCCGACGAGCTTCGACTATGCTCCGACGAATAATCGGCCGCATAATCGGACTCAGCACCCACGTTTCTGTTCGGCGAATCGTTCAGATTCGTCGCGTTTCCGATACCGTCCTTCCCTTTTTTTCTCTCTTTGCTTCTTCCACGCACCCATCGACTCTTTAGCGTCGCAAAAAAGGTCTGTGTTCGTTGCGCAACCGAGGAATATCGATGATGATGATGGTGCTGATGATGATGGGGCGATTCGTGATTACGGTTATCGCCCGAAGCTTGAGACGAACGGCCTCGAATAGACGGCGAATCCTCGCGCTTATTCACTCTGAGCTCCGTCGCGCTTCTCGACAATTGTCTATTACCGTTTAAATTTAATCCTGATCTCGATTCGGAGCAGGACTGATCTGAAATTTTGTGTTTCCTTTCTTTTTTATATATAGAATTTCAAATTTTGTTTGGATTATTTTCGACGCGATATATTTTGTTTATTAATCGTGTAATTAACTGTTAAGAATCAACAGGATATTATTGATAATTATAATTGATGAAATTATTTCAAAATTTCGATGGACGAATATTTTTGGTAACTAAATAAGTCCGACTAAATTTGATTTTTTCAAAAAGTGCCAAAGTTTTCAAAAATGTAATCCCTGTTTTGAAATATTCAATTTAGAAAATGATAAATGGTCGAAACGTTGATAATTGTCGTAAGGAACTTTTTGTTGAATCGTTGTTAAACAAAAACTATGTTAGATACATGGCTAATAAAAATCGGAATAGTTAAAGTAAATCAAGCTTCACTTTATAAAATAATGAAACTTTAACAATCTTTGTTATTAAAGTCTTTTAACCGAGCTTTTACGATAAAGTAACATTTTTAAGAAATCACATTCGGTCGCCTCATATCGTTCCTGGGAACGACAATAGGCATTTCGAGTGAAGCTTATAATAGAACATTACAAAAAAATTATGAAAAATTATTAAAATTATATTACAGTCGAATCGTTATCAGGCATTTGTTTTATTAGACTAATTTTAATTATTATAACGTATTGAGAATAGGAATTTTGATCCTGGATTTTCAATACAATCTTCATGCATCCATTGGATGCACCTGGTGCATTGGATGCATTTTTCTCCCTTCCTATTTTGAGAATAAGTTTGATGGCAAATGGGACATTCAGTCAATGCTGACTAAAATGAACTCGTTATCGGATTACTTTTTTGATGCTTGATATTTTTTCTTCTATTAAATAAAAACATTTGAAAACAAGATACCTTTAATAGTCTTGTTAACTAATATCATCCGGAACGATATTAGGTAAACAGCAAATTCTTGATATCGTCTCCTAATGTCGATCTAATATCATCCTAGGAGATGAGATTAGGTCGACGTTTGAGGACGATATTAGGAATTTGATGTTTATGATATGAAATTAACATTACTTGCACTATACGTTACCTAACTTCAAATTTTCTTAATCGTGTTTCAGTCCGTGTAACTAGCAATCGTTTGAACAGAATTTTACCCCAGAAAGTCGATCATTCGTAAGATTTTCAAAGCTCAGAATATTTGAATTAAAAAAACTCCACTTGACACGTTTTTTAATTATTGATATATCTCTTCCCAGGAGTTACTTTCAACATGCAATTCTTGGCAGTGACCAACTGTCACCTAAAAATATTGATTTCTTGTGTACTACAGCGATTGAAAGTACGATCTTTGAAAATTTTCAAAAACAAAAGTCCAAAAGCAGACGAGAGAACAATTTTCAGAAACTTTGGAAAATGATTAACAAAATTTGGACAATGAATTAATGAGGTAAAATATGAATTACCAACGAAATCAAAAACAATTTTAATCCTTTTTTACAGTTGCATTTTTTTTCAGATCTTTAAAACTCCCCCAAATATTGAATATTCGAATTTTGGTGGAAACGAATCGATATTTTTATGAGACAATTAAAATTCTATTTCTCGATTGTATTTTTTCCATCAAATTGGCCATTTCAATTTGTATGATCCCTTTTTACGAAATTTCATTTTTCAGCCCAACTTTGTAACAACTTTGCAGCTGGCTTGTATCGAACTATCGAGTGATAGATCAGCTTCGCTCAAAAACATAGAAAAGTTACAAAAGAACATGTGCCGCCGGCACTTCCGGTGTTACCACCCACTCAACGATTCGATATCTCGAGCCACAGTGTGCGACTAAAGCGATCACCGTACAAATATTGACAGCACCAAATGCCACTTAACTTTGTCGATCGCAAAAGTGGAACACTTATTGAATTAAATTCGATCTTGTTCTCTTAATTCCGATTTAAATGCGGACAGAAATTGATAAAAGAGAAATGTAATTTACCAAAAATAAATTCATAAATTTGGAAATTTTATTGAGAAATATTTTGTGATGAAAAAAAAGGGACAGAAACGTTGAATAATTAATTTTAAAAAGCTCACCACGTGGCGGCTCACCGTCCTCCGATCCAGCGAGAAGCTCCACGCTCTTGCTCATCGTTTGTCCAACTTAAGCTGGTGGAACGTCCTTTTTTTCGTCCTTGTATCTCCGATCTTGACAACCGTAGTCGCAGGAACGATCGAGTGCTTCAAACGTTTCTTGAAATGAGCCAGACGTACACGTCCGAGTAACATGATTCCGGCCGATTGTCCGTCTTTCCTGTCGTCCGGTCAGTCATGAAATTAATATTCTCGACTCGCGATTAATGGCGAATTCGTGATACGAGTTAAGGTCACGCTCGTACATTCCGAAAGAGAAATGGACGTCCTGTTTGACAACTGAACCTGCGATGCAATTTCATAATTCTATATTTTCATAATTGCACAATTTCGCTATTTCATGATGTTATAATTTGGTGATTTTCATTATTTCGTAACATCATAAATGTCACAATTTCATAGTTTCACAATTTCGGTAGATGAAAATTTCATGATTTTATTATTTCATAATTTTCACAATTTCATAAATATAATAATTTTGTAATTTCATGATTGTCAAAAATTTCATCTTTTTGTTATTTCATAATTTTCATGATTGTAAAAATTGTATAATTGTGTTATTTCATGATTTTGTAACCGCACAATTTTATAATCTGGCCAGTTCATACTTTCATAATTTCATAAATATAATAAATTTGTAATTTCATGATTGTAAAAAATTTCATCTTTTTGTTATTGCATAATTGTAAAACATGATTGCAAAAATTTTATAATTTTGTTATTTCATGATTTTATAAGCGCACAATTTTATAATCTGGCCAAATTATAATTTTCATAATTTCATAAATATAATAATTTTGTAATTTCATGGTTGTCAAAAATTTCATCTTTTCGTTATTTCATAATTTCATGATTGTAAAAAATGGAAAATTTCGCAATTCCATGATTGTGCAACCGTACAATTTTATGATCTGGTCAGTTCATAATTTCATAATTTCATAAATATAATAATTTTGGAATTTCATAATTTCATGATTGTCAAAAATGTCAACTTTTTGTTATTTCATAATCGAATGACTGTAAAAACAATTTACGGTTTTGTAATTTCATAATTTCAGTATTGTACAAATTTCATAATTTCATAATTTCATGATCGTGTAAATTATGAAATTTGTACAATAATGAAATTATGAAGTTACAAAACCGTAAATTGTTTTGTCAAAATTATAATTATGAACATAATTATAATTATTGTATTATCATAATTATAATTATGAACAATTTATGAAATTGTGACGATGGTGACAATCATGAAATTGCAAGAAACGTGAATTTATGAAATTGCGAAACTGTCATATCGTGAAATTTCATAATTTCATCATTTCATGATATGACAATTTCGCAATTTCATAAATTCACGTTTGTTGCAATTTCATGATTGTCACCATCGTCTCAATTTCATAAATTGTTCATAATTATAATTCCGCAATGTCATAATAATCATAATATTATTGTAGGGGACGACACTGTGTCGCATCAAGGTCTCGCAAAAATATCAAAGTCTGTAATAAAAAGAGCGAGCTCGCCGATGCGATAAAAATGACATAAAAAAACGCACATGTCATGATCAATACTCAAGGAGCTTCCTCGCATCGCCCGGGTGCCAAGTATCTCGAACATATATCGGTCGACTGGACAACAGGTGATACGTAGAACGTGCGGAATAATGAGAGAAGCGAACGCGAACTAAGAATTACGAAACCCTTTTGCGAATAAAGTTAAGACTTGTAGCAAAAGAACACGATATTTCCTCGTGAGGCATCACGGAAAGTAACCGACCAATTTTTCAACAACGAATCATAAATGTTCGTTCGTATTCCAGAAAGCTTTAATGATGCGATGAAACAAACCACGCGAGCACCTCAACGATTATAACGTGACAATCGGACGAGAATTGTTACGATCGATATAGCAGCCACGACGAGCATGATAAAACAAGGGGTGGACTCCGCAAAGGGTTGGCATGTTTGTCACGCGTCACAACACGCTGTACCGAGGAGGGACTGCAACGTGAACAGCATATTTATGAGAACGATGAAGAATGATAACACCACTGCTGAAACTAGCCATTATCATTTCGACCTGAATTCATCACGGCTGGGGAAAACGCCTCGAAGAGAACGTAGGGTGTCAGGAGGGTATTCAACAATGACAAGATTTTTGGGGACATAATGGGCTGGAATGTTTCGCTCTTGGGAAGAGTGGGGCCATTTTTGGCAAAATAATCGTCTGGAATGTTCCCATTTTGACAGGCACAGGGACCAAGTGCTCAAAATCATGGGATGAAACATTTCTGTTCTTGACAGCTGAGGGACCTCTTTGTATAATTTTAGGTGTAAGACACTTTTTACTCTTGCGAGTAGTGGGACCATTTTTGGCAAAATAATCGGCTGGAACATTCCCATTTCTGGGAGCACGTAGACCATTCTGTCAAAATCATTTCTGTTCTTGGCAGTAGAGGGACCATTTTGGCTTTTCGCGGGCAGAGGGACCATTTTTGCTAAAATGGTAGGCTGGAACGTTTTCATTTTTACCGACGTAGAAACCATTTCCGCCAGAATACTGAGGTGGATGTTTTATATTCTTGGAGTTACAGAGACTAGGATAATGGTCTTATATGGTGGGACTTGCATGCACATTGCTCATTAACAAGTTTATAGTCGTAATTATCCAAGATTAACTACGGAGTTCCATTGACGTGTTTATGGTAATTAATAAATTTGGTTAGGAAACGTTCGTATTAGGTATCCGAGTAATCTACATTCGTGATGTCTCAACAAAATGTCTATCAAATCGGAATTCATGAGGTTCCTAGCACGAAGGATGGAGATGATTTTCAATCAAGCGTATGGAACACTTCGTGTCGAGCTTAGATCTCTATTTCCTAGTTTGACTGGAAGATCTTGAGTATATGAAGGGGTGAATTTTTGAGAGAATGGTGAATTTTGAACATTATTACCTACTGCAAAATAGTGGTGAGGAATTATGACTTACAATTAGTCACCCACCTAGACTTGGGTTTCTAAATCAAGTTGGATTTTGGCGTTCAGTTACCTCAGAAGAAACGAACTGTTAACATACAGACGAATGATAACATTGGGCTAAAAAAACGATTATACGAAACGTTTATTTTCGTTATAACATGGCTATTGGATTATCTAGGTCACGCCTATCATTTTTAAGAATCCATCGATTTCAGACATCCATCTTAACACCAATTTAACAAGGACATTCATAAAGGAAGAGGACTTCTTCGATCCATAAAAGGAATAGCTTGCAGCCCCTCCAGATCCAAAGGTCACTCATTTAGAAGAGGTCCAATAAAGGATGAGGTTCGACGAGATATTTCTAATTGGACAGTGTTTTCATCGAGGTAAGGGTCAAGGAGCCTTTCTTATTTCTGGCTAGTTTATCGATCATCCCTCTGAGGCTGGATTGCCCACATTTAGAGAAAACATGGAAGAGGATGCTCCAGAGAAGTCCAGAAAGACTTTCGCATCGTAGACTATTTTTACTAGATCGATGATGAAGAGACCTTATCCTGTCCCTGGCGAGTTCCTGATCCCCTAAGCTTCAATGGCACAAATATAAAAAAAGAAAATAATGTAATAGAAGAAGAGTCTTTAGGATGGCTTTTATGCCGAGCACCATTTTTAATGGCCCATTAATACAGGCACTTGGGATTGGGGTGGCGAATCAGCCATCCTTCTAATTCTGGATTAGGATGCAATTAGAGAATCCGGAGAAAGGGATGACCCTTGAGGATGTTATCAAGATTAATCAAGTTTGACATTGAAGACGCTTATCGTAAAAAGGATGATTTTCAAGGATCTCCTTTTCTACAGAACAATACCATTTTCAAGAAAAATGATAACTACCCCTAGGCCTATTTCTGGTGGAAGTCGATTGGAAAATCCATAGAAGATGAGCTTTCCAGGTGTCCTCTGACACTCGACACATACCTAAAAATAGTATGACGTCTGATGATGTGTCTGAGTCTTCAGACCATTTTCTTTTTCAGGGAAACGATGACAATCCCTAGATCTGTGTCTGACCATAATTAATACGAACTCAACGCTTAAGGAAGATAACATTTCGGATAGTGTCATCAACGCCACATCTAATTTACACCAGGAAAACTATGAAGCACTTGTCCAATCCATCTGGCTACTTCATCATGAACCCAGACACATTACTCTAGGGCTGCGAGAGATAATTTACGATATTTGCGGATGCCAAACAAAACCGCCGGTTGAGGAGGATCGTTACAATGAAGCTGACGAGAATGTTCAGGTCAAGCGACGTTATTCATACGACACCGGCTTGACTTTTGACCCTTTCACGACCGCGTAACCCACTCTACTCCATCAAGACCTCGTGCTTCTGTCGATTCATCCCAGTCCCCGTTGCAACCTCCCCAACCACACACAAAATTTCATCCCCTTTCAGCCACGACACCCTTACAAAAACTTCATTCTTGCTTTTTCAATCGACGTAACCAACTGTAAAACAAACGCACGAGGACCACGCGTCTTATCGTCGCACGGTTTATCACGCGGGAAAATAAGGATGGTTCGCCCGGAATCCAATCATTCATGGATTCCAACCACATTTTCCCACCACCGGACGCAACCATCGATTTTCCAAAATATTGACGACTGTATCTTACCCAACGATATTGATTATCGGTTATAGAGTTCGACCGACGTATCAACATTCTACAATGAAGAAATTAATCAAGGCCGTTTTAAACCTTATAATTGACGAACCGTGACTCAGATCCAAACCCAAACATCCAATCTTCGGGGCGACGTCTGGACTCGATTGCACTGTGTCACCTCAAATTTGATCTTCGTTGCAACGTGTTTTATTTTGTCTCATCTCGACGATCGATTCGATCTTTTTCATATTTATCATAGTGAATGAAAGATTATTAAATCTTTAAATATCGACGCACTTTATTTTCCTCAAAAATGAATCTTTCCAATCATCCCTCAAGGTTTGATTGGACAGAGTGCACTATGATTGAAGATCGATTCGTCATTTTCGATTGTTTTTTGTTTGTTTTCTCGAAGAATTCGGAGCCGAGGTTATTATTTCGGAAACAATTGTTTGGACGGGGATTGAAATAAGTTAATCGGCTGGTATAAAGGGAAAGTGAACGAGAGGAGCGAGGAGATGGAAAGAGGGATAGAGCGACGAAGGGAAGGGAAGACAAAATCTCGAAGGAAGTCACAACTTGCAATTTCGCGAATTGCAATTGTCAAGCTCTATAATGTACACTCTCGAGAGTCCGAGAGACCACTGACAGAACTCTGATATTTTCCCCCGATCTTCGTCTCTCGCGGGTGAGGGACGGGGGAGGGACTCGTTGAATAAACGCGCAAGACCGCGTCGTCGTAGAACGAAGCGGTACTTGGGTGTCCCCCAACGAAGCCCGGCGTACACACACCATCATGGAACAAAAAAGGTGGGGAAGACGGAAAATGCAAGCATTCAAGCTGAAAGAATAAATTCAATGAGCCCACTTGTATCTGTTTACTCGACATGGATTTTTTCTTTTCGAGGCAAAGGCGAAATTTATTTTTCGAGTATGGGCATGTTTATCTTGGCGTGAAAAAGAAACGATCGTGGGCTTTTTTACCTCGGACGTTCAGTCGTGCACAAAATCTCGTAATTCGAATTTTATTTCCCGATCTTGTAAGTTTAGTAAAAAGCAAAAAAAATGATGTAAAGTGGTGAAAAAAAAATTCGAATGGATTATAGTTGGACTGTTGTAAGGGGAAAGCGCCGCGAGGACGAGAGACCTACCGTAGCGTAGTAGGCGCCCGAGACAACCCACGGGAAGTACCTACGTGACTCCGTACTATCGACCCGAGAGGCGCCAGTACGCCCTAAGGTTGCCCACACGCAGTACGATTCCTCACGTGCGATCAGTCACGCGTTCGTGCAACCCCTTACTCACTATTTTACGAATATTATGACGTTGCCACATAATGTCAGCGTGGTTGTCATCGTAATGGTTGATAAAGTCGTCCGAATACCGGTACTCGAATGAGATAATTGCACTATAAAAATGACATTTGGCTTGTATACGAATTTCCCGGGTAATTTGAAGCCTGAGTAACGGTATTCACGCGCTCAAAAATTGCCAAATACCGGTATTCAATTTTGCGCTGTCGAGCTAGAGCGAATGGGATATTGAACTATTCTAGACTTAAATTAGATCCATCTATGTTTATGATAATACCAAGATTCGCATTAGTGATGAAACGTTCGAATACCGATATTCTAACTTCTGATTTTCGATCGCGTACTCCGAAATACGCAATGACAATACTTGTATTTGCCGGTTTGATGGAATTTTCTCCCTTGGGAAATTGCAGAGTACCGGTACTCGGACCACTAATAAAATGGTCGATTACCGGTATTTGACTGCACGATATAACCAGCCGAATATTTCACTACCGTGCGATGTTTTATAAATCTGAAAATTATTACTTCGGATATTATTACTAAATACTGGTACTCATATGTATTGTAAGGAGAAGAATATATACACCATAAGGTAAACCCTTTTTCAAACCGATACATACCATAATGTGCCACCAATACGAAAAAAAAACCTACGAACTTTTTTCATCTAAGATAAACTAAAATTTATATTCGGGCTTTTTGGTTTTATAAAAAATGTTACTCGTAATGCTGTTTGGACTTTGGTATATTGCTGCAAAATTTGGCCAATGTTACTGTCTCACCATGGTTGAGAAAATAAACGATGAAAAACGAGTGATACGGTTTCCTGCGGGTCGACACATTACGCACGGATAACCTTCGACCAAAATTTATTATCGTAGAATATTAGACCTTGGCGTTTGTCGTATCATTCAAATTCATGAGCAAGAATCAACACTATTATTATTATTTATTGTGTATTTATTATGTTTCAATAAATATTCGCACTATGAAAAAATATGGTATTCAATGTGTAAACGTCAAAGGCACGACGTCCATAGCACCGTACATCGTGTACAAGATGAAATAAATCAGTCATAGACCATATATGTTTCGTGCTCCACTGGTACCCAATGTCACTTGATGTCAATCTGACGTGAACTGCTCGATTTATTTTTTATCAGAAATATAATAGAGAGAGAGAGGGAGAGGAAAATAGAACACGAAAGAAAACATAGAAAAAGTTTTAAAAAATGTAAAACTAATGAAACAAATCATTTGAGAGTCGAATATTGACTGAAAAAAATAATATTGCAAAATTAAAAAAAAATATATCGAAGATGTCGCGAATATGAGTTTTTCATAAGCGATTATCAAAAGTTATTAGAAAATTTCTAGTTTCTAAATATATTTTTGTACATCTTGAAAAAATCACTATATTCTAAAAATTGGCATAAAAATCGCATTGTCAATTAGAATTTTCGATTTACAATTATTAGAAAAGTATTTGTCATTGGTGTAAATTTTATAAAATTTATTTCATTCAATTTCATATCGATTCCATTTGATCATACATTATCAAAAAATTCACGCCTTAACATTTTTAAAAATTAAAAAAAAAATTATTCACGTCACATAGTAAAAAAACTTCCATTTTAGTTCAAATGTAACCACCTAAAACATTTGTTCATAAATAAAGAAAAAAATTAACGATCGCTACGAACAAAATAGCACGAGATGTAAATTTTAGGTGTAATACGACTTCACCTCTTTAAACAAATTTCGCGACACCGACAATCTCAGGATTAGTAACATAATACCGTCCACGAGGAGGCCCTTGCCGATTTGATTAAGAAGGGGGATAAAAAACCGGCGTCGTACGATTACATCGGCGGGCACATCGATATCATCGTGGATCTTAAACCAAGGAACGGACCTGTCTCACGCCTCTTTTACCACCGGTCGATCTCCTTTAGGGAGGGCAATTTTTTCTTTATTATTTTTTGACACGCCTCTAACGCTTCATCTCTGATCGATTGCGAGAGCTTATCGTCGATCGGAACTTTGTCGAGCTTCTGCGAGAAGAAAAAGCAAGCGACGCTTATTTTTTTATCATGCCCCTTAACGACAGCTCTAACAATAAGAATAAGGATCGCAAAATAAACGAGGGCTAGCACCAACAAAATAATGAATGATGGATCGATCGATCGATCGAAAAATAAATAGAAGAACGAATCGACAAAAATTAAGAAATTAATTAAACTAATAGGTTGAGTGCGATTAATAAATGACTTTTAAAAATTGGAATAATCTGGGAGGATACAATGTTAATAATAATGTTAGTTGACGCGAATCACTCAAAATAATGAGAAAAGTTCATTACCCTGATAAGCCACGGGGTGTGTTATTAAATTGATAAGCTCCTTTCATTCATTTTCCATTTCTCTACGGTGTCACCAACCTGCGAGACACACTAGCACGCAATTCGCGACTCGAATTTACTCTGACCCAGTTCGCGATTGTGTCGGGACCACATGATCCACGAGAATTAATAAAAGGCGACGTGTGGTAGCTCGAGTATAATAAAAGGCCTGAGGTTGATCTTTTCCGAGTGTTTGCCGACGATACGACGTGTCAATAGTCTTCGTTCGAGGTACTAGGTCACCGTATCCGATCAAAATACGAGTACAACATCGGATTTACGAATTCGATTTTATAAATTTTCCTTTTGTTTGTCTAACACTTGAATTTCAAACCAATTCCATCTTAATTAATTTAGTTTCAAAAACTGACATTGTAAAGTAAATAAATAATAGGTAAACTAAGAAGAAGATTTAGACGGTTATCAAAATTATCCTTTCCAATCGCCCTCCCTTTAGGCAAAAAAATGATAATCTTCCATTACGACGCCATGCCTTAATAGAGTGGATTAATATACCGGAAGCTGATGGCTGAGAGAGGTCGTTGAAATACTCGTATCGAAGAGAAAACGCACAATTAGGGTTAGGGACTTTCCCTACTGGCTCAGAAACACGCGATAGTCGAGGATGACGAGGCGACACGGCGGTGCCCACGTGGTCCGTTGTACACAATAACCCCTGCAGCTTCGTCGGGCAAGGGTCATACAGGGGCGCGTCCCACTCGCACTGTGGTCATGTTACAACTACACTTCTTCTGACCTTTGTTCGCTCGAATCTTTTGTGCGTATCCTGGCAACCCTCCTGTAAGGCGTAGAAGGATTTACTCCATCCCACGCGGCGACGCGGATGTATGCTCGCTACTGGGCCATTGTAGTCTTTGATATTAAGCAGCAATGTTAATTAACAACTGAGTTCGGTTCGAATACGAGAAAAATATCTACAAGATATAATTTGGAAATTGTCCGGAACGTCACAGCCGATTAGTTGCGAAATGCGGTTTAATAACTTCTTGCCATGATTCTGCGTTAGTTGGTTAAATTTCATGTCGATCGGTTCCGCCGTTCGTGAGATATCGCGAATTGCGTTTTCGAGGTGGACGAGTCGCGTAGCAGTGGCTCTCAAACAGCCACCGGTGCTGCCATCGCTCGGATCAGTACTGTTTAGTTACGAACCGATTTACGTATTGACTGTCGAGCGAGAGGTTATTTTTCTGGCTATTTGCAGCCTTGCAATTAAGCTAACACGTTTAAATGCCAAAGAAACAATTCAACAATAGATAATCACTGGCTTTTAATGGCCGCAAAGCTGAGAATAGCGGGGAGGGACCTTTCATTATTTTCAGTATTCCGGTCACAGAGTCGAGGTAAAAAGCACAACATGGAACGCGAATGCAAACATCACGGGTCGTATGAACCATTAAAAAGAACAAAGCATAAATGTGATTTGACGGTTTATTGACTGTATGCGCACGCACACCGATCTTACATCTGTGAATGTATTTCATTGTCCGTGCACCGGAAACCCACCTGAGTTGAACTCTCTCGAACGGTAGGTGGCGTTGGTAGTATCTACGTGCGCGCCACGATCCGCGTGGGTGTTTGACTCGTGCGCATGCGCAGGTCAGTAAGTAGATAGAGCGAGTTATGCGAGGCACAAAAAAGGCAACCCACGCACACGTTGTAGCGTCGGTTCGTCGAGACGTGTTTTTTTCACGCTCGAGCGACTCTCCACGAAACAGAAAGAACTACAATAATAATCATCTAGCCGACACGCAATTCGCTTGCAAACGAGCCGCGGGGTATCGAGCGGCAACGACGCAAATTAAAACGCACCGAACAGTCAGAGGTGCAGCATTTTAATTTTTTAGTAGCTTCGTGTTATTAAAAAAACAAAGATTATAGACGTTGTGAATAGGGGGAGGAAATGTTTAACTACGCTATAGACAATTATTATTTAAGACAAACTTTAATAAAAATCGGAATGCAAAAGACCATTTATTTAAAAATAATTCCTTCTAATGATTGTGAATATTGCACTTTTTAATATTGTCAAAATGGATGCGAACTTTTTTCAAACTTTTAACGCATCGTGAAATACTCAAATTCTGTTCGTTTTTCGAATCCGAGTAATTTGCTAATCCTGGAAAACATCATTCCAGTTATCTAGTATTCTCAAAGACGTTCTGTTAAGACATTGATGATCGTTATTCTCACAATCAGTAGCCACTAAAAATTAATTTTTAGGGTATTTCTGAGAGTCGTTTAAGGAGATTCGACATATTCGGATCGATCTGATCTTCCTTGTTCAAATTGAGATTTCTTCAAAACTATTCAACATTTTTCGTTGACTTTTTTTTAGTTTTGGGCAGAAAGACTTTATTGATAATTCTGTGTGGGGCTTTTGAGGATAATCGAAGTAGAAAAATTTTGGGACCAGTTGAAAGTCGAAAAACGTTGGTTCGAAAAAATGACTATTTTCAATGTACCTTTTCTCAGGAACCATACGTCCGATTTTGACCATTTTTGTTGTGCGTATATATTAAAGTGTTATAAACAATGTATCGAGCCAGTTTTTCGATATTTTGTTTCAGAATTTTTTGACATCGTTTTGAAATTTTGATCAAATTTTCGTCCACGTTTTTTTACCTTCAAATATATTTTTCTCGGGTCTGAATCGTTTTTTCAAAAAAATGACTCGACACAGCCTTCGTTCGGATGTACTTGTTACGTCAAAAAAAATATGCCGATATGATGAGTAGATTTCGAGAAAAGGTACATTGCAGGTGAAAAAACAGAACTTTTCAGGAGACACAATTTTCTGAAAAAGTTTGAATTTCTAATGAATCGAAACGCTAACTTAAAAAAATTATTTAACATATTTCCACTGCTCAGAATTTCGTGAAATTTGAACCACATATCAAAAAAGACATGTACTTTCAGAAAAAAAAATAAAAAAATGCATTTTTTGACGCTACAATGTGTCAAACCTCCTTAATTAGAAAAAAATTAAACATTTTATTGCCATCTTCCATCGGCAGACGACAACCTATAAAATCAGTATTAAAAAATTAATGAAATAACATATTTCGCCGCAACGTAAATCCCAATCATTTTTAACATCGATTAATAATCATTCTTTTTTTTAAATACGACAGATTTTCCCAGATATGAAAAATATCATTTATCATTCAATACTCAAACTATTAATTTCTCGTTTAATTTCAAAAATAGTCTCAATATTTATTTACCTACTTTTCTACTCAAATATTAAATCATCATCTCTCATAATACAATTATCGACGATATAATAATTTGCAAAAAAAAACCAACCAAATATGACGTAAATCCATTTTTCAATCTCAATTAACAAACTTTCTTCAATTAAATTTCAAAACTTTCTTTCCCGTACAAAAATGAACATTTACCATTTTCAAAACAACACGAAGTAAAAAAAAACCTTGTTCCCTTATCGCAATCGTCAATTTTCCTAACATCAGCCTCAACCGTTAATAAATTCTCTTCCCCCAGAAGAAATTGCATAAATTCCACCGGAAGCTCGCGAAGCCAAGCTATGGAAGTTCCGACCCCAGGGAGAATCGTAAAAAAAAAAAGTATAAAAAACATTATTAAAAAGTAAACAACAACAGGAAGTAAAACAGGCATCCAGTCCATCTGCAATGGCTGTAAAAAAGAAAAACCAACGGTACAAAATAAAGTAACCATCTCCCAACGTTTGAAAAAACAAAAAACAAAAAAATCTCAAAACAAAAATCACAATATTTTCAACGATAAAATGAATTTCATTCGTTTAATTCGTTCATACATTTGTTTACATTTACATATTCGTCTCGTCCTTTATTTTGATATATTTCGATCTTTTCTTCCTTTATTTTTCACGTTTGTGTTTTTTTTTCATTTTTTTTTCTTTCATTTTTTTTTTTTTTTTAATAATCAATGTACAAAATCTTTGCGGCATACACGGTATGCAAAATATTATAAATACATACGAGAGCGATGGAAAAGCACGAGCGGACGGACAAATCGTCGGATTTTGCGCGGGTGTCTCTAAGCTCGTGCTGGCCCCTCGCGCTCGTATTTTCTCGACTACGCTACCGACTACGTTCTAGGCATTTTAGAATCGATCGAGTCGTCGACAACGAGGTTTGTCCGACGTCCTCGGCCCTATCGTCTCATTCATACGGAACGGATCGTGCGTCGAAGAACCGGAAATTGAATTATTTTAATTTATTTATCGAATTTTTTTTCTTTGTTTTGTTTTTGTTTCATTCCGTTTTGAACTTTTATTCAGCAATTTTTCGTCGCGAATTGCGTTTTTTGTCACGCCGTTTCGAAAAACAGCGTGGCGCTCGACGAACTCTCGCACGACGGAGGGAAAACACGAAAGCGCCTGCGTGAGCTTTCCCAGCAACGCGAAAGCTCCGTCGCAACGTTCGACGAATGAGAAAAATTCTCGTCTTTTTCTTTCTCTAGGAAATACAAATTCGAATTTTCTAATGAGAAATATTTGGAAAAACAATTTTTTTCATTTTGTTTTCTTTTTTTTTCAATGTTTTTGTAACGATGCAAAGTATTTGGCAGTCGTCGAGTAAAAAAGCTCGTTCTAATTTATTATAAAAAGAAAATTAATCAATCGTGTCGTGTAAAACGAATTTGAAAAATTAATTTTTCGAAAGTTCCTCTTTTTTTTTTTTTTTACTAATTTTTCATTTTTGTAAAAACTGAAGTCAAAATGGACATTTAAAAAATATTCTTTTTTCATACCGTGACGTTACAGAGAATTTTTTAATACTCGTTCTCCAGCGAGAAAAAACAATTTTGATTGAAAAATTTTTTTATCAGCGTTAAAATTATCAATATTGTATTTCTCAATTAATTAGCTTTTGTTTTTAATTCAACAATTGTTTTGAAAAAGCAATCACAGTCTCAAGAATAAAATCTTCGAGGAAATATAAAAAAAAGAAATTTTAATATTTAAATTTGAGAAAGAAAAATTGTCAACGCTTATTTTTGGTGCGTTTTTTTTTTTGAACTATGACGATTTTCTTTTTCACGAATCAGGTATTCGTTCCAGGACATTGCTGGGATTGGGAATTTTGATTTTGGGAAAAAAATAACTCGGGCGAGGCTCGTCGAGTCGCAGCAAAACAAAATTCGCAATCCGATCATGAAAAATAGTTCTCGTTCCTTTTTCAATTTTGTTTGTTTTTTTTTTCGTTTTCTCCCAAGGATCCGGTTCTTCGAGTCGCAAAAGTCGTTCCTCGTCTCAATTCTCTTTTCTCTCTACTAACTACGATCGGAACTATCATTTAATCTCACGCATCACAGCCATTTGAATTAAACAAGGAATTGTTTTTTTTTAATTATTATTATTTCCTAGTCCTGGAGTAAAGTCCTACGAACGCTCGCAGCTCCATGGGGAAATCTTGGTACACTTTGCAGATTTAGGAAAAACGAATCGATCGAAAATGTTGAATAAAATTGTGCTCGATAACGGCGCGTGTTACGACATTTTTTTCAAGAAAACTAATTTTATGGGAAATACAATTGTCTAAAAATAAATCTCCATGCAAGAGACACGATCGCGTTCGCGAAAATTAATAATTTACTTTACATTGAGAAAGTGTCGAGATCAATTTTCGGATCGCTAAATATCCTCGATTTTCTCCGATTCGGCTGGACTAGGGATAAAAACGTTAGAGACCATTTTTGTTGGAAATTTCGCGTTTTTCAAAAAAGGTCCAGTACATATAAACCGCCGGATGAGAATTTGTGCCGTTATTACGCGTGGAAAGGAACGAAGTCGATTTCGTTATTCGAGGAAACTATACGCGCGTATCGACGCTATTTTCTCGAAAACGGTTACGAATTCGAGGAATATGCACTAGAACTATTTTATAGAATATTTCGCGAACTATAAAAAACGTCTCTTGACAAATCGTCGTCGGACGAGCCGTTATTGCGTTAAACTCTCGCGAAAGTTCTTCCATGCGTTTTGTTTCAAAAATTCATTAAAATTCTTCCAATCCGTTGTTTCCGAATCTACAAGGTACACCAAAATATTCCCAAGAGACTTCCGGCATTAAAAGGCTCGCTCCTATACCCCTCCATTCCTTAAATCGGAACAATAGTGAATCGAATCAATCGTTTCACTCCGAAAGAAGACTATTTTTTTTCGATTCTATTCCAGTCGAAAAAAACTTCACCCTAATCGTATATTTACAATGAAATTAATGTTCGAGCGTCTTTACGAATCGGATATTGGTCGTTAATTTAAAAACCGTTGGAATTCGAATTACAAATTTTTAAATTTCAAATTCCCGCCACTTTTTCGCCCAAATGTTCATCCACTGGTTATTCGTTATCCAATCGAAACCGACGCGATTCTAATCGACTACTCGTGAAAACTGGTTGAAAAGTGAAACAGTATTGAAGAACGAAAAAAAAAAAAAAGAAAAAAAAATCAGGGGGACAGTGCACGAACGTGGAGCAGAACGTAAACATTTTGTATTTTATTAATACACTTTCCTTTCTTTTCTTAGGTTTTGTTTTTTTTTTCCTCTTCCTCCCTTCCTCCTTCTATTTTATCTCACTGAAAGATCAATTCTTAATAGTCGAACATATTTTTCTCCGCGGGTTTTTCTTTTCATTGCGTTTCCTCGCAAACGTAGGCTCGAGGTCTTTTGAAAATCCCGCGCGTTCGCGAATGCGCGGGAAATTCAAATCGTGTATTTTTTCGTTCGAGCGCAAAGCTTTCCCAGATCTCGTAAATTATCGAATATTCGCAATCGCTGGATCGTCGCTCGATCCTCGACAAACACGTGGGGAAAAAATCTTGTTTTCAACAAATTTACATTATTGCGAATCGATATAATGGAAATATAATATAGTACATCGAGAATTCTTGTTTTTTTTTTTTTTTTCGTTTTGTGTTATTTCTTTGTTTCCTCGTCCTAACTTCATTTTGTTTTCCTTCGCGAATAATCCTCGAACGAAAAGTCGACGAAAGAGAAAAATATATATATATATATCATTCACCCTTTCGCTATCACTCGAAATTACAATTAACACACGTGTTAAGAATTTTACTTTTCATTTTTTAGTTCTTTCTTTTTCCGTCGAATATTTACAAAGTGCGCGTGGAAGCTGCATGGGAGCGAGAGTCGCAAACCCTCGGTTTATAATAATTTCTTTCGTTTCCTTCAATTTTTCTTGTCTTACTTTTTTGCGTATCGAAATCCTGAGCACCGCTCGGGCCGAGTCTTTGAGAGATAAAGAAAAATGAATGGCTCGCTTCCTCGCTCAATTTCATTCTTTATATTTCTTCTCATATTTTTTTCTTTTCGTCAAACCGAATTCGTTTCCCGACAAGCTACAGTGGGCTACAGTGGGCTATCGTTGCTTGTCATAATGACATTATTAGTACTCGTAGAGAGGCAATATTATAGAAGTCGATGGGTGTTTTGTCAAGTCCAAAAAGGCAATGGTAAATTCTTAATCGTTTTTTGAGTTACGATCGTTTCTATCACGATAACTGTTCGTCCTACGATATTTTATCAAGACATTGTTTTTGAAGAATGCGAAATGATCTACAATTTAGTTCCTATGCATATTATTCCTAGGTTTTGCCGTTTTCGAGAAAATCAATAATTAACGTTACGTCGAGAGACGTCTTTAAAAACGAATACAGGCCAATGAAAAAAGAACATTTTCTCAGGAACGGGTGGTTACACGATAAAAATGTTGGATATCTTTATCATACAGAATTTAAAAGTTTACAAACGAGATTGTATACATTTATAACGCCGGAAGGGAAGTAACGAGACTATGATAACTTTAACGAAGTCGAAATTTGTTACGTTACGACGTTCTCTTGTCAAGATGTTTACCATCGATTATCTCGAAAACGGCCAAGCTTTGGGCCGATGTGGATAACGACTTATTTGTAAAGAATTTTACATTCTACAAAAAAGATGAGATGAGAAAATATCGTCGGACGTACAGTTAACGAGTTAAAGTAAGTAACAAACGATCGATCTATAGACGCTCGAAATGAACTCCAAAATCTTTCTCCTTAAGTTCTTCCATAGAAGCTCTATCCTCTTCAGAAATATGATGCAAATCGAAATGCAGTATGCAAAAATGCTACACAAACGATGATAAACAGACGAAATTCAAATTTCTTTTAAGGTGATAAAAGAAAGAAAATATCTGCTAAATCAAACCTAACAACGTTCGCTCTCGAACCCAAAATTCGCAACTACTCGCACAGGATTTATCGATCTAAATGTGCGTTAAAAAAATTCCTAAAGAATCCGAAACATAGGTCATCCCTCGAGTCCCTGAATGCCCTAGCTCTTAACGTACTTAAATCTCTTACTTCTTTACTTAAAAGGTACGATGCGAGAAATAAAAAGCTGCGGAGTATAACGAAAACAAAGGTATAAACAAGTAGAATTGTTCAATTCCGAAGATATCTTTTTTTCGTTTGTAATCCGTTGCTTTTTTCGTTATTCCTATTTTTACAATAGCCCCCTAGCCCCGTCCCTCTCGCACACCAGCCCATTGTAGCTTATCGATGTAACTAATAATAGCGCTTGTGCTTCTTCTTCCACCTTGAGTTTCCTGGGACATCTTGGACGACTTTCTTCGCTCTTTACCATCCGGTTCCTCTTCCCCTACCCCGAAAGCCTCCTCCACCGCGAAACTGTCCTCCTCTCTTGTTGCCCCTGGGTACGAAACTTCCGATCGGTGGCCCTCTGGATGCTCTGTCGATCCACGGGATTCTGGGTCCTCCTCTGAAGCCACGTGCGCGGACAGGATGACCGCGCCACATAGGAAATTGTCCTGGACTAACAGACGCGTTCGCGGCGTTCGCAATTCCCGGTATTCTAGGACGAAAATTTCCCACTGAATTATGAGCATCGTATTCGTAAATAACGACGGGATGAAGGTCGGTAGGTTGTTGGGGAGCGGGAAGTAACGCCGGTCCGTTGGGTAGGAGAGTCCTCTTCTTACTTGGAGTAACGTTCGTCTCCGAGTCCTCCGCGTCGTTCTTCACTTCGAGCAAACTACCGTTCGAAGCTTGTCTCTTAAGTTCGTTAACTCCCGTGGTCTTTCCGGAATTCATCAGGGCCTCGAGATGTTCGGATAATTGTCGGGGTGGTTCGTCGGCTCTCGCGAGGGAACCTTCCTCGCTCGTAGCTTCCTCGACCTCGCCGGAGATAGTCTCGGCTTCGGGTGTTTCCTGACTTCCGGTGATAGCGGCTGGATCTTTCATGACGGAGATGGAGGGTGCGATGTCATCGGTGCTACCTGGCGACTGTCTCCCGCGCTGCTCGGGGCTCCCGTCTCGCGGAAACACGGTCGAAGTTTCCAGATTGTCCGAGAGTATCTCGAGGTTCGATCGCAAAGATACCTCGACATTATCCAGATCCGGACGAGTTATAGGATTACCGTCGTCATCGAGAACGACGCAAGTGTGAGGGGGTTGAAGCGAACCTTGCCGATTGTTCGGCAAGGATTCCGGTTTGTCGACGATAGGGGGAGTCGGGTCGACATCTCGTAGTCTTCTGTTGGGCATATTTCGCAATTGGGATTGGGCGTGCTCGTCGTTGAATCTGTCGCGTCCACGACGCGGGAAACCTCCTCGACCTCGAGCACCTCGTTCGCTTCTGTGAAAGATCGGTGAGTCTCTGTGATGCTGCTGTCCTTGCTGATGTGACTGATGATGATGATGATGATGATGGAGATGTTCCGGGAGGGGATTCCCCCCGGGATATCTTCCATGAAGCGGTTCCCCTATAAAGTCCTGAGGACCTGGGATTCTCGAGTGCGTCGAGTTTTCGTGAAACTCATAATCCTGCCGGGATTGATTGAAATCCTGTGTCTGTTGGTTCTGATTTTGATGAAATTCCTGCGTCGCGGGATGAAAATCCTGTTGTTGATTAGGAATGAAAACTGACTGTTGAGGATTCTGTCGAAGTGGTCCGAACTCCTGACGGAAATCCGATCCTTGCACACCGTGAAAGTCCGCCGGGCCACGACGGAATTGCTGCTGGGTCGGGATCGGTGGTGGTGGCGGCAAACGAACTCCCTGCATTATGGGCGCGCCCCGTGCCATCGAGACACTGGGAAGTGGTATCATTCGCATGTCGAGATCCTGACGTGGAACCGTCTGCGGTGGACCGATCATAGATCGCATCTCGCGATCCTGCTGCGTACGTACGTCCACGAGAACTCGACTCTTCGGCTTTCCATCAGCCTCCTCGTCCGACATTTCCATGTCGACGCTCTCCACAATGTCGCCTTGCTGACGTCTGAAATTTCGAGAACGGGGCCAATGATAAACCAAGTTAACGGACAATTGGCGAACGTCGATCGTACCACGACAGAATTTCGTAAATCTCCGTTTTGCTTTGTAACGTCCGATCCGGATATTTTCCGAAAAATCTGACAAAATTTACCAAAATTTATGTGCGAAGTTTCGAAAGCTTAAATAAACTTTGCATTCGCGAAGATCGAGATTGGAGCATCTATCGGATTCATTTGTCTACAGATCCGTACGTTGCCTAATTTCCGCTATATTTAATTACTTCGGGTTCCGGCCCCACTGGAAATTCCGAACTTCTATTTGGAGACTTAAAAAACACACGCAAGAATAATTAATTGTGAACTGATTTTTGATACCGATAATTTTGATCAGCGTTCGTCCAAACGTTGTTGTTGCTACTGTTGTTGTTATTGTTGTTGCTGCTGTTGCTGTTGTTATTGTTGTTGTTGTTATTGTTGTTGTTATTAGGACGCGATGTTCCCGCTTCGTTGGTATTGGACACGTTGTTAGCCGGACTTCCGGTCAGACTTATTAAATTTCTGTGATCGACATCGGCTGCTTTTATCAGACGATGGGTGAGATGCATTTCCGCCGGAATTGGTACCGTTCTTACTCTGTTGATCAATATTTGTCATTTTTTTAATCGCTCGATGAACAATTTTTAGTTTTTCATCGTACGAATCTCCATAAAATTCATAAGACAAATTAATTTCCAGTGCTAACCTGTGATCGACGTCGGCGTCGCTGCTCAAGATCGGCTGTCGAGTGTCGATGTCGTTATACTCGATCGGAGTGTTGAAGCTCGATTTTTCATAAATCGGCGGTGATTCGGGAGTCTCTAACAAAATATCGTTCTTCTCGGCGATGCCGGTTGACCAACTTTCGCTACCTGCTTCCCAACGATCTTCCGTTTCAGCCCACTGTTGTGATTTGTTTTTCTCAACACCGTCCTCGGGCCACGTCACATTCATGCTGTTCTTGCCTGAAAAGACTGAGCGATTGCAGAGATTGAAGAACAAACCGAAAAAAAAAGAAAAATAGGAAAATCCAAATAGAAAATGGAATATTGCTTTCCCGTGTTTAATGATTTTTTCTTTTAAACCTCTCGATGAGAAAGTGGCTTTTTCGATGCTGGCCGTTTCGAATAAAGAAGCTTTTTCAATTATTTTCATATTGCACATTCACACATGGTGGAAGTGAATATCAAACTCAATGTTAAATTTTCTAGCCTTTTCAAAACCTGAAAACCTCGAGTTGTTTTGACCAGAATAACTTAGGAGAACCGAGAGTTTTGTATTAAACCCATATGTTAAATTTATGGATAATTGCTACAATCGTTTTCGAGATATCGGTCGTTTTTCGTGAACCCAAAAAGACTCTTATAAGGAAACGTTCCGCATAGGATTATAGGATTATAATTATAGGATTATAATTATTATAGATAATAGGATTATGGCTTCTTTCCCCTGGAGAAATTAAATTTTTGCCTGGAAAGAATTATAGATTTTTGGCTTCGGAGAATGTGATTTTTCTTTGCAACCTCTTCAAACATTCGAGATACCTCAATAAAAAAGATATCACCAAAATCAATGTGGTCAGCTCACCTTTGTCGGCCCACTTGGTATTCTCGTTCTTCGTCTCGTTGGTCGACGTCCAAGTTGGAAATTTTGGCGGCAATTTATTGTAACAATTCTCCTCGTCCAAGAATATCGGCGGTGGCAGTGGCGGAGGCGGAAGTGGATTTATCGTGCTGGTATTCAACGTCGAATCGACGAAAGGTAGCGTCGTCATGTTGCTCTGACTGTTTTGACTCGAGTACGGCGAGGGTGTGTGAGAATCGCTCGTCAAACTTCGCGACATTGGCAGCGGCGTGCTGTGACTCATTTGATGATTGTTAATACCGGTCAAGGAATTTTCCCCTCTACCGATCATGCGTCCGCTCATAAAGGGCGGTGTGTTAATTTGTCCGGCTAAAATTCCGTAATCCGAACGTTGCGGGGACTCTGCTCTGGAATCGACCGCGTCCAAGCCCAAACCGGGAATACCAGTGGTGTCACCTGTACTCTCAGCGCCAGGTGGGCCACGACCTCCCACATTCGGAAGTACGGTTTTCAAGAAGTTTGATATACTAAAGTCCTCGTTCGTCGAGTCGACTTTAGACGGTCGCATGTTTATCACCTCAATCGGCATTGCCTTGAAAAGAAGAATTAGTTTCAATGTTAACGCTAATTTCTCTGGATGCTCGAATTTTTTTGTAGTTTCAAAGATGAAAGATCAAAGCTTTACCTCGGTCGAGTCGTTGTATCTTTGACTGCCATTTGTTGGAGTGACTGATCTGTCGTTGAATAAGTTTCTCTGAAAGGAACAATGTCTTAGCATGTTATTTTTCCCAAAATCTTAAAAGAACCTTGGAAAAATGTGATCTACACTTTTTTCGTATAAAGTTGTTCTTACCATGTCGAAATCAACGTTTCCTCCCATGAATGACGAGAAATTATTGGTAAAATCGGATGTGCTGTTTCCCGTTGCAAGCTCAGGAGCTGGAACGGGCATAGGGTCGTAATCTAGTCCGTAAGAATTGTACATCGAAGGTGGTGCCACGTCCATCATCATCGAATCAGTCGATTGATTAACTCCATCGTCGCCCGGAAGCTCGATGTCACTGTCAGGACTGGGTGATGGGGCGTTCACGTCAGGCGATGGAATTGGCGATATCAACGTTGGGAGAAGTTCGTCCAATTTTTTCTTAAGGTTTTTCACGCGACTGCCGAAATTTCGGTAAGCCTGAAAACCGTGCGAAAATTCAAACTTTAATCCTTAATTATAATTTCATTGGACCAAATAAATTGCATTATTCCTCATCTAATTAAAACGGCTCTTGATTCCTGGAGCTTTTTGAATCTGGATTCAGAGTGTAGAATTTATACTTTTGAAATATGAAGTCTAACATTATCGTCCAAAGTTAGAGAAATATTTTAGATTGCATTGGAAAATGGAATAGACGCTAAATCAAATATATATAAACAAGTAAGACGATGCTTGAAACGAAGCTTACAGATCTTCAAAAAAATTCCAAAAATATTCAAACTCAACAATTGAAGTATCAAGATAGCGCAAAGAATTAAGAAAATTAATAATGCTTATAAAAATGTTTTTGGGGGGTTTGTGGTGATCATAATAGTAGTTACAAAAATATTCCATGTCGTAATGTGCATATTGATCCAAGGACTAACGTGCAAACAATGAGCCCCTTTAAAATAAAATATTTAGGAACTCATTAAAATGAATGTTAGAGGAGAATGTTTCAAGAAACAATTGACCAAAAGTTTACTTACGTTCGTAACGATTTTCACTTCGCCACGTTGAGTCTCGTAAAACTGATCAGCCTGTTCGAGCAATTCAAGAACTTGCGTTCTCTCCCGTATCTCAGCCTCGAGAGCGCTCACATAATTCTCAACATGTTTGACAGCAGTTTCAACTTCCTTTTCCGCATCCTCGACGTGTCGTCGATCCTTCAACGAGGCGCAAAGCTCTTCGGCGTTATCGATGTCGACATTGCCATCTCGCAAATCTCTCAATCTCGCATCCGTGGCTTGTTCGAGACTGGCACAAGATCTCATCGTCGATATAAGCAAAGAAGCTTGAAACTCGTCGGTCGGCAGCGTAGTCGGTTGCGGGTCGACTTTTTTCTTCGGTGCAGCCGACAATAGACCCGACAAATCCGCAAGAAATTCCTCATCGTAAACCTGCCGCTGATCCCATATTTTGAAAATACGTAAGATTCGATGCTTCACCTTCTCGTCCCGAACCATCGTCGTAGCTCTTTGAAGCGTCGTACCCCATGATTCAACAAATTCAAAGTTTTTCCGTTTTGAATACTGTATAACGTCGTTAGCGAGATAAAACAGTGTCAGACGATGTTCCACTTTGACTGCGGAATAAAGAATAATTACAATGAGTACTCTCTATCTCAAGACGATATTGAAACTTCTATAAGCGTTCTAAAAGATAATCAAATTTTTAACAGTCTCACTTTTCACTTGGATGAATTAGGTTCAGAGGCAAAAATTAGAATAGTTACCTACGCAATAGTCGACCTCTATTGTTCACATCGCTTTTCCAAACAATTGATAACATAAGCATAATTGAAGTAGATTACAGTTTACGTTACCGACCGAGGGTTTTCACATAGTTTAAAAAAAGTTGTTTTCTTACAGAAAATTTTTAATCTCAAGGTAAAGTTATAAGAGAGAAATGACCAAAGTGCTAATACAACAAGATTCTACTCTTCATAAGAAAAAAATAACGCATCCAAGTGCAAAGTGCTTTTTCAAATTATGTTTTCTCATTTTTCCATGCTATGCCAGATACAAAGTCGATGCCAGCGCTCTTATTGTTGAACAATACCTTTTTTCAAAACTTGTAGCCAAGTAGCGACAATTTTTTTGTGATGCTGTCGTCTCTCGAGGCACCACGACGAGAGTCCCTGAATGGACTCCTGTGAATCCTTAAGCGCCTGCAATCTTCGCTCGAAGAGTTCACCATCGAATTCGGAATTCGCCATCGTTTGGCATCAACAAAACAGGAAGATTTTCCAACCTCTTTTTCCTCGCTTCAATAAAAAAGCTCGATACGTTTGGATAACTTCGCGAAGCCTCGCAAGGTCAACTTCACGGAACGTTTCAACATTTTCTCACCGTCAAATATCAAACTTTAATATTCCACTCATTGATCTAAACACACATACACATACATCTGTATATAGTTCACGATTGGTTAACCTAAAAGTACGTTGCGGCGTTTCGTCGTTTTTATAAACTTTTTGGGGTTAAAAATCTATATTGGCATCCACGATGTGTTTTCCTAAACAGCGGAATGACGCTGTTTCTCATTCGCCGCCACGATCCTCTCGTAATTCGAGATCATATCGACTTCGTCACAACGCGATTTACGCGCGACGCGTATTATTTTCTTTTCTCTTTCGAGAATGAAGAGAAATTTAACATTCGGTAACAAACGACAACGAACTTGTGTGTTTGTGTGCCACTGATGTTTCAGCACCGAAAATTGATGTGTAGTATTCCCACCAACGGGTTAAGGGGGGAGAGGGGAACGTGTGGAGTGGTAGTACAAGCGTAGGAGGGGTGGGCGGAGGGCGCCGCGAGATCCGCCGAGAATCCGCGCGACGTTTTTTTTCACACTGAATATCGTCGAATTTAGAAACGTTCCAAGCGCGCGATTCACTCGATTTCGCCCTGTCGTCGTTGTCGACGAAACTGAGCTAGCGAGACGTAACTTCTTGTTCCGGCATTTGTATCGCGATATAAATTCGCGTGTTTTTGACCACCTTAGGCCGCCCGATTGCTAAAAGCAATGTTCCGCCATTTTTAATATGGTATACCAAAACACCACCGCTATGCACCGGCGTGAAGTTGACCGCGGAAAGAATTTCGACTAATTCTGATCAAGTTTTACCGTACCAGTTGGATTCTTATTGAAGTTTTTTGCGTTATTAATCGATTGGAGAATATTAAAGGTCTTATCGGTCTATTAATTTATTTACTGCTTGTGTCTTGAACAAAATATGACTCGCTGTTATCGCACGATTTTTAATTGTGTGAAGTTAGCCAGATGTTACGAGTATTATTGCTCACGATTATTTTCATTTCGTAATTTGTTCAAAAATATGTTTAATACAATCCATCGGGACTCGATCCATCCCGATGGACAATATTCTAACTATGCAATTGCTAGGACTGATAAAACTTCGATCAGAATCTTTTCTACAAAGTAATTAAAACCCGCATGGTAAGTCCTCTCGATAAACTATTTTTGCCAGCGGTATCTGACATAATCGTTCCTCCGAGTGAAACACTTCCAAACATTTATTGCCGATGATAAGACGAGTTTATCGTTTGGAGTTCTTATCACCTCAAGGCACTATGTCATAAAATACAATTTCTGATTACCAGCACTCTCCATAACGCTGAAGATTATCGCACATACGATTGACAGTCGGTTCAGCAGATCTTTACCTTATCCACAATCGTTACAAGCTTCCTATAACCAAAAGCGTCACCATTTGCGATACAAACTGTCCGTAGAATACATTTCTAAAATTTAGCGGTTATTTTCTGTGATTTAGCATTTTTTTCCAACTCTTCCGTACCGAACACGAAGCTGCCACTGGGATAAATTCTCAACACTAAAATGTCCCCGTTACTGTCGCCACGTAAACTAACCCACCATGCGGCGCTGCAGTCGCCCATACAACCCCCACTCCGCAAACCGCCTCGCCGTATTATCTCGTCATATGTTTCCCCGCGTGGACCAAGTGGATTTTTTGTCGTTTTCCCGATCTGTCATTGTTCACGAATAAAAAAATCGTAGTGTGATGTTACAAAGTGATAAAATAATAAACAATTTTAGCCTAGCGATAAAATAAAAAACAATTTTGTTGATTTTTGTGCTCTTATTTAAGAATGACTGCGTGCGCGATTGGCAGCGTGTTAGGTTATCAATCAAGCAAGGAAAAATTGTATTTTTTTAATGTACCATAAAACTCAGAAATCCTCGAATTACGGAAAAATGCCATCGCACCCAAAAACAAATCTATCAAGTTTCGTCAATCACTATGCAAAACAAAAAGAAAACACTCTCGATAAGAAAAAAATTGCACAACATTGTACAACGTGATTAGTTCATTATCTAAAAAAAATCTTATCTATTTATTTCGTTCAATAAATATTTTTATAATACATCATCTTTCAACAAATGTAAATATTGCATCCCTTCTCATACACACGTATACTTTTAAATCCTAATCTAAATAACGAATTATCCAAACACCTCGAATGTAAATTATGCAGACGCTGCGCGACTGGAGTGGGGGTCATGCGGGCGACTACTAGCGCCGCATGGTGGATTAGTTCACCCGGCGATAGTTTAACGGAGACACGGTAAACCCAGCAGTGCCAAGGGATTCATACCGAATAAAGCAATTCAACGAAACGTTGATGTTTCAACACTCGTTTTAAAAAATGCACAGATATCAAAGCGTTCGTGTTATTAATCCGTTTGGTTTTTTTCTTCAAAACGAGATTTATACACACTTAGCCCAACGTATAAAAATGTCCCGATGACAAATCGTACGCTTAGTTACGAGATAAAAAGATAACGACGATAATGGACCTTGAGATATCGATGACTCGAAAATCGAACCGAAACGTATCTCCCGTCAGTCTGTCGTCGCAGTCGTTGTACTCGCGGGCATTTTTTTCGAAAATATAGGGATTCCCCTTTTTTACCAGTAGTAAAAAAAAATTTTATTTTTCAAAAATAAATCAAATAAATTAAGTTAATAAAATAAATCAAGTCAAAAATTTAAAAAAAAATTGATTTTTGTTTATTTATTTGTTTATTTTAAAAAAATTATTGATTTTTAAAAATGTTTCCGAAACTGTGTACGAGAAAAAATACGATTTTTATTCAGTTGGCTGGACTAACGTCGGTCGTGTCTCTCGCGATTGTTTTCACTTCCCTGGGAACTCAGCAATGGATAAAGGCGATCGCTCTTCCGAATATCGAAGGGCCTTTACTGTCCAACATTACTTTTGGACTTTTTAAGGGCACGCTGATAAGACGACCTCTCGGCAGTCCTTACATATACGACCTTCACTGTTCGCTATAATTTTTATCATTTGAAAAATATAAAAAATAAAATTAACGAAAACAATTTTTTTTCTCTCGTAATAATTAATGATTAATTATTGATTATAGATATTGATTGAACATTTTGATTAATTAAATTTACACACATTAATCGAAAATAAAGATGAATCGATATTTTTTTCGTCTCTGTATTTAGTTTATTTTTATTTACGTTCTGTCGATTTGAATTCTACAAATTGATTCCAAAAAAAGAAAAATTTTGTTCGCGTATTTGAAAAAGAATCAGAATTTTGGAAATTTTTATAAACTTTAGAAACGTTTCTAAACGAAGCTAAAAATAATTAGTTTCTTTTTCGTTACGTTCGATTTATTTTTAATTGATATATATTTATGCATAATTTGGTAAAATTTAGTATCAATTTTTCCAGTATAAACAAAATAGATAAATAAATTCAACAAACAAAAATGGATGAAACGTGAAAATGAATAAACTTTTCTTTCTCTTTTATGGTTGAATTGCATTTTATTTTTCACTAATTCACAATTAAAATTACTAATTCTAAAACAAAACTCTAGTTTGTCCGAAATTAAAAAAAAAAAAATCTTCAACAATTTAGAAAACATAATTTCCAAAATATTACAGTAGCCAAATCCTTTCAATTATTTTCCCTTTTTTCTCATTTTCGTTTCAATTACAATTAGCAAACGTAACTCGCGATAAAAATTATTTAAACATTCGTATGGAAAAAACGTAAATAATAATAAAAAAATAGGAATATTTATTTATTGTTTACATTATATATTTCGTATCGTTCTTCGTTGCAGTCACGTGTATATGGAGCCAAAATTCATGCGCGTGGAGTTGCGCGAGTGACGCCGATTCGCAAATGGCCGAAGTACTCAGTCTCGTAAATATGGAAAATCCAAAGTTCAACTGTATCTCGACGAAAACGTTTGGAAAATTGGCGAACCTTCAAACTTCAAAAATAAACGGTATATTTTTCATAAATTCTTCGCGTTCTTATTATTGGATCAACCCTCGATCCACGAACGTTTCTTAGGCACCTCGATTGGGTTGTTGAACAAAAATTGTTTTTTCGGAAATGGAAAGATTATACCTAAGTTTTATAATAAAACTATTATCATTTTTTTTTTTCGTTATAATTAAAAAGTTATGTCAAATTGAAAATAAATTTTTTATCCTAGTACCGATGACGCGCCGACAGCTCCCGAAAAAACCCGAGAGTGTGTGACGTCACTATGTTAATTTTTCCTGAATTACACCGTGCCGTGATAGAAATTTTTAACTTTTGATCAGTTTATTCTTATTATTATCGTCAATGTTTGATAAAATTATAGACAATGGCAAACCTTAAAAGTTATCGTGGGTGTTTTGTACCATTCTGTAATAATACTACAAAACCCGGACAAAATGTTTTTAAATGTGCCTCAAGAGGTTAAACGTAGACGTCAGTAGTTTGAAGCACGTTTTCTGTTGCGAGGATCATTTCGATGTAAGAACAGTTGTGAAAACATTTTAACATAGTGACGTCACAAATATGGCCGCCCATTATGGCGCGTTCGTGGTCGCTTGATTTCTTTTACAAATTTTATCACTCTTGAATCATTTATAATTAATTGTAAACAGTCTTTTCAAAGTTTTTCACATCGATTACCAATATTACTTATAATAATGTTTTAAAATACAGCAAAAAAATCGATTTTTTTTTTCAAGAACCCAATTCCGTGGACAGGGATCATCTTCGCGTTATCACAGCCTTAATTATGAATGAAAAAATCTGAAAAAAATCATGGTCGATCTTCAAACTGTCTTTTTAAAGAAAGAATAAATATTTATTTTTTAATATTTATTTGTCATCAAATGTTCAGCAATGTGCGAAGAAAACGTTTTTTTTTTTTTCAAAAAAATACAGCACGAGTAAAAATCATGGGAAAACAATTTTACAAACGGTTATTTAAAGGAAAAAGGTTGTTCTTTGAGGAAAAAAATATTGCGCTAGTGTAGGAATAAACCAGATATCCTATTCAGCTCCGGGAACATGGGTATATTTATGGGAGGCTGGAACGAGTTGTGTAAAAGAAAAAACGCTCAAAATCAAAGATAATTTGTATTTTTTTTTTTTAAATTCGTGTTGCAACACTACAAATGACTGCTGCTTCCGGCTGCCATAATAATATTCTAAGGGTTGAGGGTTAAAAATCAAGAAAAAAATAATTTATTTCGTTTTATCGAAAGGATAGTTTTTTTTAAGCGAATTTTCTTTATTTAAATTTTAATGATTTTTTTTAGGTACGAACCATGAAAGAATATTCACGAATGCCGGTCTGTGGTTGTCGACGATAATTTTCATTAGTATTCTTATAATTGCCCTCGTGGCTAGTGTCGTTTTGTCGATTGTGAATTCCATGACAAGTCCCATCGAGACAATCTTCAACGTACAGGGAATTTATGTTGCCAATGGAATAGCATTGATCGCAAATATTTTGGCAATGTTGATGTATGGAATTGTTTATCATAATTTCATCGCTGTGGACATCGCGATAATCGACACTTTAAACGGAGACTATTCGTCCAGTGCTTCTCTTCACTATTCTTATTGGTAAATTAATCACTATCTATTTAATTATCGGTCGTATTTTTATAGCAATAATTAAGATAATTAATAAAACGATGAAGTTTATTATAATAATTAACCAGTAATTTTGGACTAAATTTGCATTAATTAATTATTAAAGTGGTGTTAATTAATTTAATGAAACATTAATTCGTTGGTCGATTAGTTAGACGAACTTAATTAAATTTATTACTCGACAAGCCAATTAATTATTATTAATCTCACTGGTGATGAATTTAATTAATTAATTAATCAATTAATTAATTAACGTCATTAATAACAGATTAATTAGATTATTCTCACCAAATTACTAAATTAATAAAACTAATTTATTTGTTTTTATTTTTATTGCAGGATTTTGATCGTACCCTGCGTTTTTCACATGTTGGGAATATTTCTCATCGCAATGAGGGAGCATATAGAAAAAAGCGATCGATCAGGGATGAAGATCGACGTTGCGAACGAAGTACCGGAGACTGGTGCCTTGTTTTAATTTAAAAAAAAATCATTACAAAAAAGACGTAACATTTAAAATTACTAATTTGTGCGAACGTAATGTAAATTTGATTATGAAAAGCTCCATTTGCACTCCATTCGCTACAGCACGCGTTTTATTCGTACGTTAACGAATATTCACTAAAAAATAATTGAAAATTGCAAAATAAATGTTTAAAAAATCAACGTTAGAAAAAAAAAAACAAATAAAACTTATTGAAAAAGTTGAGAGCTATTTTTATACCGAACTACTAACGGTACCTGATTTTGTGTCGCAATTTATTTTCCAGCCAATTAACATTCGCTGTAAAAACGAAAATCGATTGGTCGATCTACACCTTAAACAAGAAAATAATTACGAGCTTCGGAAACGGCACAAACGAACGTTCTTACATTTATATACAGGGTGAAGATTTCATAAGGTGTGACAGGCTTTATTCTAAGGTAGATGAGATCATTACAAATAAAATTTACAAATATACATTGGGGATATTTGTAATAGTTTACGAGATATAGATTTTTAAAGTTAGCCCAATCAGAGCGCGCCGAGAAATGTTGGCGCCGCCCACTCCCGCCCTAGCCGTAGAGATATGACAGTGTAGGGCATTTGGGGTTGCAAAATTCAGAGCAGTCAATTTTATTTATTATATTATTACGCAGACATTTTTATTTCTCGGGCATTGAGTGCTCTGAATTTTGCCGAGGGCGCCGAGAAGCATTGACACCACCCACTCCCCGCCCTAACAGCTAATGCCCGAGAAATAAAAATAACTGCGTAATAATATAATAAATAAAATTGACTGCTCGGAGTTTTGCAACCCCAAATGTAACACCCTATACTGTGCTATTTCTACGGCTAGAGTGAGAGTGGGCGGCTCTAACGCTTCTCGATGCGCTCTGATTAGACCAACTTAAAAAATGTATATCTCGTAAACTATTAAAAATATCCCTAATGTATATTTGCAACTCTTGTTTGCAATAATCCCATCTACCTGAGAATAAAGCCAGTTTACAACTTATGAAATTCACCCTGTATACGCTCAGGAAAAAAGGGCAATTACTAAGATCTTTTTTTATTCTAAAAGCTTGTCGTTTAGTTGAAATTTTTGGGCTTGCTATTCGAAGCTTATTTTAATTTTCATCTTTTTCATTCATTCCGTTTTATTTTTAAATCTAACTGTAGTTTATGCCAACTAATGGATGTCTACTAAAAAATTTGCAACTAAAATTAACTGCGTAATAATATAATAAATAAAATTGACTGCTCTGAATTTTACAACTCCAAATGTAATCCCCTACACTGTGTTATCTCTACGGTTAGGGTGGGAGTCGACGGCTCCAACGCTTCTCGGTGCGCTCTGATTGGGCCAACTTGAAACATTAATATCTCGTAAACTATTAAAAATATCCCCAAAGTATATTTGGAACTTTTGTTTGTAATGATCCCATCTACCTTATAATAAAGTCTGTTACACCTTATAAAATTCACCCTATATATAGATTAAAAATTTTGAAATTCATTTTTGTAATATAACAAAAAAAAACACATTTTTTTAAATAATTCTCATTTTCTTTTACAAATTCAAAGGTGAACGCATATTTTCGCAAAAAAATGTGAATTTTAAAAATATGGAAAATATTGTTCGTCCTTGGTTTTGAAAATAGCCGAATTAATTTGCTATTGGTCGGCTCGAAGGAACAATTCGTGGCACGGTTCGGTGGTTCGTCCGATCGTGTCGTGCACCTGTCCCCGGTTTGCGCCGGCTGTTACGCGTCGATGGGCACCCCAAAAGGCTCCCATCGACCAGCCGCCAGCTTTAATTAACAAAAACTTTTATTTTTAATCCCGTTAACTACATATTTGGCTATTTTCTATTTGCTAATTACAATCATCATTCCCATTTATTGCGTATATTCATTTTCTTTAATTTTCTCGTTTTGCCTTGATCACTTATACAAAAAAAAAATGCGATTTTTTCGAAAAAATTTAAACAAAGAAACCGACCGTTTTCTTCAAACGTTTGATAAAATTCTTTTTCCCCAAAAATCTCGTCATATTTTATACGCAAAGAGAATAACAAAAACAAAAACAAAACCTAATTTTCATTCGCAAAAATTGAAAAATCAAAAAGACAATATTCGTTTTAAATTATAAAAAAATCATTAAATCCTCAAAGATTTTACGATTTTTATCAAACGAGCCACGTAACGAGAAGAAAAAACGCGATACAAGAAAGTTTTCGAGTCGCTCTAATTATTATTATTTTTATCTAAATCTCGTCAAATTTTCAAATCTAATTTTCCAATTTTTCAATCCCCTCGTTGTCCTTGAATTTTCGTTAGAATTTTGCACGGTAACTTTGAAGAGTGGGTGTCTCGGCGTGCTGCCATCTGGATTACCTGAACAATTTCCTTACATGCCTGCAGGTAAAAAAACAGTGAGTTTTCCCCCTCCTTACTCCAACGCCCCCCTCCCCTCTCCCCCCACCTCTCTCTCTTTCGCACACCTCAGCGAAAGAGTCCTTATTTTACTCGTTTTTGGTCTCGTCTCACCTTCGCTCGACTCAGTCGTCGCGAAGCCCTCGGACTCAACCGGAGTCGAGCATCCGCGTTCCTTTCGTCGAATCGTACCGCGTTAAAAAAAGAAGCGAAACGACGAACAAAAAAACGAACGAATAATAATTAATTTCTTTTTTCTTTTCCCTTTTTTTGTTTCTTCTTTTACAACTTCGAGTGTCGAAAAGTGCATCGACGATGGATTAAACGATTTTTGTGACGAGGAGAGGACAATACACGGGCGATCAACAGGCTCGCCCGTGAAAGGATTACGTTCGTTGATAAAATGTCGAAAGAGGAGTCCTGGAAGTGCGAGAAAGGCGAACGGAACGGAAACGATGCCGAAGCCGATGAGGTAAGAATTTATTTATTATTTTATTTTTCTCGACCTCGCTCAATTATTGAAATAAATAATTTTTCAATTTATCGATAATTTATTATAGATTTATTTTTTTCTCATTATTTATTTATAAAATCACGAATTTGTCGAATGATTAATTAATTTATTAATTTTTTTTTATTGTTATTAAAATTATTTTTATGAGAATTTTATGCTTGATTGTTGTTTTAATTATAATTAGGCATATTTAATTATCTCATTAGAAACTGATTTTTAAAATTTGTTATTGTTATTATTATTATTGGAGTTACGTACGGATAAATTTTTGAGGAGAATGTTGCAACGTAACTCGAGATTCTCAGCAGTTTTAATTACTTAATTCCCAAAGTAAATATCGCACCGGGAGTTGAAATACGTGTGATGCAAATATAACGTTGTACTAAAACGTGGGATTCGGTTTCTCCATGCTCCTCTTCGTTATTCGAAGACTCGCTACCTATTTTTTTTGTCTTTTTTTTCACGCAACGGCCTTTTTCCTTTCCGCTTCGCAGAGGTGATTCACCCTCGATTGTTTTTTTCGTTCAATCATCGCAAACCTCTGGTAACAGGAAAAATTCTCACCGTTATAAAAAAAAAATGAAAGCTTTATCGTATTTTCTAAAATAACGTGGAATCGAGTTAAATTATTGAAACGTCGATAGGAAAAAATATGGCGTATTATGTTTATGTTATGGTAACAAATTTGAAAAGATTGCTTTTATTAAAAAAAAGCAATTATTAATTTAATTTCATCTTTTAATTGTCACGTCGATTTTCTTTCATTTTTCAATTCTATATGCTTCAATTTTATGCTTTAAGGACAGTTGACGAAATTAATTGGCAATTAAAATTTTATTAAATAATTATCGACGTTATTAAAAGTCGATTTAATTGTTTGTTCATCGATCAAAAATTTCCACCTTAATTTTACTCCGGTTTCAGTTATAATTAGTTTATACCGATTAATTGATTTAAAAAACGTGATTTTTAACTCAATTTTTAATAAATAATCCAATCCAAAAACCTCCATCTTAATTTTCGTCCAGTTTCGATTATAATTACTTCACATCGATTAATTGATTTAAAAAAATTGATTATCAACTCAATTTTTAATGAATAATTAATAATCCAATCCAAAAACTTCCACCTTAATTTACCTCCAGTTTCAATTATAATTACTTTATATCGATGAATTGATTTAAAAAAAAATTGTTCTTTAACTAAATTTTTAATAAATAATTAATAATCCAATCCAAAAACTTCCACCTTAATTTTCCTCCAGTTTCAATTACAATTACCTCATACCGATTAATTGATTTTAAAAAAATGATTTTCAACTCAATTTTTAATAAACAATTAATAATCCCACTCTTATAAATTGTTTGTTTCGTTGCACTTGTTTCATAGGTACAAGAATACAAAGGACGATACAAAAGTACTAATTAAAATGACGCGAATGTCCATGAACCGTGTGCGTTATGAATTCGAATATAACGAGTGATTAATATCGTAATAATCCTTCAACGTTTATAGCAGGAAGAGAGTAGAGTATGCACGTCGTTCGATATATACCTATACATATTTCTTCGTAAGATGAAGACCCGTTGTGCAAGAACGGCCCGAGACGCTAATACTTACTACGGTTCCGCGTTAAGAGAAACTGGGTCACAGCGCGTACCACGCCAAGGTGTACACCGTGGAACTCTACCAGGCCCGCCTTATACAGGTTTTATCCCCCCCTCCCCCTTGCCTCGCATTTCGCTAGTAGGAATTTAAAAAAGAAAGAAAGAAAACATCGATCGCATAAACATAAAATGATCGAGTTGTTGCTTAGTGAAAAAAAGAAAGGGAGAAGAGGAGAGAACTGGAAAGAATCGTTTTAAGAGCGCGATATGGGCAACGCCTTCGAGCAGCAACCACGGATATCACATTCACCCGGATGATTCTCCGATTACAATCTGGCAAAAATTGCATTAGCATATTATCGTTTCTTCGAAAGATTATGAAACTAGTCGAACTACTTCCATGTTCACCGTGGTCGATCGAAGGCCAAAACCAGTGGCCACGTTATAAATCGTAATAATCCCTCGGTTTCACTTTTTTAGATTGTATTTTTATACTCGAAATTATACGATGTATAAATACGTGACGAAATAGTGAGGAAAGCAAGAGGATAGTGAAATTTCGAAAAAAAAGAATTAAAAAGAAAGGAATTACGATGATTCGATATATTTTAAGCACCAATGCAGCGAGAAGTAATGATGAATTCGTTAGTTTTGAAAATGTTGACGCTTCGACGAAATTCTTGAAGATTTTTTACTTGCAATAAAAAAAAAGCTTTAATGCTTAAAAAATTGTATGTCTGTAAATAAAGAGTACATATGGAAGTGTTGAAATAGCATTTTTGCAAAAAATCTTGCTCGTTGGAGAAATAAGTTTTATTGTTAGGAGAAAAATTACGAGTAAAATGATTTATAACCGATAGAAATTTATACAAAATGAAAAATTTATATGTACGTCTTTGTAAAATATGATTTTGAATGTAGAATAAAAATTTCAAGTCAATCGGTCAATTCCCAACGGAGTTATGTGTTCAAGAGTTGAAAAAACTTTCTTTCGAGAAAAACGCATTTAAATTCTTCGCGGGTGCTCAAGAGCGCCACTCCTCGGTCGATGGAGCAAGCTCTTGACGAGGTTCGACGTATTGGGAAGCCCCGATTTGATGTTCTTTGATTCAAATTGAGATTTTTTCAAAACTATTCAACATTTTTCGATGATTTTTTTTTAGTTTTGTTCAGAAAGACTTCAGTGATAATTCTGTGCAGGGTTTTTGAGGATATTCGAAACAGAACATTTTTGGCACCAATTGAAAGTCGAAAAATATTGTTTCGAAAAAATGCCTATTTTCAATGTACCTTTTCTCAGGAACCATACGTCCGATTTTGACCATTTTTGTTGTGCACGTATATTAAAGCGTTATAAACAATGTGTCGAGCCATTTTTTCGATATTTTGTTTCAGAATTTTTTAACATCGTTTTGAAATTTTGTTATAATTTTCGTCCACGTTTTTTTATCTTCAAATATATTTTTCTCGGGTCTGAACCGTTTTTTCAAAAAAATGGCTCCACACATCCTTCGTTTGGATGTACTTGTTACGTAAAAAAAAATATGCCGATACGATGAGTAGATTTCGAGAAAAGGTACATTGCAGGTGAAAAAACAAAACTTTTCAGGAGACACGATTTTCTGAAAAAGTTTGAATTTCTAATGAATTGAAACGCTAACTTAAAAAAATTACTTAGCATCCTTCCACTGCTCAGAATTTCATGAAATTTGAACCACATATCAAGAAAGTCGTGTACTTTCAGAAAAAAATTTAAAAATCCATTTTTTGACGCTGAAATTTATCGAACCTCCTTGAATATTTAACCCCGCTATGAAATCTAACACATCCTATTTTTAAGACCGCAAGCTATCACTGGACAGTAAGAAAAATATTAATTTTCAGAAAATTATCGAGTGCCATTACCGACTGTAGGTATCGATTTTGAATATTTTCTTCCAATCGATAAATTCATAAATTCTCATTATCGCTCGTTAATGGTAAAAGACTACGAATCTATGACTCAAGGTTCCCACAGCGTT
This sequence comes from Netelia fuscicornis, assembly GCA_946811545.1. Lineage (NCBI taxonomy): Eukaryota > Metazoa > Arthropoda > Insecta > Hymenoptera > Ichneumonidae > Netelia > Netelia fuscicornis. Next base: position 13,623,026 of record OX328014.1, on the reverse strand, counting down.
TAAAAAAAATAATAAATCGAGTATAATTGGAGGTTTCCGAGACTCGGTCGTCGAGTGAATCTCCACGCGGGGTCGTCGCCACGACGACGAGTCTGTGGCACAGTTCGGACGTTTCAACGATGTCGAAAGCCGATCTCTCTCTTTCTCTCCGTCTCTCTCTCCTTCCAGTGCTCGATCCTCCCAGCATGGAACACTCCGTGCATGGGAAGCTCTTGTACACAGTCGGGACGCTCGGTCGGACCGCCATAACGTGGCTATTGTTGCAGCTATCTTGTCCTGACTCGGAATTCGCCCGAGCCTAATCGTATCGGCCTAGAAGTCGTTGAGTGGGTGAGCGAGGAAAGAAAATTCCACTCTACGCATTCTCGCAAACATTTACTTATTTTTCTATTCGAGGAATAATAAATAATGACGATACTTATATTTAAATATTATGTTTAGTTTATTATTAGTTCATATGCATTTAAAGTCCGAGTTATCGAAAGCTCGTTCGGGCTCATAACCGAGAACGACGTAGGGATTTGGAAAGTTAAAATGGCCGTCGCACGGCCCAGATATGATGGATTTAGACTCGAACATTACCGAGATTAAAACGAAAGAACGAATGGACATGTATGAATAACTAATAGAATCTACGCAAATTGTTAAAAGATTGACAGAAAATTATAGCTTTAAGCATCAAATCTCGGACTTGTTTCGATCTCGAGCGATCGTAAAAGTTATGTACACGAAATGGCGTCCAAGCTCCATCGGAAAGTTCCGTCCACTTCGAAATTTCAATAATTTCTTTTGAACGATCTATACACATTTCCGATAAAAAAATTAACGTTTTCGCATAACTAAAGTGGCAAGATTAATACTGTGAAATTTTATCTCCGTAGCGCATCATATTTATCGGTAAGAAAAACTGCATTACCGACCGAGAAAAATGCGCGGGTCGTTTAAAAAAATCGAGTAAACCGACGCTATCAGGCGTGGCAACTATGAAGCATTTAAACGAAACGAAGGAGACCGACAATGAGAGACGTCGGATGATCCAGCAGACTTGACTCGTTGTCAGCGAGAATGCCGGTTAGTCGTGTGTTTTTGTACGCTGGGAGCGAGCGGGATAACGAGAGGAAGGGAAAAAATCGAGTATATACCGGAATGCAAGAGAGTAGGAGAACCGGGACGACGACCACAACGACTGGGTCCAGGGAATGCCGTTAGACCGTGTCATTCCTTTGCCCTGGGGCGAACGTTGCACGAATGCACGCGTCGTTGTCTTCGTACGCGTGTGAAATCTCCTACTGAGTCACGAGTTGTGTACTAGCGGATCGGACACCGAGAGAAAAGCGAGAAGATCCGAGAGACGCCTGTTTTAATTTTATATCTTTAAATTTTGCACGAGGACTGAGAATTTTATAAATATATTCCCCTACATCTACTCGTACACAGTCCTAGTTCTTTAATCCAAAAATCTTTTCAATTTTTCAAAAATTTTAAAGAATTTAACGTAAGTAGAAAGTATGTTTAAAAAAAACGAGAATTGTGAACTGTATAATTGTCGGGCGAAGTTTACCGTTCGTTTCTTTTGTTCGAAAGAACAACTATGGCAAAGGAAGTTAAATTACAGTTTTCATTACCGACCGAGTAAAATACATCTTATGTACAAGAATGTAAGAATATAAACGTAAGTAAAATGCTTACGTTAGGAATATCTATATAGGGTGAAATTCATAAGGTGTCACAGGCTTTGTTCTAAGGTAGATGGGATCATTACAAACAAAAGTTGGAAATATACATTGGGGATATTTTTAATAATTTACGAGATATACGTTTTTAAAGTTGGTCCAATCAGAGCGCGCCGAGAGGTGTTGGAACCGCCCACTCCCCACCCTAGCAGCCAATACCCGAGACATGAAAACGACTGCGTAATAATATAATAAATAAAATTGACTGCTCTGAATTTTGCAACTCCAAATGTAACGCCCCACGCTGTGCTAACTCTACGGCTAGGACGGGAGTGGGCGGCTCCAACGCTTCTCGGCGCGCTGTGATTGGACCAACTTTAAAAATTCATATCTCGTAAATTATTAAAAATGTCATTAATGTATATTTGCAACTATTGTTTGTAATGATCCCATCTACCTTAGAGTAAAGCTTGTTACACCTTATAAAATTCACCCTGCATATAGAAAATTGTTATAAACCTAAAATATCGAGTTAGAAAGTTGCTTATCGCTATGTGAACGAGGGAAAGAGAGCCACGACTCGATGCAAGAGGCTCGGGTTACAGCGCAATGGACCCGGATTCGATTTCCGGTCGATCTCTTAATTCTCTCTCTCTCTCTCTCTCTCTCTCTCTCTCTCTCTCTCTCTCTCTCTCTCTCTCTCTCTCCCTCTCTCTCCTTAGTCTTTATACCAATTTTCTTGAGTGATGAAATAACACGGAGAGAATTTTCTTATTAATTTTTACGGTGAAATCTCGGTAAAAATTACATTAAAATTTGAACTCGGTGATAAATGTGCAAAGAGTTAAAAATTTACACTTGTTTCAAATATTTTATTTTCAGGCATATAAACATTTTAGCACGTAGCATAATTTTTACGCGCGTTACACAGAGCTCAGGGATTACGCCAGGTGACCTAGCTTTAAGTGATTTTACTGTGAAGAACGTAAAAATTCTGACGAACGCCCGAATAATTTCGGTTTCCTTTCTTAAATTTTCAAGACAAACACCCAAATTTTTCAATGTGCACCGTACACTTTCATTCGTATCAGCCCTTTTTTCAACTTATTGTAGTAATGTTTACGTTTCACGAAAATTTACTGTTAATTTCAGTAAAAATTCTTGAAAATATTTTTAATTTGATATCACGCGACAGTCAATTTTTACTCATTTTCATTCAAATCTATAATTGCTTTCCTAAAAACTTGAAAAATGCACAATTCTTTACGTAAATGAATTAAAATGAATTTTGTGTTTTAGTTATTTTACAATAATATAACTTCAACATTCCATAATTGTAAGATACCGGAATAAACGATTCTACATTTCTCCAAATATTAACTTTTATTTCACTAACAATAAGAATAATTTTAATTCGATAAAAAGTCGACATGTTTAGCTACATTCTTCCTCTTCTTCGTCACTTTCGCCGCTTTTATCTTTGTAGGTGCTTTTCCCGCCTGATACAGTCTGCATTACATAGGTATATGGTTATCATCATAACTATTATTATTATTATTATTATTATCTTCAAGGGGTCAAAAATGCAATTACGTATCATGAGAGAGCCTTGCGGACTTTCCCGTGTATCTGGCTCTAACCTTAAAGAAAAAAAAAGAAAAACGCCGATCACATGACGTTGAAGGTGTTATCTACCAACTAAAAACTCCTCCTCCGTTGTCTGCCTCAAGGGGTAGTATCACATCAGTAAAACTTGTGCCAGATGGGACCTTGCCCATGGTCCGTATGAGGTCGGTTCTTCGGTCGTTCCTTCAATCGTTTTGTAGCCATCAATCCACATTTTACGAGTCAGCACTTGGTCAACGAACGTAGTGATGTCTATCCAATATTCTTTGTCTCGTAACATCTGTTTGATTGTATCACCGTCCCTGGTGAGTCCGGTCCTCTGTCAATTTTATTTATTATATTATTACGCAATCGTTTTTATTTCTCGAGCATTGGCTGCTAGGGCGGGGTAGTGGGCGGGGCCAACGCTTCTCGACGCGCTCGGCAAAATTCAGAGCAGTCAATGAGCGAGAAATAATAATGATTGCGTAATAATGTAATAAATAAAATTGACTGCTCTGAGTTTTGCAAACCCAAATGCAACGCCCTACACTGCGCTATCGCTACGTCTAGGGCGGGAGTGGGCGGAGCTAACGCTTCTCGGCGCGCTCTGATTGGACCAACTTCAAAAATCTATATCTCGTAAACTATTAAAAATATCCCTAATGTATATTTGCAACTTTTGTTTGTAATAATCTCATCTACCTTAGAATAAAGCCCGTTTTAACTTTATGAAATTGACCCTGTATATTTTATAGTTCTATAGGGTTCCTTGTCATCCGCATCACCGGTGTGTCGCTCGGACGTGTTTGTGCTTTCTGTATTTGTTTGTATTATCGATATGCCGGGAGAAAATGCTATCCACATCTCCCGGGAGGTCTACACACTAAGATCCCTTCGCCACAACAATTATTATTATTATTATTATTATTATTATTATAAGAAATTTCTTATTTCGACGCATGCAGTTTTTAATATTTTCGAACCGCATCGCTCGACAAAATCCTCTGACAATTGAATGAAATGAATTGCACACAAAGATCGTTCAATTAATTTGTCTTTGTTCTTCGTCGAATTTTAAACCGATTGAATTTGCAAACTTCGAGAAGATCGGCGAGATCGAATCGTGTATTATCTCTCGTAATTCTTTCCCTCGCGATAAATTCATGAATGGACTTCTCCGCGAAGTTGCGGGAACGCCAACAGCGGAGTTTCATTCATTCCGCTTCGCGTCTCGTCTCTCGGGACTTTCCACGGTGTAACGCTCGAGAGTGAGACTGGACCATGAAAAAAAAAAGAAAAGAAAAAAATCATCCCGGCCAATTTAACGGCGCTCGGTTTCGTTCGTCAACATCGTGCGAGAGAAAAAATGGACTTTTTTTCTTTTCAAATTGCCTCTACGTTTATACGCATAGGCGCTTCTTTCCACTTGTATCGCTTGGGGAAAAAAAGAAAATAGCGAAAACTAAAATAAAAAAAAGCAAAAATGAAAGAATGAAATCGTCACGCGATCAGAAAATTCTCGACGAGTCCGCTTTGGGAAAGTTGGCAGTGTGATACGACGTTTTCGAGATAACGACGAGAAAGGACGAGACGATGCGAGATGAAAATATTGGCGCGTGACAAATATTAATAATAATAATAATTACAACGGCGAAAGGCTCCATTCAATTTTTCCATAAAATCAGCTTTTCTCGTCTATTTTTATTAAACGAGATTCGAAAAATATTAATAAAAATCATTATTTAAAACGTTCATGTACACGCTCGACTAATTTGCGCAAATTGGCTTGTGCAAAAAAAAAAGTTTGCGCAAACTAATTTGCACAAATTAACAAAAAATTTCGTACTTTTGTTTCCAGTCTGTCGTTTGTTTTCAACCATATTTTTTAAGATTCATAAACTATAACCAATTCAACAGATTTGATTTCAATCGTGTAAAACAATTGTTTTTTTTTTCATTTTTGACAAACTGTCGAACATTTTTCGTTCTAATTTGCGAATCGACGAAAAAAATTATAATTACTCATTTCCTCGTATCGATTGTGTTTCAGATCGCGAAAGATGAAAATCCACGACGCCTGGACATGGAGCGCTGAAGGATTTATCAACGATCGATAGAATTCGCGTGGACTTTGCGCCGGTGAAACAGTGCGAATAGTGTACAATAATTTTTATTATTTTTTTTTTTCGTTTTTTTTTCTCATTATTTTTAAACAAAGCTACATAATTAAAAGAATAAACGTTTGCACGAAAAACAAAAGAAAAATTCGAATCGATATTAATTCCTACGATTCATCAAAAAATTGATTAAAAAAAAATATTTTTAAAATCATTTGATAAAATTTATTAAACAAAAATCTAAAACTAAAATATTGGACGAGCGTAATTCGAGGATTAAAAGGGCCCGGCGTGGGGAAAACCGGAAATCGTGGAAGGGAATTCGCGAAAAAACGCGAACCACTACGGACTACCGTATAAAAATAACATCAACAATAATAATAATAACGACAATATTATTCATCATATTTCACAGTGTCAGCAAAATTATTATCAAAATTCTTATGCACGTAGCAACGGTGGTCCGGCCAGTATTTATAACGGAATTTGTCACGCAACGATCTCGTCAAATTATCGCGATCAAAATTCCCGCCAATTTCACATCAATCAAACGTACAATCAGCGCCAGTTACACGAGGATTATAGACCGATTTATTTCTACGTCGCTCAGCCCTATACGATCCCTTATACCTTCGCAAGAAGACCGAAAAAACCGTCCTCCCTTCAGAAACCAGGAAAACATCGACCAAATTATCGAGTGAAATTTTCAAAAAAATTGAGCACCGCTGACTTTTCGGAAAAAGTTAAACAAGGCGAATTTTCCAAGAGCCTGAGTCAGGTCAGCTTCGACGAGGCCGAGGGACAAGGTAATGCAGTTTTGCTTGCTTTTTTTTCATCGAATTTTGGCACGAATTGATTTGAGAAATGTTGGTTGAAAAAGAAAATTTCAAAATTCGAAGTACGAAAAAGTTAATTGTTTTAATAATGATAAGCCGGATGGACGAATGGAAAAATTGATAAGGGGATGAATTCAAATTTATCTTTGATTAATTTGTATAAAATATGTCTTATAGTTTAATAAAACATTTTTTAATTTTTTATTCACAACTAATTTTCCATCAAATATTTATTATTTTGTATTTTACAAAATCGATGAACTATTTTTTTTAATCTTTATTTTTTCATCGAATTTTGCCACGAATTGAATTGAGAAATGTTGGTTGAAAAACAAAATTTCAAAATTCGACGTACGAAAAAGTTAATTTTTTTAATAATGATAAGCCGGATGGACGAATGGAAAAATTGATAAGGGGATGAATTCAAATTTATCTTTGATTAATTTGTATAAAATATGTGTTGTTCTTATTGTTTAAAAAAACATTTCTTAATTTTTTATTCCCAACTAATTTTCCATCAAATATTTATTATTTTGTATTCTATCAAATCGATGCACTATTTTTTTTAATCTTTACAAAAACTCAAAAAATATTTCCATAACTTTCCAATTTATAGCGAAATTCTTGAGATTATTAACAATAAAATGAACAACAGATGAGAACAAATTAAAATGTGAAAAAACGAGATAATCTTTATTTTCGTAGCTCGCGCCTCTCGATGTAAAAAGATTCACTGATTCGATCCAGTCCAAGATAAAAGTCTAATTTTTTTATACATCATTGTCAAACCCTTCGCCCATGCATAAGCGGAGTTTCCACGAGATTTACCGCACAGTTTCCGAGATATTAATTATTAAAGTCAGTGCAATTAACACGCGTAGACGACAAAATGTGTCGATCCTCGCATATATCAATTTTTTTACAGCACTTAGAGCCAAGACACACGTAAAAAAAAACTGATGGTTGTATTCGTTGATTTTTTGTGATTAATAGGCCATCTTGAATGGAAAAGCTCACCGGAATAATAAGCAATTAATTCATGAACAAAGTCTAGAAAAATCGAGGAATTCGCCGATCGCGCGTGACAAATGTCAGCTATCGAAATTACGACGATGTCAAACTTCGACGATTTGACGTATTACCAAAGTCGAGTAGTAGATTATTACGTTTTTTTTCCATATTATAAAAATAATAGGAAACTCGAAATTCAATACTTAAAAAATATTTCTCGAAAAATCGGAGATATACGCATACATAAAAAGTCTCGGTATCGCGGCGCAAAATAGACTCCAAGTTTACTAGCACGGTCATTAACGAACCTCCCTAATAACGTATAATAAATTTTACCGTACGAATTCGAAAGGGCAAATACGTAATTTGAAAACAACCGGTATGCAATTTTTTTTCCCCCATTGAACGTTTCCGCTATTGTACCACCTAGTCTCGTACCGGTCATCGCATTAGCATTATCAACTCGCGGTGTCCTTCTGCTCGCGGTAAAACATACACGCAGAAAAATAAAAGGTAATATCATGACGGCATTGAAGTCTCCTGACGCGTGACGTTGAAAGAGCGCGCAAGTGAGTTTTTTTTTCGTCATTTATCTTTCTTTCCATTCGTCCATATACTTTTCTCATTAGCGATGATCGATGTCACAACTCAGCCTCTTCCAACGAGTCACGAGAAACACTTTTTTCATCTCCCTTTTTGCAATATTTGCAATAATTATAGTTTAGAAAAAAACAGTTAGATACAAAAAATTCTTTCATCGAGAATGTATGGAAAATAATTTAACTACAATGTACGAATAATTCTTTAATACAATGTTAATGTTTTTTTTAAATTTAGTTTTTATAGTTTTTAGAGTCAACAGCTTTTATGGATGAACGATTTTTAAGGAGGGTTGTTCTTTGGATTTAACTGCAATGTACGAATAATTTTTTTATACAATGTTAATGTTTTTTTTTTTAAATTAATTTATAATTTTTGGAATCAACAGTTTTTACAGATGAATGATTTTTAAGGAGGGTTGTTCTTTGAATTTTTAAGTTTGTTATTTATTTATATTATGGCACAATATTTTTCAAGAGTGTTCTCGAAAAGGAGTTCTATAGAAGGAGAATATAATAAATAAATAAATATTTTCAAGGTTATAAATATTACTGTGACCCTTTGATTTGTCCCCCCAAATTTCTTCATTTAAGGGTCGAACAATATAACAAGCTTTGGGATTTTTTTCCAAAGAAACTAAACGACATATCGAAATTTGGTAAAAAGGTCCTCATTGTATAAGTATCAAGGGCTGTTTATAAATTTTATCAGAGCTGTACTAAACAAAATGGCGGGTTCCTAACATTTTCCCAGTTGTGTCTTTTCTTTTTCATTGCTGACTGGCCAAAACCCATAATTGCTGCAATTGCAAAGTTACAACAATGAACCAAAAAGAATTTGATACAGTATGATAACAGCTTCGGCGCTAAGTAGGATTCTTTTTTTTAATTGATTTTTGCAAAAGTTGCGTTTTGTTGAAAAAAATTTCGACAAATCTAAAAAAAAATGCACGAAAATTGTTAATAACATTTGAACTACGGAATATAAAAAAATAATCCTGCGTAGTATCGAAGCTGTTATTGTACTTTATCGAATTATTTTTGGTTCATTATTGTAGCTTAGAAATTGCAGCAGTTATGGATTGGGCCAGGCAGCAATGAAAAAGAAGAGATGCAGCAGGAAATACGCCGCCATTTTGTTTAGTACATCTCCGATAAAATTTATAAACGATACTCAATAGTTATACAATAGAAACCTTTTTACCGAATTGCGATATATTGTTTAGTTTCTTTGAAAATCCAAAAGTTACTAGAGTGGTTTAACCCCTTAAACATCTTCTCGCTTAAACGATAATGAGGAGAAAACAAATTATTATTATTATTATTATTATTATTATTATTATTATTATTATTATTATTATTATTATTATTATTATTATTATTATTATTATTATTATTATTATTATTATTATTATTATTATTATTATTATTATTATTATTATTATTGTTGTTGTTGTTGTTTGTTTGTTTCCATTGATAAAATTATTTCGACGATGAAATTTTTGTTGACAGTCGTAGCGACGAATTATCCAAAGAACGGAACGACGGTCAAACGCGGTGGTCAACATCGGCAGAATCGATCGAGAGATCCAAGAATGACGTCGATGTTTCGAAGAGGAACGATATTCGCGACGTTCTTTCTCTCGTTGTTGGGCGGTGGTTTGATCTGTGCCGCTCTCGTCACGCAGCACTGGATCGAGGCTAAACCATGGAGAACGCCCAATCCGCAAGAGAGCGCTGGCAGAGTTCACTTCGGATTGTTGCAGGGCAAGAAAGAGCTCAATGTTGCCTACGGATGGCGAACTTATCACATATCCGGTAAGTCGATGTTTTCTCATTTTACCTCGCGCGACCAGCGTAAGATAATTCACCACGACAGAAATATATGTCCCAAGCCCTAAATCTAGAGTGTGTTCGGAAATTCACTGACAGTACTGTCAGTACTAGATTTCTGTTCTAAAATGATTTTCAGTATGGCTGACGAGACTGTAACGCACTAGCATTTTGTCAGACATCGTTCCTAGGGAATTGTTGACTTCCAGCTGTCGAGACTGAGTGTGTTCCGAAATTGTCTGACAGTACTGTCAGTACTAGATTTCTGTTCTAAAATAGTTTTCAGTATGGCTGACGAGACTGTAACGTACTACCATTTTGTCAGACATCATTCCTAGGGAATTGCTGACTTCCAGCTGTCGAGACTGAGTGTGTTCGAAAATTGACTGATAGCATTGTCAGTAATAGATTTCTGTTCTAAAATGATTTTCAGTATGGCTGACAAGACTGTAACGTACTACCATTTTGTCAGACATCGTTCCTAGGGAATTGTTGACTTCCAGCTGTCGAGACTGAGTGTGTTCGGAAATTGACTGATAGCATTGTCAGTACTAGATTTCTGTTCTAAAATGATTTTCAGTATGGCTGATGAAACTGTAACGTACTACCATTTTGTCAGACATCATTCCTAGGGAATTGCTGACTTCCAGCTGTCGAGACTGAGTGTGTTCGGAAATTGACTGATAGCATTGTCAGTACTAGATTTCTGTTCTAAAATGATTTTCAGTAAGGCTGACGAGACTGAAAAGCACTACCATTTTGTCAGACATTATTCCTAGGGAATTTCTGACTTCCAGCTGTCGAGACTGAGTGTGTTCGGAAATTGACTGACAGTACTGTCAGTACTAGATTTCTGTTCTAAAATGGTTTTCAGTATGGCTGACAAGACTGTAACGTACTACCATTTTGTCAGACATCGTTCCTAGGGAATTGCTAACTTCCAGCTGTCGAGACTGTCAATAGCGAGCTAGTGCAGAGTCAGTATTGCATATAACGCCGCGCATGGTTCTTTAATTTAAGCAAATGAGATTATGATACACAAATATGTGTGTGTGTGTGTGTGTGTGTGTGTGTGTGTGTGTGTGTGTGTGTGTGTGTGTGTGTGTGTGTGTGTGTGTGTGTGTGTGTGTGTGTGTGTGTGTGTGTGTGTGTGTGTGTGTGTGTGTGTGTGTGTGTGTGTGTGTGTGTGTGTGTGTGTGTGTGTGTGTGTGTGTGTGTGTGTGTGTGCGTGTGTGTGTGTGTGTGTGTGTGTGTGTGTGTGTGTGTGTGTGTGTGTGTGTGTGTGTGTGTGTGTGTGTGTGTGTGTGTGTGTGTGTGTGCGCACGCGCATTTTCACTGTACACGCGCGCGCGCGCGTACAGTGACAAATGTGAACGCATTTCGCAGTTTCGACAGCACCATCAGTAAAATAGAACGCCCCTTTTTCAGTAAAAACAGCATCAGTACTCACCGTACTGTCAGCCCATTTTCGAACACATTCCCAATTCCCATTCCGTTAAACAAACACGTAGTGACTTTCCGAGGTGATTTTGCAACTCGTGAAAAAAAAAACGAAAAAAAGAAAACAATCCTCCTACTCGAGTGTCCCCAATTATTTTCAATAGGTCGCCCGGCTTTCGCGAACGATGATACAAGCAAAAAGAACACATCGCAAATCCAGTCCAGGACAACGTCGAACGACATCGGAAATTAGTGAAATCGTAAGAGTTGTAAGACTTTTACAATTTCATCCATTTAATTTCTTCATTGATTCGATTACACGGATGGGAACTTCTTCTCCTTTTCTAACGGAGAGAACTATCTTATTTATCTTCGAGAACAAACGTGCGAGCCGGTTACGTGAGAAATATTAATACAGGATGTACCGTTCGTAGATGCGGTCAAGATGACGATGCGTGCGGATGTCCTCGATTTAAACTCTGGCGGATACAGACACGCACGTATACCTCATTGTAATGAAAAATTCGCTAACCTCCAAGAACTGTGGTACGCAAAGGGAAAAGCTAACCTCATAAGTGTTTCCTATGGACACGGTGGGGTATCTCGTACCCCAGGGTGTCCGTTGCGCTCTCAACTGTTTAATAACAGGGTACGAGAGCACGCAGCCCTTCGAGCCATACACAGCCCTGATATATTTTGAAAAAGAAAATTTTAAAAACACATTGTAAAGGCCTTTAAACACCGTAAGCAAATCTTGAAATCAGAGTCGACTATTCCCCTCCATTCCCCTCTTATAGAGTGGCATAGTAGGGAGATCGTCCAATCAGAGTCGATTGTTCCCCTCTATCACCATCTTGTAAAGGGGAATAGTCGACTCCCATTGGAGGATTTCCTTAACGGGGGAAGTCTAGTTGAAATTTTCAAAAAATTGATTTTTGTTCATTTTCTAAAAGTACAATATCTTACGTGTCATTTTCCAACTAATTGCATTTAAATCGGACCATTATTCGCCGAAATACATAACTTTGAAGGAAGCCGTGTTAGAGCCATACAAAGTAAGTAGGTAAAACTTTAAACTCGTTTTTCTCGAAAGCATGTTTTCGAAGTTGGTCATCACTGTAACTCGAGAACGGCTCTACCGATCGGGTTGAAATTTATATAACTTCTTCTATATATAGTTGTCCTCCGGATGAACGAAGGATTTTTTTTTTTGGAAAATTATTTTTTATTTTATAGTCAAAAATGTAAGTGAAATTTTGGTCAAAACAACATTTTTGACTTTCAACGTTCGCCATTTTGTGAAAAATGGAAATTTTTCAAAACCCTTCGTTCAACCGGAGCATGATATCATTAACTAAAGATCCCCCCCTGTTTTGTTGGTTTCAGATAATCCGTTGCAGCGCGGGAGTGATCACCGCAAAATCTGTTTTTTTTGCAACGTCTTCGGCCGTTGATATAATAACGGCTTATTTTTAAATATATTTCTTTCAAAAAATTATAATGTTTACACTAAATATATATCTTTTATACGGAAGAACTTTTGTTATCAATTATTTTATCGTTTGGCCAAAAAAAAATCAGCAAAAAGCCTTTTTTTACCTTCCCAACTAAACCTCGCTCCTTAAGGTTTACGTACTACGACTTAAGTAGAACTCGTCCAATCAGAGTCGACAAGAGGAGAATAGAGGGGAATAGTCGACTCCGATTGGAGGATTTCCTTAAGGTTTACATATTACGTGTTAAGTAGATTCGTGCGTGAAGGCCTTAAAACTCGTCTCACGGATTTCAATTTTTACTCCCAGCGTCTCATAAAAAGTTTCACTCCAATAAATTTTAATTATATGTATATGCTAATAATCGCGGCGAGTCGTAGCCGACAGTTGTCAAATAGGAAATTGAATGGAGGATTAACTCAGTGACCATGAAACATTGGAAACTGAAAGACACACATGATTGCAAAGAAATCTGCGATTGTATTACATGCCACGGTGCTTTAAGCTGCTATCGGTAGGTTCATTCCAAATGAAAGATGCTCGAGTAAATGTTCCTTTTTCATTTCATTCCATGTTCTCACGGTACAAACCAAATGACATAGAACTAAATCCTCGTTCGTTCATTTTCTCGAATACGTCTTTAAGTAAATTTGTGCGCCATCCGCTACAAGACGAGAAACCAAATGCCCAAGCGCTTAGGAACATTCTCTACGTATTCAGACGTTTCATTTTTCGTTCCTTGGATCTTTTCACTAATGAATTCATTTTTCACTTTCGATTCGCTCTTTGTTCACACGATTCGTTTCGAGTGAAAGATGGCGGATGGAAGACGGAAGTGAACAAAAACTGTGGTACATCCGGCTCAACGAGACATTTGTCGAGGGTTATTGCTTTCACAACTAATCTCTAACCAAACAATTTGCTCAGTCGATACGAGACCTAGTTTTAGCATCGACTTGACGTACCTGAGTACCTGACGAATTGAGTTATATTTATGTTAGTAGAGGCATTGTGTAATTTTCCATGGAATAAGACAATTTGCAATTGCTACAAATTGTTTATTTTTCAACCCCTTCGAATTTCAAGCTAGATAATTAGGTTAATAAAAATCGACGTTTCGAAATTGCTTTCTTTTATACATTCTTAGAACTTATATCGATAAGACAAACAATTTAGAGGAATTTAGAACAATTGAGAGCTTAGAATTAATATCGATAAGTTACAATTCACAAAAAATGTTGTTTCTTCATCCACCTGGAATTGCAAGGTAGAAACACAGAGGTTTTACGTCATGACTAACTATTCTCCTTTGTTTCGTCACTGTCAGAAAAGTAACCGGTGTCATCCGGGCTCCCATAACACCTAACACGCCGTACTATACGATGTTTGATGGTCGGCCGTTTCGAATGTGGAATCCACGTGCAGGTCCCATCGTGGCAAAGCTGAAAGAGATATGTCCTTTCAATATTATTCAGTTCGGCCAACTATCTCTACAAGCCCAATGATTATCATTGAATTTTAGGCAATTTTAAACACATTAAGATACTCACGTGTTGTTGACCACATAAGGTGCCTTCTACAGGGCGAATGGAACGTCCATAGTAATGACCCTCGTCACGTTTAGCACAAGAAATCCATTTACAGACCTCGTTGCCAGTATTTGGCATATTCTGAAATGAAGTTTAATATAAGACTTTTATGTACGGGCAAAAATGGGATGTCGAAGTATAGGAAGGGAAAAGGAAAAAGGATTCCGGAATAGCAGATGTAGAGTGTGTAAGAAAGAGGAGGAGACACTGAAGCACATATGGGAATGTGAGGAGGCGGGAAGACAGATGGAGGAGGAAGTGTCGAAGAGATATCAACAGTGGAAGGAACAACAACAGGACACGGAACCAACGGGATGGGTCAAAATTCGTTGGTCGAAGCAGGGGGGTGACACTCAACGAAATTCAACGGGCTTCGATGACGTAGGATGGTTCGCTTAGTGTCGCCGTTTGTAGTTCGCATTGTGCGGCGCTGTCAGTCGTCCGCGGTGTACCCCACATCCCCGTCGGCCCCTTGCCACTTACCATTATAACCTCAACTAAATAGACAGCTACTACAATCGTGAAAATCGTGATACTTACATACAGGCAAAATTAGAAAAAAAATTCAAATTTATTAAAAAAGCTTTTGGAAAGATCTAACTTTCATGATGTTGCAGTTATCGATCGTAATTTTTTTATACAAATGCATGGCGTGGTAAAAAGAATTATAATCAAATTCACAAAGAAACTATCGCAGTAGCGAACATTTGTTAGTCTTCAAAAAATATTGAATAAAAATTATGCAAATTAGAAAATGAAAAAATTGCCAAAATTGTTTATATTTTTTTCGGGAGAAAAACCCCAAATTTGTGTGCAATTATTTGTCTACTACAAATTCATGAAGTCATATAACATATATATATAATGTTATATAATGTAATATAATATAATACGAATCTATACTATTATATACATATCTTCAAATTATTTAATTATATTTTGTGGGTTGCTGTAATTATCTATAGTATAATAGATAATGTTTGCATCAGCCATAGCCCGCGGCTGCGGCGCGGATCACTACTAGCGCCACATGGTGGCTGGCGACGCTAAAAGAACCACCCTATATATGTTCAGTGCCAGGGATCTGGGTCAAAGCAATGGAAGGGAAGGAATTAATTGAGAAAATGTGTGAGGTGGTGAGACAGTTCGCAAAAATAGCCAATAGAAGAGAGGAAGAGAGGGAACGAGAAAAATAGTAAAGTAACAAGCAGAAATAGCAATGGATTAATATAAAGAGATGTTAAAATGTAAATATGGAAAAGAGTAAGAGAGGAGTATGTAAAAGCTCGAAAGGGCATACAGGTGGAAATAAATACTATACTATAAGACTTTTATGCAAACTATTCGTTACCGGAGCTGTTTATTTACGAATAATATAAACAGTAAATCAATTAAATGCGACTCACCCGACAGATTGCACGATACCCGTGGTTGCTACATTGCTTCCCAATGCTGGGGACTGTTTTCGGCTAATGTTTGATGGGGGAGAAAATGTAGTTTATTATTTAGTCTCACTTTATCGGTTATTTATTTATAAATGAAGCATTCTTTATCAATTGGTTCCCCTTTTTTCAATTGATCTTGTGGATAACTTTCGAAATTTGTTTATTTGTAATGTTTCAAAATTTACTTTAATTTTAATTTTTTGAGGAAGCTTAGGTCGACCAATCGATAATGAATACGATATTTATTATATCAATATCTGTTCATATTACTATCCAAGACCACGAATCCGCTAGGACGAGTGAAATCTTCAAGACCAAGAGGAGGTACAAGGCGCCGGACATTTTGACCAAATTTTAGTTCAATATCTACGAAGAATAGGATGAGATTATAGAGGCATCGAAACGACGACCTAAATGCCACGAGTTGAGGAGGTACGACATATTGCAGCGTTAAAAAACGCATTTAAAAATTTTGTTTCAAAAAGTACATGGTTTTCTTGATATGTGGTTCAAATTTCATGAAATTCTGAGCAGTGGAAGTATGTTAAATAATTGTTTTAAATTAGCGTTTGAATTCATTAGAAATTCAAACTCTTTCAGAAAATCGTGTCTCCTGAAAAGTTATGTTTTTTTCACTTGCAATGTACCTATTCTCGAAATCTACTCATCGTATCGGCATATTTTGTTTTTTAACGTAACAAGTACATCCAAACGAAGAATGTGTCGAGCCATTTTTTTGAAAAAACGATTCAGACCCGAGAAAAATATATTTGAAGGTAAAAAAACGTGGACGAAAATTTGATCAAAATTTCAAAACGATGTCAAAAAATTCTGAAATAAAATATCCAAAAACTGGCTCGATACATTGTTTATAACACTTTAATATATACGCACAACAAAAATGGTCAAAATCGGACGTACTGTTCCTGAGAAAAGGTACATTGAAAATAGGCATTTTTTCGAACCAATGTTTTTCGACTTTCAACTAATCCCAAAATTTTCTTATTTCGAATATCCTCAAAAACCCTTCACAGAATTATCAATAAAATCTTTCTGAACAAAACTAAAAGAAAGCCATCGAAAAATGTTGAATAGTTTTGAAGAAATCTGAATTCGAAGCAAAAAAGATCAGATGGGGGCTTTCGAATATGTCGAACCTCCTTAATTAATCGCCAGTCGTCCCTAACAATGCATAAAGGGAAAAATTTACTTACGTCTCCCATATGTATTAACTGTGAACAGCACACTTACAATACCAGCTGGAACGTCGAAACAAAATATTATATTGCCACGTTGAGCTGGACGATGAAACGTTATCAGTGTCGGCGGTTGGGCAGTTAAATAAACTACCGGAAAAACATAATATTGAAACTAGTGATTTATCAAATTTATTGTTAGCAGTGTGTTGATATGGGTCGGGTTTTTCGCGCATGTGCGGCAACAGCAGCATGAAGACGGTGCCGTGCTATGTCACTAGTGTGAGATCATATTTTTCTTTTCCAGATTCTAAAGTATAATATTTTATTTATCTGCTAATAAATGATGTTTGTTATATCACATATACACATATTATACAATTTTCATTTATTTGAAAGTTATATACGTATTAAAACCTTTTTTTAATGACATGTAATAGTTTAATACAAACTTAGCAGAATGGTTGAATAATGAACCCGATGCCCGATACCTCTTTTCACTAGATATTGATAGGTTTGTTCTTTTTCGGCGAACTCCCCAGAAATCCCTGCACTAATTCAATAAATATAGGTATATAGTTCAGTGTACACTTCTTGAACTAGTGCAGGGAGTTCTGGGGAGTTCACCGAAAAAGAACAAACCTGATACTTCACTGATGCTTGTTCAGTTGCGCATGCGCGAAAAACCCGACCCATATCGACACACTGATTGTTAGTGCCGTTAATTCTCTTTCTCACCATCAATATTGGAAAAATAGTCGATATCATCCGGTGATCCTCCATGTCACTTGCACCGTTTATAAATTTTTTTAACAGGAATAGGGTCTCATTTGGTGAGTTCAAGAGAGAAATAACAAAATACACGAAAACTTACTCAAAAGAGTTTCGTGTGTGACACAAAGTTGTATAGAAATCGCCATCTCGTATAATTTACAATCACAAAAATAAAAATGCCGACACCTTACATTTTTAGAGTGATCTTTATTTCGCAGTACCCCGAGGGGCCCGAGGCTCATATTGATATTTACAAATGACCGGTCTCTTTTTGGAAAGGCAAAGAATAAAAATATATAAGGACCAAGTTACATATAGATGTCCGACCAGCCATTCGCTTGCGAGAAAGCACTACGGTCAGCGCCCTCTCGCGGATTCTAAGTGTACTCCCGGCATCTCACCATACATAAGTCTGTCCCGTTACAGTGTATTATGCGTATACACTCATAGATTTGTGTATATATTTAGAACGTACTATTATTCCCTGTGCTTGGATAATCGAATAAAATAAAACCTGTCAAGCATCGGACAGTCCCGATTCTATGAATAATCTCCGTTCGATTTTAAACACCGAGTGAAAGAGACGAATACAAAATTCTCGCTCGAGTCATCGTAACATCCGTTGTGAAATTCGAAAGTCGAGATACCTTACTCATACATGCGAAATATGAGTGAAGTGTTATAGCCCGAGGATCAACCATGGACCCTCATTTGTATTTACAACTGTTGACTTCTAAATACAATTTTTACAACGAACCCAGTACAGAGATAAACCTTCACGACTGTTAAACCTTTGTCAAAATTGCTTAAAAAATTTAGTAAACAATTTCTGTTAGAAGTCATTTGTTAGAAACAGAATTTTCAAAAGTATTTTTCATAGTATTTCAGATAATATCCTGATTTATATTTCTCACAATATTTTAAACGTTTTTCGTCATGCCATAATTATTTGAAATATGTTTTGTGGAAAATTGTTCTTCGCTGATTTCTTTCCCGGCTTCTTCGAATCTCCGTTTCTCGTTTCGTATCGTTGAGCCGGGATATTCTTTTACATAGAGAAAACAATTCTCGGATCTTCGAGTAGGCGCGAATAAGAGCTCGTTTCTTTGCAATTCATCCAACGTTACTTTAGTTCGTTAGCCGGTGGCGTCAAGGTGTTTCGAAGGGGAAGAGAACACCAGACCGGTGGAAAGTTTTCGGTCGAGTGACCAGGCAAAAAACATGAGCTCCGTGGGCACACACACACGAGCACAACGAGAACTATTGTTATGTGTGGTATACTCGTCGATAGGAAGAGGTCAATCCAGCGATATTTCCTTCTCTCGTAATATTCCCAAAGCACGAGACTCCCAAAAGAGAAAGAGCAACTTTCGTTACTTTTCGAATGGAACTAAGTCGTTATTATTGCATCGACAGGATTTACAACGTCGAAATTGAATAGATTTTTAGGAATTTTTTTTCAAGGGCAACAAACAACTGGATCTTTTTGAAATTTTGACAGATTATTATCAATATTTTAACGAGTATGATCCATTTTTATTATTAGAAAAGATTGCAAATTGACGGAGATATAGCACGATGAATCCACATGGTCGCGAAGGCATTTTTTGACGGTGTCAATTTTAGGAAAAATGATTTGAAACAGAAGAGCTAAGATTTAGTAGTCAACGGGAATTCTTCGTCGAACAATATCGAAGTAATATCAATAAACAGAAGCTATGCGATTTAGAAATTAAAAGAACAAGTTTTGTTTAAAAGAAATAGAGCGAACGATTCTCGTTTTTCATTCTGTTTCACGCCCTGTGCAATGCAGCGAGAGATCGTAAGATCGATGCACCGTCCGTGGGATACAACGTGGAAAAGTGGACCGTTTAATCGACTATATCCGCTTCCTACATCGTGACTCTACTTTCAATATCTTGCCTTGGGTTCGTTGTTCCCTGAACGAAAATCGGTACTTCCTTGTTTTTTTGTTTACCAATAAGCATAAAGTGAAATTGTATTATTCCACTTCGCTCGTAGAAATTCTCCAAACAAGTTCGATAACGTTGATTGTTTTTCATCGTTATGTAAGACACATCGAAGTGTAACTGATTTCAAATTTGTCTTGAATTTCAAAACAGTAATTGATTTTCCATCGCTGTTGCAGATCTCTCGAAATTTCATTGCAATTCCAGGTGTCCTAGATTTACAGACCGTATTGTCGCCCTGTAAAATTATAATATTGGTAAATACGAATCGAACCTTATCCTAATAATTCTACGTATGTAGATACACTTATAAACATGCAAAATATTTTTAAAAAACATTCGTGACTTGATTATGTTCAATTAAATACCTCGTAGATAATTCAATAATCGAACACGTTTCAATCTCATGTATTCAAATGATAATTGAAAGCTCATTAGAGAGGAACGTTCGAGCACGCGTTCCTTGGAACACGTTCTGAATACAAACAAGCGGGACATAACGCGCGAGTACTAGGAACGTACAAGTAATTATTTCTTCCCTTGCGTCAGTCACACATAACACGTAATAATACGTGTACGCACAAGTTCCTCGTCGTACGTGACTCGTTCCTCCAGATACGTATCTTAAGTACCAGAAACTTCCGCTACCTGCCTCAACCAAACGATCATATCTGAAGTAAAACAAGGAGAACGATGATAAATTAGTCTCAATTTGTATTAGTTTAAAATTAAACAATTTATAAGAGAACTATAACATTAAAATAGCAACAGGAAGTTTTGCTTACCAAGAAAATCTCCCTTTTTGTCTTCAGTGCCTCAAATGATTCGTCAGGATCCAGCGGTAATGTCGTACAGCCTCTGGATCGAAACGTTTAAAATTAACCAATTTATAAGAGAACTATAACTTTAAAATAGCAACAGGAAGTTTTGCTTACCAAGAACATCTCCCTTTTGGTCTTCAGTACCTCAAATGATTCGACAAGATCCAGCGGTGATGTCGTACAGCCTCTGGATCGGAACGTTTAAAATTAACCAATTTATAAGAAAACTATAACTTTAAAATAGCAACAGGAAGTTTTGGTTACCAAGAACATCTCCCTTTTTGTCTTCAGTACCTCAAATGATTCGACAATATCCAGCGGTGATGTCGTACAGCCTCTGGATCGGAACGTTTAAAATTAACCAATTTATAAGAAAACTATAACTTTAAAATAGCAACAGGAAGTTTTGGTTACCAAGAACATCTCCCTTTTTGTCTTCAGTACCTCAAATGATTCGACAATATCCAGCGGTGATGTCGCACAGCCTCTGGATCGGAACGTTTAAAATTAACCAATTTATAAGAGAACTATAACATTAAAATAGCAACAGGAAGTTTTGCTTACCAAGAAAATCTCCCTTTTTGTCTTCAGTGCCTCAAATGATTCGACAAGATCCAGCAGTAATGTCGTACAGCCTCTGGATCGGAACGTTTAAAATTAACCAATTTATAAGAGAACTATAACTTTAAAATAGCAACAGGAAGTTTTGCTTACCAAGAATATCTCCCTCTTTGTCTTCAGTGCCTCAAATGATTCGACAAGATCCAGCGGTGATGTCGTACAGCCTCTGGATCGGAACGTTTAAAATTAACCCATTTATAAGAGAACTATAATATTAAAATAGCAACAGGAGGTTTTGCTTACCAAGAATATCTCCCTCTTTGTCTTCAGTGCCTCAAATGATTCGACAAGATCCAGCGGTCATGTCGTACAGCCTCTGGATCAGAACGATTAAAATTAACCCATTTATAAGAGAACTATAATATTAAAATAGCAACAGGAGGTTTTGCTTACCAAGAATATCTCCCTCTTTGTCTTCAGTGCCTCAAATGATTCGACAAGATCCAGCGGTCATGTCGTACAGCCTCTGGATCGGAACGTTTAAAATTAACCAATTTATAAGAGAATTATAATATTAAAATAGCAAGAGGAAGTTTTGCTTACCAAGAACATCTCCCTTTTTGTCTTCAGTGCCTCAAATGATTCGACAAGATCCAGCGGTCATGTCGTACAGCCTCTGGATCAGAACGATTAAAATTAACTAATTTATAAGAGAACTATAACATTAAAATAGCAACAGGAAGTTTTGCTTACCAAGAAAAACTTCCTTTTTGTCTTCAGTGCCTCAAATGATTCGTCAGGATCCAGCGGTGATGTCGTACAGCCTCTGGATCGGAACGATTAAAGTTAATCAACTTATAAGAGAACTATAATATTAAAATAGCAACAGGAAGTTTTGCTTATCAAGAAAATCTCCCTTTTTGTCTTCAGTGCCTCAAATGATTCGTCAGGATCCAGCGGTGATGTCGTACAGCCTCTGGATCGGAACGTTTAAAATTAACCAATTTATAAGAGAACTATAACTTTAAAATAGCAACAGGAAGTTTTGCTTACCAAGAACATCTCCCTTTTTGTCTTCAGTGCCTCAAATGATTCGTCAGGATCCAGCGGTGATGTCGTACAGCCTCTGGATCGGAACTTTGGCAACGACATCAGGTGCCCTTGTAGCAGCGGCTCTGGCAGCTCTCCTCGCTGTTCTTAACACAGCTACGTCGCCGAGATCCAAAATCCTCTCCGTTCCTGGCATTTATCTCATGAATATCGTTACTCGTAAGTCGAACAAAAACCATCTATTTTTTCAACCGTCGAGGAATGTAGAAGTCTCCTCGATAATTTTCAAGATTCCTGTTGACACAAAATAATTGTTTTTTAGTTCTATTATGCGTGTCGAGCGCCGGTACTTGGCTAGCTCAGTATTACACCAAATTATACGCTAACGTATTGCCTAAGGAAGATATTGACAATATGTGGACGAGCGAAGCTAGCGCAGAACTGGGATACTCGTTTTGGTGAGTTACAATAATAAATATGATTAAACAATTATGTGTCAACATAATGTTTATTATAATTAATCGTTATTAATTCAATCGATTCTCCATATAACAAAGATTTTTATAATCCCTTATTCTGATAAACACTGGAAACTTTGATGCAACGAAGAAAAACTAGATATACAATGAATTTATTTTCAGAGCCCTTGATCTCTATACAAGGAATGTTTGCTAACAAAATCTCTGTATAACAAAGCGTTCGATAGACTAAGCTTCTTTCTTTCATTCCCTTCTTCCCCTATCTGCTTCTACAGAGCTTATCTAGACTCGCAATTATCGAAAACTAAAGTCAAAAACAAAGTTTAACAGTACACAAAAGAAAATAACCAAATTTTGTTTACAAGACTTTGATGAACCGCAGGATATCAAAGCTGTTATTTCAGTGTTGCTCATACTCATATGTATGATTATAAAATCTATAAATGTGTTTTAGTCACATTAACAGATAAAATGTTACATTCATTAAACTGTAATTACTAATTGCTCCTAAAAATTACTCCAATTAAAACCCTCCATTTCTTTACAAAATATCCTTATATTTATAATACTAATATCTTTTCTAAAGAAAGGTTTGGATTAGAACAATTTTTATTCGTCCTTTTTTTTATTAAAACCTCGATATAACGAAAACTCGATATGAAAAACTTTTTCACTTATCTCTAGTGAGTCGTTAGATCGAGGTTCAACTGTACTATTAATTATTGTCATTAATAAAACTAATCGTTAATTAATACAGACACAATACTTCGGTCAACATTGTGCGCTTGATTTCCAATTTGTCAAAATGTTATCATAAATCTTTACCAATTATATCTTAAGTCCTCAAGAAAATCTCACAGAACAAGTTTGTAACTATCACACATTGTCAACATTCAGGGTCCAAACAATATTGTCGAACATGTACAATAAAATTATCGTGGAAATAGAAGAAAATAACATTTTTCTCATGGAACATCATGCTTTTTGTTTTTACTTTCGCAGGCTGGTCGTGAGCGCAGGGGTCGTTCATCTAATAAGCATAGCCCTCGTCGGTTGGGGTTCCGGAAAGGAAAAGGACGATCGCCTCGAGCCAATTCCGGCACTCGAGGAAAAAACTGCAGCGGCCATAATGCTCTATTGAGATAAACGCGATGTGAATCCTCCGCGATGCTCAAATAACTTTCCAATTTAATCCTCTTTCTCTGTCTACCTTGGACAAATAGAAATGACCCTGGGACAATGAGAAAGTATCTCTGACCCGGAAATTTGTCAGTGGCCATTTTCAATGAGTCACAAGCCCGTGAAAAACAATTTTTTGCGGCGCGATATTTTTAATTTACAAAAGTCTGCTGGCACGAACGTATCAACAAAATATGAGTAAAACCTCGGTTCCACGCACAACCTCGAGTAAGAAAATTGCCAACGTTGAAGGTTCTTCGCTTACACGCGTACTCACAAATACTCTATTTGATTTGATGTTAATTTTAAGGCCTGTAAATAAAAATGTTTAACGTGTACGAGATATGTACTTTTTGTTTTAGGCTTATTTATTACGCGATTGAATTGAATGGATGACAAAAGGAATGCCACGTATTGACTTTTCCAGTCAATTATGTAATAAAAGACAATAAAATATTATGCTTGAGTAAACTGTGTCATTACTTATTCGTAACCTTGGTTTTTTTCAATCAATAAAATTTATTGTACCATTGCAAAGATCAACTTTAAGATAATTAGAGAAAAGTAACAGCAAGCTGACTTTGTCATTTGCAACGTAACGTTGTTTATACACTTGCCTTTTTTCTTTTTACTCTCTAACGTTGGCAATCACATTATCAGTCATTCGCAAGAGAAATAGTGAATATATAATACTTTTGTGGTATGCGAACTACCATAACATCGTTTTACCTTACTAATAAATGAAGTAATCTAGCAAATTATTTTTAATTACCTGAAGGGATGGAATCAACAATTGTTCTCTTCGAAAAATTAGAACAACTAATAGTTTAGCAAGTTTAAGATAAAAAAAAGGTTCTTCCGATTTTGGCAATAGCTTTCGTTAATTAAACTATGTGTGTACGAGTACTTCAGTCTTAGTGTCTAAAGCGTGTAGCAATCCGTAAGATTCGCCAAATGTCTTCGTCCATGAAAGAAGATATACAGAGCGTTAGACAACTATTTGGACATAGAAAATACCTAGGTAGTTGGCGTCAGTAATTACTTTGTCTAATCGTGTCGACGAATGCATTGTTAATTATGCGAATTAATATTTCGACCAATTTCCATCATCGGACAACTTAAAAACAAACCGTTTTACTTGCACTTGACGCCAACCACCTGAGCATTTTCGGCGTCTGGATACATGCCTAACACTCTGCATACACACCATTTGTCGCGGGGACAATCGAAGAATCTACTTCGACTTTACAATCCCAATTGTTTTTTTTCAATTCTCACTCCAGGTAGAGCGCGACGGAATTAATAGATCTAAAAACAGAGCTGCAGTGACGCGACGATGTTCTGTTTAATGTTTCCTTGCGACATTGGGCCTGCCATCCTCTTCCGGTGCTTGGGAATCCGCCACTTTCTTCTTGGGCTTTGTTCTTATATCTTCTTTCTGCTCTTCAAGCTTCCTGCAAAATTTTGTCAATATATTTAGCATGTTTTTTAATAACAAGATGTTGCCACAACTTTGGAATGATTTCGGAATTTCTTCCAAAAAATATCATGTACAATATTATCAGCTTCGACGGTGTCAACAAAATTCGGACAAAAAGGTACGCACGGTGGATCAAGACGTAGACATTCACTCTGTCAATCCTACGATACTTCGGGACCTCGATGCCAATTGGATACGCTTTCCGTACAGCTCTGAAAGCTCGAGTCATCGAGTTTGAGATCCGTGCGAGGAGGACGTTTTATGCGCTCGTCTGTTTGTCGTATCGTCGGTGGACGGCGAGTATTGCAGGTATCGTGCCAAGGAGCTCCAGTATCCTTCGGATAGAATTATTTTTAAACGAACAAAGCAATCAAATCGATAAATATAAATTAAATTAAATTACAATGACAATTAAAATTTTCCTAAGTACATTCATTCAGTATGCTAAAAATATACTGAGATTGATAGTAAACATTTCTTCATTTCGTAAATGTTTCTTTCGTAACATATAATATCTCATCCTAAAACGAGTGAGACTCGTGGTAAAGAATTTGGGCCAAAAAGCATAGGCACGAGTCTGACTCGTGATACTTCACTCGGACCAAACGTAAACAACACGAGTCTCACTCGTGGTGAGACTCATATATTTTGTGCCAGTTGCAGCATACGGCTAAACAACTAAATGGCTCGACGCACAACCAACCTTCTCGTTTCTTGTGGTCCGAGCAACCTTTTTAACAATTTGAGTTCTAGAGTATATACCGGTCAGCGCGATAGCACTGCTTGGTACTCAAACGTTCCATTCTCAAACGACTACCTTGTTGTGGTGGATTGAACCGACTGAAGGAAAACCGTAATTATTCTATGACACCAAATGAAAGTATCGCTACAGCATCATACTAAAAAAGCTGACATAATTGTTACCGATTCGTTCGACCGTTATCATTGGTATTGACACGATTGTTAGATTTGAATGGATTCTTGTTACACTTGAAACAATCGTTAGAGTTTTCTTTAGACTCGTCATCCCTCGGAGATTCTCTTAGTGTGTTGCGCGAAGAACCTACATCACTGATGTCTGTGAAATCAATAATTCAGACATTCAGTGCTTTTTTTCAAATTTTTGGACTTGTCATACTTACGAGAATTTCTTGTAGGGCCAGTTCCAGGAGGGTACGATCCTTGCGGGGATTGCCATGGTTGGGGTGCTTGTAGTTTTTTAAGGTATTGTTCCTCAAATGGTCTTTCAATGTTTGAGTCATGCCTTCTAACCGTCTTCACTGCCTTCTTACGTTTAACGAAGCTCTGAACTGCCTTGGCTTGCTCTTTGGACTTTGTAGCTCTCTTTTTATTGCAACTCTTTTTCTCTTCCTCCTGAGCAATTCGGGATTCTTCGAGCTGCTTACATTTAGCCCTTTCAGCCCGGTATCGCTCCCAACTGGCCTTTGTCTCCGCTTTGCGTTGAATCTTCCGCTCAGCCAACCTTTTGGTCCTCTCCTCGTTGAGCATTTTCTCAAAATTATGTAACTTCTCCAGACAAATGCTGTTTCGTTCTGCCAACATCTTTGCCAAAAATTCATCGTGGGCATCCTTCATTTTTACCATTCGGTTCCTGGTCGCGACTGCTTCGTGCCTTTCTTTGATAGCCGCTAAAACCTTTTGCCGTTCGTTCTGATCCCACCATTGCTTTGCCTGTTTCTCCTCAAAGGCTTCCTCCAAAATAAAAATCTCTTCGATCCTCTTGGCTCGCTCCAGATGATCCACCTTCTTCTCCCGAGACTTCAACTTCTGTTGAATCTCCCTTTGCTCCTTCCACAAATCTAATGCCTCTTTCGTGGTAATCACCTCTGTATCCAACTTCTCCGTCTTATCTTCGTCCAACTTCTTCCGTGACTTCCGGCCATGCCATCTCCTCGATATCTTGTACACCTTCTCCTTGCGACGATGATCTCGAATCTGCTGAATCTCGATCTGCAGAAGCCTGCACTCCTGCTTTGAGCGCTTTCGATCGCCCATTGTTCGTTTGTATCCCACCTACAATCTCCTTGCACTTTACAATTCTGTACAGCCAGTCCGACACTCAATGATGCCCCTAGAATTTGGTCGTGTAATAGAGAGTGGCCAACGAGATTGTATCCTTTTCTTACGTACCTTTTTGCGCTAGTTTAATCGATCTTAATGCATTTGATTATATTTATCGTACAATGCAATACGATAACCCTATTTACGAGCTGATAACATATTTGTCCAAAGGACATGCATCTGCCCACCTGGACAAGCCTCGCATCCAGCCGAGCTCGTATCTACCGTATCTACATTGAAGTACAGATAATCGTATCTCCGGTGCGTTAATGTACAGCCTGTCCGACACTCAATGATGCCCCTAGAATTTGGTCTTGTAATAGAGAGTGACCAACGAGATTGTATCCTTTTCTTACGTACCTTTTTGCGCTAGTTTAATCGACCTTAATGCGTTTGATTATATTTATCGTACAATGCAATACGATAACCCTATTTACGAGCTGATAACATATTTGTCCAAAGGACATGCATCTGCCCACCTGGACAAGCCTCGCATCCAGCCGAGCTCGTATCTACCGTATTTACATTGAAGTACAGATAATCGTATCTCCGGTGCGTTAATGTACAGCCTGTCCGACACTCAATGATGCCCCTAGAATTTGGTCTTGTAATAGAGAGTGACCAACGAGATTGTATCCTTTTCTTACGTACCTTTTTGCGCTAGTTTAGTCGACCTTAATGCGTTTGATTATATTTATCGTACAATGCAATACGATAACCCTATTTACGAGCTGACAACATATTTGTCCAAAGGACATGCATCTGCCCACCTGGACAAGCCTCGCATCCAGCCGAGCTCGCATTTACCGTATCTACATTGAAGTACAGATAATCCTATCTCCGGTGTGTTAATGTACAGCCTGTCCAACACTCAATGATGCCCCTAGAATTTGGTCGTGTAATAGAGAGTGGCCAACGAGATTGTATCCTTTTCTTACGTACCTTTTTGTGCTAGTTTAATCGATCTTGATGCGTTTGATTATATTGAACGTACAATGCAATACGATAACCCTATTTACGAGCTGACAACATATTTGTCCAAAGGGTCCAAAGGACATGAATCTGCCCACCTGGACAAACCTCGCATCCAGCCGAGCTCGTATCTACCGTATCTACATTGAAGTACAGATAATCGTATCTCCGTTGCGTTATAGCGTACTCAATTAACCGATAAATCCTTAAATCCTCGAGATGGAACTCAATCGTTAACTTGGCCAATTACAGCGAGCTAGCGAATTTTATAATTCGATGAAGCTACAATATCCGATGCAAGTACGTATTAACGTTGAGGGTTGGAGGGCTATAACGTGTTGCGCAAGTGACGATATGTCATCACTCGTAGCGTCGCTGTGACAACATTCACAGTATTGCAAAATTGCAATGAATGAAATTTAACCTCGAATCCTTGCAACTGTGATAAAGCTACCGCGTGTACAGAGACGATATCATTAAAACGATCAAATTTATACTGAAAAGTGAGAGACGAGGTGAGAAATTGTGGCTGATCCGTATATCCGCTAACACTTATTTACAAAACACCAAAAGCCCGCGAGTTTTAAATGTTTACAACGGCCATCTTAAGTAAGGAAAATACTAAAATGACATTATTGAGTTACTCGTATACTGAAAAATTGTCCATTGACCTAGACATAAGTGTGAGCTACGTAAGTTCAAACTTCCAGGTGTCCGAGACTTACTTTTATTATCCCATGACAGACAGATGATAAAAAAATGTGATATATTGCCTTTTTGCATTAATTATGCAATAACAGACAATCAATACAAAGCTTGCATAAATTATACGATTTCTGATTATAACTTCTTTTCATTATCAATCAAATGTATATCAACGCTAAAATAATCAAGTTCAAGTTAACTGCAGAAAATAATACTCTTTCTACTTCACCACTAATAACAGAATGACTTGTATTTGCATCTCCGTTAAATTTGCAAAGTTTATTACTGGTTACCAATTGCCTCTACCAAACGCAGTAAGTACACGTGTTCCATACAAGGGATGCACTTATATATTATTTTCAGCATTATAATAAGTAAACTAATTTAAGTCATGAACTAACTTAATTAACACGTTCTTTTGGATATGCATTAACTAAATGAGATTAGAATAAGTGCTATGTTAGTCTTCTTTTAGTAATATTAAATAAACTAGCCTAACATGTCAGCCGACTTGAATAATTTTGTTTGCTAATACAAAGTATGTAAATTAATTTAGAAGTCAATTAGAAGAATTAATTTAGCCCATGGATTGTCTAAAATAATTGAATAGAGCTGTGATAAATCATAATTTATGTGGTTTTTTCCCTCTTCGCATTGGTTTGGAAGGATTCGAGGATTGGTAGAAAAAATGGACCGACGATTTAAAGAAAGTTATGAGATACAAGAGAACTTTATTATCATCGCGAAGCCTTTGTTATAGGAGGTGCGATAATCCACGCCAATACGAGCAACCGGTATGTTTTTTCTTGATTCTTACATTACGAAAATTGTTATAAATCATCCCGATGAACAGATTCAATAGCTTTCACATTCCATCCCGATTTTCTGGGTGAATCATAATAATTCATAAACACGCCTGACCGATCGATGCGTAAAAAATTATTTCAATATACTTGTTTCGCCGTGTCGAATTCAGGATTAAGAAAAGTAATCAATGCGTTGAATGGCGTTTTCATAAACTAAAAATATAATATTTTGTTTTCGGCTTACTCGTTACCAGAAGTTGTGAATGTTCTGCGAGAGTGTATGTATATGCGTATGTGTATCTGCTTGTAATAAGTAGAACGCGAAGCGATCCGTATGATTAGCGAGATACGTTCGCAGGGTAAAAGAAGATATATATATACACAATCAGCTGGGAAAAATCGAAGAATCCACTTTGACCTCGGATTCACTATTGTTTCTTTTTTCAATCATAACTCCAGTTATAGCGGAGAATAATCGAGCGCGATGGTTAGTAGATTTCGAAAAGAGAACTGCGATAACGCAATGTTTTCGTTAACGTCTGCTTGCAACTTTGGACCAGCCATCTTCTTCCGGTGCATGTGAATCCGCAGCTTTCTCTTCGGGCTTCGATCTTATCTCTTCTTTCTGCTCTTCGAGCTTCCTGCATTATATTATTCTCATGTATTTTGTACGTTTATTCAATTCAAAACATGTTATCGCAATATTAGTCTCAAATTATTTGGGGGATTTCTTGAAAATACTATGATTCACAGAGTTAATTAACTTGGACGAAGTGAATAAAAATTAGGAAAAGACAAATTAGCTTACGGTGGATCGCGTCGTAGAGGTTCTCTTGGTGAGTCTTGCGCGGTATCAGTACCTCGACGCCAGTCGGTCGTACTTCCGGCAGAGCGCATGTTTTGAAATTTGGGCTTTTCGAGTTCAGTATCCGTGCGAGCAGGAGGACGCTGTATGCGTTCGTCCGGTCGTCGTGTTAGGGGTGCACGGTCCACGTTCCGGTTATCGCGCCAGGAAGATCCGGTATTCTGTAAACAAGATTTATTTTTAATATAAAGAATGTAAAACGGAATCAAATAAATAAAAATTCTACGCCATTCAATTTTAAATTATTCTTACTTCAATCATTCAGTCGGATAAAATACTAATAATATCAATTGTAAATATGTTGAGAACCATCTGGGGAAAAATACTAACCAAACCACGCGAGGTCGGTCTATCATAATTGCTGCCACTTCTATCGTCGCGACGATCTCTATCGTCCCTGCCACGATCACGGTCACCTCGTTCCCCTCGTTCACCACGGTCGCCCCGTTCGCTCCTCAGACTATCGGCTTGTTTGGGTGCGTTGAACCAACTGAAATTTGTGTCGGGCATTAAAAATATGTAAATGCGTTTAATTTAACACAAAAATTCGTGTTAAGGTAGTTCTATCGTGACATTAAAATCGAAAAATTGTTATTCAGTTTTTCTCACATACAAAATGGTTTGCGGTCTCAAGTTAATAAAGAAGAATTGTTGCAAATTGACTGAAGAACAACATACTCCACATTCAAGGTCATCCAAGGTGATATGTACTTACTGTACAATTACAAAAATTGCGAAAATTCTTTTCTTTAGATTTTTTTGATAAACTAAATAAAGCTTCTTTGATGTTGCATAAAAATGTATGCAAAGTTTTATAAGTCTTCACCGAGTAGAAGCCAAGATACTTATGGATGAAAATACAACTTTTAACACGTGCTCTTATGAGACACTACCGAAAATTCTGATTTTCACCAATAAATATCTCAACTTCCACGTGGTAGAACCTTTCAAAAATTATTACACACGTACATATGACATCAAAGAAGATATATCCAAATTTTCAGCAAAATCTTAAGAAAACGATAGAACTACCTCAAGTTTTCAAGTGCGAAGACACTTGAAAAATTATAAGCCATTGAGTCAATCTTACGGTTTGGTACGACCCTCCTCATCAGCATTGCCACGATCAAGACGCTTCCAACGATCGTCAGAGCGTTTGAAACGATCGTCGGAATTTTCCTTGGATTCATCGTCTCTTCCAGACTCTCTTGGTGCACTGCGCCACGAACTGTTATCACCTACAATAAAATATACCATATTACAATTTCTTCTCTAACTATATTACTTATAAACATTTTCAAGATAATCTTTTGGTAACAATTTTGATCAATGTACAAAGTATCATCGCAATGAATTTTAAACGATACGAAAACTTGTTACATCCACGAATTAACCCTTTGAGCTCTAAGGACGCATATATGCCTCAGCCTATGCGTCTGCGGACCACATAAGCTTGAAAGTACTTAGGTCTCAAAGGGTTAACAAACTAGTGTTTGTCTTTTTCAAAATCGTTTTCTGTAATTTCCATAATGAAGATACTTACTAGGTTTGGGTGGAGGTGCATTGTCGCGATTGTACGATGCTCTACCACCACTGGGTCTCCATGGTTCGGGTGCTTGCTGTTCCTTGAGTCGTTGTTCCTCGAGTTTTCTCTCAATCTCAGCCTCGCGAGCTCTGACGATTTCAGCCTGTCTCTCGAGTTTAGCGAATCTCTCAGCCTCCCTGGCTTCCTCCTCGGCCCTTCTAGCTTTATCAGCTTCCTCTCTCTTAGCTCTCTCCTCTTCGAGCCTCTTCTTCTCCTCCTCCTGCCTAATTCGCAATTCCTCGAGTCGTTTACGTTCCGCAGCTTCGGCACGCTCCTTCTCCCATTTGGCCTTCCTTTCCGCCTTGCGTTGAACCTTTCGCTCGACTAGTCTCCTGGCCCTCTCCTCGTTGAGCATCTTCTCGAAATCGTGCAACTTCTCGAGATAAATGCTCTTCCGTTCGGCAAGAATCTTAGCCAAAAATTGATCATGGTCCTCCTTCATTCTGGCCATACGTTCCCTGGTTGCAACAGCTTGGTGTCTTTCCTCAACAGCGGCCAGAATCCTCTCCTGTTCCTGCTGCTCCCATCGTTGTTTCGCCTGTTCCGTTTTCTCCTCGACAGCTTTCTCCAACAGAGGTATCTCCTCGATCCTCTTGGCTCGCTCGAGATAATCGACCTTCTTTTCCTGGGACTTCAACTTCTGTTGCATCTCACGACGCTCCTTCTGCAGCTCTTCAGCTTCCCTAGCAGCGATCACTTCAGCGTCCAACTTCTTGATCTCATCTTCATCCAATTTCTTCAATACCTTCTGGCCATGGGAGGTCTGGGATATCTGATGCATCTTCTCCTTGAGATGACGCTCCTTGATCATTTGAATCTCGCTCTGATGACGCTTGCGTTCACGCTCCTCACGCTCCTGCTCGAGACGTTTCTGCTCAGCCATCACCTGTTGTCTATGAAGTTCCTCCTGTCGTCTCATCTCTTCCTCCTCCCTGATCGTGTTTATCTGCTCGATGTACTCCTTACGCTTTTCAATTATATGTTGTCTGCCCAATACTCGATGATGCTCCTTCAGCTTAGTCTCGTGATAGAGATTGACCAAGGAGGCCCTCAATTTCTCACGTTCCTGTTTGCGCTTGTTAGGATTTATAACGTTTATCGCACGATGGAGGACAGTTGCCATGTTTACAAGCTGACAACGTATCTGCTCGGAGGGCATCGCTTGGAGGACGGGACCGTCAGGATGATCCTCGCGTTGGGCTTCGCTCAAATCAACCCCAAAGTTCACGCAATGCTTACCATGATCGATTCTAATTTGCATATCGTTGTAGCGCACACAATCGACCAATAGGCGTTCGAGATGAAAGTCTGTAGTGAATTTTGCAAGTTCGAGCAAACGAGCGAATTGGATAGTCTGGTAAACCTGGGATACTTGATGGACGAGGCGTACCAGGGTTACGTCTTGTAGGGCCGTAACATATTGGGCGAGTGGCGACGTCTCGTCAACTTGTAGAGTCGTTATGACTGAATTCACACGATTGCACAATTGCAACGGATGAAATTCGACTTCCAGCCAGGAGTACAATTCTTGCAACTGCGGCGAGGCTAGATTCACCACGTTCAAACGGACGATGTCACGCAGAAGTGAAACTCTGGTCGGTGGTTGAGTCAAGCCGAGAAGAATAGCAAGCTTCTGTGCTTTCTCCATCGGGCTCTTGTCAGTTTCGATGAAACGATCGAATTCGGGATGCGCCGATGGTAATGGTATCGTGAGTGTAGCCAAGAGAACTCTATTGGCCATTCTTTGCTGCTCCTCCGGTGACATGTTCTTCTTCATCTCCCGTGAAAGCTGCAACAGCTTGAACAATGCGGCGGCATGGAAGAGATAATTGCCAGCTTTCCAAAATACCATCGCGAGCTTTTGATAGTAATTAGCCATTGTTTTTGGTACAGGAAGCTTCTTCGAAAGATTCATCAGACCGTGAATGTCCTCGGTCGCTTTGTAAGCTTCCTGCCATAGTTCCATCTGTATCGCGCAATCGAGCTGATTCAGACGCGTCTCGAGATTCAGTTGTTGTGTCTCCGCCTTGTTCATCGAAACGTTGGAAACGAGTTGAGGCAATTTGCATATCTCCTCGAGATGCTTGCGCAATTTTTCGCACAATTTGCGGAATTCGGTTTTGCGATTGTACTCGAGACAGAATTGGAAAGCCATGCGCGCTATGTCATGATAGAGAGTCTCGACGTGAGCGTTTGTGCGCAGAAGTTCCAGGCATTGGCAGTAAGATTCCCAAAGGAATTTCACCCATGGTGTCAGAATTGTACGGTCGCTACGATCCTGAGCATCCTCGCCGCTTACAGCCGATAACAATATACTCTCGGGTGTTGCAAGATTATCCAGATCATCGATGTCGATCACTGCTTGTTGACTCTGCTTACGGGCAGCATCGGTCTTTTCCTCGGCCATACGGAGATAACCTCGAATTACGTTTTCCAAACTTCCCACGTTTACGGATTGGAACATGTTGCGATATTGGAAAAGACCCTCTTTCGCTATGTGAGACTTCTTGAGCTCGACACAAAGATCCAGGTACTTGAACATTATCGGCTCGAGGACCGATTCCGACCAGCTGTACGTCCATTTCTTGTTTCGGAAGATCTCTTGAAGGGTATCTAGAGCTCTGCCGGGCTTACCAACTTCGATGAATTCTAGGAAAATAAATCATTGATTTTAAGTAATTGTTAAGTAAGGTAAGTAAGTAAATTAAAACGTTTCTTTCTTATTAATTTCTCGCGACCTACAAATATATTTTTCCATTATGTTAAGGTTATGTACACACAACTACATGAGAGAGGTTAAAAGTGAATGTTACAGGCATCGAGCGACTGGAAAACGTATTTCCTTCAGCACTGAGCAACCGATCATAGCAAAAGGTGCCTAAATGCTTTTTTTCTAAAATTTTTGCCATAATTCACCAGATACCCTCAAAACTTTAACGCTCAGTGCCGGAGAAAGTATGAATGACTTTTTCGCATCGTTTGTCGCTTGTAACATGGAGTTCTTAAGTCTTGAAGATAAAATACACAGAGTTCTAATTTGCCAATTTTGTCGAACAATTAATAGTATTTAGAATAATTACAGCACTGATGAATACAGAAATTGTAAAAATTCCAGTCGAAAATACCAATTGGCTCTGTCGACTCTGGTCGGATCCGATAGTCGTCAGTTGAAATCCGATTAGTTTTAAGAAAAGAGAAAGACTAACTTGGATTCGAATATAAATTTTTAAGTATATATTAGAATAATATTTTCGAATGGATATTTTTTAAATTGAAACTAAAAGTAACGGTATTGAACGAAAAATCACACAATAGAGATGTACAATACACACAACCTATGATTTTCGAAATTGTAATCAAGCCCAAGTTCTCTTTGGACATAATTTTAAAAAAATCAAGTAGGAATTTACGTTTTGAGTTATAGACGTATTTAATGAAAAATGCTATACTATCGGCTATTGAAATGTGGAAGTAGCGAATATCGGATTTTACCGATCACTATCGATACTCGGTTGCCACAAGTGCAAACAATAAAATAAATAAAATCATACAAATCTGATTTAATTTTATTCATTTCTTAGTTTAGGACTGGGTTGCATTTAGTTTGATATGCAATGCGAGCAATAATATGTTAAGAGAAGGCTTTAAAAGGCTCAAAATGCATAAGAGTTGTTCCATGAAAAAGCTTCCAACAGCGAAATGGCATTCACAAGAAAAAAGATCTACAAGATGGAATCAACTTTTACTATGCACTGTTACTTGCTCTACTTTTGAAACCCGATTGATAAATTCTCCAGCATCGCATTACTGATTGGAAAGAAACTTAGCTTAGGCAATGCAAAATTGTTGCAAGCAATGGCAAAACTACGCTTTATTCAAATCAATCATACCAAAGAATTTTTTAATCACATTTTTTATCTATCTTATTCTGAACTCAGCCTATGACTATTACAATAATAGATAAATAATACTATTGTGTTAATTGAAATAATAGTTTATAAACAATTCTTCATATTATTATCATTATGTAATAAGTTAACACACTTGTTAAATTTTATTCGGTCGTGTCAATTTTTTCATATCAATCATTTGTTTCAATTTATATCCATCGAAGATCTTGTGTCATTTTCTACCGCATCATCATCTATTCTTCTATTCCAACAGTATATTCTTTAAATTGTTGTACCATAAATTTGCAATTAGTAAAAATCTTGGCTTTATTTTGCTACTTTTGCTCTACTTATACTCGTCTCAAATTTATTCCTGTCAAAAGAATGTGAATTGACCACAAAGTTGTTTACCAAATTGTACTTTGCAAAATCGTAAAGCACTGGCAAATCCTTGCAACGCGAAAGAAACATTTAAACTTTTCACACAATTAATGCAAGTTTTTTATCCCAATCTATCTTTACTCTTATGGCGAACATAAATATTAATAATTAAATTACTTCACGTAATCTTAAAAACGAAAAAAAGGCGTTAATTATTCTGACATTTATTACATAAATAAATAGAAATATATACATATATTCCCCAAAGCAGCGAAGCCCCGATGCTTTCCAGCAGTATTTCTTTTTAATCATCCATTCTCAATAGTGAATATGGAGTTTAAATTGTTCATGAGTAAAAGAAATTAGCAATTTAATGTGAAACACTTATACAAAAACCTATCATTGGAAAAAGCTCCACATATGTTAAATTGCATTTCTACTATAAGTATGGGACATATGTCACAACTAGGGAAAAAAGAATTACATAGCCAATTAAAAATAATTATCGTGTGATATTGCTTGTTGAAAATTATCAGTAAAATTGGGCAAAAAATTAGCCATGTAGTAGCTTTCTAAAAGTTACCAAAAAGCGTTTAAAGGAAGAATCAAATGTCGACCGTGACGTAAATTGTAAATTATAAAGAGTTCAAAGTCAGCATTTTGTAAGCCTTTATAACTTATAGATAATTTTCAAGCAGTCATTTCCTACGGGTTTATTTTAGCTTCAGGTTGCTTTTATGATGTTCTGCCTGAACGTTAAGAACATCAATGTACGCATAGATATATGAAAATGGCTTTATTAAATTCGACTTGGCGAAAAATCGGCCATGTTGCATAGCTCGTTTGGCCGAGGAAAGCGACACAAGAGGGTGTGTAAGGACGTTGGACTCACCGTTCGCC
Organism: Netelia fuscicornis; assembly: GCA_946811545.1. Classification (NCBI taxonomy): domain Eukaryota; kingdom Metazoa; phylum Arthropoda; class Insecta; order Hymenoptera; family Ichneumonidae; genus Netelia; species Netelia fuscicornis. Next base: position 13,585,686 of record OX328014.1, on the reverse strand, counting down.
CTTTTCAGAGCATTCTCGGGACGCTGTGCAAATCTTGCCATGGTCCAGCCTTTCTTCGTAATTCACTCGATCACCATAAACGAACGTTACTCTGCGAAAGTACGTTTGAAAGCCGTTTTATCCGATAAAATGTGCGTCTCACTCGCGAAGAACGTCGTCGTGCCAACGACGTGACGACAACCCGCGTGTACCGGATGAACAGCGGTAACTGAACAAAAATGGCTTCCCGTACTGCACTAGTCAAGTTCAAACACCTGCGGTGAAAACGATTACGAACGAGGTCGAATTTTTTCAATTTCTATGAATAATAGAATTGATGAAATTTGCATTTGTTTCATTTCTTGTCATTGCGAATAATGCGGTTGTTATTTTAACGATGGTCATTATACGTTTGCCAATCTAGTGAAGTTGTTACGTCCTAGCATGGGCGACCCTTACGTCCAATCGATAAATTAGAATCCTACCTTGCCTATCTCTAAACCAATGCAGCCTGGCGGGAAAATTCAAACAGTATGTACATCTTTTTTTCTTTTATTATTATTTTATTATTGTATTTTTTAAAACTATACCTAAGAAACAACCAGTATTTCATCTCCAGATAAGAAACCACGATTTCCTAGAACACTTATAAAATATTTGTCAAACATTAAAAATCCTAAAATGAAATCTATTTACATAAACAATCACGCAGTGCAAGAAGAAACGCTCCTTATCCGCACTAACACTCTCCCAATGAGTAATCATTCCTTTTATACACAACCGCCAATAATAAACTTTAGTAATAACAAAACTATTTATTCTTAAGCGTAGAATGGACCACACTCGAATTTATAAATATCCAGACACACAATTTTTCTTATTCACATTTCATTCTAAAGAACACCTCGTACCGATTTCACCGCTCGAAAACTCAGTTGTAAACAAAACTCTGTAATCATTCTGCGAATTATAATTTGACACCCGTATTCATAGTCGTTCCTTACCTTGAGAATTAAGGACGCCTCCGTCGAGGACGCCTTAAATCTTCAAGGCCGCCTTGTTTCATAGAGAAGCCTCAAATCTACCCCCGTGAAGTTGGTCGGACAACTTGCACTTTATTAATTGACTTTTTTTATATCGTTACGTGGTCGTTAGGTAGTGTTAGGTAGTCTAATTAAAACGTTAGGTAGTCAATAGTTTAAAAAAAAAATAATTAAAAATGTATGTGAAGTTGGCCGAATTTTTTTTCCCTTTATTTATCTTTTCAAGATGCTCAAATGATGCGTAATCGTTAGGTGGTTATGAATATACTGATTAAAACGTTAGGTAGTCAACCATATCCTTGCAAATCCAAAAAACAGTTTTGCGAATTATGTCCGTTGCCCGTTAAACAAGGGGACCTCGAAGATTTAACACCCGTATTCATAGTCGAAGCTTACCTTGAGAATTAAGGACGCCTCTATCGAGGATTCCTTACACCCGTATTCATAGTCGTTCCTTGAGGAACAAGGATTCCTTTTTCCTCATTTCGCGTTTCATAGACCTTCCTCGACAGAATAAGGAAGCTTATTGGTCTCCTTATTTCAAGGTAGGTCTCGAGCTACCTTGAGGAAACCTTCGACACTGTGATTGGCTGTTTCGTTTCATATAGCCAACGCTTGCGCGTGCGCTTGACGTCTATGCAGTTATGACCTATATGATGCAGAGATGACAGCCAGTCTACAAGTTAACCTGAAAAACAATTAAAAATGGAGCACGTAAACAGTTTCGAAACATATCCTTTTCGGAAAAATGTGTAGTATTTTCGCGATTCATTTTTTTATTTGACTCCAATCCCACTCTAAACATAAAATAAAACTTCTGAAGCGCCACGTGAAGTGAGTAGCAAACATCATAAAGTGGTTTCGCCACCAAGAGGTCACTAATATCCCTATAAAACCGCTTCCTTCTCGGAGGAAGGCTGGAGGCTTCTCTATGAAACAAAGGGGCCTTGAAGATTTAAGGCGTCCTCGACGGAGGCGTCCTTAATTCTCAAGGTAAGGAACGACTATGAATACGGGTGTTACCCACTTGGGACGTAACAAAGTTATAGGGATTTTTTTTTCACTAGCCTAGCAAATCTAACATTTGTTGATACATTTTTATACAAATACATTTTTTTTATTTAACTAGCGGAAAAGAAATTGTTTGTAATAAGTCATGAGAAAAATTATACATGCAATGAGATTTAACTGCTCATGTTACTCGATAAAATGACGAACGTTTTCCATATCTTTGCTCAAAACGGCAATTCGATTGAGAGTCGGCAAAGATGGCGCTGCCATCTTTCCCATCGTTTCAATCAAAATGAACGTCTAACCTCAAAAAGTAAAAAATAGTTTTTTATTTATTTTTAGTTTATAATCGATATATTTTATATAATACAATTACGACGCGACGCAAAAACGTTACGACGATAACGTGAAAAAAAGCGATGACTTTTTTTTAGCACAGTCATAATTTTTTCTTCCAAAATCGCGTGGGTCGTACGCGCGTATTCCCAATTCCTTTTTTTCCTTCTCGCGTAAGTAGTGTCAACGTGGTGTGCTTGTTTTGAATAAAATGAATGGATGAACGTGATATCTCCCTACAGTATAAATGGAAAAGTTTTTACAACTATTTAATGGAGCTGTCAATCCATAAATTACGACTTTCTCGCTGAATGATTTACTAATGTAATTGACATAACCTTTTGAGCCGGTTCTATTCATTTTTCGCTATCAATCCCAGAATATACTGCTATTCCGAGTCCACCAATGGTTTTATTACTTTCAAGGACTAGGAACGAGGTCGATAGTTCCGTGAGGAACTTTGAAGAATGAACATCACGAGGGGTATGGGATTATTCTTTACAAGGATTAATTATTTAAAGGAACATTTGTTTTCACCAAAAAATCTTTTCTACACAAACATTGCTATATCGATATCTCTCAGTGGCGTCGGTGATATTTTGGAACAACATTACGAGATTCTTAAGGTAGTTTCATTTTGAATGTACATAATAATATTTTATTTGAATTTTTGAAATGCCAGAGTGCGCAGTTTCAAATTGTCGATTATGCGACTGTACAAAAGCTTGTGTTAAACAATGGTAAATTTTGATTTGGCATTAATTCATCTTTTAGATCATTTTCGTTTAGATTATTTTATATTCTTTTCTAGGTGTAAAAGGGTTGTCGTATAAAAAAACAATTGCTCTACACTTAGTTCATTGAGAATTAATGTTTTATATTAGAATTTCCACAATGAGTGCAATATTTCTTTTGCACATATCGCACTAATTTTATCAATGTACACAATGATATCGCAACAATTTTATTTACAATCAGAACTTCAATTTTAACCTGCGTTACTTCAGCAAAGTATGCCACGACCTTTTGTCTTTTGTTTATTCAAATTTTAAAACTTTGGCAGGGTGATTGGGAGCGATGGAGTCCAAGTCGTACGAGAAACATGGCTATATCGGGAATGTCCGTGGGAGTTATTTGTCATCATTGGTATCGTTATCTCGATGCACGAATGCCAGGACGGACTATTGGTATCGTCATGAAAAAAGTAATCGTCGACCAGCTCCTATGTTCGCCACTGTGCATAGCAACGTTCTTTGTTACTCTTGGAATTTTGGAGAAGACCAGTTGGCCTGAGCTGAAAGTCGAGATACGTGATAAAGCACACAAGCTGTACATCGCCGAATGGATCGTTTGGCCACCTGCTCAAATCATTAATTTTTACTGGTTACCAACCAAATATCGCGTTTTATATGACAACACGATATCGTTAGGTTATGACATTTACACTAGTCAAGTCAAACACGACAAACCCAAAAGTTTACCTTGACCAAGGATTTTTTTAGACCAATTTTATTTAATTCGAATTTTTCGAATAATGACGATTGTAAATTATACAGTACTAATACTGCTTAATGATACTAAATATTGTTATCACTATTATCAAAAGGAATTAAATTTGCGATTATAATAATTACTACTTTTAGAAAGTATTGAATTAATACTCTTTATTATTATCGATTGGTCAATATTTTTTGCTAGCTTTTTTTTGGGGGACTAATGATGAATCTGTGCGAGCAAGAGAAGAAAAAATTCCAGAAAAATCTCAATATCGTTGATTCTGCTGGCAGAAGAGAAATGATTTATGTTTTGCTCTCCCAGATCATAAAAATTACAAAAAGAATACCTATCATGGATCTGTACAGTCAATATTGAGGGTAAAGTTTAGGTGGCAATCATCCAAACGACAATGATATTTAAGATCACAAGTTTTGTACGAATAATCATTTATCGTAAATAAGTTTGGTACATATACCAAATATCACTTTGTTAACTAAGTACATTTATAAATAAAGGAACAAAGGCGAGAGCAAAAATTAACCGTAAGAGTCATTTTTTGGCGATCGCAAAATAAAATAATTGATCAATAAATAGGTTCGATTATCTAGTGACTTATATCTCGAGATTCGATTTTTGTTCAATTTTTTAGCGAGTTCATTACACATAAACGCGCAGAGAACAATTCAAAACATCCCATCGTGAATACCAATTGGTACAAGAACCGCTATGAAAAGCAACAAATTGCGTGCCACGAGCCTCCAGTCGTTCGGTACTGCGTATGGCGCTAATATGTGCGTTAACCTGTGAATCTGAAAAAAGCAAAAACATTTGGACAACTTTTCTTTTTAATTCGTGCCTCAAATATCTTAATTATGTTTTTATCTCTATGACTTTTAAACTATTTCATTTCGCTGTGATTATTCGTATTTAATTAAAATAAACAAATTCCATGTACATAAAAGAGTAATAGAATATTTAATGTAAATACGAATAAGCAATTATGTTTGTTCATTTGATTGGAAGAAAGCATGATGGACTGGTATTTTTGGTTCTCCATGTGCAACAGCTTACCTCGTGACTCGCGCAAATGAATATAAATGAGGTAACGAGGAGATTGAGCACGGGAAATCGTGGAAGTAGAACCAACACACCATGAGAATCGGCAGCTAACCATACGTGTCCTTGTCCTACGAGAGTTTCGAGACTAATTCTGCCGAGTCCAGCCAAAAGTACGGAATGTTTGCCCCGGAGAGCCAGAGAAGCGTTTCTAAGAACAATGTATCCAACGATCTGCAAAATATGATTATGAAAAATGGGATAGTACATTGTAATGGAGAAAATTTCACTTTTGTAATATAACCTTGTAAATAATAAACAATCGTAGTTATTATTTATCAATTTACCGGTATGAAAACAACGTAAGAGTGGATTTCCTCGCATTCCGAGACCGACAGACACAGTATAGTAAAAGTTGTATAGGCTGCGAGCGAAGCAAGAGCTAAAAGAGGCGCCAGAGCTGTCCCAGGAACATGATCGATTCTCTGAAGAGCCAGGAGACCGGCACCGAATGCAATACCGAATGCGACACTGTAACGATCGACTCGCCAACGTGACCACCACTCGCGTATATCGTCGTCCACCGTCACGAATAAAGCTTTCCATGGTCTCGTGACGAAAACTTTCTCAAAGAAGACCTGAAAAATAAGAACTAATGAATTTAAAGGAAATATATCGACACGTATATTTGGGAACTAGCGATACGGATATATGTATATCGGATATCTCGAAAAATTGATATATCTCGAATGTATCGAGGAATCGATATATCGCAGAATGGATACATCTCGAACATATCGAAGAATCGATACATCTCGAATATATCGAAGAATCGATACATCTCGAATATATCGAAGAATCGATAAATCTCGAATATATCGAGGAATCGATACATCTCGAATATATCGAAGAATCGATACATCTCGAATATATCGAAGAATCGATAAATCTCGAATATATCGAAGAATCGATACATCTCGAATATATCGAAGAATCGATACATCTCGAATATATCGAAGAATCGATAAATCTCGAATATATCGAAGAGTCGAAACATCTTGAATATATCGAAGAATCGATACATCTCGAATATTTCGAAGAATCGATACATCTCGAATATATCGAAGAATCGATACATCTCGAATATATCGAAGAACCGATACATCTCAAACATAGCGGAGGATCGATATATCTCGAATATATCGAAGAATCGATATATCTCGAGTATATCGAAGAATCGATACATCTCGAACATATCGAAGAATCGATACATCTCGAATATATCGAAGAATCGTTACATCTCGAATATATCGAAAAATCGACACGCCTCGAAGATGTCGAAGAATCGAGATACGTCAAATGTATGTAACCATCAATATATCTCGAACCAGATACAATAAAGTTTCTTTTAGATGACAATTGTTAATACCTCGGACATGTAGAGAACCGTTATAACCGAGACGAGTCCAAGCAGCTTTAGTGCCAAATACAACAAAGCTCGTGGTCCGTGCTCGGCCAAACTCCCAGAATGTACGCGCGGTGGTAGCCAAGCGAGGATGTAAACGACGAGGAACCAGAACGACACCAGTGGAACAAAGTGATAAAACTGATAAGGTCTGTTCATGCACAGACACAGCGAGACTGTGAGTAAATTTAATCTGAAGAGCACCTGAAATGTTAAGTATATTACTTTATCATTCAATACATACTTTCTTTAAACTATCGATTAAACCATTCAACCCCATTAATGAGGTTGCCAATAATGAAATCAGGCTACAACAAAGTTGTTTTGCCTCTTTTTTCGTTTAAATAAAATCATCATAGAAAGAAAAACTGCTCTAAATTATTTGATACGTATTCATAAATTTTTAAATATAAAACCAAATGTCTGGAAGAAACTGACCCTTGCAAATCTAACCAGAGAGACATCGCCCGTCTGCCAAAAGTAGCAAAAGTGTCCATAACCCGACAGAAAAAGATATGCCGAATTGATCAGACGAAGATGCATGTAAATTGGCAATACGTTGCTGGCACCGGTAACGTGATAAATGAGGACAACGGCTTGCATGAGCCCGCGCCATTCGTCGGTCTGCTCGCGATTCAGTGCGCGAGGTCCACGCTCACAATCCTCGGTAAAAAATAAACCGAGCGCCAGGATGTATCCGAGTGGCAACCAGAAGCTAAACTCGCTGTAATACTTGTTTTCCTTCATGAAGAAATTCGTACGATCGCACAGATAGAAGTATGCCAGAATCGTGGAAAATAGTGCGAGCGACGTCATCAGAGTGTAAAAATCTTGGGTCTGGACGGGCTCGTTCTTCGCTATATCGGTCATCGTTGATTCTTCGTCCTCCTCGATTTCTTCGGACGCCATCCGCGAATAACTCACTTCTGGACGATGATGACAAGTCTTCCTGAACAGCCAGATGCTCAAGCCGGTCGTTATACTATATGCGTTTTAACGAACAAAAATAATTCGTTAATCGTTTAGAATAATTTTATTCTTCAGACAATAGTTGCCAGTCATTTTATTAAATTGATTTGCAATTACTTTGATCAAAATTAGATCCACATTGAGGACTTGAAACTGTGTTTTTTTGTCAAGTCTCAGTCTGATATTCAATGTGAATCTTTTAATTGTTGTATTTTTAATGTTTGAAGAAATGAAAAAGGTTTACCAAAGTGCCAACGCTGACAGTGTAACAAGCTGGAGAGTAGTCGCCGCTTCGGGATAACTACAGCAACTGCCGTCGTCGAAATTCATGTGATCGTTGCAATGTGTGTTCAGTAATATTTGAACTTTGTGACGGAGCGAAAGAGGACTGGCGAGATATCCATCGGGGCTCTGCTCCAGAACTCCGCTTCCGATCAATCTGCTGCTCTCCCAGAGCTGAGCGCCGCTGTGCAATAAAATCTGGCACAACATTTGCATGAAAGAATACAAGAATTACAATTTGTTTTCGTATCTCTGATTTTTATAAATCTACGAATTTTGAAATTCTTAATATATTGAAATTTTAAGCATTTCTAAAAATTATAAACTTAATTTTTATCCTTTAGTGTATCACATTTTGTTCATTGTCATTAAGCTTGAAGTTGTTGTCTGTTTTATTTCAACATTTGAATTTTTCAGAAATGTCTACCTCTTTTGCAGCTTTATTGCAAAGGTTTATTTGTCTGTTGTCGATGCCCGATAAATGTGCTGGCAAATTTTCCTTGACTACGGGATCCTGCATCATCCAAAGAAATCGACATCCCTGCTTCACTAATTCATCGGCTGGCTGAACCAAACGAACCGTACCCGTGCTGTATTCGTCATAAAGTTGAGAATCGCTCGAATTGTTCGCCTGAATGTCTTCGACGCCGCAGCCGGCGACAACCATACTAGGTGCTTTGCCATTCTGGAGAAATTCGAAATTACAAAAAAAATAAATATGTACAATCGACTCAGTGGTTTATCGAACTTTTTCCAAGACTAAACGATAGAACGTTTCATATTTTAGCTTTATAAACTCTAATAAATGATGGGGCGTAAACAGCCCTTATTTATTTAAATAAGGTGGATGCTTCTGTGGCGATTTTCTATTATTTCAGATAACCCGGAAATGTATATTTACTGTAGATAAGTATAGTGTGATATATAAATTTAGTTATTTTCATTTGCTCAATTTGTTGCATTCGTTATTCATTTGCTCATTTGTAATATTTCTTTTTTATTACCATCCAACTTCGAAAATCATCCGTCATCGCTCCATCGAGTCTTGGCCTCCATAAAAATTGGACATGAAGCCTCAGCTGGGCATCGTTAAAATTTAGATCCGACCTCGTCGGTAGATCAGTTAAATCAGACGCTTTGCCATCAACAACGAACTGCGAAACGAAGGATTTGTACAGCTGTCGAATTCTTGCGTCGCCACTGAAGACGAAGTGATTCTTGTGGCCCATGAAAGCCAAATACCTCAGGCACCTGCGACTATCCCTTTTTCCAGAATAAAAAACAAACAAAGAAACTACATCGTTTTTTATGTCATTTCAATTTCAACGATTAATTCCATCTCACAAGTACTCATCCGAGTTAAAGAACTTTTTAGAGAAAAAGAACTTGTAAACAGCATTGCAAAATAGAATGTAACACAAAAATATATATATTTTTTTAATAAATACGTTTGTGTATAATGATGCATCATGCACCCGTAAGGTTGCCATTCCTTGTCTCCTTTGTAGCGACCCTCTTGTAACAGCCATTTACACGAATCACTGCCTGTAGACAAAATTGAAAAAATACTTTTGTAGACATTTAATTCTGACGATAAATTGTCCTTAAATTGAATTAATCCTGAATTACTTTTACCATAAATAAGATGCATCACACCATGATAGAATATGAAGCAAACCACCAGAAGAGTGGCCAATTTCTTAGCGCTCGCCACGGTAATCAGGCTCATGAAATGCTCGGCGGTAGTCATGATGGCAACCAATAATATTCCTCGGTCGACTTCATTGACTCGGCCCTCTGGCAAATACTTATGAATTGTCAATGATGTTCGGTGTTTAATCAACTTTTAATTAAATCCCAAGGGCGTCCCATATTTTAAGCAAGATGATTGAATATTGAGGAAATAATTGATTCGCCGTACAAAGTAGTTATTCGTTATGTGAAAACACAAATATAGGTGAATCGACGACAACCTGAATAAAACAAGAATTATATAACCAGGTTAAAAATTCGAAAGTGGTACAATTCAAAGTTCGAACCATAATTAACAATATTTATAACCAAAATTTGGATACAATGAAAATTCAAAATATTCAGACAAATTCTAGAGATTTGTCACCAGAATTCAATGCAACCACCATGCAAAATATTCACTGAAATTCAAATGAATTCGAACTTCGACGTATTTATAATCAAAATACAACTTACTTCAAAATATTCATACGTGACATTTAAGTCTAACTCCAGTGCCACACTATGCGTTTTCACCGCTGCGATTATGATGGTTTGTGACACACTACAGGCTCAAATCAAAGGTTCCACACTAGTGCGGCCCTTTGGCATCTGCAGGAAGTCGTCGCATCATGCTGCAGCAGACTTATGCCTGTTGTCACCCTATCCAGTTGTGTCGCATGCATTCTTTTTTATTAAATTCATTTTCACCCAAGTATTACCATCAATCTTTCTTCTTCACTTATAGATCATCTGAAGTGCGTGGTCCATTTTGACTTCACGTTTTCATAATTTCCAATACGTCATTGAATGAATTTCTTGACATCCAATAATGTTTACAAAACTTAACCTCAAAGTTTTGGATATTTGTATACAATTTTTTAAATCGATTAATCGATTCTCGGTTCGAATAATATGGATGAACCCAACAATTACGCACTGTTGGCTCTCGTAACAATCCTGTTTTCAGTGCACAGAACATTATTAAACGAATTTTTCCACTCGTATTAATACGTTGATTGTTCGAGCGAAACTGTCTGGTGAAACCGCAGCAAAGTGTCATGTAGTAGTCTTCCAGTCGAACCGTGCGTTTTCGCAGCATCGGCGAAAACGTATTGTGTGGCACCGACCTAACGTAATTTATTTTAATGTAAGAAAGAATACGGACGTGCCGGTTGAATATGAAGAATGACCTTTATTCGTCTTTGACCACCTTACAATAAAAAAATTATAGTCAACAGCATACATCGTGAGCAACGAATCGAACAATTTCCGCATGGAATAGTTGTCTACAAAAACTAAATTTATCATTCCATTTAAAACGAGACAACTTGCAGACACCATGCATACATATCAGAACTATAAAAAAATATATTTTTCATTCGATTACGACACGTTAAGTACACCAATATTTCTGTGCTAATGTGTTTTTCTACTTGTGTCAGAGTATCTAATTGTATGAATCTATTTTGAAGTGTTGCCGAAAAATGATTATTTTTATGCAATGTGTATTTTCTGCGAGGTTATTTGTTTTATTTTTCGATAAATTTCAACCTTTTCTCGTTTGGCACGGTAAATGTTAAAAAGTCCGGTTTGAGCTTCGGTTTTTCGGCCGTCACAGCGATAATACAACGCATTGTTCACAAAAATATAAACAAAACATACCGCGAAGCTCTCTTGTCAAACCTGACGGAGTGAGCTCATCTTTTGGAGGTTAGAATTCAAACGAATTTTGAGCGGGAATTTTGAACTTTACACGAGTATGTAATCATTTTTTCTTCATTACAATGTTATTGTCAAATGTTGTTCGTAAATATCCCGGTCGTTTAGAGGTCCTTTTTTTATATTTACGTTCTGTTTTACAATGTAACTATAATGTGTAACTATAAATCCACAGTATTAATTAGGAAGTTAAAAAGTTTTGACATATTTATTTAGTAGGAAATGTACTACAGTATTGGATATTAAAATATTGGAACTTATGTGCCTGTACCGTGCCCTGAATAAGCTTCAAGTTTGTAGGCACTCGCATTAACAAATCTTTCTCCATGAGGATGACTGATATTTAGTAAATGAGGCAATGCAGACAGCGAGAAGAACGGGTGTTTATATTTACTATATTTAATTATCGAATTCTAAGAGGAAACAAAATAGGTATTGCAACATAGTTTATCCACGAGCCATAAGTTGAAATATTTTTATTACAAGGATATGTAAAATTAATTTTTGTCTACAAGAATATTATTCACGTGCTATTAATCGATGCGATAATCGTATCAGTGGTAGAATAGTAAAAAACACAGCACAAAAAGAGAAATGGGGTTCGACGCAGGATTTTCATGCCGCCGACCAGAAGAATAGAATAGAATAATAGCATGCGTTTGAAATTTTTTTTATTGAAAGATTTTATAGAACAGTCGTTAGAAAAATTGGACAGTAATTAGACCCACGATTTACTGAGCTCTGTATAAACTCAGTTGTTCTTTGAGATCATCCATTGAAGGCGATGGAAAAATGTCATTACGTTCTTGCAGCAATTTCAGCACAGCCGAAAGAGTTTGGCTCTCCAATCTAAACACAATATAAATACGTATCTTTATTTATGGTTGATTATGAAAGATTTATTATAAATGATTAGTATCATTAATAAATTACAAATTATTTCTGTAAATCAATGATAAAACTGCCTTACTCTTTTTCCTTATCCAGCTGTTGAGGCGTCAGATCTTTAGTGATCAATTTTTGCTTGGCCAACTTGAATCTAGCCTGGAAACCATACTTGAGCAATGTCTCATCGCGTTCGTCAGACTCGCCGCTTTCTTCCTGAAATTCGTGATATATAGTTTCTTGTTTTAGGTTGAAGAAATTGGCAAACAAAAGATATCGATGCGGACCTCTTTTGTACGTATTATACGACCGGCACATGCGGCCAAAACGATTACGATAAAGCAGATCAAAGTGCTACACACATTAAACCAGGTCAAATCAGCAAAAATAATTGCAACATGATCAAGAAAACAATGCAGCATATCTGTCAATCTGTATATTTTTTGCACTTTTGACTTTTCATCAGATAGGTTAAAGCATTGAAATTTAAGGTTATGTAAGGTACGTCTTGTTTTTCCTTATGCGAATCAAAATTAACCAACGAAACCAACGATGGTGACTGTTTAGGGATTAAATATCTTTTCGTAGTACTAAATGATACTAATGTAGGTGATTCGATGTTTGATCTCTTGTTAAGTTAAGCTGTATAGGAAAAAAGGTGCGCCGATGTAGGAGGAGCTTGTTACGCAGGCGCGGGAAATTTAAATATGCAGGTGTATGGTCAATCAGAAAATGTATTCGTATGAATTCTTATGATATGATTTATTTATCCATTCAGTTTCATCATTCGTCCATTCATTTTACATTGTAATTTTCCGGTCATCGATATAAAATTTAAAACGTTATGAATTCTGTGCTGGAAGCCGTTAGTTAAATAAAGGAATTACTATTTCGTTTCACCGACCACTGTTCGGCTCAAAAAGTTATCATAGCCTTCCAAAATGTCATATTCCATTAAAATAAGTTACTGTTCTTTCCAGGACACCACAGCTCGCTCGTGATTTACAAGAAGACCGGAAAGTGACTGATCACGTCATCCGTTGGGTTTTTTGTTTTGCAAAAATAGTACATTTTAATTATAATTTCGTTCCATCTTTTTATTACAATATAATAGGAATAGTACTACAAAGATCCTGCAGTAAACACACCGTATGAAAAAATGGCCCCGCATTCGGAAAAATAAAATAAAAAATTTTACATAGGTTAGAGGACTCATAATTTGGATTTATATCTAGTATAAAATATCTGACTAGTGAGCTAGATCTTCTCGCGCATATATCTCTCTATTAACACTCCACAATTAATCGATGCTCGCGGAATACGAGATTCTAAATGATACGGCGAAACTTTCAAAATACGATTTGTTCATTTGTCGTTCTAGTCTTTCTCATTCTCCTAGAGATTGTAAAATTGTTCCAAGTACCGGTCATGGTCTTTCATCGTGGCTAACAGTCCGTGCTCGAGAACCATCGAGCCACCAGGACCAAAGTCGATAGTCGGCTCCCCAGAAAGTGAAGTAACAGTACCACCAAGAGCGCTGTGAATGAAAATTGTTTGATTGAAAGAACGAACTCAAGCAGACGGATTTTGGACAGGTCGAAGCTTACTATATGATTGCCGTGCCAGCGCAAACATCCCACTTTTTGATATTCGTCATATGAATGTATGCCGTTGCATTTCCGATTGCCACCTCCAATGATTTATAGCCTAACAAAAATTAAATACCCCAATTAGACAATAATAGTAATTATAGGTTAATTTAATTTGTAACTATCATTAACTGCTGGATAATGAATTTGTATATTATGCATATTTGGCCATGTGCTTCATACTGGAAAGTAACATCGGTCTCATTTATCTAAATGGTGATGCATCCATGGGATAATTTGGTTGTCGGCGACTTACCATGACCAAATAATCGATACATAAAGCAAAAGAGAGATAACAACTTGAGAAATTTATTTTTACCTGCACCACCCGCCGAAATTATTTTCACGTTTTCTCCGAATGCAACCTTGGAAGCATTGTGCACTCGTCCAGCGTGAGAACGAGATACTATTAGAACAGGCGTCTTTGGTTCTTTACCCTGTTTCAAATAAATTATAATCATAAATCGCAGTTATCGACCTTTGTTACGTCGATTTTATTGTGCCAATTATTTATTTCTGATTACGAATATTTATTTTCAATATTGGATAACTTGTATTCTGGTTATAAAAATTCTTATTATTCAATCGGATGAATAAAATTCAGATTAATATTTCTAATTGTGGCTGAATCCGATTGCAATTACGAAAATTTTGAATTAAGGTTGCATCGTGCCATAGATGAAAATTGTGACAAGATCGAGTATAATCACAATTCGATCAAGAATCATTCAAAGGTTTACTCTAAGGCTTAACTCTATGGTCCAGAGTCTTTTTCATAATAATTGCAGCGAATAGTAATTAAGAATTACGAATTATCTTTCATACCACTGGAATATTCTGAAAATTTGTTGAAAGTACTTGATCAACCCAGGCCCAATATGTTTGTTTTGGAGCAAAGGGTTTGTGAACGACACCGATAATAGGAACTCCCTTGACAGCTACGCAAACCATCGTCGTTACGTATTCCAGAAGATTTTCTGCGCACAAAGTATAATACATTTATTCAACTATGGTTCGTAGATGATGCAATAAAATTCTCGACAGACCATTCGAATACCTGTAAATTCTTTTGTAGCATCTAGCGGGTCAATCCAAACTGTGACATCGGAAGATCGCACAATTACGTCGTATATGGTATCATAGCTTGCTATACTTTTAACTGCTTCACCCAAATCTGAATTTTCCATCTTTTCACAATTTAGGGATTGTTCCTCTGATATCACCGTAACATCCGGGAAGACCGATGTCAGGAAGTGAAACATAGCACAGTGCGATTGATAATCCGCAGCCGTGACTGGATCGTTGATCCCTTAAAATTGTTTTTGTTATTAGCAAATAATCATACTTAAGTTCAATTCAATATGTATTTTCTTACTCTTATAACAATTATTAGTCTGATCTTATATCGCAGTGTCCCATTATAAACAAATAATAAGACAAAGAGATCGACACTGGGAGAATGACCAAAATGGTCGCTACATGCGCAATAAATATTATGTTTAATACAGATATAAGCATATGGATGTTTATACATGTACGAAAATCTCGATGAATGATTAATGGCCATTGTAATTAATATTCGTTGCAAAATAGTATTCTATCGATGATCAATTTCAATTTCTATAAAACTCTATAAAAATCAAACTTCATTATTTTGTAACTACGAAATAAAGAATACTATAGACAGATAGATTATTATTAAATTCGATTCATTGACAATTTTCGTGTATATTTTTACTACGCAAATCTAATGAAGAAAACTTTTTATATTTGGCAAAAATCGGTTCGACACAATAAATTTAATGAAGGATCGACTGTACGAGCGTTTCCCAGAACTCACTTTTAGGTTATGTACGCACAACAATTTAACAGCGAGAATTTACCTTCTTTTGTTTTACCCTTGCTCTCGATCGCATATTTGGCATTATCATGAACATTAACGACTTCGATACCGCCAAGTTCGGCAGCTCGTATCGCACCAGCGAGAAGATTTCTCAGTGAAACTTCATCCTTATTGAGCTGACCGTACGAAGACTCGCGGATCGAGTAAAGATACAGACCGATGAGAATTACGATTACGATGCATAAACCAAGTCTGTTTACTCGAACGTTAGCGCCGATATTTATCGTCATTTTTCCCCCTTTTTTTTTGTCACGTTCTAATACAATTTTCCAATATTTTGCTATTTGTGCGTTTTGTTTTATTAATTTGTTCTCATGTCAGATTGTCAAGCGCCCGCCATTTTTAATTCATCCGAGCTGCGTGCGCCGGTGCGTGGTTCAACTTGCCGGCAGAAATGCAAATTATTTTCAAATTAACACTACACGATATTATTCGAGGAGGGGGCGATAATAAAATTTGTCATATTTGATTAAAATAATTTCACATTTTTTTTTTATTCATTCCATCTTCACGAACATAAAATGACTGCATGAAAACTATCGATAAAACAATCGAGAACAATTCTCTCCCTCTAATCGGCATATATTGTGCTAACATTGCGATTTCGGGTGAGATCTGTGGTGTCGTAGAGCGCGATCACACTTTAAACATTAAGAATTTGTAGATCTTTTTCTTTCAAACTTTCTTCGTGCGAAAAATTGTCCAGAAAGCTTATTCGACCATGAATGTTTTCTACTACGCTAACTGATAAATCGCGACATGCCCGTATCTCATACGTATATATATATATATATATATATATATATATATATATATATATATATTTTCTGCATTTTTACTCGCTCTCGATCCATCATTCGCTTAATATCTAGTTTTCTATTTTATCATAATTACGCATCGTTTGCATTAACTTCATTTCAATTCGACAATCTCTTAGAACCGATAAGTTGTCGATAAACCGCGCTATTTTAATCTTCCTTTTTTCATTTCTCGTTGGTTCTGCAAATAATTTTATATATATATATATTTATGCTCATCAAATACCTGTCCGAACAGCTCGTAAATTTATCACTCGTTTCGCAGCTTTTCGCACACTTTAGTTACATTTTTTCTGTTTTTGTCAGATATATATATATTGTTTTTTTTTCCTTCATTGACTATGTACTTAGCATATTTTGGTTTTTTATCTACTTTTCAAGTAACACTCGTCTCTTGATTTTGTCTCTGCTGAATCGCCGCAAGATGCGAGGAGAGGGAGGGGGCAGCGAGCATTTTCTCCATCTCAATAAGCTGTGAATCATCAGTCCGCTCATTCTTATCCCGTCGACGATACTAAACGCTATCATCTGTAATCAAATGTAACATTTGTTAAACTTTATCAAAAGCGGATGAGGAGACGCAAAACAAAAATATTATCCATAATGAGATCAAACTTACCGTGATACCACCATTTTGTCTTCTTTGGATTTTTGTTGCATGTTTTCACGTAAAACGAATTATCGGGTGGCCTTTTCTACAAATAAAAGAGAAACGTTTTTATCTTTTCAAGCAATTTGGAACGATTTTGATAATAATGAATAACAATCCGCGATTAATTCGATATTCATCGACGGTAATTTTTTAATTAGTGATAATTGGATAATGTCTAATTTAATGATTAATTGAAAATAAATGAGTGGTTGATAACTATTATAGTTCGAACATATCAGGGAATTTACTCAAGTTCAATGTCTGATATGATTAATTCGAATATTTATTTTCCTTAACTCCCCCACCTTTTCTTTGCAGCTGCTCAGCATCGAAACGATGCTCAGACAAACACTTTGAACGCTAAGTGCCGGTGACCAGTCGTCAGTGAGAATCGACAAGCATATATGACCATTGCTGTAAACATGAGGATGAACAGGAATGTTGCCACCGATAAAAGTGACCTCGGGCGAGTCGAAAGGATATTTCGAGCTGAATTTGAACTGTAATTGAAATCTCTCGCCCTCGTACAGGGTACCCTTTGCCCCTTCCATATGAACGATCCATTGGGTCAAGTTTTGACCGGCTAATTCACCATCGACCTGAACTCCAGGCGGGGGCTCGCGTACCAGAGCCATCAGCTCCTTCTGTAAGCGACGCTAAGAACAAAAATCCAACAAGTCAGAAAAATGTACAGCTTTTATACTAATTATGATAATTAATTTGTAAATAAAATACAATAATACATTTAATTATCTACACACATCGCTTGGATATGAAAGTTTTATTCGTCCCAATCGTTTTTTGGAAGACAATGAATTTAAGCCTACTTTTTTTCATTTGCACATATTTCAACGGTGTTTATTTATAGCAATGTACAGTGATAAAGTAACAAAGCAAGAAATTGCAATATTTGAAAAACTGCCCATTCTAAACAATTGCTAGTGGCAATCTTCTTCAACTGGCAATAAAAACTGAATCCAATTTACACAGGAACCAACATTCATTTTTGCGTAAAGGAAGATTTTGCTTTTTTTCTTTTCGAAATATCAATTGACCTTTAAAATTACGCAAAATACTGACAAAGTGAATCATAAATATCGAAGCAACAGTTCCAATTGCTGATTCACAGTTTCTTGTAAACAAGGTAATATTCCAGGAAAAAGATGGAAACAGTGAATTGCATGATTGTTAGGTCAGATTCGCCAACTTTGCACTTTTCCTATTGGATTAACAATTTTGGAAAAAAGTGTATTAGATTTTTTGTCACCGACTAAGGAGTTATCTTATAGTTTTTGTAAAAACCTATCAAATTTTTTACATACGTTAGGTATTTGCGTAGGCCAATGACCAAAAATTTCATGCTTTGTAAATTAAAAAAGGGAAAAAATCATGGACCTTGTTTATTGCGGAGTTCGTGGTATACCGTAAGTTTTACTACTGTAAGCATTTATAACTAACTCGGTAGGTAAAGCATGACACTCCGATGTTTAATTTCAAAGATCAAATTTACTGATTTATGGATTTACTTACGGACCGCAGTAATTTTCTAATAGTTTGAACAATATTTTGTTTCTAGATTAATGAGCAGAGCGCAACCTTTTTTAATCCTTTCTTTCAATTTTGCACTTTCTTTCAAAGCAGTCTGCCTCAAAATCTACTAAAATTTCAAACTGTCAGTAGTATGCACACCACTATTGCATTTCTATGTTTATACTACCAAAGCGTCAAACTTTAAACAGATTCTATTAAGATTCGTACGATAGTTGTACGAGAATACAGAATTTTCCTGTCATTCTCAAAATGTTTTGTCAAAAGAGTGTATAATAAAATTGACTTTACTGCAACAAGCTATTTGCTTTATTCGGATCTCCAAAGAAATTGAAATTTAGATTTTGGGTAAAAAAACGAAATTGCCAACTAGTTCTGGCGAATCGATATTACATACTCGTCTCATTACATATTTTATTCTACGACCTAATGTTACTACAGATGTTGGGCGAATGCTTATATATTGGCAAAAAATGTTTGGATACTATTACAAATTTTTGATAAAGTTTATGATATTAGCTGATCGCGGGAAGATTCTTGGATCTTTGCAAACTATATCCGAAAATTTGTTAAAATATTTAGTGATAAGAGAAGACGAGGGTAAGAAAATATTTCGGGTGTAGAAGACTCACCTTTGACGGAGACATTGCCGCCATTGTCGTTAGACCGCTGACCATCGGAAAACATAACCATCTTTCGTTGCGGAAGACATTTCGTTGTTAGGTACTAAAAACTCGTTCTACTACGTGCGTCTCTGTTTTGGTTACGTTCAAATTTTCTCAGTATCTTTCGCTGTCTCTCACTCTTTGTCACTCTTGTTTTTTTTGTGCTCCGGAGAACAAAGAATTGTCTCACCGAGATTGACGTATCATTGTATTTCCGACTTTTCCGTTTTTTACAATTATTCGCGAAATTTTTCTTCGGCGCGAACGAATTATACGGGCAAGTTCAGAACTCACCAATGGTGTACTATTTTTTTTTCTTTCTTTTTTGTCCTACACAAGAACGGTCAAAGTAACTGCCCTAGTCACGATTCTTATTCTCCTCGATCTTTCTGCGAAAAACTTGACACAAACGTCGTGTCACTACATGTCCGACGGCGATGCGCACAATCCCCCGATTTGCCTGCAATGCATGCCGATTGGTCAAAAGCTACCAATGGCTGACCAGAAAACGAGGAAGTACGCTGATTGGTCCAGATTTGTCATGCAGATGGGAAGCGGAAAAATTCAAGCTTTTTAAACATAATTTGTTCAGAAGCATGAATTTTCAATTCTTGAGATACCAAATTATTATTCATAACCCGCACAAGTGAAGCACAGGGTATGAGTTAATTATAATGAATATAACAATATAAAGGATTTTATAATACCATCAATAAATACGTGTAAATAATTTTGAAAAATGTTTACAAAATGTTGAAAAAAACAGGAGCTTTTTTTCATCAAATTCCATACAATATTTAGTACACTTACCTGATAAAATTTAAATTTAAGAAATAAATATGGGAATCTATAGTAACAAAATTAATATAACGAGCTTCAATTTTCATCCACAATTTGTTTTAAAGGAACCCTAGAGATGTTCAAAATTCCATCATAAACAATATTCTAAGCATTTTTCTTTAGGATTGTGATGAAAACTTGCTGAAAAAATGATCCGACAGCGATATTGAATGGACACGGTTTAAATATTTGTTATTATTATCATTAAAAAAAAACATCTTGATCAACTTCATACTGATATTTCTTTTGTTTCTTTCTTCATTTATTTCATCGTTTCCGGTCGTCCTAAATGACCAAATCCTCACAACGATGAATAACATTATCGCAGAAATAGCGAATGAAGAAAACATTTCCGAGTCTTTTCTCCTGAGAAATATTGAGACTTCCGGCTGCAGTCTTGTCGAAACCCTCGAAAAAAATGTGAGTAGTACTTCAATCCTCCAGATTGACAAAACAACACGTCCAATGAAATTTCCTAATAAATTTTAACTAAAAAATAAACAATTGTTTAAAATAATGTTACTTAAATTTTAAGATTGGAGTACTTCGAGCTGAGGCTTCCCAAGTTGCGAATATAAATTCTCAATTGGAAACGAAACTTCGTTATTTCAATGAATTGTCGCAGTCTTTGACGTGCAAACTTCAATCTCTCGTTGCTCTCTCCGAATTGGACTGTGGCGATCGTGAAGCGATCAAAGAATTCGTTGAGCAGATAACTTTGTCCTGGCTTCATGCGAATAAAGAAGTAAATATATTAAAGTTAAAAATTAAAGTCTATTTGCTTAAAAATTGAACCTAATGCAATAGTAATATTGATTTTGATTTATATCGTTACAGAATGTTTTATATAGATTCCTTTCTTATTCCAGCTAGTCAAAGAATATGCTGGAATTCGTGTTGCCAGTCGTACAACGAATGGCGTACCATTAACAAGTATACTGAATAAAATAAAAAAGGAAGCCGCTGCTGTGAAAGTTTCACTACAAATAGGATCAGTGATTTACGATCAGGATTACGTATCCTGTGGTTACAAAATTTATGAAGAGATTTCTTTGATTCTAGAAAGTTTAGAACGCTGCGACGATAAGGTATACGATAATCCGAATATTAAACTATTCGTAATATTTTTAATCTATTTAGTAAATATTTAACACTTTCTGGCGTAGAAAAGCAAGTCAAATTTATTTCTAGTTCTCCTTTTCTCACTGTTTGATTTAGTGCCAACTTTTTTAACGAAACACAGCATCGAGCCATTTATTTTCTGTACCTTTGGTCTTAACGACATGCAAAGTTTGGATTTGATGGAATTGCAACTTTGAAAAAAAGCAGACGTAATTTGTAAATTTGCAAAATTTACTTGTCGTTAGTTTAAAAGTTTGGCAACTTAGAATCTAACAATATGTAATCCGTGACCATTCGCACAGTTATTGGGAAACCAAAGTATTGAATCCTGATGGTTGATGAAAGGATGGCGTTGCGAATGCGGTGAAAGTATCAGGAACCCATCTGCAAGTTTAAAAAAACATTTGTTATTTTCTGTAAAAAAAAATAGGTCCAACAGTATTTAGTGATATGCAGAACGACGCCATACCTGGTTGAGCTTTCGAGCACGATAGACGAGTTCGTGGCGAACACTGATTTCTTGCCAAGGAACGAACAGCAACGTGCGACTAAAGATTTCGTGGCGTTTCGATACGTGACAAAATTACTCACTGGCGAATTACTGGGCGAAGAAGCGACCAATCCTTGGCAAATATTGGCCGATAATGCACCGAGGAAACCCGTTTTTATAACTCTTAATAACAAACGAAAATTGAATATTCCAAGAATTTCTGGGAACAAGATTCAACGTAATTTATCTACTCTCCCAAACGTTAAATGCAAATAGTCACCCAAAAATTGTTTGCATTTATCAATCTATATTGACTTAGAATTAATATAAATTTCCTTTGATTATTTTTAAGAGAAGTGACTAATCCTTGGCAAATATTGGCCGATAATGCACCGAGGAAACCCGTTTTTATAACTCTTAATAACAAACGAAAATTGGATATTCCAAGAATTTCTGGGAACAAGATTCAACGTAATTTATCTACTCTCCCAAACGTTAAATGCAAATAGTCACCCAGAAATTGTTTGCATTTATCAATCTATATTGACTTAGAATTAATATAAACTTCCTTTGATTATTGTTAAGAGAAGTGACCAATCCTTGGCAAATATTGGCCAATAATGCACCGAGGAGACCCGTTTTTATAACTCTTAATAACAAACGAAAATTGAATATTTCAAGAATTTCTGGGAACAAGATTGAACGTAATTTATCTACTCTCCCAAACGTTAAATACAAATAGTCACCCAGAAATTGTTTGCATTTATCAATATATATTGACTTAGGATTAATATAAATTTTCTTTGATTATTGTTAAGAGAAGTGACCAATCCTTGGCAAATATTGGCCAATAATGCACCGAGGAAACCCGTTTTTATAACTCTTAATAACAAACGAAAATTGAATATTCCAAGAATTTCTGGGAACAAGATTCAACGTAATTTATCTACTCTCCAAAACGTTAAATGCAAATAGTCACCCAGAAATTGTTTGCATTTATCAATCTATATTGACTTAGGATTAATATAAATTTCCTTTGATTATTGTTAATTATCATTAATGTTAAAAAAGCTAACTATTAGTAAATATTGTTTGATTATGTTTTCTTCTTTTTCTTCAAGCAATAACCGAATAGTTTTTTTTTGATAGAATCACACTGGTCTTTATTTCGTTGAGACATGTGACTCTCAAGTGAATAGCATGTCGTCGTAATTCATCGTTAAAACAATAAACAATTCGATACTCTACAACATACGTCAATTTGTGAGATACGCTGTGTTTTTTTTTATACTGACGATAATTATTTATAATTATAATTAATTATGATACAGAGGAGGGCGTGAGTTTCAGGCGCGTATCTTCTTTTTAGCAGGTGGAAAAAAGCACGCCCGTTATACAATATTTTACAATTATACAAATATGTAATACGTCTAAGAAATCCGAGTATTGACAAATGCTATAACTGTAGAATGATCGAGATGACTTTTCGCGACAATCAGAAATTTCCCAGGAGCACCTATTGGACTTAATTGTTCCAATCGGGAATAAAGCAATCTTTCGAGAATGATCAAACGCGAATTTTCGTGGGTCAAGGTGACAAGGATTAAATTAAAAAATACCCTCGAGATCAGGCAAAACCGTTGGTGCGCCAACCCTTAGTGTTAAATCTCTTCGGCGCATGAAAGCTGGTGGCAAAATTGGTCGTCTTTCCTGTGGAGAAAAGAAAAACTACAATGTAATAAAGGCGGGATTGAAAAATATTATACACAATCTTTTGTTTCTCTGGTAAAACAGTCAAATTTCGCGCTGAAGCAGCCATATTGTTTAATACAAACAGTTGCCGTTAGGGTCGCATGCCAACATCATCGAATTCATCTATCCAATTTTTCATAAGTGATATTATTTGTTTTTAGATTAAATTCCAATCAGATCATTTAGATTACGTATATCTCAATATTGTGGAGAATTGTTCCTACGAAAGATCTCGGTGTTGAATGAATTTATGTGTGAATTGGTATATGTAATTCGTTAAGATTGTAAAATTGTTCAGAACGAACATTCATCCTTCATTTCCTCAGTTTTAGCGTAATATTAAGAACATAAGGAATTGCCAACTCACGGGTGGTCTTGGTCGTGGGATTTCCCCAGAATTTGTCGCCACCGGGGCCCAGCCCTTGTCGTTCAGGCACTTGTAGCAGATCTTCGATTCGCCAAGGCAACTGGCGTGATAAACGTGGCCGCAGCCAAAAAGAACGGTGTAATCGGCGCATTGAATCAAAATTTGTCGACACACCGGACAAATTTGTGATTTACTAGCACAGGCACGACCGGCGTCTCGCAGTGATTTCTTCAGAGTCTCGTGAAGCTCGAGACTCACCAATCTCGATGTTGTCTCGACGAGAATTTGTTCGTACCGCGAATGTGTCAGTACGCCGGTCAACAGTTGTCTTATATCCCCTATCGTTCCGCTCGTTGCCAGTGGATGCTTCAGTATTTGCTCGAGAACGGTCGAAAGCGCTGTCGTACCACTCAAAGTTTCCAATACTATTTTCAGGAGCTTTCCCCGTAATCTTTCAACTGTAAAAAATATAAAACGTAAGACTATTGTTCGTTTCAATAAATCGATTTAATTCAACGAGTCGAATGATCGATTCGTCGATTCGACTCGACAATACTATTCAATGATTGAATTCGATTGCTCGTACCACGTTGATTATTGTTTTCCGATTGCGGATGCAAAACTGCTTCAACGAGTGGCATCCAGTCGAGATTTCCTGCTGATCTCCGACACAATCCAGCTATTTGGGTAGTCGATTTCACAGCATCGTCATCCGGAACATCTTCTCGGTTGAACTAAAATAGAAGAATAAAAAGTAACTATTTAGCTATTATTTTTCACGAAAGATCAGCAATGTGATTGAATATCCGTCGACGATAAAATAGTGCCAATTTCCGAATCGTTCGATGACTTTTGAAATATCTCATTATCGACCAAGTCCGGCACACTATTTTACTGTCGCAAGACTCTCAAGTTCAGTGGATGATTCTCTTCTTCGTTGACAATACCATTTGCAATCGTTCGTGAAGTTCCCCGAGTAGCAAATCAAACGCCTCTTGATAATTGCCGAGTTTTTCAAGCATAACAGCTTCCGCCTCGCGATGACCATTCTCACGTACGATTCGCAGCGCCTCGTCGAGACGACAACCATGCTGAGAATTCATGTGACCAACGACTCTCTCGCGATCGTGTTGGCACATCAATGACAAAAAATGTTCCAACTGTTCGGTGCTCAATTCTAGTTTCATCTCGTCATCCTCGTCTTCGCGATACTTTGTGATATTGTACAAAGCCGAGAGAAGCGAATATTCCAACGACGTGTTTTCATTGCTCAGTCGATCCAGGATTTTTGAAAATTTGGTAGGCGCTCTCGTCGCGATCAGAGACGCGAGTCTCGATGCGTCGATCGTCACGAGTGCCGAAGCGTGAGCGAGTATGACATTTTGAAACTGCGAGGCTGCCAAATTTTCCAACCAGGTCCATATTTCATGATGACGAAATTCATCCGCAATCATGCATCGACAGACGGACGTCCAATCGTCACGGGCACTGTACAATAGTTCTGCCACTCTTAAACTGCAAAATGTAAAATTCATTTCAGTTGGACATTCGAACGAGTCGTTAGCTTGAAAATAATAAGAATATCTTTTGTAAACGATAAAAGTCAAAGAAGTAATCGTAATAACTATATTATTATTGTTAGCTTCATGCCATTGTTTTGTGACATTGAGTTTATACGTCCCTTCTTCACTTCCCGCTGAATTATAACTCCACTATTATATCATAATCCTCCACTTTCATATTCATAATTTGATTTTTTTTATCGATTTCATGATATTCCTTTTAAGTTTTTTTAGTTGAGTCAACGAAACTTACAAATTTGCCTTTTGCGCAAGATTCAGCAGCGCAATGTCCGTAATACCAACGAGCTTTTTGTTTTGCAGCAGTCGAAGAAGAGCAGTTTCACGCTCCACTTTGCGATCTCGAGTGACGTTCGTGGCGACATTGACAAAATGTTCACTGTCACCGGTAATAACTTGGACGAGACGATTCAAAACGCTTGATTCGAGACTGACATTGTCCTCGGCCACCTCATTGGCTACAAAAACGAGAACAGTTGCTTTCTGGTCGTTGGCGAGATAATCCGGGTTTTCCGGACTGAGCGGTGTCGTTGGAACAACGATGCCGAGTAAAATATCGACGAGTCGTTGACGCTGTCGCAGACCCATTTCTGTCTTGAATTCTGGCTCTTGAAAAGCGATCGCGACGACGTCGAGAAAACCGCGGGCATCGAAACGTAAGAGAGTACGTAGATAGGGATATTGTCTCTCGGAGTCACTGGCAAGACTGGAATGTTGAGAGAGTAGCGCTCCGAGCACTTCGGCTTTGGCACGCTGCGGCAGACCATGCGGTAATTCTCCACGTGGGAAACCACGACCGGCTAAGCAACAGCTCGCGTAAACCAGAAGCGCGTTGCCGAGTTTGATGCAATCACGTGGCAGAGATTCCTTCCATGTTGAATTTGCGAGGAAAGTCTGAAGGAGAGGAACCAGCTGGTGTATGGGCGCTGTAAAATCACTCAGCGCCGACGTCTGAAGATGAATCAGAGCCTCCCACAAACAACGTTGCCTGCAGATCGTCGTTACCTGGAAATTATTTTTATTGTACATTTTAGTTCCGCATCTTTCAAGTTTTACAGATTCTAGATTGCTTACAAACGAATGCACTGATTTGTTTTCATATTTGGTTTGATGTTAGAAATTGCACAAAGAAATCCTAACTGTAGATGCGTTACAAATTATATAAAAACATGAATGTTTCCAATTCTCACCTGATGAATGTCCAAACAATCGACTTCGAGCAAGACCACGATAGCTTGAAGCGAGTCCATGCGTTCTTCGTGATCGTATAGACAGACTAGCTGTTGCGCTATGAGTGGTGGCAACCGAGGTGGAAGACTGCCATCAAGAAGCGGGGCTTCCAGCGCTCTGAGATAGCTGGCCTTGAGACCCTCAGACTCGGAGACATAATCCCACAGTTTGCCGAAGAGCAATTCCGTGTTTTCCAATTGCACGCAATAATCGACGCATGTCGTTACTATCTCACAATCGGTCGTATCCTCGATTGAACACTGATTCAATTCGTCCATGTATTGTATCAGCACCTGGCAAACTTTGTCACGAGCTATCTGTTTTCTACGTTGCTTCGAACCTCGAAGACCTACAACCGCTTTGCCCTTGTCCTGGTAGAATGACAGTCCGAGTGCCAAAGCTTCGGGGAAACGCCGCTAGTACAAAAATTAATTATTTTCAAGTACGAACGCTGATTGCGAGAAGATGGGCAATTTTCGAGCGAGCCAACCTTCTGGGAACAATACGAGTGAGCTTTGCAAATTTCAAATCACTGATTAGAGTAACATGTGAGTAATGCGAACATTTATCTCGATAGTGACTGACTCGATGATGAGTGTACAGCGAGTCTTTTTTTTTTTAGAATGAAAGAATCTACAAACGTTTGGATTGTCTATTTCTAGACATCGAGCTCTTCGAGAGACTCAGATGTTCTCACCAATTTCGTAGTGGATATAGAAAGTTGCGATGCTCGAGGATTATCTAATCAGAATTATTATTTCATTTTCAATTGTCTTGTATGACTAGAAATATTTACCTGCATCGTCAGGTGGCGCAATCTTTCAGTCCACGTTCTGATGCAAACTGCGTGTAAGCTTTTGGTACCGAGCAACAGCAATTGGGTTCCGAAAGTTATGACTGTATTGTAACAAGCTCGTTCACCAGCTAGAGCCATTGCCTGAAAGAACAATATATGAGCGTGACAATTTTAAGAGTTCAGCGCATTGACTGTAATCTTATAAAGTTACAGACTATAAATGGGTCGCTTGAAACTAATAATTTTGGTTCTCACGGATTGAAAGCTTTTGAGATTGAGAGTTAGCAGCTAAAAGATAAGAAACTAGTTAAATCTTAGAGCCGAAAAATTTAGAACATACGAAGGTTAGAATATTAAGAAAGTAGGTCGACTATAATTTACCTTGGAAACGTTCCCTCCGGTGGAGAGACCTTTAAAGTGACTCGATGCGTAAGATATACCGACTCGACTCATATCCAGAGTCTCTAGATTATCCTGCGTTCTTACGTCGAGAAGATGCAATCGCTCCTGAGTGTCGAGAATAGCAAGAGACCGGGCATTGAGCCATCTCAGATTACTTATGGTGTATGATAGGACGACCCTTCGAAGCGGCGATAGCCTGACCCGTGAACCAGCTTCGGAACAGACCTATGAAAAATGCAAAAGATATTTTGAGATGAGAATTTTTACGACAATATTCATAATACGTTCAAAACGTATAGAGATTGTTCAGTCCTAAAATCAACGACACCGCAACAATTTGGAACAGATTCAAGGTATCGTCTTTCCATTTTGTACCTGATAAAAATGAACTGTCATGTCCCTGGCCAATGCAAGGACAGGATCAATAACCCTCGTAGCATCGGCTGCCTGTATGACGACCAGTTGCCACGAGACTTGCGGCGGTGCTATGCAAGGTCCACTCAATGGATGTGTGAGAACGACGCGCATTCGCGGTCGTATGCAAACAACGATCACCTTGGAGAGTGTCGCCAGAGCCACTAGAGTGTAATTTTTTAAGGGATGAGTAGGCAGGTGATTGATGAGAAGAGGCTCGAGGGTGCAAACTTCGCCACGGGATCCACTGAACAAGCATTTGCTGTCACAGCCACGAACACCCATGACACGAGTGAAACTAAGTTCGAATACGGAACCACCGCTGTCGCTGCAGAGAGCGAGAGTTGGAGAATCTGTGAACTGTGACAAAAAAACATATTCGTTTACTATGACAGAAATGTGTCGACGAAATTGGATCTTAGAAAGCCCATGAAGGTTCTTCGTATAAATTATTATCATTCAAAGATTCAAGATATCGAAAATTCTTCAAGATAGATTTTAACGAAATTTAGGTCGATTTACTTTGACGTGAAGCACCGCGTTTCCAGGTGGATGAACCTCGGTGAGTGTTCGTAAAACTTTCCCGTTTGAACTGTCGATCATGAGAATATGTCCTCGCGCAAAACCCGTAAGAACTCTGCTACCGTCATGATTGAAGCACAGAGCTGATACGGAGCCCTGATGACGTGCTTCTTGATCGCACCAGCGCAATGTTTGTGTCGAATCGAAACCAAGAACAAGCCCGTGACTGGTGCCAATCACTATCATATTACCTCCAGCTGCTACGGCACTTGCGAGTCCGGCATTGACTCTTTCCTGAATAAGAAAATGGATTGTTAATAGGATCACAGGATTTTTCTAACTTAAAACGAAGTAAAAACGATACTGATAATAAAGAAAAAATGGCTGAGAAGGAATTCGATAATTTTGTTTATAGGACCAGCAAATACAAATAATAAATATCTCTTACAATTTTCTAGTCCTCTTAAGACAGAGTTTGTCAAATTATAGTTCCCTTTGAGACCGGGGGATGTAACTATAAGACGTGGTTCATAACTTCTCTAGTGCAGCATAATTAATCGAGATGAAATGTAGTCGGTAGTTTTTACCATGATTCAACGTTGGATAATGTGAATTACACGCCAGTCTATTGTACCGTACTAAAGAATTTGCGAATTCTATTTTCACTGTGGTCGGAGCAAATAATACTTGAAAAACAGAACTCTTAAAGACGAGTTGCAACCCTGTCTCTATATATGTTTCTTTTAATCAATTACGCGTGCAGTTTTAAAATGCTTACGCTCGCAGAGACGATCTGGGCAGATATGCCTTTGAGTATAACGTGCCTGAGAATTGCCCCGGTTGGTGGTAACTGCGGAGGCCTCAGGCCTCTGCTCAGAGAATTGAGCGACAATAGACTGCCGACACTAGCAGTCTCGCTGCCACCGATTTGGTCCATTGAGACGGCTCCGAGGCAATCGTCGTCGGTTCCGGACAAGGAACCACAGTCGAGTTCCGTGAGGATGCTTTCGAGCGACGGTAGCTCGTCGACCGCTGGTATACCGTACTCGGCATCGTCGAGCTGTATAAAGTTTGAATCATTGATCATCTGATTGTTTTAAATGTAATTATCAACATACAGTTGACTCTTGATTGTAGAATATGGTAGTTCTATATTTCAAGTCAGAATCAATATTAAGGTATACATATTCAATTTTTACTTTTAATCAAAGTCTATTTGATAATGTACTGATTATTCTAAGACCAAGTGCGGGCTTTTAGGCAACTACCTGGACACAGGAAACACCTAGGTACCTTGTATGTCGGTATAAGCAAAACGTTTTCGTTAAGTTGTCCTGCAATGAATATTGGCCAATTTATTAATTCACAAAGTTTGAAAGTTTATGGTAGAGTGATCAATCAAAATTGTTATCTCTTACCGTGTCAACTCATCTTTGTTTTGTTAATAATTATATTGCCAACATATAAAAAAAAGAAGCAATAATCAGTAAAAAAAGAAAGTTTTGCAGGGACCGCAAATCCCCACTTCTAGCATTTATTAATAGAGTTCAAACTTTCAAATTTTGTCAATTAATATCTCGACTGGTTTTCATTGTAGGATAGTTTAAAAAGGAAATGTTTTTGCTTGTACGCTTATACGCTTGTATAATACCAACTACCCAGGTTTTTTCTGTGTCCAAATTGTAACCTAAGACTCTGTGCATGTACATCCGAGGCACATGTCAGTGTTGCTAAACTGGAAGTAATTTAATGCACTAATATAATTACTTACTCATCGCACATGAAGTATGTAAAACAAGAAAGTATTGTAATGCAAAAAAAGCATGTTTGCGAGTCAATCTGTCCACTTGGCAGTCTGCTAATTGAAGGTAGAATAACTTTTGACAGAGCTTGCAGATTAGAAATGTATGTGTCATGCATACTCTACCATGGACAGTGAGTTTTTTTGTGGAAATGCAATAGAATCGCATAACTCCTTCTCGTACTTTACCTGCAAATGTCAAAAAAT
Source organism: Netelia fuscicornis (assembly GCA_946811545.1). Taxonomy (NCBI): domain Eukaryota; kingdom Metazoa; phylum Arthropoda; class Insecta; order Hymenoptera; family Ichneumonidae; genus Netelia; species Netelia fuscicornis. The sequence continues at coordinate 13,554,952 of OX328014.1, read as the reverse complement.
AAAAACTTAATTAATAATTACTTTTTGTTCTGTAAATTACTTATAATCTTACACTATTGGTAGGTATGATAAGATACTCGCAATGTGTTAATTTCACAAACCACATTGTTTCTTTAATGTACAATGTAATATAATTTATTAAAGTTTTAGAATTGGTTTCCGTTTAGAATAAACTGTCCAAGTTGAATTTTGTTTTCTGTTATCTACAATTTCGGCGCAACATACAGAGATTATTGTGAGAAAAAAGAAAGAAAATTAAATAAATTGCATTTTTGCATTTAACGATAAATGAATATTGACATTTTTTTCAATTCCCACAGGTTTTATGAAAATATTTATCTTGTGGGCCAACTTTAATTATTAAGTCCCATGGAAAAAAATAGTTTTCCTTATAAAAATCACTTATTAATTGTGAATTTTCCAATAAAGTAAGGTTACTTTCAAAGAGAAAGCCGTTATCTACTTTGTACAGATTTATATTGGTCGTTTCTTCAAAGCTCTACAAACATATAATAGTATAGCAAATTAATTTAGAAATACGACCACTGATGAGATATGGATAATCGAAAATTCAAAAAGTTACTACGAAAACCGGTGGAGGGGATGAACCATTATTTCAAATTTTCTCATTGACATTTTCCAGTGTTTTGTTTAAATATAAAAACTGTGAGAACGATAACCTGCACGATGTGTTCAATTGTTATGAGCCGAGAAGCATCGAATTCAATAGTGTCAATATGTTTTTGATCTCGTGCCTAACATAAAAAGTTCTTTTACTTCGTATCGACGAATAGTCTCACCTCTTCGATGTCCAAATTAATTGCGTCGGCGGCGAGATTTTCCTGGGATCCGAGGTCCGATCCAAACCCATTTTCAGCCATTTTTGTTCCACCTGTCAATCCCACTAAGACAGCTGATAAAGAGGCACAGGGGACAGTAAACACGCGCGCGTCTTATCGCACAATTATCGTTGACCGATAGCTGATTCCCGAGTTCTCTTATTTTTTTTGCATCGACTGACATTGCGGTAAACATCCAAGTCTCATCTTTAATTATATTAATATCCATATATATCGATGATATTCTCTTATATCGAGGCAAATGTAAAACAAACTCGGTCGATAACGAGCGTTTTTGTAGAGCGCGGGACGTTTCTGCAATAAAATAGCACAGATTATTAAAGCATATACGTGTTAACTCTGATTCCGTAATAATTTGCATTTGCTTGGAAACATCCGTCTAAGAAATAAACGTTTAAAAAATTCTATTTATCTTGTATTCATCGAACTTCTTCATTGTGTTAATTAATCGTCAAGTTTATTTTCCGTTTTAAAAGTACCGCGCAGCAGTAGTACCGCCATCTGTGCTTACTTAGGCGAATGTGAATTCAGTGTCCATATTCTTCCTACTTTTCGTAGTTTTCCCCAGTTCTCACAGATGGCAGTAACATAACTGTCACAATTTTCGAATTTGAAGAAATCTCCCAAACATTATACTTTATCAATTAATTTCACTTCAAACCAATTACTGTGTCGTTGTGAACGAAATATGCAGTATAGAAAATTCGATTCGAAAATATTAACAAGATTTTCAATTAATTATTCTCCCGATCAGACGATACTACTTTTATCATATAAAACTTCTATATCTCATTTCAACTTGTTAACCTAGAAATATGTTTTCAAAATATTGAACGAGTATCGATTAAACGTAATTACGAGTGCAATCTTATTTCATTGTCACATCAAAGATGTTTGTAATAATATAATTTTAACCTAAGTTAGGCAGACATTATAAAATGATGAATTTTTTTATTCAGTCATGTTCACTGTAAAAATAATTAACGATGTCGTTTATAATAATTTTCAGGTAAACACACGAATTCAACATCCAAAATGCGACAGCTTTGGCCATTCATATCTTGGATTGATAGTCGATGGCGAATCCGTATCCCTGACAACCAGGCAATGTTTGGGTTTTTCTGTGAAAAATACTGGTGATCCAACTAATTGTAAGGAAACTTTGTCAAAACGAGAGGCAAAGGTCGATTAAACGCACAATAAAATAGCGATGGTAATAAGAATCCTGGAACATTCAGCTTACACCATCATGTGAGTATAAACACCGTATTGCCAAGTGGTAGCAATATCTACCTTGTATATAATATCCAACCGATATTTTCATTTGTAATACCAAACACAATCATTCCAATTTCCATGACGACTGCAACATATTAATTTCTAATTAATTAAGCGCACTGTGTGAAATTCTATTTATGAAAATTGGAAAATAAATCAAAGACAAATCAATTTAACTTTCTATTAAGAAATTACATATATACTTTCTTGGTTTATTTATAAAATTCTTATTTCTCTTATGAGAAATAAAAAATTTTGATAGGATTGACAGAAATTGGGCGATAACAAAACAAATAATTCGACTTGTGAAAATTTCTTTTTTACACAGAGTACATTGTGAAATTACACGAATCATTGATGTCGCGAATCGTCGTAAAAAAGTTTTGTTGTATAATTGCTAATAAGAATTCCATAAGAATTTCGTCGTTCAGGGAGCTTCTGGCATATATGACGAGTAAATTACAGTCAGCTCCTCTTCGTCCCCTACTTATATAATTATTATTACGTGGTACGACGAAAAGTCTAGAGAGGCGCACGAAGGATGGAGAAAAGGGTTGCGTGTTTCGTGCACGCGATAGCAATAACTATTAGTAAGAAATATATGCAGCAGGTTTGTGAGTATTACAGAGTTTAGCTTGGGTGAGACGAGAGAAGGGAAATTGGGAGCAAGGAAGAAACATTTCTGTTCGTGTTTCGATTAATATTGCAATTATTATTGTACATTTTTTTTATTAATCGAACTATAGTCTGTTTATTAATTAATAATATAAAATGTATCAATTGTAAATAATATATTACAAGATAAAAATTATTATTATAATTAATATTGTAACCTATTATTGTTAGTGATAAAATACAAAAATCATAATTAATTCATCGCACATAATTACATGATTATTAGTACACAATGCATTAGAATTAATGGGAATATTAATTATGAAACTAATATTTCCAATGTGTATGTATCAATTTTGCTTCTTTTTTTTACAAATTACACTTTTTGATCCATTGAATGAATTTTAATCGAGTTACATCAAATATTACAATATTTAATTAAAAATACAAAATTAATCCGACCGATTATTAAACCGGTTATCTATGTATTGTGCTATAATGTGTGAAATAGTACATATAAAATCCAAAGGAGTTGAAACGGGCCAACACGAATAGGGGTGCCACACGTTACATAATTTATGTTTAAAGCTTTTCCTCGAATTCACGAGATCGTGAATCAACACGGTTGGACGACAGATATCTCTCTCTATATAGAATAAGAAGATCTTGCCGCTACTGTCGTAATCTTCACGATTTTTTGAAGTCTATATACCGGGTGTCCCTGACTTTAAAAGGATGTGTAATATAGGGGGTAGCCCATTTAACATGGAATGGAGAATTTATTGGTTGTCCTGCCGTGGGTACGCGTCCTATAATACGTGGATAAACAGAAAAATCGACAATATACTGGGTGTCCTGTTTTCATCAGCTAAAGAAATACATAAAGTGGCCTCGCCTTTTAAGAGATGAACACAATATACTGGGTGTCCTATTTTCGTTAGCTAACAAACATACATAGGGGGGCCTCGATTTTAAGAGATGAGCACAATATACCGGGTGTCCTAGTTTGATTAGTTAAAGAAATACATGGGGTAGCACCGCTTTTAAGTGATAAATACAATATACCGGGTGTTCCATTTTCATCAGCTAAAGAAATAGATGGGGCGGCCTCGCTTTTAAGTAACAAACACAATATACCGTGTGTCCTATTTTCGTTAGCTAACAAAAATACATAGGGTGGCCTCGATTTTAAGAGATGATACGCAATATACCGGGTGTCCTAGTTTGATTACCTAAAGAAATAGATAGGGTGGCCTCGCTTTTAAGCGATAAATACAATATACCGGGTGTCCAATTTTAATTGACTAAAGACATACATAGGGTGGCCTCGCTTTTAAGAGATGAAACGCAATATACCGGGTGTCCTAGTTTGATTACCTAAAGAAATACATAGGGTGTTACTATTTTAAGAGTTTAAAAGGCATATGCAAAAATGTCCCATTTTTAAATCTTAAGAATTACATGGGGTAACGATATTTTTAAGCGATCAATAATATACTATCCTGTCCTATCTTAAACTAATAAAAAAACTAACCATTACACGTGGCATCTCCATTTTTGAAGGTCGAACAATATACCAGATGTCCCATTTTAAAAAACTGACGATTACATCCCTTATCCTCGATTTGAAAATTCGTGACAAATGGTACCCAGTTAACTATCTTGTAATAAAACATAAAATATACCGGGTGTCCCACAGGCCTTAATTCGAGTTTATTTAAATCCAACGTAAACTTTCCTTCATCGAAATTTTGTACAGCAATTTTCTTCCATTGCCTCAATTTGTCTAATTCCCAACGATCGATTTGAGATATGAATTAATAAATCAGTCTTGACGAATAACGTTCGCCGAGTGAATTATTTTTAACTTAACTTCTTCCTTACGTATTAATATATAGAAGGTTTCGATTTTCGTTGTACATAAATCGAGACCAGACGAGCGACAACGTTTCTTCTCCATTTCACTATAATTATTTTGCTCCACTGTATGTACTTTAACTTTGGTATGCTTCATGTATAACATTTATCGGTGTACGAGGGACATGGAGAGAGCCAGCAAGAGAGTCGCGTGTCCCGGTGTTTCTTGCCTCGATGTCACCACGGTTTCCTCCTCGACCAAGACTATATAAGCTCCTCGGTTTACACGCTAAAATCAGTTTCGGTATTACCGCGATGAGAGCTCGTCATCGGGCCTGCAATTCTCATTCTTACTTTATAAGAAGAATCGACGATTTTTAACTCGATCAAATGGATTAATTAAATTCACGAAATATCAATTATGTTTATTAATAAAAAAATTAATAAAATCTCATTTTATTCGATTCGTGATTTTTTTTATCAATTATAATATCGTTAATTGCAACGACGATTTTAATTCTAATCGACTGAAGATTGTTCTGTTATAAGTTATAAAAAAATTGAACGTTTGGAAGGAACAATTTTTTATAAATAGCAAGAGTAGAGATTTGAATTTCCCGCTTTTTTTTAAATTCGTCGAGATTCTTGGCAAATATATCCGGGCGCCAAATTCAATTTGATTTAATATCACGAAACTCGATGCGATTAATAAGATTTTATTTCGTTTAATTAGAACATTTCGCATTGTTCAATTAAACCTGGTTGATTAGATCGATGAAGTATTTTTTATCGACCATAAGTTCATAAGTTAAAAAACAAGATCTTCATCAGTGAAATAATAAGACAAAAACAAAAAAACACCAAAATGTTGCGGAAAAGAGGGGTGGGCAAAATTGGAAAAAATAAATTTCCCTAATTATTATGATTGTTAAGATTATTAACATGACTTTTCTTAAATTGCCATCGTTTAGGCTGGATTGAGCAAGGGACGAAAGATGGCAAAGAAAAATACTCCGGCAGCTCTGCAGACAGAAGTCTCCACGGATGAGGAATGGGCAAGGATATTGAAGAGGAAAGGATTAGTTGGTAAGGAAACAATCATCACTGTCTATTCGTTTTAAAAAACATGACAAAGTCTAACGATCATTCTCCATGAAATAATTGTATTTTTCTATTTTTTGTTTGCCACGGGGTGTCCTAGTTGTGGATATTTATTCAGAGTGGAGCGGTCCTTGCAGCGGTATGGTCAGCATTCTTAAGAAGATCAAGATGGAAATCGGTGGTGACTTGCTGAGTTATGCGATGGTAACATTGAATTGGAATAAATATAGGTATAAGAATCAATCTCACTATTATTAACCCTTTGAGACCTGAGTACTTCCAAGCTTATGTGGTCCGCAGACGCATATATGCGTCCTTAGAGCTGAAAGGGTTAAACAATAGCATCGAAGGCAACATAAAAGCTCACAATCTTGCATGGCAAAGCCTACAATCACCCGGGCAACCGTGCCACGTAGGAGTGTCAATGAGAATTATAGACGACGTCCTCTGTAAGAAGGCTGACGATTTGATCGCCGAATCATGGAGGGGGATCAGGGGATTACGACACTCGAAAACAATGCTTAAGAAGCCTTCCTGTAAGCTAGCAGGCCAGGTGGTAGGACTGAGCCGGATGGACCTCAGGTGCATCACGGGCTTGCTCAAGGGTTACTGGTTTACGAAGGCAAACATGAGCCGAATAGAGCTGAGCCAAGAGGCGCTATGCCCCAGATTCAATCTGGCGGATGAGACGCCTCTACACATTATCGCCCTCTGCACAGCCTTGAATGATGTGAGATTCCAAGTTTTTGGGGCAATGGGCCTGGTCAATACAGAGGTAGAGGACCTGGGCATCCGAAACCTCCTGCTCTTTGGGGAGAGGGTGGGCCTCAGGACCCCCATCCTCGGAATAAAATTGCGGTGCCCTCAGGGCTCGTGCACAATTGCCAACAATGGCTCGATGAACCGAGTCCGCCAGCAAACTACAAACAAACTACTATTATTAAATGACGATGGATTTATGGTTTTTATTGAATTTTCTGTATTTAGGCAAAGTGCGACAATATTAGTGCTCTGGAAAGATTTCGTGGCAGGAGCGAGCCCATCTGGATGTTTATTCACGTAAATATAAACGATTTGTTTTATACAAAGGAAGTAATGGATATTTCTTTCTTTTTTTCGATCCAGTCGATATGTTTGATAGTATTGATACAATCGATATTATTGTTTTATTCGATATATGATGTTTGATGTTTTATTGTTAGATTTATTTACTTCTCATCTTCTAGAATGGACAGATGGTAAATTTGATGTTCGGTGCTTATTGTCCAGAACTTCAGAAAATGCTGACCGACGAATTGAAGAGAGTCCAGAACGACGAGCCTCACGAGTTAGGGGCTTGATCAAATTTGTATCTTTATTATTAATTAAATTAATAATTAATTACATTATATATACTTGCATGCATTTGTTTTCTAACGTACGATACATTGCAGATTTTGCATTGCCGTCTGCGAGAGAAGTCCCGAGGAGGAAAAACGTCTGAAGATACTCGAGGAAGAAAGGACGGCAAAGGAGGCCGCGAAAAAGGCTCAGAAAGGTAAAAGAAGCGAAGAATTTTTTGTTTTTTAGTTTTCCGAATTCTGCAAATAAAAATTAATTTTTTCTCGCCAAGTTATAGTTGACAAATTAATAAGAATGTAAACAAATATAGAGGCTGAGATAAAAGCAAAGTACGAGGCGGAAATGTTGCACTTTACGACTTCGCTGCAGGAAGAGACATTCCTTTTGCTCTACCCTTGGGTATTTAAGGACGAGGAAGGACACAAACGTGACAAATATTCCAGTCCACCGTACGTCGAGCTCGTTGAAAGTATTTTGCCTGGGAATTACACCATTTCCCAAGAACTTCGGAAACGCCTGGACGAGGAGACAGTATCAAAATTATTTGTCGAGGTAAAAGTAAAAAAGAAAAATATTGATTTCTTTCCTCGAAAGGAACAAGAATCTATCATTCTTATCCAACGTTATTCCGTTTAGTCCGATTGGGAGATAAACGAGAACGCGAAGAAATTACTCATGGATGGAAGATGCATGTTCATGAGACTCAAGGTCAGCGATAAGAGACCGGAAATGGACGTTGAAAAGTATCTTCTCAGTCTGTTGTTCGGCGAGGCGAGACTTCCGTCTGTCGAAGAAAAAATTCAAGAAGGATGGTTAGTATTAAACAATTCACTATTTTATTATTAAATATTTCATCGAGAAAGCGACGTTTTAGTTTTTGTTAATGTACAAACGATAAACGGCACGCTCATGATTTCTTCCAGTCTGGCTTTAGATTTTCACAGAATTTCCTAATTATCGATTACCTAAAATTCCAAAAGAAGTAATCATTTTGAACTCGTACAACTGTAAGTAAAAATAAGTCCATGATTATAAACATAATGAAAGAAAGAGAACAATATGAAAAAGATACAACGCTGCGACCTAGCAAAGGATGCAAAGAAGAAATTATAACGTCTCAAAGCCCAGAAATGTGGAGCAAAATGATTTTTGTATTCAAGCTTTTTTATCACTGGTGCCAAGATTCTTGGACAATTATTTCCAACGTACTCTCTTCAACGTTATTAAAAATAACACTCTCGAGAATCCACTCCACGAGCTAACAACTCCGTGCCGAGGGTCGTCGCCTAATAACCTGACTTCCGGTTCTTATCTCACATCGCACGTTTCTCTCTTCTCAGTTTTGCAGAACGTCATCGACCCGGTTTTCTTCCTAGCGATAAAGAGTCAACGGAATTTCCTTTGGTCTGGGCACCACCGAATCCTCGCAGCAAGGCAACGATCTTCCGTATTATTTTCCGGAAGTACATCGAATCGACGTTTCCGGTAATAAAACACAATTTTATAACATGAGAATAGATTATTAAAAAAAAGAATAAGGCGATGTTTGAAGGATAAAGTTATAGACGTTTGTAAAATTAAAAAATAAACCTTACATTTATTTTCTAGCTCGCAGGGTTGTCAAAGTTTCATGGACCGCATGAAATTTTCATCGTCGATATAAAAAAAGGTTTTTGTTATCACGGAGTAATTTATTGTTCTTTTTTAGTACGAGGACAAAACAGCAAAAGCTCCGATAATCGTGTTCAAGTACGATAGTACGAGGCGTAACGAGTTGAAAGTTGTACTGGAAATTCAAGAATCGGAAGTTGTGAATTTTGGAATTTTTGAGAGGGACAAACCACCCGAGGCTAAAATTATAGCAAACAGCGTCGACGAATTCGACGACCAAGTGGAAGAAAAAACTGGGTAATGCTCGCTTCAGTTTTAATTTTGTTTGCTATAAATGACAAACGTGTTAAGGTAGTCCTATCGTTGGGTTTGGGATTAAAATTTTATTCCCATTTTTTCTCACATTGGAAGTGGACCAAGCGTTAAAGTTTATTAAGAAAAGTTGTTGCAAATCGACTAAAGAACAACATACTCAAAATTCAAATTGATCCTACGGAAAGTTTATTTGTTATATAATAAACAAAATCATGAATTTTGTTTCCATAAGATTTGTTATAAAAACTAATCGAAGCTTCTTTGATGTCATATAAAAATGTGTGCAAAATTTCAACAGGCTTCATCGACCGAATGATCGAGATACTCGTTGTATAATGTTGCGATATTTAACACGGGCTCTTATGGGAGATTGCGAAAAGTGACGATTTTCAAGAATAAATATCGTGATTTTTGAGTCGATAAAGGCCCCTGAAATTTTACACACATATACGTATGACATCAAAGAACGTTTCTGCAAATTTTCAGTGAAATCTAACGGAAACGCTGTAACGATAGGACTACCTTAAAAAAAATGTAAATAGATTTTTTTAGTAAACGACAAATTTTCCAATAAATAATTGATTTGAAACAATGTAATTTTTACAGATACGAAGCTTTTGTTTGCGTCGTGAGAAAAATTGGATCGGAGGCGTTTCTAACGTTTGCTGGTATCGGACCTTATCACGTTAGTGAAAATCCTGAGACAGCGATCGAGGAAGCAAAAATGTATTTTCCAGACGTCGGTTGCATGGACGATGGTGGTTCGGACGATGAGGAAAAGCCTGATGATTCCGAGGGTAACGGTGACGCCGAGACAGTCCAAAATCCAACGGGGGAACAAGTAGAAATTTCTCAACTATTTTCTTCTTGTTTTTATGAGTTTACCTTGGTAATGGTTTGTCGAACGATATTTCGTTACTTGAACTTTCATGTCAATCGGATGTTCCCTATAAAAAGCTTATAAAAATGAGTTTTCATTTTTTAAGCGTTTGCATGTATTGCGACAATATTATGAACCTTGTTCACGACTTTACAGGCATCATTATTCGAGAAACAATACGTATGAAAACTTGTTCATAGAGAATTGTGCGAGCGCCAAAGATCTGTAGAAAAAATATCATCGGACAAGCCATTATCTAGTAAATTTTTTTTTTCTGATTTGGAAGATGTTTCAAGATTAATTAGCGAGTAATTTTCTAATTTTGGCAATTTGTTTTTATGCTGCTGCGACAGGAAGGAAAATAAGAAGGCTGAATAATAAAAAATGCATTAATCATCAATTTCATTATTCATTTTCCCAATTTATCTCGCTTACAAAGGCTCGATTCGTCGAGACGGTGATGTATCGACGGAACAACACGTAAAAAAACAGGAAATTCGGGCGAATGAACAACAAAGCCGATTGTGTTGGATGTTGAACTTTTTTACTTCTTGTAACCGCAGCTGCGCCTGCGTCCTCTCGCTCTCTCGAATTTGCGTCCCTTGGAGCGCACCAATGGCTTGGTGTGCGAGTGAGGAACACCAGGAGCTGGACCAAAGTGTTTGACAGCTTCACGGGCCTTACGACGTCCTTGCATCAAAACTGTTTTCGTTCCGGTCGGTGCTCGCAGAGCCAACTGATCGAAGGTTATTATTTCACCACCAGCTTTCAGGATTCGTCCTCTGGCCTTCTCTGTTACTCGCAGAGCGCAGACCTAATGATAAATTCATTTCAATCTTTTTATTAAGGCAAAACAAAAATGTGATACACAATAAAAGTAAAAAATATTGACCTCCCCTACCATGCCAATTTCTTGAAGAATATTTAATTTAATGAGAATTTAATGTTCAACTCTACAAAAACCAATCACAAAGACAATTTTCTGTGAATGATCAAGATGTATCAGCCAATATAATTGCCTTATCGCAAGTTTCTCTGAGGCAGAATAGGAAGGCTGAGTTTTTCTTTTTACTATAGCGAACGTTCAAATTGAATCAATCTATTTAAAAAATTGACACAGAGTGCGGTCCGCAAAAACCATCCCTTTTCAGAAAACTATTTAGAAATTGTTCTGTTTCATTCTTCGACTTTTCCAAAAATTTTAATTACAAGCGCTCACCGTCAACTTGGGGACTTCGAAGATTCTCGCATCATCGGTGATTGTACCGACCACAACTGCAATACAGTTTTCACGGTTGGGCTTCTTCATAAATCTTGTGACACGAGCAAGAGAAATTGGTGGCCGATTGATCTTGCTCATGAAAAGACGTTTGAGAATGATCTTGTTGAATTTGGCATTGGTACGCCTTGCCAAAAAGCGGTAAAGCTACAATATGGAATAAAAGAAGAAAAGATTCATTAACGATTTTCATAATGTTTTGCTGATTAATCTGGTCGTTGGTAGTTTCACTGGAAAGAAAGCATGAAAAATGTGTCGACCATAATAATTGACTAGTGGAAAGAAATCTGCTAGTCAGAATAGGAAAGTCGACTATCAACTTTAATATAGCGAACGTTCAAATTGGAGCAGTCCATATGTAAAAAACTGACACAGAGTGCGGTTCGCAAATGATTTCGGTAAAGTGAACCTCTTAAAGTGAGGTAAACTTCTTAAAGTGAGGTTATAATCGTAGTATATTATTCGAGTCGATCACAATATGTTCAAGCCTGAGAAAACGAGAAAATACTTTTATGACATTTTGTGAAATTGATGAATATAATTTGCAGAACAAAACGTTCGATATATACAATTATTATTAATAATAAAGCACGCTTACCTTGACGAGAAGTCGCAAGTATACATCCTGAGACTTGGGTTGCGTTCGTCGCACTTTGCGGTCATGTTTATGATTGATGTCGATACCCTGCGGATAAATAACATTTTCGTTTAATAATCCAATGCTTTCTGTCACTTGTGAGCAACAAATTAACACCGCGATTAGTGATTTTAATACCGATCACAACGGATATTTATCGCGTGTATTGTAAACGCGTAACGTCCTACCATTTTGACAAATCGGAAGAGACACCACTTGGCCCGAGCGTGGTGAGGCCTCGAAAGAACCGGAAGTTGTACAGATGGCGACACGAGCTTGGCACTTGCGCCAGCGAACGCGCGCAGATGCCTGGAAGCAGAAACGCTTTCGTATTTTATCAAAAATAATGTCTCACAGCAGTGTAATTGTACATTAATAATAAAGGGTAAAAATTTAAGTAACTTTTATATAATATTCTACTACTTTTAGTTATTTTGTCAATATACTTTTTTTATTTTCGAGTTTATTGTTGATTATGGAATTAGTCGGATTTGAATACAGGAAATACCACTCACTGGCCGCAGATTGCAATCTGACAGTAACAAATATTAACATCGATCGAATCCAACAACAATTTTTCGCTAAATCAATCATGTCGTTTGTTCTTATGCAAACATCAATCATAAAATAATGAACAAAAATTACTGTATATCGACAGAAAGCCTTGTTATTGAGTTGAGGAAGATCCTGCAAGATGGCAGCACGTGCTTGGATAAATCACCACATCCGAGTTATCGACTCAACGGTACGTCGTAATTCAACGTAACGCTGCAAGATGGCGCGTTGTGCCGTATTTCAATTTCGATACCTTTCCAGGAGTTTGCGCCGGCAGAGAGAAGCTACGAGAGAGAGAGAGAGAGAGAGCCCTCGACAGAGATTCGAGGCACCAAGCGTGTCAGTAACTCGAGGAACGTCGAGGTATTCGTTCCTTCTCGGATTTAGTAAAAGTTGTACGATGCAACGAAACATCGCATCTCACAGTGGATAATTTTTATTTCGTATTGTTTTGTTTTCTTTTTATCGTAATTTTTTAATTCATCGGCATTCAGCAGCGCCCTCTTGCAGACCACCAAAGTGTCAGTTATTATTATTTTTTTAAGCACACGCGCCCATACAACACGTATATGTGTACATAGAAGATGAAGAGGGGGAAGGCGAATGCTGGGCACCGGTTGCTGCAATTTTCGTCGAGATAAAATCGCAAGTGGCGGGCGGGCGGGCAACGCGCTATAAACGCAGGCCGGATCGAACGTTGGCCGGGTGCATTTTCCAAGGTGTCTTTGCTGGAAAATCCGTCTCCCCCTCCACCTACCCATCATTCCCTTGCCCAATTCCATTCGCGAAAGAGATACATACACGTATATGGATAATGATGAGGAGCCCTTGTCGTCGTCGCCAAAGTCTTCGAGAGGGACACACACATACCAGCGATATATCTTATCAGTGCTTCCATAATGAATCGTAATCGTCATCGAAATTTTATAATGCCATGCTGTGAAACGTATCTCGACGAATGGCAGAGTCGCAAAAATTTCATTAAATCACGAGTGTTTTGTGAATGAAAAATTTTGTTTTTTCTTAAATAACGCGAATCTATAACAAGCTGAATGAAAAAAAGGATTAATATATTTGTACGTATGAGAGAAGACGAGAGACCAGTCGCAAATATTAAAGGCGTTCTCGTTAAACACCCGCCAATGTGAATCCGGCGATCGACGAAAAGAAAAAAAAAAAAAAAAAGAAGCAATTAGTGAGTTCATTAACCCCCTCCCCCTCTCCCGCTCGATCTACCGATTATAATTATGCTGATAAACGTGAACTGTGCCGGTAAAGAAGGAACAAACAAAATTCCAATGGCCCGTCGTTTCGCTCGTGGAAACGCGCTAAAAAAAAAGATTTAAATTCACGTATTTTTGGCGGGAAATTGGAATAACGTTTTTTACGACACTCAACGATATTTAAAGATTAATCCTATGTACCGTCGTATGTTACATTATTGTTGAATATTGCAAATCTCGCACGAGATATTCACGGATTAATAAAATTCGTATAATAAATTCAGGGGGAAGAAAATAATATACGAAAATGGAGGAGGATCGACAAGTGCGCGGTTCGACCACGGTGCTCGAGGAGACGTTTTACATAACCTCGAAAAAAAATACGCTTTACCGCGTTAAATTGATGGAGAAGGGCCTGAGTCTGCAGAAAGAGAGCAACGGAGCTACCAAGACCGAGACGATAGGTCTCAACGATATAATTGGCTGCAGGTGCATGCGTTCGAAGCGTCGTAGTCCGGGAAGTTGCGCCTGTCGACCGAGTGTATCGAAAAGTCAGCTGCGACTGGTCGAGTCGACCGAGATGTATGGCGCATGGGACGAACACGATACGTCCGCGTATCTTTACATATACGCTTATACGTTGAAAAAAGCGAGGGTCAAAGGGGCGGCGAGACGCGAGAGGACAACCATAACATTGCGTTTTCGAAGCTTCGACAAATATGAGGATAATCTCCGAGAGGCCAGCAGATGGAGACTCGCGATAAAGTGTCTCGTTACCAAAGTCACGGTTCCGAGAAATCTTCTCAGCCCGAGTCATGGCAACCTCGAATCTTTGCTCAGTGGTAAGAAGCCCGTGATTCTTTGTTTTTTTTCTTTTTCTCTGTGAACGTGTTTTGTTTTTGTTGAAGTAGGAGTGTGTGCGCATGCGTGGGATCGTCGTAGCGCGCATCGTCGCTGCAGACGAATGTTCGTGAGCCTGTAACTCAATGACGGCTTATCGGACGACGATTTGATAGGAGATCTTTAATGTAGAGGACGAAACGCTTGTGAAATAAGTTCCTATACATATTCTTCCCAGAGACGACAGTTTTTGAGATAATCGACGGTCAACATTTGATGGATGTAACGACTCGTAAAACGTCTCGTCTGTGCGTCTACACTCGAGTATAAAGAGCGTTTTTTCTCGACAATGCTCGTATATACTGACAATCAACATAGGACCTTTTTTATAGAAGATAATGCGTTCTATTAAAAATGTCTTATACAAATATATCATTGGACAAGCGGTTAACGAGTTATATCCTCGTGAACGTTGGTCTTGTTTGTAAATATGGAAAAGTGTTTTCGTAAAATTGATCCTTTGATCTTTTTGCGAAACTATATACGAACGATCGATAATTTGGAAGTTTTAAAATGCTTGTTATCGAGTCTTTGTACAGAAACGAGGCACGATAATTGTCGGACGTGACCAAAGCATTTATATATTAATTTCAATTTTGTCACGATCATACTGTAGTACTTCGTCTAATGGACCATTAGCTAGCTACCACCCCACTTGCACGGACAAGCAGCCTATTTGGGTCTCTCGAATAAGCCACGTCCTTCCTTTCGTACATATACGGCTGAACCGACCAGTCAAGAACGTTTCCTCTATTTCACGCTTTACCCTGAGAAACTTGAGCGCGAAAACGAATGTGATACGATTAAGGTAATTCTATCGTTACAGCGTTTCCGTTAGATTTCACTGAAAATTTGCAGAAACGTTCTTTGATGTCATATGTATATGTGTGTAAAATTTCAAGGTCCTTTATCGACTCAAAAATCACGATATTTATTCTTGAAAATCGTCACTTTTCGCAATCTCCCATAAGAGCCCGTGTTAAATATCGCAACATTATACAACGAGTATCTCGATCATTTGGTCGATGAAGCGTGTTGAAATTTTGCGCACATTTTTATATGACATCAAAGAAGCTTCGATTAGTTTTTATAACAAATCTTATAGAAACAAAATTCATGATTTTGTTTATTATATAACAAATAAACTTTCCATAGGATCAATTTGAATTTTGAGTATGTTGTTCTTTAGTCGATTTGCAACAACTTTTCTTAATGAACTTTAACGCTTGGACCACCTTCAATGTGAGAAAAAACGGGAACAAAATTTTAATCGCCCTGTAACGATACAGCGTTTCCGTTAGATTTCATTGAAAATTTGCAGAAACGTTCTTTGATGTCATATGTATATTTGTGTGTAAAATTTCAGGGGCCTTTATCGACTCAAAAATCACGATATTTATTCTTGAAAATCGTCACTTTTCGCAATCTCCCATAAGAGCCCGTGTTAAATATCGCAACATTATACAACGAGTATCTCGATCATTTGGTCGATGAAGTCTCTTGAAATTTTGCACACATTTTTATATGACATCAAAGAAGCTTCGATTAGTTTTTATAACAAATCTTATGGAAACAAAAATTCATGATTTTGTTTATTATATAACAAATAAACTTTCCGTAGGATCAATTTGAATTTTGAGTATGTTGTTCTTTAGTCGATTTGCAACAACTTTTCTTAATGAACTTCAACGCTTGGACCACTTCCAATGTGAGAAAAAACGGGAATAAAATTTTAATCCCCCACCCAACGATTTAAGACGATCGTATCTCGCCATTATTTTCACTGTAAACTATTCGACGATTTTATGAACAATTCTCGTTCAATTTTGGAATAATTTATTAGAAAAAATACTTGTGCAATTAATGCAATAATTTCCTAGGCTTTTTTTTAAATAGCAAAATCAACTAAAAAAAAATTCTTTTTTCTTTCACTAAATTCGCCCATTTTATGTTTCAGCGGACATTCGAATTTTGTACTCCTATACAATATTGAGACTCGTTTAAAAATCAAAAGGCAATTAAATTGTCGATGGTCTTCGTTCGAGTCTCGAGAACGCAATGAATATTTTTCTCTCGCTTGAAGGAACGAAGGAAAACGAACAAGGAGAACAAAGGACGAATAAAATTCGTTTCGATTATTCTCTCATTCACGTCGTAATTGCCCTCGCAGGTGTGAGCCCCGTCACGCAATTGCAAATAATTGTAATTACAAAAAGATCCGTAAGAGGCGTTATGATTGTGGAAGGTTGCGCATGTGCGAACTTAATCGCTCAATTAATCGCCTGCGCATGTTCCAGAGAAAAACGCAATTATAAAAAAAAAAAACGCAGAAGAAAGAAGGAAATAATACGTGTGTATTTTCACGATAATTATTTTTCAAATACGAAAGATCCATGCCAATTATGATTCGAACGAGCACGAGTAGTTTTGTCTCCATCGCGTTTTGTCCGAGCCGGGCATGGGACAAGCACCTATTATGCGTAAGTACGGAGGAGAACGTACATGCAGGACGTTCTCGAGAGAGAGAGAGAGAGGAAGAGAGACGAAGAGAACGAGGGATATAGCACAGATAAGACATGCGCGTGTGTCGTGTGTAATCAAGAGAAAGAGCACGTGTGTGTCGTCCACGCCAGACGTATTGTCATTGGGTACTTAGTTATCGTGCTCGTGGATAGAGCACTTCGAGGCTCCACCGAACGGGCACCATCGAACCGCCGGTACAGGTGGATAGAGAGAGACGGAGAGGAAGATTACGCAACGAGTATAATAATATTTTGTGTACATCGTGATTCGGAGTCAAGGCAACTTGTACGTGATAACGAGCGCGCCTCTACTGCGAGGATTCGAGGACTCGCTCGAAACGACATCGTTACTTTGGCTCCAATAAGTCGCTGAGTACTCAAGGATTTGAGTTTATCAGTGATTGGATCCAAGAACTAATGGGACACGTTTCAACGACGAAGTAACGAGGACGAGTTGGATGTAATTTTGAATTGATGCGAGATTCGATTTCTAAGTTGGATTACTTGGGCTGGATTCAAGTTATATTTGGATCGTTGTTTGGTTTTAACGCATCGTTGACCGGTTATCTTGTAAGATTTGGACATGATAACGCAACCGGTCAACGATGCGTTGAAGTAGCTGGGCATGTCTAAGTATCGGCTCGAGTAGACTCGAGTACTTACCAATGTACTTTTGAGTCCTATTCGGCGATAGTACTCAGATTGTTGGGCTTGAATCTAATTCAAGATCGTATCGACTCGCGCTTATCATTGGTTTAAGAACCACCGCATTTTTTCTCGGATATCCGAGGATCGGACTTGTATCGGGTTAGCATGAGTCTATCTAAGTAGGGGAAGGTGGTACAAAATGATCCCACTAAAGAAAAACAGCGGTAGAACGAGTGTATACAGCTCTTTTTTTAAATAAAATAATTGAGGGATAGCTATTCGATCGAACTACAAATTTAGTAAGCGTTGAATCGTATAAGCCATTAGAGATAATGTTTATTATTGTTTTCGTGAAAGTCTACTAAAGGATTGTTTTGTACACCGTCGTGTTCAAAATGATCCCCCGGGTAAGGTAAAATGATCCGGGAATCATTGTACCTCACTATTCAAAATTTAAGCAAGAAATAAAACATTGAATAATATTTTTTGGTAATTTTATTGTAGATTCAGTCTAGGCAACAAATTTAAACGATTCTGTCTTAATAATCATACGGTAAATTCTTAATTCTCGTAAATCTCTATAACATTAATAGCAGTTTTATAGTATTATTGATATTTCTGAATAGAATCTTAACAACAACACTGTCTTTTTAACTAGTATTATTGACTTAACTTCATTCTTCGTATTAATACTTCATATTAAAAAAAACTAAAAAATATTTATTAAAAGTTAACTGAACACGATTGGAAGTAGGTAGGCAGGGGTAAAAAGATCTTGGGATCTTTTTTCCCATCCTATGAAAGGATCGTTTTGCCCCAAATGTCTTATTAACGAAAACGTGTTTTTCGAATACTGTAATGAAGGACGGTTAATTCCATTGTTAATTGGTATCATAAACTGAGAAAAACAGACCTATCGCATAATATGTACGCAGAGTAAATCAATATAACTTCAAATAAAGGCTTACCTTAGATCGAGGACAGTAATTTTTAATATTTCACAATAAAATTTTCCTCGTGCAAATAATGCCACGATACTGATAGAGATTGTATAGCTCAGTCGTAAGAATACAAAATTCACTTAAAATATTTTAGATGGGGATATTAAGTCGGTATAACAGCGGGGGATCGTTTCACCCCGAAGGATCATTTTGTACCTTCTTCCCCTACTTACTTTTAACTCAACCCGCGACCTTCTTTGTCTCTTTATACCCAAACGGAATACGCTCGTATTCGATCGGGTACTTTTAGCGTGCCCTCGAGTATTCTCGTCCTTCATTCAAGTACATTCCTATTAATATTGTTGGAGTACCTCGATATTCGACCAAAGTTTTTTACAGCACTATTATTCAAGTATTGATTACTCGCGGGGGGAAATCCATTCATTTTTTACTGGTTTTCGAGGACTCTTGTACTCAACCTTGAGTACTCAAGAGGACTCTCGTACTCGACCTCGAGTACTTGGAAGGATTCTCGTACTCGAATTTGAGTACTTAGGAGAATTCTCATTCTCGACCTTGAGTACTTGGGAGGACTCTCGTACTCGACCTTGAGTACTCGAGATAACTCTCGTACTCGACCTTGAGTACTTGGGAGAATTCTCATACTGGACCTTGAGTACTTGGGAGGACTATCGTCCTCGGCCTTGAGTACTTGAGAGAACTCTTCCCAAATACTTTCGTACTCGGTCTTGAAGACTTTCTCACCCTGCAATTCTACTGTACTGCAATATTTCCAATCAACCTTGAATTCTGTCCACTGCGACATCTGCCCAATCCACTTTTCATAAATATTTCCTTCTTACTTACCTATATAAATATCGCTTTACACAAATTTCACGACGTAATAAAAGTCTCGTCGCAATTCCAAGAACCTTGTCTCTTTCAGACGATTATAAGTACCTGACTCGACGTTGCATTGTCTCGTGCACCTGCGTTCGGTGATATATGCACCTGTTTTAGTGACGCAGCGGGGGTCCGTTGATAATCGCCAAGTCCCAAACGCTCGCTCTCCATCTCTCTCTCTCTCTCTCTCTCTCTCTCTCTCTCTCTCTCTCTCGCTGTCTATCTTTCTCGCAAGCCCGCTCTGCTTTTGTCACAACGGATTTTCAAAAATTCCAGAGTCGATCCATTCTCCATTCTCGCATTCCAACGCCAGCTCTCCGAATGTCTATTCGACTCTATACATGCGCATGAGAAGGCATGATCGATGACAACAACATCGGTTTGAAAAAGAAACAAAAAATCCTTCACGAGTCCAAGAGGCAATCATCGTGAAAATCTGGGCTCAAAGTTCTCCGACGATAATAAAGCTCGTTCACGCGTCTTTGTATAAAAACGGTACAGGAGTAAAATCCAAACGTTCGATTATTTATTCTTCTCAATTTGGAATGAATTCGTCGATTGCAAAGATAGTCGTAAAATCAAACGAGTTTTACGACACAAAACCTTTCGATTATAACACTATCCGTTCAATCGAACGTTCTCTTCAAGCTTCTCTTCAAATCTGACGTTCCAATATTATCATATTGTATACAATTTTGTAAATTTGTAAAACGCAAATTGTATACTTGCAAATTTATATACAGTCAAACCTGGGTGAGCGAGAACTGGATAAGCGAAAAAAACTCTACAAGTGAGAGTAATTGCCAAATCCCGTCATTTTAGCCCTGGAAAACCTCTATAAGTGAGAAATAGAAATCTCCATATGAGAGAGTCGTTTTTCATGCCTGAACCTCTATAACTGAGACTGACACGTGCCCTATACCTCTATAAACGAGAATCGAGCATATTTACTATCGTGTTGTATTAGATGTGCGACCGTGTCCGTAACAATTTTTGTTGAGTGTTGGCTAATTTCGGTCATAGCTTTCATGTATAGGAAAAACGATAGTGGTTGACGTTTCGATCCAGATTCGGATCCTCTTCAGAAACTTGTTTTTATTATGCTTTATATTCCATGGGTTTTGCTGTTGAGAAACAACTATTTAGTAAAGATGGATCAATTAGGATTTAGCTGGTTGGCCACTCCTAATGTCTTCTGACCGCTTTTTTTTTAGTTTCCTCGATTGTTATCTCAATATCTTTATGGATATGAAGCTCTAATAGTTGATACCAGTTCGCAAAATAACGGACTTGGTATCCATATTAATCTAATATACCTATAAAGGAGAAAACAATTGAAAAAAGAGGATTCTCAAAATTTTCGGTCAGAAGACATTAGGAGTGGTCAACCAACTAAATCCTAATTGATCTATCTTTACTAAATAGTTGTTTCTCAACAGCAAAACCCATGGAATATAAAGCATAATAAAAACAAGTTTCTGAAGAGGATCCGAATCTGGATCGAAATGTCAACCACTATCGTATTTTCCTATACATGGAACCTATGACCGAAATTAGCCAACACTCAACAAAAATCATATTTACTATCTGTTACAATGTGTTTTGTTTTCCATGAAATTCGTGCCCAATTTCGTGGAATACGAAACAAATCGGAAAGACAGCTATAAGCTCGGCATGGGTAGGCTGAGGCAAGAGGCTGTAAATGCACTGGAGACGCTCCATCGGTTTTTTGAATTTTCGGCGGTTGTTGATAAAAGAATTTTCGATAAAATTTATGAAATTGACAAAACACGTACAAAATACGAAAACAGAAATGCAGAAAAAAATTAACGGGTTTCTTTAAGTATCAGTAGTATACTTATTAATAATCAGTATAACAATATATATGTAATTGTTTTGTTTTTATGGAGAAGTATCTCTGCCAAATTCATATAAAAAATGTATATCACTACATATCTATCACTGTTCTTTGTATTTGTGTACACCCCTGTAAGCGAGAAAACTCGCTCCTGAACCTCTATAAGTGAGAAACTCGGTTAAGTGAAAAACCTCTATAAGCGAGAAAAAGATTCCGGCCCCTTGAACTCTCGCTCATCCAGGTTCGACTGTATTTGCAAGTTTTACAAATTTATGAGATTTCTGTATTTGCCACATAGCTGGCTAGGGCATAATCATATCAATCAATCAATCAATCAATCAATCAAATAGGAACGAACTTAGGGCCCCTTGAATGTGTGAGCCTCCTGAAGAGTCGTTGGGGGGCGTAGCATGATGAAAAAAAATGAATAAACAAAAAGTCTTTTTTTTTATTCACTCCATTTTGTGTAGATGAATAAAAAAAAATGCATCGGTAACGCTTAGACGAAATATTCACGGGGTCGGAGACGGGAGGGCAACGGATTATTGATTGCACCACATGGTTGCACGAAAACTAGAGGAGATTCTCGGTGGGTGCCTGGTTGCATGTGCTCTCTCTCTCTCTCTTTCTCTCTCGCTCTGGACAACACCTCAAGCCTCGATACACCTCTTTGCCTCTCTTGCCCCCCTTGCCCACTACACCCCTGTTCGACGTAAGCCCCCTTCATGTGGGGAATAGGGAACACGCGAAGGGGTTCCTATGCAGCCCTTTATTTTCCTGCTGCTACTGGCCACACAGCAATTTCTAACGTCAGCGATAAATTAACGAACGCATCATCGAGCCTTGCCTCTTCATACACCGGGTGACTTCAAATCTCTCGAATCCAGTCGAGTTATTTGTTTCAAAGGGCCGATTCGTAACTCAAATTGTAATTGGATTTTTCTGGTTTTGAGCTCGCGTTGGCTCGTGGGAACAACAAATATGTAAACGTTGTGACGCTTGGTTTGGAAGAATTAAAAAAGAGGGGGCAGGTCGATCGTAGCCAACTTTTGGCGTATAAGATTTTGTAGAGGATACAGTTTTCTAAATAAACGTATTCTTGTATGTTTCTTCTAGGTATGACCGTTTACGAGAAAACTACGAGTTAATCTTACCTTGGATGATTTCGAATCGAAGGATCGCGATCTGATGAAAACTCGCGATTTTCGTAAAAACGGCTGTACGTACGGGAATAATGCTAAGGACCTTTTTTATAGAGCACTTTTTGTTCCGTAATAAAGGTCCTATGGTAATATCTCGTAGGAGGCATGGTTACGCGGCTATCCTACGCCAAAGTTGGTGCAATCTGCTGCACCTCGAGGTACAGTAGAACCTCGATTATTCCGTGTTTACGGGACCAAGGCGTAAATGGCTGCCTAGTAACGGTATAAATATTTATTTTTCTCCGATAGCATGGAACCCTTGCAATTATAATGCATTGGATTAAAACAGCTGTCGCACGAGCCATTAAGGACGAAAATTTCTAGAAAAATATTGTCGCCACCCCGTAGACTTTCGGGTCTCGTTACTCGATCGTGATAACCCACCTTCTTGCACCTTTTCTTTGTCTTCCACACTGTCGGACATCGAATGGGAGGGCGACACAGAGGGGAATGGGCTGGCAGTCATTAATCGTTGACCAAGTCGCTCGTAAAAGCGAATGCAGAACGATTATCCTCGACCTAGAGGGCAGTACCGTCGTCATTCCCCACTCCGACACTTTTATTCGAGGCCATGGCCCGAAGGTGATTCCTCGAAGATAACGAAACAATGAAATTTCCTGCTTAAAAAATCATTTAAAGAACAATTCTCCTGTCTTGAAGGAAAAAATAAAAATAAAACGATAGAAAAGTTCCAGTCGTTAGAAAAACCCATCGCCCATTATCTACTGTTTCTTTTTTTTTTTTTTTTTAATTTTTTTCCTCAAGCTGACGACGAGAGTTGGAATAACGATCGAGCTATTAGGAGGAAACGTGGTCTGGAATTATCGTTAAAATACAAATACCAACTCACTTGGCAAGTTTTTACATCGAAAAGTTATTAAAAAAAACATTATAAAACCAAGAAGAGGATGAATAAATTTAACATTTGGAACGCTTCATTGATCTTCGAAGAATCAATTTGTCGTCTGGTATAAAATTATATTTTCAGATATGTCGTTAAATATTAATATTAAATTTTATTTCCTCGATTCATGGACCAAAATGGCGTACTACGAGTCGTTCGAGAGACATGCCACGTTTCCGCGCACGTATCATCACGATGTATGGCAGTAAGTTACAAAACAAACCATCGAGTTACGTAAGCTGATAGAAAGGTGCCCTCCGGGTTAGTCGAGACTCCAAGTTGCTTCCTCGTTTATTTTTACATCCTATTGCTCATTTTTGAAATTTTGTATTTCCTTGTTGTAGACATTTCGCTGACGCAACGTCGTCATAATAATTTTTGTTTACTCCAGTTATTCTTATGTTATTTCCGAGCTAATTGAACAAACCAACAATTCCAAATGAATTTTCCAATAAAGTTCATTTTTTTAAATGCAATTAGCTTTTTTTTATCGAGGTTTTTGGATTAAATACAAGAATGACGATTTTTCAAAAATCTTATTTACATTAATCAAAAAATCCCAAATAGATTTTCCCAATCCCAAATAGATTTTCCAATAAAGTTCATTTTTTTTAAATGCAATTAGCTTTTTTTTGTCGAGGTTTTTGGATTAAATACAAGAATGACGATTTTTCAAAAATCTTATTTACATTAATCAAAAAATCCCAAATAGACTTTCCCAATCCCAAATAGATTTTCCAATAAAGTTTATTTTTTTTTAAATGCAATTAGCTTTTTTTTATCGAGGTTTTTGGATTAAATACAAGAATGACGATTTTTCAAAAATCTTATTTACATTAATCAAAAAATCCCAAATAGATTTTCCCAATCCCAAATAGATTTTCCAATAAAGTTCATTTTTTTAAAATGCAATTAGCTTTTTTTTATCGAGGTTTTTGGATTAAATACAAGAATGACGATTTTTCAAAAATCTTATTTACATTAATCAAAAAATCCCAAATAGATTTTCCCAATCCCAAATAGATTTTCCAATAAAGTTCATTTTTTTTAAATGCAATTAGCTTTTTTTTGTCGAGGTTTTTGGATTAAATACAAGAATGACGATTTTTCAAAAATCTTATTTACATTAATCAAAAAATCCCAAATAGACTTTCCCAATCCCAAATAGATTTTCCAATAAAGTGCATTTTTTTTTTAAATGCAATTAGCTTTTTTTTATCGAGGTTTTTGGATTAAATACAAGAATGACGATTTTTCAAAAATCTTATTTACATTAATCAAAAAATCCCAAATAGATTTTCCCAATCCCAAATAGATTTTCCAATAAAGTTAATTTTTTTAAAATGCAATTAGCTTTTTTTTATCGAGGTTTTTGGATTAAATACAAGAATGACGATTTTTCAAAAATCTTATTTACATTAATCAAAAAATCGTCTCAAAATTTATAATATTTCTGGCTTGACAAAAGAAAACTTTGGTATGTTTTTATAGACTTGTTGAATTGTCCTAGACAATTATCTTTAAAAAAAAGTGTCCTTCGAGTCGAGAGAAAAAGTTGAATTTGGAAAAATACGAAATTAAGATTTGATTTTTTTTTCTGTGTGAAAATTTGAGAATAATTTTTGCAAAAATCAGACGTTTATTGTCGTTGATCCGTAATAATTGTGTTACGAATACATTAATCATTAGTACACACATGACTCGATCCGTTCACCAAGGCAATTGATTACGCATCGCGAACACAAACGAAGCAAATATTAAAACGTGGTAAACAGGTTCGAAGGATAGTCGTTGGTGCTCGTGCACTGAGAGGCAAAACGTTCCATTCGTGCTTCGATCAATTCGCAGCTTCCTACGTTAAATTCGAAACACGTTTTTCTTTTCCTCCTTTGTCGATCGCCCATAATAGGAAAGAGTAGTAAGGTCCTGCGAACAATGTGTACACTCATTTTTACACACGTGACCAAATTCTCCTCTTTTGTGCTCCAAAAAAACAAATTTCTCGAAATTTCCATTTTCTTTTATTTTATTATTATTTTTTTTTTACATAGTGGAAAATGAATTTTCAATCAATTTTGTGTACAACTTTTGTAAATTTAAGTTTCGATTCTTCTTTTCAATCACCAAAATTTGGTTTAGTGAAAAAAGGAAAATGGGTTTGTCGATTTTGAAAATATGTTTTTAGATGAATCTTGAGGGAATTAATTTTTCAAAAACGCAAGGAATTTTGTAACACGAGAGGTAAACAATCTTAACTCGCCCATTTTCTAAAATTGATTTCAATAATTTTTGTAAAATAACTTTTATCAATTTTCCAAAATTATTTAAAATTTATTTCAATGATTTTTGTAAATTGCGTAGGACGAGATATTTTTAAAAATTAACGTAAAATATTCAAAATTCGATTCTCAAACTGCAATAGAACATTTTTCCATTCATATTTTAGGTAATAATAATATTATTGAAAAAACGAGAAAACCAAAAGACAATTCTAAAATGTGTTTTGAGTCAAAGCCAAACAAAAACGTCAAAAAGAAAAAAAAAGAGTGTGTATAATTTGAAAGAAGATTAAAAAAAAATAGTCGGAGAGAACGCAGCGTTTGATCCGCGAATGGGAAACAAAAAATGGCGTGACATCATTCCAGCTGATATAGCGATAATCCGTGTAGTGACGCAGGTCGTAGCTATCGGCTGTAGAGAACCGCGTCGAAAATGATGAATATGAGGAAGAGAGAAAAAAAATTTCCATCTTCGAGACGGTCTCGCTCAGCGAAATACTATGCATGAATTCAAAAGTCGTAATAACCGTTCTTTGAACGCCTTACCACAAGCGAGGACTTCCCTTCCGACCGATCGTCTCTTCGATCACGGTACTTTGTACAAAACGCCAAAAAAAAAAAGATCTTATATTGTTGTTGTTATTATTGTTATTATTGTGATTTTTAACGTAAACTAAAATCGTTAAAATGTTAATTAAAAAATTATTTAAAAAAACGAAGAATAAATTTATGTATAAATTGATGATATATTTTTTTTTAATTGGGAATATTATTTGGACAATAATAATAAATAAATGTTATAATTGAGATATAAAAAATGAGGTTTTTTTTATGATTCTTTGATTTGGGAATAATTTTTATTGAAAGAAGGGGAGAAAAATAAAAGAATCGATGATATTTTCGATGAATATTATTATTTTGTGCACATAGAAATATTATTTATATCATAATAAATAAATAAATGATTAAATTCTATGCGATATAAAGAACAAAATTTTTCGTTAATATTTGTTTATGATTCTTTGATTTGGGAATAATTGTTATTTAAAAAAGGAAAGAAAAATAAATCTATAAATCGATAATATTTGTTTTCA
The DNA here is from genome assembly GCA_946811545.1 of Netelia fuscicornis. Lineage (NCBI taxonomy): Eukaryota > Metazoa > Arthropoda > Insecta > Hymenoptera > Ichneumonidae > Netelia > Netelia fuscicornis. Next base: position 13,528,149 of record OX328014.1, on the reverse strand, counting down.
TTAAGAAATATTATTTGGCTTTAATAATAAATAAATGTTAAAATTGAGATATAAAAAACGAAATTTTTAAATAATTTTCTTCAATTCTTTATTTTGGGAATAATTGTTATTAAAAGAAATAAAGAAAAATAAATCAATAAATCGATAATATTATCGATGATTATGATTATTTTTTTCATAAAGAAATATTATTTACATAATAATAAATAAATAAATAATAAAATTCTATGATATATAAAGAACAACATTTTTTATTAACATTTTTTTCCAATTCTTTTTTTCGACAATAATTATTATTAAAAAAAGTGCAATGCACTTTTCAGACTTTTCTAATTAAAAACGCAAATTATTATAATTAAACAAATAACACACATTTAAAAAAAACTGTATAATATTCTTCGAACTTTGTTTCTTATGATTATTCCTTTTTCAACAAAAAGAAAAACTTCGTCCATTCAAAAGAAAAACAAAATTTCAATTTTGCATCTTGTTCGACACGTAGAAACGAAAAAATGTCACCAATTAAGATTCCTCTCCGACCGTTCTCAAAGTTCAAGGTTAATTCACCTGAGTCAAAGTGAACCAAACACCTTGTGCCTTTCGAAATTTCGCCTATCCAACAAAACCTTGGACCATTCGTTCCTTCGAGTGATTTTCAGACGCGAGTGTCAACGACCGCTTTCGCCGAAAGGATAATGTTGAGTCCCGGATCTGAATTAATCATTAAACGTCCCGATGTTTAAATAAAAAAAATCACGGTCCACACACCTTGAGTAACACTACGTGGCCTGCGTAACTATCCAACACGAAGATCGTTTCAAGATTTTTCATCGACCCAATCTTAACCCTTAATTATCTTGAAAACCATCGTACTTAGAGACAATATGCATATGACCTTTTTTGTCAATTACAAAATTTTCTACAAAAAAGTTCTTATGCATATTAGTGATCAGAGCGAGCGTTGTGGGTTATTTCTTCTTTGAAATTTATAAATCGATGTTAAGTTGAAAAAAAGTAAATGAGTTTTTAATGGCAATATTTTTTCAGATATTTTCTGACTCGTTAGTTTCTTCATCGTTCGAATGAACTTATTTCGAGGCTTTTAATGTTTCTTTCTTTTACCCCAGAGTTCTTGGAGGTTTAAAAAAAAAAATTTTTTTAAATATTTTCCACACCTTTATTTGTTTTTGGTTGATTTCTTGTCTCGTTTCCTGTGCGTTCTTGGGACGATATGTACTATGACGAATTTTAATTATCTTTACTCTGGTGCACAACGCATTAACTCATTGTTAACACGGAGTACACGTCGAATTGTAGAAATGTTTATCTGGCTTATTTTTTTAAGCGAAGAGTCTCGATCGTTTCGTCGATAATTTCTCCCTCTTAAAATTATCGGGTCGGTTCATCGTCGCGATGGAACGCCTATTAACTTCCTGGTAGATTGTTATTATCGACAATATTGATCTTGCTCTTGCAACAAGAAACGTCGCGGTTCTTATCCTCGCTGTGACATTTTTAAGCGGGAAAAGAGTTCACTTGGAGGACGTAATATGTATGGGGCGTTTAATGTTAATTCCAGAAAAAAAAAAAAAAAAAAAAAATTGCAATTTGTTTTGTCCAATTTAGTTAATTATTTTTGTTAGAATTGTATTCGGTTTAATAAGCATTTCAATTTTTGTCAGATTTGTTCTATTAACCCGTTTTGTTAAATATATTTTTCAAACGAGGAAGAGCCTTTCTTTTAGTTTTGAAAAATTGTCAAAATCTCGATTTTTTTTTGTATATTGGATTTTTCTGTGGCATTTTTCAGGGCGAAAAAGTTCACTTGGAGGATGTAATATGTATGGGTCGTTTAATGTTAATCCCAGAAAAAAATTTGCAATTTTTTTTGTCCAATTTGGTTAATTTTGTTTGTTAGAATTGTATTCGGTTTAATAAGCATTTCAATTTTTGTTAGATTTGTTCTATTAACCCGTTTTGTTAAATATATTTTTCAAACAAGGAAGAAACTTTCTTTTAGTTTAGAAAAATTGTCAAAATCTCGATTTTTTTCTATATGGCATTTTTCGTGGCGAATAAAGTATACTTGGAGGAATTAATATGTATGGGGCGTTTAATGTTAATTCCAGAACTATTTTTATCTTGTTTTGTCCAATTTGATTAATTATTTTTGCTAGAATTGCATTAGGTTTAATAAGCATTCCAATTTTTTGTCAGATTTATTCTATTAATCTGTTTGGTTAAATATATTTTTCAAACAAGGAAGAAACATTCTTTTCGTTTGGAAAAATTGTCAAAATTTCAATTTTTTTTTTGTATATTATGTAAAAACTTTGTAGTCTCGTGCCAAAAAAAACGAAGAATTTCGCCTCGTTCTGTGTGTTATTGTTGAAAGGCTTAGCCATATTTTTTATTCTTTTGTTATTTAAAGAAAACTTCAATAATCGAGCAGAACAAATCCTACGAGTCTAATCTGAAACGGCCGAACCAATTCATCCAGATGTTTATAAAAAAAAAAGCAATCTCATAAAAAAAATATTCTTATTTTACATTTGCAGAATTTAAATAAAAAATACAAAAATTAGAATTATCCACAAAGACTGAAAAAAAATCAGAACTAATTGTTCGTCTCGATACGATCATAAGAAAACCCCTGATCCAAATCCAAAAACGTTACCACGACACCCTGAAAATAAAATGACTTCATCGAATTCGCGTTTAAGGCGATTCGGTGATTGGAGCGACTCCAAGATAAAAGTCTAATTTTTGTCTATAGTCTCGTCAAACCCTTCGTCCATGCACCAGCGGAATTTCCACGAGATTTACCGCACAGTTTCCGAGATATTAATTATTAAAGTCGGTGCAATTAACACGCGTAGACGACAAAATGTGTCGATCCTCGCATATATCAATTTTTTTATAGCACTTGGAGCCAAGACACACGTAAAAAAAACTGATGGTTGCATTCGTTGATTTTTTGTGATCAATAGGACACCTTGAATTGGAAAGCTCACCGGAACAATAAGCAATTAATTCAGGAATAAAGTCTAGAAAAATCGAGGTATTCGCCGGACGCGCGTGACAAATAGCAGCTATCGAAATTACAACGATGTCAAACTTCGACGATTTAACGTATTACCGAAGTCGAGTAGTAGATTATCACGTTTTTTTCCATATTATAAAAATAATAGGAAACTCCAAATTCAATACTTAAAAAATATTTCTCGAAAAATCGGAGATATACGCATACATAAAAAGTCTCGGTATTCCGACGCAAAATGGACTCTAAGTTTACTAGCACGGTCATCATCGAACCCCCTTAAGGTCTGACGATTTCTTCGCGATTCTTTGTTTCTTTGTGACGTTCGGTACATTTCTACCTCGCTACGTACGTCACGTATTTATATACGAGTATCGTACACGCGTGACTCGCGAAGAGCGAGAGACCAAACAAAAAATGAAACGAGATAACACGGTCAAGAATGGAAAAGAAGAAAAAAAAGATGGCGAATCTCGATAAGCCCACGAGTCGAGTGCTAACAAATCGTGAAAACTGAGAGAAAACGTTCGTCGACGATATCGTGTAACGAAAACACGGACTCGGTGCACGCGGACTGTATATACTTAATACGTAATATGTAAACGGCTTTAATAACGCGAATGGAATCGGTTAATGCACCGGTTGGTATTACATTGAAGAAATAGAAAGTGAATATTGACAATTTTGGTTTTTTCATTCGGGATTTGTATTTACGCGAAAATAAAAATTTGTGTTTACATAATAATAATAAAAATAATAATCGTAGTAGATCGTAAATAGAATCGTATAAGTGATCCCGTTTGATTTCGAATATTTTTGAATCCGATCATTAATTTTGGTGACAATTTTATACGTTATTATACTAAACTATAACTCTCACTAAAAATATTGTTTGAATTTTTTCCAATTTTTTTACCTAATTGTAAGAAAGTTATGAATTTTGAGAAAAAAAACGTCTTTTTGTTCTTCCAACATTTTCAAAGGGTTATAACTTTTTCAAAAATTGGTTAATCGAGACGTTTTTCCTTCAAGCTTATCGTTTTTAAATGGGCTTTTCAGACAAAAATATTTTTTTTAATATTCGAGTTATACTGTATGTAAATTTTCATTTTTTTTTACATAAAAATTTTTATTTCTCAAAAACTCCATTTTTGATTTTGGTTTTTATTTTTTGAAACTTTGATTTATTCTGAGTTTAATGCAGCAAGATTCATAATGGGCGGAATAGTTTTTCTTTTTTTTTTGGATTGAAAAAAAAATGCTTTAGTTGCAAATTTTTGAGTAGACATCCGTTAGTTAAAATAAACTACAGTTAGATTTTAAAATAAAACGGAATGAATGAAAAAGATGAAAAATGAAATAAGCTTCGAATAGCAAGTCCAAAAATTTCAACTAAATGACAAACTTTTAGAATAAAAGAAGATCTTGTAAATTGCCCTTTTTTCCTGCGCGTATACAGGGGGAATTTTATAAGGTGTAAGCGGGCTTTATTCTAAGGTAGATGGGATCATTACAAACAAAAGTTGTAAATATACATTAAGGATATTTTTAATAGTTTACGGGATATCAATTTTTTAAGATGGTCCAATCAGAGCGCGTCGAGAAGCGTTGGAACCGCCCACTCTCGCCCTAGCCGTAGAGATAGCACAGTCTAGGGCGTTACATTTGTGGTTGCAAAATTTAGAGCAGTCAATTTCATTGATTATATTATTGCGCAGCCATTTTTATTTCTCGTGCATTGGCTGCTAGGGCGTGTAGTGAGCGGCTCCAACGCTTCTCGGCGCGGTCGGCAAAATTCAGAGCAGTCAATGTCCGAGAAATAAATATGACTGCGTAATAATATAATAAATAAAATTGACTGCTCTGAATTTTGCAATCTCAAATGTAACGCCCTACGCTCTGTGCTATCTCTACAGCTAGGGCGGGAGTGGGCGGCTCCTACGCTTCTCGGCGCGCTCTGATTGGACCAACTTGAAAAATTTATATCTCTTAAACTATTAAAAATATCCCTAATATATATTTGCAACTTTTGTTTGTAACGTTCCCATCTACCTTAGAATAAAGTCCGTTTACACCTTATGAAATTCACCCTGTATAACCCCTTAAAACGTAACGTAAATTGCAAAAAATTACGATTTTCAATAATGAATATCGTGATTTTTGAGTCAACAAAGGCCCCTTAAATTTTGCACACTCGTACATATAACACGAAAGAACGTTTCTACAATCTTTCAGTGAAATCTAACGGAAACGTTGCAACCATACGACTACCTTACGTACTCAAAATTTGAATGCGACGTGGCACTTAAACTGGTTCACCCTGTACCTCATTGTACTTCGTATCTACGTTACGGTCCCCGTTTCATCGTACGTAGCGTAACACTCGTGGTTACTAAAATTGGCGGTATCCTCGCTCGACTTGCCGTTATTTATGTCACAACTGGGACCTCCAAGTACAATAATATCGTTCGCAAAGAAATTCTAAACAATTCGAGCCATTATATCGTTGTATAGATGGCGTTGTAGCGCAACGAACGAGCCACGCTCGTTGTTTTCTTTTTTTTTCCTTTTCGTTCAGCACTTTCGCCGTTCACCACGTAATTGTCGTATCAGCTAGACGTACGCGGGTCGGGTCGTAGGTGGCAAAGTATTGGCCGGTAGAACGAGCGAACGATAGAGGAAACACGAAGCGTATATCGGCTCGAAGAAACTAATATTAACAACTGCAATATGATTTCTTATCGGAGCACACTCGAACGACTACGATGCGCAGTTTCGAACACAGTTTCTCAACATTAACGAGATTATCTTGTTTTATCTTTGTTAATATTATTACACGATGTTATCCAAAGTTTTTCAACGAATTTAAAAAACAAAAATGTTTGTTTCTTCGATCGGAGTTGAATTTTTCGAAAACAAAAGGTTACGATAATTTAAACATTTTTATTTATTTCTTTTTCTTTTTGACGAATTTGAAAAACAAAAATGTTTGTTTCTTCGATCGGAGATGTATTTTTCGAAAACAAAAGGTTACGATAATTTAAACATTTTTATTTATTTCTTTTTCTTTTTGACGAATTTGAAAAACAGAAATGTTTGTTTCATCGATCGGAGATGACTTTTTCGAAAATAAAAGTTTACAACAATTTAAACATTTTTATTTATTTATTTTTGTTTTTGACGAATTTGAAAAACAAAAACGTTTGTTTGTTCGATCGGAGATGAATTTTTCGAAAATAAAAGTTTACAATAATTTAAACATTTTTATTTATTTATTTTTCTTTTTGACGAATATGAAAAACAAAAATGTTTGTTTCTTTGATCGGAGATGAGTTTTTCGAAAACTGAAGGTTACGATAATTTAAACATTTTTATTTATTTCTTTGTCTTTTTGACGAATTTGAAAAACAAAAATGTTTGTTTCTTCGATCGGAGATGAATTTTTCGAAAACTAAAAGTTACGACAATTTAAACATTTTTATTTATTTATTTTTTCTGTTTGACGAATTTGAAAAACAAGAATGTTTATTTCTTTGATCAGAGATGAATTTTTCGAAAACAAAAGGTTATGACAATTTTAACATTTTTATTGATTTCTTTTTTTTTATTAGTTTTGTTATAAGAGTTTGCTGAATGTTTTTTCTTTTGGGGTTATTTTTGTTGAATTATTGTCGTGAGCAACATATAACGAACATTGAAAAATTGTGGAATTTATGAAACAACCGTTGCCCCGAGAATTGACATTGGCTGAACGTTGAAAATACATTTTTATCGCTTATCGCTCGTCTCTTTTCTTGTCCGACAAAAAATGTCTATAGGTATATATATATATATACCTATAGATAGCAAAGTGTCGATAGATCATGGTTGGTGGGACGAAGAGCTGATAAATTTTGCAAAATCGCTCTATCGCAAAGTATTTGCGACGTACCTAACGTTGGGACGATATTCCAGCTCGTGAACGTTTCGAAAAATAAATATAACGTCCAACATTCGTTCAGTCATTGAGCATCGAGTTATATCCAGTGTTTTGTATTTAATCGATTTCGTATTATGGCAGTTTTTTTGTTTGTCGGTTCACAATTTTTCGGTCTAATTTTTCGATCAATTTAATGATTTAACTGGTTTCGCGAACAGTAGAACCTCGATTAGGTGTGCAAAGTAGGACGTAAGATTTCTGATACTTCTGTGTGTTCGATAAAAACTCGATTAGCTGGAGTCAGTAGGTCCAGAGAGTGTTGGTTCCTCTTTTTTTCCTCTTCTTCTTCCTCCCCTTCTTCTCTTCTTCTTTTTCTTCTTCCTCTTCCTCTTTTTCTTCTTCTTCTTCCTGTTCTTTCTCATCTTCCTCTTCTTCCTCCTCTTCTTCTTCTGCTCCTTCTTGTTCTTCTTCTTCCCCCCCCCTTCTTCTTCTTCTTCTTCTTCTTCTTCTTTTTCTTCCTCTTCTTCCTCTTCTTTTTCTTCCTCTTATTCCCCTTATTCCTCTTCTTCTTATTCTTCTTCTTCCTCTTTTTCCTCCTCTTCTTCTCCTTCTTCCTTTTCTTCCTCTTCTTCCTCTTCTTTTTCTTCCTCTTCTTCCTCTTCTTCCTCTTCTTCTTATTCTTCTTCTTCCTTTTCCTCCTCTTCTTCTTCTTTCACTACATTAAAACCACAATATTCGACACAATTAGGGTCGAAGAATTTCCGACTTGTTTCCTATACAGTAAAACTCCTGTTAATCCAGAAAAGCAGGACTGAAGACTCCTACCCCAATTTACTCAAAATAATCGGCGCGCCAATATTTGTGCACAAAAACTCTTGAATTTACTCTCGAGATTATTGCAAAGGCGTTCAATTATAAAGGACCCAATGATTGCGAATCATCTGCTTTTCTCGATATAAAATAACCTTCAAACATGTTAGACGAATAAAAAATTTGACGCCGTATACCTCGGTTATTAATGTTCGATTGAATCATAAATATCTGTATAGATATTCACGCGTTTTATGTCGGTTAATTAATATCAATATCTCACGACATATTCATGGGATTAAATAGACCAGAGAGAGTCAAACGAGCCTCGCGACAGAATGATAATAATAATCGAACGCTCTCGTCGACGCCGTCTGGATGACGAGACGATTATATTTATATCACGCGGAAAGGCAAACAATTTGTCTCGGTAAGTACCTACTTCGTGGTATTCGTCGAATTTTGGCGCGCCGAATATTTTCACACTAAGTTTAATCGCTATAGTCGCCCTCGAAACTCAAAATTTATAACGAATGTGCATTTAACATTTAAATGTTATTATAATTTTTATCGAAATATTGCCAAAATATTATTATTGAAACCGTTCATTCGATTTGAAAAATATTTTCTTTCCAAATTGGAAAAAAATTATATCGTGTAAAGCTTCGTTCAGATTAATTAAATTTGCTCCAAGTATAAACAAAAACATTTCTTCTGTTATCAAAATCTTTCATTGTTATCAAAATCTTTCATTGTTATCAAAATCTTTCATTGTTATCAAAATCTTTCATTGTTATCAAAATCTTTCATTGTTATCAAAATCTTTCATTGTTATCAAAATCTTTCATTGTTATCAAAATCTTTCATTGTTATCAAAATCTTTCATCGTTATCAAAAGCTTTCGTTGTTATCAAAATCTTTCATTGTTATCAAAATCTTTCATTGTTATCAAAATCTTTCGTTGTTATCAATATCTTCCATTGTTATCAAAAGCTTTCATTTTTATCAAAATCTTTCATTGTTATCAAAAGCTTTCATTTTTATTAAAATCTTTCATTGTTATCAAAATCTTTCATTTTTATCAAAATCTTTCATTTTTATCAAAATCTTTCATTTTTATCAAAATCTTTCATTGTTATCAAAATCTTTCATTCTTATCAAAATCTTTCATTGTTATCAAAATCTTTCATTCTTACCAAATTCTTTCATTCTTATCAAAATCTTTCATTGTTATCAAAATCTTTCATTCTTATCAAAATCTTTCATTGTTATCAAAATCTTTCATTCTTACCAAATTCTTTCATTCTTATCAAAATCTTTCATTGTTATCAAAATCTTTCATTTTTATAAAAATCTTTCATTCTTATCAAAATCTTTTATTCTTATCAAAATCTTTCATTCTTATCAAAATCTTTCATTCTTATCAAAATCTTTCATTCTTATCAAAATCTTTCATTCTTATCAAAATTTGTTTTCATGTACGATAAACAAAAATTTACTCCTGATCGATTTGCCTATGATATTTTGTTTCTCGAATTTGGATGTAATAAAATTCGTATGGCTTGAACTTTTTTGATAAGCCTGTATACGCTGTTCGACGTCTCTAATTGAGGATCGTTGACCGAAAGGGCAAATGAACCGATGGAAAGGAGAAAAATTGAATAAATTATAAACCATTACGGTCTCTCTTCTGGCAATCGTTGAACGCTATTGTATCTTTATGTGTGTGTGTGTGTGTGTGTGTGTATGTGTGTGTGTGTATGGTGAACTGATCCCCTCAGTCGCACCCGTGTCCAATGAACGACTAATCTAGATCCATTAGAAACAATACGTGTTACGTGCACGTTGACGAAAGCCGTCGTGCGAGAGTGCCAAACTCCGAGCACGAACTTCAGAAAGTACCTGCGATGTTTGCCAGCTTGTGCCCGATATGAAAACAAAAACAGTCTACTTTGTAAAAAAATTGAAAAATAAATCCTTATCTGATCTTCTTTCCTTCAAATTGAGATTTCTTCAAAACTATTCAACACTTTTCGACGATATCTTTTAGTTTCGTTCGGAAAAACTTTATTGATAATTCTGTGTAGGGCTTTTCAGGATATTCGAAATAGACAAATTTTGGGAGCAGTTGAAAGTCGAAAAACACTCGTTCGAAAAAATGTCTATTTTTAATGTACGTTTTCTCAGGAACCGTACGTCCGATTTTGACCATTTTTGTTGTGCGTGTATATTAAAGTGTTATAAATAATGTGTCGAGCTATTTTTTCGATATTTTGTTTCAGAACTTTTTGACATCGTTTTGAAATTTTGTTAAAATTATTGACCACCTTCACATATATTTTTCTCGGGTCTGAATCGTTTTTTCAAAAAAAAAAAAATGGCACGACACATCCTTCGTTTGCATGTACTTGTTACGTTAAAAAACAAAATATGCCGATACGATGAGTAGATTTCGAGAATAGGTACATTGCAAGTGAAAAAAATATAACTTTGCAGGAGACACGATTTTCTGAAATAGTTTGAATTTCTAATGAATTCAAACGCTAACTTAAAAAAATTATTTAACATACGTCCACTGCTCAGAATTTCATGAAATTTGAACCACGTATCAAGAAAGACATATACTTTAAGAAAAAAATTTGCAAATGCATTTTTTGCAATATGTCGAACCTGCTTAAAATAAATAGAAAATAGAAAGTAAAAAAATGTTAACGCACCGTGCAAAAATATATTTTATTTTCAGCCGTGCAATATTTCGATAGGAAAATTGTTAATACATATTGTTAAATAACAATCGACGAAATGTTACGAAAATTATCGTTGCATTTTTAAAAATTTGTTGTTTTTTTTTATTTTGTTAAAAAAAACAAAAATAAAGAAAATAAAGGAAAATGTGTTAATATTTTTGTTCAGCCTGTCCTGGCGAGCGAAGGAAACTGTTGGTCCTGCTGAATCCGAAGAGCGGACCGGGCAGAGGGCGCGAGACTTTTCAACGACGAGTACATCCGATTCTTTCGGAAGCCGAGAAGCCGTACGACGTTCACATAACGAAGCATTCGAATTACGCGAGAGAATTCGTTCGTACCAAAGACATATATCAATGGAGCGGTCTGCTCATGGTAGGCGGAGACGGGATCGTTTTTGAAGTCGTCAATGGATTACTCGAGCGACCCGACTGGGAGAAGGCGCTTCAAGAAGTGCCTCTCGGCGTTATCCCATGCGGATCTGGCAATGGGCTCGCCAAATCGATCGCCCACGCGAAACAGTGAGTAGACTCGCTCTTCTTTTTTTTTATCATATTTTATTTCACGCTTGATCAATTTGCCTCGATTATTATTGCGTATTTCAAGTACAAGTACTCAAAAAATAGTACTCGCGTTATAATATACGGTATTTAATTAACGAATACACACATTTTCGGGTACCAGAAGTCCTCCGAGTACCGATAGTTCGGATAACGAGCGTTTCGAATTTCGAGTACTCCGAGTACCGGTATTCGATGCGCCATGACTCCTTGTACAAGTGTCTCGGATAACAAGCACTTTGAGTACAAGTACGGCGAGCAATCGGTATTTGAAATAACGAGCCCCTTTGATTATAAGTACCACGAGTACCGGTATTTCGAATAACAAGCACTTTAATTACGAAGCACTGCGCGAGTACCGGTATTTCGAACAACGAGCACTTTCATTACAAGTACTGCAGGTATCGTCATTTCGCGTACCGCGACTCCGTGCACAAGTGCCTCGAATAACAAGCGCTGAGTATGAGTACTTCGAGTCCTGGTACTCTGTGTACCGGTATTACATGTACAAATGCCTCGACTAGCAAGCACCGAGTATGGGTACTCCGAGTACCGGTATTCTCCGAGTACCATTGCCTCGAGTACGAGTATTTCGAGTAACGAACATTTTCAGTAACGATACTCCGAGTACCGGTATTACAAGTGTAAGAATATTTCGATGGTAAGTATTGTAATTGCAAATACACCGAATACGAGTACTCGAAGTACGAGCACTCCGAATACGAGGACTTTCGAGTACAAACTGTTTCGACAGGTACGTGTATTTCTCGTGTACAAGTACTTCGAGTACACGAGTACTATGGGTACCTTCACGGGTACGGGTACTCCGAGTTACGGAGCATTGAATACGGGTACTTAAAATTTGCTCACTTCGAGTACCGCGTATCCAAGCCGCGCGCGCATCAAGTACTTTACATCTTATTTCAAGTACAGGTATTTTGAGTACCGTCGTTTCAATATTCTGGTACTTTGTTTTTGAATTAACATATATATAATTATACGCTCTCGTAACATTTATTTCCAGCCCGATAGTCGTTCGTCTCCGTTAATATCCGCATTCTGACTTTAATTCTTTATTACGAAACGCAGAGAACCGTACGATCACAATCCGATGCTCATCAGCACGCTCTCGGTCGTGAGATGTAAAAAAGCGCCAATGGATCTGATCCGAGTCGAGACTCGAAGTCAGATATTATTTTCGTTTCTCTCGGTCGGCTGGGGTCTTCTCGCGGACATAGACATCGAGAGCGAGAGGTTAAGGGCAATCGGAGGTCAACGTTTCACCGTTTGGAGCGTCGCAAGGCTCATAGGACTTCGAACTTACAAGGGCAAAGTCTCGTATCTTCCTTGTGAAAAAATTCAACAATCTACGGAAAGTACCAAGTCCAATGGGATTTACGATTCGGACGATATAACCAAGGACGAGGTGATACTTCCGCATGCCAAGAGCTACGGCGACGAGTTGGATCGGTGAGAGAATTTATTTTTATTACTCCGAAAAAAAAATGATACAAATTATTATCGCAAAATGTATAAAAAAATTGTAACAAAAATAAGGCGTAGCACATAAGAATAACAAAATTGATATAAACATTATTTATTATCGTAGGTACTGCGGTGTTCGCGAATCCAAGAGTTATCACGACGCCTTGGATATCGCAGGTCAGGGAATCGAAATTGACATGTACAATTGCGAAGACAACGAAATAATAACCGAGGGTCTGGCGTTGGAAACTGAGACTCAAACACGCAACAGGCTCGACAGTTTTTATTCGGCAACGTCCAGAAAATCTACGTATTTCAGTACTGGCTCGGTATCGAGCTATCACAGCATGGACGATAACGAAAGTTCTTCTCAAGGTTCGTACTTTGTTTTTCCATATTTTCTCATTACAAGTATTTCAAGTATTTTCATTACAAGTATTTCAAGTATTTTCATTACAAGTATTTCAAGTATTTTCATTACAAGTATTTCATTACAATTCAAGTGCGTTTGAATTTTTTACTTAGAATGAAAAGAAAATGATTTTAAAAAATTTGGAGATTTTCATTCTTGTTCTTTTTTTTCTATACCAGGTGGCGAAAACGGCGGTACTAATCGAGTTATGTACGGTCCATCGTCGCGTCTACCCGCTCTCACTACTCAACTTCCGAGTGGCTGGATCCAAGTGAACGGTTGGTGAATTGAAAATTCCGTTCCCGATCATTTTCTTGTACTCGCTGACTTCAAAGTTAGTTTGTAGTCAAACGGTGACTAATTGGAATGCAACTGAGACGTTGGTTTCGCCAGCTACTAACTAACTAACTAACGTTTTAATTGTACTTTGATTACTGTTTATAAATTAAGGCGGAATTTTGTCGATAGTAAAGTGCCAAAGTTAACGCGGCTGTTGTTAATATCAAACCTATCAAGGCGACAAACTTCTAAACCAAGAACATTTGCAAGTAGACGATTCGAATTGAAATTTTAATTGAAAGCTTTCGAGCTAACTAATTTTGTATTCAGCCTAAACATTTTGTAATACAAAATTTCGAGATTAATTTCTTTTTTCAAATAGAAACCAATATATTTTTTCGCAGATTCTTATTGTACATACAAAAATACGTAAGATTTGTTCAAAAAATCTGAATTTTTATTTTCATTTCTATTTGCCCAAAATATTTAAATTCTCATAAAATTGTTTACTCGACAACTAAAGTTTTTTAAGGAATATCCAAAGAGGTGAAAAATGCTTAAGTTTAGATAAAGATTCTTAAACGTTACTTTTAAGAAGTTTTAATTAAATGAAAAAACTCACAGAATAAAAAATTATTTTTCGCTTTGAAATGACAGCAAAATCCTCCACCTAACAATAATTCATATTTGACTTTGAAGCCCTCTTCGCACATAAGCAACAAGTTTAAAACAAAATTCTATAGTTCAATGATATCGGAATTAATAAAATGTAAAGATAATCTCAAGACGTGTAATTTTGTTTATGATCGACAGGGGAATTCGTGATGGTTCACGCGGCCTATCAGTCTCATCTCGGACAGGATTGTTTCTTCGCACCCCGAGCCAAACTCGCCGACGGTGTTATCTGGCTGTTGATCGTACGAGCGGGAATAACGAGGGCGAATCTGCTTCAATTTTTACTCGGTCTCAGCACCGGAGCTCATCTGGCTTGTTCCGGTGTGGAAATGATACCGGTCACGGCTTTCAGGATAGAACCAGCGGATAACGCAGGAGGACATATGACCGTGGATGGCGAGGAGGTCGATTACGGGCCTCTACAGGCGGAAGTTTTTCCCGCACTTGCTACAGTGATGAGCACTTGACGCGACGCATCGACCGCGGGCCTCTAATACAATTTCGTTATTTTATCACACTTTTTATTATATAAAAATTGCGCAACGCGTGACTGTAAAATTTCCCCCTAGAGACATAATCGCAGGCGATATTTTTAATTTATCGACACTCGTTCGTTCCGCATGATCGATACGGGGAGAAAAGAAGACCCAAAAATCGAAGAAATCACTAACAATGTGAACGCCCAATAATGGAAGAAAGACAATTGTACGATCGACGAGATGCTGAAAAGTAGATCACTTTCCTTTCGTCGTAGCGACGAAATCAATTTTTTGTCGTTTATATTTTGTAATGCTTCTTCTCTACGAAGAAAGAATTTGTCTATTTTTCATCGTCTCTTACGAACGTACATGTTTCTTTTTTTATTTTCAATCTCGCGGACGATAGATAGATTATTGTTCTTATTATTGCGCCAATTGTCACGACGATCGTCGAGGATCATAAAGATCGTTTGATGAAAGTTTCAAAGAACGAGATGAAACGAGTGCAAAATGACTATCCCTCGTTAAGTAACTAAAGGAAAGACACTTAGGAAGTAGTAAAATGTAAGAAAAAAAAGGGATGGACAGATTCATCAGTATTGTTGAAATATCGGTCCGTAGACACAGATGAGAAAGTATAAACTTATCGTTAGTATCTTTAAATATTACCTGGACGTTATTATGAACGATCGAAATCGGAATGAAGAAAATTAACAAAATTAACAACGAAGAAACTAAAAGGTGTTAATTAAGACGAGCTAGGGGCGCGTGGGTCGCGAAAAAAGCGATGAAGATAATAATTCGAGAAAAAATTTGCGATAATCGAAATATCGATATGTCGAAATTAGTCGATCGTATTAATCGATTATAATCGATTCAATCGATTATCGATACGTCAAATAAATCGACTATCGATACAACGATTTAATCGATTATCGATACATCGATTTAATCGATTATCGATACAATTGGCTGCTCCTCGTAAAGAGGCGTTTTCCGTAATATCACCGATTCTCCCCTCGATGCTGTCGGTTGTTTAACGCCGTCGGAGTAATCGCTTCCCGGAATCTCGCGTGCCGCATGTGGTGAGTTGCTCACTACCGTCCAGTGACGTGTCCCATTAAGCCAAAGTGCGAGGGGGCACTCCGTAACGTAGGGCTATCTCATAATATCCTGCATCGTAGCTCGAAAGGTGCAAAATTACGCCGCATCGACTGTATAGCGAATTCATCAATGATCGATAAATCGATTATCGAGTATATCGACTCTTCGATAAATCAAATATTTCGACTCATCGATATTTCAAATTTATCGATTTATCGAATTCGTCAATTTAACCGAAACTATTCCTGTGTCGAGCTAATCGATTTATCGAATTTATCGATTTATCGTTCATTGATCGATACCTCGAATTTCACGATTTGCAAAATATATCGAATTTCCCGTCTTATCGAAATGAGCGACATATCGAATTGATACTATATAACGAATTTATCGATATATCGCATCGGTCGATTTATCGAATTTAGATATATATCGAATTTATCGATTATATCGAACTTCTCGATAATCCCTATATGAAATTTATCGTGTTTATCGATATGTCGTATTTATCAAATCGATCGATCACTATATATTTGATAGTTATTATTGTATTTCGAAAAAGTAAGAGAAACACGCTCAATAACATTGTCTTTCAGGAAGATTGCAAAAAATGGGCAATTTTAGAGATCATTTTATTGTCCGCCCATAATTTGGACATTCCTCGCTGCTTCTAACACGCTCATAGGACATAGATTAGACGCGATTATAGCGACATCCGGGATCAAAGTTGCTATTTTGCTCTTCCATCGTCGGATCTTCGTTCATATAAATCAATTCTCCGATAATTAGAAGATACTTTTCTCGACAGCAAACACTTTAATTCTAAGGTTCCCCAATTTTTCGTACATTGTACATATTGTAATTATGTTAAATTGTAAATTACCGAATGCCCCAACTGACATTACTAGCAGATTGGTATTCGGCGATTCTTTCATTTTGTTCTTTCAAGAATCCTAACTGTAAATATCGCAATCATTATTAATTAACAAGTATAATCAAGTTTTTAAATGCCTGATAATTTCTATCTTTTTTTTCTTTTCGTTTCTTAATGTCGACCATTGGGATTTCATAGTTGCTTTACTTTAATGTACGGATCAAATAATTATTAATAATAATAATAACGTATGGAATCAATGTAAATATTTCTTCATATTGTAACATATAGTTTAGACTTAGGATGTTATCGCGTTTGCCAAGTGGCCAGCGACGTAGACGAAAAAAGGGGCAAAGTATAGATTTACACGAGAAGAAATGCAGTTAGTTTGGCTTGGGTCCTAGAATCATATATTTTCGCTTAGCCCGTGAGCTTACGAAGGTATTATTATTATATCTATATATATATATATATATATATATGTATATATATATAGATATATATACTTGTTGAACATTTTCTAGTACTTTTACTACGACATCATTTTTCGTCGTCCTATATGTTTGGCCTTAGACACGTTTCTGCAACATTATTGAATATTCCCATTCCGGTAGTTTCTTCTTTGTTTTAATTGCGTGGACCATTGTTAAGAGAGAACAAAAAAAAAACTATTTCTTTTTTCTTTCATTTTCTCGTTATATTCATTATATTATCTCGTTAATATTGTAAAATAGCATTATCTCTTGTTTCGAAAAATAATATTGCGAAATCTATAATGTGGGAATACAAAAGACACACACAGAGTATTATTTAAATAAATATACAATTTATAAACTGAACAAGTCTTTTAACAATTTACCTAAGAATTCATAGCGCTTTGTTGCAGATTGTACTTGGACCCACTTGCGCATAGAGTTGTAGGTGCAATTGGGAGATAGAGGCAAACTCTATGTAACAAAACATGCAGTTTTTGTTGAGTTAATATTTAAATTGGTACTCAACGTAAATATCAAGTGAATCCAAAAGAATAATAAAGAGACTGACGGTCGTCACACTCCAGTTTCTTTTTTATGAGTCGACTGTTCGCCAGTGAGGTAAAGTTAACTGGCCATTGATTATCCAATCATTCTACATTTTCATGGGAAGAAATGAGAAGTGGCCTACGTTTCCATGCTTCTTATATTTCTCTGCTTCTTCAGTGTTCCATACGTTGTAGCTCCTCTGGTGGATGCCTTACCAATTAACTAACAATAATTTGTTCACAAAGTACTATTGAAGGATGAGGCATATTTTCGCAGACTACACAATGCTTGTTTTTTATTTATATTTTATTCGGTATAATGACATCAGTTTCGATTATTGATAGTATGTATCGATAACTAACATACATACAGAGATGATCCTGTCGTTAGAAATTTTAGGCCCCGGCAATAAGTTTGTTTTGGTGGTTCGATGCTTTTGTTTCATTCTATTCATCTTATTGTTGGGCTCTAACTACAATGTTAATGAATAAAAATTGTAGGTTCTCATTTACACACCAATGATCGCCTGACGATGATGACACACATGGGAAACAAAAATTCAATGTGTCTATTGCGCATACAAATTTCAAGAGAAATTTTTGTTTTCATGGATCAATATAAATGGCTTATTTCTTGTGTATATGAGAGCAACATGTTCGTACTTTGTGTAGAGAATGACTAAGATCGGATCAAGTACAACATGTGTATAGTATTCACATTATTTGTTTGGAATATTATTTACTATTTTAATGTAACGAACTATATGAAAAAAATGCGCTGCTTACAAATTGTATGCATTCCCATAGTTGCCAAATTTATTTTGCAAATTAATAGTTATGACAAAAAAAAATATATATATGTATATATGTGTTAATATCTATATTCAGCCTTACATCGCATATATGCTTTTTATTCAAACATCTTCATCGATTCCCGAGACAATACGCTTATCACAATATCATGAATCTCAAAGAATAGAAAAAATGTTTTTATACATTATCCAATGAGATTTGTACAAGATAGTGGATTTGAGAAAAAAAAGATGAATAACGACAAAATAATTAATTCAAATATATTTTGTGTAATGAGAATAACGAGTAACGAAAGAAAAGAAATAACACGTCACTTTATTTTAGATTTAGTTCTTGAGATTTGAGGAACCGTGCTTGAATGGAGATGCCTGATTTACTTTTTAACTTAGTTTATCGCATTCGAGAGAGTAAGGCGAGAGCACACGTTACTCAGAGTGTCGATCTGTTCGCCGAAGCCTTGACGGTGATTTATAGCAACAAGCAACATATTGATAATATCGTTGATCTCGGTATCCATACGAAGCATGTAGTCGTTGTTGTAAGATCGGGCAGTTAACAATTTCATCCGTGCAACCTGCAATGCACTTTCGTACTTCTTGTTACACAACAGAGGATTTGCACCAGCCTCGAGTAAGAATGCGACGACCAATTTTTTCGACGATTCGACGGCGAGATGTAAGGGGGTAGTGCCACTATAATCCTGACAATTGGGGTCGGCTCCATTCTTCAGCAGTATCCGTACGATTTCCGTGTAACCTCTGGAAAATAAGTCAATTTAGAAATCAAATATTGCTTACATTGCTGAGTCAATAAAAACTAGGTTCCAATTGGTGTTAGCAAGAATCTCAATAAGGAGAAACAAAAATAAATATTTACCTTTCGGAAGCAACATGAAGGGGTGTTCGTCCTTTTTTATCTTTATTGTTCGGCGATACACCCTGTCTTAGCATTCGTTGTACCATTTCGGTATTGTTGACAGTAGTGACAGAACGCAGTAGTTCGTCGGAGATAAGGGCGATTATCCCCGATTTATAATAACGAGCTTCCCTTCTGAACTTGCGACAGGTGAATTTGGTTTTGAATGATGCGTGTTTGCAAGCAAATGATTTATGGCGCAATACTTCAGCTAACGGAATCTAAATACAAGAAATCAATGGATTAAGTCAAGTTTAGATGAAACAGTACGTGTGAAAATAAACCTTAAAAACCTGATCAATTACCTTGTTTTCATGCATTATGTTGCGTTTGTACAGAGTTAGAGGTCCGGCAGTACCAGTTACCACTGACCGTTCGTCAGACATCTCGCAAGAGTCCTTGGACATCGAAGAGCCTGGTTGATCGATTTCTTCTATCTGACATCCACTTTTGGTGTTATTCCAATCGAAAATCATCAGTGGCCGATTAAGCGATTCCACCATATTGTTAAACCTAGCCTCGCAATTGTTATTAAAATTATTAATATCAGTGTTCTCCATCTTACCCTCGTGAAAGCCAAACCCTTGCAAATTCACCAATGGTACGCAGTAAGAATATACCCTAAGTAGTTGAATTGAGATATTAACAGTAACAAATAAGAAAGGTGAAAGAGAAACGAACTTTATGAACTTGATAATGGTTTATATCATCAAGCCTCGAAATTGTCCATATTGTTTCATCCGCCGCTCCACAAATTGTATAATGAGAGTCGATGTTTGTTAACTGAAAATAGCATTCCCAACTTTTGATACACCCTCTGCATTAAAAATACTTGACAATGCGATAAGTTTCGAGATAGTGTTTTGTCTGCTCATAATTCATGCTTATTAGGGGTTTGTTTTGTTTACGTTATGTGTAATTTCATTCACGTTCAAGATATTATTCATACTTTGCCCCATTGGCGTTTACATTTGATTCGGCTGTCCTAACGATAACCCATTGATCTCAGTCCAAATCTTCAAGCAGTCAGATGTCATTTTTATTATCAACTGCCGTTGTACAAAAAGGTTTGACTACATTTTAGGGACATACGTACTCGAGTTTTGGGTGCGAGTTGTACTCATAAGCCTCGTCTTCTACAGGAACCACCACCGTCTTTACTACTTCGTTCATTTTTGTTTACAAATATCTTGTTATTTGCTTATTACTTCTTTCACGGTTGTTTGTTTACAAAATATAAAGAAGAAAAAAGGTTTTAACCGATGAGCTTCACACGATCATGAAATTTTATTGATTCTCTCGAACAACTGCGTCGAACATTATGCGATAAGTATTTCAAGACGTAACAGCGAGATGCCGGCACTTGGTTTTAGAGCTCGAGTCTTTCGGACGTGTTCTTATCACAAAATGATCCGAACACTGTTCCGAATGGTAATTATCTCGAGCGACGGGAACCGTTCTAGAACGGTCTAGAACGACTTCCGGTGTTCCGGAAAATTCTTCACCTCCGTTAAGTTAGCCGACCGAAATGGAATTCTTTATCTTTTGTAATACCATTAGTATTTCGATGAGAAAATAAAAAAAATTTAATGAGTTTCAAGACAGCCGAACTGACACGTATGTTGTCAAAACCACGCTTAATCGATTCGCAATCGTTTGTCGGTTTTAAGAATCATAATTGCAGCTTTTGTCTGATGTATAATTGTATGAAAAACAAAAAGATAAGTGCGCGTATAGGTTAGATTGCATATATGTTGGCACGATGACGTTGAGAACAAGCGCTGACCAATGGGAATACGAGGTGATCGGAAAATCACTAGAAGCGGACATGACGTAATTTTAAAGCGCCAGATATCCCCTTCCCCTCAACGGTCGTATTTAATTTCATTAAAAATTTCTTGTTGAAACATAGCAATGTTGCTTACTGACTAATTAATCGAATAATTATTAAAAACCATTACAGTAAGCTTAATTGTTCTTGTTTCACTGACGCCCTGAACAATCTTTTCGGTGCTTCATAACTCATGCATAATTAAACGGATAAACTCTTGAAAATCGCTATCTAGATAGCGATTAATTTAATTTTTGCCAAGTGATAAATATCGCTCTTAAAACGATACAATCATAAAAAAGTGATAAAGTACTCCTTCTCCAGCTAACTTCACATAGCGGCGCTGTAGCGCAACATTTCTAAGAAGCGGAAGATGCGCGAACTAACCAGACAAGTTAAAATGTCAAAGTTGTTAACCCTGCCTGTAATCCCCTGGCCGTCCCTAAACCAGATTGACGAACAGTGGAGTTTTGACGTCGTTCGCATCACGGCGATCGGATTATCAATTTTTTGTTTTTAATATAAAAAAAAAAAAAAAACGTCTATCTCGATTCCGCGGGGGAATAAATAAAAATCGGCCGAGCTCGACGACACGTAAACTCGGTTGTGTATATATTCGTTTTCGTTCAATCCCGATGTTGAAATGAAGCATAGACGCGTCATTTATGGCACCGCTAGTAAACTACGCGGTAGAGAAAGAGAGGACGAGGAAGACGACGAGGCCTCGAAGCCCGCCCATCACGGGCTCTCTTCAATCACGGATTAATAATCAATGGCTCTCTTTGAGACAAGATATACGAATAAAGTGCTCTTAGATGATACGGAGAAGTTGACAAGTGTTATTGAGAATGCAAGAACGATCGACGGACATACGGTATTTATCACGTATACGAAAGCATTCCACTGTATTGTTTGTCGACGTCACGTGACATTTTTTTTTTTTTTTTACTAACGTAGCTATTCTTTTTAACATTTCAAGAATGTACTAAACACAATCAAGTTTGATAACTGATTTTTTTAAATGTTTTTGTTGACAAGCCAATTATTTTATAACCAGGCTGGATATTACTTTTTTTGCATTTTTCTTTGTTTTACAAGAAGTTTTGTTGACCTGAAAAAAGTAACGAGTTTTAAGAGTTGGGATATACAAAATGTTGCAGACTATTGAGAAAGCACTTTTAGAAAAATTGCCTGTTCATATGTGTATGTATGGTGGGTTTGATAAATTGGAATGGCTTTATTGGAAGATCAGTCGGTCCAACTTTTCTAAACTTTGCGCATAACTCAGATTCACAAATTTGCCTTGGTTCGTTAAAGTGTTTCCGGTCCCTAACGAGGGTCTCATTTCATGGGATTAAGGATTTATCTAAAAATCTGTGCGGTCTTGTGCTTTCATAATATTTCAGCTACAGAACTGCAACTGTGTCCATTGGATGGCTGGAGAGTAAGCTCGTTAGCTAATTAGTGTGAGGAGTGCAACTTTGGATGTTCACATTTATGAAAGTTAAAAATTTGCAGAAATTGTTTTTTTTGAACGCTTTAATTTCGTACATTTTTAAACATAACTTGGACGATACTTCCTCATTATTTACACTTTACAAATTCAATTTGCTAAATTGCCTTTTTTTGAGAAGAATGTTGTTACGAGATCAAAACAAATTTCGTATATTTTTTTAACTGATAGAGAGTTTATAACTGACAATTTATTTCAAGATCATGGTGAATATCTTACAAGTTTTTAAATAATTATGCAGAACTTGTCTAATGAGCACCAAAATAATTTAAAGTACTAATTAACTTGTTACAAATAAATAATAGACTAGAAGGATAACAGCCGGGTTCACCAAACCCTTTTCGGTTTATACCAAAATGGCAAATTTTCAAACACGATCACTCTGCTTCGTCAACAATTTTTAAGCTTGGAATTCGAAGTGATGCTTTAATTGACAGTTTCTCAGACACTTTTTCAACGCCAATAATCAACTTTTTGGGCGCAACAAAAAGCTCATGGGACAATTTAAAGAAAAACTGATACCACACCCCGATTACGAGTTAATAATTTCAATCGCTTTACATTTCTTATTACTTTAATCGGTCTGACAATTTTCACAAGTGGAAAGCCAGTTTCACATTCGTACTCATGACAGCTCGGTAAGGGCTTGGTGATTCAAATTACGCGCCAGGAAATAGTTCCAATAGTGACCGACGAGTGGCACTGTAACGCTGTTTCCCGCAAGCGAAGTCTCCAAGCATTCATATAAATATAGCTGCGAAACCAATCGATGCAAAGTCTCCGATTTCGATCGAAATAAACTTTAAGGTGGTCGTATCGTTACAGCGTTTCCCTTAAAATTTCACTTAAAATTTGCAGAAACGTTTTTTGATGTCATATGTACATGTGTGTAAAATTTCAGGGGCTGGAGAAAGTACGGTTCGCCTTTTGCAATCCCTTTTCGCCTGTAACGCTAACTCTTAAGTCGTATGGAAAAGTAGACGTATCCGATTTCACGATTGCTTTTGTAATTTAGGAGTACGTGATAAGGACGCAGAGGGGTCCTCTTCCGGAGCGTTCTTGGCGAGTCAGCAGACGTTACAATGACTTTGTTCAGCTCAATGGGGCACTGTCGTTATCGGGTATCGCTCTGCCGTTGCCTCCAAAACGTATCATCGGTAACATGGACGCCGATTTCGTAGCTCAACGTCAAATCGCCCTTCAGAATTATCTAAACACCGTACTAATGAATCCCATACTGGCATCATCGTTGCCTATGAAACACTTTCTTGATCCTGACAACTATACGGCCCCGTTGCATGGTGAGTGCCATTTCTATCCATAGCTAGAAACTCTTTAGTTGCGGAAGAAAACAAAAATGACTTTACAGCCTAAATGGAGACTTAATTTTTTCACAATTCTCCCAAATTGTTTTCTTTTGGTATGATATCATATTTATGTTTTAATGCGCAGAAATAGCGTTGCAACAGGTGTCGCTGGCATTGCGCAGCGATGCCAATTTTGAAATCGGCAAGGCAATACCGGACATGGGTTGGCGCCTGAGAAAGCATTACTATACGGTGAAAAATCGTCACAATCCGAAGCATGAATTGTTACTCGCTTGGGTTGAATTTGGACCGGACAAACATCTCCAGGATAAAGAGATGCAAGGAGTTTTCAAAAGCCTCGGAACTCTAAAACATGCCCATATCGAGGGTATAGTCCATCAGCACGTTGCTGATACGGGTGCACTGACCATAAGAAATTTTTATGCCAATGGTACCCTAAGGGATGTGCTGTGCAACGCCAAGCCTAAACAGCCGTTTATCAAGAAGTATGGAAATCCTAAGCAGCCTAAGTGTCTTACGACCTTGGAAATAGCGGTTTACGCGTATCAGGTAAGAAACGTTGGTGTGTAGCTTAACGTATTCGTACTTAGTGTTTTTTATTTACTGATAATATCTTATGAATTTCACCAATCTCTGTTTTATGCGATATGTAAAGATCCTGGAAGCTCTCATCTATCTCCAGGAGAAAGGTCTACCTTATGGTCACTTGCACACAGGCAATGTTCTTCTAACACCAACGGGAGCGAAACTTCTAGACATCGAGAACGGACTTCTGGGGTTGCCAGCTTTTTATCGACCCTATGTTGTGCAGAGGCGAAAACTTCATGCTACAGTAAGCTTTCCCTGAAAATATAAAACTCGCATCTTCCTGTGGTTGAGGATGAGCTTAGGATATGTTTACCTTCAAATTTCAAAGCTTTGTTATTGTTCACAATCAAATTAACACCCGAGTACTGATTTTCGGTTTGGGTGTTGGTTCGTTTCGTAATCAATTTGATGAAAATGAGGATGGAATTTAAGACACAGCGTCATAGGTTATGATTGGCGCTTGAGCTCAAAGAGGATAGTTGCATAAACGGGTTACGTAAATTCTTTGGTACAAAGCAACTGATTGAGACGTTGCCTATCTCAATTACTTTTCGCCATATTTTTGTATTGACTAACATAAATTTCATGTCAATCCAATACCAGAGAAATTACAAATCGAATTTTTGTGGTTGGCACATACGTTGCTTTTCCTTAACATTGAAGATATATTTAAATTGACATTGCGTTTCATCGTTTGAGTGAAACCAATTTACTTAACATTGGTATAATTAAATTGTCTAGACCCAAGTGGACGTATATTCGTTCGGACATTTACTGTACGAGATGGCGTTTGGAAGGCCTTTACTCGAGGCAACGTGTAACGAGGTGCCACACTCGGACTCAAGCCTGAAGAATCTTCTCGAGGTTATACTGTCGCCCGAGGCACTCAAACAGGATCTTCCAACATTCGCCAATCTTCTTGAGCACCCATTTCTCGATCGCGCTAAAAGAGCCGTTGTAACAGCCGGTATCGTTGAGAGGCCTCACTTTAAACTTAGCTGTCATCTCAAGGATGCTCTGGTGGAGGCGGCGAACAAGGCTGAGGAAAGATTAAGGGATGAACAAAAAGTTGCGAGACACCAGAAACGACTCGTCAAGGTTCAGGCGATGATGAGCTCCGATGAAGAATTGAAGCGACGCAAACACAAACTGGTCGGTGAATATTTTCGAATTGCGCGACAGAAAGAGTATCGTCGATTGTTGCGTGGGAATTGTTTGATTTACTGTGTTATTGTTAATATTTCGTTGTAGAAGAAGGAACAGAAACTGGCGCAGGAACAGCGATCGGCGAGTCAATTGAGCACGAATGGCGCCAAACAAGTTAATGGAAAAAGTCCTGAGAGATCAGACAGTCCGACGAGCACTTCAACGACTACTAGCGTCGGAACCCTGACGCCACCGTCTCATGGTGAGAACCGTAAAGAAAACTAACCTCACTTTCTTAACTTGTCTTCGAGATTTAATAATTTGTTTGATTTTACGTTTTCGTTTCCTCTTTTGTTATTAATACAACGCAAATATTAACATTATGCCTTCTCGCTTATCGCAAACTCTTGGCGCGTCAGGTGGACACAAAAGTTGATGGCGCGTACTGCGTTCATTAATATCACGTACGTGTCGTTCTGTAACATTTCGTCGCGAAATTTCTCTGGTTGATATTATTATTCTTCTTCTTTTCCTTCGTAGCTTTCATCGCATGCCTCGTGCTTTCCATTTCATTAAACTCATCATCTTATTTTATACCTAACAGAGTTTTATACAAGCGGCCTGATCGGACGGTACTGAAATTCGTTGTCATCTCGATAAAGAACGAGTCATTGAATAACGATTGTGCATAAGCGACTCAACAAATTCGCTCCCAACACCTTCGAAGCCATTTCTGAAATGAATCGCACTGTCCAGAGATTGAATTATTTCTTCAATGGTGTATCATCGGTATTCGTGAATAACACGTGCTAGATAAAGTAGTGACAAGGTCACACTTTATCCATGACAACCATCCAAGGGTTAATGTTTAGTTTGAACCATTACGATTTGCATAAGGATTTTTATGGACTGACCGTTTTTGACGAACCATTCGTCAATGCGTTTATGAAAAAGGTTGGAAAGTCTATTCGATTCAACTTCTCATGGCAGTGACTTCTGGAAAGAACTTGTATTGGGCTAACATTCTCGATTCGGCCACCTGTATATTAAACACAAATATCAATTTTTTAAGAAAATATTTTCTGAAAGTGAAATTAGGTGTAAAGGCGCGGTGTAAAATTGTCAACAATACCTCGTGCGCAGCACGAAATTTCCTCGGTATTTCTAAACATTCGTATGACTTTGTTAATTATCTATTATCAACGTTCTTTATCTTTGAGAATTTTTGGGGAATACTAAGGTAATCAAGGTAGGCAGAAAGGTAAATAATTCAGAATGAATGGGATTCGTGACTTTTCGAAACTGTGAACCTTAACCTCAAGATTTCAATCTTCGCGAACGTTAGACTCAACTTAAGTTAGCTTCAGACCTCCTTTGCATTTACAATCGACAAGTGTCAATAGAATTTCAATGAAAACGTAATTTCGAATTTTATAGTATATTTATATTAAGATTAAAGTTTCAACTGGGTTTCACGGATGGGCCTAGAAGTCTGCCTGGGAATCATTAAACTGATTAGTTAATGTTTAGAAGATTAAAGTAATATTGCACAAACTTATGATCCGTGCCATTCCAATCAATTCCATAAGTTTGTTTAAAGCTACAAAACGAAGTGACTGCGAAAGAATTCATTTTTGTTTTGTAGGGGGAAATTGTTCAATGTATTCTACCATTTCTGCAGCATGATCTCTTCTCCTTGTGCTTTTCATGTTCGTCGTTGTCTAACAGTCCCTAGAATCGCCTGCCAAGATAACAGACATAAATAAAAATAAATATGATTTTCATTATGAAAAAAAGGTTCCACGGAACTACCAGGTGACGCAAACCGCGTTAAGAGTGGATCAGCAGGTCATGTGCCACCAGTGCCACCGCCACCGCCACCACCAATGACGATGCCATTACCATCTTCTTCCTCGTCATCCTCCGCTTCTAATTCAGTGGGCAATAAAACCAACAACGTCGACTCCTCGCTGAAATATCCAGCGATGAACAACAACAACAACAACAATAACAACACGATAGCTGTCGATAAACCAACGGTCCAGCTTGAGAACAATCGCAGCGCCTTGTTCGGCAGTATATGCAACTTCGACAAAACCAATCTACGCAGAGTCACTAATGGGAATCATTGAATCTAGATCATAATTAATCCAACGCAAGCTCCGTTTCTTTTCTTTCGCTCGGAATTTTTTCATTTATATTTTTAAACCGGCTTTTGGCTAAGGTCAAAAGCCGGTTAAACAATTGTTGTTCTTGACTCAATCGTTAGAACTGTAAAAAACATGTAACGATGCAAGTACCAATTGTGTTGGGCGTTATGAACTAATCCACGCCCGATGAAAAAAAAACATGCGAAACGAAAAATTGCGAGGCCTCGTAATCGAGAGAAAATAGGATAAACCTAAAAGAACAAATAATGTACGAAAGTTATATAACTAATTCCGTCGGTAGATCGAATCAGAAAGTGAGACTCGTCATTCGGGATTGTAAAGTGTCGAGTGTATCTTGTGGTCGAGTTTTGGCCAGCCTAGGCCCAGGGGTACCAAACAGGCTCCCAGTATTTTTTAGCCGTGTGATAGCATCTGGTCGATTAAAAACTTGCTTGTAAGGCAACGATCCTTTTTTTCATTCTGTATATTCTGTCCTCGGAATTGTATTGTTATTATTAATCTTTTCGAAAGGTGTAATCAATGAAAGGGTTGAGACAGAAGTTTGTACATAATTACCACGCTAAACAAAATCATAATAGGTTTAACGAACGTTGTGAGAGTCGAGAATCTGTTTTTTTTTTCCAAGTAGATACTGCAATAGCAAAATCAAAGACTCTTTCGTTTGTAATAAATCATGTTAAGCCATGGACTCGTTCAAGAGTAAATTGAGAAACCTTGAAAATTGTACTGCTTTAACATGGACATTCAAATCTTGCTGGATATACAACTCAAAAATAGATTTATAGTTTCAATTTATGACTCGTAATTATTTCATTAAATTATTAAAACTCCGACGGAAAAACATGCTTTACACAGTCTATGCGCAAACAAGAGATTGTCTTTTAATGTATCTATATTGAATTGGAAATTACACGTCCTATGTTTGCAGAAATTAGAAGGTGGGCCAACAATGTTAACACGAAATATATTTTTATTATTGCATGAATAAAAACACACACGCCTATATATATTTCTGATTTCCAAATTTTGATTCGGCTTAGCTTGACCGCAGTATCTACTTAAAATTATATTGTCTATTTTAATGGCTGTTAACGTATACCCCTCCTGCAAACGGAGGTGATTGAAGAAATAATTATCATTCTGTTGGATCTTGCGACAGAGGAAGCCTTCAAGGTTACTCCGCAGAGAAATATTATACATATAGATAGATAGATAGATAGATAGATACATATACGCAAACGCGAAAAATTGTGAAAATAAGATATCCGGATTGAGGAAGAGATAAGAAAGAAATGTACAACGCTATCGTAAAAGGTATCCGCGTATTCGTTAGCTGAAAAATGCACGTTAAATTAATCTTTATCTTTTGTTTTCGACCATTCTTACCGTCTCAGTTGAAAGAAGCTCGACATCATTGTTCGCTCCTTCACTTCTTCTAGAAGGTGTCAAACGTTTCGAAGATAGTGACGAATATTTGTTGCACATACAACTCCATCAATATCAGGTTCTTCTCTAAAAAAGAAAGCAGGTTGCATTAAACAAAATTGAACAAAATGAGAAACTAATAATTGACTTAATTTAGAATCTTTTAAAGCCTTTATCCTATAAAAATAATTCGACATTTATTATCAACGGCTCATTTCGTTCGCCGTGGAGTTACATAATCATGCGGGTAGACTGTCGTTATTCGTATTCCGAATTTAAAGCCAAGAACCACAATAGTTCATGTACCAACGTTTACAAGTATCGAGAAAAAAAGAAGTTATATTTTTCTACCAACTTATGGGCTAAATCGGTCAGACAGAACGTGACGATTTGACGAAAAGATTTCGACGAAGGGAATGAGCCGTTTGTAAAAATTGTATCATATCCGTACTTAGAAACGAATGTAAAGTCAGCTCGAGCTCGACATTCATGTTCATTAGCTTATTTGAAAATCCATGCATTAGCGAAAATTTGACGTATAGAATAGTTCCAGAAATTCTTCGACTCTGAATGTAAAATTTGACGTATATATTATACAAAATATTTACTTGAGATAAAATGGAAACAAAAGAAACGATTCTTGAAAATTGTACGTTTGAGTCAAAACGCAAGTCTCGACTGTTCGTTGATCTTAAGTTGGTGCCAATGATTTTTCATTCACGTTCTAGACACGACGTTGAACTTTAACATACTATAGTTTTCCTTGTTCGATACATTTTTAATGCACGTTCGAGCTTCGTTGAGATCCAGTTTCTTAACCCATTTCCATCCAAGCGAGGAATAATCCACGGTTTGTAATGGATTGTTGTAGCGCTTGTTGAATGCAAATGGGTTATAAATTCTTTTGTGTATCGTACGTTGAAAAAAAACAATGTTTTAGTTTAAACACCAACTGAGATTTGCTTTAAAATTTAAGTTCCAATCTAACGAGTTAAAATCAAGTTTTTAATCTTAATCACAAATGTATTGGCGAGATTCCATTCGATTGGTGATCTTTACAATTATAAATCTGGATTTAAGTGCGAATTTGACTATGAATTGAATTTCTTTTAAATCGAGTTCGAACTTAAGTTCACGCTTAATCGGTGCAATCATTCGACAAAGTAATTAAAATATTCTTATGATTTTGCCATGTCGTAGTTCTTTGTGTTTTTATTATCGACAATCTCGTTTGTCCCAAGAATTGGATTTCATGAAATGAGAAAGGAACGTCGTTTTGCTTGTTTCTTTTCGCTTCAGTTTTTTTTTTACACGAAAACAGCTGCCTAGTCTCTGGCACTATTCGCAGAACAAAAATTTGTCAGTATTGTGTGCCAAGCGGATAAACCGTCGAATTTTGTAATTCGCTCTCTTTAACACCGGATAAACTTTTGTTGAGGATGTTATACATTTCTTGAAATGAGATCTGTCTTATTCTATTTCTATACTATGTGTAGAGCCATGTAAACTATATGTTGGAAACCGTTGTTGGATGTGCTCTGTACTATATTCCCCTCTCGTCTGTGAATATTTAAAGATGTGTCTAATACAAACACACACATGCATACATACACACACACCCACAAACAAACACACACACACTCTCACTAAATTCTGTATCAGGTTAAAGACTTCGTAATCCCTGAGCAGATTGATAGATAACGATAATAATTGTTTCCATACGACTTGGAAGGTCCGTGCGAATACCCGAATAATCTTTTCGACGAGAAATACCGGTCGATTATATTATTGCTACGAGTTGAACAAAGTTAATCCTAGATGGTTGCATTGTAAAAAGTGCATCCATGCGAATGTGTATTGGAAAAGTTACAACTGAAATAATAGTCGAGGATTAACATTACGCGACCTTTCATTGTATAACGGCTGTCGATGTTTTTGTTAGAGATAATTTTTCTAGGGTATAATTCTCTACAAAAACTATACATACTATCCGATAGCTCCAATGTTTTTTCGAGAAAATTAAGAGTTGATGTTACGCTGATTAAATACCTCAAGACATAACTGATCATTAATATTGTTTTCGTTCGAATAACATCTCCTACCATTTGGCACAGGAAAGAATGTCAGTGATAAATAAGTGCTGTTCTGTGTCACGGATCATTCTTTTTTTTGTGCGCTGACGTACGCAAGATCGCCACTACTTATGTGTACTTATGCTGAGAAATTATAGAGGGGACATTGTTTTGCACCTGGCACGCCTAGCTCGCTTTGCGGAAGACTCCTTATCAACAGGTTTCCTTGTGTCATTCGGATGATGCTTACGTTTGGATCTAAAAATGTCGGTGGTTGGTGACGATAAGTTATGGACGACAGTTTTTTTTTGACACAAACTTATGGAGTTAGGAGTAAACGGATATTTTAAAAAAAGAAACGATTGGTTGCATTTTTGAATAATACGATACGTTAAAAATATTCTCTGAAAGTTGAATGTTGATCCAGCAGATATTGTTGGATGTAGCGAATAATTCGTGTCCGTAGCGCATGTATTCACAATCGGATGTAACGATGGATAAGATCGTTGAGATATTACAAAAAAAATCACACAGTTCACACGGGCATTCGCTTTGTTAGTTGGACGATAAAACTTCTTACATTCTATTTTAGAATAAAAACTAACGAGGGTAAAAAATATACGGAAATGTATCATGTTTGTGCATTTAATGTTATTCACAAAAAAAAAAAAAGAACCAACAAAAATATCCGTCCCTTGTGCCGCTTTCATAAAAGTGTTCTCTCGTTCGATCATCATCGACAAGCTTAGAGTGCGCTCACACGTTTTCTGTTTCCACTTATATTGTATATTACAATTATACTTGTTAGGCATCGGTTCGTAATTATATTTACAATGGATTATTCGATTCTAAATCCTCTCCCGGCCCACTTACAGTTTATAATCACGTCGGAAACGCTATGTCGTTCCGCATGCGACTTTCTCAATCGTCCTTTGTTCTTTATCGTCCTGTTTTCGTCGCTTTTTTTGCTTACGAGCTTGAACTATAAGTACGCGGGCTTGGTAAGCGTAGCTTGAGAAGCGACAGTGGTAGCTTTAACGCATTTAAATGGAAACGAATTACTTTACTGTTAACTCGGTAGCACGTAGGCTACGCGACGTCCTGCGATAGTCTCCTCGCGCATGTTACGCCGGAAAACAAGAGTATTCCTGCTGTACCACAGCCTCGATTCTTGAGTCCTCAATTGCCCAAAGTTCTTCGAACGAAAGAAAAAATCATTAAAAATTGTTTTATGAACAAAATATTTGGTTATTGCTTATTGCTTTTCGAATAACAAATTGATATAACAAGTAAAAACAACCATCGATGTTCTTACACGAATTCTACAACGAAAAAATTATTCTCAATGATTTGTTTTCGTTCGAAGGTGACAATTGGAGCGATAGAATTTTCACCTCTGATAAAATTTTGTCTGTGTTTTCCAAAATAACATTTATGCAGCATTTTCGACAACTTTTTCACGAGATACTGACTTGGTCGACTCGATTATAGGAGGTGGGAGAAATTTTGCAAAACCAACCTCGAGTCCCTACGTTTATAATTAGATATACCTACGATGCATCTATTCTTCGCTCATCGGCGGTGTATCAATTTTGCTTTCTATTTATCAATTACGATTGACTCCTTGACCGTTCCCTTCACGGTTTTTTCCCAATTAATGTTTCTCTTTTTTTCGTTCATATTCTTCATTTCTTTTTTTGTTTCGTTTGTGTGTGTGTTTGAGGAAGCGGGAGAGACCATGGCCTTGCCAGTATGTGCTCTTCGTTCGCTGATCCGGTATCGGCGATAATTGTGGACTATACAGAGTGACGGCGTGAACCGCCACTGTGACGTCAAAGCCTTACGTGCAATTCTTCCGTCGTTGCTCTTAACCTGTCCGACAAAAACACATGTAACATTAGACTTTAATTAATTTTCGTTTCGTTATCTTATAACGAAAGAAGAGTTGAGATTTGGGAAGGCCAGCTGAACTTGTCCTTCCATCGACTCACCTATAAAGTTCCTCCTCGACGCGATCGGTAATTGCCTTTCTCGCGTCGACCTCGCTCGCCTTGGACGCCCTGAGATCAGCCAACATTTCGGTGAAGTCGATTGGCTCGCCGTAATTCATTGTCACTTTTTTACGGGTTTTTATCATGTAAGGCGGATCATTCGGCAAAACCTGATCCATGCCCAGATGACAAATTGGCACGACCAGAGGTGTAACGGGCGATTCCAGTATCAGCCTTCCAACGCCCCATTTGATCCTGCGAAAATTTATATTCGACTTGTTAAGACGTTTTAATTATTCGATCTGCGAACAATGAGATTGCGTCGGTTTCGAATAACTTGGAAATCAGAATATTCAATTTCG
This sequence comes from Netelia fuscicornis, assembly GCA_946811545.1. Classification (NCBI taxonomy): domain Eukaryota; kingdom Metazoa; phylum Arthropoda; class Insecta; order Hymenoptera; family Ichneumonidae; genus Netelia; species Netelia fuscicornis. The sequence continues at coordinate 13,494,592 of OX328014.1, read as the reverse complement.
TCATTCGAGATTCAATCGTGAATGGAGACGACGAGGCGTTTAATTCGATTTAATTTTATTTGCTGCTTCGTGCTGGAGCGTTGAGTCGCCAATGTAATTGCCTCCTATGATTTATGCGACTACGGGTGGTAAAGGTTTTCTGTCTGTCGTTTAAGATGTGCTAATTTGAGCGTTAACCCTTTGCACTCTGTTGTCCTCTCTGAGGGGACATTAAAGTTTGTTAGTGATTACGGGCAATCAACTTATTCCGGTGCAACTTTTTCAGAAATGCATGTTTCCACTGAAGTTTTCTGTGAAAATGAAAGAAGATATCAAACCAAAATATTGTAAAATTACTAACATAGTAAACAGAATATCAGCCAGCACTGAATAATAAATTACAGATTACTAATGTACGATGAAAGAATATTTTCTGCCTTCCACATTGGGAATATGTAGTTTATTAACGAGACTGTATTATTTGTTGCGACAGAAAAGCACCAAGTGAAAGATATTAAGTGACTTATTATTGCCAAAGGCGCACTAAATTTTATCATACTGTTCAACATCATGAGAAATAAAATATTGATTTTTTTTTGCAAATATGTGTTCCTCGAGATCTGCACGTTCGTATAAATCAAAGATCATTGTAATACTTTATTTGGTTTCAAAACTATAGTATATAATATGAAGATTCATACCAAGTGTACGCTTTTGCTATAAAGTGACGTCGAGTAGCTGATAGGTAACGTTTGAATGATAGGTAATGTCTCAGAGTACAAAGGGTTAAATATGAGATGAACATTGATTACATCAACGAAAGTTTTATTACAAGGAATTGCAATGTAATAAAAGATTTTAAATATTAAAGTGCTAATGTTACGTTTGGAACGTTTCGAGTTCAACATTATGTCGCGTATAAAAGTCAGTGCTAATACTAATCAGTTTTATATTCGCTATATGTAAATGTCATTAACATTTCGTCGATGGAATTTTAACACCGCAGTATTTAGTTATCTCGATTATCGAGGGTTCCGAAGTGTAGCAGCCAAAATCATTATTACGGATATGAAAAAGAGAAACTTTGGTTCTAATTGAACTTGCATATTGTTGTCTCTTCACTTTTTTTCTCTTCTAAATTAAAAATTGATATAACTATACTTTCATTGTGATTTTTCATTTTGTAGAACGACATTATGTTATAAACTGAGTTTATAACAAATCTTATGAGCGGAACAAATTTGTGTAATTGTTTTAAATGATAATGACGAATAGTTGAATGATATTTTTCGAAGAAATTGTCTTTCTAGACAATTCTCTCTAGGGTATCTGGAAAATTATGGCAAAAAGAGGATAAACAGTTCTGTTTTGCAAAAATTTTCACCATAATCCGCTAGACACTCTTACAATTTTAATGCTATCTATTGTTCTGTACCAGAGAAAGTACAGAAAGCGTTTTCGAAATGCTTGTCGATTGTAACATCGACTCTTAAGTCTGAGCCATAATCATTTTAAACAGATCCGCTGTTATTAATCCTTTTGGAGTTACGTGAACCATCGACGATCAGTAAAAGGCTGTAGACCTGTCGTAATCAAATTTTCTCAGAGATAATTGACATTTAGACTAATCGTAAAAGTCTTATCCACCGCGGAGAACGTACTGATAAAGGGCATGAGATTACGTCTTTGACAATCTATATTGGGAATGATACTTTGAACAATGCTATCTCAGTCATGCGAATGAAGGTTTCATGTTACCGTAAATTCAAGATACAACGGTCGATTGTATCGTAATCGACGTAATCCACGAGAAAAATGGAGAGAAATACTATTCCTTATAGAATTTTGTGCTTTATAAAAAAAATGAGAGGATGGTTTACATTAGCTATTGCAGAGAAATATTGATTCCAAATCTATTGTTTCGCGATATGTAATGTAACGAAATATAACTTATTCAATTTCTTAACAATCGTCAGGTATCGATAACACAGCTACCACAGTTTTTGTCGAATGTTCTCTCCTCTACAGAAAATTGTGTAGTAAGAATATTGTCGTGCAAGCAATTATTGAGTTAGCTTAAATTCAACTAATTCGTCAGTATCAATTTTGTTTTCATTACGATAGATTATTTTTTTATTTCAAGAAGTCATAGAAGGCTTGCTTTTCGCAACGAATTTATTTTATGTACCATTCAATTGTTATTTAATAATTAATTCTTTTAGTTCAAATGTTTTTTGAAAATATTCAAAATACTGTCATATAGTCTTGTATGATTTTGTTTATCTCCAAAAGCACACATCCTGACAACCAACAAAGATTCTGGAATATTTAATCAGCGTGTCGTAATCTTCATTACTAACCTCATATGCTCTTTGAGCATGTTAACTTTGCCCTCTGGAAATACGTGAACCCAATCACCCGAGCCTAATTTCTCAATACAGAAATTCATCGAGTCCTGATGCACTCCATCGCCTCTTACGATTGGTATACACTTTCCAAGCATGAAGAAATACGAGTACCAGGGATTCGTGAAACAAATATCATGAGCAGCTAACGACCATCTCATTTTCCGCCGGCTCAGTATGTATTTGAGATCCAAAGTGGCTGGGAAAAACCAAAATAAATAGCGTTAATCTTTCGAAAAACAAACCTCCGCCTTTTATGGCGAACCACCTGTTGCTATCGAGATAAGGAAATCCTGTTTACTATGACAATCTAGTAAATCCAAAATCTGAGATATGGTTTCGTTCTTTAAAAACTATTTTATTTTTAACCAAATCAAAAATATCTCTTCTATTTCAGATGTTTCTTTTTTTTTGGACATAGATGTATTTATTATGCTAGAATTTTTTTCATTTTTCTTAAACTCACCCCATATTCCAGGATCGTCAAAGCAGCTGTGATGATTGGAAACTGTGATCAGCGGAACATTTTTTGGTCTGTGATCCAGTGCCTTTGCCATAATGTGTTTGTTGTAAACAGTTGTCTTGTTCAGCCATTCTAAGAAAAATAAACCACTTGTTATGTCCACATGATCGACAACGATTCGTTTCCCGCTATTTTATGGTCAAGGCACGTATTTGCCTTGGTCGATGAACATAGATTTGTAGCTGGCATCTCAATTTTAGCAATTTTTCATACATATAATCAAAAGTGAGGTTCTGGCGTAAATAATTATATATTTATATATTTATATATATATATACACACATATACATGCGTTAAGGATGAGAAACGAAAACGAAATGTAACTAGATGGTAATACATAGTGATTTATAAAAAGAATGCAAATGTGATTATTAGACAAACATCTGAGAACGTACGAAAGAGAGGAATTGTAATTTCACCGTGGTCAACTTTGAGGCTCACCTATAATTATCTTAGAGAATAGTCCAACTGCTGCAAAAGTGAGACTGCTTGCTAAGTTCCACAGTCTTCCGGTATTTCTTAACCTGGGTATGATCCACCTAATGTCGTAGAGCATTGCGGTTGAACGAGACAACCCACAGATAAATATTAAATTGACGTCGCGACGTTTGCCGAGCGATGCCGCGGTGGGCTTGCATGAAAAAACCCCCCGCTTAAAGTCGTCTGCTCTTTCGTAATTCGAGGCGGCCATCGTCACGCCATTCATCGTGTATTTCGAGGGCGATCAGACCTATCACGTGGTCTCATTCGCCCGTGCGCCACGGGAATCGCTGCAACCATTATGCGTATGCGTGTAAATTGCGGTTATGGCGGGCGATTTGAAAAGTTTTTACGCTTCTCTCATTGTTCAACGATATTTTGCAATTGTTGAGAAAATGGAAATTATTCTTATTGAAGATTTTGATATAGACGATCAATAATAGAGAGATTATAAGACAAAGGGTTGGGATAAATATGGAAATTTGTTTATTACAAACAATTTACAGCCAGATCCATACAGACCTGAATTTGTGTTGGTAAGAAAGATCCCTGTGCTAAGCCTCGATCGGTATATCACAGAAATTTTTTCAATTGATTCTGATCCCCATGGTCATTAGTCGATAACAACGATCGCAGCTGATAACCCGAGGAATTATTTTATCAACTATGAATACGAGTGTACTTTAATTTTGTAAGCACACGACGCATAGTCTGTGATACAGCAGCACCCGTGATTAGTACAAGCGTATGCAGAGGGGTGACATCAAGGTGAAGTAGAAAACCGAGTGAGACGACTTTGCCGATAAGCGACTCGGTAGCCTATTGTCCTATATAGGTTGTTATTTTGGGCAAAATAAGATCACCATTCTATTCAATTTTCGACAGAGCACGTTGCAGCCCTTTGATTTTTCCCTAATTGTCCATTGTTTCCGAATTTGTTAGACACAATGTTAAGACGAATTTAGAATGCCAATTTCAGGAGAAGTTACTTCTGCATTTGTGCAAACTAACTATTTCTATTTTTACTCATTGGCGTTCACATTATTCCGATTTTTCAATTCCCCTAGAAAATAAATAAGCGCCAGAATGATAAATTTTCGGACAGTTGACTCAGTTCGACTTCACCGATGGGAAGCCATAATCTCCGATCGAAAGATAACAAACTAAAAAAAAATAGAACCCCATGTTCAAAAGCTGCCGCCATCGTTTTAAAACGATCACGTGATATTTGAAGAGCATCGGAAAGTAGTGAAAGCTGATACACGCGTAGCATCGAAGAAGATCGTGTTACGCTTGTTTGGTTATTTTTTGTTTGCGGTATCGTGTTACCCGATATATCTCTCAACATATATACACATATAGTACATATTTGAATTACATTTCTGCGTGGATATACGCATAACTTTGAACAGCTTATCTCGTACTATGTAACTTTTGGAGATCTTCGGAGGTGATTCCTCGGATATCCAGGGTCTTTGTCGTACACGGTAGCAACGGTAAGTTAGAAATAACAGAAATAGCGTAAGCGCGGATGTAACGTGTTGGAGACTTGTACTCGACAAGAAATACGGTACAAATCCCGATGTGGCAGCGGTGGCGCCAATGGTGTCGTCACCGGCGTGAGTGAGAACCAAAGATGCTTCGCATAGTTGCGCATGCGCACAGTCTTGGCTCGAACGAAAAATAAGCTTCGCGTAACGTATGAACGATTTTCTACAAAATAAAAGTAAGGACGGATTTCTCCGTATTTGAAATTCTCGGTATTTTCATTTATTGCAGAATCCACTGCTTAATGATTTTTACTTTGCGCTGCAAACTTCATGTAGTTAGAACTTAACCCTACTTCTACCGTATTTAGCAATGTGTATACTCCGTGTATCACAAGCCTAACGAACTTTTTATAATTCCCTTGAAATCGTTCATTCCAATTACGTATTATTGAACGACGTCGACGCTGCTTCGTACGTGTACTCTACATTCCAAAATACTATGATGCAATATTCATTCTCTTTCAAGACGTTAATGGATAAACCATCGTTGTGTTTAAACTCGCCTCGTCATCAAAAGTATTTCGATATTATCGAAAAGAAACAACGTACTAATGGCGCATGCGCATACACGTGACCATTTACTTGCAGCGGCTCGGCATGCTCATGGGGTTTTACATTCGATAAATATCGTTGTTATTGTTACAGACAATAACTGACAATGGTCCGGTGGCCCAATAATTTATCGCATCTTCGCTTCGGAGATACTTAACCCTCAATCCGAATTGCTTCCGATTGGCCCAAAATTTCGAGAACGTATTTTTTTGAACACCGGCGACTCCAGCGCCACTCGAATTGTACTAAAAAAGTATAGGTAGGAAGATTTGCGAGTGCATGAGATCAACAGTGGAAGTTAATTTCATTGGAAATAGTGAAGAGTGCAAATCGGAGCAGGACGTTATATATTTCAGTTTAGAATGTTATTATGAGAGTCGAAAGCGCTGGAGAGATTTATTGCTCAGATTGTAAGTAAAAATGAAAAATACTCTTTTCTAACTAAGTTTAAGTTCCCCTCAATGTTAGCTAATGTTATTTGTAGCGTGATAACATAAATAAAAAAATACAAGTTATCTTTGACGTTGAGCGTTTTTTCTCTTAGACAACTTGTTGTAACCTCCCAAACATATACCTATGTTCCCAAAGCTGAATGAGGTATCTGGTTTATTCCTACAATTGGGATCTGACAAAATTCGTGAGACATCTGGTGGTACACGCTGAAACTAAAACCGGGGTGCATTGCTCAAGTTACAACGTAATCATTAATATCAGTAATTTTGAGAAATTGTCCAAAAAATGGCAGAAGTAGGTGTCTTTACATCTCGCAACCAATCGAAAAAAAAGAATTGCATGTTCCGTATATGGATGCGAGAGTTCTTTTAAAAAAAACCGTGAACTGACGTTCCATAGTTTCCCCAAAAAAAACGCCCGGTGCGTATACCAACAATTTTTTCGCCTTCTCGGAAATTTCGATTGCCGGGATTGGAATCAGACCATTTACAAATATCACTAATGAAAAGGACTAGCATTTTATTAGAAAATGAAGCTGTTACGCTATGTTAAGACTAGTTGGCTGCAACCTCTTCTACGCCATATTGGCTTCCACGGTAAGTCTACTATTGCGCAGTTTTGACAGGCGACTGCACCCCGGTCTGCGCCATATTGAATTTGACCACGCATCCATGTCAGATCCCAATAGCACAATATTTTTTTCCTTAAAGAACAAACTTTTTACTTTAAATAACCGTTTGTAAAATTTCTGTTCCCATGATTTTCACTCTTGCTGTATTTTTGTTGGAAAAGAAAAAACAGTTTTCTTCACACATTGTTTAACATTTCATAAAAAACATATTGAAAATAAGGAATAAAAATTGCTCTCGCTTCAAAGGACAGTCCGAAGATTGATCATGAATTTGTTTCAGATTTTTTCATTCATAATGGAGGCTGCGATAACGCGAAGACAAAACCGAAACCTCGGTTCACAGTAAAAACGTTCATGGATTGAGGTTTAAGATGGTATCTCTGTTAGCATCATTAGCTCTAACGATACTAAAGCAACAATATTTCAGGATGGTCGTCGACGACATGAAAGTATGCGGATAGATCTAAACTTCAGAAAGACAACTCAGCCATAATTAAAAAATTACCGAATCGTCTACTGAAGTAAAAGAGCCAAATGAATAGATAAGAAAACCATTTGACATTACAAGATGGTAACACATAAAATTCTATAAAAGGATGAATGTATGAATAAACAGATTGTAAATAATCCGGATAATGGATAAGAGGAGAAGAGTGCGTCCTCCGGTCTGTTCTAAATGAAGAGAAAGAGAGAGAGAGAAAGGAGGGAGAGGGCCGTCGGTCCCATAGCAGGTGGTGGTGATGGTAGTAGTGGTGGAGAACGTCGAATGAAGGAAGAGCCGGCAAGAATGGTAGGAGAAGGTCTCGCGGGGCCTTCATCTCAACTGCTGCGGCAGTTCGACTCCAGGTCCGGCTGGAGGTCTCTCGCTGTATCGCGAAGACGCGATCGTGTCCTTTCATTAAGTTCCATTGTTGAAGTGTTCTGAAAAAGAAAATTCCATCGGTAAACTGGTCGGTCAATGATTAACGCAATTATTAATTGGTATCTTTCCCACCTGGTAAACATCACCGTTCCATCACTTTCAGATATCTACAGCGCAAATACGCAAAGCGTGGATTATTTCGAAATATTCCGTCCAATGTGAAAACAGTGCGACGACGATTGTGGTTCTGTATCATCGTCCGGTGCACCGGAGAACGGTGCGCGCCGTTTCTTCACCGAAGGAGCCTTCGCTACCACAGTGGAATGCACCGTGTGTGTTTTAATGCTCTTGGAAGGCAGGAGGAAGATCCGCGGGGATAAAGGAGAGTAGGCCTGCCGCTGCCGCAGCACCACGAGAAACAGGAACGAGTCGTATTTTACTCACGTCTCAGCGAGACCTGTGAATACTACTTCCATCACGTCGGAATACCTGAGCTACGATTGTTTATAAATGTAGCTCGGAGAGAGAGAGGCAGAGAAAGAGAGAGAGCGGGTGGAGGAGGGGAGGACGACGGGGAGAAGGAAAAAAAGAAAGAAAACCAAAAAAGGAGAAAGTAAAAGAGCGTCCTTCCACGACGAAGAGATCCAACCCTTGGTGACTTTTTCTTCTTTACGAAGCTTGCTAATCCGGAGGATCATTCGTATCCTTCACTAGGAGTCTTGCCAACGTCCTCGGTACTCGTGCACGTTTCTTCACGTGCATAGGCGAGACGATCCCTCTCGCGCTTCGCCCGGTCACGAGTTAAGATGTGTCACTCACTCACACGTGATTCTCGCATTTCGCAAACAGTCACTCGATTCTATGGAGGCAGGTACAAATCCCGATAAAACTTGGGGACAATCCAGCAACGCCGTAGCCGAGAATCCGCTTCGCTTGTTCCATTCGTCTTTTTCCTATGAACGTCTATCTTTTTTGTATTTTTTGTTTTGGAGTTGGATTCTTTCTTTTCCTGTATCTTCGTATTGTAGCGAGGAAGATGTATTTTCTGCATCAGAATTTGTAGCGGTCGTTCATGCTTAAGTAGAATCCAATCCAGCGAGAAACTGCAAACGGTCCAAGTCTTTGCATGTAACTTAGTCTTGGATCCCACACCTCTCGAGCTGATCCAATGATCAAGATTTAATCATTCCGGCGATGGTTGTTGTACTCCAGTTACTGACCATCCGGGGATATGTATACAGAGGCTTTTCTGGGTTACTCCGGTGTTTTACGCTAGGAAGCACACGTAATAATGTGGAAAGTAGGCTCTGCTTTCTGTGTTACCTGGGAACAAATAAGACACGCATGATTCTTGTGAAGCGTTAAAAAAAAAGATCGGCTTTAAGAGAATTTTCATATGATCTAAATACCATTTTCCCATTTATAAAGTCTGTCGAAGAATCGAACGACGTCTCCGAGAACGTTTCGTTCAGTCTTTCCTTCATTTTTTGTAATTCCTACTTGCCAGATATGATTGATCCCAGTTTTGCAATTCGATGGCCAGCATTGATCTACAGCTTTCAGTGCGATGGTGCGTTGTTGGTGAAGTGCCCGATGGATCATCCGTGTTAAGTTGATCGACGTTCCGTAGTGTTTTTCATTTTTACAGTGTACTAAGTGCTCCGATATTGAGTGCGCCCGAAGCGCCACTTTGGCGTCGAGTGTTGTTCAAGTGCAATTTTAATATTTTACGACGAGCAAAGTGAGTGCAATATTTGTAACGGAATTATACCTCAGCGAGACGTCTCGTATGTGCGACGGGATTATTGGAAGCATCGCACAAAGATTGGAAACCGAACTTCCTTGGAGAACGGCGAACGATCTTCCAAAGGAATATTCAGCGGTGAAAGTTTCTTTTGGATAACGTCGCTGGCTTTCCTTGCTTCTTCTTGTTCCCTCAAGGGATCGTGCAACAGGTACGTTTGCAATGCAACTTTACAGAAAGACCATGACTGCGCAACACATGGATACGTTCGATTCAATTTTAGTTTAGGATTACGCACAGGCTCTTCTATCGGTGTTGTATACATACGCTTCTTCTTGTAGCCAGGTCCATCTCAAAGTATCGTAGTAATCTTTTTTCCCCAGGAGCTCACAATGCAAACGAACGAGTCTCTCATATTCAATACGCAAAATTGCCGTAATGAAGATAATCCTCAGGTGCAGATGCTCGTGTGCTCGCACACACCGTCATAACCCGTACAAAATGTTGCAAGGATTTCTGCAAAAGGAATGGGATGACGTGGCACTCCGGAATCAACCTGCGACGACGAAAGATAACCACTACCAGAACTCTTTTCCTCTCTCGGTCTTTCTACCTGTCAGTCTGCCTTGCGTGCGTAGATTCTTTGGCGGAAGAAACCGGAATACGTTCGGGCGACGCAAACACGGTGGCTCGGTATTTTTATATCATCGATTTCTCGTTCTTTCACCGATCTCTTCAAGATTTCATCTCTCAATCCATATTTTATTATTGTACTTCCACGTGATCGTCCATTGTGTATGAAAGCAAGAGTACCAAAAGCGGTGACAAATGTTTTTCATCCTATCGCTTTCTCAATCTGGTCGTACTCAATTCGAAATGTAGAAATCACGTTATCCTTAAAAAAAAATCATTATCGTGCAGAAATCAAATAATCTTGTTCATGCTTGTACCATGGAAAACCAGAAATTCTTATATTTATCACAGTCTACGTAATTAATTCTTACCATTGCATTGGATTTTTTGTAAATCTGACCCTCGAGGTTTCCTTAAGCTTGTGCTAACGACTATCGATTTGGACGTAGGACGTATCTTAAATAGTCCAGCTTGTAATAAAAACGTTTGGAGAAATCTTCGAGACATCTTTGTATATTGCATATGATTATCGAGGATATTTTTAGACGAGGTAGGGAAGAGGAATGAGCAGAGAAAAGTGTACGACTGAGAGAGAACCAGTGGTGCCATCTTTGCCAAGTGGCAAATATCAGAGAGGTACGAGGATTCCCCTGCGGCAATTATAGGAACTAAGAGCTATTAGTTAAAAGATCCCTAGATCGCGTGTGAGATAGGGAATCCCCCTCGTACGCCATTTAAGGCGATCTAAAATACTTAACTTTAACTTTTGTATTTCTTTTATTTAGAAGTTACGAATTTGAGAAAATATCACCGAGCATGGAATTGACATTGATATATCATCGAAATTTGTATGCTTTCCATTCTGAAATAAGCGAACAATAATTTTCCTTCCCGACCAATCCAGTCATTAGTCCAAGAGCGAAAGTAATATTTTCCAATACCAATTTCATTCCGATCTGTTGACTTTTTAGGAAACAATGACAGCGTTTCGAAGACAATTTCTTCACAGTTATTGTTACCGATCAACGGGGCATCCCCTATTATCTCGAGTTATAAGCGCATGCGCAGTCAATCGGTGTTCGGAAAAACGCAATAGAAAGTGGTGGGAGAAAAAGAGAAATGCAAGATTATGAGAGAGAGCCAGTGGTGCCATCTTTGGGAAGTGGCAAATATCAGAGAGGTTCGAGGATTCCCTTGCGGCAATTATAGGAACTAAGAGCTATTAGTTAAAAGATCCCTAGATCGCGTGTGAGATAGGGAATCCCCCTCGTACGCCATTTAAGGCGATCTAAAATCCTCAACTTTAACTTTTGTATTTCTTTTATTTAGAAGTTACGAATTTGAGAAAATATTACCTACCATGGAATTGACATTGATATATCATTGAAACTTGTATGCTTTCCATTCTGAAATAAGCAAACAATAATTTTCCTTCCCGACCAATCCAGTCATTAGTCCAAGAGCGAAAGTTATATTTTCCAATGCCAATTTCAATTCGATCTGTTGACTTTTTAGGAAACAATGACAGCGTTTCGAAGACAATTTCTTCACAGTTATTGTTACCGATCAACGGGGCATCCCCTATTATCTCGAGTTATAAGCGCATGCGCAGTCAATCGGTGTTCGGAAAAACGCAATAGAAAGTGGTGGGAGAAAAAGAGAAATGCAAGATTATGGGAATGAAACGAACGAGATAGAGGGAGCATGTGCTGCACGTATACAAATTTATTCGGTCCCGATAAAACGAGCCTCCGTGTCCAAGTCGATGTTATATGCTCTCACTGCCAAGAGAAGGTACAGAGAGAGAAAGAGAGGGACTGTTTCAACTGAACTCTCTGTGAGCTCTCCCCTCGTTGTGCTCTCCTGGCCTCACTCACACGAGACTCTTCTGCTCTCCCTTCTTCTTCTTCCTCCTCCTCTTCTTCTTCTTCTTCTTCTCGTCTTGGATCATGTCGTTTCAGCGGCGCTGGAGACTTGTAAATTCGTGGAAACTCGTATGCCGATCACGTACCACGTCGCGGATATATACGTTCCTTCTCCCTCTCCGTTTCTCCGGGTTGCTGCGTTCCTCCACGCGTTCTCGTCCACCTCGAGGCTCTCCGCGTCCGTTTCCTTCGGCGACTATCTATCCCTTTGACTTTTTCTTTATCGCTTTTTATTCTTCTCCAACGTGTGTATTTTCTCCCTCCGTCGCGCGTCGATCCTCGACGTAAGAGAATATGCGAGCGGCTTGTCGGCGATGCTCGCGTTCCTGACGATCCTGCTCCTCTGTCGGTTCCGAAATCGCAATGTACTTCGCGACTTAAGGGTATCGAAATGTTTATCCTATTCCAGGTACCTTGGGACGCCACCCAGGTGTATCCCGTCCGATCCCACCTTCTTCCCATAATTTTAGGTACGATATGAGGTGATTTAGAAAAAAAACAGTAGTGATTCGCATAGTTTGGATGATCGTTGGGACTACTGAGAATCGACTGTTTTTCCTTCGAATAATTGGAAGCTGCGCTTTTAACGGAAACGAGGATGAAACTGAGATCGTTTTATAGCGTATAAATCAAAGTCCTTCGTTTCCTAGTCAGCCTCTAATCCGAGAAAGCTAAAATCCCGGAGTGGCGCTAGAGTACCGGTGGCGCCAATTTCTCGATCCCGCTAGTTTTCGGAACTAGAATATCGGTGGCGCTAATTTTCGAATGCCGCTAGTTTCTAGAACTAGAATATCGGTGATGTTTTCAACTGGCTATATTCCCGGAGTAGCTAGACTCCCGGACTAGTCAAATCAAGCTTCCGTATATAAAGTTTTGTAACGGTATTGAATTTCAGTGATACGGTAGTTGTACTTATTGTACGATCGTCGGTTTATTTTCGTCTGAAGAATTTTGTGTATTGTTTACGGAAATGGAATAAATACAAGCGATACAGTTAGGATCTACGGGGCATGCGCCGCGATCGGGCAAGAAGAGTGGGGAGTTACTACTCCCCACTTATCTAGCGTACAACTGGGGTCGCGAAACCGTATTAAAAACTCGGACTTCGAGAAGAACTATCCCAACTATGGAGTCTGTATAAGGAGACCGAACATAATAAGTTGTCGCCAAAAGAGATGGTCACGCTTTTCAATTGGTTTGACTTCTGACGACTGGAAGCGCTGTCGTCGGAGATACGCTTTTTTTGTGCGTGTGTTGGTCGTGTTTGCATGAACCAGAGCTCATGTACAAAATTCTTGTGTGGGATTTGGCTGCGAGTCCGATCACCTCAGCATTGCAGAGTTCGGTCTCCTTATACAGACTCCATAATCCCAACCAGACCGTTGAAAGATAGGAATGTACTTTAGTCCTTCGACGTTAAAAATCTTAAAAATACTCTAGTTTAAGAGAATATCCTTTGAGTTGATCTTAATTTTTCCGGAATTAAGAAACCAGCATGCTAGCTACTATTAAGGGGGAGACATCCATGCCGCATTAACGTGCGTCTTTCAAACTCCAATTGTGTTGCAACGAACTCCGTTAGGAAATATATACTTACAAGCGGTACCCGGCATGCGTTGCAACGCCGTTTTGGTGTCATAATTTATTTGACACACAATATTTTTTGTTTTTTTTGTCCATATTCGGAGTATAAACTTTCCAAATATAATCTATACTATACACACTTGTAGCGATTGTTCTTGTGCTTCGTTGATGGGCATGGCAAATGCGAGTCGCACTGGAAACTGCGAACATTTGAATTCGAATGGCATATATTTTGATATCATTAGGATTCGTGGCAACATCACATCTTCTCCTTTAAATTATCCATTTTTAATTGTAGTCTCATTCGGATTGTGCATCACATTTTTCCCGAAAACCATAGTACCGTTGCAAAGTCGTGGTGGATTGATGTTTCAATGATTCGATAAAAGAATTGTAGGTACGCCCATTTTTAATGTTACAACGTGCGACGGTATTCTGGCAAATTAAGAGAATTTAAGAATTTAGTTAGATAATTAATAACTTGTTCTTGATTAATAAAAGCAGCAATCGACTTGTACATTTCAGCTTCTCATGGAACGTCGTGAAATTTATATAATTGATATTGACGTTTTGCTGCTAATATAGTACGTTCCCTTAATCTCTTATGACTTTTGTAATTATGTGCAATATTTTCAAAAACTTTGTTAATTAATTCGTCTGTTATTGCTGTTATTTTAAGAAAGTTTGTACGTCGTCGTACGTACTCTAACTGTTTCCTGTCTTGCTTCTCGTTTCTCGTCCGTTTCTGAAGCTCGTAATGTATTTTTCATTTGTGACTGACGTGTATATCTTCCAATCGCTTCCCCATTTAATGTCACGATTAAGGAAATTTATCTGGTCAGCGAATTAACAAACATATATTGATTAAAAAATCAGAATATAGTTATCAGTATCTATAAAGTCATGTTCTTAAAATTTGAAGACTCGAGGATACCTTGTTCGCGAGACATAAATAAAAACATATTTTTCCTAAATTAACACGTACCTTTATGGTTTTCAGTGATTTTTCCGTCTACGAACATTAAATTCACAATCATTGACAAACAGTTTTTGACCAAAATTGCAGAATTAATAAAACAATATCTAAGGAACATTTGTAGAGCTTCATAAAATCGATTAAGTACTCATAAGATTCAGAATAAATTAATTTGTCTCGAATAATAGTAATTTTTGCGAGGTTAAGCATTCGCGGCACCGTCAAACATGCTGAATTTACTACGCTTGTCACACAAATTTTTCTTTTGACATACTCGATACCAGATAAACCTCCTTAATTTGACATTTGCTGTCAAATGAATTATGCAATCGATATGGGTAATATTAAGTCGATCGAGTCGTTAAAACAAATGAGTGTCTTTTATTTCGCTTGTCATTTTGGTAGCATAATTGACAGCTGTCAAATAATCTCTATATATAGATATACATAAATGTTAATTTTATTTTGCCCCGTACGCGTTTATGTGGGCAAATAAAATTATCCTACGAACGCAGAAACCTTCTCGGGAGTGCGGACTACAATTCACCAAATTTTCATCGCAATCGGACGAATGGTATAGGCACCTATGCAGGACAAACAGACAGACAAACAAACAAACATTCTTCCATTTTTATATATAAGCTGTGTATTTAACCCTTAATAGTCACCAGGCCCTTTTTTGACCTGGAATACTGTTCACTAAAATCCATCAATTGGATTTTGTGGCGCCATCTAACAATAGTTTGGGTCACAATCTTCAACTTCGTGTATTATTTTTTCATTATTTATAACATTTTAAGAATGCCTGGGTCCCATGGACCTAGTATGACTATAACGTGATTCTAGCTAACATAAGTGTGACTATTAAGGGTTAAACAAGTCGACTATATAAACGAAGGAGACTTCGCGGAAGTCAAAAATTTCCAATTCGATCTCATAGTAGAACTAATCAAATCTTCTACTAGGAAAGAGAAAATTATGCCGAGGAAAAATATAAAAACAAGAAGAAGCAGAAGTAGTCGAGGCAAAAGGTTCGAGTAATTAGTGAAGTTTTTACCGGCGAATGGGAGCAGTAGTCGTTAATTCTTGGAGCTAGCGATATCTGAAGCGGGACTGGCTCGTTCTCGCGGTATGTTAATGGTCGCGATATGAAGAGTCCAGAAGCCCTTCCATCCCTCCTCACTTCAGAGAGTAGGCCCGGGCCCCTCGCATCTGTGTGGGTAATTCGAGAAACGACCAATTAACATTCCCAGAAAGGAACAAGCTTCTTGTTCCGTTGGCGAACGTCATGAAGCTTCCTCCTTAAGACTCGCACGAGCATGCTACGAGAAAGCAGCAGCTCTCTTTCACAATCCCGACCGTGGGGACTCCCCGGCATGTCGAGAGAATCGAATGTAAAGATGTGTGCTTGACCACGTCTTTGGACCTCCATTAAACCGTCTCCATGGAATTTCCAAATCGTTTGTCGAAACTCAAGTTTTTAAGTAATGTTTCGTATGCAAATTTTGTTCCGCGGAACTAACCTCGGATTCACAAATCTTACGACACTCATATTGTAAATCAAGAACCAGAGCACCAACTTGTCCTCGATAGAATTGCTTAAGGCTTAACCAAGAATGGTGTTCCATTTTCCATTGGACAAAAATTAGAATCTTTAACTCTCGTCCGTTTGCATGATTTACATCGTATCTTTGTGATGTTCCAGCGTAACGTTAACTTGTCTCAGTCGATAATTAAGATTCGAATCAACTTTCCTTAAGGAGGGAGGTCTAGTTGGAAATGTAAAAAAAGGCCTTTTTCCGATTTTTTTTTGGCCAAACGATAAAATAATTGATAACAAAAGTTCTTCCGTATAAAAGATATATATTTAGTGTAAACATTATAATTTTTTGAAAGAAATATATTTAAAAATAAGCCGTTATATATCAACGGCCGAAGACGCTGCAAAAAAACAGATTTTGCGGCGATCACTCCCGCGCTGCAACGGATTATCTGAAACCAACAAAACAGGGGGGATCTTTAGTTAATGATATAATGCTTCGGTTGAACAAAGGGTTTTGAAAAATCTCCATTTTTCACAAAATGGCGGACGTTGAAAGTCAAAAATGTTGTTTTGACCAAAATTTCACTTATATTTTTGACTATAAAAAAAAATTGTCCAAAAAAAAATCCGTCGTTCATCCGGAGGACAACTATATATAGAAGAAGTCATATAAATTTCAACCCGATCGGTAAAGCCGTTCTCGAGTTACAGTGATCGCCGACTTCGAAAACATGTTTTCGAGAAAAGCGAGTTTAATGTTTTACCTACTTACTGTGTATGGCTCTAATACGGCTTCCTTCATAATTATGTATTTCGGCGAATCATGGTCCGATTTAAATGCAATTAGTCCGAAAATATTCGTAAGATATTGTACTTTTAGAAAATGAAAAAAATCGATTTTTTGAAAATTTCAATTCGACCTCCCCCGTTAAGGGGCATTGAGAAACAACAAAATGTAAGAACTGGTGAGAGAGTTCGAATGTAAATACAGCGTTTAAACGAACGATTTCACATATAGTCTCGAAAATGTTAATGTTCCTGTATATTTTACCGACAGAGTTTACTCCGTCGGTAAGTCGACACCGGATTTATGTTCAATTTTCATAAATCAAACGGGGGATTGACGCGTTATGTACCGCGTTTCTTAATTTCTCTCAACGCGAGTCTCGACACGATTGTAGCTGCGTGGGTTTATTATCTCGCGTTGACGTTCTGTATTCTTCAGAAAGACGTTATTTTTGGGTTTTTTTTGGTGCGTATATTTACCACACCTATCCTATATTCTTCTCTTCTTCATTCACTTTTCCTTTTATCTTTCTACGAGAGCAACCGGGGACCGGGATTTCAAGTGATCTAATCTTCTTTCCCGTATCTTAATTAATTGTTTCGTTAACGGTTCAATTTATAATTAACGGTTAGCGAGGATATGGAACTTTTTTTCTTTTAGGCAAAACGTCGTATCGTGTTCCACGTAGAAGCGGAAAATGGGGGGGTAAGCAAAGGAAGAAAAAATTCATCGAGTTTTATCGTATCGACAAAAGATATAAAAAACCGAAAGGAAGAAAAAGGTCTCGATGGTTGTTTCGCATCAGCTCGTGTCTGCAGTCTGCTGCTGCCTCATTCTGCAGCACCTTCGTGGCTTCTAGCGTGCCCTTCCCCGTGATAAGCTGAGCTACGAGCGAGAGGAGCTTCGACTGAGCTACGGCCAAGAGATGCTGTGTGCTCTAAGGCCGTACGAAGAAGGATAGAACCGGGTACAGGGAATAAAGAAGAGATAGAGAATCCCCAACGTAGGTGCTACGGTCATTACCGCTCGTTAATCTTGCCGAGCGAACCTTAATAAGCACCTCGAGCCGTGCTTTTCTATACGCTCGCTTCACTCTCGCTCATACGCCTCACCTTCGCTCACTCTTCGAAGCTTCTACTCACCTCCTACCTTCTTTCTGTACTTCTTTCAATCCCTTCCTTCCTTTCTTCCTTCCTTCGCCTCAATCTTTGGCCCTATTTCAAGTTCTCGTTTTTTTCGCTCCTTCGTAAATAAATGTTTGAATTCGCGATGGTTCGTGCTACATCCTGTTACCGTAGGACGATATCTTGACAATAATTTTACTGCAAAATGGAGGAGTTTCCAGAGCGTTAACGCTCTGGAAATTCCTAAACCCAATAAATTATCTCTAGTTTATGGCTCGAAATTAATTTTTTTTCACGAAAACGAAAATTAAGTGCGAAAATATTTGTTCAAAGTGTTGAAAAATGCGTTCTTACACGAAACAAAATTCGTTTCTTTTTTTTTAAGGTAGATCTGTCGTTTTATCGTTTTCTTAAGATTTTATTGAAAATTTGGATATATCTTCTTTGACGTCATATGTACGTGTGTAATAATTTTTGGAAGGTTTTACCACGCGGAAGTTGAGATATTTATTGGTAAAAATCAGATTTTTCGCTAATCTCTCATAAGAGCGCGTGTTAAAAGTTGCATTTTCATCCATAAATATCTTCGCTTCTACTCGGTGAAGCCTTCTAAAACATTGCATACATTTTTATGCAACAACAAAGAAGCTTTATTTAGTTTTTCAAAAAAATCCAAAGAAAAGAATTTTCGCAATTTTTGTAATTATACAGCAAGTACGTATTACCTTGGATGACCTTGAATTTGGAGTATGTTCTTCTTTAGTCAACGTGCAACAATTTTTCTTTATTAACTTGAGCCCGCGAACCATTTTGTATGTGAGAAAAACTGAAAAATAATTTTTCGATTTTAATGTCACGATAGAACTACCTTAATTTCAATAAACAAAAAACCCCTAGGGATTTCTGTAGAGCAAGATTTATAGATGCGAAATAAAAATACAGTGTTAACCAACTTTCCAAAAAGTATATTTATCTGGAGGTTTGAATTTTGGCATTTCCTGCCTTTAATAACTCAATATTATTGGAATTCACTGCAACTAATACATAAATACATTCGGTAAATATTGCATATATAGCTCTTTTACACGACGGGCACTGGAGTTTTGCTTTATTAACATCTTCACAATCGCATAGACCGCACTTGATGCGTTTTGGGAATTCCGGCCATTCACTATCTTTCGGTACCTTTTTATATTTGCTTAAAATAACTGTTAGGCTTGCTACACGCAGAGAATTTTGCTATTAATTTTCACGGTGAAATCTCCGTAAAAATTACATTAAAAACTTGAACCTGGTGATAAATGTGCAAATAGTTAAAAATTTACACTAGTTTCAAATATTTTACGTTCAGGCGTGTAAAAATTGTAGCACGTAGCATAATTTTTACGCGCGTTACACAGAGCTCACGGATTACGGCCAGGCGACCTAGCCCTAACTGATTTTACTGTGAAGAACGTAAAAATTCTGACGAACGCACGGAAAATTTCGGCTTCCTTTTTTAAATTTTCAAGACAAACACGCAAATTTCTCAATGTGCACCGTACACTTTCATTCGTATCAGCCCTTTTTTCAAGTTATTGTAGTAATGTTTACGTTTCACGAAAATTTACTGTTAATTTCAGTAAAAATTTTTGAAAATATTTTTTATTTCTGTCACGCGACAGTCAATTTTTACTCATTTCCATTAAAATGTATAATTTAGTTCCTAAAAACCTGAAGAATTGCACATTTGTCACTCGGTTACTGTGATTTTACAGTAAAAATTACTTAAAAATTCATTCCGTGTATGATTCCACACTTCAATGGAGTTGTATTTTGCAACCTCTTCTTAAGAAAAGGCCACAACAGATGGCCAGCGACTCTTTTTTGGCATTCACGATCCGACAGCTTTTCTTTCTCTTTATTTGCATTTATTTTTGCATACGTATGCAAAATACGGCGGTTTACTATTGTCTGGTCGAGAATGCCAAAAAAAGAATCGCATTGGCCATCGTTTCGTTTTCCGCCCAACGGTGTACCGGTGACATAATTTATCAAAGTCGTCAGTTCCACCTTTTGTGGAATTCTAGTGTTTGGAGTGAATTGAAGTGACCACCATTTTCACTGTCGAGCCCATACGACGAAGCCAGAAGAACGACTTTGTTTTTTTTGCATTCTAAATGCATAATTTATTATAATGGCTCAAAATAAAAAATATCTATTGACATTTTATAACGTAATTACTTTCTTCACTGGGATCAAAACGACCCCACGTCCTTTTCCTTCGCCCTTCTCACTAAACTGACAAGGTCCGAGAAGGGCCTAGATATTGAGTAGGAATGGAAGAAAATTATGGCGCCAAAATTCAATTTACAGAAAACATTTGGGGTCAAAGTGACCCTGTACGTAATCGAAGAGTGGCTAATCCTTTAATTTTCTCGATAACGACTGTGTCTATACCAAAACTGCTAAGAACCATTTTTATGCAGAACTTTGTGTTGAACAAAAAAGGTTTTATACATATATACCACCAGATGAAAGGTTAAGTAGCTATTACACGTGAAAGTTAGAACCCTCTCGTTTCCGAGTCTTAACCGAGCTGTTTTATACGTAAAATATATGTATGGGGTAACTTTCTTATTAAAAACTTGTCAATTTGCGAAAGGAAGAATATTGTGTCGAAATGTCATTGAACCGGTCTTTCCATTTCGTCAGTGAAACTGTTTTTCCCAGGTGCCTCGACTTCTGGATCGTCTTCAATACCTCCTCCTAGTGCAGGAGGATCTCGAGTACATCGTACCTACCTACTTGGGTGTCAGCGTCGATGGATGGAGAGCCCATGGGCAAATAGAAGAATCTTCCTTCGTCCTCCGACGATTCTCCCTGTGAACTTTTGAGATAATCCTGATAACCGTGGAGAGCAGAGCAAAGAACTTTCCCTCTTCTCGTACGCGTATCGATCCATCCTTCGAAGATTTTACCGGCAATGAAATACGAGCCGGTACATCCCGCGATAAATAAAGGTTTCCTCGGGCCGAGAGAAGGAGAGAAGAACACGAGTGTACTATTCTTTTGCTTCTTGTTCCGTTGTCGTCATCGTTCGTGCCATTCCTTTTGTTTCTTGTTCCGTTGTCGTCATCGTTCGTGCCATTCTTCTTTGTCTCCAAGCATCTAGCGATGAATTTCACGACGCTACGATAGGGAGGATCTTTGCAAAAAGAAGCGAGAATTGAAGAAGGAAACGATGGCGCGCGGTGTTTTTGAGAAGAAAACAAAACATAATAAAAAAAAGGAAGAAAAACGAGGGAGAGAAAAATGCGGAGGGACGAAAGGATGGAGCGATAAATAAGCCGCTTAACGATTTTACACAAAGTGCGATCGCGACATTACAAGCCCGGGGAAGTCCTCGCGCCGGTGAACACGTTGTATAACCTTACTCGTGCGTGTAGATCGAGGCCCGACCAATGTTAACGCATGCCGTGCGACGTTTTACAAGAGATTGTTTACGTACCCGAGACTACGATATAGACGATGCTCGTGAAATAAAATCGACGCGTTAAAGAAGATAAATGACGAGAGAAAGGAAAATGGACGAAGCGTCGAGATTAGGAACAACTCGAGGATTTGCAATGCTCGTTGTCGGTCGGGCTGTTAATGGGCGCCATCTTGGCTAAGAAATGTTCAATGCGCGCCATGGGAATCCCTCGAGGCAATCGACTTGCTCGACTTGGCTGGTTTGCATCTTGGTTAAGCAATCCCTCGTTCCATGCGTTCCATCGATCCGTTATAAAGTCTGGCATGTTTGTAGCAGAGATGTTCGAAGGGACTGTGATCCGATTTTAGAATTAAAACAACTATTTGTCCTCCCAAGTGATTTCACAATTTGGCTTTGGAATTAGGTTATTCGTTTGAAAAATTTCATAACGCTACTTAGCGGTACCCGGCATGCGTTGCAATGCCGTTTTGGTGTCATAATTTATTTGACACACAATATTTTTTGTTTTTCTCTCCATGTGTGAAGCATGAACTTTCCATCTCACACCCAGATCTAAAAGGGGCTGACTCGAAATTACGATTTTTGAGTTAGCCTACCTACGGGCTAACTGCAAAATTGCAATTTTTGAGTTAGTCCCTAGGGGCTAATCCTTAGGGGCCTCCCGAGTGTTCACGTCGCACACTCAGATCTAAATTGGGCTCACTCAAAAATTGCGATTTTACAGTTAACCCCTAGGTAGGCTAACTCAAAATGGCAATTACGAGTTAGCACCCTTTAGATCTGGGTGTGCGAAATATAATCTATACTATACACATTTTTAGGGATTGTTCCCGTGCTTCGTTGATGGATATTGCAAATGCGAGTCGCACTGGAAACTGCAAACGTTTGAAATCGAATGGCATATATTTTGGTATTATTGGGATACGTGACAACAGTACATCGTCTTTTCCTTCAAATTTTATATTTTAAATTGTAGTTTTGCTGATATTGTTCATCATATTTTTCCCTGGAAGCCCAGTACCGTTGCAAAGTCGTGGTGGATTGATGTTTCATAAAAGTATGATAGGCACGCCCATTTTCAATGTTACAACGTGCGGCGCTATGCCTGGCAAATGAAACGAATTCGGGAATTCAGTTGGATAATTAACAACTTTTTTTTGATTAATAAAAGCAGCAATCGAATTGTACGTTTTAGCTTCTCGTGATATTCTCTTTTGAATCGGAAAATTTATATAATTGACATTGGTGTTTTTGTTGCTAATATAACACGTTCCCTTAACCACTTATGTTTTTTATAGTTCTGTACAATATTTTCAAAAACTTTGGGAATCAAATCGTCTGTTGTTGCTGTCATTTTACGAAAGTTTGTACTTCGTCGTACATACTCTAATGTTTTTCAGTCTTTCTTCTCGCTGCTCGTCCGTTTCCGAAACTCGTAATGTATGTTTCCTTTTTGATCGAGGTGTAGATCTTTCAATCGCTTCCCGATTTAGAGTCACGATTAATTTGACATTCGATGTCAAATGAATTATGCAACTAATATATAATATCGAGTCGATCGAGTCGTTAAAACAAATGAGTGTCTTTTATTTCGCATGTCATTTTGGTAGCAAACTTTGACAGCTGTCAAATAATCTATATATATAGATATACATAAATGTTAATTGTGTTTTGCCCCGTACCCGTTTATTTTGGCAAATAAAATTATTCTACTAACGCAGAAACCTTCTCGGGAGTGCGGACTACAGTTCACCAAATTTTCATCGCAATCGGATGAATGGTATAGGAGCTTACTCTTGACAAACAAACAAACAAATATTCTTCTATTTTTGTATATAAGATTTCAGAACTGCCCGTCGGTAGGATTTGTATGATTCGGTGGGGTGTAAATTCTTTTTATCGGTATCTTTAAAATCATTCGCGTTGATTACGTTTCCAATCCTTGGCTGGAATCGTGCCAAGCTTCAATGAGTCAAAAAAGGTCCTCGCGAGGGCGCCACTGCAGTCCCATTTTCCAGTTGAATGTTCCAGGCGATAGAAATTTGTTGGATAAATGTATTGGCAATCGATAATGATCAACGACTGACCAGGTTCGGACAATCCGGTCTATAATCGTTGCGGGAACGAAGAACTGGCGCTCGCTTGCGAGAAGATGAAAGTACGAGGCACGTCCGTTGGCTTCTTTCTATCTCTCTGCCACTCAGTCGCGCGACAACCGTTAATTATTACGCGCTTCGGTTATTAATTCACAAGAGGGAAAACGTATACACACGTTTGAGACGTTCCGTCGTTGTTAAACGCCGGCTTACCTTGGTATTAGAGGCGAGAGAGCCTTAATTAATTGCTCCTCGTTTATCCCGTGGCAATGCGCTCCTTTTATTTGCCAATCGCGCGTTGAATCGCGCGCCTCGCACGTCGATTCGTTTTCCAACCACGAAACGTCCATCGATCATCGAGTAATACGGTCGACCGAGTCTTGGGTGGTTAATCTTTGCAAAGATTTGTCGAGATTGAAATACGTCGAGTTTGCAGTTGAACCGAAGAATTGGAAATAACACCGTGGCTAACGCCATCTTGACTTCTATTGCGTTCGCCATTTTGCGTTATCTAATAGTTTGTGGTGATGATTTTTACAGGATGCTGTCGGCTGGAGGAAACGGAAGCAATGGATTCAGTAGCAGCGCCCAGGCATTCCAAGGAGCACCGTGCAGCCAGTGCAGGGAACTCTGCCCTGGAGGTTATGTTCCTCATTTCTGGAGGTGCGTCACGTCTTTCTTACTATTGTTTTCTTCATTTTCCGTACCCGCAACTGGTTGATGAAAATATGCTTGACAATTGACAACCAGCATCATTCGCTCTTCGTTTACCTTCTGGTCAAGCTTCGCCTCGTAAGACTATTATAGGCACTATTATAGGTTATGGCTGGCCATTACTTAAATATACCCATATCCCTTTTTGAATTAATTGGAATAATCGTATACGGAACAAACAGAATTAAACAACCATGCGGGGCGTCATATGCAATACTGACTTTGCTCTACCTCGCTGCTGACAGTGGCCGTGGTCGGAAACTGGCTGACAATACTGTCAGTACTGAGAGTCCGATCAACAATGCTTTCCAGCACTGCTGAACGCGACTGAAACCTACTACCATTTCATCACACATAGATCCTAGGGAATTGGGTTCTTGAAAAAAAAATCGATTTTTTGCTGTATTTTAAAACATTATTATAAGTAATATTGGTAATCGATGTGAAAAACTTTGAAAAAAATTTTTACAATTAATTATAAATGATTCAAGAATGATAAAATTTGTAAAAGAAATCAAGTGACCACGAACGCGCCATAATGGGCTGCCATATTTGTGACGTCACTACGTTAAAATGTTTTCACAACTGTACTTACGTCGAAATGACCCTCGCAACAGAAAAAATTTGATGTCGTTTTCGGATTAACACAACACGCCGCACTGCTTCAAACCACTGACGTCTACGTTTAACCTCTTGAGGCACATTTAAAAACATTTTGTCCGGGTTTTGTAGTATTATTACAAAATGGTACAAAACACACATGATAACTTTTAAGGTTTGCCATTGTCTATAATTTTATCAAACATTGACGATAATAATAAGAATAAACTGATTAAAAGTAAAAAATTTCTATCACGGCACGGTGTTATTCAGGAAAAATTAACATAGTGACGTCACACACTTGGGTTTCTTCGGGAGCTTTCGGCGCATCATCGGTACTAGGATACAAAATTTATTTTCAATTTGACATAACTTTTTAATTATAACGAAAAAAAATTATAATAGTTTTATTATAAAACTTAGGTATGATCTTTCCATTTCCGAAAAAAAAATTTTTTTTCGGAACTTCCGGCTGTCTTGACTGACAGCAGGGAGATAGTGCAGTATCGGTATTGCATGTGGCGGCGCCCGCGGGCTTAGTTTGAATTTTGTTTATGTTTGAATATATTTCTTTTAACATTTATATTAAATTCAGTTTCAAATGAATTATGGAATATTACGATATAGAAATAATCGATAATACCACCGGTATTAATTATGCGGTGAATCTAACGTCCGAAAATTATGAAAAAGCAATGACGGGCGAGTTAATCTCTTTTTCGTCTCTTTAATAAGTAAACAAAATACTTTTATCGTGTAAATATTAAAAAATTGGAGATCCATAATATGCAAAAATGCTTCTAAGCGAAGCAAAAGGTGAGACACTTGCCTCAAGAAGTGATGCAGTTGCCCAGTAATTTGTTGTAGACGAAAGTAAGAACGGTTTTTACATATTTTATTCCAAACATTGTGATATATAGTACATTGCCAGTTTTAAGTTTAGTTACTATATTTTTGTTATGTTTCGTTCGAAGTTTTGTATGTGATTCAAAGATGTATAAATAAGAATGGTTTTTAAATATTTTATATATTGCTATTTACAAAAAGTATTTCCCCATATATAATTTAATTAACCATTGAGACAATTACAATCTTTATATTATAATTATCTCAATGGTTAATTAAATAATATGTAACATAGAGGAATCGATAGCATTCACTGACGAATATTCAAACCCTTACTCCCGCCCTCTTAACAATCGGATTTATTTTGCTGCTCCAATGTTCACTTATTGCAAACGAATCAGGTTATGTCAAACAAATATGGCCGCCACTACCGTGCTGAAAATACTGTAAGACACGGTCGGTTTTGTCAGCCATGCCAGCACTATCGGTAAAACAGACCACGCATTTTCCAGTCAAACCAGCGTCAGTACTGGCAGTACTGTCAGCCAGTTTCCAACCACGGCCAGTGTCGACAGCCGAAAGTCACCAATTCCCTAAGAACGATGCCTGACAAAATCGTAGCACGTTACACTCTCGTCAGCCATTCTGAAAACCATTTTAGAACAGAAATCTAGTACTGACAGTGCTGCCAATCAAATTCCCAATACACTCTTCATCAAATATATCGTCCTTACAGCAAAAGCACGAGGTGCTTGAGCAGATCCTTATATCCCTCCCCGAACTTTACGAACCAATGGAGAGGCAAGTTCTCATTGCGCGGCTTGATAAACAAAAATCAATAAATAATGGCAGATATTTCACGTGTGTGATATTAAAAGGCTCGTGAACGGTTTTAATATAACGCGAATAAAACGAAAAGAGAGATTTTAGTGACACGAAGACAGTGGCGACCGAGCACTTGGCACTCAACCTTTTTCCAGTTGGTCCGGTGAGACGCGAGCGTGGGCGCCTCCCGCGTTTCAACCTCCTTACCGAGCGAATCGCCTTTACCGATTATTACAATGATTCTGCGCACGACGCCGATCCAGCTCCCGGGTGAGAACAAGAAGAAGAAGCTTCCCGCGAATGAGCCGAGAGTATCTCCTCTCGTTTCCTCGATGAATGTTGGAGAAGCATTTATTTCTTTCGCGTGTGTAAACGCGTGGGCGTTTCAAGTAGCTGGTATCGCCTGCCGCGCGCAGCATTAGCTACGTCCTTTTCTCCACCAGGTGTCTCGTTTCATTCTCTCACATACTTACTACGTACCTGCGTGGTAAACTAACCACTCGAAGATCCGATAGACGACCAACTCCGACACACGACTCTCCCACTTTTTAGTCGCAGTTACCTACGTTTATTCACGGTTCTATTCGTATCCACGACTTGGATTTTCTATTAGGTACTCGGATCGGTCTTTCAAGCATTAGTCGGAAGTCGTTAACGCCAAATTCATTCCGATATTAAACATTTGTTTCATTTCTTAGTACTTGGCTCAACATCCAGAGTTATCGATGAGTTGTATTTAATTTGCATGTATGTTCATATTTTTACAAGTTATTGATATTTTTTTACGCGGCTTTATTAATATTTTATGGAGAACGTTTGTGAAATTATTAAATTTTACAGCTTTCGTCATAAGCCCGCGAGTTAAGGTAGTTCTATCGATTTATCATTTTCTTAAGTTTTTGTTGACAATTTGGATATATCTTCTTTGATGTGATATAATGTGTGTAATAATTTTTGGAAGGTTTTACCACGCGAAAGTTGAGATATTTATTGGTGAAAATCAGAATTTTCGGTAGTCTCTCATAAGAGCGCGTGTTAAAAGTTGCATTTTCATCTATAAATATCTTGGCTTCTACTCGGTGAAGCCTTCTAAAACTTTGCATACATTTTTATGCAACATCAAAGAAGCTTTATTTAGTTTTTCAAAAAAATCTAAAGAAAAGAATTTTTGCAGTTTTTGTAATTATACAGCAAGTACGTATTACCTTGGATGACCTTGAATTTGGAGTATCTTGTTCTTTACTCAATTTGCAACAATTTTTCTTTATTAACTTGAGCCAGCAAACCATTTTGTATGTGAGAAAAACTGAAAAATAATTTTCCGATTCTAATGTCACGATAGAACTACCTTAAATGACTTAAATGACAGTTAGCGTTCTCGGAAAATTGAGTCCACTTTTCGGTCAACACGCTTAAAGGCTTTAGGTCAAAACTGTATTTTCTAATTGACGAGCAAAATGTGTCGAAAAATGGTTGAACCCGTTCCACTTTAATTTTTACAGAGACATTTTGTAAACTAAAATCTCGTACTCGATCGTTTCGTTTCTTTTCCTATCGCATCGAATCGATCGATGAAATATAATTGTGTCGATGAAAATAAATACATTTTTTCAACAAAAACGCGACTTCCAACTTTGGACCCACGTTATTTAAAAAAAAAATCAAATCTTTATCAGTTTTTTGATATTTTCGGATGAAAATTGTTCTGCCTGATCTTCAAACACGCGTTTTCCCGATAGCTGATTACTAATTACAAAATATTATAAACTTCGAAAATTCAGATTGTACCTCGTCCCTTAAAGGGTTCGGAACAAAATCCCGGAACGGCCGGCGTTCCAGAAAGCTTTTTTTTGAGGTCTCAAAGAGTAGGGATCGAAGAAACGCGTTTGTTCTCAGTCAACACGCAACGTCTCAAGGACCCGTTTGGAACTGGTAGTCCTGGTTCATTTTGCCACGCTCCTTCGTCACGTCCGAATACAATGGAAAACAGTCACGCGGTATGAGCTCCGTGTTCGTGAACGATAACACTGCAAGACTCGAAGAAGCTTGTTTGGTCATCTTCGTCGTGGCTACCTGTTTCTTCGAGGCTGATATACGTTCACTGTTTCGCTCCGTCAGCTTCTTTCCCCTGAGCTTCCCGGCTCGCCATTTTCACTTTTTTTCACGACGTTATTTTATCCAGCCTATCGTGTCATACTTCGTAATGACCATCAGTGTCGTAGTATTTCTGTAAGATTGAATCGTGTTTGAAAACAGGCTTCGCACTGTAGAGTCGTGGGACTCGTTCCTCGCAATCCTACGTGTGTAATTGAGACGCGCATTCGATATATTCGTGTTACATGCGACGAGCGATAGGAAAATGCCATCTGTATTTTCTTCTTTGACTTTAACACTTATGTCAGTGCTAGAGAAAGTCCGGAGGTCGTACTCAAATCGCTCGTACTTTGCAACACTATTTTCGATATATAGTATTTGAAAAAAAAGAAAAAAAGACGTTAATACACTTTTTGACATAATTCTGTAGATACCTTCAAAATTTTAAGGCGATCGGTCGCTTAGTGCCGGAGAAAATACGAATCGCGTTTTCGATGTGCTCGTCGCCCGTGACACTGATCCTTGGAGGTTCGACTTATTTCAGTAAAAAGCTGTATTTAAAAGTGTTTTAAAAATTTTTTTTTTATTAAATACAAGACTTTCTTGATAATTTGGTGCAAACTATGTGAAATTCTGATCAGTAGAATTTCGTTAAATAATTTTTTGAAGTTATCGCTTGATATAATTTCAATCTTTTCGACAGAAATTCACAAGTTTTCCAAACTTTTGGGGGAGGGGGGGGGGTCTCGAATATTCTGCGACACCATGGTGGTGGTGGCATTAAGAGCAGTCAATTTTGTTTATTGTAATATTACGCAGTCATTTTTATTTCTCGGGCATTGTCTGCTCTGAATTTTGCTGAGCGCTTCGACAAGCACTGGAGCCGCCCACTCCCTGTCTTAACAGCCAATACCCGAGAAATGAAAATGACTGCGTAATAATATAATAAATAAAATTGACTGCTCTGAATTTTGTAACCCCAAATGTAACGTTCTACACTGTGCTATCTCTACAGCTAGGGCGGGGAGTGGGCGGCTCCAATGCTTCTCGGCGCGCTCTGATTGGACCAAGTTTAAACATTTATATCTCGTAAACTATTAAAAATATCCGTAATATATATTGGCAACTTTTGTTTGTAATGATCCCATCTATCTCAGAATAAAGCCTGTTACACCTTATGAAATTCACCCTGTATAATAAGAAATTTTTTAATCGAATTTCAATATGTTGTTCAGTTTCTAAAAAAAAATTCCAAAGTTTGCTATATTTTTTGGCTTGTAGTTTATCCACGTAAGACGAACTTGAAATAGTTCACGGTATAGACGCGATGGTAACCCCCTAATGGGATATAAGTACATATATGCCGCATCGTGACGTAACTTTGAAATACTGTCGGTCTAGCGTAGCGAGTTACTAACTTACGTAAAACCAACCTTTTGAAAAAAGTAATTAAACACTTAATTACTTTCTCTTCAATTCCTAATTGATTTCTTTGATAAATATTTTAACTGTCTAATGGCATCTCGCGTTTTGTGAGCACTCTCATACTTATGTCGAGAGTGTATAAATAGTAGTATAAAGTATACAATAGTATAAAAATTAATAGTCTGCTTTTTCCAAAATTTGGTTCACAGCTATTAGTGATTTCATGCCCTCACAATAAGGCAATGATACGCAATATGGAACAAGTATTTAGGAGACTCGCAAAAATTTCCACTTTCCTCTTGCAATTGTGACAGAGGATTCAGACGGGCTTGAAACGTAGGCTCTAATTCGAAACCTCATATTCGAAATACTTATTAACTTCCAATCGCAAATTTACAAGTTCTGGCAATTCGTAACTCCAATTGTACAATTCCCATTTACTCCTAAGCTTACTAACCATTTACAAATTTTGATAACACTCGACATCACATTTCAAAATTTTGCCCTCTCCTAATCTCAAATTGAAAAATTCTGTCAAGTTATAAACGTGAATATTTGAAACTAACGATAATTCCCAATTTTACATTTGGTATAGAAATGTAGGATTGGCATATTTATAACTGAATACTATATACAGTAGTATACAAAAGTTTAAGACTGAGAGGAAAAAAAAGAAATCGTTTATTTTTTATGAAAAGAGATTTATGAAAAATTCGACGTCTTACATACAATATCCCGTCAGAACAAATTCGGTTGAATTTGGATTCGTCCGAAAATATCACATTTTGCCAATCCTCACGTGTCCAATGCCGATAAGTCTTAGCAAATTGCAGTCGTAATCTTTTATTCCTTTTACTCAACATCGGCTTCTTCCGTGGCTTTTGCGCTTTCAAATTGAATTCGTCTAATCGTCTTCGAACAGTTCTTACACTAATTTGTGCATTACTATTGCTGGATATTTCAGCTCTGATATCGACAGCTGAACGAAAACGATCTCTCTCGCTTAATCGATGAATCCGACGATTCATCGTTGGCGTCGTTTACCGCGGTCTACCGCTTTTTGGTCGATCAAAACATTCCCCAGCCTTTACAAACTTGTACCACGTTTGCTTACAAGCAGTTTGTGATCGATCCATTTTAGTTGCAATTGAAGAAAATGTCCCATTTTGCTTCCGTATGGAGATACGATTAGTCTTCGTTCAGTTGATGACAAATTACGGGCTTTACCCATACTTTTTTCATACGTAATTAAACTTAAGACACTGGATGATACACCACAAACTATTTACAGTATTAATATATCAAATTATTGCGTGGATCGCCTATGGGTATCTTGTTCGACAGATCGTCTTAAACTAACATCCGCTGTTTACAAATGGTCGGAAGAGAAAAAAAATTGTACAGTCTATATTGTTTAAATTTGACGACCGAGACTTCTACATTATGAAAGTAAAACATACACATGTATTGTAACAAACCAACAAGCCGAGGGAAACGTTAGTATTTATATGACAGATCGATGAACCAAATTGTAATTCATCGTCTTAAACTTTTGTCCGCTGCTGTATTCATAAAGATATTGAAGTAGAAGCTTCGCGGATGAGGATCGTAACAATTAGTACCTGGTAACGTTAGTTGTTTGTGATAGGATGTACGGATCTAGGAATAGTTCGGACGGTAGGTACGTTTACGAATGTAGAATCGAACTATGGATTAAATTCTCATCACGTAATTCGTGTAAGGAGAGAATGAACGTGTAGAGAAACTGTACATACTACGAGCTCACGACTCGACCAGGTGTCTTGGGGCGAATCGATCATCCGTATCGAATCAAGGCATCTCGCGTTGCTTCTCGACACGCCTACCTTTTCCTCTTCACCGATATTCCTTCGCCAGTTTCTTCTCTTCGTTCGTCTTCTTCATACCGCACACATGTCCCGGAGGAACGCCAACGAATATTCTTTTGGATTGTTTTTTTTTCAATCTTGTGATATAGATAAATAAAGAAGAAGAAGAAAAGAAAGGGCTCTGCGATGTTACACGGTACAATGCATTTTGTTGGTTCTTCGTCCAGCGATTATTTCAAGCGAATAGGTATTTTTCTAAGAGACGATTGAATATATTTTTTCGAAATGTTATTTAAATAATTTATAAACTTATTGGATTTATGGATGTTTCGTTACATGGAGAGAATTTCTTATTAATTTTTATGGTGAAATCTCGATAAAAATTGCATTAAAAATTGGAGCCCGATGATAAATGTGCAAATAGTTAAAAATTGACACTAGTTTCAAATATTTTACTTTCAGGCATGTAAATATTTTAGCACGTAGCATAATTTTTACGTGCGATACACAGAGCTCACGGATTACGGCCAGGCGACTTAGCCCTAACTGATTTTACTTTGAAGAACGTAAAAATTCTGATGAACGCACGGAAAATTTCGGCTTTCTTTTTTTAATTTTTCAAAACAAACACCCAAATTTCTCAATGCGCACCGTACACTTTCATTCGTATCGGCCCCTTTTTCAACTTATTGTAGTAATGTTTACGTTTCACGAAAATTTACTGTTAATTTCAATAAAAATTCTTGAAAATATTTTTAATTTCTGTCACGCAACTGTCAATTTTTACTCATTTCTATTAAAATGTATAATTTATTTCCTAAAAACCTGAAGAATTGCACATTTGTCACTCGGTTACTGCGATTTCACAGTAAAAATTACTTAAAAATTTTATTCGTGTAGAAACGCCAGTTTCTCGAAATTACTTTTTTAACGTTGGCAACACGATATTTCATCGAATCAATAAACCGACTTAATTTACAAGGCTTATTAAAAACGCGTTCCGCTATCGTTCGTATAACGGATAACTTTCTAATCCGACGATTATGATCCGTTAGAAATTAATAAGGCGGTGGAGAAGAAACAATTTGATATTTCTCAAAATTGCGTCATCGTACGAATTTCTATAAATTTTTTCCATGCGATCGTAATAAGAATCGTCTTTACGATTACAAATATTCCCGGTGTTCCGAATCTCATTGTTAGAGCAGACTTGCACAATGCAGCTTGTTCACCGAGAGATTTTGTAGATTTTATGAAACAAAAATTATTTACGAGTCAATGAAGGTTATGGAGGAAAATAAATTCGCGGGTTTCCAAAATATGGGCTGACGGAATTTACGATTCCTCTCCAAAATTATAATATTTAAATTAAAATAAAGTGTATCTTACTTCGTAAAAAATCGTAAAAACAATTCTAGCTTTCTCTAATTTCTAAAAATGATTTTAATGAAACGATCTGTGAGAGAGAATATCGAGATAGTGAACTGATAACGACGTTCCTTCGTCTAGTTTAAGATTGGACATTAAGTTGAAATTTGAGTCTTAATTCTAGTTCGTACTTAGCTCGGGGAACACACTTGCGATTGAAAACTGTGCCAGTCGTTAAATTTTAAATGCGATCGTTTTCTCGCCAAATTCACGAACAAGGTTGGAGAGACGATTTCACGCACTATGCTCACTTCGAAAACGCGATTCCTAAATTCTCCGACGACGTGCAACGGATCGAGACGAAATTTAGTTTAACGAATGCAGAATCGTGGCAAGCAGAGGCTGAGCTAAATTTTAAGGTATCGAAGACTTCACGAATCCCGTTCCGCAGCTGTCTCTCTCGCTCTCGAGAGACGCTTAACCTATAAAACCGTGTCTTTAATATCTACAAATTTCTATTTCTAATATCTACAAAGAATATTGAGATAGTGAGCTGATAACGACGTTCCTTCGTCTAGTTTAAGATTGGACATTGAGTTGAAATTTGAGTCTTCATTCTAGTCCGTACCTACTTAGCTCGGGGAACACACTTGCGATCGAAAGCTGTGCCAGTCGTTAAATTTTAAACGCGATCGTTTTCCCGCCAAATTAACGAACAAAGTTGGAGATACGATTTCACGCAGTACGCTCACTTCAAAAACGCGATTCCTAAATTCTCCGACGACGTGCAACGGATCGAGACGAAATTTAGTTTAACGAATGCAGAATCGTGGCAAGGAGAGGCTGAGCTAAATTTTAAGGTATCGAAGATTTCACGAATCCCGTTTTGCAGCTGTCTCTCTCGCTCTCGAGAGACGCTTAACCTATAAAACCTTGTCTTTAATATCTACAAGTGGCCAGGAATGCCCTTGAAACTCCAAAATTGCTGTGAATAAATAGCAAAAGCAGCCAATGGGCCAAGTCCTGTAATCATTGCTCGGGAGGTTCTTTCCGACACTCCAAGGATGCCTTTGAGTCAGAGTACGAGCGAGTAACGAATGAGAAGGGTATGGGGTTTTCATCGAATACGGGAGGAGCGGAGAAGGAGCACGCGAAATTGTAGGGGAGCGAGGTGCAGTTTCAGGCCGGCTGGCAGCTTGCGAAGGATTGGAAAAGAGAGCTACGAGGAGAAGTGGGTACGAATAAAAAAAGGAGGGTAAGAGGAAGGATGATCGTTTCCCAAGGGGTCGTAGGTCGAATCTCTGCCCGAGTGGCCGAGGCCTCACGCGAGAGTGAGCCTCGTGTGTGCTGTTGCAGCAATTTCGTAGCCACACATCGGCAACGAAGAAAAAAAGAAGAAAAACCAGACGAAGAAGAAGTAGAAGAAGAAGAAGAAGAAGAGATCCAGTCATAAGGGCGCCCCCTTAACTCCACTTCTGAAAATTCTGAATCGCAGCCTTCCTCACTCTTTCGTCCACAACGAATCGTTCTCTCGCCTGGACGACGAGTGAACTCGCTCGGAGGGATTTTACCGCATAGTGCGAGAAAGAGGGAACTATATGGCGTTGCTTTCACTGTAATTAACATACCAAACCTCAGGGTAATGTTCGGTGCGGACGAGACTCATCTCGCCGTCTCTCGTGTGCCGAGACCCTGGGGAGGGAGGGGGGGGGGCGGAAAGGGAAGAGGTGGTAAAGAGGGGTAAAGGAAGAGACGTGGTGGTGGGGGAGGGGGCACGGGGGCAAGAAAGAAGCTGAGGCGAGAGAGAGAAAGAAGAACTCAGAAGTCGTTTGAGCTAGGTAAAAGGGTATTTTCTCTGACCTTCGAGAAAGAAGAGAGTTCTTATGTTCTTATATTCCAACGCTCTGGCCCTCTCCTCTCCCCTCGTACCGCAAGCTTCGTTATTCTTGAATTATAGTGCTCGAGAGTTCTCCGCATCTTCGCAAGGCCCGAATCAAGTTAGTCTGATCTTTCATTTAAATTTAATCGTTGAATTTCCGTCTTTATTTTCACTCGCACGTAAGTTAGAAAATCAGTTAACTCAAGTCATGGTTCTCTAGTTTGGCCCGACTCCAGCGCGTGCGAGCTTGATTTTGTTCTTGGGTTCGAACTCACTCTTGAACTCGCTGGTTTATTTCAATGGTAAAATTGTTTTTATATTGACTTAAGTTCGCGTTTGAGTCAATGTAAGTCAAGATTCAATTTTTATTAATTTTATTCCTAGATTCGAATTTAACTCTGCATGTAAATCGCAATGCAAGTTCAAACTTAAGTTTCAATGTGAGTTGTAATTTTTGTCACAATCTAGAACTCAAGTTAAAACATGAGTCGGAAGTTAATCTCCTTAAAACTTGAGTACGTATTTGAGATTTCCTTCTTAATAACGTTAATCTTTGAATCCTGAGCGTGAATCTTAATTATAAATCTAATTTGCTGAACTGGACTTAAGTTAACGTAAGTTTGAACTCAAGGTTGAACTTGAGTGCGAGCTCAAACGGAAACTAGTTCTCTTGAATTAAGCCGAAGCTCGAGTTTTCATTTAGCTTCGCACAAAAATTTGAACTCGCGTCAGAAGACAATCTTTCTTTGCTTATGCACTTACATTCATACTTGAGTTAACTTACATCGCTAAGTAAATTTAGATTTGAATCCGAAGTGGCGTTCGATTTTACGTTTATATCCGAATGTAAAATAAGATTATCGCTGAATCACGAACGTAATCGTTGACTTGAGTGCAAACTTAAACAATGACTCACGATTCTACAAAAAATCTCTAAAACCGCTTTTTTTTTATAAACATAAGTCGTTTCCACATCGAGTGCCGCAAGTATGAAATGAAGCTCGCACACCGGTTTTATCCGATTTGGCAAAAAAAAAGGAAGATTAAAGCGAACGAGGCTATTTTTAAAATCGTTTTTATAAAATTATGAGAAGGCCGCCACCAATTTCCCAATGACCCCCATCATTCCGGTCTCGCGATGCAGCGAGAACGTGTGCTCACGCAAAAGGAAATAAAGTGGAGATAAAAAGGATATGGCGTAAAAAGAGTGAAACAAAAAAAACGATCGCCGCCTCGTCCTCGAGCGAGCGCAGCTCTCCGATCGGAGTGCGCAATCGATATACGGTACGAAGTAGCTCTCCCGTCGATCGCATCTCCAGATCTCTCATTTTGCTTTGATCCCGCTGTTGGTGGAGCGCGAAGAAGAGAGAACTCTCGTTGTATATCTCGCCGATTCTTCTCACCCTTGTGCGAGCGTCCGGTCTTTCCTTCCATCGTGCAGTTCCATCGAGAGAGAGTTGCTCTTTCTCGTCTCTCCCGGATCGTTCGTCGAGACGTTAGCTGGAAAAACTTGGAAACTCGATTCGGTTCGGCGCAACGTTTTCTTTTTTTTCCTCGTTTTTCTTTCTCCTCTCGCATTCCCAACGGAATAAACCGCGAGGAGCGCAACAAAGAATGTGATTCATTGTACACGAGTGTAATCCCTGAAGTATGAGAAAAAGCATTCAATAATAAAATAGCTCCGAACGTTCGTTGCTAAATGAAATAACGCACCCAATTATAGAACTGTCCAAGAAGTAACGACAGCGCCGAATAGAGGAGGGGAAAGAGAATCGGGGATAATAAATTAACGAATTTTATGAAATGGCTAAGTGAATTTCGTTCGATTATAAAAAAAAAACGTAACTCTCCCTTTTTATTTGGTGATCGACCGAGTAACGGTTGTGACTCGTTTACAAATTTTCTAACGTTAAATCGAATCTAGGCATTGAATATCGACTACGAACATAAAAAACGTCATTATTTTCAATGTAGAATGCATAAAAGGTGTCTTTGACCACCGTGTTTTTATTTTATATTTATTTACGAATTGAAGAAATTTCTATATTTTTAAACGACGTTTTAAAAAAATTGTTACATTTTTTATAGTATAAGTCTCTGCATCTAGCTGACAACCATGAGGGATTCTACGGACGTGTGTCAAGAATAATCCTCTCACAATATTTTTAGAGATCGTTATTGAGTTAGTCTTAATTAACTAATTTGCTTTTATCTGTGCTTAGGAATTTGTTCATGATGTGACAGGTCTCGCGGAAAACGACCTTTTACATTTGTTCACACGTTTGCGTCAGGACTCCCATGGCTTGCACGGCTTCGTTGAGTTGTTTCGGTGTCACTCCACCATCCTGACACTGGCCATCTTTCATAAGTGTTTAAGGTCCATTACGAATTCCGCATATTTCACCATCTTCTCTCGGATAGTCATCTCCACACCATTCGTGCTTGGTATTGCAATGTCAATCAATGTTGTTGCCTTGGTGCGTTTGTCAAACAGCGTTATATCCGGTCAACTTGCAGAGAACATCTTGTCCGTTGAGATAGCTTTGTCATAGTGTGCAATTTGTGCGTATCGTTACACCAGAACAGCTTGTGGCTTGTACTTGTAGTGGGTACAGCTGGAAGTCAGTAGTTAGCCTATGTTTACTGGCCCATCGCTGATAAATAATGTTGGCTACCATGTGGTGTCCGTGCAGATTCTCCCTTTGACAGAAGAGGCGGCATCCTAATGTGATGTGCTGAATTGTCTCGGGACAAAGGTGACATCGCCTCTACTCATCGTCTTGAATCAGTGGGTCCCTTGATGACGTATCTCCGGTAGTTTTTTTGTGACGATGACTTGATCTTGAACAGCAATCACAAAACCTTCAGTCTCTGGGAAGAGGTCACCTCGACTCGATCATTTGTTTGACGGTTTATTGTCAACATAATTCTGGCTGAGGTCATGGTAGTGTCTACCACGAATGTAGTTCTTTTCTGGTCTATGATTGCAAATTAGTTTCGTAGCTACTGGTGTTTTCGCCGTTATTCGGGTGGTCTTCTGCCATATTCAATGGTGTGTGGTTCTGGTCTGCCTATACGGTAACGTGGTGCATCAGTGGGACTCGCAGCTTCTTATAGAAGAATACCCCCAGCTTCTTGGCTCGCTTCTCGCGAAGATTGATGATGTTGACCAAGCCTGTGCCTCCTTTGGATCTTGGTAAGATCATCCACTCCACCGCTGATCCTGGACGGTGATACTTGTTCGCCGTTAGTTTGGTCCTCGTTAGTCGTTGGATGCCTTCCAGGTCTATCCGGTTCCATTTGATTAGTCCGAAGGAATATGTCAGCACCGCGTAAGTACTGATCGCTTTGACTAAGTTCTTTGCTGCCAATCTGCTCCTGCAAATGTAGTTGTTAGTAATATTATTGTTGATTCGCGTCCACTCATTCAGCCTTGTTTGCATCACTCCCAGATATTTATATTCGTCTCCATTCCGAGAGGACACGCTCGTCCATATCCGCTGTCCATTTCATTTCTGCGGGTGGAGCTCCTGCCCTTGCGGTTCCAAGTGCATCGACTTCCGTCTCTTGGGAAGCACTCCTGGCTGAAGGTTATGTGGTCCTCCGCGTTCTTCGGTAACCCGCTGTAGCGTTGTACCTGTTGGTCAGTGACTGCGCTGCTAGTGTAATCGCCGCCTGTATCATTTCTGGTATCTCGGAGCTGACCCGCCTGTCCAGTACAGCGCCATTGATGGTTTTTCTACTCCATCATCCAACATCAGCTCCAGATGCGCCCTGACGTTCTCCAGAAAACGGCTCTCTTCCGAGGCGTCTTGTTGTCCTTCTCGAATCCATAGTAGAATCGGTGGACCCTTTTAGTCGGCTTTTACGACAGGGGGAAGGGGGCTTATTTCGGGAGGATCTGACCCCGCCCCCAGACGGGTTTTATTATATTTATCATTATCATTATCATATATTTTGTTTAGGACGGGGTAAAAAATGTAAATTACGCACCATGGGAGAGCCCTGATGGCTCTCCAGTGTGTCAGACTCCAAACCGAAAAAGAGAGGGAAAGAAGGTTCATACACAAGATGGCGGTAACGACGGTGAAGATGTCGTATACCAACTAAAAAATCCCCCTCCGCTGTATTTCCTGTGGGGTGGCATCATGGTAGCAATAATCTTCACTCCTGCAGGACCTGCCCCTCCTAGGTGTCATGCCTAGGTGTCATGCCGTTTGTCCGTCAGTGTATGTCAGGACTTTTGCCTGTGCTGCCATCTACTCATCCTTCAAGCATCCATCCTCATTCTTCCCTCTCATCATATTTATAACAATAATAATAATAATAATAACAATAATAATAATTATTATTGTCGTTATTAAATTAGGAAGCTTTTTAGAATTCTATAAATAGCCCAAGTAGAACTCCGAACATCTCTGCCGGTACTTGACTCGTGTTCAGCCTCTTTCACAACCTTTCGTCAGAAATATTTACTGTAATGCTTCTCCTCGAGCCTCTAACTATACGCGAGTCGAAACACGATTCAAAAATTGTATACATATTTAAGTTTAATGTTGGAACTTCTCGGGGACGAATTTGGATTGGATCTTACAAAGTTCCTGCGAGGACGAGTCGAAGCACACGACGTCGACCACCGTTGCAAGCAAGATCGAGGGAAAGAAAGAATGTCGTTTGTATTTCGGCCGAAAAAAACGAGCACCCTCTCCACGCCCCTTTCAGCCTCATCCGCTCATCTCTCTCATTCTTTTTTCGCCTTTCTCCGCGGCACACCAAGCTTACTTTCATCTGCCAACAACTGACTTTCTGTCTGTCTCCGGGGGTATAGGGTGTTCCCAAACTCCTGAGAGCCATCGGTATCTTTGTTATTTTTGTTTTATTGCTAGATACTCGAACTCACCTTTATACCAATTCCGGCGTTGATGGCAGTTGGGTCTCCTTTCTCAGAAAACATACGACAGAAATTCCTAACTTGTAATCTTCGTGACGAACAAGAAGTTTCAGTTTCTAAAGTCCGTCCTGTACATTCGCACAGACTTCTCAACGAATGTTTCGAGAACGGACCGAATCTGTAAGAAGATGAAACTTTCATTGTGCAATCATTGACGTAACTCTGCTCTCGACTATTCAATTTTAACCATGTCACACGTGATGACAATTTTTAGAACTATACAGCTGCTTCCTTCGATCCGAGATTTTTAAATCAAATACCGAGATACTTTTTCGCATCGTCTGCTTTTCGATCAAAATTTCAGTACTTTGGGATAATTGTTATACAGGAAGAATTGTTAAGTAATTTTTACTGTGAAATCACAGTAACTGAGTGACAAATGTGCAATTCTTCAGGTTTTTAGGAAATAAATTATACGTTTTAATGGAAATGAGTAAAAATTGACAGTTGCGTGACAGAAATTAAAAGTATTTTCAACAATTTTTACTGAAATTAACAGTAAATTTTCGTGAAACGTAAACATTACTACAGTAAGTTGAAGAAAGTGCTGATACGAATGAAAGTGTACGGTGCACATTGAGACATTTGCGTGTTTGTCTTGAAAATTTAAAAAAGGAAGCCGAAATTTTCCGTGCGTTCTCCAGAATTTTTACGTTCTTCACAGTAAAATCAGTTAGGGCTAGGTCGCCTGGCCGTAATCCGTGAGCTCTGTGTAACGCGCGTAAAAATTATGCCACGTGCTACAATTTTTACATGCCTGAAAGTAAAATATTTGAAACTACTGTGAATTTTTAACTATTTGCACATTTATCACCGGTTTCAAGTTTTTAATGTAATTTTTACCGAGACTTCACCGTAAAAATTAATAACAAAATTCTCTCCGCGTATACATAATGCGAAAAATATTAACCCGCGGAAACAATAACCGTAATTTTATTACATAAAAAACAGTTAATAGTCTATTTTTTATCTATCGAAATGATTTATACATCGCCACAAACAGTTTTTATTCGTGAAGATAATTGATTGACGGTTTACCACAAATATCCGATAAGCAATTGTAGCGTTAATGTCACGTAGCTGCTTCTTCGGTAGTTAGGATTCCATTTTTATTACTTTTTACTAAAATCGCGAAGGCACGTTGTAATGTAGATAAACCTGTCAGCGTTGAACGTTCAGAAGTCGCTATCATCCGATCGTTAATGCTAAGCCGAATGCTACGGGCTTTCTTTTTTATGTTCCATTGATTTTTTAGTACCGCTCTGTTTTGGGCGCCCACCGTAAAAAAAAGGCTATCTTCCGCATTCATTTTATGATTTCTTTTTCTTCATCCCTTTTGATCTTATACCGACGATGATTATTAAGGGGCTACGTGGACAAGACGACAACGCGGTTGGGGTAGACGTTGCTATTTGGCGATAATCTTCGTTTCAGGTTAAATGGTAAGGCGGGAAGTGCACACTCGAGATAAAAAAAAGATTTCGTGGTCGATCTTTCCCTTGTATTTATCAGCTGAATGCCGAAGGGTTCTCCCTTCGAAGCTAACAAATTTTTAAAAACTTCACGGTGCACGCTTATGGTATTTTACACTTTATTCGGAAAATAAATTACGGCTGTTAGCGACCGGTCCGGAAATATATTTTTAGACTCGTAACGTAGATTATTATGGGCAAGAGAAAGATGGAAGAGAAGATGCAAGATTTTTGGGAGGAAATTGGAGAGGTAATGATATTTATAGCGACGGTTAATTATGATGATCGGGAAACGAGAAGCTAAATTAGGCAAACAAATTATCAAACTATGTAGAAATAGTCGTTATAATTTGTTTGTACCTATGGTTTTTATACTTTTCTCCTCATAATCTTTATAAACGACCTAAAAATCTCAAAATGGGATAGACAGTTGTCCACAAAATTCAGATCCGAATCCGACTGTGTCTTACAGTATTTTCAGCACGGTGGTATCGGCCATCTTTGTTCGACATAACCTGATTTGTTTGTAATAAGTGAACATTGGAGCAGCAAAATAAATCCGATTGTTAAGAGGGCGGGAGTAAAGGTTTGAATATTTGTCAGTGAATGCTATCGATTCCTCTATGTTACATATAATTTAATTAACCATTGAGATAATTATAATATAAAGATTGTAATTGTCTCAATGGTTAATTAAATTATACAGGGTGAATTGCGTAAGGGGTGCCAGGCGGTATTTCAAGGTAGATGGGCTCATTACGAGCAAAAGTTGCAAATAGACATTAGGGATATTGTTAATAATTTACGAGATATTAATTTTTTTAATCGGACCAATCAGAGCACGCCGAGAAGCGTTGAAGCCACCCACTCTCCGCCTAAATTCAGAGCAGCCAATGTCCGAGAAAAAAATGACTGCGGAAAAATACAAGCAATCTAATTGACTGCTCTGAATTTTGCAAATCCAAATGTAACGCCCTAATCTATGCTATATCTATGGCTAGGGTGGGAGTGGGTGACTTCAACGCGTCTCGGCGCGCTCTGATTGGTCCGATTTAAAAAATTTATATCCCGTAAATTATTAACAATATCCCTAATGTTTATTTGCAAGTTTTGATCGTAATGAGCCCATCTACCTTGAAATACTGGCTGGCACCCCTTACGCAATTCACCCTGTATATGGGAAAATACTTTTTGCAAATAGCAATATATAAAATATTTAAAAACCATTCTTATTTAAACATCTTTGAATCACATACAAAACTTCGAACGAAATATAACAAAAACATAGTAACTAAACTTAAAACTGGCAATGTACTATATATCACAATGTTTGGAATAAAATATGTAAAAACCGTTCTTACTTTCGTCTACAACAAATTACTGGGAAACTGCATCACTTCTTGAGGCAAGTGTCTCGCCTTTTGCTTCGCTTAGAAGCATTTTTGCATATTATGGATCCCCAATTTTTTAATATTTACACGATAAAGGTATTTTGTTTACTTATTAAAGAGACGAAAAAGAGGCTAACTCGTCCGTCATTGCTTTTTCATAATTTTCGGACGTTAAATTCACCGCATAATTAATACCGGTGGTATTGTCGATTATTTCTATATCGTAATATTCCATAATTCATTTGAAATTGAATTTAATATAAATGTTAAAAGAAATATATTTAAACGTAAACAAAATTCAAACTAAGCCCGCGGGCGCTGTCACATGCAATACCGATACTGCACTATCTCCCTGCTGTCAGTCAAGATAGCCGGAAGTCAGTAATTCCCTAGGATCTATATCTGATGAAATGGCAGTACGTTTCAGTCGCGTCAGCAGTGCTGGAAAGCATTTTCAACCGGACTCTCAGTACTGACAGTATTGTCAGCCAGTTTCCGATCACGAGCTGAGCAGGAAGCCATCTTGTCCGAAGTTCGAACTTTATCACAAAGCCAATACGACTCAACGTCGAACATGAATTTAAATCTAAATTCACTCAAGTTTAAACTACAACATGGATACATATTGGCGACAGTTTCAACTTGAATCTACAGCAACATTGTTCAAAGTTCGCTCTTAAGTATACAGCTGAATTGATTCAAGATTGAATTTAATCACAAACCTAATTCGACTCAAGTTTACGCTCGAATACGAACTTATATCGCCTCAAGTTTCAACTCCAATACGAAGATAAATTGACTCAGATTGAAGATCGAGATGAAGCTTAATTCCCTGCAGATGAACTTCAATAGCGACCTCGGTCTACCGAATGCTCGCAACCTTCTGTTTTCACTCTTTATGAGAGAGAGCTACACTTGGACTCCTGTTAATTAGCCCATATCCCAGCGAGCGAACCAAGTACCAAAGCCACGAACCACCTATAAAATAGTCGGATCTCCTTCGACATCCTCCCCCTCACTCTTTTTTTCTCTTCGTTTTATTCTTCAGGCACGATATCCCGCACGCGGGTACTCTGTGGAGAGTTCAAGAATTTTCGAAGGTATACATGCCGGTGCCGGATCAGTTATAACACCGAGACGAAGAAGGAGAGGGAGTGAGGGAGGGAAAGAGGAGAAAGGGAAGTCGTCTTTACGTATAGTAGCCCGGTGGATCGACGAAACATCGTAAAATTTATTACCGCTACGACCGGCTACCAAACTCGATAGCCAAGAGAACATGCGACTTGCCAAAAAGCCCGACGAGATCCACGCTACGTTGTCTCACTGACCAACAAGTGTTATTTTCGAATCCAGGAATTTTACTTATTTCATCCGTGTAATTACGAAACATGGGAAAAAGAACATTAACTTAAAATGTAACCGCGAACACATTTTCACATTCGATTCGATATTTTAATTATGATTTATATTTGATTTTCGATATTAATTTAAATCCCGCCTCGCCCAAGTTCTCCATCGATCAAGATTTCGAGTTGAGTTTAAACTTAACGTTAAGAGGCAGTGTAACTGGCGATGAGCTACTTGCATTTCGAAAACGGGATCCGTAAATTGTCCGGTACTGAGCAACCGATCGCCTTAAAATTTGAAGGGTACATAGAGAATTATGGCACAAAGTGCATGACAGTCTTATTTTTTCAAAATTATGGAAAAAATTTTGCAGATTCAGTTACCATCGGAAATTTTTTTCCAAAATTTTGGAAAAATAAGACTGTCATGCACTTTATGCCATAATTCTCTATGTATCCTCCAAATTTTAAGGCCATCGGTTGTTCAGTGCTGGACAATTTACGGATCCCGTTTTCGAAGTGCAAGTAGCTCGTTGCTAGTTACACTGACTCTTAAATGCGAGCTTGAGAAATACGTTAAGAT
Organism: Netelia fuscicornis; assembly: GCA_946811545.1. NCBI lineage: Eukaryota > Metazoa > Arthropoda > Insecta > Hymenoptera > Ichneumonidae > Netelia > Netelia fuscicornis. The sequence goes on along the minus strand of OX328014.1, from coordinate 13,449,929 downwards.
TGTATTTAATTTAAGAATCGAATTTGACAGTGCAAAAATGAACTAAGATTTAAATTCTTCGGGAAGAGTTTATGGGAATTAATTTTCAAATTCTCTTGTTGGAATTTTAATTATGATTTATATTTGATTTTCGATACTAATTAAAATCTAACCTCGTAGTAATGTGGAGGTCCAAGTTCTCCATCGACCAAGATTTCGAGTTAAACTTAAACTTAACGTTAAATGCGATCTTGAGAAATACGTCAAGATTGTATTTAATTTGAGAGTGCAAAAATGAACTAAGATTTAAATTCCTTTGGGAAGCGTTTATGGGAATTAATTTTCAAATTCTCTTGTTGGAATTTTAATTATGATTTATATTTGATTTTCGATACTAATTAAAATCTAACTTCGTAATAATGTGGAGGTCCAAGTTCTCCATCGACCAAGATTTCGAGTTAAGCTTAAACTTAACGTTAAATGCGATCTTGAGAAATACGTTAAGATTGTATTTAATTTAAGAATCGAATTTGTCAGTGCAAAAATGAACTTCGATTTAAATTCCTTTGGGAAGAGTTTATGGGAATTAATTTTCAAATTCTCGTGCTGGAATAATTAAAAAAAAACACTGGATGGTCTAACGAAGCATGTGTCATAACATCTGGGCGTCCTTGACCAAATATGTCTACGAATGGGAGTCGATAATTTATGCGAAATCATTCTCATTCGTATATTTAAACTTTTCGAGCAAACAGTATATATTAGCTTCTAGAATCTTCAATGACCCGAGGAAAAAGATCTTCCTAATCATCTTGGCTTCGTATATTCGATCGTTTAACAATAAGTTTAGCCTGGTACACGTATAATCTTGATACGATGGTAACGTAACCGTACGAAGAAACGGTGAGGAAGGATAGCGAGCAAGAAAAGAACGTTCGACTTTTTAACGGTACACCAGATGCTTCCGGCGCATCTTTAACGGTCGTCATCTGCAGCCACAAATCAGCCAACGAAAGGAACTGGCCAATCGTCTTGATTAACTTCCCTCGTGCAAAACTTTCTATTTTGAAATTTCCAAATCAAAATTAAAATATATGTTCGATGAAAGGTTCTATTTGTTGAATTTATATTTCTGGATATGTTTATTTTTAATGGAGGAAGGAGACCTCTGTGTAATTTCGGTGAAGAGGAGTCACTCATCGGATGAGTATTTTTTTCGCTGAAACAAGACTCGGTTGTTCTGGCAAAAAAATATCGGAAGGCCTTGAAAGTGAAGCAATCGAGCCATTAACTTTTGTGTACTCACGTCTCGGAGCTAATTAGCAATGAATCATCGATCGATGTGCTGTAAAATCGATAAAAATGCGAGTTTTACATGAGATTGGCCACTTAAGGGCAATCTTCAATATCGTTAATGAAATGCGAAGCGATAACTCAAATTTTGAATGGATAAAAGCTTTGATAGGTCGAGCAAAGAGTCATAGCGATGAACGCGATTGAGTTATCAACTATTTAATAATAGTTGCAATTGCAAGTACTTGCATTTGCATTTTTACTTTAATTCTTGCCCATTCGCTCATCCCATTGTAATTTTTGTAATTGCGTTATTATGTCAAGGATGTCGTGGTTGTGCACATCGATTCGTTATGGATTACTCGATCACTGTTTTTTTTTTAACTAAATTAAAACGGAACTTAGGAACTTAAAATTGAAAACTTGTTTTTCAGTTTTTCTCACATACAAAATGGTTTGCGGGCTCAAGTTAATAAAGAAAAATTGTTGTAAATTGACTAAAGAATAACATACTCCAAATTCAAGGTCATCCAAGGTAATACGTACTTGCTGTATAATTACAAAAATTGCGAAAATTCTTTTTTTTTATTTTTTTTGAAAAACTAAATAAAGCTTCTTTGATGTTGCATAAAAGTGTATGCAAAGTTTTAGAAGGCTTCACCGAGTAGAAGCCAAGATATTTATGAATGAAAATGCAACTTTTAACACGCGCTCATATGAGAGACTAACGAAAATTCTGATTTTCACCAATAAACATCTCAACTTCCGGGTGGTAAAACCTTCCAAAAATTATTACACACGTACATATGACATCAAAGAAGATATATCCAAATTTTCAACAAAATCTTAAGAAAACGATAAAACGATAGAACTACCTTAAGGTGCAACAATTCTTTTGTTACCATTATAAATTTCCAGTGTAGTTAAAAAGGTTGGACAAAGGTCAATAATTTCATCATCGTCAAAACGGACAGAATCACCACTCTTTTGTGGTCTGTAAATAAAATGTTTATGATACATTTTATCACCGGCTTCATAAATTTGGATTTAATTTTGTCGTCATTTGGTCGATTGTAAAAGAGAAAAGATAAAAAAAAAGGTGGAAATGTGTAGGAAGGATGTTGGTGTGTCTGGGACACAATGTGTCTGGTTTCCTGGTGGACATTCTCGTATACATACTTCGGGTCTAACTCGAGATACGTGTGAATGGGCGACGAGAGGACCCTAATCAAGGAAGGAACTAGGAAACCTGCGAGGGACCAAGAACACATTCGCTTTGGTCGAGGAGAATCGTCCGCACGTGACGATACACCACCAGCCAATTTCTCCTCGTTTCTCTTCCACGAGCGTAGCTCGATGTGTCTGGTCCGCACCCTCCCGTGCTCGGTTTCTCGTCTTCCCCGTGCCAAGTTAGTTTTATTTATTTTTCGGAACGACTACAGCCAGCTCGTATGACCAGGAACGAGAGTCAACAACATGCCGGATACCCCATGCTGTATTTCATTACTCTTGGCCATTCTAATAATAAACTCCCAAATCATCGTGCAACCATCACCCCCCCCCCCCCCCCCCCCGTACTTGGATAACACCCGTTACGTATTATAGTCCCAAAGTCTCATGGGGATGTGGTATTTATTACATAGCACTGGTACTAGATGATTTACTTGCGAGTTCATGACTTATACACCTTGAAGTTTATATGTTCACGATGTTAACGTTAATTAGTATAGTGCGGACTGCTTTTATTTTCTTTGTTTCGAAAACTCGGATCGGAAGTTATTGGTAACCAGTTACATTAAGAGTAACTTACACAATCATTTAGTAACAATGAATGATTGTGAGATCTTTAGATTTTTTGAGTTTGTTTTTGAGACAAAACTTTTCTTTTACAAGATTTTTAATTGTAACAGAAATATTTTTACTCGGAGCGACGATCGAGGTTTTAATGTATTTGGGTGAAATTGTTTATAAGATTGTTAACGCCCTTGATTACAATACAATGTTATACTGATTAAACTGTTTTCAAGCGAATTTTGTCAAATCCACCAGTGTTTCAATCAATTTTGGTTTATACATGGAAATGGCCCATGTTTTAAAGATAATTTGTAGTTTGGAGAGTCGAAAAGAAATTAAATTAGTATAAAATGTCCGTTGTAGAATAATGTAACAAAGGTTTGTTTATTCCTTCCGCCTTCACTCTTACAATAATTAAGTATCTCTTCTGGCAATTCTTTAATGAGTTTTTATTCGCTCAAGAATTCGTATGTAAAATATCGATAGGTTTAGTTCGTTTAGAATTTACTGCACTCCCAAAGTGGTGGTACGATTGTGAATTTATACAGGGTGGATTTCATAAGGTGTAACAGACTTTATTCTAAGGTAGATGAGATCATTACAAACAAAAATTCCAAATATACATTAGGGATATTTTTAATAGTTTACGAGATATACATTTTTGAAGTTGGTCCAATTAGAGCGTGCCGAGAAGCAGTGGCGCCGCCCACTCCTGCTCTAGCTGTGGAGATAGCACAGTGTAGGGCGTTACATTTGGAGTTGCAAAATTCAGAGCAGTCAATTTTATTTATTATATTATTACGCAGTTACTTTTATTTCTTGGGCATTGGCTGCTAGGGCCGAGAGTGGGCGGCTCCAACGCTTTTCGGCGCGCTCGGCGAATTTCAGAGCAGTCAATGCCCGAGGAATAAAAATGATTGCGTAGTAATATAATAAATAAAATTGACTGCTTTGAATTTTGCAACCCCAAATGTAACGCCCTACACTGTGCTATCTACGGCTAGGGCGGGAGTGGGCGGCGCCAACGCTTCTCGACGCGCTCTGATTGGATCAACTTTAAAAATTTATATCTCGTAAACTATTACAAATATCCCCAATGTATATTTACAAACTTTGTTTGTAATGATCCCATGTACCTTAAATTAAAAGCATGTGACACTTTACGAACTTCACCCTGTATAATTGGAAAAAAATAGTGTTTTAACGATTGTAAGAGCTTTCTTTTTGCAAGTTTTCGTGTATTTGACGATCGTGTACAATGTGTATGATTCTCGTAATATGTAACAAGTGACGTGATTTGTTGTTTTTCCTATATCCTGTCAACTAACTGTAAATTCTTGCTCACGGTCTCGAATTTCAGTCACGCGAATTCTACTGTGCCTCAAATTTCCAGATCTCTCCGTTTCCCCTGAAATTTATCTTCTTGTTGACCCAATGTAAGCAAAAATCTTTTCTTCTCTTTTTTATTTTATAAGTCTTTCTTTTTCACATTATGTGTTTTCGTCGCTGCGGTCATGTTGGATGCGGTTATCCGATTTGTGACATACTGTGGGTTTAAATGAGACGCGGTGACGCCACACTAGTGTGGTAGCTCTCATTTGAACCTATAGAATGTCAACCGCATCCGTCATAACCGCAACGGCGGAATCGTATAGTATCGTATCTGCCTTATCCGCTTTTAACCGTAATACACATGTTCGTGCAACAAATTGTACAAAACTTCTACACCCTCTTGTCCCCGCTTGCAGACATTAATATTTAACAAAAATACAAGTTTGCTCCAAGTTGAAATCCTTAATAGTCACACTGGGTCCATAGAATACTGCTCAATAAAATCCATCAATTGGGTTCTGTGGCGCCATCTAACGGTAGTTTGGATCTTCAACTCCAGTACCGAGAAGCTAGATTTTGAATCGGACCGTTAGTCGAATTTCCGTTTCATTCTTTCCTTCGAAAGGCGTTGGATGAAATAAATATACTTTTTGAAAAGTCCACAGAAACCGCTATGTCTATTTCAAAATACATTGTTTCCAAATTATAAAACCATTTTTTTTGTCAATAATTACAAGTGTTACAGCAATTTTTGTAAAAAAGAATCATTTTTCACGAGTTTTTTTTTTTGCATAATTTTTGTTGCATATTTAAAATTTAATTTTTGATTTCTAACCAATATCCTTGTATTAAACAAGGTTGAAATTATACCTCACTATTTTTTCCTATCGCTCAATGCATTATTTAATAATTTAGAACAATATAAAAACCACAGAAACTGCTATGTCTATTTCAAAATACATTGTTTCCAAATTATAAAACCATTTTTTTTGTCAATAATTACAAGTGTTACAGCAATTTTTGTAAAAAAGAATCATTTTTCACGAGTTTTTTTTTGTATAATTTTTGTTATATATTTAAAATATAATTTTTGATTTCTAACCAATATCCTTGTATTAAACAAGGTTGAAATTATACCTCACTATTTTTTTCCTATCGCTCAATGCATTATTTCATTATTTATAACAATATAAAAACCCCTGGACCCCATGGACCCACTCTAACTATAACGTGATTCTAGCTAATGTAAGTATGACTACTAAAGGTTAATGAAACTATTCATTCATATCCATTAAAATAAATTCGACTTTTATCCAACCCAGAAAACGCTCGAAAAAAAAGAACAGAAAATTAAAAAAAATGAATTCTCGTCTTCATCCGTTAATTGATTTTTTTACAGGTAACGGAATATTCCGCCTCCTTCTCTCACCAAAAATATATGATCGTGTCGGTCCAAAACCCGATAACGTTCGTTCCAGGATTAATCTCCCATGCCCCGTTGGAACTGTTCGTCCTGCGAAGTGGACTGCGCCACTTCGCAGGCGTATTATCCAACCTTGACAATCGTTAATCATTCCGGCTAATGGAAAGATTTATAAGGTATTTTTTCCAATATCGAAATTCGAGGGTCGCTGGCACCGGACTCTGTAGGACAAAATTCTCGATTCGTATTGTCCTCCCACCGATATCCAACGTTTCCCTGTATGCGCGAGTTTCATACGGCAGATCGAGAGGGATAGTCAACAGGAAAACATTCGACTATTCTATAGTGGCAGACGGAAAGAGGGAGAGAGAAAGAGAGCGAAATAGGGAAACACACTGTTTACGCGGCGTACCTCGACGCTCATTTGTCAAGCGTTAAACACTGTGGCTACTTGCCTGGCTGATGGAGGGGTCGAACTTGGTGCACGGAGGGATTTTCGTTGTATTGCCATCGATGGTGGCGCCAAAGCTTCCACACCAATCCGCACACGCTTTAAAGCTCCACTCCCTCCTCACTTTGTAGTAGCGTTGGGCTAAATCTATACAGGGTCGTGTGCTACATGCTCGTACACGTCTGTACGCATACGCGGATATTTCCCGTGCGAGGGCGATACCAGGGCAGTCTTGATTAACGAGAGATATCCACATACGTACGAGGCGTTTTCCGTGAACGTAGCCAATTTTTTTTTCATTTTCTTCCATATTTTGCATTGTACTTGTAAAAATTATTTTGTTCAATGATTTTAGCATTTTGCAATGTTTTATTCGAGGCGCATGATATTTTGGAAATATTCAAAAACGAATTCAAAGGGTTTTGAAAAATTTCCATTTTTCACAAAATGGCGGACGTTGAAAGTCAAAAATGTTGTTTTGTCCAAAATTTCAGTTACATTTTTGACTATAAAATAAAAAATAATTTTCCAAAAAAAAAATCCTTCGTTCATCCGGAGGACAACTATATTTGGAAGAAGTGATATAAATTTCAACCCGATCGGTAAAGCCGTTCTCGAGTTACAGTGAGCACCGATTTCGAAAACATGTTTGCGAGAAAAACGAGTGTAAAGTTTTACCTACTTACTTTGTATGGCTCTAACACGGCTTCCTTCAAAGATATGTATTTCGGCGAATCATGGTCCGATTTAAATGCAATTATTCGAAAAATACTCGTAAGATATTGTACTTTTAGAAAATGAAGAAAAAAAACGATTTTTTGAAAATTTCATCTAGACTTCCCCCGTTAAGATAATTTTTTTAAGATACTGTTTTTTTAATAAGAAACGGCTGATTTCGGGGAGTTCCGCGTTGTTGCAGTTTCAAAAATCTTGGAAAACTGAAAACTCAAAATTACCAGAAATTTCCAATATTAGAGAACAACACAAATCTTCATCGACGTTCGATATCAGCTTGGCAAACGATATTTTTGCGAGCCATCGTGTTCACAAAACATCCCATCGTCCTGGAAAATGTCCCAGACGTCGCAATAACAATTTACAAAATTGGCGGTAAAATTCAAAAAAACAAATCTGGTCAAATTTACAAAGAATGCCCTATACATATCCGACGTGTTTTGAGCAGCTCACGTGTGCGTTATATCCCGCTTTTCACAGCAATGCCTCGACTCCTGTCCCCTCCTCCATGTTGCCGGACGCCTCGCATTGTTGCAGCCCGTGCTTTACTGCATATTGCAACGAACCGTTATATACAACCACGTTCCCCCATTTTCCATCGTTCGACCAGCCGGGTTGGACTTCCCTCAAAATTTTCCGGTATTTATCATCGATCGTGAAATTTACGATTCGTCGTGATAAAGAGACTGATAACGATTATCGCCCGTCTCGTCGAACTTTCTTTTCGATAACGTTCATTACCTTCCCCCTACCACAATTTCCTCCCTTGCAAAAGCTCCTGCAATCTCATATCGCTCAATGACTTTTTCCCTCTTTATATAATTGCATATAAATGATTTTAATAAAAATAAAAACAGATGGGAAGGAATAAATGAAGACGTATAAAATAGAAATTTTTAATTGTAATTGGAATAATTAAACAAGGTAGGATTATAGCTATATAGTTTGCAGGACGATAACAAGAAAACACGTCTCATCTTCCTCGAACGTTCATTATTCAAGTACGAGTTTCATGATACGTGACACGAGAGAGAATAGAGCATGAGAAATGCTATATTCAGGGCTAAGTTGCCTTCGGGTTTAAAGGTTTAAGGCCAGTCAAGGAGGAGCGCGCGGACGCTGCCTCGTGGGCAGTCTGTATGCGCAAGGTGCCTGAATACATTAACATAAAATCAACTGCGCGAGCGCCTCCCCTTCTACTATTAATTCTCCCCCTCCATTCTCTCTAGTAAGTCTGCCTACCTCATGCCACTTCCAGTTTCACATTTCTCCAGACTCCTCCAGTGTATACTAAGTTCCATACGACTGTATCGTACAGAGCCACGCGCGGCTACCGATTCTCGCATATTATTGCTTTTCTAACGTTCGCAAGACTGCAATCAAATCTCGTAATCGGAATGAACTTGAATTTAAAATTACGTCTAAACTGGAATTAACATAAAGTAGGTACGTTTTATGACTCGAATCGGTATTTGAATAAATAGCATGAGTAGTCTTGGACTTGAGTTTAACGTCGCGGTTTAATTAAAATGAAGAATATGAGTTTAATCTGGAACGTAAATTTGAGTCTAATCTTTAGTTAAAACTTGGAATAAAAATGTAAATGTAAGTTAACAGTTGATTCTTATATCGAGGCAAAGATTTTGTTCTAAGCTTTGTCATAAGTTGCAAAGTTCGAGTCAAAACGTCACTTTAAACTTGGAAATATTAAGATTGACTCTGAAAAACGGGCGTGTAAACATTCGCAGAAATGTGTGTCGAGATATGACGTAAAGACTCGAGTTCATACTTAGACTCGAACTTCAGTACAAGCTTGAGTCGATTCTGAATTGGACATTTGAGTAGATCAAAACTTGAGTCAAAACTGTACCATAGATTTGAATCAAGATTTAAGTACAGATTTGGAGACACGTGTCGGTACAAGTTTCGGTATTTGAATAAACGGTATGAGTAGTCTTGGACTTGAGTTTAACGTCGCGGTTTAATTAAAATGAAGAATATGAGTTTAATCTGGAACGTAAATTTGAAGTCTAATCTTTAGTTAAAACTTGGAATGAAAATGTAAATGTAAGTTTACAATTGATTTTTATCTCGAGGCAAAGCTTTTGTTCTAAGCTTTGTCATAAGTTGCAAAGTTCGAGTCAAAACATCACTTTAAACTTGGAAATATTAAGATTGAGTCTAAAAAACGGGCGTGTACACTTTCGCATGAATGTGTGTCGAGATATAACGTAAAGAGTCGAGTTCATACTTCGACTCGAACTTTAGTACAAGTTTGAGTCGATTCTGAATTAGAAATTTCAGTAGATCAAAAATTGAGTCAAAACTGTACCATAGATTTGAATCAAGATTTAAGTACAGATTTGGAGACACGTGTCGGTACAAGTTTCGGTATTTGAATAAACGGTATGAGTAGTCTTGGACTTGAGTTTAACGTCGCGTTTTAATTAAAATGAAGAATATGAGTTTAATCTGGAACGTAAATTTGAAGTCTAATCTTTAGTTAAAACTTGGAATGAAAATGTAAATGTAAGTTTACAATTGATTTTTATCTCGAGGCAAAGCTTTTGTTCTAAGCTTTGTCATAAGTTGCAAAGTGCGAGTCAAAACGTCACTTTAAACTTGGAAATATTAAGATTGAGTCTGAAAAACGGGCCTGTAAACTTTCGCAGGAATGTGTGTCGAGATATAACGTCAAGACTCGAGTTCATAGTTCGACTCGAACTTGAGTACAAGCTTGAGTCGATTCTGAATTGGAAATTTGAGTAGATCAAAACTTGAGTCAAAACTGTATATAACTGTTGGGGACACATATAGGTACAGTTTTCGATCAAAGCTTGTGTACATATTTAGAAAAAAGCAAAAACTTAAGTAGGCGAGGGTTAAACTTGAGGGCAAAATTAAATGCAACCTTGCGTACAAAATTGAACGAAAGCTTGAGTAGAAAATTGAATGCAAACTTGAGTAAAAAATCAATTGAAAATTTGATGAGTACAAAATTTAATGAAAGCTTGAGTAACAGTGAAAGTTTCGAGTCAAGCTTATGCAGTGGTAACTCTCATGGGGTTCATAAGAATGTCGGACATTTGATTTACAACGACTACGATCGAATCGTCGATTAGGTAGACATTATTTTTCCGGCAACCCATTAATTAATGGACTAGCGGGGTAAAATTGATCAACCGGTTTTGGTGCTTTGATGATTTTGATTAATGCGTCTGGTTTTGCGAGCAACTTATATGCGTTTCCGGTTTTACCCAGTTGATTCGTAGTTACAAATATAGCACGGGCTTGTCTCTGTATCGGTGGCAGAGGGAGCGTCTCGCCCGTCAAATTGCCGCGTGTAATACGTAGGTAGCCCTCATTGTGAAGCACATGCTTCTGTCTCACTCGCGTCACCAGACTCATTCGGTTTAATGCAAGCGAGCAAAGGCACTCGCGCCAATGAAACGGGAACGCGCAACGGGGGCGACAATCGATAGTCGATGAGCCTTGATAAACTAGCTCTTCTTGCACCGCTGGAACTCGTCAGCACTCTGTGTGAGTAACTGCTGACGTCTCGAGCCTTTGGCAGTCCTGCACGCAATCGACTCACCAGTCGTACCTACGTACTTATATCGAGCAATCTAGCGATTTATCGATTCGGATCGTTCAAACTTTATTATATACAGGGTGAGTTGTATAAGGTGTATTTAAGGCTTTATTCTAAGGTAGATGGGGCCATTACAAACAAAAGTTGTAAATATACATTGGGGATATTTTTAATGGTTTGCGAGATATAAAGTTTTAAAGTTGGTCCAATCAGAGCGCGCCGAGAAGCGTTGGAACCGCCCACTCCCCGCCCCAGCAGCCAATGCCCGATAAATAAATAAATGACTGCGTAATAATATAATAAATAAAATTGACTGCTCTAAATTTTGCAACTCCCAAATGTAACCCTACACTGTGCTATCGCCACGGTTAGGGCGGTAGTGGGCGGCACCAATGCTTCTCCGTGCTCCGATTGGACTAACTTCAAAACCTTGTATCTCGTAAACTATTAAAAATATCCTTAATCTACATTTGCAACTTTTGTTTGTAATGATCCCATCTACCTCAGAACAAAGTCTCTTACACCTTATGAAATTCACCCTGTATATATAAATTTTTCCAAAACTTAAAAACGTTTTAAAAACGATATTGCCATTAACTCATACCATAATAATTTATTAATATTCTTGTATAGTTACTTTTCTACGTATTTACTACTTAGTACCGAACGGTAATTAGTGGCAAACTTTTCAGATTTAACGATTAATGATCGCTCGTAAACATAGGTACTTATTAAAATACTCATTATTATTATCCGTATTTTAATGAGTTCTTTCAACAACAAAAAACCTTTGTGGCAATTTCAATGGTGATGATAAAAATCCTGCGAGTGGCCTTATTAAACCTACTAAAGATCATTACTATTTGGCACCGCGACTTTTATAATCCAAGTAGCAGCTATTACAAAAAAATAACCGAAGCGTTATTACAAAAAGTGTTATTGTTGCTGGAAAAAGGAATGACAGAAACTCGAGTAATAAATCCAAACACCCAATAATTACTTTTTTTCGTTGCATCTTCATTAAGAATACACAAGAACAATTCTTTTATCATATAAATCCGTTGAATCGGCATAAAACAATTTAAGAAAACGATGAAAATATGTTCCTTTGTCGTAAACGTAACGTTACTTAATCGAACAATTTTTTTCTTTCGTGTTTCAGGTTAGTCAAAGAATACAAAACCACGAGCCCTAATCGTCCTCGACCGTGACACGAGTCACTGCAAGTATTGCCAACTGATTCAACGAACTATTTCCTCCACTGGCTGGGAAATAAAACAATCCAACTGGCTTGACTTACTCATCCGATAAATTACATTTTTTCATTCGTCGTTAACGACAAATTCCTCAGCATAGAATTGTCGCATCGTGCAATCGTAGTACGTCTCTCATTATTTCGAAATATTTTAAAGCAGAAATGCGCGGGAAATTCAAATTCTAATACAGAATTTTGAATAAGCGATCCACTAGCGAATCGAGTCCGCTTTATTATTACAACGGGACTTATGATCGAACGCTAAGAATTTCAGAAACAAAAATCTCGAATTCCCCTCGAAATAAGATATTAAAGCGGGACAGTTGGCACAAGGAGCGACGCGATGCGGCCATTATCCAGTACGTTAATCTTACCGAGCGAGATGAAGTTTTGGAGGTGAATTACTCGTGCTCGGTAACCTCCGACAACCGCTCGTCATCGTCCTCGCATTTTCGACACTCTTGTGACGTCCCTTCGTGATACGACACGTCCCCTATTTTCTACGTAAAAGGACTGAGAGCAAGAATGCGGCTTGCTGTAATTACTTAAATTCATAATAATTCCGTTGGCCAGTTGACCGACGCTGACAATTTTCATCAACCTCGAAATTGATAACGACAAAATTTTGGCTCTGGGTTATTTAGTTTCGTACTATTCTTCTTGGATCACGTTTTTGAGATTTTAATTAAAATCATTGTTGTTGTTTGCGTCATAAGTACTAAAAAGTGTCCAGTTGTTTTTTATCCGATATCCATATCAATTGTAGATATATAAAAAGTACATAGGTTTTTTTTTAAATTGATTTTTGTAAAGATGGCGCACTTGTGACAAAAAAAAATATTTTTGGCAAAAACGTGAGTAGTAAATTGTTTATGAACAAAAAAATTTAAGCTGTCATCTGTCACATGTTATTCTTGATATTAGGTTCAACATGAGCAACTCAAATGACCTCCCCGTGCGTGTTTTGATAATTCTATTTTGGCACATAACGACAGCTGCCAGTAATATTGGCAGTTGTCAATTGTCAAATATTATTTCTTTATCTTTGATTTTTCAACCTCTTCTCCCCTCTGGTGTCTCTTTCCGGGATGGGTGACTGCTAAGAACCTGTATTTATAAAACCTGGATAGTCACGAGGAACGTTTTGGTCAGTAGACTCCCTTTTCACCCCACAAACAAGTGTTGATACAGGAAAAGGAGGTTCAAAATTGAAAAGTTCACACATGATTACCCCTAAGAATACATTAGTTATCGAAATACCTTGCAAACCAGAGCTTGGAGACTTTCATAGAACGTTTTGTTGGATTGGGCGTTTAGGGAAAGATTCTTTTGTAGAAATGTCCATTTGGATCAATTATAGGAAATCCACCATTATAAATTTCCAAAATCTGACTTTATATTCGGAATCAGCCATTCTTGAAACCTCTGGCTATAAGTTTGCAACCAAATTGGTTGAATATAAGAAGTTCAAAGTGATAATTATTTAGGTGGAACTGTACCAGTCCAGCTGTATCTGAAGGTCTTAAGCTAGTCCTATCGTTGGTTGGGGGATTGAAATTTTATTCCCGTTTTTTCTCACATTGGAAGTGGACCAAGCGTTAAAGTTCATTAAGAAAAGTTGTTGCAAATCGACTAAAGAACAACATACTCAAAATTCAAATTGATCCTACGGAAAGTTTATTTGTTATATAATAAACAAAATCATGAATTTTGTTTTCCATAAGATTTGTTATAAAAACTAATCGAAGCTTCTTTGTTGTCATATAAAAATGTGTGCAAAATTTCAACAGGCTTCATCGACCAAATGATCGAGATTCTCGTTGTATAATGTTGCGATATTTAACACGGGCTCTTATGGGAGATTGCGAAAAGTGACGATTTTCAAGAATAAATATCGTGATTTTTGAGTCGATAAAGGCCCCTGAAATTTTACACACATATACATATGATGTCAAAGTTTCTACAAATTTTCAGTGAAATCTAACGGGAACGCTTTAACGATAGGACTACCTTAAGGAAACAAAAAAAAATGATTTTTGCAAAATACTGGAGTGGTGTAACCCTTCAAGTTTCAAATTATGACTCAATTTACTCTTCGAATTAAAACTTAACCCGAGTTTCAATCTAAGTTTTCAATTCAAGCTCCAATTTTTGTTTGTTTGGAGCTTGAGTTAAGTTGAACTTAAGTTCGTCTTAACGACTATTGATTGGCGTCTCCGAAAAACGACTGCAGTTAACCGAAGCGGGATAGAACGAGAATGCGCGAGGGTGAGAAATTAAATGGGGCGGCTTCTTGATTAGTTTGCCGATTCAGCCTTCCAGCCACTCGATGAACTGTACTGCTATTCCCTTCAGGGCACTCTCACGCTTAATCCAGCATTATGAATATTTCCTCATTCTCTCTCTTTCTCTCCCTTTCTCGGGCGCAAACATACACACACACACACATAGTGTACACGTAGCAATCCCCTAACTCAAGGGGTAGAGGCGAACTCTCAACCCTTCGAACTCAAGTGGCCCAACGGCCACTTTTTTCCCCTTCAATCCCTTTTCTCGCAGGCTCGCTGCAACTTTCGTGGGATTCCCATCATAGGCAAAATATTAGACAATAAACTAGACAGCATCGAGTTTGATTTTTATTTCAAGATCGCCAAATTATTTTAATAACTCCAAATGTCGGAAATTTAAGGCTGCTGTCTGAGAGCGAGCGTCCGGCGAGCCGGAACGTGCGAACAAGTGTCCCGCGAACACATGGAACCGCGAACACTCCTTATGACTGTTTCCCTGTTTTGCTGGACATTCGCATTCAGGACTAATTGTAAGTCTTTCCGCAGTTGCGATATTAAATATAGCTTAAATTTCGATCCCATTGTTAAATCGATTAAGCGTCAAATTTTCGGATCGAATAAAATTGAAACTTAAGTTGGAATGACGAAATATGAATTTCGAACTTAACTCAAGACGCACTCAAATGCTAACTTATGGTGTTAAGGCCGTTTTTTGGTCTAGAGGGCCAAAATTTGGGGATTTTTCAACACGCGATTAAAAAAAAACACAAATCATTTCCGTATCTATCTTTTTACCACATGTTTATTCATCCTTTGACATTGTATAAAAATATGGCGAAAAAAATCCGTAATTCTAGTGGGGGTGGAAAAAAACGGCCTCTCCTGATTGATATGATTCCAATCCTCCTGGTCATTTGAAAAAAAAAAATAGATTCTTAATTAGTAAGGATGTCGTTATAGCCCCTACCTCAGGCCAAAAAATATTCGCAAAATGGCGACGGTTTAAAAAAAAGGTAATTTTTGCTGTTTTTTTTCACGATTGTTGATTTTTTAAAAATAATTTGTAACAAAATATCACGATAAATCTGATAGGGACGATAGAAGGGTGTATAGAGAAGGTTCACAAAAAATTTCAAGTAAATCGGTTCATTACAACTTGAGATATCGTGTCAGGTGTCTCGAAAAAAGTAGTTTCGAGAAAAACGCGTTTAAAGATTCGAGTACAGTTTCAGGCAGTCTAAGTCCTATAATGTTACATATACTTACATTTCGTTAATCGGCGATTCCTGGTCCATAAAATATTCCTTCTTCTTCAAAATCTAGGTCTTTTGATGTTTTTTGATGCTGAGAAGTTCGGAGTTCAGAGCGTTGAATCCGCTGTTCATCACGTCTGAGAGCGAACGCGTGACTTTCAGGACCGATCGTAATCCCCTGGAATTACAGCTGTAACTCCGTTAATATTTGAAATTTCCAAATTTCCTTTGGAGTGTATATTCTTGAAATACTAAACATTAAAAATATGTAAAAAAAAATCGATTTTTTCAAAATTCTATAGTTTCAGAGTTCAAAATTCTCTAGTAGGCTTAAGTTGCTCCTTGAAGTTCTCCTTGATATTCCCTTCAAGACCGATGGAAATTTATAAAGCGAAAGGTTTTATTCTTCATACCGCAAAATTACAGTCGATCGAATGAAACGGCTGTTAAAAACATTAACATAATAAATAAAATGATCGCGGTTACGTTTTATTCAAAGCGCAAAACAAAAAAAAACGTTGCATCTTTTGCTTCTCTTTGACATCCGCTTTTATCAGAACTACTTAACGCCTGGAAATTCTATTAGAGAAGCGAGGTAGCGTCTCGGAAGATTTTCAGGGTAGGGGCTAGCAGGCGAGTCGGGCGTAACGTCCGTGCCATAACCAGACAATAAACGAAGAAGGAAGCGGTAGAGAAGAGCACGAGAAGGAAAAGGCCACAGGGTGGCAAACGATGGAACGGCCACTCCACGACGTTTATGACGAGCCTGGCTCTTGAGTTACGATCTCAATACTGCAATAAGTGTTTTTACCGGAGCAATGATGGTTTTTTGTCTTATTCTTCTTCTTCTTCTTCTTCTTCTTCTTCTTCTTATATTCCTCATCTTCTTCTCGCCCTTTCCACTTTCTCGGCTTTTTCGCTTCTTTCCTTCATCGTCTTGCGAAATTGTCCCCAGCGGCGTTTTATCGAAGATTTACGCTCGCGGGCGGCCAAGAAAAGCTCCCTCGCTGCCAACGTTGAGCCCGTGGAGAAATATTATTTAATTAACGATAGAATTTCTTTGGGTAAGCGTTGTTTCCTAGCTTACCAACGGTCGGGACGGCCGTGCGGTCGGACCTCGAGATCCGACTTATTCTCTCGCTGCACGTCCTTCCTCCTCCTCTTTCCATTTTTCCTTTTCTTTCGTCTCTTCTCGCGTCCCTCTCCCCTCCTTTGCGAAACGAAGCCGTCGATAAAAAGTGGTATTTCTTCCTTTTGGCCACTTCTACTTCGACTTTTGTCTCGTTCCTCGATTCTCCTTTATCCGTCTTACCGTTGTTCGCAACTTGCGACAACTCGTTGCACACGCTTATCTCTTACCTTTTGCTCATTTTTTGCGACTTCCTTGGTATCCTTGTTTCTTGTACCATCATTCTTCGAAATTCACCGGGAGACTTGAGTAAATTTGATACCAAGTGCGAAATTTCAATAAATTATGGATTACATTAAATATCGAAAAGTATAGAATCTTGTTAAAGCTAAAAAGCCTTGAACCGTCCCGTTTTTACAACGGTGGAACGTTAAGGTCAAAGAGAATTCGTTTTTTCTTACAGACGAAGCGAAATATTTTCGCCTATAAAATTACATATTCATACAAAAATATCAGCTTTTTCCATGATTTTGTTAATTGTTGTATTAAAGAGGTTCGGTGATTGAAGCGACTCCAAGACAAAAGTCTGATTTTTTTTGTATAGCGTTGTCAAACCCTTCATCCATGCATAAGCGGAATTTCCACGAGATTTACCGCACAGTTTCCGAGATATTAATTATTAAAGTCGGTGCAATTAACACGCGTAGACGACAAAATGTGCCGGTCCTCGCATATATAATTTTTTTTATAGCACTTGGAGCCAAGACACACGTAAAAAAACTGATGGTTGCATTCGTTGATTTTTTGTGATCAATAGGCCACCTTGAATTGGAAAGCTCAATCGTTGTTTCGCGAAAAGTTGAAAAACAGGTAACCACGAATGGCCTCGTCCCTACATAAATCCCAAAGATTTCGCAGTTTGGTAGAAGGTGGAATTTTCGAAAGACCGCAAAGTTTACTTTCGCTAGAAATGCAAAGTCGTTCTTTTTGGTCGATTAGTCAGCGGGTACCAGTGTCTCAGTGGCAGGATGGTCGGTTCAATTCGTCCGGTTGGTTGAATTCGGCAACGTTGCCTAAGAATGTCCTCCTTTAATTGTTCAACAGCCAGAGCGTCTTTCTATTTTCCCAACACTCCCGTACGAACATAACAGTTCCTCCGGGTGTAGGGTGGCCGAGTAAGAAAGCGGAGCTTAAACGACTCCGGAAAGTAATCTGCCTAATTACCCTTGCAAGAGATTCATTCCGCTCGGTAAGAATCGTCCGGACTATTGCCAGTCGGTTGGGAGAGACCCGACCCTAGTTCCCTCGATTCCCTTACCCCTTTAGCCCATCGCCACCCTTAAGAATCTTCGGCTTCTTACTTCGCTTCAGGAATTTCCTTCGCGCAAACCCGAACAGAGCTTATACTTTTTGGAAAGTCTCGTTTCTTCACTTTTACTACCCCGCAGCATTGGAAGACTAGCTAACGAAAGTTGGGCAAAATCTATGACGTTGCTTGCCTCGATCACGATTACACGAAAATTCAACCGAAGCTCGGAGATTGGAACCGTCGAACCATGAAGTAAAAAATGATCGAGGTTGATGAGGTCTTCGTTGATTCCTTCGCGTTACTGTGATGGCCAAATGGAAAGTATGACCTTGAGTACAAGGATAATCTCGAAGTTTATATCTCCATTTAGTTGTACGTGAGTTACGTGCGTTACGTACGTGAGGCTCGTACGTGAATTTAAAGTCAAGGTCGAGTGGTGTTCTTATGCCGAAGTTTATACGCTATTTGAATTCAAGGTCAACTTTCAGTTGAAACTTCAGCTTCGAACTTGAGCTTCCAATCTCGTGAGCCAAGGTTATGCCTTGATTTATTTTTCGAATGTCAAGTTCAGACTTTGCTTGAAATCCCGCTTGACCTCAAGGTCAGGCAGGACTCTAAAGTCGAATCAAAGTTTTACAACGATCAACAAATTTATACTCGAGGCTTTAGTTTACAGAATCGACAGAAAGCCTCGACTATGTGTCCAGGACTTTGGGGCTGAGCTTTACAAGGTTATAACCTAATGTTTTGTCGCATATTATGATGGAATTACGCTATTTGAATTCAAGGTCAACTTTCCGTTGAAACTTCAGTTTCGAACTTGACCTTAGAATCTCATGAGCCAAGGTTATGCCCTGACCTATTTTTCGAATGTCAAGTTCGAACTTACCTTGAAATCCCGCTTGACCTCAAGGTCAGGGAGGACTCTAAAGTCGAATCAAAGTTTTACCTCGATCAGCAAATTTATACTCGAGGCTTTAGTTTACAGAATCGACATAAAGCCTCGACTATGTGTTCAGGACTTTGGGGCTGAGCTTTACAAGGTTATAACCGAATGTTTTGTCGCATGTTATGATGGAATTATGCGATAGATTGGGATACAAATGAAATCCTGTTCCGGCTATCGTATTCGATTATAAAAAGAAGCTTGGGAGAGATTTAAAGCCCATCTAGAGCCTGAACACTGGGATCGATCGAAGGGGGTTCAAACCCTCCGACAATTTTGTCACCACCCTTCTTCTCGCGGTGGGTGTAGTGATTCGTTTGCCAGTGGCGACGACCGCCAGGTGACGACGTTCCCTGCTTTAATAAGCGAAATCACGCAGCGTGATATTAGCCTGTCAACGTATCACACTCGACTCACCACTCACCCTCTCCTTTCTTCCCTCTCCACGCACACACACACACGCATATATATATATACACATATATGTATATGTACGTCCTCTTTTATTCTCATTATATTTCTCTGTCTGCCTCTGCTTCAAACATTATTTATAATGCACTCATCGTGGCGCATCGTTTCTCTCATCCCTTTGGCTTTCCGGACTCTCACCGTCGCCATGAAATATAAATGAGGATTCTGCGAATGCTTCTGTAAGACTCGATCCCAAGTGCTCGTGTAAATTTATCTCGTTGTTGAGTGACGCATCAAAAATTTCGAGCAATTGGTTGGTAAATAAATGAAAATCGTTTGGAGACATATCGCTAAGTATTTTCAATTTCCTAACCGAACTTGATAATATATTTTTCTCGATAGAATGGAATACTTTGTACTTGACATTTTGTACTTGGTAGTTCGTGCTTCATATGACGTACTCATGATTCGTACTCAAATCGCTTTATACTGTAATTCGTATTTTTCAAATTGATTTTCACTATTTTTACTTCCTGTTTACACAATGTTTCAGACATCAATGTTTCTCATTTCGTACTCAATAGCACGTACTTTGTATAGTATTTTGCTGCATTTTACTAATTGTTGCAGACGATCCTCAAAAACTAATAAGTTCGTTCACATATGGTTCATATTTAGTTTCTAACACTTCATATTTGATGCTTTGAACTTTGTACATAATATCCCATTGTTACTTACTTGGTGTAGTACGACTCAATACTTATTATTTATTACTGAAAATACTATAGCCCCTGCTTGAAGTATCCAATACTTGAATTATGTTCGTTGATACTTGGTAGAAAGTATTTCAAGTATGGAGTACATCAGATTGTAAGAAAAACATAGTGCAGTGTAAAGTATTGAGCAATGAGTAGGTACCGCGTACCAAGTAGTAAGTCCTAAGTCTTAATCGTAAGTGACTTAGTACTAATGGGGTATTAAGTACTAAGTAGTTAGCACTACTACTTATTAAGTGTTTAACCCTTAATAGTCACACTGGGACCCAGGCCCTGTTTTGACCTGTAATACTGCTCACTAAAATCCAGCAATTGGGTCTTGTGGCGCCATCTAACGATAGTTTGGATCTTCACCTTACGTAGCGAGAAGGTAGATTGTGAATCGGATCGTTAGTCGGATTTCCGTTCCATTATTTCCTTCTAAATCGCACCTGCGTTGGATGAAATAAATATACTTTTTAAAAAATCATAGAAACCGTTATGTCTATTTCAAAATACATTGTTTCCAGATTATAAACCCATTTTTTTGTCAATAATTACAAGAGTTGCAGCAATTTTTGTAAAATAAAGTCATTTTTCATGAGTTTTTTTGCATAATTTTTGTTGCATATTTAAAATTTAATTTTCGATTTCTAACCAATATCCTTGTATTAAACAAGGTTCAAATTATACCTCACTATTTTTTTCATATCGCTCAACGCATTATTTCATTATTTATAACAATTTAAAAACCCCTGGGTCCCATGGACCCAATATGACTATAACGTGATTCTAGCTAACAATAAGTGTGACTACTAACGGTTATTATTAATTAATAAACTTGTAACTAGAAAGAGTGCTACATGTTTGAAGCTACGATTTGTATCAAAGTACAACTGTACAGTAAAAAATGAACTGATTTCCTTCATTTTCCCCGGTTGTACAAACGCCCATGGAAGATCAATAAATATTATTCGAAACGAGTTCTTCCAGTCGCGACTTAAAAAAAAAAATATCCCAATGTGCTGGAGCCAGGAGCCATCGGAGTTGAAGAAAAATCATAACGAAGCTTGGACAATAAAACGTCCGCGCTACCGGTAGCACTTTCTCCTCTTTTTCCATTCTCATCCCTCATAACCCGGACGATCCAAGCGGACATACACTAGTTCCGTAGCTACATCGAGCTCTCCTCTCTCGTTGTCTCGTAACGTTCGCTGCTTTTTTCTTCCTTCCTCTCATTTTCCTTTTTTCCCTTCCGGTGGTTCTATCTCTCGCTGAATATTGGCCAGAGGATTCTCGGCTATTCACCTAACCTCAACTACAGTCTATGCTTGCGTCGGAGCACGGGTACGTATAGTGCCTCTTTGGTCTGAGCATTGTCCCGTCGTCTAGGATGCCCGGCGCCGAACCGCGACGTCTGGCGTCGCGACGCTACGGGTCCTCCCTCTCTCCCGTCCTTCCGTATACCTCTCTGACGTACTCGTAAAATACCTATACGTTCTACGTTATAGTGTTTTCCGAATGGGCTATGGTACACACATACCGCTCGGAGTCCGGGAGGATCGTGAGCCAACTTTTCTCGTTGTCAAATTGTTTTCCAGCATTCCGGGAAAAACAGCGCTCTCGAACGCGTCGAGGGATTTTCCACGTACTCCGACCAAATACCGAAGATTCATCGTTCCTGAACGACCCCGAGTGAACTCTAGTGTGTATTATGGTTTCGTCTTATCGGATCTCGAATCAAGATTTTGAGAGCATTAAATCGTATTCGCAGTTATATTTTTCCTTATTTCTGGAAGTTTGGCCAATCTCGCACAGAGGCGCCATCTTTAGTGGATTGAAGTAGTTTGCATCGTATCGATCGACGGTCGGTATCATCGTCACTGACGAGTCGATAAACATATTCATGCACCGCGAGCGCCCTCTTGCGGACAGTGATTGTACTATTGGTTTAGGTAAACACTATTGTTTCAACATATCGTAATCCATATTTTCTTTGAAGAAGGATGATCAGCCAGGTTATAGAGGCAAAATTCCGAGCGACTGGCCAAAGTGCATAGGCAAACCCATTCATGTTGGAATAGGTTCGAACTCCGTGTGGTAGTCGAGCCCATCCAGTCACTAGTCCTCATCCGTTGTATCACGATTAGCTCGTTCAACGAACTCGAGTACGATGAACTTCGGACTCTGACCCGTGGGCGATATTTCGCAAGAACGAACAGACGCATTCCATATTTTACTTTGTACGCAGCAAGTTGCACTTAAATAACTAATGTCCCAATGATTTTCGTTAGCAGGAATCTAACCTAAAACTTCGTATGTACGTTGAAACTCGATTGTGCGATCTTTGGATCAAACTTGGTCAGAAACCTGTACAGGAGACTCGCGTTCCATCTTCTGTTTGAAGTCAAGACATACAGTTTTGTAGGTTATGATCGTCCGTTCGCTGCGAGAGGGAAAACGCGATTCATAATTGCTCCAACACGGTACAACCGATCGGGTTAAGATTTACCTCGTCCACTTTTGCCACGATTCTGCATTGGTTGAGCCAAATATTATTTCGATCCGTTGTCCCTTCTCTGAAAATTTGCAAAACGCGTTTGCGAGGTGGACGTGCTGGTAATGGAACTAACGATGCGAGTAAAGTTTTAACGAATTTTAATGTTTTTTAGCAAATTAGAAACTACCGAGGAATGTTCGGTACGAGGTTTGATGAGATTCCGACGTTTTTACTTGGAATCATAGTGCGCATGCACGCCTTACCTACGTTTCACGGTCTCCCAACAGAACTTGTCACCTATGTACGCGCTACAGTACGTCTCGAGATGCTGAATATACGAAGAGTGCCTGGGGACTCCGGTATAGCGACTGTATACGTCCGATACGGTGAATCTTGGTCGAGTACAAGTCTCTTTCTTTCTCTTTCGAACGATCATCACCAGAGGCCGCGGCTCTCCTTGTCTTCGCCTCTTGCTCGATTTTCTCTTTATTTCTTCTCGGGTAACTCTCCTTCCCACGACAGCCACCGATCCTCTCGCGGTCGTCGTCTCGCTTCTGATATCTCTGTCAGTTTGGTATCTTTTCCTCGCGTCGTGTCGTTCGCAAGAACGGAAACTTCGTTTCGTTCTGCCTTTTGAAGCGCCATCTCTCGTACGTCGACCGCGCTCTTTGTATCTTTCTCTCTACACGGTGTGGCTTGACACAATGCGTCGACTGGTCAAGCTCCGGAGTATATCCGGGCTCTTTCTCGTTTATAAAGTTAAACAAACAGTCGTAAAAATAATATTTTCTGAAAATTTTCAGTGCATCGTTGTAACGTCGTTTTACTTCATTTGGATTTAATTTGTTTCCTATCTATCGCGTAATTCCATCATAATATGCCACAAAACATTAGGTTATAACCTTGTAAAGGTCAGCCTCAAAGCCCTGAACACATAGTCGAAGCTTTGTGTCGATTCTGTAAACTAAAGCCTCGAGCATAAATTTGCTGAGCGATGTAAAACTTTGATTCGACTTTAGAGTCCTACCTGACCTTGAGGTCAAGCGGGATTTGAAGCTAAGTTCGAACTTGAATTCGAAAAATAAGTCAAAGCATAACCTTAGCTCGCGAGATTGGAAGCTCAAGTTCGAAGCTGAAGTTTCAACTGAAAGTTGACCTTGAATTCAAATATTCTTAATACGACTCGAGTCGCCAGATTTTTGGAAAATCAAGGCAAATTTATCATTTGGGAGGCTCCAATGGAAAGTCGGTAGGATTACGTTGATTTTGTACGTTATGGCTTCATTCGTATTCACATTAAAGTTTGCACTTAAGTTGAACACTCGAGTTTGTTATTTAAACTTGGAAACAATTGAAGCTTACTTATCGTCTATTTAGATTTAGACCTAACGTTCGTGGAGCGATACGAATAAGAGTATGTTATGAAAACTGTGGGAACTTGTTTGGCTCGTGAAATCGATTGGGTCCATCAATCATGTCGTATACTCTTTACAAATGAGATCCGGTATCCATCTCGAATTATGGTTTCGCGAGTTCGTAGTCTCCATTGGGAGACGATGCGACTCGATACACCGAGTATAATCATCTCTCAAGGAGAAGATAGGCAGAGTGGAAATGGTGGGAAAAGAGAGCGACGATCAGGCTCGACGGAATCAGATGGAGAAAAGAGAAGATTTCACATTCTGAGTCCATTGAATCGCGTCAGTTACGATCGATTCCGCTCGTTCGAGCGCGAAACGAGATCGATTCCGCGAGCTCACTGGGAACCAGAGAACGAGTATCTACCCGTGGTGCCGGTCGGAGAATCGTTACTGCGGACTCTGCCTTTCCATTCGGACAGTTGGCCTCGCCCTCCGCGAGATATTTAAGCCCCCCTACGTACACACGTGCGAGGCGTATACGCGTTGTCACGCTTCGTCGTCGTACCGACACGTAGCTACACATGCTCGAAGAGGCGTGCGTGTATCTGTTCTGACCAGAAAACAGGAACATTGGCTGGGATGGAAAGAGAGACGAGATAAGGACATCCCCCTACGTGCCAGTAAATTAATTACAGCTTAAAACATCGTTAGGACGGGACACGGGCTCGACGCTCTTCGGTTATTAGCGCAGTACATCATACTTGTGGCGCTGCTCTTTTCCACTTCTGTGTCCCATTCTCCTCCGTTGTATTCTCTTGCATCCCTTGAAATACTCGTGCTTCGTGTGTGAGTTAGACCTCGCGCCATTTTGAACTTACTTTCGGATCGATACTCAACGCTAAGCGATTAAGTTCAAACCTTTAGTTCCAATCCGAGTCACGAGTTGGGTGTCACGCGTTTGAGTCAAACTTAGATTGATTAGAAGATTAGTTTGATTAAAGTAAATTCAAATATGAACCACCTTTTTATTGAGTCGAGTTCAAACTGAAGTCCTAACTTAGGACGTTCATACTTCGAATTTAAGTTCAGCTTTAGTTTTGAGGAAAATAAGATTGAAACTTAATGAAGATTTAAAGTCGAGCGAAGTAACAAACTTCGAGATTTGGGCTGATCGAAAGCAATTTCGGACTTGGAGTCGAATCTAGGATATTGAACTTATTTTCGGATCGATACTCAACTTCAAGCGATTAAGTTCAATCCTTTAGTTCCAATCCGAATCAGGGTTTAGGTGTCACGCGTTTGAGTCAAACTTAGATTGATTAGTAGATTAGTTTGATTAAAGTAAAATCAAATACGAACCAACTTTTGATCGAGTCGAGTTCAAACTGAAGTCCTAACTTAGGATGTTCATACTTCGAATTTAAGTTCAGTCTTAGTTTCGAGCAAAATAAGATTGAAACTTAATGTAGATTTAAAGTCAAACGAGGTAACGAACTTCGAAGTTCAGGCCGATCGAAAGCAATTTCGGACTTGGAGTCGAATCTAGGATATTGAACTTATTTTCGGATCGATACTCAACGCTAAGCGATTAAGTTCGAACCTTTAGTTCCAATCTGAGTCACGAGTTGGGTGTCACGCGATTGAGTCAAACTTAGATTGATTAGAAGATTAGTTTGATTAAAGTAAAATCAAATACGAATCAACTTTTGATCGAGTCGAGTTCAAACTAAAGTCCTAACTTAGAACGAAATCAAACTTGAAATAAGGTTCAACTCTGGCATGGCCTTTCAATTAGAGTTGAACGTAATCAAGTTCATATTTCGAATTTAAGTTCAGCCTTAGTTTTGAGCCAAATAAGATTGAAACTTAATGAAGATTTAAAGTCGAATGAAGTAACGAACTTTGAAGTTTGTGCCGATCGAAAGCAATTTCGGACTTGGAGTCAAACCTTGGCTCGTTACTAGTCCACTTGAGTCAAATGAATACGTTACTCACTATTGCCTCATTGAGTAAACCCTCGTATCACAGTTATAGCGAACCCCAATGAATTACAAAAATCAAACGAAACGAGATGATTAAACGCGATGGTTATTGCAGTTTGGGGCTTTATGCATCGTCAGACGTTCTATTTGGGTAACGATTTTCTTCACCCGCGATTCACGCTACCCTCCCGCCGTGCTCGATCCCCAAAGCACGTGTGTGCCACCCAGCGAGCAGTTAAATACAGATTATCCAACGCGTTCTCGATACCCGTTCCCTTTTTTTCCCGTTGCCACGATCGTGGCCTCACCTCTCTCTGCTTGAGGAGGGGAGGGCATGAAAATTGTGAAATATCGTCGAGTTCCACGGCTCTGGCAATTACAGATATTGGAAAGCCCCTCTGCTTTTTCACCGGGCGCAGAGCTTGTACAATGTACAAGCGAGAGGAGCTCTACCCACGTCCCTTTTTCCTCCGTTCTGCTTTATCTCTATGTTTCGCGGCTCAGCTGCTACGGCCTCGAATCCCGTTGGGTACCAGGGAACGTCGCGAATTTATCGCAAAGCTTACCACTTGACTCTCGCATTAGCGTTCTCCTATGTCTACCAATCTTTCGATTTGGTTTATAATCCAATTTTGTATTTTATACCAAAAATACCATTTTTTAAATTCCATTCTTATGGAAAATTATTTATTTATATTCAACGACAAATTAATTTTTATGAATCTCACGAGTTATGAAGCTCTAAAAATATTCCTTAGATATTTTTTTTATTAATTCTACAATTTTCGTCAAAAACTGTTTGTCAATGATTGTTAATTTAATGTTTATAGACGAAAAAACCTCTGAAATCCACAAAGGCACATGTTAATTTAGGAAATATTGTACGTATTTATTTATTTCTTACGAACGAGGTATCTTTGAGTCTTCAACGTTTAAAAGATGACTTTATAGATACTGATAATCATGTCCTGATTTTTTCATCAATATTTGTTTGCTAATTTGTTGACCAGACAAATCTCTTTAACGTACTTAACTTCGGCTTAATCTCAACTACCATTTAACTAACCTCCAAATTAATTATTAAGTTTTTTTCATACTCACAATTGGACATAAGTTTAACTCAATTTTAGATCGCAATTGTAATTGAAAATTGTTTCGAGCAATACTCAAAAGTTTCAGCGTATCGTCTGATTTTGAGTTTCGTATCTGCGATGTTTCCCAAACGGGGGAGCCACAGTCCCACGTCGTCGAGTCAATCCGACTACGACGACGCCATCTACAAAAGCCAAAGAGACGTTCCACCATTCTACGAGCTCTATGGGCGGCGGCTTTTCACTCGTACATATTCCGTGAGATCTCCATACTTCTCTCCATCGAGTTCGCTCGATCCACTTCTCATCCATCATATTCCGGAGTCGTTGGACTCGTTTTTCCAGGCACACAGCTTCTTTCCTATATCGCCGTAATTGACAGGATACACACGCGTATGCTCGCTCGCATCGCATTATACCGGCTTATTCTCACAGATTCTTCCCAGTTCGCGAATCGCCCGGGGCTCTTACCAAGAAATGATCGATCTCGTACGTACCTACGGAGTCCATTCCACATTCGCGGGAATTCGGAAGGGAAAGTCCCGGAAGTTTTCCATTGGTGAGAGATGGATGAATGAGGTTATGGGAACCGCGACGTAGATGGCACTACCATGCAATTCTGTTTCACAGCTGAATTCCACCTCAACCTCAAGCTCGATTCCGTTTCCCTGAGTTCCACCGCTTTGAGGACAATTTTGTTTATAGGGAAAAATCAATATTGTCATTTTTTTTTCTTGATAATGTATTAATGATTTTATAACGATGGGAATTCGGTGAGCAAGAATTGAAAGTTTCTGTAGTGAATAGTTGTTCGACAGATTTTGATTTCTTTTTTCATTTAGAATAATTGTAGTGCCATTGAAGAGTTTAGGTACGATACTGGAGTTAAAATTGATGTCATTGATCAAATCCATGCGATCCAGTTTGATTTAGAGTTCAACTGTCGAAAGTTCCAAAATTCTGAACTTAAAATCATATTCGTACTGGAGTTCAAATTTAAATTCAGACGTGAGTTAATTGAGGTCGAACACTAATCCATTTACTCCCATGAATCAAGGATGAGCCTAAACAGAGGTTCCCAACGAAAGTTTGTCAACTTAAGTAACATCAACTTAAAGTCTTGCATTTGATCTTGAGGACAAAATCAAGTTCGACCTTGTCGTTTGAATTCCTTTCTGCACTTAAGTTCGAATACCAGTAAGGTTGACTTGAGTCAAACTTAAGTCAAGACTTGACTCAAGTCAAGTAATTTGATTGAATTAAGATTTAGGTTCGGGCTTGATCGTCTTCGATTCAAGTAAGATAGCTTGTCCGAATTTGCAAATGAATTGAGTTACTTAATAAACGATGGCTATCCTTTTGACCGGAGAGAATTCCAGTTTCAAAGAAACTCGATTAAATTTAGACTTGAGTTCGAATTCGATCAAAGTCAAAATTAACTTTTTTACTCAATCTTGTCCCAGAGACTTTTGACTCTTTATACCTAGAGACGTCGACTTGGGATTTTCTAATACGATCATAGAGGTTCGAAACGATTCGCGATCGAAATAATGGAGCACGTAGTAGACGAAGAGAGATGGGAGAGCCTCTTCCGGTCTTTGAGCCATTGCAATATGGCGAATAAGTAACAAACAAGTTGAGTGCAGATTGCCGGGAGGCGATAATAGGCTCCCCGCTATGGTGTGACGTTCCTCATGCCTACTACCTATTATACCTTGCCTACCTTCTATCTATATTCAACGAGTTTTATAGATGCGACCGAACACTATACAAATGTGAGCTGTGGTGCCTCTTGCCACGATCTCTGTCTCGTTGCACTTGGGCTACGGGAACTAGAATGCGACGAAGAAATAGCATATAGGAGGAGGGACAAGAGGAGAGGAAGAAAGAGGTGCTGTCGGTTGTGCATGCAGTGAGCAGAAGATCGGCGTATAGAGAGGCGAGAGAGGAAGAGAGAGAGAGAAAGAGTGAGAGAGAGAGGGAGAGAAGAGAATCGAGAAAGCTCGGAGCTATGCCGGTTATCCGACCAGTGGCTCCCAATCCAAAGATCCTCGTTGCTTCATCGATCCCTCCTTCATTACAGTAGGTACGTAGTTGGCGAGGAATCTACGTAAGGTTCTTTATTCGAATCGGATGAGGTAATATTCAGGAATGTATAGATCAACGCCCACGGCCGATCGAGTTCCTCCATGATGAAGGGTTCGGGTTGTCCGATGACTGTGAATCGAATCGGGAATACTCAACGTGGACTTGGATTTAGATTTATATCTGCAGTCATATTTTTACTTATGACGAGACTCAGGCTTTGAACTTAGGTTTAGAGTCAGGTTTTAACTCAAGTTTCAACTTAAGTTAATTACTCAAAGTTTATCCGAAGTCTTCATTCGGTAGTTCTATCGTTTTCTTAAAATTTTGTTGAAAATTTGGATATATCTTCTTTCGCGTCATATGTCCGTGTGTAATAATTTTTGCAAGGTTTTACCACGCGGAAGTTGAGATATTTATTGGTGAAAACCAGAATTTTCAGTAGTCTCTCATAAGAGCGCGTGTTAACAGTTACATTTTCACCCATAAATATCTTGGCTTCTACCCGGTGAAGTCTTCTAAAACTTTGCATACATTTTTATACAACATTAAAGAAGCTTTATTTAGTTTTTCAAAAAAATTTAAAGAAAAGAATTTTCGCAATTTTTGTAATTATACAGCAAGTACATATAACCTTGGATGACCTTGAATTTGGAGTATGTTGTTCTTTAGTCAATTTGCAACAATTTTTCTTTATTAACTCGAGCCCGCGAACCATTTTGTATGTGAGAAAAACTGAAAAATTATTTTTCGATTTTAATGTCACGATAGAACTATCTTAACCATTGGACAAATACTTTTGACTCAAGTTTTTATGTTCGGAGTAAAGTTGTAACCTAAATTTCGATTAACGACAGAACAGACGTTTTGGCGAACGTCGTTGGTAACGTCGTTTTGGCGAAAGTTTACCTCAAGCTTAGGCTGAAATTTTAATTTAACAATTTAAAAATTGATATTTGAAATGACATGGACACTATTGCTTTTAGTTTGTTACAGAAACGTTTGAAACCGTGCCAACAATAAGATTTGAGTTGCAATCGGCTGAGTTTAAACTTCAGTCTTTCGAAAATGGTTTGATTCAAATTCATCCACTATGTCAATATTGACCTTGCTAAAATAGATAAATCATGGATAAATTATTCCGTTTTGATTTGCAGATTAAGGAGGCTTGGTGATTGGAGCGACTCCAAGATAAAAGTCTAATTTTTGCCTATAACATTGTCAAACCCTTCGTCCATGCATAAGCAGAGTTTCCACGAGATTTACCGCACAGTTTCCGAGATATTAATTATTAAAGTCAGTGCAATTAACACGTGTAGACGACAAAATGTGCCGGTCCTCGCATATATCAATTTTTTTATAGCACTTGGAGCCAAGACACACGTAAAAAAAACTGATGGTTGCATTCGTTGATTTTTTGTGATCAATAGGCCACCTTGAATTGGAAAGCTCACCGGAATAATAAGCAATTAATTCAGGAATAAAGTTTAGAAAAATAGAGGTAATTCGCCGGACGCGCGGGACAAATGACAGCTATCGAAATTACGACGATGTCAAACTTCGACGATTTGACGTATTACCGAAGTCGAGTAGTAGATTATTACGTTCTTTTCCATATTATAAAAGTAATAGGAAGCTCGAAATTCGATACTTCAAAAATATTTCTCGAAAAAATCGGAGATATACACATACATAAAAAGTCTCGGTATTGCAGCGCAAAAGAAGCTCAAACTTTACTAGCATGATCATCACGGAACCTCGTCAATTTAATTTCCTTTTACAATAAAAATCCCGAGAACATCCTTAATTGTTCATATTTACGAACCACGAACCTCTCGGTCATTTCTCAGCCGAGAGAAATTCTAATTTAGCCAATTTACTTCGGCTTCGGCGAATAACCGCTCACGCACGAGGAAAGAAGGGTAAAGAAGAAAGAACGGAGTTGGGATTTTCGATACGAAATTGCCGGGGGATACGTCGAAGCACGCACGTATCGCTCTATTCCGAGTGTTGGCGGCGTTAACTTTCTTTCCTCCTCATCCTTTATCTTCCCTCTTTGTTCCCTCGAAGTCCTCTTCACCGAGCGATGTCTCGGTCCATCGGCATCATCCTCGTATCGGCGTATCTATTCGCCAGGCTATTATTGATCGTAGCTCACCATTCTCGTGCCACTCTCACTCTCATCTTATTTCATCTCTCGTCGTCTTCCTTTCTTTCAGTTTTTTTTCTTTTTACCTTGTCCCAACTTCGTCTTCCTCACGGTCTCCCTCTTCCTGCCTGTTTATTTTTCTACCTTTCCATTTCTTTCAGTTCCAGATCCCGAATTCCAGTGAGTTTTCCCTCGCTCGCGACGAATTTTTTTTCCTTTCCCCATTTCTTCCATGCTTTTTCTTTTACCTTCGCTTGCTCTCGCTCTCTTTCCATCGGTCCCTTCTTTCCGGTGTACCAAAGTCGATTTCTCCTTGGCGCCGAGTCTGGAAATAAGTTTTTTAGGGGACACGACGACGGGAATACTTCCTTTTTTTCTCGAGTTTTCCAACTCCCGAAGGAACTACACCCTCCTCTAACGTCGGAAAAAAATGTCTCGCTTCATTTTTATATCTCTCCACTCCGATTCCCTTAAACATATCCTCTTGTCTTCCTGCGCGTTGGGAACTGCCTGACAGCTTCCTTTGCGACCCCTGTACACGAACGTTAATGAGTTTATTGGCGTAAAGATGGCGTAACTGTTTATTCTCATTTCATTGTCCAGTTTGTATCGAATCTAGTTTGTGTGTTGGACACGAATTTTCGAACACAAGGTCGTTTTTAGATTTGATTGAAACTTAATTAATTGGCAATCTTGATTTAACAACAACAACAACAATAACAACAACAACAACAATAACAACAATAACAACAACAACAACAATAATAATAATAATAATAATTAGGAAGCTTGGGAAGAAAGATCGTTGTTAAGGGGGAAAGATAATCTAGAATTTTCGGAAAATAAATTTTAAACAAGTCTTAAATGACATCTTAGGATCTTAGAAATAAGCTAAAACAAGTTTTATAGCGAGCAAAAGTGTTGCTTGTTTCACGAAACGAGCTTTAATCGAGCTTTAATTTTAGGACATTATCGACGTTGACGTGCAATATATCATATTTATTCCACGCTGTATTTACCACATGGTTGGGATTGTGAGAAATAACAATTTAAGCTGGACAATAATTCACTCGAATTTATAACGAAGAACAATTTAAAACCGACCTTAAGTAAACTTTAATTAATTTCATTAATTGAAATTAAGTTTCAAAACTAAGGAGTTTGTTGCGAACATTAAAACATTAAAATTCGAACTAATTTCGTTGGACCGAACCAAAAATCGCAATTTCAGAGCAGCATGAAAAAAATTGCAACAATGTTCGTTCGTTGATTAGTGAAAGGTGCGAGGCAACGTGTGTACGTGTGCACGGAAACGCGACTCCTTTTTCGGCGACCCTCGTCGTAGAACTCCAGCTTTCATATTAGACAGGCCAAGTGTATTGCAACGAGTCGACACTCTCACCGTCGTCTAGATCATCCAGATGTCTATCTTTCTCACGTGTATAAGGAAGGGAGCTCGAAGTAGTGGAGGGAATTAGTTTCAGGTGGAAGGCAAAAGTGGCATGCGCTTGCCAGCGTGGAACTTGGCCGGGGTTGCGAGCGCATCGTCAGCTTCTTTTTGTTGCCTTTGTTTCTCTCATTCCTCATCCTCGGTTCGCCATCTGGATGGAACCGGTACTACGGGGAATGTTCCCTTGCGTCGGATAAGCGAATAGCGCTGGGGGAAAATGGTAACTTATAGACGCCATGTTGAAATTCATCAATACGAAATGAGCGTCAGCTAAGGAAGTCAAGTCGCCGCCATATTCGAATTAACCACTTTATACGGGGTAAGAAGACAGTAACGAGGTAGTCGATTCGATCCTCGAAGATGTACGAGTCAATCCACACTGTTAGTTACGTTGACTGACCGATTAAACGAAGCTAGATCGAAGCCGATCGTATAACGATCGAGTCATATCCGTATCTATCTATCTATAAGGCATGGAACGTGGACGCTGTACCGCTTGATTCATGTTGAAATGTCGAGTTGACGTTACTATTTGCCAGGCATTTTATTAAAACGCAGCATCTTGGCGTGATTCGCTTCTTAATCAGTTATCTAAGTGTGTTTGACGACTATATCCCTCATCGAGATGTGGCAGAATTTTGAAATATTGGGTCTGAAGGACTTTATTTAAAAAAAAAGGTAACTTAAAAACTATTCGCCATTTTTCGATGATTTTTTTTTAGTTTTATTCAGAAAGACTTTATTGATAATTCTGTGTAGGGTTTTTGAGGATATTCGAAATGGAACAATTTTGGGACCGGTTGAAAATCGAAAAACATCGGTTTGAAAAAATGCCTGCTTTCAATGTACCTTTTCTAAGGATCCGTACGTCCGATTTTGACCATTTTTGTTGTGCGTGTATATTAAAGCGTTATAAACAATGTGTCGAGCCATTTTTTCGATATTTTGTTTCAGAATTTTTGGACATCGTTTTGAAATTTCGCTAAAATTTTAGGCCACGTTTCTTTACCTTCGAATATATTTTTCTCGGATCTGAATTGTTTTTTTTTTTAAATGGCTTGACACGTCCTTCGTTTGGATGTACTGGTTATGCCAAAAAGAAAATATGCCGATACGATGAGTAGAATTTGAGAAAAGGTACATTGCAGGTGAAAAAACATAATTTTTCAGGAGACACGATTTCCTGAAAAAGTTTGAATTTCTAATGAATTGTAACGCTAACTTAAGAAAATTATTTAACATACTTCCACTGCTCAGAATTTCGTGAAATTTGAACCATATATCAAGAAAGACATGTATTTTCAGAAAAAAATAACAAAAAAATGCATTTTTTGACGCTGCAATATATCGAACCTCTTTAATCCAATATTAGAACTACACAATATCGGCTTAGCCATCACATACCTGACTCAATTTACGATAGATAGTGTTGTAGCTATGAGCCTTCGAACCACACGATTCATTTTACAACGTCATTTTGGAAATAGCGCGGAGTTCGGGGAACTAATCGTTGGTCACATTTGTGTTGCATGAATAGTGTTATATCCGTACCACTCCTTGATGCCATTACCCAGCCTTATTTGGCAATTGGCCACGTGGTTTATGGCGCTGAGCCAAAGTGGCTCATTACGTTATGATTTGCATCCGATTTGTTTCCGAGACAGTCTTGCTGGAACGTTCCTTCTTCATTCTCTTTTTGGTACACGCCGACACTAAGTGGATATCTAAGCTTCGAATTGGGTTGTACACCGTGACCGGTGTTAAGAGCCAAGGTAACTGGAGATTGCGAGAGAAATATATAAAGTGCATCGGGCACAATCTACCTCAGATGCAATTTTATCTATAGGCATTGTGCTCTATCGAGATGCAATTCGGTTCAACTTACTGCCCAACCGCTACAGGACTGGGGAGTAAGTTGAACACAAGGACGGAAATAGGATGAAAGGAGGCCGGAGGTGGAATCGTGAGGCCCTTAGCTCGAAATTAGTTTATAAGGGTTAGGTACTCTATTCCCTGGTAGTGCATATCCACGAAGATAGAGGCATTGTTTTTCTTCTATTTCTTCTCACTTGGTTGCTCTTTCCCATCGAGTAATATAATAAAATGTGAAAGGGAGCAAGTTGCCAGTCGTTGCCAGCGAGTTTTCCAACCGGACCCCGGGTGTGCACTAGTAGCGTGAGTTAGCCGCAGGGAGTCTACGAATACCGGAGTGAACATCTTCGAAGCAAGAGGTTCAAATTGCTCTCATTTTGTCCAGGATAACCCTGAATCGGTCTTTGTCTTCCCAGCTGTTGAATCAATGCTGGAGAGTGCACTGGGAGGAAGGAATGAGGCCAGGGAGTTAGAGAATGGTTCGTGAGGCAAAAAGCTCGTGGCCATGGGCCAACGTCAATGGGGAACATCCCAATGTGGGTTTTGTGAGAGTCTCCATTCCGTAGTAGACCAAGGATGGATCTGGAAGCTGTATCTTGCAAGTGTTTTTGCTGTTTACGCCCAGTCTTTGGAGCCAATGAAAATAAGACCTCTAACTAGGAGGTTGGACATATTTCTTTTTCTACCCGGCTTTCTAGTTGGATTTTACGGAATAGACAATCCTCGGTTCCGCAATCTCTAGGAGATTAAGTGCTTCCTGTACTATGGTACAGCAGGGAGTAAAACATACCAATGGAAATCTTTGATTCTTAATTGAGAATTAATTTAGTCATTTATGGGCGGGAGAAGTTGCGACTTTCTTGTTATAAGAGAAATTTATGCTCGTCCTTAGAGGACCTTAGAGTTTGAGAAAGAATTCAAATGCATCGGAATGGGAAATGTTGAAAAATCGACTTTACACGGTGCTATATCTTCTTTCTCATTCATCTAACAGGATATTTAGCAGGGAACTTTTTGAAGAGACTGCCGTGAACTAAGGAATGAACCCAAAATGCGCTTAATACTTAAATTATTGTTGCCAAAGCAAAGTTTTTAATATCACAATTTTTGGATTTAAGGGAATGCCTGAAAAAAAGGGTTTCGGGTTATCCCAGCAAATTTTATTTTTTCATAAAAAATGAGTTCAAAAACATCAATTTTCATCGGAAATTTCCCACATGTTACTAATATCGTAGTGATTCCTTCGCTAAATCCGAGACAAGACCGATATTTATTATTTCTCCAAATAATTATTAGGTCCTCCAACGTGATGTTGTTCAACTTTTACTTACGTCTTGAGTACGCTCTCCGCAGACAGGACCTCTCGCTCCTTTACACGCAGTCTTCAATATTCTCTTTCAACGCAGATGTCCTTTGGGCGAAAAAAGTGGTTCGTACCAGCCTAACGACTAAGCTGACC
This sequence comes from Netelia fuscicornis, assembly GCA_946811545.1. Classification (NCBI taxonomy): domain Eukaryota; kingdom Metazoa; phylum Arthropoda; class Insecta; order Hymenoptera; family Ichneumonidae; genus Netelia; species Netelia fuscicornis. The sequence goes on along the minus strand of OX328014.1, from coordinate 13,414,035 downwards.
ACACTTTCCTTTTACCAACGCCCAATACCTTTCTCGCTCAATCCTACAAACGTGTGTAGGAGATCATCAGTCTTCTTTTCTCATTGAAGGCATTGATTCTGTGTTCTCTTATGGCGAGTAGTTCCGGAAACAGGTTCCTAAAAATGGCTACCTGCAGTCATTGCAGACATTAGTTCCACACGGAACATTATCCTAACGGACATATCGAGCTAAATATATTCAAAGCGAGAAATCTGTTTTGGGAATTTGTACTTGATCTAGGAAGCTACGAGATTGTCCAAAAATCTGTGATTGGACGCAGATGGACAACGCGTCGTTATATTTATGACCCGGAGGAAACGGGAATCCCTCGCGTTTTCTCCGGTAGAGACGTTAAAATCAACGATAAGGAGAGAAATCCAGTAGCAAGAAGAGTGACTGCTAGTATGGGGCTTCAACGGAACATTAAAGAGGCTGATCCCACCCGAAGGAGCCTTGGTTGGAGATCCCTTTTCCAGGGAGAAGATACGGTAACGAAAGCGAGGATTCCCGGAGCTCTCAAACGCAGGTTGACGTCGCCAAGCACCGGCTTACACCCCATAAACGAGGATTTTCCACGGGGTCGAAGGACCTCCGTTATTTCGCAAGGATCCTGTATCCACGTGTACATTCCGTGAGGAATCCTAGGCAATGATCGAACCTCGTGAATCGGACTATTCCCACTTTCATTGTATCCACATTTCTTCGTACATGTTTTCTTTCTTCATTGCTCCATCTTATTCTGTCCGGTATGTTTATTCGTATTCCGCAAATATTGTAATTTGTGGCGAGCTTAGTTCGAATCTATTTACTTTTGGATCTTTCACATGAAACAATCTGGAAAAGAAAGTCTGTCGAGACTCGAATCGAAAGTCATTGACATGACCTTAAGGTAGTTCTATTGTGACATTAAAATCGAAAGATTGTTTTTCAGTTTTTCTCACATACAAAATGGTTTGCGGGCTCAAGTTAATAATGAAAAATTGTTGCAAATTGACTAAAGAACAACATACTCCAAATTCAAGGTCATCCAAGGTTATACTTGCTGTATAATTACAAAAATTGCGAAAATTCTTTTCTTTAGATTTTTTTGAAAAGCTAAATAAAGCTTCTTTGATGTTGCATAAAAGTGTATCAAGTCGCAAGTTCAAATTTAAAATCAAATTTGAAATTTGATTGAAAATTGAACTTTAGCTCTATCTTGGTGCGAACGCAGTTCATATAAGTACGAACTTAAGTTTTAATCAATAAGTTTAAATTTAAATCAAGCTGAAGTTATATTTTTGAACTTAAATTGAGTCGAAGCGAGAGTACCTAAAACTTGAATGTACACTATCGACTCTGCATTTACATTCGATTCCTTAACTGTGGTGAATAACAGTATCGTGAGAAAATTAATAAGTTCATTAAGGCACTCTTCTAATCTAGAATCTTGAAAAAATCATTTTTTTTATATTTTCAATGTTTAGTATTTCAAGAATATAATCTCCAAAGGAAATTTGGAAATTCCAAATATTTATGGAGTTACAGCTGTAATTCCAGGGGATTGCGATCGATCCTGAAATTCAGTCGTTCGCTCTAAGATGTGTTGAACAGCGGATTCACCGCTCTGAACTCCGAACTTCTCATCATCAAAAAACATAAAAAAACTTAGATTTTGAAGAAGAAGGAATATTTTATGGACCAGGAATCGCCGATTAACGAAATGTAAATATATGTAACATTATAGGACTTAGATTGCCTGAAACTGTACTCGAATCTTTAAGTTTTTCTCGAAACTACTTTTTTCGATACACCTGACACGATATCTCAAGTTGTAATGAACCGATTTACTTGAAATTTTTTGTCGACCTTCTATATACACCCTTCTATCGTCCCAATAAGATTTATCGTGATATTTTGTTACTAATTATTTTAAAAAAATCAACAATCGTGGAAAAAAAACGGCAAAAATGACCTTTTTTTAAACAGCCGCCATTTTGTGATTTGTTTGCCTGAGGTAGGGGCTATAATGACATCCTTACTAATTAAGAATCTACTTCTTTTTTTTTCAAATGACGAGGAGGGTTGGAATCATGTCAATCAGAAGAGGCCGTTTGTTTCCACCCCCACTAGAATTATGGATTTTTTTTCGCCGATTTTTGTATACAATGTCAAAGGATGAATAAATATGTGATAAAAAGATAGGTACGGAAATATATTTTTTTAAATCGCATGTTGGAAAATCCTCAAATTTTGGCGCTCTAGACTAGAAGATGGCCTTAAACATAGAGAATATTTTTGAAAAATGGCCTGACTTTCGTTCCACTTGCCGACGCATGACTTTCGCGGAAAACAGAAACTTATAAGGAGAACGTTGAGATGCCAAGAATGAGTTCCACGAGTTGATGTTCGGATTATGAGCACCGAGGTTCGCCTCACGTGGAAACACCTCGTTCAACGAGAGACCGGATCAACGTGAACGAGTAGAGAGTGGGCAAGAGAGAGAGAGAGAGAGAGAGAGAGAGAGAGAGAGAGAGAGAGAGAGAGAGAGAGAGAGAGAGAGAGAGAGAGAGAGAGAGGCAAATATGGCTCTCGTATCCCTCTTGCTAGTGCGTTTCACTTTAAAAACATGGAGGAAAAGAGCCAAGCTTGGAAGAAGGCTCATACGTCATCAGGCACCTGCCTGAAGAACGTGCTCTTGGCTAGCTCGTCCAAGCGTCCAGGCGTACTTTCCCCGTCATCAAAAATGAATTTAGCGAGAGTAAACTGTGAGCCTTTATCGAAAAGAGGGGCACCCTTTACCCGGGGTTAGAAGAAGAAACGCGAGGAGAACGCTGTTTCAAGGATAGGGTGGATCTGGTGACCTCACCCAGTAGAGGAGGTTTGGGTTGGTTCGCAGACGGGCACCCCGGCTGCGGGTGAAAAATAGCAGCGACTTATTAAATGGTAAAAGTTGGGTGCGAGAGACGAATGAGGGCCAGGCGTTGTAGTCGTCGTCGTGATATATCGTCGTAACCAAACTTCCGTGCGTCGAAATCTTCCGCACTTTCTGACGCCCCACTGTCCCTTCTTCCCTTTGTTTTCTTTTTCGTTCTTTTTTTTTCTTCTTAAACGTATTGCCCGTTGGCAAATTAGGGAACATTTTTCATTGGCTAGACGTCTCGATTTATGAAAACGACGGAGGGAAAAATGAAATAATAGCTCTTGCCTGTTTGTACGATCGAAAATCTGGATGTAGATTCTTAAATTGTAATCCAAGTTCGAACGTTTGGTACGAATCGACATTAACTCACAAGTTTGCGCTTGAATTGAACAGTTGGTTCTAATTCAAATTTAAATCTTGATATGGAACGAGCCTCGATTCAATGAGCTTAAGCCTGAACTTGATTTGAGACGAAGTTAAGTTTGACCTTGAGTATTAGCTTTAACTCCCAGTCTAAGGTCAAACTTAAGTTCGTGATTCATCCTCGAATCCTCCCAATGTTCTTAAAATTCTCGTATGGCTTGAATTTAAGTTTGACCTTGAGTATGAACCTAATTTTAAGCCCTAATTCCCAGTCTAAGGTCAAACTTAAGTTCGTGATTCATCCTCGAATCCTCCCAATGTTATTAAAATTCTCGTATGGCTTGAATTTAAGTTTGACCTTGAGTATGAACCTAATTTTAAGCCCTAACACCCAGTCTAAGGTCAAACTTAAGTTCGTGACTCATCCTCCAATCCTTCCAATATTATTAAAATTCTCGTATGGCTTGAATTTAAGTTTGACCTTGAGTATGAACCTAATTTTAAGCCCTAACACCCAGTCTAAGGTCAAACTTAAGTTCGTGACTCATCCTCCAATCCTTTCAATGTTATTAAAATTCTCGTATGGCTTGAATTTAAGTTTGACCTTGAGTATGAACCTAATTTTAAGCCCTAACTCCCAGTCTAAGGTCAAACTTAAGTTCGTGATTCATCCTTGAATCCTCCCGATGTTATTAAAATTCTCGTATGGCTTTAATTTAAATTTGACCTTGAGTATGAACCTAATTTTAAGCCCTAACTCCCAGTCTAAGGTCAAACTTAAGTTCGTGACTCATCCTTCAATCCTCCCAATGTTATTAAAATTATCGTATGGCTTGACACGAATGGCCCAACGGCTATCAAAATCAATGCACACTTGTTTTAAAAAAGCATTTATTCCCATTTGTATCATCGTTGATCTTCGTGTCTTAGAAATATCGTTGTTACTTTCTTCTTTTATTTCTTCGCGACTTTATTCCGAATCGCTTCAATTCCCAATACGTCCATCCTTGTACGATGTTCAGATCTTTTTGTACATTTTATAAAGAAAAGACGAGCTCCGTGCTCGCGTTTGTCACGTGGTTGATCTAACGAGACGAGTTTCTTTCGCGAATCGAACGAACTATCGGTGAAAATCGTGAGGCAAGGGATTCGACGTGAGTCGCGTTCGGAAGAAAGATGTCAAATCGGTAGTAGAATAGCGAGGAAGAGAGAAGAGCCGAAAGAAAAAGGGGATGTGATCGGGGAGTAAAGTGGCCCGGAGAATATCGAAGCTCCGAGGCTTTCCTTCTCGTTCTCGAAGGGTCGTCTCGACCCCATACATCTTTGGACTCTCGTACCTTAAGGAGGTTCGGCATATTTCAGAGTCAAAAAATGCATTTCATTTTTATTTATTTTTCTGAAAGTACATATCTTTCTTGATACGTGGTTCAAATTTCATGAAATTCTGAGCAGTGGAAGCATGTTAAATAATTTTGTTAAGTTAGCGTTTCAATTCATTAGACATTCAAACTTTTTCAGAAAATCGTGTCTCCTGAAAAGTTATGTTTTTCCCCTGCAATGTACCTTTTCTCGAAATCTACGCATTGTATCAATATATTTTCTTTTTGACGTAACCAGTACATCGAAACGAAGGATGTGTCGAGCCATTTTTTTGATAAAACGATTCAGACTCGAGAAAAATATATTTGAAGGTAAAGAAACGTGGCCTAAAATTTTAACAAAATTTCAAAACGATGTCGAAAAATTCTGAAACAAAATATCGAAAAAATGGCTCGACACATTGTTTATAACACTTTAATAAACACGCACAACCAAAATGGTCAAAATCGGACGTACGGTTCCTGAGAAAAGGTACATTGAAACTAGGCGTTTTTTCGAACCAATGTTTTTCGACTTTCAACTAATCCCAAAATTGTTCTATTTCGAATATCCTCAAAAACCCAACACAGAATTATCAATAAATTCTTTCTGAATAAAACTAAACAAAAATCATCGAAAAATGTCGAATAGTTTTGAAGAAATCTCAATTTGAAGCAAAAAAGATCAGATCGAATGTTCCGAATATGTCGAACCTCCTTAACCCGAGTGCGGTGAGCTTGTCGGTTTTGTTGCACGCCTCCGCTTCCAACCGTACGAAATTCTCTCATCCTCCCTTTCCCGTTCTCCCTCCGAATGGCGCGCCGGTACGACCTTGGGATAGAAATGGAAAGCGAGATTCGTGATGAATTTCAATGGCTCGCAAGTTCGTGCCACGAAAGCTTCTGCAACCACGATCGAGGGAAGCCTTTCTCTTCTCCCACACCGAGGAAACGTCTCGTGGAACTTTCCTAGAAAAGTTTTCAACTCGGAGAGAATAGGTACTTGGACCGCTGGTTCGGCGAGCTTCTTCGATAGCGTTCGACCTCCAACGACTGTCGATAAGATTTCAAATTTAGTACATATATTTTTTTTCTCTCATCGATATTCTTCAGTTTCGGCGGTGCCTTTATACTCAATACCTACTCTTCGATATTTCCCCAAACCATATATAATGGTTGAGTTAAAATTAAGGTTAAAGCACGAACTTGAGTCCAAACCTCAAATGAAACTTACGTTTTAATTCAAGGTTAAGCTTGAGCCTGAACTTACGGCCAAACAAGGTTGAAGTTAAGGTCAAACGTAAGTGTAAAACTAGGATTGTATATAAGTTAAGGCCTAACATAAGTGGTAAGGCCTAAGGCCAAATTTCTGTTTTAACTTATGACCAAACATGAGTTTGTACTCAAGGCTGAACTTTAAATTACAATTAAATACCCATGTAAGTCAGAAGCTGTCCACGTGCTGATAATTATCGATAAATTAAATTGACCTTCAGACTTAAGTTTGAACTTGAGTTCAAGAATCATTGTACTTGAGTTAATATTTTGTTAAAACTTAAACTTTCGGTACTTATCTGATATTAGGTCTGACTTTGTATTACATAAATCCAACCGCTCTTTGTGTCAGTATACCAAGATACACATTCGCACGAACTCAATTTCATGCCAAATCATTTCCCCGACCAAGTCGTGACGAGATTTCTTTTTCTCCCTCTACTCACATTTTTCCTCGTGCAAGGAATAACATACAACCAAAGGCAAGGAAATTGAGGCGAAGCGAGAATGTTTTTAAGACTCGGGTGAAATCTTTTGCAAGGTGGTACGATGAGCGAAAAGAGAAAGGTGGGAATAGCGAAAATGGTAGAGTGGTAGTACGAAGGCTCTCGTTTCAATTAACGCCCTTTCCTGGCTCTTGAATTTTCTGACTCTCTCTCTCTCTCTCTCTCTCCTTCCAGAATACTCGAATTTCCATCTACGTGATACACCATCGCGAATGTCTCTCTTACTCTCTTTACTTCATTCCTACGCCCTTTGTTCGTCCCTCGAAAATGTGGAAGACAGCTGTGGAACGAGGTTCGCGAAGGGCGCGGCTGTTAGGAAGAGAAGCAGAGGTCTTCATCGCAATGGGAATTTTCTTGATATCAACGCGATGAACCCTAACATTGAAGGGAATCTATGGGATTTTATATTTTCCTTTTATTTATGTATCAACGGAGTTCTGTAATTAATTGTGGGATATTCATACGATCGTGTATTCAATGTGTCGATTAATATCATTGTCGATGAGAGTTCCCTCGTGGAAGAAAATTCAATCGTTGGACGTGCCATAATACTTGCAAGTGTCCTTTACCTTTTTAGGCTAGTATAGAAAATCGTTAGGAAGAACGTAAGTTCAAACTGGAGTGAACTCTGACTCCTGGCTGTTTCTCATTGCTTGGTAATCAAGCTCGAAATTGACTCAAAACTTTGATCGTAATCTAGCCTAGAAATTACATCATTCCCCCCCCCCCCCCCCCCCCCCCCCCCCCCCCCCCCCCCCCCCCCCCCCCCCCCAAGTCCAATTTGCAAGTTCCAGTCAAACAATTTACACAATGTGGATAAGGCTGCAGTTGAACTTGGATCAAGTCCGTGAGTCAAGTTGACTCAAGATTGATCCAAGTTGTAATCATACGAATGTAAATTTTGATTTTAGCGAAGACTCTAGGGAAGTTCCGATTGATTTTTGGACCATTCAATTGTCATCGTGCTTGACTCACTATGTTCGACGAATCAATCACGGCATTAATCCGGGTGACAGCTAGGCTTAACCCTAACTTACATGAGTTAAGGAACTCGTGACTCGAGTCACAGGTGACAAGTCCGACGCGAAGTTTTGAGTTTGTCTGGGAGAGCATATGGGCGAATGGATAACGAGTTTTCCCGGGTCTTCGCCGAGCCAAAGGTAAACTGCGGGAAGATAAAGATGGTGCTAGCAGCTTCTCGCTCCGTTAAGAGGATGGTGCGGTGGGACGTACGAAGGGGTGAGGGGGTTGTCCAATGCACACGGGAGTAGCGTTTTCTCAACGACAGAAAGGGGAAGAAAGAGGAAGGAGTTCCCGGCGTGAATTTGCATACAGAGCATCTGTCACCAGCCCCTTAGCCAGCTTTGGCCATTTTCGACTCGGGGTTCTCCTTCTTCTCGCCCGACTACCGCTATCACCCGCCTTGGATCTATGCGAATAATGGCAACCATTCTTATGGTAAATCCCTACCTTAGGGTATGGTGTCTCGATCTTCTCGTCTCCCTCCTTCGCCCACATCTCGCTTTGTCTACGGCAAGAGAAAATCCTCGGCTTTCACTTGTTCACATTCCGCGGGACTCGATATGCTTCCTTCTATCCTTCGGTCGTTATCCTTCTTACGCGCGACTGGCAAAGTCGAGAACGAGCTTCTTCGAGAGGGTCGTTTCTCTTTTTCGCTACGCTTTCCGTCGGAAAACGACCGTGCGTTTCGTGAGTACGATTCGGCGCGAAGAAAACTTGGCAATGACTCGGCTCTATTACCTATAAATTACTCGATCGACTTGGTGAAGAACGAGATGAGCCTCCAACGGTTTCTTCCATCGCGTTACCTCGAGAAACGAGGGTGAAACGGGATTAGAGGATTCTCTTAATTTTTCCGAATGGAAAATCATTCTAGGTGCGAGAAGAAAATCTTTGGTAAATGAAAAAAAATTCAAGTTGGAAATTTTTATTGAAGATCGATGAAAATTTGCACAAATTTCAACAATTTGCACATTTCAAACTTCGGAATTAACTTGAGCCTAGTTTCGGTTCAATGTTCGATCGACGTTTTGACTCAATTAGTAACTTGACCCCTTATTCCATGAATTACAAAGTAGGTAATCCTTCTTGATTGGAAAAATAAAATTACTATTATTATTCTATTATATTATTCTAGAAAAACAATGCAGATTCATTAATATATGGTTTCGCATGCGTTAAATTCAAATTACAATCAAGTTTTGCGAAAATCTTTGAAGAAGTTTCGTTTCTCATTGTGCCATAAATAAATTTGACATTTTTCACACTTACAATTAGAAACAGAATTTTAGAGTCGTTTCGACATATTTGTCGGTTTTTTTCATCCATTTAGGGAAATGATCTACGTTATCAGAACGTAGGTAGGGGAAAATATTCCAAAATGATCACCCTAAGGGAGAGCTGTAAGGGACAGCTGTAAAACGAGTGTATGCGGCTTTTTCTTAAATTTAAAATATTTGAGAGATAGCTGTTTGATCGACCTACAAATTTAGTAACCGTTGAATCGCATAAGTCATTAGAAATCATTTTTATTAATGTTTTCGTGAAAGTCTACTAAAGGATCATTTTGTACAATCCCGTGTTCAAAATCATCCCCCGGGTGAGTGATGAATTTGAATAGTGCTTCAATTTTGAATAGTAGGGTAAAATGATCCCCGGATCATTTCACCCTACTATTCAAAATTGAAGAAATAAATTCAAGAAATAAAACATTCAATAATATTTTTTGGTAATTTTATTGTAGATTCGGTCTAGGCAACAAATTTAAACGATTCTGTCTAAATAATCATAGGTAAATTCTTAATTCTCGTAAATCTCTATAATATTAATAGCAGTTTTATAGTATTATCGATGTTTCTGAACAGAATCTTAACAACAACACTCTCTTTTTAACTAGTATCAATGATTTAACTTCATACTTCGTATTAATACTTCATATTAAAAAAACTACAAATTATTTATTAAAAGTTAACTGAACACGCTTGGAAGTAGGTAGGCAGGGGTTAAATGATCCTGGGATCGTTTTTCCCACTATTCAAAATTTAAGCAAGAAATAAAACATTCAATAATATTTTTTGGTAATTTTATTGTAGATTCAGTCTAGGCAACAAATTTAAACGATTCTGTCTAAATAATCATAGGTAAATTCTTAATTCTCGTAAATCTCTATAACATTAATAGCAGTTTTATAGTATTATCGATGTTTCTGAACAGAATCTTAACAACAACACTCTCTTTTTAACTAGTATCATTGATTTAACTTCATACTTCGTATTAATACTTCATATTAAAAAAACTACAAAATATTTATTAAAAGTTAACTGAACACGCTTGGAAGTAGGTAGGCAGGGGTTAAATGATCCTGGGATCGTTTTGTCCACCCTATGACAGGATCGTTTTGCCCCAAATGCCTTATTAACGAAAAACATTAAAACATAACTTGTGTTTTTCGAATACTATAACGAAGGATGGTTAATTCCATTATTAATTGGTATCAGAACTGAAACAAATAGACCTATTGCATAATATGTACGAAGACTTAAGCAACATAACGTCAAATAATGGCTTACCTTAGATCGAGCACAGTAATTTTTAATATTTCACGATAAAAATTTTCCCCATGCAAACAACGTCAAGATATTGACAGAAATTGTACAGCTCAGCCGTAAGAATACGATATTTACTTAAAATATTCTCGATGGCGATATTACGTCGATATAACAGCGGGGGATAGTTTTGCCCCGAGGGATCATTTTGTACCACCTTCCCCTACATGTTTCGCCTAAGACATCCTCGTTGATGACAACTTCGCAAAAGGCATGCAACTTACGATCCAATGAATTTCTGTTCTCGTAATGTTTGCAAGCTTGTTGACGTTGTCTTGAAGAGATCATCCATGAACAGGAACTGGAAAATTTATAGACTTGTGTCCAACTGCTTTATTGTTTCTGGTAGATTGAAATTTCCTTTGAATTTGAAGTTTGTTTTCATCAAAAGCTTTCATTTCTTGATTTTTCCAAATGAACTGGTTTTCTTTTGGATCATTTTCCCTTTGCTTTGAATGTATATGGAGCCTGCAAGGTTTCTGTAGGAATATGATCAACATCGGAGCAATTGGATTTAGATTCGGGTATGATTATACGTCCATCTATGAGGCCAGTATGGATAAAGTAAGGTTCATATTTCGGGTCAAAGTTTGAAGCAAGATCATCGTTACTCAAGAAACCATCTCCAGAAATAGGGTCGACATGCTCGGAAGCCTCATAAAAGCTACAAGGATCCATGTGAAGAATAGAAAGCATCCTTCAATGCATACGAATCCATAGTTGACTGATAGTTTTTTGAGTAGAAATAGCATTTCCAAAGAAGGCTGGGAACTAAAGGAAATGAGAAAAAATACAATAAACTGAATAAACCCACGTTCTTGAATATGTTAATAATGTATTGTTAAGTTACTGATTTTCTACTTACCATTTAAAAAGTTTTTTCCACTGATAAAAGTAGGGCCAGTTTAACTGCACTTCAACAGTCGAGCATTTTGCACATATTTTCAAATAGTTTGACAGTTTGCACTCACTGCAGACAACAACAAATACATAAGCAACAACAATACAATAAGAAATATACAGTTAGGATTCAAAATTGATTTTGAGATAAAAAAAGTTTTAACTCACTGAAAAAAAATTAAGAAACTTCAGCAACCATATATGACTCACGTCTGAATTAAAAATCTAACATAAATTCCGGAATAACTAATTACGATTTCTTCGTAGCTGCAGTTTTACAGTTGGTCAAACTTTGCTACCCTCTTGAAAAAAAAGTAAACACATATTGTACACCGTTTCCTTAATAGTTTCTTGGAACGCCCATGAACGAGTTGGGTTGCTGCAACAGCTTTTCTCTCTTTCCTCCTTGGTTCCAAGTTGTTCCACGTTTCGAAACAATTCCTCGGGAACCACCAGTGCGCACCCTACCCTCTTTCCTTGGTGCTTTCGACGATCCCACATCGAATTTTCGCGGCCAGCCAGAGGGGTTGAGGAGAGCGAGCCTCGAAATTAATTTAATTAGCGGTCGGTCTAGCCTCTCCTCGAACTCCTGTTAAAATCTCGTTTGCAACACCTGTCGCGAGGCAGCGGTGGCACTGGGGTTGATGTGCCACGCAAATTCAGAAGGGTTCCCCAAAATCCGAGGCAAGCTTTGATTTCCAAACCGAACCTATTATTCGCCAGCCATGATCGTCGAGCAAATACGATCTTGTTCTCCCTTCTGCCAATCCTTATCTCGGCTTTCGACTCGATTCATTCCCTCCTAAACGTATATTCCTGACACTCCTGGTGCTGCACGTGCTCAATGTCATGGTTTTGAAATTAAGTCAGTTTGCCTTCTTCTTTCGTCACGATTGGCTCGATCAGCTTTCATTAGAACGATCGACGACTAATCACAATTCATGGATTAAAAATGTGACAAGTTTTCAAATAGAGTCACAAGGAAAGTCTCTGATCGAGGATTCAATCTTTTTTTGAAATGTAAAAGGTGCTCGTATGGACATTGGTCCAAACTTATTTCCTGCTAAACGTGGTTTAACTCAAAGCTTGAAGTTGAAGGCTTTTTTGAGTTTATAAGTTTCGAAGTGATTTAAAGTTCGAGATTGAATTTAAAATTGAGTACTTAATCAAGTTAGTGGTTAAGTTCTGTAATCTGGGTTGTCGAGTTAGATTGATTAAAGCTCACGTTTGAAGCTTGAGTTCAAATTAAGTTGCAATGTAAATTTGAGCTTAAGTCCGGGCTAAGTTAAGAGTTATATAGAGCTTGAAACAAAAATAACTCAAGGCTTCAAATTTCACTCAAAATTCAACTTATGTCCCTGAGACGAATGCCTGCTGATTCGGGCGCAATTAAGTTGCGTCTTGTTAAGGAGGTTCGACATATTCGGAAGTCCCGATCTGATCTTCTTTGCTTTACATTGAGATTTCTTGAAAACTATGCAACATTTTTCGATGATTTTTTTTAGTTTTGTTCAGAAAGATTTTTTTGATAATTCTGTGTGGGATTTTTGAGAATATTCGAAGTAGAAAAATTTTAGGACGAGTTGAAAGTCGAAAAACTTTGGTTCGAAAAATTGCCTGTCTTTAATGTACCTTTTCTCAGGAACCGTACGTCCGATTTTGACCATTTTTGTTGTGCGTGTATATTAAAGTGTTATAAACAACGCGTCGAGCCATTTTTTTGATATTTTGTTTCAGAATTTTTTGACATCGTTTTGAAATCTTGTTAAAATTTTTGACCACGTTTTTTTACCTTCAAATATATTTTTCTCGGGTCTGAATCGTTTCTCCAAAAAAATGTCTAATTTTAAATGGCTAAAATTATTTAACATACTCCAATTGCTCAGTATTTCATGAAATTAGAACCACGTATCAAGAACGATATGTACTTTAGAAAGAAAGAAATTTTTCAATCCATTTTTTGACGCTGCGATATGTCGAACCTCCTTAAATTGTATCAATTATTTTTCTCCCGGGTCTCCTTTCTCTTGGCCTCATCAACGAAGTGCCAAAGTAAACTAACGAAGGGATGAGCCATTATCGTGATCCGAGGCATCGTCGTAAGATTATGTGCGCGACGGAGAAAGATGAAAACAAATGAAGAAAAAAAGAAAGAAAGAAATAATCCCGCAGTGGCTCGTTAACGAAGTACGAAGGTGTGAGAGCGTACAAGAGCCAAGATGCGGCGGACGAAAATTCGCTGAAGAAGAACCGAGGGAATTGAGCGGGTATAATGCCACGGACGGTATTACTTTTAATTGAATTTCCCCGATGAAATTTCATCGGGAGGGCTCTCGAGAGTCCCTTCGCTACTTCGTGACGGCTTATGTCGTCTCGGGAGTCTTACAACGGCCTTTTTACCAACAGATTCTCCACCCTTGGCCACTGTAACTAACGTTGCGCCATCCGTGTTTATTCTACGTTGCTCTTTTCGAGTCGCTGAATAAGAAAACTTGCCAAATCTTTTCATCCGATACTGATAATGATCATTCAGGCAGCAACGAAATTTGATTTATTATTAAACCTTAACGATTAATCGAATTATATTTTTTACACGTAAGTAACGACAAGGCACGAATGAATATCCGTTAACCGGATGTCAACGTCAAATTTAATTTCAAACCTAAATTTTGAGTTAATTTTCTCAAGCTCGTACTCGTGTCGCAATGTTTAATTCCGAGTCCAAATTTTGATTCGTCTTCGCATTTTCAAGATTCATCTTAAATGTAAGCTTAATTCGATATTTCCAAGTTCGAGGTTGAGTTTTAATTTTGTCTTCGCATCGTCTAGTTCGAACTTAATCTTATATATAAAAATGGAAGAATGTTTGTTTGTTTGTTTGTTTGTCACGAGTAAGCTCCTATACCATTCTTCCGATTGCGATGACAATTTGATGAATTGTAGTTCGCACTCCCGAGAAAGTTTCTGCGTTAGTAGAATAATTTTATTTGCCAAAATAAACGCGTACGGGGCAAAACAAAATTAGCATTTATGTATATCTATATATAGAGATTATTTGACAGCTGTCAAAGTATGCTACCAAAATGACAAGCGAAATAAAAGACACTCGTTGTTTTAACGAGTCGATCGACTCGATATTATATATTAGTTGCATAATTCATTTGTCAGCGAATGTCAAATTAATCGTGACTCTAAATCGGGAAGCGATTGAAAGATCTACACCTCGATCAAAAAGGAAACATACATTACGAGTTTCAGAAACGGACGAGCACCGAGAAGAAAGACTGAAAAACATTGCAGTATGTACGACGAAGTACAAACTTTCGTAACATAATAGCAACAGCAGACGAATTGATTCACAAAGTTTTTGAAAATATTGTACAGAACTGTAAAAACATAAGTGGTTAAGAGAACGTGCTATATTAGCAACAAAAACACCAATGTCAATTATATAAATTTCACGATTCAAAAGAAAATATCATGAGAAGCTAAAACGTACAAGTCGATTGCTGTTTTCATTAATCAAGAACAAGTTGTTAATTATCCAACTGAGTTCAGGAATTCGTTTCATTTGCCAGGCATAGCGTCGCACGTTGTAACATTGAAAATGGGCGTGCCTATCCTACTTTTACGAAACATCAATCCACCACGACTTTGCAACGGTACTGGGCTTCCAGGGAAAAATATGATGAACAATATCAGCGAAACTACAATTTAAAATACAAAATTTGAAGGAAAAGACGATGTACTGTTGTCACGTATCACAATGATACCAAAATATATGCCATTCGATTTCAAACGTTTGCAGTTTCCAGTGCGACTCGCATTTGCAATGTCCATCAACGAAGCACAAGGACAATCGCTAAAAATGTGTATAGTATAGATTATATTTGGAAAGTTCATGCTTCGCACACGGAGAGAAAAACAACAAATATTGTGTGTCAAATGAATTATGACACCAAAACGGCATTGCAACGCATGCCGGGTACCGCTAGTTTTAAATAATTCCAGACGACTTGCTTTTCTCTCCCATACGAGTATATAAACTTTGTCCAGTAGATTTTTTTAGTAGCTTTTGTTATACGCCAGGACTATTTTGGTAAAATTATCCGTTCTATTTTGATGGCGAATATCGAACCCCTGTATCAAGGATTTCCGTGTACGTTCGGGGCATCTCGTCGTCGTTCGAGTTTTACCGTATACAGAATGGGGGTTGAAGGGTGCCAGAAAGCAACTCGCGGTTTTCGTTCTCCCCCTAGTCGCATTTCATTGGCGAATTTCGAATGCCAGAGCGTTTCTCACTGTTTCATACGTACACGTATGCCTGTTATACAGTCCCCGGTGCGATATGAAACTCACGAATATCTATTATATAGGAAGTCTCTTTTCCCGAAAAAAAAATATATATATATATCCAGTGACATCGAAACGAAAAAGTTAGGGGCAACATGTGCGGATAACTGGATCTCTCTGTCTATCCCTTTCTTTCTCTACGTGGAATAGTCGAGGGTGGGCTCTTGTATTTGCCACTGTTATCGGTGGTAAAATATTCTTCGACAATATCTTTCAGGTTTCTGAAACGGTCCACGAATGTACGGTGTCATTTTCTGCTCGGGGCTTTATTTTTGTTCGAGGAAACGAAGAGAAGGGCGCTGGGACAAATGAAAGAGTTTCGTTTGATAAGATACAATCAAATTTTTCAGACTTTTTCAACAATATTTTCTATTTAAATATTTTTTATTAATTTGGGTTTAATTTGTATTTGAAAAATAGGCAAATAGTTCGTTATTATGGAATTGTTATGATTTTTGTGATTTGACAATAATCGATAGTTTATTATCTTGAGCGCAGTTGAGTTAATAAGAAAAATTGTAATATTGTAAATATAAATTATTCCAATTATATATTGATATAAATTCAGTTCTTTTATGGATTTTACATTTTTCGATAGTTTCTTCGAGAGTTTTATTAATTTTTGAAATATTTTATTCGAGAGTTTTATTAATTTTTGAAATATTTTATTTGACTTATTTATTGATTTATCTTCATATCTAGATCCTGAAATAAAACGAAGGGACGTCCTTGTGAATTCCTCAAATATCGATAAATTTACCGAAAAACTGGTCGAAAGTAAAAAGAAACGATATTATTCTGACCCACAAACCGGATTCAAAAAATATATTATGTCGTTACGGTCGCTACGGGTAGCCAGTGTGCTAGGACCACACAAATACAACGTGTCGGGTTAAGTTTATTTTCTTTCTTGCGTCCGAACTTTATAATTATTTATCATTTTTTAAAATTGGATATTGATCGGTATAGTCTCGCGTTTTTAATTGATGTACTTTTGTGACAGCGACAAACAATGATTTCTGCATTTAAAAGTAATTTTTTAATAAATTTTCCTATTGTAATATTCAGACATTTTTGGAATGTCATCGAGAAAAAAAATGCATTTTTTTTAAACACCTGAGCTTTCGACTATATTTTTCTCAAGCCCCGTATCAGGCACGACAGGGTACCTTAGGATATTTCTTCGTCGTCCCCATCTGTCACATCGCCCACTCCACTGCAATATCTTATCTCGTTTCGATTTGTATACCAACTCGATTTCTTTAAAAATCTTATATTTACACGAGAACACGCTGGTTCTTGACAATTTATGAAAAAACAATCACATACACGCATATATACAATGCAACGATTTTGTGTGAACAATGTTTATTGCGCTCAGGTGATTGGCGGAGGGTCCATATCCACCCGTATATTCGATATTACAATATTCTACAGGGTGAATTTCATAAAGTATCACAGGCTTTTATTCTAAGGTAGATGGAATCATTACAAATAAAAGTTGCAATTATACATTAGGGATATTTTTAATAGTTTACGAGATATCAATTTTTTAAGTTGGTCCAATCAGAGCGCGCCGAGATGCTTTGGAGCCGCCCACTCCCCGCCCTGGCAGCCAATGCCCGAGCAATAAAAATCCCTACGTAATAATATAATAAATAAAATTGACTGCACTGCATTTTGCAATCCCAACTGTAACGCTCTACACTGTGCTATCTCTACGGTTAGAACGTGAGTGGGCGGCACCAACGCACCTCAATGCGCTCTGATTTGACCAACTTTAAACATTCATATCTCGTAAACTATTAAAAATATCCCCAATGTATATTTGAAACTTTTGTTTGTAATGATCCCATCTACCTTAGAATAAAGCGTGTTATACCTTATAAAATCCACCCTATATATTACCCCGGAACCGTTCAAATTTTGAGAGAGTTAAAGATGGAGGGTAGCTGGATTTGTTTCCTCTTTGGATCTGGGTTTATCCGCCGCTGATTCTCCGTGGTCGAGTCGATACATGATGAGCTCGGAGTGTTCTTGCGTTGGATTAAATGTGAAGGTGAACGGTCCGCCAATTGTACGATTCCTTCTAATCTGTCGATCATCGATCGGAAGAGACCCCTGGCTCGTGTATGTTTATTGCGGCTTGCAAGCTCGGGACTTTGAGGCGAGAGGAACCTCTTATCTCTTCGGTATGCACCGTCTCCGGGCTCCTTCATCGACCACTCTCCCCTCATTTTCCGCTTCAGGCTCATCGCTGCTTCTCGAAAATTCTTCAATCTCTCTCTCTCTCTTCCTTTCCCTGTCCCCATCTTTCATTCCTATGTGCCCTATGTTCCTACAACACGTGTGAGGAAAAATCATTTTGTGCCTTGTCTTTAATTCGAACTTGAGTGTAGGGGTACAAAAGTCTTACGACTCAGGCTCGTATTTTTTCGATAGAAATATTTTTCGAACAATATGCAATTCAAGACATTATCCGAACTTTTCTTTATTTCGCCCATTTTGTTTCTCTCTTTCTCCACTTCCTATCGGTTCGCGGAGTTGTTCATTCTCCTTCCCTTTCTATACGCTCGCTGTTGGAGAATCTCTATTAGTGTGGTTCCAGGCAAATTTTCGCATGGTTGGCCTTACGCCTCGTCCTCCCGCTTTATTCTCGTGCCTCATAAATTATAACGCTGGAAAACACAACGCAAAATTCGATCGAGAAATCGTTTGAATTCCGCGTTCCCTCGGCCGTTCTCTCTTTTCTCCGGGTCTCTCCTTTAGGGCGCTCCTTCAGACGGATGGCCCGGACTGTTTTGGAATGCTAATGTCGCGTGGTGCTTTCGAGGCGATTGTGAATGTGAAACAGATATCAGCACGCACACGCTCAAACGCGCATGCGCGAACCGTATGCGTGCGCAGCTCACGCGCTCCTGCACGCACACGCGCACGCACACGGGCACAGAGTGGAAAAGAGAGAAAGAGAGAGAGACAGAGAGGGAAGGAGGCTCATGTGCCACGCACGTCCGCTTACTTTCGAGCCGATCCCCCCAAACTCAAGCTGCACCTTTCTTTATACTTTCGTCATAGACTGGTAGAACGCTCTCGATTCCCCACGCCGCCTTCCTTACAATTTCCATCTCTCTCATCCGCGACTCTACGGAAAAAGCCCGAGACAGGGAGATAGATAGAGAGAGAGCGAAAGAAAGAGGGAGAGAGAAAGAGAGAAAAGATGGAAGAGAATTTCGCAAGCGGCGCCGGTGGTTTTCCGTGTATATATATATATATAACACGGGGACATTTTAAAATGTCCTCGAGAAATTTACGAGGCGTCGCGCCCCGCCCGCTTCTGGAAAGTGCTCGTGGGAATTGAGAGATTTTCCTTTTCCATCCCCCGCTCTTCCCTCGTTTCACCTTCTTCACTTTCACCCCACGTATTTTTTATTTCACCGTTCTTTCGTTCTTAACGTTTATTTAGGTTGTAGTTCTCCTGGATTCTGTTCGCTCTTTCGCTTTATATTTCAAATAGGTGTGATTTTCTAGGTACTTTGGGCTACTTTGGATCGAGGGGTTGGTCATTCGCAGATTCGGTGGCACAACGATTTTCTAACGGAATCGATTCCTTGCGATTTCCGCTGGGATTTCCGTGATTTCCGAATCAATGAGATGATGATTTCTGCTGATTCCAACGATTTCCAGTGTTTCCCGAATTTCAGAAATCAGTGATTTCTGGATCGTTAATAGAAAAAAACTTTGAGAAATGCTTGCTCGCTTGGAGAGGGGATCACACGATTTCTTTATGATTCCGAATGATTTCGTACATATTTGAGGTAATCATGAGGAAATCAACAATAAATATTCGACTTTAGCGGTTTCCTGCGATTTCCAGCGATTTTTAGTAATTCTTAGCCTGATTTCAGATGAACGGTTAACTGATTTATCGAGTAACTAACCCCTCGCAATTGATGGAGTTTCATAATGGTCTTGCTGCAGATTTTGATTACAGATTTAAAAAAAATCGAATATCGAGCATGGTGGTTATTAACCCTGGGTGTCCAGTCACACTGGGTGCACGGGACCCAGACCTTTGAAAAGTTCACACAAACCGCTATGTCTACTTCAAAAAACATTATTATTATAAAAAAACATTTTATAGTTTCCAGACTATAAAACCATTTTTTTGTCAATAATTACAAGAGTTACAGCAATTCTTGTAAAAAAAAGTCATTTTTCATGAGTTCTTTTATATAAATTTGATTGCATATTTAAAATTTAATTTTTTATTTCTAACCAATATCCTTGTACTAAACAAAGTTCAAATTATAACTGACTATTTTTTTCATATCGCTCAATGCATTAGTTCATTATTTACAACAATTTAAGAACACCTGGACCCTATGAACCCAGTATGACTGTAATGTAATTTTACCTAAGTGTGACTACTAAGGACTTTAAAGAAATAAAAATTAAAGGACTTTGAAGAAATTTTACGAGGCCTAGATTTATTATTATTATTGTAATTACTATAAATTAATACACCAATATTTATGAATAAATAAATAATTATTCGTTTGAACCTCATGCTATCATATTTGCTCCCAACTTCAACATTCGTTTATCCACGTCGAGGGGATTTTCGTACATTACATTCCGAATTTTCAGCACTCGTTTTCTTGACATTTAATAATTATTATTTATTAACGTAACTTCAAATAGGCGGAAAATGTTTAATCAAATCTGACACGTAAAAACCTAAGGCGTTTCGAAAGATCGCGAGCGAAAAGATAGTCTCAAAGTCTGTCGTTGGGCGGACGTATTTTCCATAGATAATTTCCGTTGGCAAGCACTTCCCCGGAGTGCACGACTCCGGACGTTGAAGAAACGTACGAGGGTAGGGAAACTACCGTCGCTTCGCTACTTCCATCAATGACAAACTCGGTGGGACAGTTTCAAGCGGCATCCACGACATACAATATATCGAGAGTGCGAGGTGGCTGCCCCGGGGCGGACCGCAATGCAGTGTGCAGGCAGTGCGACGGTGCACTCGCGTTGCCGCAATTCTAGCAAATGACGAGAGGTGCGGCTTGGTTGGACGAGCTATGATCAACCCTGAACATATGTACTCGAACAGCGAGTATCAGTTTTCCTTCCTTCTTTTTTTTTTTGAGCTTTTAAGTTTATTTCCACTTCAGTTGAGTTAGCAGCGCGATAGATCTTACAAAAGTGCGGAAAAAAAACTCTTAGCACTACGTAGTATCGGTGTTGAACTATCCACCATCGCCTGAATACAAAGTATTTGTAAGAAAATATTCGGTATTGAGTCCAAAGTATCCACCATCGCCTGAATACAAAGTATTTACAAGAAAATATTCGGTATTGAGTCCAAAGTATCCACCATCGCCTGAATACAAAGTATTTACAAGAAAATATTCGGTATCGAGTCCAAAGTACTTAGTACTGGATACTAAGTTCGGCGTAGCACGCCTAGGGTCTTTCAAGCTGGTGGTAATAAAGCACTCCGACCGAGGAGTTAGCCACTCGAAAAATCAGTGAATCATTTCATCTGAAATCAGCCTAGGAATCAGTAAAAAATCACGTACAGTCGCAGGTTATCTTGATTAGGAAACCGCGGGAATCGCAGTGGAAATCGCACCAAATCAATTCCTTTGGGAAATCATTGTTCCACCGAATCTGTGAGTGACGAATCCCACGACTCCGACCTTGCCGTGATGCGAGTATCGACACTCAAATATTCGGTAGAGTAAAATACCTACATATGTTTGAATGAGTACTTTGAGTACCAACTGTAATAAATACCGAGGATTTAATAAGTATCGAATGTGCCATGTACTAAGTTCTTAAGATAGGAACATACTAATTACCGAATGATTTAGCCACGGAACGTTCTAATTACTTACCAAGTATTGCCAGTTCTGAATTTAATAAGTAGTAATTGTAAGTACTGAAATCGTCAAGTACATAATATAGTAAGCAACATAATAATATAGTAAGTAACATAATATGATTTAGCCACGGAACGTTCTAATTACTTACCAAGTATTGGCAGTACTGAATTTAATAAGTACTAATTGTAAGTACTGAAATCGTCAAGTACATAATATAGTAAGCAACATAATAATATATTAAATAACATAATATGATTTAGTCACGGAGCGTTCTAATTACTTGCCAAGTATTGCCAGTACTGAACTTAATAAGTAGTAATTGTAAGTACTGAAATCGTCAAGTATATAATATAGTAAGCAACATAATAATATAGTAAGTAACATAATATGATTTAGTCACGGAGCGTTCTAATTACTTACCAAGTATTACCAGTACCAAACTTAATAAGTACTAATTGTAAGTACTGAAATCGTCAATTACATAATATAGTAAGCAACATAATAATATAGTAAGTAACATAATATGATTTAGTCACGGAGCGTTCTAATTACTTACCAAGTATTACCAGTACCAAACTTAATAAGTACTAATTGTAAGTACTGAAATCGTCAATTACATAATATAGTAAGCAACATAATAATATAGTAAGTAACATAATATGATTTAATCACGGAGCGTTCTAATTACTTACCAAGTATTACCAGTACTAAACTTAATAAGTACTAATTGTAAGCACTGAAATCGTCAAGTACATAATATAATAAGTACTGAACTATTCAAATACTAACTACTATATTTACTGAGGAAGTAGGCGTTATAATTACCGAGTTCTACCAGTATCGAATGCGATAAGTACCGAGTTCTTCGAGTACTGCACATACTAAAAATAAATACCGAGTTCTACACGTACTTACTCGGCATACTATGCACAAAAGCCATCGGTCGCTAAGTATTTTAATTACTAACAATAAGTGCTTCAAATATTGTACGTACCAAGTACCTACAGAATTCTCCAAGAATGCAACACAATGATTGTGAATACCGAGTACTTCGTGTATAAAAATGATGAAATACTAAATATGCTTAAAGGATAGGGCGTATACAAACATCTCCGTACGATTATGATGTCAAGCTTTTGTCTTGTCTTCTTGGACACTCATCGACGGATGCGTTGACTCAAGTTTTTCGAAAATCACCTCTCTGCAATTTTCGCTCATCGATCCTGCAAATGAGAAGGCTTTGATTCTTCTTACAACGGTATTTCCAAAAAACACAAGTACAAAAATAAAACTACCGCAATATGTGAAATAATAAATGACGAGACTATCGGAGAATGAAATGAGACAACAAATGTGAAGAGGGGGAGAAAATAAATGAGAATATGCTGATCAGAAGTCACGAGGTAGATGGTCGGCAGGGGGGACGTTTATTCAAATTCTCTCATGACATTCGATTTTCGCGTATCGATGCTTCGGGCTTCTCCACGTGCTTCGAATACGCATGTAGTAAGCTCAACTCCTCCATCTATTTCTCTCTCTCTCTCTCTCTCTCTTCTTGATTCTTATTCTCCATTCTTATGTTTTCCTCCGGGGACGCTATACCACAAAATCCACCGCCCTATCCGCTCCGGAAAGAATCGTTTGCCCCTTCCACTTCCACGCAGAGGGGGTGTTGGTCTTTTCCTCTCAATAGAGGAGGGGAGTGGGGAGGGGCTTGGCTAAAATACAAGGCGAATATAAAAAGTAACGAGAAGTCGATGTTAAAGCTGGAAATGAGCCTCGCTCGTTCTCGAGGCACATTTTCTCTTAAACGCCGTTTATAAAAAGAAGAAAGAAAAAGACAAAAATAAAAGAAAACAGTAAAAGACCCGGGAGCAAGAGGAGGCTCGTTCGAAAAAGTTTCGAGATAAAATCCACGAGATTTTCCGCACCGAATGTTTTTTCTCGTTTTATTTCCTGGCAATTTTCTTACGGGAAAGAAAAAGGGTCCGTAGTTGAGGAATAATTGCATAATCCATTGTTTATAGATCATTCGTGTTTATAGAATTTACAATGAACTTGAGAATTTTCTAATGCTTAAGCAGGAAATTATTTCAATATTACTTAACGATGTCGTACTCTCCGTCGACGACGTATATCTATATAAAAATAAACTAGATTTTTCTTAGAAAAATGAATATTTGATGATTTTATAAGAAAAGTTATTTCCTATCGTTGGTAAAAATATACAGGGTGAATTTTATAAAGTGTGAACAGACTTTGTTCTAAGGTAGATGGGATGATTACAAACAAAAAGTGTAAATATACATTGGGGATATTTTTAATAGTTTACGAGATATAAATGTTTAAAGTTGATCCAATCGGAGCGCGCCGAGAAGCGTTGGAGCCGTCCATTTTCACCCTAGGCATAGAGATAGCACAGCGTAGGGCGTTACATTTGCGGTTGCAAAATTGAGAGCAGTCAATTTTATTTATTATATTATTGCGCAGTAATTTGTATGTCTCGGGCATTGACTGCTAGGGCGGGAGCTCTGATTGGACCAACTTAAAAGATTTATATCTCGCAAACTATTAAAAATATCCCTAATGTATATTTGCAACTTTTGTTTATAATGATCCCATCTACCTTAGAATAAAGCCTGTGACACCTTATGAAATCCACCCTATATAAACTACCTAAAGAAAACGCACGAAAAATCGGATCGAAAGTTGCAGCTTAAAAAAATCATGACAAATTAACGATTCGTATCATCTTAGCGAACCTCGCCCCTCCATTGATAAGCACGGTTCACGCTATTGGACTCTTTCCGCGCATGCGCCATTCGGGATAACCTGATTGGCGAGTGACAATTTTGTCAAAGGGTGGGGATCGCTCGAAACCCGAAGCGTTCGCTCAGCACACTTTCCGTTGTACCTAATCTAATACTTTACCTCTGGCTTTATCCACAAAGAAGGAAAAAAACAGATATTTGGACCTCCGGTTCGTCTCCAAGGACTTTCATTACATTTCCTCCGGGTTGATTCGTGAGAGGTAAGAAAATGAAGTATCGTTCACGATGTAGCTCGTTGGTTAGCTCGTCTCATAGAGTCGTCGATACGCAGGAGGGGTGTTCTCCGTACGTTGTATCACGTTATCCCTCGCTCGTCTCCGTTTCTATCACAGGGGTGGTACACTTCCTACCCCTCGAAAACTCACCGCATTTTCCACGAGGCCAAATAGAATTTGCGGTCCTGTGGTCTAACCCCTCGATACTATTCTGCCTCGTCGCTCTGTATCATCCTCCACTTTGAATACATCCATGTCGTCCAGTCTCTCCTCGATGAACCCTTAAAAGGATAACAAACATTTCCTCCGGACTATCAGGAGTTCGTAAAAAATTGCTACGCTATGGGATTTTCTGTATTTCTTGCTAAATTGCTTTTATTTTTGGGTTCAAATGGACAATCTTTCCGAGGAGGATTGAGCACTTTGGTTTACTCGTCGGAGTTCGCAATGTGACAGGTGCAACCCTGACTACCCTCTACTACCCCTGCTACTTTTACGACCGGTTGCTAGAGAGTGGGGTATACAATGGTTGGTCGTTTACATAGGAATAGCTCGTCGGTGAATCTCAACCACCGTGGTCAGTAGAAACGGATTTCGCCTCCATCAATTTTCTCCGTTCTCCCGTGTGCTATTTTCGTCATCGTTGTCCCATAAAGTCTAGATTTGTGCATATATTACGCGAAGGGACAGGAAAAGATCTACTACGGAAATTTAACTCATTTTTCATTCCCTTATTACGCGTTTTCTCGTATTTCCTTGTTACATCAATTTTGTTTATCGATTTGAGTCAAACTGGAAATGCAACTTCGGACTTGGGTCAAGTTCGAACTTGATATTCTCGTAGATCGTTACTTATAAAAATTGAACTCCAGTGTGAATTTCAATCAATTGGCAAATTCGAATTTGAATCAAAATTAAGACTGAACAAACGACCATAGGTAACTCCGAAATTCAGGGATAATCTGATCGGATTCAAAGTGACTCAAGCACTTGAGTTTAATCTTGATCATTAACTTGTATTGAAATTCAAATTTTACTGTCACTGGTAGTTGTCATTTGTCCCACGCGCCCAGGGAATACCTTGATTTTTCTAGACTTTATTCCTGGATTAATTGCTGAAATATTTTTTAAGTATTGAATTTCGAGTTTCCTATTATTTTTATAATACGGAAAAGAACTTAATAATCTACTACTCGATTTCGGTAATACGTCAAATCGTCGAAGTTTGACATCGTCGTAATTTCGATAGCTGTCATTTGTCCCACACGTCCAGCGAACACTTTGATTTTTCTAAACTTTATTCCTGAATTAATTGCTTATTATTCTGGCGAGCTTCCCAATTCAAGGTGGCCTATTTATCACAAAAGATCAACGAATGCAATAATTAGTTCTTTTTACGTGTGTCCTGGCTCCAAGTGCTATAAAAAAATTGATATATGCGAGGATCGACACATTTTGTCGTCTACACGTGTTAATTCCACTGACTTTAATAATTAATATCTCGGAAACTGTGCGGTAAATCTCGTAGAAACTCCGCTTATGAATGGACGAAGGGTTCGACAACGCTATACAAAAAAATTAGGCCTTTATCTTGGAGTCGCTCCAATCACCGAACCTCCTTAAAAACTGTGATTGTTCAATTGTTCGAATATCGATTGTCTCAATCGTGCCAACTCTCCCGAGGTGCAAGTTAATAATCGTCGAGTATCCGCTTATACCAAAATTATTAAAGAAAATTCCAAGTACAAATAAATTTGTCTCTTTCTATCCGATCACTGGATCTTCCCCCAATTCTTATAATATAATTTATATTATAACATAATTAAATTATCACATAATTTATTTGTGAAAAGAATTGTTCGTTTGTCAGTATCGATAACTGATAACCGACATCCAAAATTGGAAAATTCCATTCAGAGCCCGGTGAACATTCCTTCCCAAAATGTGTGCACAAAGAAATATTGGTCTCAGTAGGTATCAATACAAAACGAAATCAGGTTTAGATTTTTGGGTCAAGCTAAGTATTAAGTTAAGTTTGAATTCAAGGCCGAGCTTGATCGCGAACTTATTATAAATTTAAACTTATTTTTGAAACAAAGTTCTTGAGTATAATCTGTTTGAAAGACTAGATCTAAGTTCCTACAGCTATTACGACACTTTCAGAAAAGTGCTAATTTTTTTCGCTAAAAAGGCGTCAGCGGGTGCTCATTAGGGATAATCGTTGGACGAATTTTGATTGGTCCATCCGTCCGTTTTAACTACTCTTAGATTAAGCTAATTAACCTTGCCCGAACCACCGGGTTTCATCCTGGAGCATAAACTTTTTTACGATCCTTTTCTTCTTTACTCCTCCTTTACGCTTACTTTCTTTCTCATTGTTGAACTTGAAATTTTCGAACGGATGGGTACTCGTACGAAGATAGTTCCCCGGACTAAACTCGTAGATTTACGCACGAGCGAGCGAGCCCACCGATCTAAGTAGAGAATTTATGCAAACCTAGCCAATCCACTTTGAGTCAGCCATGTTTTCACTCATCGATTCGTTATATTCAGCCTTTTCAACCTTTTGACAGGAAGTCACGTCGAAAGGGCGCCATCTTTAGTCCATTTGTAAATTTCTCCATTCTGTAATCAATCGTGATATTAAAATCGGTAAACAACTTTCATGGTGGTTAAAAATAGAACACTTAAGGAGGTTCGACATATTGCAGCGTCAAAAAATGCATTTAAAATTTTTTTTCTGAAAGTACATGTCTTTTTTGATACGTGGTTCAAATTTCATCAAATTCTGAGCAGTGGAAGTATGTTAAATAATTTTTTTAAGTTAGTGTTTCAATTCATTAGAAATTCAAACTTTTTCAGAACATCTTGTTACCTGAAAAGTTATGTTTTTTCAACTGCAATGTACCTTTTCTCGAAATCTACTCATCGTAGCGACATATTTTTTTTTTTGACGTAACCAGTACATCCAAACGAAGATGGAGTCGAGCTTTTTTGAAAAAACGATTCAGATCCGAGAAAAATATATTTGAAGGTAAAAAACGCGGTCAAAAATTGTAACAAAATATCGAAACGATGTCAACAAATTTTGAAACAAAATATTGAAAAAATCCGTCGACACATTGTTTATAACACTTTAATGTACACGCACAACAAAAATGGTCAAAATCGGACGTACGGTTCCTGAGAAAAGGTCCATTAAAAATAGATATTGTTTGGAACAAATGTTTCTCGAATTTCAACTCGTCCCAAAATTTTTTTATTTCGAATATTCTCAAAAATCCTACTCAGAATTATCAATAAAATCTTTGCGGATAGAAATTTAAAAAAATCATCGAAAAATGTTGAATAGTTTTGAAGAAATCTCAATTTGAAGCAAAGAAGATCAGATCAGGGCTTCCGAATATGTCGAACCTCCTTAACTGGATTTGGTTACCGGAAACACCTTTAGAGAAAAATATTTTCACTCCTCACCTAATTCTCAGTTATCCTAAATATTTAGTTTTATTATTCCGCAATTATACATATTCTATACGATTTTGATATCGTTGAGGTGTTCATCGATCCGGTTTCCATCGACTTGTTTTTGAAAATCATGGAGTGACGAGAAATATATCCGAGCGATTGTCGCGAAGAGGTAGGCATTCCGAGACGTTCATTTTTCGAAACAACCCCTCGGAAGCGTCCAGCACGAAAAGACCGATGGCTTTTTATTAGTTCCTCAGGACCGAACCCTGTCCCAGGAGGCCAGCACTCTCCCGAGACAATTGAAACGTTACATCAATACCGAGTTATTGCCCCACTATCGTTTTCCCTCGGCCTCTTCCCGTTTCGATGTTCTCACCTCTCTTTCTTTTCTCTCAAACCTTCTTTCGGCGGAAAGTACAACTTAGCTGCAGGAAGCTTGGAAAAGGGGTCGTCCACCCTTGATATCTTACAGGGATCCTGACATGGGGTAGTTTCCCTCCAACTTTTACCAGCTATGGCCTGCTTAGGGCAGTTTTTTTTACAAAAACTATAATCGATGCCCGAGGCTAGTTTAAAAAAGTATTACTTCATAAATAATCGAAAGAGGGTAGTTTTTCGTTGATATTTTTTAAATTTATTGTTGCGTCGTCTCTCGGTAACAAATCATCGCTAAGGGTTCACAGGTAGCCCAATAAGAATATTCTTTCGTCAAAAAATAAGACAGATTTTCGTTTGTGTAATTTTCCATTTTTTAGAGCTTCTCGTTCGAGAACAAAGAAACTATAGTCGATTCTAGAGGATACTTTGAACGAATATTTCTGGGTGAAAACCTAAAGTGTCCTTCCTTCGTTTTCTATAGATTGACAGCAAAGCTTTCTAACAAAATTGTTTCCAGTCTTTCTGGTCTTCCCAGATTGATCCACCAAGTTTTGTTTCCTCATCCATCTTGATGATCGCTTCGAGTCCTCAGCAAGAACTGGTATATCCTCGGAGGGGACATAGTCCAGGTCCTAGGACAAAATCGGAAGGAAGATCTTCTTAATTAACGGGAGATTCGTTGTTTTGGAGCCAAAACGTTGTAGTCCTTGGGTAATGCATTTTGCGAACCGTTTGTGCTTTATCTTCGTAATCCTTAAAAGCCCGTTGGTTAGCCCAGGGAAAGTCCCCAAGACCACGACATTGAATCCGCGTCTCTTGCAACCCTTTGAATCCGTGGTCTCTCTATTTTGCCCAGTTTTCGCCATTCTACCCCGAAGGCTTGTGGCGCCGAGAGCCAGTGCGACATCGAAGTGTTCCAACCTCGTGGCACTTTCGTTTACCAGCAATTTCGTAATCCTATCGTCCTCGAAACGAGACACTGCAGCTTGGTCCGTGTGTGAGTATACGTAGTAACACGTATACGTTCGTAATAATTAGATATTCCCGAACGCGCGTTCCAGCAGTTTATATCCGCCGGTTTACACGACGATCACTTTGTTATCTTATAGCCCTATCGTTTTCCAGAAATTGGTTTCACCGCTTACTTATCCTTGCGTCGGTCCCTGCCGGAGGATACCCAGGATTATCTTTGTGCGCTATGAAATCGAACGATTACCGATGATCTGGGTCGTAACCCGAGCTTTATGTCACGTGACCTAGGAAACTCGACGAGTCGCCATCTAGGGAAATTTGTTTACGATTGGATCGTTCCAGGCTAGAGTTTTGTTATCGATCTGCGTCTCATTTCGTTTATCAATATTATTTAGCTCTTAGGGGCCTAAGAACTCCCAGCCTATGTGTCCTCAGAGCTCAAAGGGCTAGCAACAGAATAGTTCTTTATAAACATTTTTTTCAAAACATTAAACACTGCAAGGGCAAGAAATATGAATAATTTTCGAGATGTTATAATTTGGAATTTGCTTTTTTTCTTACGAATTAGGGGAATGCGAGGTATCTCAATCTGTTCCATCAACGACGATCCGATGAAAGTTCGAGCGGAAGAGAGCGAGGTGTTCCATTTCGAATTTCCGACAGACAGATCACGTAGGCGTCGAGATGAGCCGGGGGGATTGGCAGGACGATACGTCAGCCTGGTCTCATCAACTGAGCGAGAATCCTGGGTGAATACAAATGCAACAGCTCCCACGCGAAACCTCTGTATAACGCGTTTCAACCCTCCCGAGAGTTCCTCTCTGCTTCGCATCCCTCTTTGACTCTGATGACTTCCCTCGTTCCCGGCCTCCTCTTTGTGTCCCTCCTGTCTACCCAGGGCTCCATCGTTTTCCAGTTTTCCCATGCGGAACATGTCCTCTCACTTTTTTTTTGTCACGAGTTAGTTCCTTTCCTCCCGTTGGACCGTTTTTTGTCGCTTCGAGGTTATTTCAAAATACTGAAATTTCAAGCGGAAAGTAACGTCGGTGTCTGCTATTGCCGGTTGTAGAAGTGTACTTTGCTTAAGCTTGGACCATTGCGGCAGTTGGGAACCTTCGAAGGAGTGGTGGTCCTATGCGATAGCCATGGGTACTTGTGTACTTTATGGGTAGTTGGCTTCCCGAATCCCTGCAACGCGCGTGCGCGGCTGAATAATTCACGTCGTCAAAATCGCTTGATTTCGCTAAACGTGGCTGTGGTAGTAATCGGCATCTCTATATTCTGCCAGAAAATGGTTGCCGGCGACTCCATCTCGGGTAAGAGGACCATTTGAAACTTTGGCGACACTTCGATAATCGTCATTCAACTATTTGAGGTTAGGTGTGTCCTACCAGTCGCACATCACTTCTTCCCATATCTTGGAGATAAGGAATGAGGTAATTTCCATTCGTCTATTAACGAACCTTTACCTCATTGTTGCTTTCCTAGATGGAGGTAAATGTCGTTTAAGGACTGTTGTAACACAAACCCAGCTTTCGTGCCTTTCAAGCTGGCGGACTTTTTGAGGTTAGGTGGGTCCATCTTCGCTACTAACAACAAGTACGACGAATTATATAAAAGATTGAAATCAAGACCCGCGTGACATGGCGCGTAGAGAGGAAGGCGATTCGAACGAAGGTCGATGGGCCGATCGATCAATCAAACGTCCCGCCACTCACGCCTCGTACAATCGAATGACAGTAGATGGCGCTGTTGAGAAACCTCTTGAAAATGGTTCAAGGGAAGAGAATTATCGGTCCTTGTTTTATGCTTCGTTGTATTTTTCGTATTACGGCACATCGGCTCTTGTGTGTACAATTCCAATCTCTGGTTCGCACACCGGGACCTTTTCTTCGTTAATTTAACGGGTGTGTAATAAAGTGTGATGAAAACGCGGTCGTCGGGGCGAAGGGATGGAGAACAAGAGTCCGGCGGCTTTCCCTAACTCTCAACCCTCGGTTTTTAGGGGTTGGGCGAGGGTGTACGTGTTTTCCCAATAATTCACGGGGACGACGAACAACCACCCTCGTCGCTCTTCAGGTCCGTGTCCCGCAACAACGCGCCCGCACACGATGTCACGCAACCTTCCTTCGGAATGAAAATACAATATTACAAGCTGAAACAAAAAAAAATTATACCCATCGTTTGTCTTTATTAATTTATTTTTCTTTAAAAAAAACTGTTTATCGTACGTCTGAAATTTGAGATTTCAATCCAAATTTTCCCTTCGTTCGTTTCCTTAACATTTCAATTATCATTGACAATTAATTCGTTCATTAATTTACTTTAATTAATAAAAAATAATACGACGCATTGTCAATTTTTTCATTAATTATCGATGATGACAAATGTACAATCGTATGCACAAAGGAACGATTGATTTTTCATTGTTGCTCTACGCGTTTCTTCAATCCTATGTAAATAGAATTTGTCATAGAGAAAAATCTGAAATCAAAGTTAAATCAAAGACTCAACTTGGAATTTGAATACGAATATAGATACCTAAAAACTTAAAACGACTTTACCTCGATACTTGCGTCGAAACTTAACCTCAACCTTAAGGTTTAAATTCAAACGAAAACTTATGTTTAAATCTAAGTTAAAATTCAATCCACAACTTATTTAAGTTCGATCTTAATTCGAAATGCAAATTTGAGCTTGAACACGAATCAAATTAAAAAGTTGGACGATTGATTTTTCATTGTTGCTCCACGCGTTTTTTCAATCTTATGTAAATCGAATTTGTCACAGAGAAAAATCTGAAATCAAAGTTAAATCAAAGCCTGCAACTTGAAATTTGAATGCAAATGTAGGTTCTTAAATACTTAAACGACTTTACCTCGATACTTGCGTCGAAACTTAACCTCAACCTTAAGGTTTAAATTCAAACCAAAACTTACATTTAAATCTAAGTTAAAACTCAATCTACAACTTATTTAAGTTCGATCTTAATTCGAAATGCAAATTTGAGCTTGAATATGAATCAAATTAAAACATTAAAAGAATTTATGTCGAAATTCGTATTAAATCTCAAGTTGAAACTCGGAGTATAAAAGAAAAAGCCTTTAAAAAATGGAAACCTTTGAATTTTTATTACCCTCTGGATTTAGCGAAGTTTTCCTCGAACGAAATCTCGCTCGAACGATTAATTTCCAGAGTTATTAAAAATGAAGAAACTTGGGAAATAAAGCTGGAGATGAATCGTACGTAAAGTGGAGGATGATCGAGGCGATGAGCTCGTTCGCACGGAGCATGCGCCCTAGAGAGCGCCAAATTTGACACTGGCGCAGCCACCCTCGTTCCAACCTCACGGGATAGGTTCGTCCTCCACGTGCTTTTCACCGAGTTACCACGAAACTTGCCGAGCCATTCCGAGACTCACGGATTTTCGACTCGATTCCCTCCCCACCTCCGACAAAGCTCACTTCTATCCCACACTGTGTCGGAATGTTTCTCCAGTTTAGTTCGCGTGCCGCGACTAAGCTTGGCGCACCGCACACGCTCGATCTCTCCTTCCCCTCACTTTTCTCAACGAAATTTCATTTTTCGTAACTCACGCGACTTTCGGATAATCGATTCGCGTCAAATTTCAACAATTTTTTTTTCATTATTCGAAACTTATAGAATTTTACTTTTTTTTTGTTGCGGTGAAAATATTATTGTTTGATACATCGTTTTTTGGCGGGTGTTTTGAAATTGACAAAAATATGATTTATTACGTTCGGCAATATTTTGTTATTGTTATCGACCGAGGCGTTTTAGACACGACAATCTCGACGTCGATTCGACACAGTGAATAATGTGCTCCGTCAATGTGATGGAAATTCTTCCATCGCGTTTTAAAATCGATCGAAAATAATTTTAACAAATTTTTAAATATAATTTTTAATCGAAGTGTAAAGAAAATTTTATTTCGGAACGACTGTTAAATTTTTCTGCAAACTCCCGAGCTCGGATTTCAATTTTCTTCGGGAATTTCAAAAGTTCTTCCTGGTTCGAAGGATAGTACGAAGAACAAAAACAACAATTTAAAAACTATCGAGACGAATCGCGGGATAACGAACTTTCAACGACGATAAATATTAACAGGTAAACAATTTTCATTATTATCGATTCGATAAATTTTTTATTCATTTTCTATTATCATATTTCCTTTCGCGTGCCGTCTAGACGACGTCGTAGCTGCCTCGCGTGTTGCGTAAACAAGTCGATCGGATCTCGATTTTCTCTACGCCGTCTCGAATCCTTCCAAATAATTTGTGTGTAATGTGTATATCTCCGATTTTTCATGAAATATTTGTTAAGTATTGAATTTCAAGTTTCCTATTATTTTTATAATATGGAAAAGAACGTAATAATCTACTACTCGACGTCGGTAATACGTCAAATCGTCGAAGTTTGACATCGTCGTAATTTCGATAGCTGTCATTTGTCCCGGGCGCCCGGCAAATACCTCGATTTTTCTAGACTTTATTCCTGAATTAATTGCTTATTATTCCGGTGAGCTTTTCAATTCGAGGTGGCCTCTTGATCACAAAAAATCAACGAATGCAACCATCAGTTTTTTTTACGTGTGTCTTGGCTCCAAGTGCTATAAAAAAATTGATCTATGCGAGGACCGGTACATTTTGTCGTCTACGTGTGTTAATTGCACTGACTTTAATAATTAATATCTCGGAAACTGTGCGGTAAATATCGTGGAAACTCCGTTTATGCATGGACGAAGGGTTTGACAATGTTATAGGAAAAAATTAGACTTTTATCTTGGAGTCGCTTCAATCACCAAGCCTCCTTAATCTGCAAATCAAAACGGAATAATTTATCTGTGATTTATCTATTTTAGCAGGGTCAATATTGACATAGTGGATGAATTTGAATCAAACCATTTTCGAAAGACTGGAGTTTTAACTCAGCCGATTGCAACTCAAATCTTATTGTTGGCACGGTTTCAAACGTTTATGTACAGACTATAAGCAATAGTGTCCATGTCATTTGAAATATCAATTTTTAAATTGTTAAATTAAAATTTCAGCCTAAGCTTGAGGTAAACTTTCGCCAAAACGACGTTGCCAACGACGTTCGCCAAAACGTCTGTTCTGACGTTAATCGAAATTTAGGTTACAACTTTACTCCGAACATACAAACTTGAGTCAAAAATATTCGTCCAATGGTTAAGGTAGTTCTATCGTGACATAAAAATCGAAAAATAATTTTACAGTTTTTCTCACATACAAAATGGTTCGCGGGCTCGAGTTAATAAAGAAAAATTGTTGCAAATTGACTAAAGAACAACATACTCCAAATTCAAGGTCATCCAAGGTTATACGTACTTGCTGTATAATTACAAAAATTACGAAAAATCTTTTCTTTAGATTTTTTTGAAAAACTATATAAAGCTTCTTTGATGTTGTATAAAAATGTATGTAAAGTTTTAGAAGGCTTCACCGGGTAGAAGCCAATATATTTATGGATGAAAATGGAACTTTTAACACGCGCTCTTATGAGAGACTACCGAAAACTTTGGTTTTCACCAATAAATATCTCAACCCGCGTGGTAACGTCTTCTAAACATTATTACACACGTACATATGACGTCAAAGAAGATATATCCAAATTTTCAACAAAATCTTAAGAAAACGATAAAACGATAGAACTACCTTAATGAAGACTTCGGATCAACTTTGAGTAATTAACTTAAGTTGAAACTTGAGTTAAAACCTAACTCTAAACATAAGTTCAAAGCCCGAGTCTCGTCGTAAGTAAAAATATGACTGGAGATATAAATCTAAATCCAAGATTGCATACCGTAATGATTTTTTAATCGATTTGTCATTGACGAATATTTTTTACGATTGTCAAAGATTATTTTCCTTCTTTACGAAATTTTACAAAATGATTTCTTTTTCGATTTCCTTGTAACGTCTCATCATATTTGGTCTGACGTTACAAGGAAATCGAAAAAGAAATCAATAACAAATATATCTTTTTAGATATATTTGTTATTGATTTACAGCGATGAGAAAACTTGAGTAAAATATTTTAGCCATCTGGTCTGGAGTTTGTTCTTTCTCGTACTCGCATTCTCACTGATATAATTTCGAGAAAACCACTCGAAGGGAAGCAAAATGCATGAATCGACGATTTCTTTGAACCGCGGTGGCGTCATAAAGATTGCCTTTGTATACCAGCAGTTTCGCTCTCTTTCTCTTTCTCTCACTTTCCATCCTTCTCGTCGTTCAATCATCGCAATTCCGAGCAACTTACGTCTCTGATAACTGAGGAGAAATCGGATATTACTCCAGATCGAGCGAACTATTTTTTGCCCCTGGCCATCTCTACCAGACAAGAATTAATGAACTTACTTTTTCTTGCATACATCTGTTAATACGAATAAAGTTATTCGACGTTATAAAAAAAAATATTTCAATCGTTTGTATTCATATATTTGTAAAAATTCTCCATATTTCTTTTCGGAAAATGCTTCACGTTTATGCCAAATTGGAAGACTTAAAATTGGAAAACATTATTTGGAAATCGGAGGAAGTTTCTTTTACTGAAACAAAAATAATCTGCAAACGGAAATTGTAATTTTTGTTTGCTAAAATAAGAAATAATGTACAAATGGGAAGGAAAACACGTTGGTTATTCTTGGTGTACGTCGCAGGCGATGCAGACAGTGAGGAAAAGATGAGTCGTGAGACGAGTAGAGTCGAGTCGCTATAATTCAAGCCACGGAGGGACATCTTCCATCTCCGTTGATCCTCTTTTTCCCCTATGCCAAGTTCCCCTCCGTGACGGCACAGGGGTTGATGCCGTTGACGCGACACCGGAATCTCCAGTAGTCAGAGCGTGATAACGAGCCCTCTCTTCACCCCCGTTCAGTCTCCGCGTTGCTGCACACCAACAGGAAGAAAGAAAGTAAAGAAAGAAGAGTGTACTTATAAAAAAAATGCATACACTCGTATATAGATACATCCATTTCAACCAGCAGTCTGGAGTCAACCAAAAGGCGAGATCCGAGACGCGAGAATGGTGACAAAAAGTGGTTTATTACAGAAAAATCTTTCAAGAGTTGCCGACTCCAGAAGCAAACACTATATACGTATTTTTTGCTATTATGGAGTTTGGTAAACTAGTTTGTAAAGTTAATTGAGGTGCCACTAGTATGGTTTTTATTTTGTACATTTGACGGAACGATATAAACGATGCCTCACCTCAAAACTTTAAACGCATTTATTCCGCGATTGATTCGATGGAATAGAACAAAATCTTGCCACGGGATATATAATAATGGCACTAATAAGATCCGATTATCATTTTATCTTAATCAGCGTGAAATTATGCATTTTTGGAAAAGTGAGGTTATCGTTATGCAACAAGAGCGACACCTCCGACTCGAAAGTTTAAATTTATTTTTTTTGACGATGCTTGCACAAAATTGAATGAAACTCCGAGGATCAATGTACAACGATGGCACGGATATGACCGTACAATTTTTTTTTCGTTCCATCGATCCACGTTCTAGAGAAATGCATTAAAAGTTGTTGAGGTTATGTTGACCGTTATCCTTCTCATAATTTAGCTAGCCAAGTGCGCAGGAGTTTTTGCATTCTTTTTTTTTCTTCTTTCGTATTGAAAACTATCGAAGCCGATGGCGCACGATGTTCCGGCTAAAGATTGAGTGCATCGAGTCGTGTTAAATAATTCGCTATCATATACCGTTCTCCCATTTTCTTTTTTGCGTCCGTCAATCCCAGGAGAGAGAAGATCGAATTCGCTCTTCCCGTTTGCCCTCGTCTGCTTCTGACTGTCCGATAAGATCCTCTTTGAGAGATGAGCAGCATCGCTCTATCTTTGTTCCCGGGTTTATCCATCGATCTTACAGAACTCGCTCGAACGGAGACTCGGAATCTCTTGCTGCCTCCGACGTCCGTTCGAGCTACTAGACACTTCTCGTGTACACGTGTAGTTACGAACGATGAAAGATTGTGGTTCGAGTTTTCGAAATGCGAGGCACGCGGCCGTTGAAATGCAAATTTTCGTAGTATGCAGTGGGAGGAATAGACACGAGGGATACAAGCATGTGGAACCAACCTGACACTTGGTGCTAGCCAAGAGATTTGGAAGGATGCTCGACTTCCAGTAAATGTCGACGGCGAATGTGGCGGTTGAAGGGTTCGATTACGAAGTACCTACGTCTTTCAACAACGTGGCTCTCCTTTTTCGGAAAAACACAACCTCGATCACTCGAAGTGACAGTTTTTACACAATCTCGCGACACGAGTGTCCCTTGCTCGTTTCTCAAGAACTGCCAAACGGGCATCACACTCTACGACAGTTTCGCTTCGATCCAACTTAAACTTACGTCCGGGGAAGAATACTAACTAACAGAATAAAATGAGAGAACTAACGGAAACAAAATAAAAGAAACGCGGGTATTTGCAGAACATTGATGAAAACTTCTCGATGGGAAGTTTGGGAGTTGGAAAACCGGTGAAGTTATTGATGCTGTCTCGAGGACAGAGAGGAATCTCACGGATCATGAGAAGAGAGCGGTCAAAGTTTGCACGGGATTCGCTCTTATTCCAGTATTCCCGGATCGGCCAATATTTACAAAGACCTCCGTCTCCTAGAACTAAAACGAACTGGTCCAGAGATTCAGGGAGTTTCGACATAAGCTCCAGCTCGTAGGAAACTCCTGGAGGATTTCATTGACTCCAACGAAACCTGGTGAACAACCTTAAGGAATTCTCGTCTCCTGTTCTTTCTTGCTCCTTTCTCTCCCCTCTTCGTCTTCCCACTCGTCTACTTCTTCTTCCTTCTAATCCCTTAAATTCTTCGGGCGTGTTTGCCAGCAACACCAACGACACGGAAAAACGAATCGTCCTTCTTATCTCGGCGAACTTGTGTTATACCTCTCTGCCCTCACCTCGCATCGTTCCTTTTTCAGATTATCTCGGTCTTTCGATCTTCCTCCGACTTTCCTATCTCTTTTACGCTCGCTCCTTCCCCGGGAATTTCCGAGGAGAACCTTCGCCGTTCGACAAATCCGTCAGGGATTATTTCGCCATTAGGATTCTCGTCCTTTCCAGGACGTATCGTTTAGACGAGATCGTCCGATTATTTTCTCGACTTGGTTTCGCAGATCCTGGAACGCCTTTGTCTCGCGACGCAAATGCGATGTTTTATTTTGTACGGCAGAATCCTGTTTTACCATCGGTCGGTAACTAGTCGAGATTGGAATAATTTCACTGTCGTGTCAATCTGGCGAAATTGTTTTAACTTTTGTCATCACCGGAACAGACCGGAAATCGAAGGAGCCGTGGGCAATATCTCACGAGACCCGTTGTCTAATTTCATTTATGAAGATTTAACTCTTTCGTTCGGCGTTTAGTGATTTAGCTCTTTAAGGATTTTTATCAATACGACCATTTTTTATGGATTCTTCTGGATCAACGTGAACCTGACTCAATAACGAAGCGTCAATCGTTGCCACGAGTACGATACGTCAACTGCCAACAAAGTTGGTGGGCGAGTTAAGTCGGGCCTTTCCTCGTTAAGCCCGGAGGCAAATGCCCGAGCCGGAAAATTCGTCAACGTCAAAGCCCATTAGCGGAAGTACCAAGGAACAGAAACCATTTCTCCTTGCTGTCCGATAATTTCGATAAATATTGCGGGTGAGTCGGTTAGGGAAAACTTCACGGTCCCCTTCGACCAATGAAGCGAGGGAGATGAAACCTAACCTCGAAATAATCTTCAATATGTTAAACCTACCGGGCGATATATTATTCGTCTCGACTTGGCTTTTCCTATTTTAATACGTAAATTAATACAAATTCACGAAACGCGGTACGACCCCGTGGGAAAACTTGGGTATCGTTCAACCTCTGTTGTAAGCGTGCTCGGTTCGTGTCACGGATACTGCGCAGGTCCCGGCCATGCACCGCGATACGTACGACTACCCGCGAGTTATGAATATTAAACGGGAAGTGGAAATAGCGCTTTATTCTCATGATGATCGCTAGCAGGGGTTGCCTCGCGTCTCGGTTTCGCGGGATTCCCTGGAGCAAGGTCTCGACCGCGTTAATGTCTCTCGCATTTGTAACTCGGAACTAGATGTGTTCCACCGGGGGGCATATATACTCCGGGACTAACAGTGCGGAGACTGAATAAAGCGACCCCGGACTTTCAATGTCAACGTTGAAACACGAGGAAAAATGAAAGGACTCGGTAAGAATTCTTTCAGCGGAATGAAAGCTCAGGAACTCGTTGAAATCTGCGCCGTTAGGTGGCAGCACGTAACGAACTTCGCTGTCGAACGTAACCTCGATGCGTTTTAAGGAAAACGAAGTCAAGATATGATCTTCTTTGCTTCAAATTAAGATTTCTTCAAAACTATACGACATTTTTCGACGATTTTTTTTAGTCTTGTTCGGAAAAACTTTATTGATAATTCTGTGTTGATTTTTTGAGGATACTCGAAATAAAAAAATTTTGCGACCAGTTGAATGTCGAAAAACATTGGTTCGAAAAATTGCCTATCTTCAATTTATCTTTTCTCAGGAACCGTACGTCCGATTTTGACCATTTTTGTTGTGCGTATATATTAAAGTGTTATAAACAATGTGTCAAGCCATTTTTTCGATATTTTGTTTCAGAATTTTTTGACATCGTTTTGAAATTTGGTTAAAATTTTTGACCAAGTTTTTTACCTTCACATATATTTTTCTCGGGTCTGAATCGTTTTTTCAAAAACATGGCTCGACACATCCTTCGTTTGGATGTACTTGTTACATCAAAAAAAGAAATATGTCGATACGATTTCGAGAAAAGGTACATTGCAGGTGAAAAAACATAACTTTTCAGTCGACACGATTTTCTAAAAAAGTTTGAATTTATAATAAATTCGCACGCTAACTTAAAAAAATTATTTAACATACTTCCACAGCTCAGAATTTCCTGGAATTTGAACCACGTATCAACAAAGACATGTATGTTCAGAAAAAATGTTTAAAAAATCCATTTTTTGACGCTGCAATATGTTAAACCTCTTGAAGCTCAAATAACTCAACAATAATTCGACAAACATCATTTTTCCCTTCCCATACTTTAGCTAGAACGAAAAGTGGTCTATAAAAAAAGATTTCAACGAAACTTATTACTACATACGATCCTTTTCCAGAAAATTGCTATCTAACGACGCTAC
Source organism: Netelia fuscicornis (assembly GCA_946811545.1). Lineage (NCBI taxonomy): Eukaryota > Metazoa > Arthropoda > Insecta > Hymenoptera > Ichneumonidae > Netelia > Netelia fuscicornis. Next base: position 13,373,731 of record OX328014.1, on the reverse strand, counting down.
AATGATGACACTTATCGGTTAAACGTATGGGAGAAAGGTCAAACGTTGTTGCTTCACAAAAAAGTTAAATGGCAATTCATCACCAACTTCATGGTTACTCGACTATTAACGATACACTTTGTACATCGTCGTCAACTCGTCTTTTCTAGTTCTACCCAGCGAATGAACGGAGACTTCGTAAATAAATCGGCGTACACGGTCTCCATGTCAAAAATAATCTCAACGAAAAGCCCTAGAGGCAAGCCTGCAAGCGCATGTGTGCATCGACGAAAATAGGATTTTTTAGGGCTCGGCCTCGCCTGGATTCTTATGAACTTACGAGCCTTCGTGCTGAACTGTCTTCGGATATTTTTGGTAAGACCAAAGGCGTTCTATGTCTCGGGGCGAATTGCGTTCCCGGATTCTTTTCTTCTGCCACGAACGTTTTCTCTCAACGACACTTTCGTCCTTCTTCGTTCGTTCGACGGTTTTTTTTCTTGTTACAGTGGGGCTAAATATTAGATGGAATTGCAAGCCAGTCCTTGTCTCAAAACGTATCTCTCGTCGTTCGTAAGTGATCGGTTCGTGCGATCTACCACCTGCTCTCACCTCGTTTCGGGAAGAATGGAAGACGACAATGGGAAATACGTGTATGGAGTATCGATTATTTGTACTCTCACCCCAAATGCATTCCAGCTTCTTTAGTAACGTATCACTGAATCGATAGCCACGAGCCACCAGGATCGCCTGAAATTTTCATGAAATAATTCTTTAACGTAATTATTCAACAATTTATTGTCGGCTATTATGATTTGTTATGTTTATTTATTTATTTATTTATGTATTTATTTATTTGTTTATTTATTTATTTATTTATTTATTTATTTATTTATTTATTTGTTTGTTTGTTTATTTATTTATTTATTTATTTATTTATCTATTTATTTATTTATTTATTTACTTATTTATTTATTTGTTTATTTATCTATTTATCTATTTATCTATTTATTTATTTATTTATTTATTTATTTATTTATTTATTTATTTACTTATTTACTTATTTATTTATTTGTTTATTTATCTATTTATCTATTTATTTATTTATTTATTTATTTATTTATTTATTTACTTATTTACTTATTTATTTATTTGTTTATTTATTTATTTACTTATTTGTTTATTGGTTTATTTATCTATTTATTTATTTATCTATTTATTTATTTATTTATTTATTTATTTATTTATTTATTTATGTATTTATTACGTGTAAATAACCTACAGAACCTACACAAGAGTCACGACATAAAAAAATATGAAAAATTGCGCTTTAGTGACTCACATGTTCTTGCTCGCCATGAATTTGCAACTGGTCGATTCAATAGCTTTTCTTTGAAAATTGTAACTTATGAATTTTTATCTGACAAGCCGAGAGTCCCTCTGGTGGCAAATCGAACACATCCTGAAGATCGTTCGTTGAACAACCGTCATCCCAGTAAGGGTTCTTCTCGGATAGTTTTCGCGTTCGTGAAATTAAATTTCCCGAATGACACGGGTCGTTTGGTATTTTGAGGGGTTGCAAAAGCTCGAGCTATGCGTCTCGTGTGAAAATGTGGAAATTTTGCCGAAGGAAAGCAGCAACGTCAGCATTGACCGATGTACTATGATTGCTGTGAATACTTTGGAAACTTCGTAGCGGAATGAGCCCTCCTTTTGAGATAAAAAAAACCTCCAGTCACGCTTCGAAATTGCTTTTCAACCCAGTGTCTGGATTCCGGGTGTTAAGGCTTCCAGGAAACGAAGAACCAAAATGGCTGCATTTACGGTTTCCGGGTCAAGGACTAGATTTCCGTCAGCGAAATATAGCTCGAGGAAGATTTTTGGACGTTGAACAAGCAATCTACAATATCCTAGACAGTCGACAGTTTTTGTTTTGTTTTTTATTCAAATATTCTATTTTCTAAATTTTACTGGGGAACGGCTCGTGTCATGAAATTTGATGATGAGATCATTTTTGTAGATCGTGAGATTTTTGATAAAATAGTTCCCATGGATGTTATTACTGGGCATGACAATTTCTGAGTAAATTACCAATTAATATTCCATTGATGGAATACTTTTTATCAAGTCTCGAGTCTCGAGCTAGTTTTAAATACAGTCATGTAACGGTAACTCTGTTGGTAAATATGTATGAAATCATTTTTCTAGAACACATAATACTATGCAAGTAAGGTCATTAGCATTGTTCTCGTCCATATAACCGGTTCAGCAAGAATCAAGGATTAGTTTGTCTACCGAAACTTCCCAACTGTTGTCTCGATTCGAAACATTCTATTCGAGTTGGATTAATTTCAAAATTGTTTAGTCCTGGAACGATAGTTCTGAACTCTTTCTTAAAGAGAATTGCTTGTTTCAAAAAAGAAGATTGTATGCAAAAATATCGGCAGGAACATAATTTTTGAGTCAATAGATTTTGAACATTCGTTTCGTTTAGAAGAATTGATACATCCGGTTTTGGCATGGTTTATCTATTTCGTACAAATTACCAATGAATTTCAGAACTCTATTGAGAGGAAATACCTTTGAAATTGAAGGGTATAAAGTAAATCGTACCCATGACAAAAAAATATAAACCTTTTTCTATACTTTGCTAAATTCTTCTAACGAAATCTAGACCAATTTCGTTTTATGCTTGTGCAGCACACCGTACAAAGTCCTAGCGACACATGGGACCTCCGCCAGATAATTCCAAGTCACGATCAGCGAGAAGGCACCCTTATACAGGGTGAATTTCACAAGGTGTAACAGGCTTTATTCTAAGGTAGATGGGATCATTAGAAACAAAAGTTGTAAATATACATTAGGGATATTTTTCATAGTTTACGAAATGTAAATGTTTAAAGTTGGACCAATCAGAGCGCGCCGAAAAGCCTTGGAGCCCCCCACTCCCCACCCTAGCCATAGAGACATCACAGTGTAGGGCTTTACATTTGTGGTTGCAAAATTCAGAGCAGTCAATTTTATTTATTATATTATTGCGCAGTCATTTTTATTTCTCGCGGATTGGCTGCTAGGACGGGGAGTGGGCGGTTCCAACGCTTCTCGACGCCCTCGGTAAAATCCAAAGTAGTCAATGCCCGAGAAATAAAAATGACTGCGTAATAATATAATAAATAAAATTGACTGCTCTGAATTTTGTCACCCCAAATGTAACGCCCTACATTGTGCTATCTCTACAGCTACAGCAGGAGTGGGCGGCGCCAATGCTTCTCGGCACGCTGTAATTGGACCAACTTTAAACATTTATATCTCGTAAACTATTAAAAATATCCCCAATGTATATTTGCAACTTTTGTTTGTAATGATCCCATCTACCTTAAAATAAAGCTTGTTAAACCTTATGAAATTCACCCTGTATATAGTAACCTTATTTTCTTCCCAACTCCTCGATACCCGCCCCAAGATATTTTCAATGAGTAAATATTTGCCTACCTTTCGCTACAAGTCCATTGCACGGTATCTCCATTAGCGATAAGAATACTTTCTACAAAAATTGATCAAATTCCAAAACGTGTGTTAAAAATATTGTCACCCTTAAAAAACATTGATGTCATTGCAAACATTTGATCGTCGATTTCACATTTTAAAGCCATTGTTCATCCCAATGAGAAAATTGGTTTTATGATCGATTTAAACAATCCCATCGATCACCTAATCAACATTACTTAAATTATTTCCAAGGGTTCAATTTCGAACACCGCGAAGCTCGCAACATCGAAATATTTTGGTCGCCTCTACGTGGATACGTCGTCGGTTCTAACTCGACTCGACCCTTCTCATGCTAATTAGGGAAAGTGAAGGACGAAGTGTTGTAATAGACGTGGGTTCGGAGCAAGCAAGCCTAAAAAGGGTTCGAAACGTGTCGAGCCCGAAACCCTACACACCTTTCATCCCTTCGCCTCAACCGACAAACAAAACTCAATAAAAACCATATTAGCTATACGTATATTCATTTATTTATACATTTCGCAATCGCTTGTCACACAAACATTTATGGCCACTTTTGAAATATTCATATTTTTCTACACGAATCAAATCGCGAAAACATTTTTCTTTTTTAAATCTGATTTCCTCTCTTTATTCTCACGTTTCCCTGAAACGTCGTACGTAATTTATTTCAATATATAAATCATTTTTTTAATAGTTTAACTAATCATATTTTTCCCCAATTTTCGTATAAAATCTCAAAAAAATGGACGATTTTCAAAATTTTATCTAACACTCGCTATACGATTCATATTCGTTCAACAGCGTTTTCTTTTTTGAGATTTTTTTAGGGGTGGATTGACTGCTATTATCACTTTACGTCAATCCCACCCTCAAAAAAATCTCAAAAAAGAAAAGACTGTTGAACGCTGACCTTACTAAAAAAATTGACACAATTACACGACCCAAAAAAATTTGGCAAAACGAAAAGTTCGTAATAACTCTCGCCCGAGCGTCGCAAGCACGTGGAGTGAGGTAACAAAACAAAAAACAGAAAGAACGCGAGGCAGGTCGATGCATCGAGTAGCATGGACGAATTTTGATCGTGTAACTCGGAGTTGGATTCTTAGTCATCGCTCGACGTGTACGAGGAGAACCGAGTCCTCCCCTTCGTATCTTCGTTACGTGTGTACACGTGTGTGCCTCTACCACGTGGAAGGCTAGGCGAAAGGATCCCTTTGAACGTCGGATATGTCGAATGTGTGCTGTCGTTGTGTATGAAGTGCTAGGAGTAAGTATCGAAAGAGAGAGAAAGAGAGGTGGGGGGTGGTTGGTAGGTTAACGGTGGTGCGAAGGGGACAGAGGGGGCCACGTTAGCCACGAGTCTTTTCAGAGGGGTGCGTGCCCCTTGTAGCGTGTTCACCCCCGTTAGCTAGTCTCTCGTCTGGCTAGTGTTCGACCCGCCTTAACCAAGCTCGCATCTTGTCGTTCTTCAAAACCAGCAACGCCAATTTCATTTGATTATTGATGAATTTTTAAAAAGAAAGTAAACAAAAAACAAAGAAAAATTGCATTTTGAAATTTTCAAATTGCAGCATTTTCTCGATCGTTGTTCGAAGACGTTGAACGGGCGAGCTAAATCAACGATTTTCTCGATTATTCGCGCCAACAGTGGGAAAGAAACGTGACAAAGAGTTTTAGGGGGTGACTTTTGGATCGCGGGGAAAAAATATATTTTTCGTTGCTCAATTTTGTCGTTTATATTTGACGAAAATTGTGATTTTTCTTGTGTGCAATTTTAGTAAACAATGATTCTCATAATTTTCTGCTTTGAGAGATAAAACGTTTACGTCGAGGAATAATATTCGTTTGTGTGACAAGGTGCGAAGTGAGCGTACGTGCAATGGGGTGCGACGTAGATGTCGATTTAATTTATCTGATTAAATGATTTTTTTTTTTTATAATAATCGATAACTTCGTTTCAATCGATTATCTCGTTGGACAACGGGAGAACATTTTTTTGGACCCGGTTGATTTTATTTGCTACGGTGAAGATTTAGAAAACTTTCAAGATGAGACACTCGCCGACTCAGCATTATTTCAGCAGTTGCCCGAGGTGGCAAATGACCAACGTTATTCGGGCTCAAATCAAATTCGCCACCATAAGGTAAATGGTTTTGATGGGTCGTGGTTGATAACGTTTCGAAATTATGGATATAAATAGTCATTAATAAATAATAAACAATAAATGGAATATATAAATATTTGTGAATTTATATTTGAATGATCGCGATAAGATTTGTTTGAAAATATTGAATAAGATTCGTTGTTTAAAAACATATTGATTTTTTTATTATTCCCATTTTATAGAAAAAATTTTTCAATTACCGGAAGTTGAAGTTGAGAATTTGAATTTTGTGAACTTTTAATTGTTAGTAGTCACACTTTTAGTTAGCTAGAATCACGTTATAACCAGGTGTTTTAAAATTGTTATAAATAATGAAATAATGCATTGAGCGATGTGAAAAAAATAGTGAGGTATAATTTGAACCTTGTTTAATACAAGGATATTGATTAGAAATGAAAAATTAAATTTTAAATATGCAATAAAAATTATGCAAAAAAACCGTTGAAAAGTGACTTTTTTTTACAAAAATTGCTGTAAGTCTTGTAAACTATGGATATAAATAATAATTAATAAACAATAAACAATAAATGGAATATATAAATATTTGTGATTTTATATTTGAATGATCGCGATAAGGTTTGTTTGAAAATATTGAATACGATTCGTTGTTTAAAAACATATTGATTTTTTTATTATTCCCATTTTATAGAAAAAATTCTTCAATTACCGGAAGTTGAAGTTGAGAATTTGAATTTTGAGAACTTTTAATTGTTAGTAGTTACACTTTTAGTTAGCTAGAATCACGTTATAGTCATACTGGGTCCATGGAACCCAGGCGTTTTAAAATTGTTATAAATAATGAAATAATGCATTGAGCGATAGGAAAAAAATAGTGAGATATAATTTGAACCTTGTTTAATACAAGGATATTGGTTAGAAATTAAAAAGTAACTTTTAAATATGCAACACAAATTATCAAAAAAAAAAACTCGTAAAAAATGACTTTTTTTTTACAAAAATTCATGTAAATCTTGTAATTATTGACAAAAAAAACTATGGTTTTATAATCTGGAAACAGTGTATTTTGAAATAGACGTGGCGGTTTCTGTGGCTTTTTCAAAAAGTATATCAAAAGATACCGCTACAACGGCCAATTGACGGATTTTAGTGAGCAAAAAAGGGCCCAGTGTGACTATTAAGGGTTAAATGAAATATCTCGAAACAAAACATTTTTCCAGAAAAAAAAAGTATAAGCATTAAATATTTTTACTTTTTAACATGGAATTCAAATTCACTATAAACAAAATAGGGATTCCCATTGTAAAAAAATGAAGTTAACTCAGGTTTTACCTTGAATACCAATTTCAACTTCAAGGTCGTGGTCAAGGTCATACAGTTTACTTTCTCGAGTCTGATAACTTTTAAATGAAACCTTTTTTTTTTCAAAACCTCTTTACCGACCACTCTGCAAACAATAAACAATGAATACAAAATCAGTCAAATAACAAAAAATACAATACGAGGTTGAAACAAATATTTAGCTTACGATAATTTTTGTTACCAGAGAATATTCATTAATTACGATTTAGCAGAAGGGACGGGACTAGCCCCGTTGTATACATAAGGGACGAGGCAGCTCCCTATACGCTCCATTCCCCGTGCAATTGGCCACTCTTTTCCAAAAATCCACGAATATATCACAAATTTCTCCAATCTTCAAAATAACTCGAAAATTGTCTCTGTAAATTTGTCAATTTATTTTCTTTTCTCCCAAAGAAAATTATTTTCTTACAATTTTCATGCCAAATTAAAAATATCGAGTTTTTACATTAACATTCCTAACATTCTTTCCAAGCCTAAAAATAATGATCTATTATCAAACTGTCCTTCGCCCCACCACATGTTTTATTCTACACACCATACTCTTTGTATTTTATGTTCAAAATTAATAACAAAAAAAAATTTTGATTTTTTTTTTTTTTTTCTAGAATCAAGTTTTAAAGTTCGTACTGAGCAATAACGTGGCTAATATCACGGTTGTACAAAATTCTCGAACGAGAATGACTCGTTTGACTGTGAACGTCCCGTAGAGGCATTAATCCTAATACCGTTCGTGCAGAGAGAACATTATCTTGTTTGTCCAGGATTAATTCACACCGTATTAAATTTAACACTGCGTTATCAACCGGTATTAATTCACCAGAGTTTCTCTCTGTGGAATATATATAAGCCCGGTGTCCTCCGGGCTTTGGTCCAACGTTTTCCCGCCGAAACTCGTGCTGCGTCATCCCCTCGTTTCCACGAAACATTTTGTTTTTTCTTCCTGGCGACTGGTCCAGGGGATGAATTATACGTATCAAAGTGTTTGAACTCGGGGCGGGGGTCATTTTACCATTCGAGTTGTAACATCCCCGAGGAATTGATTATTTATCAGACCTTGGTACACATTAATTATTACGGAGGATTTTACGTTATTTGTTTTTTTGTAAAATAGTAAATGATTTTTCTTTTCTATGAAACGACGATTTTAATCGTGCACTATTTTATTATGGTAAATGATAAGGAAATTAAGATAATGTTAAATATAAAAGAAATTTAATTTGGTATTAAGGTTAACCTTAACAGGGGTGAACTTAACTCTCGATATAACTTGAATTATGATTCAAACACAACCGAAATTACATTTTATGTCGATCGAAGTTCAAAATTGACTTAATTCAAGCCTGGGGTCCACCCTTAATTAACTCATCTTACTGCTAAAAAGTAAAACTTTAGCACGAACTTACGGAGTCTTTGGAGCTTAAGTTCTAACTTAACACAACGTAAACGGTAGTTTGAACTTCGATGTTCATTTAAGCTCGTAATCTATCATAATCGTTATAATCCGGTGGTCCTAACTTAAATCTTCCATTAGCTTCCCAGCCAAATTCAAAATTAAAAGTATAAAAACACTCCCCCCCCCCCCTCTCCTGCCGCGAATATTTATTAAGGACGTTCGACATATTGCGGCGTCACAAAATGCACTTTTAAATTTTTTTTCTGAAAGCACATATCTTTCTTGATACGTGGTTCAAATTTCATGAAATTCTGAGTAGTCGAAGTATGTTAAATAATTTTTTTAAATTAGCGTTTGAATTCATTAGAAATTGAAACTTTTCCAGAAAATCGTATTTCCTGAAAAGTTATGTTTTTTTCACCTGCAATATGTACCTTTTCATGAAATCTACTTATCGTATCAGCATATTTTTTTTTTATCTAACAAGTAAATCTAAACGAAGATGCGTCGAGCCATTGTTTTGAAAAAAACAATTCAGACCCGGAAAAATATATTTGAAGGTAAAAAAAACGTGGTCAAAAATTTGAACAAAATTTCAAAACGATGTCAAAAAATTCTGAAATACAATATCTAAAAAATGGCTCGACACATTATTTATAATACTTTAATATACATGCACAACAAAAATGGTCAAAATCGGACGTGCGATTCCTGAGAAAAGATACATTGAAAATAGGCAATTTGTCGAACCAATGTCATTCTCCTTTCAACTGATCCCAAAAATTTTCTATTTCAAATACCCTCAAAAATCCTACACAGAATTATCAATAAAATTTTTCCGAACAAAACTAAAAAAAATCGTCAAAAAATGTTGTACAGTTTAAAAAAAATCTTAATTTGAATCAAAGAAGATCAGATCGATGATTCCAAATAAGTCGAACCTCCTTAAGAATCATTCGCCATATAGTTTAATAAAACTATTTTATGGCCCGAAGCTCGCAACGGCCATTACCCTCGGGCGCGTCGCGTTTTTCCTCGAAAGGAGTTTTTTTTTGTTTTCGTTCTTGCGTGGTTTCGCGACCACCGAGTCCCCAACGTTTCGGGGTTGGCCCCAGCACGCACATCCCCCTTTTTTCCCCCGTGTAGTCGTCGATTCTCCCTTCAGAAGGGATCCCCGATACGCGTTACCCCGATATATTTTCCCATCGCTTCTGCGAAATCCTCCGCGCCACGCTTTCGTGTCCTTCCGTTCTGTCTCGAAAACGAGGCCTATCTTGTATTCAGAAGGTGAATTCGTATAAAAAATCGTGCGCGCGACCACCGAGACAAAAGAAACTTTGGCTCGAACGCGACGATCGTCTTTCCTTTCTACCCCATCGTGGATCGTCTTATTGGATTTTCTGGAATAAGCCTGATGGTCAGAGGAAACCTCGTTTCGACCCAACCAAACCCGAGGAACTCCGTCCAAGAATCACGAAAGTTCCGCATCACCAATTATAACGAAGGCGCGCGTTTTGAATTATCAAGGACGAAACAAAAATTGTCACTTTTTTTCTTCCTTCTCTTCCAGGATTCATTTAAGTTTCTTTTCGAATATTTTGTTTCTTTGTTGTTTATCTTCTCTCTTTTTTGTCCGACTCTCTCGAATGAAAAAGTTTGTTCCCAGGGACGTTGGCGAAGTTTGTCATTCGCTCTTATCAAAAATCCCCCGTTGGATCACAAAGGAAGGAAGTATAAACGTTTTTCTTCCGGGGTCGCCTCGAGGCGTCTTTTTCCTTTTCCTTTTTTCTTGGTTCTTCTTAGCGCCCGACGCGATATACAGCGACAAGCTTTCGCATATTAAAACTCTCTCGTCGGATATTAAAACATTCTTCAAGCTCCGCGCTATTGGCAAACCTGAGACAAGAATAGATGGAGAATGAGGAATGGGAATTGCCAAGGACGAGGCTTGCAATGGGAAGTATTCGGGAATGAAAGCAGGAACATTCTTCCATCTAAGGAAGGAGACTCCTCCGTGTCGCGGGTGAATTATTGCACCGAATGAATTCTTTACCTCGACGAAATACTTGCCGAGGATTTTCTAGGCTCGTTTTGCTTTAAGGATTCTGATTAATCGTGTCGTTTATTCATATTTCTCACGACTGTAACGTATCACCGTTCGAAGCGACGCGGTTATCATCGATAAGAAACTTGCTTCGTTCCATTCGTCAAAATTCTAAAAGATTCGAAGATTTATCATCGTTTTTGCGAAGGAAATTTTGAAACGCGCGCTCGATTGGCGCAATCACAAGATGGTGGCAATCGTCAATTTCGAAATGGCGACCTCGTAGATCGAGATTGTTGTTTTGATACGTTTTTGATTCTCTCGCACGTTCGTTACGATATCGAGGGACGAGGTAGGCAGACGTTAAAAGTTATCATTATTTCCGTAGTTGGGAAAGTTTCTAAATTATAAAGATTAATTCTTAAAGAAAATTCTAAAAGATTCGAAGATTTATCATCGTTTTTGCGAAGGAAATTTTGAAACGCGCGCTCGATTGGCGCAATCACAAAATGGCGGCAATCGCGAATTTCGAAATGGCGATCTCGTAGATCGAGATTGTTGTTTTAATACGTTTTTGATTCTCTCGCACGTTCGTTACGATATCGAGGGACGAGGTAAGCAGACGTTAAAAGTTATCATTATTTCCGTAGTTGGGAAAGTTTCTAAATTCTAAAAGATTAATTCTTAAAGAAAATTCTAAAAGATTCGAAGATTTATCATCGTTTTTGCGAAGGAAATTTTGAAACGCGCGCTCGATTGGCGCAATCACAAAATGGCGGCAATCGCGAATTTCGAAATGGCGATCTCGTAGATCGAGATTGTTGTTTTGATACGTTTTTGATTCTCTCGCACGTTCGTTACGATATCGAGGGACGAGGTAGGCAGACGTTAAAAGTTATCATTATTTCCGTAGTTGGGAAAGTTTGAAAGGGCGGGACGCCCGGGGGCATGCAACCGTTGGGTTTTACCTACGCGCGAGCGTACGACGGGTTGCCATCCCGCAGGCGCCTCCCAGCGACCGCTCTTAATCGTTCGAGCATTTATTTATCACTCGTTCGGACGACGTTAACGTATTCTTCGAGTAATCGAGCACTTAGCCGATTATCATGAATAATCGTTGAGCAAGTTGCATTTTATTTACGACTAAAGAATTTATTACAAAAATATAATTCGTTATATTTTGTTGCGTTTTGTGGCGTTTGTAACGCAAGTTGCATTTTATTTTACGACTAGAGAATTTACTACAAAAATATAACGAATTATATTTTTGTAATAAATTCTTTAGTCGTAAAATAAAATGCAACTTGCGGGAAGCAAGCAACAATGCAGGAAGAAAAGAAAATGGAAAAATAAGCCGAACGAATTCGGCTTGTTCTTCCGTTTTCTTTTCTTCCTGTTAACAAATTGAATGAAGTTTTTTACGATAAATTTTTTTCTGTAAGTTTGAGAATTTATCGAATTTGGATTAACGATCGATTTTTCGAGCATGAATGGATTATTCTCCTTCCTACGGAGGAATCGCAACGACTCGTAGGAGAATGGGCCGTTGGTATCGCCGCAAGCTCGTTTTTTTTTGTGCGGAAGATTTCCTCGCATCTTTTTCTAATCCCTCTCACTTTCTCTCTTCCGCGACTCGATTCTCTCTAGCGTGAAGAGATAAGACTCGCTAAAGCTTGCCAAATTGTACGAGGAACGTACCTTTCTTTATCATTCCGCGTCGTTTACCAGAGGCATAAAACGAAAGTAGAAAAGGGAAGAAGTAAAAAAAAGGGAAAGATAGAGATAGGCTTGGCTGGATTTTTACTCGGTGCTTGGTGCACTGGGTTAAATAGGGACACGTCGAGAACAATCGTGAACGCTTCGTACACGAATTTTTTAAAAATATTTATTTAAGGTTTTAATTGAGAAATGAAAATCAACAATTTTTCGTGTCTAATTAATTTTTTTTGTATGTTTCAGGTAAGTTTCAAATGACGAAATAGGATCACGTTCAATGTCACAGATGGAGAACTGACGCAAGTATATCACGTAGCCGTTGATTATAAAAAATAAATCGAGAAAATTTGAATTGCCCATTTTTCAATTTTTTTCAATAGTCGCACAAACGATTCTTTTTTCTCGCAAAAAGCTGTAAAAAGGTACATCTTTTTTCAACAAACTACAAATTTGAAATTATTAACACAGTTTCTTCATATTGGTGGAAATAAGTACAACTGATTTTTACATTTTTCAAACTTTTTAGATTTACGAGCGTAACAAAGAAACGGATAAACCAAATACTTTCTAACGCTCGGAATTGCTTCGCAACATCACGAATATATACTGAAAAAAGTTGTAAGCCATTTAGACTATTGGGTGTCAACTATTTTTTCAAAATACTCGCGATATTGCCAATGGTGTTTTAATAGTTTTTAGTTCATATTAACCCTTAATAGTCACACTTGGTCCACGGGACGTAGGCCCTTTTTCGACCTGGAATACTGCTCACTAAAATCCATCAATTGAGTTTTGTAGCGCCGTCTAACGATAGTTTGGATCTTCAACTTCAGTACCGAGAAGATAGATTTTGAATCGGATCATTAGTCGGATTTCCGTTTCATTCTTTCCTTCTAAATCGCACTTGCGTTCGATGAAATAAATATACTTCTTGAAAAGTCCACAGAAACCGTTATGTCTATTTCAAAATACATTGTTTCCAGATTATAAAACCATTTTTTTGTCAATAATTACAAGAATTACAGCAATTTTTGTAAAAAAAAAAGTAATTTTTCACGAGTTTTTTGGCATAATTTTTGTTCAATATTTAAAATTTAATTTTTTATTTCTAACCGATATTCTTGTATTAAACAAGATTTAAATTATACCTAACTATTTTTTCATATCGCTCAATGCATTATTTCATTATTTATAACAATTTTAAAACGCCTGGCTCCCATGGACCCAGTATGACCATAACGTGATTCTAGCTAACTAAAAGTGTAAATACTAACAATTAAAAGTTCTCAAAACTCAAATTCTCAACTTCAACTTCCGGTAATTGAAAAAATTTTTCTATAAAAAAGGGAATAACAAAAAAAATCAATATGTTTTTAAACAACGAATCTTATTCAATATTTTCAAACAAATCTTATCGCGATCATTTAAATATAAAATCACAAATATTTATATATTCCATTTATTGTTTATTATTTATTAATCATTATTTATATCCATAATTTACAAGACTTACAGCAACATTTGTAAACAAAAATCATTTTTCAGGAGTTTTTTTTGCATAATTTTTGTTGCATATTTAAAATTTAATTTTTCATTTTTAACCAATATCCTTGTATTAAACAATGTTCAAATTATACCTCACTATTTTTTTTCATATCGCTAAATGCATTATATCATTATTTATAACAATTTTAAAACGCACCATGGACCCAGTATGACTATAACGTAATTCTAGCTAAGTATGAGTACTAAGGATTAATCATTCAGCATCGTTGACGATTTCTCTTTGACCTTGAACGATTTGTACAAAAACTACAGGCTTAAATGAGACGTACTACAAAGCGATTAAATTTTTCAAATTTTTCCATTGGATGACTAGGCAATTTTTCGAACGCGAATGCGTACAAAAGGAAAATTAGAAAAATAACAGTAAACTGACGTTACGATTAATTTGCTCTAGATTGTTAATATTATTAATGGCTTAAAATATTCGAAATTAATAAGTACGATGTTTACGGTGAGTGATAAAAACATCGGGTCGAATTAAAAGCAGGGAGTCGTAATCCAGGTCGACTGCGATAAAGACTTCTGGTCGCGAGTCTCGCGACACGTAGCCTCCTACCATCGTCGGAAAATTCAACGGGCTTTGACTAATTGCCCACAGAGGTCGCTCTCTCGGTCTCGCTCCGGAGGTATAAAAAAGGAGCGGTCGCGTCGGACGTTGACTAATGTCTCTCGCGCAAAGGTAGAGCGACCCCCTGTAGCTTTTGCGCCTCGCCATTGAGCCGGTAGGAGCGCGAGGCGCACTCTGGACGACTCAACGAGGCAGAGCAAGGGTGCTACTACTATATATGGGTTGCTCCATGCCAACTGCGACCAACGTTTGTTTTTTTTTTTCTTTTTTTTTTCTCTCATTTAGCTTGATAAACGACGTCAATGAAAAAGGACACGTGGAAATTTTCTCCTGTCCTTTCGCCAATTTTCGTTATCGGAAAAATAATTTAAAAAATAAGAAGATTTTGAGCCTTAAGAGAAATGCGAAAAATTAATGTCAAAATGAGGATGAACCGAACGATCGTGTTTTTGTTTTCAATCTGAATATCCACGATTTAGTTTGCGTCCTCGTGCTTCAGGCTACGCGTACCGACACAAATCTAGGAAAAAATAAAACGAATGGTATTTTTGGTATGCAGACTGTTGCGTCTAGGAATGTCCCATAGGAATGGAGCAAGTGCGAAAGGGATTTTGCGTTCGGCGTACACCATCTCGCGGACTTGCTCCGGGGAGTGTCACGACACGTCGCTCGAAACGAGAGCCAGTCCTATTAATACTCCCCGGTATCCGCGAGTCAACCAGCCAGTCGGCTGTTCGAAGTGCGCGTGCACGCCTTAATTACATGGAAATCCAATTCGGGTGGCCCCTACAGCGATTTCGTATTCAAGTCCGCACGAGATCTCCCACCGACGGGCCTCTTCCCAATCCTATGAATTCATTGTACAGCTCGAAGGACGACCGCACCGTCGGAGAAAACATTTTTATCCGTCGACCACCCCCTTCTTCCACTCGCCATTTTTCCTCGTTTCGTACGATCTTCGAATATCGTTCGAGGACGAATTTAAAAATCCTCCACTTGGGACAAATCGTTACGGCGGTCTTCTTGTCTAGAGGGCCAAAATTTTGGGGATTTTTCAATATGCGATTAAAAAGAAACAAAAAATATTTCCGTATTTATCTTTTTACCACATATTTATTCATCCTTTGATAGTGTATAACAAAATTGGCGAGAAAAAAAATTCACAATTCTGGTGGATGCAGACTGGTAAATTGGGGGTGGAAAAAAACCGCCTCTCCTGATTGACATGATTCCAACTCTCCTGGTCATCTGAAAAAATAGATTTTTAATTAGTAAGGATGTTATAGCCCCTACCTCAGGAAAAAAAATCGCAAAATGGCGGCGCTTTTAAGAAAAAAGTTAATTTTTGCTGTTTTTTTCACGATTGTTGATTTTTTAAAAATAATTAGTAACAAAATTTCGCAATAAATTTGGTAGAGACGATAGAGGGGTGTATAGAGAAGGTCCACAAAAAATTTCAAGTAAATCGGTTCATTGCAACTTGAGTTATCGTGTCAGGTGTCTCGAAAAAAGTAGTTTTGAGAAAAACGCGTTTAAAGACTCGTGTACAGTTTCAGGCAGTCTAAGTCGTATAATGCTGCATATACTTACATTTCGTTAATCAGCGATTCCTGGTCCATAAAATACTCCGTTTTCTTCAAAATCTAAGTCTTTTGATGTTTTTTGATGATGAGAAGTTCGGAGTTCAGAGCGTTGAATCCGATGTTCATCACGTCTGAGAGCAAACGCGTGATTTTCAGAACCGACCGTAATCCCTTGAAATTACAGCTGTAACTCCGTTAATATTTGAAATTTCCAAATTTCCGACCCTAACGATGTGACAGCTAATATCGTAACCGAATTGAAAAAGAGCTTTTGGGATGCTCGCAATATTTTTCTCAATTGTTCTTCAATTCGTTTCTTCAAATAAATAAAAACAAAAGAAAAAACGAACGAAACAGAAACTGTAGTTTTTCCAAATTATTTATTTTTCTGAAACCTGTAGCTTTTGGAACGTTTCATTTTAGACGAAAGAATATTTTTATACCAATTTAAAAAAAATCTTTTACAAAATATAAATTGAAATATAATTGAATAAATCGATCCATCTGTAATTATTTCATTAAATTTCTCGTATTTCTTATCGTCGTAACAAAATAATCTCACGACTCTTTCGTATCTGTCAAATGCACGAATCACCATAGAGTTTCACGATTCTTTATCGCTACGACGAAAAAATAAAAATAAAATTGCAGTTGTTCTCTGCCCCGAGCTCCATCACGATTTCCCACAACAGCTTTGTTCCTCGATCCGGTGCATCAACGTTCCCATGCTTTTTATTTTCTCTCCGTCCCTTTCCTCCTCTCGCCTTTCGTTCTTTCCCTGAAATTGCTTCGATCCGGTCCCGCTACTACTTTCCTAAAAAGCTGTCACGAACCGACGCGACGACCAAAAAAAAAAAGAAACAAAGAAAGAAATAATAATAAAAAAAACCTAACGCTTTTTTACGATGGATTAAGCTCCTCGTGCACCCTTATGAACTGGCGCAAAGTACGATTCACGGTGCGTTATACTTCTATGGTACATCTAAAGGTTGTGCGAACGTGAAATAAAACGTGTCTCGGATTCTCGTAAATAGCCAAAGTGCCAACAATCCAAACATTGACGACGTTTTCTTTTGCTTCCTTCCAGTTCCTCTTCGACAACCAAAAAGATGAATTATTGCAGGAAGAAAAAAACGAACATTCGCCTCGAAATATCGAAATAATAACGCGTGTGAAATACAAAAAAGTATCAAACTCGCTAACTTCTAAAATTTATATCATAGTACCCTTCCTTTCACGTAGTACAAAATAACATATACGCTTATATTCAAAAATGAACAAATGGTGGTGGCCCAACAGGGAAGAAAGAAAAAGAAAAACAAAATTTTCAACAAAACGCCCAAAAATCACACGAATTGGTTGGAACGAAGAACGAGACACTACTGTGTCAGAGACGAAATAGGAAAATCTCAGTGAGGTTGAGGGTAGTTATGTTCTACGGATGCAAGCGAAAGGGGAGAAAAGGCAGGGTGACGAATACCGTATGCGATTTGGAGAAATAATGGAGGGTCGGAGTTTTAGCGTTATGCGGTGGGGCGAAGGGGCAAAGGGGCCAACGAGAATCTATTACGATTAATGTTATATCCACGTATATATGTATATTCATATACATATACAGGGTGAATTTCATCAGATGTAACAGACTTTGTTCAAAGGTAGATGGGATCATTACAAACAAAAATTGCAAATATACATTAGGGATATTTTTAATAGTTTACGAGATATCAATGTTTAAAGTTGGTCCAATCAGAACGCCGCAAGAAGCGTTGGAGCCGCCCACTCCCGCCCTAGCCGTAGAGATAGCACAGTTTAGGGCGTTATATTTGGGGTTGCAAAATTCAGAACAGTCAATTTTATTTATTATATTATTACGCAGTCATTTTTATTTCTCGGGCATTGGCTGCTAGTGCGGGGAGTGGGCGGTTCCAACGCTTTTCGACGCCTTCGGCAAAATTCAGAGCATAATCAAGCTTGATGGTGAATCTCAGGTTGAAAATTGAAATTATCATTACTTACTATCAGGGAGTTAGCTTGTATCTAACAAAACTACGAAGATAAATACAAAAATACATTATATTAGGTACTACTAAACATTTTGTAGACTTACTAAATATTCTACTCACTTTTGTAGTACGACTGAGTTTATGGTCGTACTAGTAATATTTGTGATTAGTTTCTGTAGAATTGCAAAGTATTTAATTGAAATTGAACGGTACTATTTTGTCGAACTCAGTCCATCAAAAATTACAAACATTGAGGCCAAAATACAAAAATAAATAAATAAATAAAAAATAAAAAAATCAATTTTCAAGGTCAAGGATATCTCCGGGACTTTTTTTCGTATTCGATGCATCAAATTACGTAGGAAAACAGCCTCAAATCGTTAGACGAGATTGGTTTAACACAAGCCATTACGTCCCAGACGGGTCTGGTCGAAATATCGACCACTAGTTTGCTCGGTCACGCCACGTGAAAAATTCATTGATATTATGCACTAATTTCATGTAAAACAAAAGATCGATTTCGAGGTAAAAACGCCCGTCCTTAAAAGGCTAAGGAACGATCGGTTCGGGTTTAAGAACGAGCTCGTCCTAGTTAAACGCTGGAACGTAAGCTCGTTCGTATTTTACCCTTCGCGTAAGTCGCAAGCTCGTAAATATTTTGCGTATATCTATCGGGACAATAAGTAAAAATTAATGACACTTCGAACCAACGATCGAAACAAAAATAAATTGTGGTCAAGTGAAATATGCCGAGTACGTGACCACACGAGCTTGCGATTCGACGTATCTTGCAGTAGTAGTAACGGCCCACCATTCCCCGCCAGCTATATTTCTATGAATCGTGGTCGCAGCCGCGGGAGGTATAGCTGAGAAGGTTACGAGCAAACGTGCTCGCTCTAATAAAACTATTCGCCCGCACAGATAGAGAGAGAGAGAATGGCTGAATTTCTCGTTGTCCATGGTTCCCGACCGTAGAGGAAGGAGAAAAAAAAGAAATAGCTTTCTCTCCTTCTTGCTCCTGTTTTCTTTAGTTTCTACTTCTCAAGGCAAAGCTATGGGTATATAAATGTCATGGGGGCTGTTTTCCTTGGACCTCGGGCAAGGCGTTTCGACCCCATATAGATTCAATCACGACGGGGGAGGTGGAGGGAGAAGCCCTTACCAACCTCCCTCGTTCCACCACCGGAGGTAGATGGGCGAGCCGAGGCCAACAGTCCTACTACCGACCCATACTTGCTCGAAAGAGAAACTCGCGTCGCGAATACCAAACAGATCGTACATTTTCCCCGATGGGGGGAAAAAGGAACACCGGTAGCAAGCGGTTTACGGTAACGTTAGCACACCTCGATTCTCAAAGACCACGGGATTCTCGTCTCCCTCCAGGATAGGATCCTGATCGTGCCGAGAATCGAAAGAACGACCAGCCTTTGGGCAGCGAGATTAAACGTCGAGGAGGTGGGAGGCGGATAGTAATGAGCGATTGAGGTATAAGGGTAGTTTAGACAATAGGACCTTCGTAACGTAAACGAGCATCACCCAAACACGAAGAAGGCATCATCTTGGATAACTTTTTCGTGGAGTTAAATATCAAGTATACGAAATTTCCGAGAATAAGCCTTCGTTACCGACGTTGCCGTCAGAAGCGCCCCCTAGCGGTAGCGTTTTGAACTCCAGTAGAAACGCTATTATCGTCATAACTAACGCGGACAAAGCGGATTACCCATGTTCCAAGACGGCCTCGACCCTCTCTCGGATCGAAATGGGAGAGTAGCGTCGTCGACATTTCACCCAAGTCGATGAAATATGGAAAATGTAATATTTCTAAGTCACCGTTGAAAATTCACGCCCTCGAAATATTCTCGTAACTCTCGACAATTTTTCGTTCCACTCCTCGTACAAGCTCCTTTCGACGTCCGATTCAAGGGTATAAAATTCCCGTTCGGGCCACAATCGCTCGCCCCCCGTTTCTCCCTCGACTATTACGTCCACATATTGAATACGGGATGCCATAAGTTAGAAGCGATAATACAATATGCTGACGTGGCTCCCTCCCCCCTCCCTCTTTCGCTGTCGTTGAATTTGAGACTCCTTTTCGCAGCGTATGGGCGAGAGGATGTCGTAGAATTCTCTATTAAATCCGGATTTGGCAGCACTCGATCAAGACCATTCTAGATGTCGATACTCTTATGGTTCTTTCCATCGCACTCTATTGGAATATTTTATATTTAGGTGCTCGAACAATAGCGGTAGCGAAGAAAGGATGGCAACTCCACGAATTCATAAATAACGATTAATCGCTGATTCCTTGATCGATTTTTATTGAGGATTCGCATCCCATATCGTAATGTTATGTTGCGAAAGTGTTAGAAGAATGGCCGGAGTCTACTTGATATCGAATACTCTCTCGTCTAGCGAATCATCGTGAACGATGCCTCCAGAAATATGCTCCATTCCCATTTGGCAGGGTCTCGTATTACGATGGATATCTTATGTCATACGATAATGAATATTGCACGAAGCGAGGGTTTGTGTTTGGAGAGGAGTATCTCACTTTCGTAGTATCCGTTCCACGAACTTCGTCACGCACAAGGTCCTTCAACCCTCCGAAATATTTCCATCTTCGTTTGCCCCTCTACCACCGAACAGTTCTTGATTCGCTCCTCCTCGCGGTAATTTTGGATGGAAAATTCGAGGGCACAGATCTTACGGTCGTAAACCAGGGAATGGTGGAGAACGAAGGCTGAGATAGAACGCGACAACCGAGGACTCGATGGAGGCAGGGAAAGGACGATGATGATGATAGCGGTGGTTGGCCCCCGAGGCTGTTCGACGCACAGGTATAATATAACCGGTATATCTATCCGAAACGGGAGATGAGAAAGGTGTAATAAGGGGCGAAACGTTTAGCTTATCGCTGTCGACTATCTAGTTGAGGCATACGCCGCATCGTGGCGCCACCATCGTCGCGCGAACGTTCACGATAGGGTGAAAAGCCATGTGGCAGAGGGCGCGGTGATCGGTGATGATCTAACGATCGAAACAAAATCTTAAAGCCTAAAGTCTCCTTGAGCAAAGTGGTCGGGAAAAAAAGTGTCAGGTTTACCCTCGAAGTCTCCTACTAATCTCCTGACTCCTCGAGGTACTTTTTTTCTGAATTTCTCCGTGGAACTTTTGATGTCCTATGGTTAGTACAAGGGCGGTCAGGAGGTTAACCCTAGTATTAAGATTTTGCTGCATCAAACGCGCTTTTCAGATTGCAAATTAAAGACAAGAAAATGTTTCTTGTAAGAAATAAACGTTGCAGTTTGGGTGGTTGGATAGAGAGCCTCTTGCGGCCAACGAAGGAAGCTTTGATTAGATCGATGAATTTGATCAACCAGTACAAAATCAAAATCTAGACATCCTCTGTACGTTGCACGACGGGTGCCATTTGAATATCCCTCGTAGATGATTCGGGAACGATGATGAGCCTCATTGGTCGTTGATCTCCGCTACCCTGCTTTTCCTAGCAGGCAGCGGTTATCGGACGAAGCCGGAGGCTGGATGTCGAGCGGGAAAAGCACCTAAATCAGAGCGGTATAGCCTGCGGCTGGTTAAATTTAAACTAAAATATTATCAGCCCCCACGGGCAACGAATCTCCCTCTCTCTCCACCAAACTCCAGTACGAATCCCAACACCGAAATCCCAGCGTATATAGCTTCGCGGGACGAAGTGCAGGCTGGACCAGAGATAAGGTCGTGGGACTATTACTGGTCACCCTCTTTCCTCCATCCACCTCTCTCTCTCTCTCTCTCTCTCTCTCTCTCTCTCTCTGGGCTTCCCACAGAGTTATGTCCTGTGCCAACAGAGGGCGACGTTTAACCGAGGCTTTTCGCCCAGATCGTTATCGAAATCACCGAGCGAGAATCAACACAAGCCCTGCAGAACTGCGGGACAGCAAGAAAAAAGTAATAACGGAGAATCCGAGTCTACAAGAACGGTATGGTAACGGTAATTCCGCTAATTCGCGGACCGCGGTCTCGGTTTAGTTTCGTCTCTTTGTTCATACGTTGCTGTACTTTTTAGAAACTTTGCCAACAGTAACGTCTGAATTGTGAATTATTATTTTATAAAGAAATACGACTGTAGCATGTGCGATCAAACAGATTAGGTGTATCGGAGTTTATATCAAACGCCTTCATTTTTTGGAACTTGGTTTTTGCAATCAGATTTCATTCTTAATATCGTCTTTTCCAAACAAAATTAACGGAGATCTTCGAGTTTTATACTGTTGTAATCCTGTTCCATTAAGGACCTTCCGAACACGGCACTGATCAGCCTATTTCAAAAGTTCGCCTATTTTTTTGAGAATTTTCAATCTTTTCTATCACTCGAAGCTGTCTTCCATTCTCAGGTTTCGTCTTTATGTCGATTCTCACCGAATGGAAGATGAAGAGGAGTGGCCCATAAAATGCAACGGACAATTAATTTGGGGGATGTTTCGCGTAGGATCGTAAAAACATTGCCCTTTTATTTCTCGCTCGTTCGGACTTCGATCCAGTTTCATTGCTGAATTCTGTTCTTCATCTTCGTTCGACTCACCTCTCTTTCGTACGCTGCCCTCGGGCCAATCGAACGATTGCAACACGCTATAATTCACCGTATACCAAATATACATATATACACACAAGCAATAACGCAATTGCGCTAAGTAGAACCGGTCGCGTGTGTATCCGTTACGAGATACCCCAAAAGCTTCTCTACTTAACCGGTTGTAAATCGTGGTACGTGTAATCAAGGAACAAAGAAACGATGCATGCTTCTTTTATGATCCGGCTATGTTCCCTTCGCTTTCGAGAAATCTTACTCTTCGTCGCCCTCTAGTGACAAGAACGGGAACTAAGGAAATTGCAACCTCTTGGAATTCGTGTCTTGCAAACATGGAGCCTAGACAGAAGGAGACCAGATTCCATTGACAAAATGCTGAAATTATGAGACAGAAACGGTGGAGAGTAAAACTTTCGTTTTCAGCCGGGGGTGGCGCTGAATACGAAAGTGCTATCTTTCACTGTTTTTGTACCATTTCAGGTAACTCATAGTGTGGCCTCCTCCTGTCTAGGCTCCATGTTTGCGAATTAGCGATTGGAATTTATTCACAAAAGTTGGAACATTTTTCTTTTGGTTTTTCGTTCTGCTTTTTTTACTTCGAAAGATGCCTAAGCCCTGATGGTAAAACAGAACGAACATTTTGTCGATATCTTTAGAGTACAATCATCGCTCTCGAATAAAGCCAGCGAGTAAAATTGAAATTACAAGTCTAATTCGAAAGGGACGATCGATATGTTTTCTTTTTTTTTAATACGACTTTTTATAGTTCGTTCTATAAGTTTGACGAGCCATCTCTCAGTGATACTTCATGGTACGCCAATCTCGCAGATCTTTCGTCGCGTGCTCGATGGAAGAAGAAGAGGCGGAGGCGGGACGTGTTATCGGGCGAACAGCGAGGAAATTTCCCGCGGTGGTCTGAAATTTAGAGTTTGCCTCGAATCACGTAGCCTCCTATCCTACGTCGTCCTTGCTCAATTTCCGTCTGTTGAGGGGCTCGAAACATTTCTTCAACGCTTCGTCCGTCGTCTCGACCCATCCCCGAAATCCCTTAAATTTCCGATAAGATCACAACTTGTCCCCGAGTTTCCTGCTTATTTTGGCAAAAGCTTCGTGCAATACCGCGGGATAGAGGGAGGAGGGCTTCGTCACTTTCTATCAACGATCCTTTCCAACCGCAGAGAGCTCTCGACAACGAACCAGCTTCTATGGAAGTGGACGAGATTTCGAATCAAAACGATTCGTTCTTCCCTTCGATCGAGGCAAAATAATGGAAAAAAAAATACGTTAAACGTTATTAATAACATTTTATTATCAGCTCAATGTTGACTTTATCACAGGGGTTCACCAATATGCTTTTAATCACGCGAGTCTATCTCTAAGTTATAGCAATAAAGTAGAAGTACGAGAGGCTGTGCCACAGATTTTGGTATTGTCATACGTTCACCTAAAACGATCCTCTACCCTCCACCCTCTTATCGCATCGCCCTACTCGTCGTTTCGTCTCCCTCTCCAATGGCGCGAACCAAGAGAAACTACGAGACTGAACATTTTACGATTATCCTCGCATCTCCTCGTCTCATAAGCTCATGAGCTTCATACCGACGAGAGAGACGAAAATCCGAATTTAATTTCGACTCGGCGGTTCTGTGTTTAACGTTCCAACTATTTTGGGGGATGTTCCATCGATGGCTAATGGCGCTACGATCGATCGTTCCTCAATATTTCACTCGGAATTGACATATGATAAAGCACAATAAAAAATATTTGTAGCATTCGTCGTTTTGCAGTTTATGTATTCGTGTTTTGGGAACATATAAACAAAGGTTTAAATGGAAATAATGAAAATTGAAGAAGGTATGAGCATTATTGAAAGTCTTCCAGTTATTGGAAACAAACTTTAAAACTATATTCTTAATTAATAACAATGTTTTTCTTGTTCGTATCTGTAAAGAAAGAGAGAATAAAGCAATTTTCATTCAAAGATACAAATTTTGTTTAAATAGTAAAAAAAAATAATTGTTTAAACAATAATGATAGAAAAGAAATAGAGAGTTATATATCGAATATTCGTACTAAATTTGAAGACAATTGGTTGGATAGAGCTGGAGATAGTATGTCGAATCGGTCGAAAAAAGTAATTCCGAGAAAAACACGTTTAAAGTTTTGAGCTAAAACGATGCGGTGTAAACGTCGCGTCAATTAAATATCCATAAACTCCGTAAATATTCGAAATTATTTAATTTCCTGTCAAGAATATATTATCAAAGGTCTAAACTTTAATAATTTGAAGAAAAAAAGGTCAATCTTCTCAAAGTTCTAGAGTAAACTACTGCGCTTATGTTAGTACAAATGACGACCGTCGATTTATCGTAGAGGGCGCTGGTGGTACATTTTCCGAATTAACGATAAGAGGCTTTCTATCGCATTTTTTCTCTAGGTTTTTCTTCCGTGCCGACTAAGTCCTCGGTAATGGGTAAGTCATGCGCGCTCTTAGCGGCGCCTATCGGATTGACTTCCCGCTGCACGAGCCAGTACCCACCGCCGAGCAGACGGCAACCCGTCATGCTTCGATGCAACTCGAACTCTCATGTACGCAGGCGTTATTAGTTTATCTCCGTTCGAGTTATTACTTCGGCAGCGCCTGAGCGTGGCAACTGAAAATACACAGCCGCGAGGAAGTTTGCATTGGACGTTTCAAATTCCATCTCAGGGTGAGACACGACGCCAAGTTCTCGACCTGGAAATTGAAGAGGGTAGTTCGGGCTTAAGTAGGTTGCTCCTCTTAATTGCTATGAAATTAGGAAAAGTGCGGGAGAGCTCGTTAACGTTCACGACAAGCTCGAAAGTTTCCTTTGCACCCACTTGACGTTTTCTGACATCATTAAGGTTTTTTTATACTCGTTTATTCCGCCGTTCATCTTGCCGAGTCTACAAATTGTATCGGAAGTAAGTGAGAAACGTTGATTTGAATAAACGGTTTAGGCTCATCTCCGCTATGTTACCGGGGGAGGTCTAGTTGAAATTTACAAAAAATCGATTTTTTTCATTTTCTAAAAGTACAATATCTTACGAGTATTTTCCGACTAATTGCATTTAAATCGGACCATTATTCGCCGAAATACATAATTTTGAAGGAAGCCGTGTTAGACCGATACAAAGTAAGTAGGTAAAACTTTAAACTCGTTTTTCTCGAAAACATGTTTTCGAAGTCGGTGATCACTGTAACTCGAGAACGGGTTTACCGATCGGATTGAAATTTATATCACTTCTTCTATCTATAGTTGTCCTCCGGATGACCGAAGGATTTTTTTTTGGACAATTATTTTTTTTTATAGTCAAAAATGTAAGTGAAATTTTGGTCAAAACAACATTTTTGACTTTCAACGTCCGCCGTTTTGTGAAAAATGGAAATTTTTCAAAACCCTTCGTTCAACCGGAGCATTATATCATTAACTAAAGATACCCCCCTGTTTTGTTGGTTTTAGATAATCCGTTGCAGCGCGGGAATGATCACCGCAAAATCTGTTTTTTTTTGCAGCGTCTTCGGCCGTTGATATATAACGGCTTATTTTTTAATATATTTCTTTCAAAAAATTATAATGTTTACACTAAATACATATCTTTTATATGGAAGAACTTTTGCTATCAATTATTTTATCGTTTGGCCAAAAAAAAAATCGGAAAAAGGCCTTTTTTTACCTTTCCAACTAAACCTCACTCCTTAAAATATTATGAGGAGGGACTATGTTAAAAGTTGTTTCTTTCAAAACCAACTTTCAATCCTAATCGTACATTTCTTCGTGTAACAATATTTTATTTCCGAACTTTGTTTTTATTCTTCACTTTTTGATTACCCTGCCAATCATAATCGCATTATAAAAGCAGATATTGATTTTACCTAATGAAAACCTAATCTGCCATTTGATTCATTGACTCTGCCGTTGACTCGTACGAAAGTTTAAACTCCACTTTGTACTGAACTATAGACACGAGTGTACAAATCCAGCGATCTACTCGATGGTTTTGAAAATACAATAGGTCGATCAAATTTTTATTGCAGTGGGAGATTTTTTCAAATCGACTGTAAGAGAGCTTCGCGACGAAACCAACAGCTGTTCCACCAGGCTTCTCGTATCTCTTATTTACGAGTCACCTTTCACCGTACCCCATTTGCCCATAAGTTTTTTGAGGGGAGAATGCAGAGCGTAGCGATTTTTATACGCTGCCTCGACGTTCGACAGATTTTCGCTGACGATATATCTCGCACTGAGACTCCCTTCTCCATGAAATTTGAACGAGTATCGAAGAATTATGGGACTATGGACCACTTTTTCTTTCGAACGACAAATTTTATTTATTTTCATGCTAAGAAGAAAAAAAAGTCCCCAAAAATTAACATGGTTGGCTATTTTAAGACTCTTCTCCCAAACAGGGAACAAAAATTCACACGAACAATATTTGCTGCGGTGATCGATTGGCTGGTTGATAAAATTACAAAAATGGAACAAAGGAATAAATGATATAAACATATAAAAAAATAATAATAACATTTTAATTGCGATTGATAAGAGAGAATTCACGATTTATTATTATATCGTTCTGCGAACCCAACGATTTCCTCGATTATCCAAATTTATACAAACGCTTTCGCAAAGAGGGACGAGTTGAAGAATATTTTTAAAAATCTAAAATCTGACTGCGTCGTTTCTCCCGGAATCTTTTCTTTTATATTCACCCTAAGGGAGAAGAAGTTTCTTAGAGTTTACGGGACATTTTTTATGCATTCGTAACATTATATGACTCGAGGGGAAGGAGGAGGTGAGGAGGAGGCTTGGGGATAGACGATGACATCCCCACCAATCCTCGAGCCACGTATCTCGTTACGTATCCCCGTACTTTTGGGAGATTCTAAAAAAAAACTGCTCTAAAGCCTCGGTTACACTTTCGTTTAGGAGATTTCTTTTCGCAGGGAGATTCACGTACGACACTTTCGCGTCCTTTCTATCGTTTTTCCCAACCTCCCCGACCTCGTGCACACCGAGCAACCCCATTTAAGCGTTAAACGCTTGCGAAGCACAAAAGGTGCTCACTCACGTTCGACGATCTCTTCCTAGTTTACCTTAAGGAGTTTCGACATATTCGGAAACTCCGATCTGATCTTCTTTGCTTCAAATTAAGATTTCTTCAAAACTATTCAACATTTCTCGATGATTTTTGTTAGTTTTGTTCAGAAAGAATTTATTGATAATTTTGTGTAGGGTTTTTGAGGATATTTGAAATAGAACAATTTTGGGACTAGTTTGAAGGAGAAAAACATTGATTCAAAAAAATGTCTATTTTCAATGTACTTTTTCTCAGGAACCGTACGTCCGATTTTGACCATTTTTGTTGTGCGTGTGTATTAAAGTGTTATAAATAATGTGTCGAGCCATTTTTTTGATATTTTGTTTCAGAATTTTTTAACATCGTTTTGAAATTTTGTTAAAATTTTTGACCACGTTTTTTTACCTTCAAATATATTTTTCTCGGGTCTGAATCGTTTTTTCAAATAATGGCTCGATACATCCTCCGTTTGGATGTGCTGGTTATGTAAGAACAATATATGCCGATACGATAAGTAGATTTCGAGAAAAAGTTTCTGAAAAAGTTTGAATTTCTAATGAATTGAAACAATAACTTAAACAAATTAATTAACATACTTCTACTGCTGAGAATTTCAGGAAATTTGAACCACGTATCAAGAAAGACATGTACTTTCAGAAAAAAAAATAAAAATATGCATTTTTTGACGCTGCAATATGTCGAACCTCCGAAACATTCCAGTGTACAATTTTTGGATAATCGTTTTTTTGCATTATCCAAAAATATCCAAGACTTTCATAAATATGTTGTTAAATTTGTGTCCGGAAATTCACACGCTGAGTTCGTCACATTTATGTTTTAAAATGGCGAAAGATTTTTAACGAATAATTTTGAAGACAAACGTTTTAAATTTTGTCGCATCCAGTTCTTCGCGCCATTTCTCAAAGTTGTAAAAAAGCGTCCTTTCTTATTTGAAAACTTAACATTTTCTTTTGACGAAAAACAATGGAAAAAGGGCGCAACTTGAAACTTAGTTTTGAAATGGCCAACATTTGTTAATTTTCATTGACAAAAATCCTACGTATGCTTTATCTTTCAGACAGTTTTTTGAGAAATAGAACTTTTCACCATCAGGCGTTATTTTCTTAAACGTCATTTTGCACTCATCTAAAAAATTATATAACAAATCAAACTAAAACGCTAAAAAATATTTTTATGTACAGTTGACAAAACCTTATTTCTATCGCCAGCTTGAAGTTTACATTTAAAAACTCATTGTAGCAAGAATGGATTTCACGCGAGCGAAATCATAGTCGGAAACTACACTTGATAACAAAACGCGATCCGTATTTTCTTCGGCATTGAGCAACCGATCGCGTTAAAATTTTGACAACATCTAAAGAATTATGGCAAAAAGTGTCTAAACATTTTACTTTTCTAAAATGTTTGCCATAATTGTCTAAATACCCTCGAAACTTTAACGCTTGTCAGTGCCAAGGACGTAATTTTCGAATTGCTCGTCACCTGCAACCAAAATTCAAAATTTTTGAAAAAAAAGACTGTCATTCACATTGCGCCATAATTTTCTATATATTCCCCAAATTTTAACCCAATCGGCTGCTCAGTGTCCAAGAAAATGCGGTTCGCGTTTTCGAATCTTTCTTCGAATTAATTTCGTTCGATAGCAATTCGACCAGGAAGCACTCCCTTAAATAAATCTCTCGGCAGTTTTATTCCTCTCCGGGCTTTGGTCGATTGTTGTTGTTGTTGTTTTTTCTCTTCGGATTCCTGTAGAGCCAAGCGAAAGGGCACGAGTTTCTCCCCTTTCTGTCCATGTACGTTGCGCTCGTCGAGAACCCCGCGGGATTTTCTCACTCTCGTTTCGTTGTTTCCTCCGCGTTTAGAAATTCCATTATAAACCGAGAGATGAGGCGAGGTCCGGCACAGGCGTCGAGTACACGCAACGATTAATTAACAGAGGGACACACTTTCGGCGTTTCGTTACCAGAGCTCTCCCCATTTTCTCCCTTGACCGGTGGGAGGAGAATTTCGTGTTTTCGTAGTGGAATTTTAACCGTCGAAGCGAAGAACGGAATCCGCTTGGATTCCGATCGTAAACTTGTCGTTAATTCGTGGATTCTCATATGGGCAATAAAACGTAAAATGAGGAGCTTTTTTTATTGGCCATCGAGACGAAAAAATGCGTGAATGGGATATTAAACGTGCGAAACAATTTCCAAAGTGAAATGCATTTCATTCGCCTCGACGTATGACCGCGCGAACCCTCGATTCAACGATATCGACGAAAAGATCTTTCGAGAAAACAAAAAAAAAAAAAACTATATTTACATAATGTTAAATCGCTGTCGAAATATTTTACGATATTAAATTTTCTAATCTCGGATTTATTTCTTCACTTCGAACGAATGATAAAAATAGTAATGTCAATGCAAAATAATAGCAATCGTAATGAGAAAGAAAATAATAAATAAGATTGAGATTTTGGAAAATAAAAAAGTCCCGAGGACAATGCGAAAATCGTGAGAAATCTGAAGATTCTCGGTTTCTCCCTCAGCGAGAGTCAGCAATTTAAAATTCGCAGATACCTTTCTTTTACCGACGGATTTTACCGAACAGTTGCTCACTGGTGACGCTAGAGGCGCTCTCTCACATACCATTCGTTTCTATCGGTATCAGCGACGTGGTTACTTTTCAGACAAAAATATACGTCGCTAATTTTTTAAGAATTTAATTATCTCCTTGGGGATGTGGTCAAGGCGAACAATCCATCAATATTAACCGATACTCCGGGCTGTAGATCTATCGTACGAAAATAGATTGATAGATTTTTCGTCGTTACATCAAATTTCAATGACAAACAACGGAGGTGTGATTCATTGTCGGATACGAGAAACCTAACCTCTGTTTTCTTAACACAAGGCCAGTCGGGTGTTAACAAAATGAATAAATTAACGAAAGTTGAAA
Organism: Netelia fuscicornis; assembly: GCA_946811545.1. Taxonomy (NCBI): domain Eukaryota; kingdom Metazoa; phylum Arthropoda; class Insecta; order Hymenoptera; family Ichneumonidae; genus Netelia; species Netelia fuscicornis. The sequence continues at coordinate 13,343,230 of OX328014.1, read as the reverse complement.
CGTAATAATCATAAAAACTTTTCATTCCGAGCTATAAATCTATCAAGGTGACAGAAGTTGGGAAATAAGGGAAAGAAGGGTTTTTAAAATGAAGAAGGTAAATCAAGGTCGCGGACAGGGACCCTCGTCGCACACTTCTTCTTCTCTTTCCTCGGCTTATTCGCTTCCGTCTCCCGACGCATGTTGTCGTCCTCTCTTCGAGTTTGCTATCTCTCTCTCTCTCTCTCTCTCTCTCTCTCTCTCTCTCTCTCTCTCTCTCTCTCTCTCTCTCTCTCTCTCTCTCTAACCGAGAGTACAAACCAAGATATGATTTACTATTTCTGACAAGATTAATAATTTCCACTGGCGTCGTCGTAGCCGCCGGTGCTGCCGTCTGTTGGTAGCAGATGTCGAGACATTTTCGCGGACCCTCCGGGCTTGTGATTCTTACTTGTGCCAAGAGAAATGTCGCTTATTGCCCATTTGCACTTGTTCACTCTCTTCCTCTCGATAATTTAATCGGCTGTTCGAGCAGATTTGAAAAAATAGGAGGAAGTGTTCTGTTTATAGTACAACCGATTTCCTGTTAAGGAGGTTCGACCTATTCTGAAGTCCCTATCTGATCTTCTTTGCTTCAAATTAAGATTTCTTCAAAACTATTCAATATTTTTCGATGATTTTTTTTAGTTTTATTCAAAAAGACTTTAATGATAATTCTGTGTAAGGTTTTAGAGGATAATCGAAATAGAAAAATTTTGGGACTAACTGAAAGTCGAAAAACATTGGTTCGAAAAATTGCCTGTCTTCAATGTACCTTTTCTCAGGAACCGTACGTTCGATTTTGACCATTTTTGCTGTGCGTGTATATTACAGTGTTATAAACAATGTGTCAAGCCATTTTTTCAATATTTTGTTTCACAATTTTTTGACATCGTTTTGATATTTTGTTAAAATTGTTGACGTTTTTTTGCCTTCAAATAAATTTTTCTCGGTTCTGGATTGTTTTTTCAAAAAAATGACTCGACACATCCTTCGTTTTGATATAACAATACTTAACAACCGGACAAACAACGATTTAGCAAAATGTATTGGAGTTATGATCCCGCCGTTGTCTTCCGACGTTCAATACCGAGCTGTCGCATTTTGTTTAATAGGAGGAGAGACGCGAGAGATATGGAGATCTAAGCATTTAAGGAGATCCACTTTATTCCCGGAAAGTTTCAAAGTGCCTTCCACGAAGATGTGCCGCATACCTCGTCACTTATGAACCAAGTATAATCGGATGATCACCTCTGCCACATTACTCAATAACGCATGAATCGATCCTGAAGGAGAAGGTTGGAAGTACCCTGTACCCAGCCTACTATTAGATCAGACAATCCTGAGAGAGCCTCTATCGTTCTTCGTCTATAGCTTCCTTTATGGGAACACGTTAACGACGTTACGAACGGCATGCTCTCGGCATTAGGGGAAATTAGCATACACCTCTTCTCATCTCTCATGGCGCTAGGTAGGATCCCGGGCATTAAGGGTGGTATAGAACACCTACGACAGAAGGCCGTTACATAGGCCATGAGTGAGCATGGCACACGTAGAGTACGGGAGGGGTTCTTGCCCGTTACAGAGGATTACTCGACGTACGTTAAGCCCAGGCTCCCCCGTGGCTCATCCGCAAACTCGGCTCGGTCCTTTCCCCATCCGCTTGCCTCGCTGGCACCCTCGATACTGGAGTCTCTCCTCCCCCCACCACCGCGACCGAACGCCGTCGATCTACCCCCTCCATAGGCCTGCGGTATTCAACGCGGTGTGAAGTATCGCACAGGCCTGCGACGTGTTCCATTCGCACCTAACATTCCGCCGCGAATACAGGCTTCCCAACCTAAAACAGAGAGCCGGCAACGGCGACCTCCTCGACGATGAGAAGAACGACGACGAGCCCTTTCCTTTCCTTGCGACTATCGCTCGCTTTAATTGATAGTAATGCGTCTGGAGCCGTTGCTCCCTTAATCCCGAGTTGTATTCCGCGTATGTACGACGCATAAGCTACAGAAATATCGTTCCTCGCCACCTTGGCAAACCTCCTAAGTTATCTATTTTCATGGAGCTTTATTAACAAAGCAAGGGCTTCGGTAACCAATTTCCCACGTATTTCAATGTTAGATTCTCCGCAGCTTTAACACACCACCTACTCTACTTTTATTCCAAGTCTTAGCTTAACGACGCTCTAGCGACCGTAAAATGAACGACTTTTGTCAATTTTTTAAAGACTCTTCAAATATTTTTAATTCCCTCGACAATTTTGTTTCAACAATCATCCATGAATATTAAACTACAAACCGATTGGTTTGACTTGACCAATTACCATTTAATTCTCGTGCAAGATTCGAGTCCTCAAAAATTTCAGCAAATTTTATTGTTTAATGTAAATTTATTTTTGTCATGTTTCAGGTGAGTACAAAAATAGAGAAATAACGGACTCGAAGCTAACAGCCGGAAGTCCAAAGACCGATCTTACCGCAAGTAGATAAATTTAGTCATATTTAAATATTAATCCTCGAAACGTCGATATGAACGTTATTAAAGTCGATTAATGCTCAAGCTCGGGAACTATCGTACTATATTTATCTCGGTCGGGTTTATCTCAGTTTCCCCTACGGCTTTTTCTTGCTTCCAGAACTCGGGGACACACCGTGTCGCACTGCCACCGGTGATATACCACTTCCGAAGCAATTCCAATCGCCCCGGACCTTCGAGTCCTTTTCTCTCTCTCTGTCTCCCTCGTACCTTTGCATAGGCATGTTCCCCTCCACCCCTTTTGCAGTCGTCCTCTCTCTCTCTCTCTCTCTCTTTTAGCTCTCGAGCACCGCGTGGCTCCCTCTACCCTCTCGCCTGTGCATTCACCCCAGCTATAATTCACGCGTACACCATCCGCGCGCGTCGGCCTCATATGCTACCAGAGGGCATGAGGGAGCACCAAACGAGTAACAACCGCGCTATTCGCTCGCGAGAGCCTAGCGCGAGACTAATTTCTGTGCAGCGTGCGATCAGGGCAAGTTCCTCTTTTGCCCGTTTCAATCTTTCCGTATGTTTCACACTTGTACAAAATTCGCCATTGCGTTGGGGCTAAAGGTTACTCGATCGGGAGTCTGAGACGATAATATTGAGAATATTGAAAGACATTTTTAATCTCTCGTGCAACTTTTAACGTTTTTCTTAAGGAGTGAAGTCTAGTTGGAAAGGTAAAAAAAGGCCTTTTTTCGATTTTTTTTGGCCAAACGATAAAATAATTGATAACAAAAGTTCTTCCGTATAAAAGATATATATTTAGTGTAAACATTGTAATTTTTTGAAAGAAATATATTTAAAAATAAGCCGTTATATATCAACGGTCGAAGACGCTGCAAAAAAAACAGATATTGCGGTGATCACTCCCGCGCTGCAACGGATTATCTTAAACCAACAAAATAGGGGGGTTATCTTCAGTTAATGATATAATGCTCTGGTTGAACGAAGGGTTTTGAAAAATTTCTATTTTTCACAAAATGGCGGACGTTGAAAATCAAAAATGTTGTTTTGACCAAAATTTCACTTACATTTTTGACTATAAAAAAAAATAATTGTCCAAAAAAAAATCCTTCGGTCATCCGGAGGACAACTATAGATAGAAGAAGTGATATAAATTTCGACCCGATCGGTAAAGCTGTTCTCGAGTTACAGTGATCACCGACTTCGAAAACATGCTTTCGAGAAAAACGAGTTTAATATTTTACCTACTTACTTTGGATAGCTCTAACACGGCTTCCTTCAAAGTTAAGTATTTCGGCGAATAATGGTCCGATTTAAATGCAATTAGTCGGAAAATACTCGTAAGATATTGTACTTTTAGAAAATGGAAAAAATCGATTTTTTGAAAATTTCAACTGGACCTCCCCCGTTAAAGTTTTATCTACTTATTTTGTATCGCTCTAACACGGCTTTCTTCAAAGTTAAGTATTTCGGCGAATAATGGTCCGATTTAAATGCAATTAGTCGGAAAATACTCGTAAGATATTGTACTTTCAGAAAATGAAAAAAATCTATTTTTTGACAATTTCAACTAGACCTCCCCCGTTAAACGCTTCGTCATTTCGAGTAGCATAAACAATAATTTCTACATAGTACTTTATAAATTATTATCCATTCGTTATCACAGACAGCGTACCTATATTTAGGCTGTGACAAAAATTCAACATCTTCGTTTCGACGTTCTTGTTTCAAAACTGATCCTTTCGGAAATGTCTGAAGGAACAGTGAGTGTAAAAAAAAGGTTTGAGAAACCTCGAGAGACGCTTGGGAAAAAGTGGTTAAGATCACGGGAGACGTCTCATTTGCAGAATAGCAGACAGATTCGTCGATACGAAGAACCGTGGGTCTCGCCTAATAATACGGCTGAGATTAGAACTATACGAAACGCCGAAAGCTTTGCAAATGCGCGGGTTGGGACGTCGTCTCAGTTTCTGCCGTTCGGATATTTCTCGTCTCAAACTACTCGAGATTGTTTTTACGCGAGACGTACGTACGCATGCGCGTGCGCGTATTTGCGCATGCGTATCGCATACACACACTAGCGGCTGCGCGCGCACTTATGCGCGCAGGCAAACGCTCAAGCGCGCCGTGAAAACAAAAACATCGAGTGTGAGTATCGCTCGAAGGCAATATGTGGGTTACAACAGCACAAACTCGACGCCGATAAACCGAAGAGGCCGAAACACAAATTGAGGGTTAGCGCATTTCACCTTTTCTCTCGGATCGTTCTTTCGGAACGTTCGAGAGACGCCTGGCACTGCCTGCTGCGTAATTCGGCATACCGAACAACGGCTCGCTGGAAATTTAAAAAAGGAGAATAAAAAATAAAAGAAAAAAAAGGAGAGATAAAGAAAATAAATAAACGAACCAAGGAAAGAAGCAGTTTGGACCGAGTTCTCGGAGCTTGTTCGAAGCGAGAAACTTCGAGGCCCCTCGAGGAACGGACTTGTCTCACATTACCTCTTGAAAACCGAAAACTCTACGTTCGAGCCACTACGCTTCGAGGCACTCATTCTTTCTCACTTACCTTCCTCCCGACCCCTGCGGAGAGCATCATCGAATGGGGAGAAGAGTGCAACGATGAATCGACGGAGCTGAGAGAGAGAGAGAGGGAGAGACGGGGTAGGAAAGTAATTTAAGGCCGTCTTCTATAGTAGTCTAGAATTTTGAAAAAATTGATTTTTTTGCATATTTTCAATGTTTAGTATTTCAAGAATATACACTCCAAAAGAAATTTGGAAATTTCAAATATTAATGGAGGTACAGCTGTAATTCCAGGGGATTACGATCGGTTCTGAAAGTCAAGCGTTCGCTCTCAGACGTGACGAACAGCGGATTCAACGCTCTGAACTCTGAACTTCTCATCATCAAAAAATATTAAAAGACTTGAATTTTGAAAAAGAAGGAGTATTTTGTGGACCAGGAATCGGCGATTAACGAAATGTAAGTATATGTAGCATTATATGACTTAGACTGCCGGAAACTGTACTCGAATCTTTAAACGCGTTTTTCTCGAAACTACTTTTTTTAGACAGCTGACATGATATCTCAAGTTGTAATGAATCGACTTACTTAAAACTTTTTGTGGACCTTCTCTATACACCCCTCTATCACCCCTATCAGATTTATCCCCAAATTTTGTTACTAATTATTTTAATAAAATCAACAAGCGTGAAAAAAACGGCAAAAAATGAACTTTTTTTTAAACAGTCGCCATTTTGCGATTTTTTTTGCCTGAGGTAGGGGCTATAATGACATTCTTACTAATTAAGAATCTATTTTCTCAGATGACCAGGAGGGTTGGAATCATACCAATCAGGAAACGCCGCTTTTTTCCACCCACAATTTACCAGCCTGCATCTACAAAAATTATGGATTTTTTTTTTCGCCAATTTTTTTATACAATGTCAAAGGATGAATAAATATGTGGTAAAAAGATAGATACGGAAATATTTTTTGTTTTTTTTTAATCGCATGTTGAAAAATCCCCAAATTTTGGCCCTCTAGACTAGAAGACGGCCTGCAGGAGGCGGTTCGACACATTGCAGCGTAACAAAATGCATTTTTTTCTGAAAGTACATGTTTTCCTTGATACGTGGTTCAAATTTCATAAAATTCTGAGCAGTGGAAGTATGTTAAATAATTTTTTTAAATTATCCTTTCAATTCATTAAAAATTCAAACTTTTTCAAAAAATCGTCTCTCCTGTTATGTTTTTTCACCTACAATGTACCTTTTCTCGAAATCTACTCATCGTATCAGCCTATTTTTTTTTTGACATAACCATTACATCCAAACGAAGGATGTGTCGACCCATTTTTTTCAAAAAACGGTTCAGTCCCGAGAAAAATACATTTGAAGGTAAAAAACATGGCAAACATTTTCTTAAGTTTCAAAACGACGTCGAAAAATACTGAAACAACATATCCAAAAAATGGCGCGATTCGCTTTTTATAACACTTTAATGAACCCACGAAAAAAAGAAATGGTAAAAATCGAACATACGATTGCTGATAAAAGGTAGAAAGTAGGTTTTTTTTCGAGCTTTCTGTGATCGTAAAACTTTTCTAATTTCAATATCCTCTAAAACTATATATATATATGATATTATCAATAAAATCCTTCTGAACAAAATAAAAGAAGAATCATTAAAAAATGTTGAATATTTTTGGAGAAATCGTAATTTCAATTAGATAAGGTAAGGTAGGTGCCCTCCGAAAATCCATTGAGGGGAATCGTTCCCATCCAGCGGATAGTGCCCAATCACGTCTCGAGAAATTCATGTAACAATAAGTAAGCGGCGGGGCGCATACACATTCGGAGATGTAGAAACGCGATAAGACAATGTTAAGGCACTGTAGGAGAAACCGTATATTTCAACGCTATATATTATAGTCGTTCTCGCGGTACCTACTTATGACTATCTCGAAAAAAAATCACACGCTACAACATTCCCAAATAATTATCCGTTTTGATCGTCCGATCGATACTCGTACGTTCCAAATTTCCAATAATTCTTCGGAACCTCTTTTGCAAGACTTTCGGAGGCGTCGTCGATAAATTTAATTCAATTCGTTCCAATCAACCATTTTATTGATTAAAAGACGCGATCGAAAAATCGAATCCTCGAAAAATCATTTTTTGTTTATTTAAACAATTGTTTTTGTCGAATATCGTAATATCGGGACAAGGAATAAAATTCAGAGGGGTGGATAAATGGGATTGGAAGCATCACAAAAAAACGAGACGAAATACAAGCTGATTTAACAACACATTTTACGTTTTGAGAAGGTGGGCCCTCGGGGCCTTACCTTGAGGCCCTCGTGCAAGCGGCAGGCTCTATTCTTTCTTCTCCGCATTTCTCTCTCTCTCTCTCTCTCTCTTTCTCTCCTTTTTCTTTTTCTAAATTGTAGACCGGAGCATTATACCTGGAAGGCGCCTTCTCGCGGTTTCCTGAGTTGTTTGGGCACTCGTGAAAAAAAAACGAAAAGAAACAACAACTGGTACGATGGGGAAAGGGCTTGATTGCCGAAATTACCTCGCATGAGACTGGGCAAATAAAATTGCTCGTTCAATAACGAGAATTGAAAAAAAAGTTTAGAATATTATTGCATCGTTTCCTTTTTTCTACGTCGTATTTTTGTTTTTAGTGATATATTCACTGGGAAATAATTTATTTGAGATAGAAATAGGTAATAAAAACTTACGATTACGAGATGAAATTGAAATTAAAAGTTTTATCAAAATTTAAATCAACTTTCCCTCGTTGATTTATTTTTGTAAATATAAAAATTAAATATTTATTTGAAAGGATGAAAATGGAAATCCTTGCTAACGATCGATTTATCTTAATTTTCTACTTCAATCACATTTTCCTAGTGACAAAATTAAGTCGAAATCACTTTTGAAAATGATAAATATTTATTTAATTTTTATAAGTAAGTTAAGTTTATTAAAAAATTCTCAATGAAAAACATCGATACTTGCAACTTGCTGTTAAAAATATTTTTTGAACGAGGAGCTTTCGAGAATGCAGTTTAGCAAGATTTAAGGACGAATTATCCGTTGGCGAAGGTATGTTTTCAGGCGTATTTTCTTTCGATACGCCGCTCGGAACTTTTCCTCTTCTTCGCATCGGCGTAGTAGTTAATTTCGATGCTAAACAGGTGAAACGATGATTATACCTTATTCCCGAACGAAATATTCCGTTTCCTTACACGCGGTATCTCATTTGCCGACGTTGAATTAATGGATATTCCATTAAAGTTTGACGAAGATGGTGAATACCACCTGACAGGAAATATTAATAAAAAGGATTTAAATAATAATGATAATAAATAATAAAAAAAATGATAATAATGATTTGTTATTATTTATTTATTTATTATTATTTTTATTTGTTTATTATTTAATTTATTTTTTATATGTCATTTTTTTATTTATTTCGACGATTCAAAATAAATTTGTATAAAATTACAATTCGATTTTTGGATTGTCGAAATTTCGTCAGTTTTAAATAAAAAAAAATCTTATCGCTTAAAAATATTTAATGTGGGTGACGTGTGTCAACCACGGGATAAATTTTAATCAAACGATGCTACAAAAGCAGCGAGGCTCGTGAAGAGCAGTAAGGTCGTCGACGGCTTGAGAATTTGCGCAATTACTTTTGACGCTACACGGTGTTCTTAACGGCGTTTTATTATGCTGTAATAAAATAAAACGGTCGTCTCTATAATTTGATGAAGAAATTCATCGAATTAGATAATATTTAGTTATACTTTTCCACGCCTGTTTTTTTTAATGGATGTTTCTTCGCAGATTTCTAGATTGGTATTCGAACGTTATTTAAAGTTGTGGAGTGAGAAGAACGCTTTAAGGAGATTCGACATATTGTAGCGTGAAAAAATGCATTTTTAATTTTTTTTTCTGAAAGTACATGTCTGTCTTGATACGTGGTTCAAATTTCATGAAATTCTGAGCAGTGGAAGTATGTTAAATAATTTTTTGAAGTTAGCGTTTCAGTTCATTAGAAATTCAAACGTTTTCATAAAAACGTGTCTCCTGAAAAGTTACCGTCTTGGCATATTTCTTTTTGACGTAACTAGTACATCCAAAGGAACGATGTATCGAGCCATTTTTTTGAAAAAACGATTCAGACCCGAGAAAAATATATTTGAAGATAAAAAAAAAGGTGGTCAAAATTTTTAACAAAATTTCAAAACGATGTCAAAAAATTCTGAAACAAAATATCGAAAAAATGTTTCGACACATTGTTTATAACACTTTAATATACCCGCAGAACAAAAATGGTAAAAATCGGGCGTACGGTTCCTGGGAAAAGGTAGATTGAAAATAGGCATTTTTTCGAACCAATGTTTTTCGACTTTCAACTGGTCCCAAAATGTTTCTATTTCGAATATTCTGAAAAACCTTACACAGAATTATCAATAAAGTCTTTTTGAATAAAACTAAAAAAAAAGTCATCGAAAAATGATGAATAGTTTTGAAGAAATGTCAATTTGAAGCAAAGAAGATCAGATCGACGCTTCCAAATATGTCGAACGTCCTTAACGACCGAAAAACCTCATTTTAACTATTTTTCGTCGGAGTTAAATGGAATTCATGCCATTTTCTATTAGAAAATACAATTGTAATAGCGAAATCGCTTATGACGATAATGAAGATAATCTTGAGTCGAAAACGCAAGTCTGGTTCAAATTCTCAAAAAAAAAAAACAATTGTACAACGTTCATTTTTTTTCTTCAAAATTTCAATCTCGATGCAATGCAGACACTCTAATATTATATTTGTTCGGTTCCAACAGCGAAAAAAAATGTCCTCGTACCGAGCAGTAGCGTAAATACTTTCTTAGTACTTCCCCTTAATTGCACAATTATTTCCCCGGTGATTGGTCGGGATAAAGTGTCGCTTAGTCTATTTTTGCCACGATTCTGAATTGACTAAGAAAAGTTTCGTGACAATCTGTTGCGCGGTTCCGGAGAAAATAAGAATCTCATTTTCGAAGTGGCTAAAGCGTCTAACCTCAAAAAACTGTTAACCCGTTTTACTTCCTGAGGACTTGATCGAAAGACACAAACAGCTGTGCGAACTCCCGGATATCTCGCGCTACCAGGAGCTAATCTTCCTTTTAAACCGAATTTAATCAAACCCCACTCCTTGCGATTAAACAAATCAAAGCTTCAATCCAACTCGCTCGATCGCGGTTTCGCCTTATCAATTTAGACCTGCGAGTCTACCCAAGTAATAAAAGTCTCGAGACATCTCATCGGCTCGGGATAACTCCGTGAAGTAAAGAAGAAATAGGTTAGAAACTTGTTGACGTTATGTTGACCTTGACCCTAATTCCAATACAAAGCCTTAAGTTAACATGTAATTTTTCCTAGCCGTCGAAGCAAAGCGCTTGCCAACCTTCTTTACCCTCAAATTTGTCATTCGAGGCTGACCTTATATACAGTAGCGGACAAAAGTTTAAGACGGAGAGGAAGAAAAAGAAATCGTTTCTTTTTTATGAAAAGAGATTTATGAAAAATTCGACGTCTTACATACAATATCCCGTCAGAACAAATTCGGTTGAATTTGGATTCGTCCGAAAATAGGACAGTTTGCCAATCCTCACTTGTCCAATGCCGATAAGCCTTAGCAAATTGCAGTCGTAATTTTTTATTCTTTTTAATCAACATCGGCTTCTTCTGTGTCTTTCGCGCTTTCAAATTGAATTCGTCTAATCGTCTTCGGACAGTTCTTACACTAATCTGTGCATTATTATTGCTGGATATTTCAGCTCTGATATCGACTGCTGAACGAAAACGATCTCTCTCGCTTAATCGATGAATCCGACGATCCATCGTTGGCGTCGTTTTCCGCGGTCTACCGCTTTTTGGTCGATCAAAATAGTCCCCAGTCTTTACAAACTTGTGCCACGTTTCCTTACAAGCAGTTTGTGATCGATCCATTTTAGTTGCAATTTAAGAAAATGTCCCATTTTGCTTCCGCATAGAGATACGATTAGTCTTCGTTCAGTTGACGACAAATTACGAGCTTTACCCATACTTTTTTCGTACGTAATTAAACTTAAGACACTGGATGATACACCACAAACTATTTACAGTATTAATATATCAAATTTTTGCGTGGATCGCCTATAGGTATCTTGTTCGAGAGATCGTCTTAAACTAATATCTGCTGTTTACAGATGGTCGGAAGAGAAAACCATTGTACAGTCTATATTGTTTACATTTGACGACCGAGACTTCGACATTATGAAAGTCAAACATAGACATGTATTGTAACAAACCAACAAGCCGAAGGAAACGTTAGTATTTATATGACAGATCTGTGAACCAAATTGTAATTCATCGTCTTAAACTTTTGTCCGCTACTGTCCATGCAAACAAATAAAAATTACAGAAGCTGAATCTTTTCCTCCGTAAATGCGGACGTTTGAAGGCAAATTTGTTAAAACATTTTATCCAAAAAATTATTTTCGTTCATATTATTTTAATTAACGTTGGTCGCACTGCGAAGCATTCTGGCACTGGTAGCACCGAGATTTCAGTTGGATACCATGTCGGTCCTAGAATCGCACACATTGAAGCGTGCAAGCAAGCCAGTCCGATGAGCGAGAGCTGTAATCGGGCCCCGCGGGATTCCTGTGGTTGCAGAATCTAATTGAGACAAAAAGGAAGTACCGAGCCGCGTTCACCGTGCCGTTGCCAGTTTGCACGAACGACTTAACGAACCTGCGACTAACGCAACTTTGCAACGCGTGTGAGATCCCGTAAGCGAAAAACTTTGGCTCAACTCGTCGTCATATGCACGCATTTAGCGAGATATTCACAAATCTTTCGTGCACGAACCAGGTAACTCTGGCTTCGATCATTATGATGCGTGGAACCGTGATGCAACGGAAAGAGTCTCATCTTTTTAATCTTGGATGCTACGCGAGGTTACCCTGCTGAAAATTTTCATAAAAATATTTTACAAAATTTGGCAAAATTTTGATAATAACTTCTGGCTGCAACATTTATCTAACCTTTGATAAATGGTCGCACGTTAGTCGATAAAATCGGAATAAACGTTCAATAAAAAGTCCGTTTGTAATTGAAGATTCTGCGTTATTTAAGAAAAAAATTAATTTATTTTCGTGCTACGAATGTTTTTAGAGAAAAAAATGTTTTTTTTTGGTGGTAGCCATTTCGCTTGATTTTTTGGGGTGAATATCGGTGTTTGGGGATCGAAGTGACGGAATTCGAGAGATGCAAATTCGACATAGGTGAGGCGTCCGGTAGATTCGTGAACACGAGGAATGTAGGTACAGTTTATGGGACCGGATTAGCAACACGGGCCATAAATTATAAGCAGCTTATAACTTCGGTGACTCGTTGAAAATTTGTGTTTGACGATTTATTTTCGAAACTAATTTTTTAACATCAATCGATGCGATATTTTAGAAACTGTTTGTATGATTAGCTTCAAATTTATTTACGATCGAAGATAGAAACGATTTGTCGCGAACGTCGAAAATAAAAATGAAGCCTTGACCATTTAAAATGACGTTTGAAGCGTCCGCTATTCGCGTGAAAAAAGGGATACGTCGAGTTTCCAAAATTTATATTTTTCTTTAACCCTTAATAGTAACCACGGGACCCAGCCTTTTTTGACCTGGAATACTGCTCACTAAAATTCATCAATTCGGTTTTGTGGCGCCATCTAACGATAGTTTGGATCTCCAAATTCAGTAACGAGAAGGTAAATTTTTAATCGGAACGTTAGTCGGATTTCCGTTTCATTCCTTCCTATACTATGTCTATTTCAAAATACATTGTTTCCAGATTATAAAACCATTTTTTGTCAATAATTACAAGAGTTACAGCAATTTTTTTTAAATAAAGTCATTTTTCACGAATTTTTTTTTTTTGCATAATTTTCGTTGCATATTTAAAATTTAATTTTTGATTTCTAACCAATATCCTTGTATCAAACAAGGTTCAAATTATACGTCACTATTTTTTTCATATCGCTCAATGCATTATTTCATTATTTATAACAATTTAAAAATGCCTAAGTCTCATGGACCCAGTATGACTAACATATAACGTGATTCTAGCTAAGTGTCACTAGTAACAATAAGGGTTAACATCGTCATTCGAAATTTTATAAACTTCCTTAAGTGGAATTCATTAATAGTCGAAAATTACGAATTTTATAGTTCTTAGTCATTCGATATGGATCTTAATAATTTATCAGACGTTTTCACATTTATCCAAATAACCGTGTAAAATGAATTTTCCCATAAGATTGCCACAATGAATCCAAAGTAGGCAGCCGATGCGTTTAAAAAATGTCAGCTCGCCACTCCAAAGTTCCAGTATTTCAAAATATTCTCCAAGTTCCAGTTTCGAGCGGAAAAAAATGGAATCTTTCTCCTTAACCTCCCTCCGGGCAAACCGTTAACTCTTCGTTCTCGCACATACGCGACGCAATCGTCGATCCCGAGGAACGTGCAAATTTTACAGCCGTGAATAAGTTCCAAGGTCAGTAATCATGCAGAGAGAAGTTTACCGCGAGCGACTCGGGGCAACATCATCTCCCCTGGCGGACGATCCAGGAAGTTATCGGCTACCGGTCTTGGAACGCGGTCGATAAGAGCAGGCCGGCTTCGTTCTTCTTCTCACCCGCCGCCAATTGCCGTTCGCGAGAAGCAGTCTCCGGGCAGTCTTACGGTAGGAAAATTGTAACGTGTCGCACGTGGCATTCCTGGTAGTGGACGTTATCGCTTTCTCTGGTACTTATTTATGTGTGCTGGTAACCTGCTAGGGAGTCCTGAGACTCTTCGGCTGGGATCGCTGAAAACGAACGCTGACAGAGAGTCGGATCCATTTTAGTTGACGACCATCATCTTCCGTATACCACACAACGCAACATGCCGGAAGTCCATCGGTCCCGGTATCGGAAAGCCTATCACCCGGGCACCTGGAAGAAGAGACAAGAAGACGCATTTGGATCCCCGAGTGTTGGATAATTGGAACCTCTAGAAAATTGGTGCGTCTCTCGTCTTCGAACTCTTCCAGAATAATGTTCACAAGTGCTCTTGATGACGACACGTGATCCATGTCTCCCGAAGTTTGGGGCAAGTCGTTCGAGGTTCGGCGTATTTAAAATTGGCGAGCCTGTGCGAGGTTGGATGCCCCCAATATCGCAGGACCTACCGTAGGTGGAAGAGGATGTAACACGAGCCTCGCACACATAGTTGGAGCACACATGAGGGGGACACCGCGTCGAAGATCTCGATCGTAAAAACGTAATTACCCATCTTCAAGACGCCTTGTGCGAGTCCGCGAGGCACATTCCGCGCGAGGGCTACCTGCGCACCGGCGGTCGAGCCCGCTGACGGGAAGACTCGGGACGAGGCCTGCGAGATCAATTGACCTGGAAGCCCAAGGGGCGACGATCCAGTCATGGATCGAGTTATTGAGGGAACTTATCGGAATCCTAGAACCGAGTGATGGCTGATGATGGATACCGAAGAGTTCGTTTCGGAATCCGAATAGTTCCAATCGGCCGCTGATGAACGTCAATATCAATTCTCATTTCCATGTTCGCCATGGATCGTTGGAGGCAATCTACTCCGAGTGCGGCTTATGTTTATCTTAATTTTCAATTATAACTGCATCATCTATTTGTCATCAGTAGCAATTTAAGTTTCGCCTCGTTTTTTCAATGCTCTGTCAATAACGAATCACTCAATATAGAAAAGTTATTCTCACCGGAGAATTATAAAATATTTTAAACTATCGGTCTGTCGAAAAGAATACAAGGTTACTACATTTCTCCTGGAACTTTGCGAGGATTTTATTTAATATTTCGTAATACATAATACTTTCATCCGCGATATGCGACAAAATATGATAAGCTTCATCATCATCTGGACACTACCGATACGAGCTATTGGTTTTAGGCGAAACGATGTACCGAACAGCTGGGATTGGTACTAAGAATAAATTCCCAACTTGCAGAAGAACCAACGGTTCCATTTAGTCATAAGAGAGTTCTTAGGTCGGAATTCAGGCTTATTCTCTATTAAGTCTATTTGGTCATTGGACCAAAAATGGAAAAAGTCTGAGGAAAGAGGAAGGGAAAAAGATGGTGGCACGGGTAGAACAAGGACGAGGAGGAAGCGAGTAGTGAAACTGTTCGTTAGTAAAGTCTTCGCGGTAGGAACGTCCGATGTTTATTGGACGAGATAGGCAGACCGGATCGTTCCTCTCCTTCTCTCCATTCTACGACGTAGTCGGCGTGCGTGCGAGCAAACTCCCGAGAGGCCGAATGAAGCACTAGCATCTTGGTGGAATGAAAAAGGAGACAGAGGAAGGAAGGAAGAAAAGTTGAGAGCGAGAAGACGTGGCTGTTGCTGTTGCTTCCAATGGCTCTTCGCGATGCCGGTGAAGAACTGTATTAGCCGCGCTATACCCAGAAGTGTCGGCATTTTCATAGTTCTGCCGTACTACAGTTCTCTTCCCGCGTTGGTTCTTCATCCGCTCCTACTCGCTTGGAAACACTCTCGAGAGATAGAAAACTTTTAGTTATTATCTGAATAACCGACACGTTGGAACGATGACTTCGTTCCATTCGTCTTTTTCACGACTCGCGCGTACACTCGCTGACAGTTGCAACTGCTGGTTCGACACCCCAGAATCCTTCCACACTACGACGGTGCTACTAAGTATTTCAATCGCTGGTCGTTCATTAAATATAGATCGGCTTACGTACCACAGTCGTCGATGATAGGAATCTTGGTGATCGGAAGGGATTGCCCTGGACAAGTTGCGAGTTAAATTATTGGAAAGTATTGGAAAAGTCTCGTTCGTTCAACACCGCTGATGTAGGTACATGTACAAGCCGAGAGGATTGGCAACAGGTCGGAAGCTTTCGTGGACGTAGCAGAAGCGAATATATGCCTGGCACGTCGCTCTTACGATCACGTAGTCCGAGCTCCATCAGGGTCCCATCAGGCCCAGGCCTGCAATCTGCATAATTCTCTTCTGAATCTCATTCTCTCTCGGTCTATCCTCTCTTTCGCATCGTTCGCTTCTCGCAGCCATCGCCTCGAGAAGTCCCGAGAAGTGCTCTTCGATGGACCCTACCCAGGCCCTCGGGCCATACGCTCGGTCTTCTTTTTTTCTTTCTTTTTCCCGTGTTTTCGTTATTATTCCCATCCCTCGAGGTCTTGGCAGCATTTTCATCCACGATGTAGGGACCGGAGTCTTACGAACCCAAGTAGCCCGAACTTTCCGAATTTCGAGCCTGCTACTTTCCATAGTAATTTTATTTTTTTCTTATTTCCAACGGAAGGTATTCCAAATGCAAATTATTTTTCTTCGTTGCTTATTACTATTTTTTATCTGAATATCTTGCATGCTAGTCTCTAGCCACGAGCCTTTTTCGATATAAAACTCTAAGTGTATGAGATCAATCGATCTTTATTGGTTATGTCAGTCGTGGAATTTATCTGTCATCAATAAAATTGGAAGTTTCAGGCAACAGAACTTCAAAGAAATTAGGGTTGCATAGAGTAGCCGAAACTACTCGAACAATACTTAAGTATACTCGTAATTTTGTTATGCTACTGGAAAACCAAGCAGTGCGATAGGACGGCCCGGGAGCTCGTGGAAGCAACAGCGTATCCCTATGCCATTTTGGTCCCGCGCGGACGCCATTTTGTATTGACTCTCGAGTTCCCGATCGCAGCAGACTCTTGTTATTATTAGCGATGGTAGGATCTTGCCTCGAACCACTTATGGTAAAAGAAATAATAATATCGACAGCCATATCGCATTTGCGTAGTGAAGAGAGTTACCCTCTCGAGTAGAAACTTCTGAGCCGAAGAGAGCGAAGACGAGACGCGCGAGGCTCGAATCAACAAAGCTGGCTGGCACGAGTGATGGTCATTTTTTAATCGACCAAAGAGAGAGATAGGACTCCAGCGAACATAAGATCATCGACGAAGAAGAGACGCTGAAGCGAGAAACAGGAAGCGGCAGGGAACAGGGTGAAGGGAGTAGGTGACGAAGAGAAGGCAAAATGTTCGAGTGCGCGAGAGAAACGTTCGTAGGAAGCTGCAAGAGCGTGTTTGCCAAGCCGTTAGCTCTCGTCTCCCTGGAGAATATCGTGTGAGTTTCGCTGGATATATATCTCGAAGGAGAGAAAGAGAGAAAGACGAAGGATGAAAAGCGACGGCGCGTCGAAGGTGCGTGAGCGTTCTAACCTCTCGAGATACGAGGCGAGCTCCCGCATCGACGACAAATATTTAAACAAGAGTTTTCAGTGGCTTTCAGCCGCCTCGTGCTTCTTCCACGCGTGTCCGCACTCCCCGAACAAATACCACGAAAATCACGAAAGGGTCCGTGGAATTTTGTGACCCTCGGTACTAATATGGTACGGAATATTGTAAAGACGCATAATGTCAGCGTTTTTGTCACGTGCTATAAACTACTCGCGCCGGCGCAAGAAGTGATCAGAATTCGACCGAAGTCTTCAACGGTTCCCATTTTAACTCGGCCCTCTCGTGGTCGCAGCCGTAACTAAGCGATCTCATTTTGTGAAGATATCAAGGCGCCCCTAGCGGAGATCTCGGTAACTACACAAATGCGAATGGAGCAATTACCTTCTTCCCTAGAGTCCGTCCGTTTTCATTTGTTCTTAAATACGTTTCGAGGTTGAAACAAGTTTCTTTGCTGTTTAGTTTCAAGTAATTGTCCCAGAATGTCGTAACGTATCTATTGAGGATAAGTTAATCGTCTTCTTATTGCTTATTTCTTGCGAACAAATACCACGAAAATCACGAAAGGGTCCGTGGAATTTTGTGACCCTCGGTACTAATATGGTACGGAATATTGTAAAGACGCATAATGGCGGCATTTTTGTCATGTGTTATTAACTACTCACGCCGGCTCAAGAAGCGATCAGAATTCGGCCGAAGTCTTCAATGGTTCCCATTTTAACTCGGCCCTCTCGTGGTCGCAGCGGTAACTAAGCGATCCCATTTTGTGAAGATATCAAGGCGCTCCTAGCGGAGATCTCGGTAACTACACAAATGCAAATGGAGCAATTACCTTCTTCCCTAGAGTCCGTCCGTTTTCATTTGTTCTTAAATACGTTTCGAGGTTGAAACAAGTTTCTTTACTGTTTAGTTTCAAGTCATTGTCCCAGAATGTTGTAACGTATCTATCGAGAATAAGTTAATCGTCTTTTTATTGCTTATTTCTCGCGAACGAACGCGTCGTCGCGAGGTTTTCTTTCATCCCACGATTCCAGTAAGCGTCGCCTCGAGGCGATAATCTCGATTCCAACGTGCGTTCACGACCCGAACATTACCGTCACGAACTACGTATATCGAGATCTGGAAAAGTTGATTGGAAAGCGGAACGTGGTACTTAGCGTTCGATTCCTCTTACTCCTTGTCGATTTCCTCTTATCGCAAGTATCGATCGAACTTCAATACGGAATCGAAACGTTCGATCGTTCAAACTCGAGGGAAGAAACGTCTCAAATAATTCTAGGAAACGTGACAAGATTATAAAAAATCCTATTGAACAATAAATTATCGTGGCTGGTCGAAATTGGAGTTGTCTTCTCGTCCGATTTCTTACGCGTCCATCGTTACCAGGACGAGACCCTTTTTCTTTCGTCTCGTTCGCCGATCTTTATGTCCATCGATTCAACATTCTAGTGCGAGAAATCACGCGAACCGAACCACGAGGATACACTTGGTAGGCATTCTCAACGTTATCCCCCTTTGAACACGCCCAGGAAGTTGTAATGAGTTTACTGTGGGAAAAAGTGGAGGTGGAGACTCCAGGAGAATTTTCCTCCATCGAGGGGCCTCCTCGTACCTCTCTTAACGCAAACCTAAGAAGAAAAAGAAAGTGGCTATTACGGGAGGGGGACCGGATCTACAAGAGGCTGACTAATGTTTCCATCGGAGAACAAAAAGCATCGTCATTCATCATTGCCCCTCCAGGACAAATCTCATAACGCAAACGTACAAGAGAAATAATTGTATGTAAAGAGATAAATACCGCTGTAAATAAATTACGGCTCGATAAATAGCAATTTAGAAAATGAAAAAAACACCGTCATGGAACTCTTAATGATCTTTTTATTCATACCAGGCAATATCTTTTTTATCGGAGAATACGAAATTTAATCGATCCTATCGAATAATAATTAATTTTGAACACCAACGGCATCGATCGAACTAATTTTAAAAGCGCTATAACCGTGTTTACGGTTGCGCTACTTAATAACGGTTTTACCCTAACCACACGACCGCGATTTTTTCAAAATTCCGTTCGCTGTATTTATCGATTACAGTGCGAATAATTCAAAAATATCTTCCAACACATTGAAGTTTTTATTCAACGGTATACGTGCATCCACATTCTTTACGCTCGGGCACACAACAAATATACCTACCACACGGAGAAAGGGTTACGTGGCCATTACTCGAACACGGTTCGAGACTCTCGTTTCAAGGCACTTCATCGTTGTAATATTTGCCATCGATTTCCACTGAAAACGATCGTACTTAGACCTTATCTCTGAAATTTTTCATAAAGAATTTCATACGTTATGAAAAAAACTGTTCACTAAAAAATAAAACGTCGGCCATGTTTTTATGAAAACGGGACTTAGGTTTAATCGAATTATTATAACAAACTGCTCGAATAGTTTTCTTATCTCAAATACTTCTTACGCTCATTCAATAAACTCCAAGAGTTTGATTCGAGAAACTGTTTTCCAAACACCCTTAAGTCCTGCTTCTTTCAATCAATCGATTAAGGAAGAATTTTCCCGTGGAGAATTTAGTCAATGGTTAAAAGTGTTCGATAGTTGAAAGCGCGAAGGCAAGTTTATAACTACTGTCGCATCTACTTTGGCACGAGTAGTCTTCGAAACGGACTGGGAAGGAAGTAGCCTTGGCACCGCGTGCCACCTGCCCCTTTGGCTCGCGGTAGGATTCCCCGGTCCTGCCTCCCTCTCTCCAAGTATCTCTCGAGCACGACTCGAGGTCCCCCCTCGTGAGGTCGGAGTTCGAGACCCCGAGTAAGGGAAGACCCGACTTTGCGATAAGACGCTTGAAGCGGGGCCCTACTTGGGCATTTATACTCCTCTTTGCTGTCCGCTTGACGAGTAAACATAGGCTCCTTCTTTCTTTAACGGCAGGAATGTCCTTGACGTCGAAAAGTCGTACAGTTAAATTCGCAGTTTTTCAAACAGTGTAAACAATGTAAACATAACGAAAACCTCCGAACGATGTCCATATCGTACGGGTGAGCAAGTTTTTATTACCAATACACGCCGATACATTCGCCGGGAATAAAAGACCGCGCGGTAACGCGAGAAGGTCGAATAAACAAACGAACGAATGGAAAAACGTGAGCCTCTCCAGGACGAAACAGCGAATATCAATATTTCTCTCGATCCGGATTACGGCCCGGAGCGCGTTCTGTGACCGTGCCGCGTTCGCACGAGGCCGTGAGCCTCCGGGCGTCCCCTCGTGCCCCCCGGCCTCAACACAACACACCGCTCGTATTAGAAACGAATATAAATATATCAAGTGGCTTGGCTGGCTAGCCGGTGATCCGTGTGCGAAGGGAAAAGGAAAGGCGAGAGTCATTCCGAGCACGGTGCCTCGCCACGAGTTAAGAAAGGGCGGGGGTACGCTCGGCACGGTGTGTGGGACGTGTGGTGAAAGACAGTGCGTGCTCGCTCGCATCGGCGATCCTCCATTACTGAACGACCGTTTTCACCGACGAATACCGCGTTAACTCATAAACAACGCAACGGAATCGATCGACTCTTTGTCCACGGTAATTCGGAGTGTCGATTGTGAACTCTGGCGAATTTTTTATGAAACGTAAAATCGCGCGCACGAAGATCGTTTCTTCGAGAATTTTTTACCGCGAAACCACGCTGCGGATCGGTTTCTAACTATGGGACCATCTCGCGAAACCTCTTGGGAGTTTGTGGAAAAAAATTCAATCTCCTGGTACGATCGCAAGATTGCGATACTGTCGGATTTGGAAAGAAGCGGCGTCCAGGGCATCCGGGAGTTCCTCGTGCCCGTGGTCGCTTTTACTTGCAACCGATCCCTCAAACGACACGGTAAGAGGGAAGTGCGGATTGGCGTTAACGCGCACCTGTGTGTCAGTGTCGTCGACAGCCTTTGCTCGCACATGTACCAAAACGCATAAACGTTCGGGTTTGTGATCGGGGCTTTATGGGCACGGCTCTTTCTCACTCCGGTTCGGCGCTAATGTTTCCATCGACGGTGTCCGTTGGAGAGAAGCAACGAGACGCCGCCGCTGCTGCCGCTGAGAGGGAGAAAGAGAGCAGGAAAGACACTTCCCTCGCTCACGGAGACTCCATAACCCCCACCTTCCACAGTTCCCAAGGAACGAACGAGGCACGCTGCTCAGTACTCGCGCGGCTTCAGGACGTCCCGTCCACGCCGATCTTGTCCTCGCGAATGAACGCAGCGTTGTTTCGTCTGGGAGACGAAGACGTTTTTATACCGCGCTACTGTTCCAAACGAGTTGATGACATCGATCGAGGATTTAATTGACAACAGAAAACAAGTGTTTCATGGAGAATTGTTAACGTCATTCGCGGTGTTTCGTGAATGTCTGCGTTTTCGTTCAGGATACGCGAAGAAGTCCAAAGAGCTCCGTTAAAGTACCACGAGCCACCGACTAATCGCGAGTGCGTCCAAACGACAAAGAACTAAATCGCGTTATATCGGCGGAAGGAAACTTTTCGCACGGAGATTTTCGTATCCGCGATTGGTATCGACGGGACAAAGAGGTGGGGGAGTCGAGGACGCGAAAAAGAAGAAGTGACGAGCGAGCGAGGAGTACGGAGAGGGAGAGCACGAGACACTCGCAGCAAACGACGGCGACTCGTCCACGAAGATATATACAGATATTTTTTTATTTTTTTTTGTTTTCTCCACGCTGACGGGATACGACGTGCATACGCGTGGCATAAATCTGTTATACTGCTCTGCGTGGCTGCCAGCCGCACACGGTCGTATAACCGTTTTGCGAGCGAAGCGATCGAGTCGAGAGAAGAAAGAGAGAGGGACGCTCGCGCATAGAGCGTTGTATATACGCCGTTTTCTTCCCTCGCGGCGTGTAGTGCGTGAAAGACGACAACCCGAGTCCGCGAAAAGGAAGAAAGCAACGCGAGGAAGGAGCCTCGATCGTTCGACAGGATCATCGGAACGTCCTTTTTCTCCAAGACTAAGAATAGAATTCCTCCAAGTTAACTCCCGAGCATCGTCCCACCACCACTCGGACTATCCGAAAGATCGCTTTAAATCGGATGAAACCTGATTCGGACGACGGCTGAGTCGTAAAGCATATCCGAGTGGCGCCCGGTATACCAAATGTTAACAGGCGAAACATGACTTAATCGCTCTTGGGCTAATCCCCCGGTTCTCCCCGAGCGCTTCGATTAAATCGTCTCCTCGTCCTGATATCGTTTAATGAAAACGTCGAGTGTCGAGTTTCGACGTTGTTTCAACGCGAGACCGAGGTCCATGCCAAAAGTGGACGGGGCAGTAAAATTGAAGCGATAAATCGAGCCGTGGAGCAAGGAAGAGACGCGGAGGGAGCAAATGGCTCGGGATTCGCGAGAAGCGATGGAGAATTGAAGTATCGTCTTTAATAACTGGCTCCATGTGATCCACGATAGGCCCGGGACACGTTCGCAACAAAAGGAGGAGCCCGGGAGAGAAAGAAGAGGAACGTTATCGTATGCCGAAGGAAACGACGACGAGTCCGACGAGAGTCTTTAAGGAGGCCCCTATTGCGAGGATACCAGCCACGAGAACGTATTAAAACGTTAATCTCCCAGTCCTCTGGCACTACCGGTTATACATACGGATCATGCGCCGTATCACTCCCCCCCTTTCTCCACCATCGTTGCATTTCCTCGGCTCGTGACTCTCGCGCGCGCGGGCGCGCGCGCGCGTTAGAAGTACGAGCCGTGGATGGCAACCCCGTGTCTTGGACTTTACCGCGCCACCGTGTCCTCCCCTTCTTCCCCACCACGAACGCGTGCCAATCTCGCTCGGTATTTCTCTATTTGTGCACCGGGAATGGGGCGAGCCAATAAGTACAGTGCGGAGGGGCCTTAATACCACGTACTTCGTGCTAGAGGTGGGGAGCGGGGCCCGTAGTCCTCCGTGTAGAATACGTGCAAGCAACGCTGGGCAATCATCTCCCGATGACTGGTATCGATACGAGGTGGACCAACCCGAGGCAGCGAACCGTGGAACAGACTCGCGGAGTCACGAAGTGTAGGACGAGGATCTACGCTAGATTATAGACTTGCCTGGCTCGCTTCTGCTACGCTTTTCGTTACGATCGAACGAAGCGGCTCTGCGCCTCGAGAAGATGAAGATGTGGATCACCGAGACAAGGATCTACATTGAGGGAGATCCGCCAAGTACTTAATTCACTGAGGATTGAAACCCCGGCAGAGAGCACTTTCGAAAAGTACTCCTCGCCAGCCGATGGAACGAATGTTTGTCCGAAGTTGGTCGACTTTTGCATTCTAAGGATCGTTTGTAGGATCACGCGCGCTCTATATTCGGGAAGAGTCGTAAGTTCTCCCGGTGACGAGCGTTCCGTTCCAATGGCTACAAGCCCATATCTTCCTCATTGGGTATCCTCGCTTCCAGTTTGAAGACAACGACAATAACAACGCGATGCGAAACGCGTTCGTTCTTAAAGGCGATTTCTCCACACGAAAACAAAACGCCGCAAATGGATAAGATCTCAGAGTCCCTCGGTTAGTTTCTTCCCCATAGGTATTGAGCCCCGTGAGAAGAAGACAGCTTCTTCGGGCGAGCGTCGAGCAATCCTGCGAGGATGCTGCTCGTTGAAACTTCGCGAGATACGGGAAAAAGAGGATTATCGACGGTCAGTAGCTCGATAATATGTCGAGTCTCGCTAGAAGAAGAAACACGGCGATCTTCGGATCGCGCAGATGGTGGCAGGGCGGTTGTTGGTCCACGCGAGCGGATCAAGAAGCGTATCTACGGAAGTTGTATGGGAGAAGAAACGCGGATGGTACGATACCGGGTATTCTCGGTATTGGTGCCGATACGACGGGAATCGGGGACTTTGGCAATCGGGAGAGAACCCCGGCTTGGGAATCGACGCCCCGTGACGTCGATGAGGTGAACCCGGCAGGCCACTATCTCGACGATTTTCTACGCGATCGCGGTGACGACGAGGTCGATCGCGACGATCACCAATCAAGAGACAAATGTACGATATTACCGCCGACGGTGCCGCGTCCAAGTCCCACCGAGAAGTGCGTCGAGTTTTTAACGGGTGCGCGATCCTGCGTTCACTTCGGTGACAACAGTGTACTTCTAGGTGACGGAGTCGTCGAATCTTCGTTGAATTGCCAACTGGAGATCACTGAGCATAATCTCGACAGGCTACTCCACTCCGGCTATCGAGATGCTGGCGCGTAAGTGCCCGATTTAAGATTTTTACGACCAATTATAATCGTCGTTCCGACTCGATTCACGAATCAAACGATGATTAGAGTATTTTTTCGTACGATTCTTTCTGCGTCTAGCTCGTTAAGATGTCGGAGGGCTATTAACAATCTTTGTTACTCGCTCGAGCACGGTAATAATGGTGCCCCGACTCTTCAATGGAGATTGTCGAACCCCTTTGCGAGGACTAGCTTGCGTTTCGAGGGGACAAAAATTATCGCGAGCGGAGAGATGCGTTTTTAGAGGTTTCGTTCGAAATCGACATTATTCTTTGTATTAAGAACTTCAATTATATTTGATCGGTTATCGATTATGAAAAATCATGATTTGAAAACAAAGCATCTTTATCGTAATCTCGATGAAAAATGTTTCGTAACGTGACTCGATCCTACCTAGTCTCCTTCTTAAGGGGGAAAACACATTAGGAAGCTCATTTTCACTGATTTTTTAGGATTTTTTATAGGTGGGAAGAATTAATTAGAATTCAATCAATTTTTGACATCATCTTACTCATATTTCAAACAACTTTTCTGAATTTTTTGGAATAATTTCAGCCAAGCATAATACAGTTACGCACTGATGTTCGCTGAAGATGGTAAATAGAGTTCTCCAATTTTGGGATGTGTAGTCATTTCAATTTTTATCTGAAATCAAAAAGGTTTTTATTTTACATTAATAACTTATTTTCTAAGAATATGAACCTCAATGCAGGTGAAAATAGTGAAAATTAAAAATTTGACAAGTGTTGGAAAAATTTACGTCAAATTTTACCATTTTTTTTCACTAATGATGCAAAAAAATACCCTTCATATCATGATATCTTATTAAAAGTTGGTTCATATATTTCGCAAATTCCTAAAGAATGAAACTGTTAATTTTCACAATGATCGGTCCATTAGTTTTCGAGTAACCCTTCCCGCAAATGTGAAAAAAGTCATTTCAAGAAAACTTACCTCCTGTGCGCTCGAGCCTTTGGCCTGCACCCGGTGAGCGCTCAGTTATATGTTGATAAAATCTAAACAAATACGAATTGCGCTGTGAAATTTTGACAGTATATTCTTGAATAGTTAAGCTAACAATTTATGCAATAAAAAAACGACTTTTTGAACCCCCCAATGTAGTTTCCCCCTTAAGAGGGGATTCCCGCAACACGTAGCCGCCCCTCGGGAACTAGATGTACTTTCTATTTCCACGAGCGCACGCGGGACCTTCGAATGTGGGCCGACGTGTACGCACAGCATTGTACCAAAACCGTTACCTCTCGCGATTTACTTCGATCGCGCCTTTCGGAATTCTTCCTTCCCCTACCTTTTACCAACGGATGCGATCTTTACGCCTCATACACCTTCGTTAAGGATACCCATTTCTGCATGTATTTACACGATTAACCGGTATTTTTAATGAAATTTTATTAACGCACCGTTGTTTTATTCTCCCGCGCGCTGTACTCCCCTTCGACGAATCAACTTCAACGGAAGCCTTATCTGTCTGTCTGCCGTTACTTGGGGAAGCGTTTCTTCACTTCTTTCAAACTGTTTAAAATTTCTCTCCTTGCGATGATTTAGATCTTAATTAATTAAAAAAAAATGTTTGTACCAACTTAATACCCGGAATTCATTTCGGATATTATCTTGATTTTATTAATATGATTGATAATAATTTAAACGTAAAGACGACATCACGAGTCAAAATCGTGAAATGATTTTTTGTCAGTATTAGCCAGTATTAAGATTATTAGCCGTATAAGACAGTATTAGGATTATTAGCCGTTTTTTTTATTCGGTATGTTTCATGACAAGTTTCAGGAAATACTTGTTTCCAAAACAAATCACTATATTTTGAGCTCGTATTGTGTCTGCTTTCGAGGGTCACTCTGGTCTGGTTACCGCGCGTTGACCCACACCGCTTTGGTCCGGATTTCGTCGGGCTAAGTGCCACGGGAAGGAGTTATTACGATTCATAGTATTCAATATTAATCGTACTGACCCATTAACAGCCAAGATCGTTGATTTTATAACAAATTTTGAATCTGAATGTATGTAACAAAGTAATAAAATGATAAAAGGTTTTTTTTATGGTTTTGCGGTGTGCTGGAACAGAATCCGGGCTCAAAAGTGATAATTATGGATGACGAAATTAAACATTATGGTTTTTGTATTAAAAAAAATGAAAAAAAAATCATTTTCTTTTCAATATTTATGATTTTTACACAAAATTATGCGATTTAATAGACATGCGCAAAATTATTGCAGTAGGAAAATTGTGTATTTACATGTATACGTTTGTTTCAATATGGCGCCTAGAATGTAAAAATCTTCTAAGAGTCTGCGTTTCTCACCATTAATTCTTGTAAGGTTTATGATAAGTTTAAGTGATAAATACAAAAATTCCCAACAATTCTAAATACGTTGTTCAATTTGCAAAATGGTGGATGCAATATGGAAGCCAAAAACAAACTACGATTCAGTTATTTCCCGGATTTTTAAAAGTATGTTCATTTCTTTGAAAATGTTATGATCATAAATCATATTCTTAATATCTAAATACATTTTTTTGTTAAACTTCAATAACTTGATGCACCGGCAGTTGAAGGAAATTACAGATTTTTGCACGTTTTATACCTCAAAAAAATTATAAACATTAAAAATCGTGAGTTTTTTTAAATTATTTTTTTGTACACAAACCACAATATGTAATTTCGTCGTTCAAATTTATGAATTCTCAACCCGAATTCTGTTTCAGTACGTCCAAAAACATAAAAAAAAACCTTACCTTTTATATACATATTTATTACTCTGTTACATACATTTATATCGTAATTGTATAATTTAGATCCAGAAATGTATATAACAAAGTAAAAAATGTATAAAAGGTAAGGTTTTTTCGATATAAATGTTTTTGGATCTAAATTGTATAATTTAGATCCAAAGATTTAGAACTTTAGAAATTTATTTAAATTTAGAAACTAAAAAAGGAATTTAGAATTTTTTTTTTTTATCTAAATTTAGATCTAAAAACATATCGAAATAGCATTTCCCGTGGTGTACAAAGAAAGCGTGCAACACCTCATGGATTACATCAATAATTATTCTTTTACTTTTTTCGTCTACCAAAAAATCGCTACATAATTTTAACAATTTATGAACGATCAATTTATAAAGCAAGTCCATCCTATATTCTTTGGAGAGTACAAGAGAATGTTCAATTTTTCATCTAAAACTCAATTTTAAAAAAATACGCAAGACGTTATTTATAAAAAGTTGTTCCAATTTTTTATAAAAATTGTTTAAAAACTACGCCCTTCTCCGACGTCGAGTAAACGAAACAAAAAAATATAATTTTTCCAAAAATCAAGAACGACTTTACTCTCCAACGCATGAATTATAAACGTTACAAAATTTACGTTTTGATGATTTCTTCTTTGCTAATCGAATGACTCCTGCCGTTAGAGGAAAGCTGTAACTACATTCTGCGTGCAGGCAATCTAGTCTAATACAATCAAATTGGGTCACTCGTGACTCACCAGCCGATCCGGTCGTTACGTAGGTGGAATTTATCTGCGAATGTGATTTGTGACGTCCACGTGACTCGGTCGACCACGTGGGTGGAAGAAAATCAAGACGATAGTACGATCCTACCTTTATTATCTCCATTGGAGTAGATGGAGTAGTGGCGATCTTACGAGCTGAGATAGGATAGACGAGGCAGGCAGGATAGTAGAGAATAAAGTCAGAACGTATTCCGATTCCTTGTTCTTCCCCTCGCCCCCCTCGCCATATCCAACGTCAAAAATAAGAACCCACGAGTGGTCCGGAAAGACATTCCGGAGTCCTGATCGGGATTATTAATTCCCAAGTTTACAGCGGTCCGTGCAAACACATACGCGAGCTCTAGGTAGGGATTCCCCTTAACGAGTTTCTCGCACCCCGGAGCTCCGGTAGAATGATTTCAATCTCCGTTCTCGACCGCGATTCGAGTTTACGTCGGCCATTCGACTCGGGAAACTATCGCGCGAGATTCTACCCCATTATTCAACCCCTTACTATGTAAGACCGTGCTTTTATCGGGAATTTGATTCTTTCACAACTTTTAGACCTAGATTTTTCGATATTTTTTTTCCTTCGGTTGCGATTTACAAGGCTGCAAGGGACCCGCACATTCGTATTGTTGGTACAAGGAAAAGTAATCCCAAGGACATTTGTATGATTTCCCTTAAATATAGATTAAGACCCGGTGAGATGGACATTGTTGTTTTCAAGATGTGCCAAAATAAAAATAAAAACTTTTCGAACTTTCTTTTAACCCTTTGAGCCCTAAGGACGCATATATGCGTCAGCCTATGCGTCTGCGGACCACATAAGCGTGAAAGTACTGAGGTCTCAAAGGGTTAACGTAGGTATAATGAGTTTTTAAACATTTATCTTTAGGATAATTAATACTAATATAACAAATTGTTCCGTGATCAATCTTAAAACTACGTTTGAAAAAAATCATACATCTCTTCCGGGGTGTCCGGGTGTGAGGGTCATATGAATAAAGAAGAGATGTTGACACGTAAGACCGTTTTTTAGTCTAGAGGGCCAAAACTTTGGGATTTTTCAACATGCGATTAAAAAAAAAACAAAAAATATTTTTGTATCTATATTTTTACCACATATTTATTCATCCTTTGGCATTGTATACAAAAAATTTGCGAAAAAAATCCATAATTCTAGTGGGGGTGGTAAAGTGGAGGTGGAAAAAAGCGGCCTCTCCTGATTGACATGATTCCAACCCTTCTGACCATTTAAAAAAAAAACATTCTTAATTAGTAGGGATGTTATAGCTCCTACTACAGGAAAAAACAATCGCAAAATGGCGGCTGTTTAAAAAAAGGTAATTTTTTGTCTTCTTTACGATTCTTGATTTTCTAAAAATAATTAGTAACAAAATTTCACGATAAATCTGATAGGGGCGATAGAAGGGTGTATGGAGAAGGTTCACAAAAAATTTCAAGTAAATCAGTTCGTTACGACTTGAGATATCATGTCAGATGTCTCGAGAAAAGTAGTTTCGAGAAAAACGCGTTTAAAGATTCGAGTACAGTTTCAGGCAGTCTAAGTCATATAATGCTACATATACTTACATTTCGTTAATCGCCGATTCCTGGTCCAGAAAATACTCCTTCGTCTTCAAAATCTAAGTCTTTTGATATTTTTTGATGATGAGAAGTTCGGAGTTCAGAGCGGTGAATCCGCTGTTCGTCATGTCTGAGAACGAACGCGTGACTTTCAGAACCGATCGTAATCTCCTGGAATTACAGCTGTAACTCCGTTAATATTTGGAATTTCGAAATTTCCTTTGGAAGGTATATTTTGAAATACTAAATATTGAAAATATCCAAAAAAAAATCAGTTTTTTCAAAATTCTAGACTAGAAGATGGTCTTAAATTCTATTTAAGGCCGTCTTCTAGTCTTTAATTTAACTTAAGGCTTTAATTTCCTCTGTTCATTTATGCTTTCGTTTGCAAAGTCCTTCTCTTCCTCTAACCACATTGCGAACGCGTATAAACAAATTCAGAACAATTTTCATGTCTCTACAGCTGACATGCAATAATATTGAAAAAGTCTTCGATCAGACTGGTCACGTAATAATTTTCTCCTCAATCAACGCAGTTATATTCTTTGGGCACATCCTCATCCAAAAAATCGCACAATACAGGTTCTCTCTCTTTACTACTCAACATGGCCATTTGACAATCACATCTTAAGGTAGTCCTATCATTCCAGCGTTTCCGTTAGATTTCACTGAAAATGTGCAGAAACGTTCTTTGATGTCATATGTATATGTGCGTAAAATTTCAGGGGCCTTTAACGACTCAAAAATCATGATATTTATTCTTGAAAATCGTCACTTTTCGTAATCTCCCATAAGAGCCCGTGTTAAATATCGCAACATTATACAACGAGTATCTCGATCATTTGGTCGATGAAGCCTGTTGAAATTTTGCACACATTTTTATATGACATCAAAGAAGCTTCGATTAGATTTTATAACAAATCTTATGGAAAACAAAATTCATGATTTTGTTTATTATATAACAAATAAACTTTCCGTAGGATCAATTTGAATTTTGAGTATGTTGTTCTTTAGTCGATTTGCAACAACTTTTCTTAATGAACTTTAACGCTTGGTCCACTTCCAATGTGAGAAAAAACGGGAATAAAATTTTAATCCTCCACCCAACGATAGGACTACCTTAACTCAAGCTGATCTCTTCCAATTTTCTGGATGAGATGAGGATTTTTTTTCTTGAACATTTTATCACCACGTCCTATTATAGAATATCAGCCCTCAATATAATATTAACAGTAGACAAAACAATTAGTTAAAATTTTAATTACTTTGTGATTTATGTTCGCTAGAATTTTTGACGTGCACTTGCACATATACACAGCGTGAAGCAAACTAAGCCAAACAGATTATATTTATTAAATATTCTATGAAATCTTGTGGTTGGCTGTCTCTCCCGTATGGCCATTTACCCGGACTAAGGGACACAATTTATAAATGAAAATTACACACACGCATGAAATAACGGGGACAATTTTTTTTCTTTCGTAGGTAGAATATATGTATGCGCATTTTTATTAATTATCATTTTATTTGTTTTCGAGGGAATGAAAATTTGCAATATTTTGTAAATTAACCAAAAATTACCTTTTTTTTTGGTTAATTTTTGTGAATATTGATTTTCTTGATTTGTTTCATCCACGTTGCCATAATCCTGTTTACATCGGGGAAACCTCGTTATAGCCGGTTAGTTAAAAAAAAATTGTTTTACCCACGGCTCGTTATTATTAACGACAGTAAAAAATTACGTTACGATGCACTACAGATACCAATAAAATATCAAATTACCCGTGCGGTTATCTCTCGATCTGTAAACCCATCCACGTTTTGAAAATTTCTTGTACTCATAATAATATAAAAAATACAATAAACGACGATCTTTTAATTGTATATAAAAATAATGACAAACAATGATTCCCACGAATTTCGTAATTATCCCGAAAATATTTTCCCAGAACCATTAAAGCATCGGTCTTGCGCAATTTGTTAGCGATCCGCCATCTTGAATCCCGCATTCATTTCAACTCTCAAATTAATTTTTTCATACATACCTCGTACATTTTTTTGAAAGTTCAACAAAATCGAAACTCAGGAAAGGATTTTTTCCAAAATGTCAAAAATTTGGGATCGCCTGAAAATAAAAATGATCGACCAAGGTTGTTTCGGCGAAAGGCGAATTGAGTTACTTAATTTTGTTTTCACTAAAATTAACATAATAATACGGTACGAGTTGACCGAACGCTCTCACAATCGCTCACGCTCAGTACGGCCACTCACGGTCACTCGCGCTCTCATTCACATTTACTGGTGCACAAACGTTAAAAACAACAATCCGTACGGTTGCTTGTTACGTGCGTTCCTTCGCAACGGTTGGAGTGCGCGAAGCTGCGAGTGGCGGAGAAACTCGGTTTGTGAGTGGGCGTAAGTGCTTATAAGTAGCTGCACGCGAGTCACTCTCACTGACTGTGGCTAGAAAGGACGAAAGCTCACGAACTACGACAGCCTGCTAATTTAAAAGTAAGAGTCCCGACAGTCGGATACAAGTAATGCCAAAGCTGCTCGGTCGGTAACAAAAACTGTAAACACTTTTTTATAAAAAAACACCGAAATTTCGGATAGAAAAGCATAGAGATCGTAGATTTGTCCATCTTTTCGGTATCTTGCCAGTATGAGCTGGTTACCAACGCCTCGATAAACTTTGAGAAAAAAGAAATCTTCGATCGCGTTTGTTACCGACCGAGTAAAGCTTTCCGCGCGTATCAACGTAGGGTCGATTATCGGGCTGTAAATCGGATGTAAACGGCTCCGGGTGTTCCAACATGGTCGACGCGACGAGCAAACAGCTTTTCTAAGAAAATACACAAGATCTATGGGCATGCGTTAAGGATTATTCACTTTATCGCGAGAATTTTCTTTCCTTGATCGTCGTCAGTCCTCGAGCATCTCCCTCTTCCATCAATTTCCGCTCCTCGAGGGTGATTTGTTTCGCGTTCATAAATATGTGCCCAGCCACGGTTCTAATTCTCTCTTTTGCGCATGCGCAACTTGGCGGAATTCTCGATCCTCGCGTTGGGTCCCCCGAAGCGAATAAGCAAAAGAGCCTCGTCTCTTTATTAATCCGTCTACTGGTGTGCTCCTTGCCGATGCCTCTCATCCTCCTCTTACACGTTATTGCTCCTCTCCCTCTCTTTTTCTCGTGGATTCAACTGTTGGCTCGATTTCATTTAATTCAAGGCGCACACGCGTTTGCGTCTTCCCTCTCCTGGCTCTCTCTCTCTCTCTCGCTCGCTCGCGCTCCCGCGAGATTGCGAGTCGTCCCAGAGATGGAACAAGAGCGAGAAAGTCCCGCGCGCACTTTGATTTACGGCACGAATGCTCGAGGCGATCGCAGGCTCGCTCTCTGGCCATCGAGCCCTAATTGGAATTCGAAAGAGAGAAGGACTGCTTTTCTGCTTCTGGTGCCCTGTTCGTATCCCCGAGGTCTCTCAGCTCTCAGCAACAAGTTCCGAACTGCATTGCCGACTGTACAGGACGTAACAAAAATCACGGGAAATCCTTTGACCCAGGTTTAATCCAGCCAGAAGCAGATCAGAAACTGTCCAGATTCCAGCCAAATCCTGGCCAGGATCTAGCCACGAATGGAAAGTAGCCTCTCGCGCAGCCCACTTCTTTCCCGCTGGAATACCGATCGGACCACCCAGTCGTGAATGATTTTGTTACACCCTGTATGTAACTCGTTCGATATTACTCACAATCAGCGAGAATGGAGCGTGAGGCCGGGAGTAGTAGTAGTAGGTAGTAGGTAGTAGTAGTACGCTTCTCCCTGGTAGCCAAATTGGATGGATCGAGCCTCCAGCTAAGCGGACTCTTCTTCTCGTTCTTCTTCTTCTTCTTCTTCCTTCCTTCCTTCTTTCCTTCCTTCCTTACTTACTTCCTTCGACTCGTCGTATTCCAACACGAATCGATTAGACACGTATCGCCTACCGGCGTAATGCCACTTTGCCGCGGTAGGCATCCTCAAGCGCAACCATACCGTCTCACGTTTCTTCATGCTACCTACGATCCTACGTTTTTACACGTTCTCCATGTATTATTTCTGTCGAGGTAGGGCCCCTTCTCCCCCCCCCTCCCCTCCCCCACGTCTCATCCTCGTAATATCTCTCACGGCTGTTTTTCTTTTGTCTCATGTTGGTGTTTTTGTTCATATCTTGGTTGCAGAAAGGTGTGCAGGAGCTGCAGGTGTCCAAGGGAGGATCATCAGCGCTCGAGTATCGAAACAGGCGCTGGAGGTACCACGCCGGCTCTCCCGGGTCTTGGCGGAACTGCCTCGACCATGGCTATGGCCATGGTCTTTCAGAGGGGCGCCGTTCCACCTGGCCCGGGTGTACAGCACCAAGAACCATTCAAGAGTCCCGTACAGGCGCCTCCCGTTCTCCAGGATCCACTGATGCATCATCAAAGACTTTCTCAGAGCGACGATGACAGTGGCTGCGCTCTTGAGGAATACACATGGGTACCACCTGGCCTACGACCGGATCAGGTCAGTCTTGGGATCTGTTGTTTTTAATTTTACGGACAACCGGGACCAAGTTAAAAAATAACACCTCCTCCCATCGATCGTTGTCTTGGTCGAAACTGTTTTTGATGCAATTACCTCTTGCGACGACACTCTGAGGACTCAATGATCAATCTGGAATCGATGATGCAATGGCTCTCAAGTTTTATAGATTCCGTTTGCAATGACCGGAATTTGTCATGATCTTTTGACTGAAACAACGATCAGTCATATTGGTAGCAATTATCCTCGAGAAGCAAAATATTGTTTGAAAAATTGTTTTTTTTTTTTGGAAGATAATCTCGCGACGAAGAAGAAATTGTTGAGATTTTTTTAAAGAGTTATTTCCAAGAAAGTGTCTCGAGATTTTTTTTCAAAACATGAGATTCTTTTTAAAGAACAAACGTGATGTTGTTTTGGAAGAAAAGGTTTGAAATTTTGTGGTCAAGATTATTTTCGAGATTTTTGTCAAATACAAAGATGAGGTTGCACTTTTGGCTGGGAACGATGGCAATCTATTTTCCGCCATTCCACCATATACGGATACTTTCCGCTTAATGCAAATTACAAGGCAAGGGGGATCTCTTAATTTAAGCAAGGTAATTCGCGACCAGTCGCTATCGTAGTAACCAATATTTCACGTATAGACTTCCGTTGACGCGCAACGAACTATCGTAAGTTACGACAATCCCTGTCGTAATTTACAATAATTCGAGTAACTCGCTACGCGAGAAAGACTCGCACATACGCTTCGACTAACGGTACCTACGGTGCGCCAAACCCAAGCCCAACTTCATAAATATTTTTTAATCCGTGCACCGTTGATTTTTTGTTGAAATTAATAACTATAAAAAATTTATTGTTTTTTGAAAAAGGAAAGAAGGTTAAACATTAAAGGACTTCAAACTTCTGAGACACGTATTAAAAATAACTTTCATCGATACGACCGTACGATTCCCGGAGAATCTTGATTTTCTCTCCGTGCGAAGTGGCATCGTACGATAACGCGATAAATTTGAAACCAAACGCCCATCTTAGCTTCCGAGATTATAACGTATGAATGAATTAGCGATCGTTGGTGGGACCTGCGCGAAGAGCACATGGAGCTCGGATGCCATCTGCTGCATAAACGGCGCATAAATAAAATCGGCTTTCCTACCTTTGCTGATATAACGACAGAACGATGACGTCGACTAAAAAACTACCGGGGGGAAAAAATGCACAATACAACGACCAAAGATCACGAAGGAATTGTAGAAAGAAAAATTAAATACTCGTTTATGAAATTTAAATCACGATACTGTTTTACCGACGGTGGATTTAAATTTCCCGCTCGAAAACGACAGGTGTACCAACCACGAGATTACGACACTTAACTCGAGGATTATTTCGAAGAACTGTCGTTTGCGCGGTATACAATCAGAGGGTCGTATACTTCTTCGACCGAATATTATTATACACGTTGTCTGATCTGTTTTTTCTTCGTTTTTTGTCGCTCGTTCCCCAACAGGTTCACCTGTACTTCAGCGCGTTTCGCGAGGACAAGATACCTTACGTTGGTAGCGCCGGTGAACGCGAGCGAGTCAAGCAGCTGCTTCAACAATTACCGCCCCACGACAACGAGGCACGCTACTGTAGCGGCCTCACCGAAGAGGAGAAGAGAGAATTACGAGTATTCGCGGGTCAGCGGAAACGCGAGGCACTTGGACGAGGTCACGCGAGTCAGCTCGAAAGGCCTCACGCTACCGGATGTCGTGAATGTGGACGGGCAATAGCGGCGGGAGAAATGGCGGTTGGTGCCAGCAGAGCCGGACCAAGCGCACTGTGGCATCCTGTTTGTTTCGTATGTTGCGTATGCCGGCAATTGCTCGTCGATCTCATATACTTCTGGCGAGACGGAAGACTCTACTGCGGACGACATCATGCCGAAACCCTCAAGCCCCGCTGTTGCGCCTGCGACGAGATCATTCTCGCCGACGAGTGTACCGAGGCCGAAGGACGAGCGTGGCACATAAGGCATTTTGCCTGTCTCGAGTGCGATCGTCAGGTAACGTTTTACTTTCGTTTGAAGATTCTTTACTCAGGAGGTAACTCGAAGCTCGCTCGGTCGGTAACTTCTCGTTAAACCATGGCGGATTATCAAAACGGAACAATCACGACCTCGAACTTTGGTCTCTGTTTTGTTTTTAGAAATTAGATGTTCGTTAAATTGTTAACGACGCCTTTGTTCGCGAGGCGACACGAATTTATTGAGGACGTTAGTAATATTTCCCTGGAGAGATAATGCGTTGACAAACTTGATTTTTCTTTGAATAAAAGATTTAGCGATGATATTGTTTTCGTCGGGGAGAAATAATTTGTTTATCTATGGTAGAATAATATTATCCGCTAATATATAAAGGGTTTTATCTTCCCAGCTCGGAGGTCAGAAGTACATCATGAGAGAGGGTCGACCCTACTGTCTTCATTGTTTCGACGCATCCTTCGCCGAGTACTGCGACAGCTGTGGCGAGCTTATCGGTGTCGATCAAGGTCAGATGTCGCACGAGGGTCAGCACTGGCACTCGACCGAGGCTTGCTTCTGTTGTGCTACCTGCCGCACGTCTCTCCTAGGACGTCCTTTTTTACCACGACGTGGCGCCATCTACTGCAGTATAGCCTGTAGCCACGGGGAACCCCCCACAACACCAAGTGATTCGTCGGCCGGTCCGCCACCACCTCCTCCACCTGCTTTCCCTCGGTAAAATTATTTTTGACTCGGAACTCCGAAAACGTTTCATAACCTCCTTTTCATGCCTGTAAAGCGAATGATAGACGTTTCAAGCCATACACCCGTGTGTGCATTGAAATTGTTGCCCGTCTAACCTCTCCTCACCTCAGTTTGCGCGTCTCTCCGCTAGGGGCGCTGTCTTTTTTTCATCGTTAATCAGGCTTACTATTCCATCGCTAC
Organism: Netelia fuscicornis; assembly: GCA_946811545.1. Lineage (NCBI taxonomy): Eukaryota > Metazoa > Arthropoda > Insecta > Hymenoptera > Ichneumonidae > Netelia > Netelia fuscicornis. Next base: position 13,305,970 of record OX328014.1, on the reverse strand, counting down.
CACGTAACTACCAACTTCCGCATTATTATTCTACTTAAAATAAAAGACAACTGACTAAAGGTGTATCATTAGTGCGAGATAGTGCGAGATTAGGTGGAAATAGCGGAAAATGTGATTAAAAAATTCTTTTCTACAACGTAACCGATCGGGATTAAATGTCGTTTAGCCCTTTTTTGCCACAATTTTACGTTAACGAAGTTGAATTTCATTGCATTCTGTTGTATCGTAACAAGGAATTTACAAATTGCGTTTTTGAAGCGGCCGTAGCGTAAAACCCTGCGTCTTAACCTCAAGTGGCGAAAGTATCTACAACCATGTTCAGGCTAACGCAACGGTTGGAATGTCGAGCGTGAAAAAAACTAATCCGAGAACGCGGTAATGACACGGTCCTGTGCATAGCCCTGTATCTCGGAAGTGTTTCATGTTCTTGCTCTTTTTTACCGCTAGCTTGCCATTCCGGGCTTCCCAAGATTCCCCTCTTGACGGACCACACAGTGTCGCAACATTTTTTCCTCCCTCTTTCTTCTTCGTTGATGCTCACGGAACTTCACGGCTGATGTTCGCGACTCTTCTTTTTCAGAGCTAGTAGAAAAGCTTCCGTGCCGAGCGAAGGTTCGTCGAGTCCACCACCACCTCCACCAACGACGAGGCATACCATCAGTTCCGCGAGAAATTCACCGCGTATGCCTCGAAAACATCATCAAGGGTCGGCATCTCTAGCGACGACACCGACGCAGGCTCCTTCGGGCCTCGAATTTTCGGCCGAAGGTCTTCCAGGACCTGGTTCTAGGGCCGGTGGCCTGGATAGGGTTATACTCGAACGCAATCTCGAAAGGTTACTTCAGGAACGCAACACTCATGCGGAAACAACGCCCAACGAGCTTGGAAGGTACCATTTACCATTCGCGATGAAGAATGCTCCAAAGGATAAATCATTGAAAATTAGTATTAATTTGCCAGTAAATTGAAGATTGTGCCCATTCCAATAGAAATTTCGTCCATTCCCCTTGTTAAAGTTTGGGTCCAATTTGAATACGCGCAAGTCGAGGTTTCTCCAAATCACATTCCTTAAATTGATTATTACACCTGCAGTTTTGTGTGCATTCGTTCCGGAAGTTAAAGTTCATTCTGTTCACAGCTCGATACTCGTCCTAAAACTTCGCTTATCGTCAATTCCAATTATACGATTCAAGCTTGGCCCACTTTTCATCATCTAGTTAAGATACTATGCAATCTGGCTGAACTCCTGTTCCCCAGTTTTTCTTTTAGCTTACAACTCGAGTCCCCTTAGTGACACTTGGTTTCGATACAATTCCCTTTATTCAAGCTACCTCGTTTTCCGTATTGAATGCCAATAAGAGTTCAACATTTCTTCAAAGTGAATAAGATCTTGGTTCGTCCCTTTCAGACTGATGCAGGCGAGGGATCGGGAGCCTCTCCGTTGTGTTCCTAGTTGTGCACCGACTCACGCATCGAGCATGCCCGAACTACCGCCGCCACCTCACTTGATCGGTCATCAAGGCTCCGATCAGACCAGTCCAATCGTTGATACAACGGACGTCAGTTCTGTCCTCAATGATCCACCCACCCCAACGTCCAGACGTGTCAGATTTCAGGGCGATGACCCGCATGCCATATCGTCGTCCGCTATGCCATTGAACAATCCTGCGGGCACACCACCGTCTCCTTCGTCTTCCAGGCCTCAAGTACCCCGGTCGAGGAGTCTCCAACCAGAAGAGGTCGCTAGTACCTCCTGGGGTGAGTTTACCGAAAGTGTCGGTTTTGTTCTTTTTCCCGCGCGACCACATCATAACCCTTCGCCAGATAAGTGGCTGGGCAAATTACTAACCTGGAAGAACCTATAACTACATTTTATGTTTTACGGAAAATGTCGATTTCGTTCGGTTAATTTTCTCCGGATTCAATATCTCGAAGATTGCCGACAAGTATAGTTTTGAAACATACGTGACTGATCAACAGCAAGGATTGTAGTTAGATTTAATTTGCCGCTTGGCTAAGCCAATGTTTCCGAAGTTCGATCGGGAAACAAAATCTTTCTTAAGCTTGTCCGAATCGCAAAGAAACCATGTTCTGAATTTAATCGTTACTCCATGTACGAGATTTTTTTTATAAAACGCATGCTCACTTCGAAAACGCGATTCGTTTATTCTCCGTCAATTCGCAAAATATTGAAATGGAATTTATCGTAATCAATGCAGAATCGTGGCAAAAAATGTTGAGCATGTTGAGTTATGACGTGTCATAACGATCGGATGGCTCAAACCAGAGAATTTACATTCCGTAATTATTTCTCTCACAACCCTAACCTATAACACTCGGTCGTAATGTCCGATTTCTCAAGATCTCGTTGGGCATTAAACCTTATGGCTACATACCAGAATAACATGTTAAACTATAAAACGAAGATCGGATATCCAAGTTCCCATGGGTAAAATCGAGAAGATTGCCATAAATGTTGAAAGCGTGGTCGTTCAATTTGTTTTATTTGCAGGAAGTGTTGGTTCACGAACGAGACACGAGGACGATGAGAGCTGTTGTTCGACATGCAGTTCCTCGAGTAGCTCCGACGAAGCAGCCGCTTACGCGCTTCCACCAAGGCGTGCCTATGGCGGCGTGAGAATATCGTACGTGCCAAACGACGCTGTTGCCTGTGCACGACGACGAGCGGCAGCACCGTCGTCCATTGCCTCCGGCCAATCACAGAAGGACGTCGAAAAATGCGTAGTCTCCTGATCTTTTCTTTCGCGGTTCAGTCCGCGTAGAATCAAGAATCACTCCGTCTTGCAAAAATTAAAATCTAAATCTGATCGAATGTGACAATTTCGCGACGTGACACGTACGACAATGCCTTCCGATTTTGCTTAATATATTCCTTCTACGAGAACCGGAGCATGCGGGCGAGCTCCCTTCCTCTTCTCGTATTGAAAATAATTTTAATACGTGTCCCATATTGCGATAGTATTAATAATATTAGTTTTGTCTAATTAGAATTTATACTGCGCCGATGTACATAATCGATTAAACAAAAAGATACACCGAAGTCTGTTGTTGGATAATCATTTTCTTCGTCGTAATCCCCAGTCGATATGATAAGTAGTTTAAACACGAGATCTACCTAACCGACAGTTTAGAGAAACCTACTTTATCGGAGATCAAACTTACCTGCCGACGGTAAGTGTCTGTAGAATTTCTTCGTTACCGACAGTTGTATGAAAATATATAAAATGTATGATGCGCCATCCGAAGGACAGTATTAAATGCTAACGCTTGATTTAATTTCGGTTCAGTTTCATCATTTTATCAAGAGGTGACGATACTTTGATCTTTAACACGATGTGGAATGTCATCGGAGCAGCCGCGAATGCAATGCCGAATACTCCATTTTTCATTCCCGAATTTCTTTCGAGCGATACATATTTCCCAAAAAGACAAAATCAAGTATCAGATGGAGTTCACTTTTGCTACACTGTTACTCGACGGATAAACCTTGTCGTGGTAAAGTGCATTGCAGTCCTCGTTACCGACGGAGTTTTAAGCATATTCCTATGGGACACGATCGTCGTAATCGATCATTTCGAGCAACTATTTTCTAGAACGTCGAAGATTATGATGTAAATTGGACAAATAAATTCGCCATTTTCTACAAATTTATGGCTGCGCAGTATAATCTGACACTCTAGCGATTCAAAAAATATTATCGTGTATAAAAATAATCGATTCAAGCCACAAGAATTTGCATCCATCCCAAAAGTGTATCATTCTCAACGCAAATTTAATCCACTACATATCAAGGTTATATTTCCCCTCCACATTACACATAATACCTTCCTTTACAATTTTCATTCAAATTAATATCAAACAATCGTTTATTTCATTATAAAAATCGTGATAAAGCTTAACTTTCATTCCACCGCGTTCAAAATTGCCGCGCAATGGAACTCACGAACAGCGCGCCTAGTGGCCACACGACGAACCAATGGCCTATACCTCGGCCCTGGGATTCTACAAAATCGTAGCCGCGCGTCGTTCGTGTGTAGTGTCGCAATTCCACGTCGAAAAGGCTCGGCGGCCGGAGGGATAAATATAGTTGTACACGACAGTACACTTTACACATACGGAGAGTCTCGTCGCAAGTAACGGGTAGACGTGAAATAAGTTCGTATGTTGTTCATTCGCCCGACTCGTAAGTGCGTTTGAAACAAACAAACAAAAAAAAAGAAAGCAGCAGCATCACACATAAATCATTCGTCAACGGTGGTGTCGTGTGTGCGCGCGTGTTCGTGCTTTCCGTGGACGAGAAAATATAAAAATGTCCTCGTGGATGGCAGGTGGGTGACGCGTCGTAGTATGTCGCCCAGCAGACCCACAGCTGACTATCCATCATCAAAAAATTGAGTCTCCGTCGTCGCCGTAAATTCGTGATATGACCGTGCAATCGATTAAAGACAAATATAGAAGTAAAAAAAAATAAATGCAGTATAAGTAAACGCGAAGATAAAGATAGAATGGGCTCGTCAAACTTCGCTCGAGAGTTCGTATCGTGCAATCGAGAGAATTAATGGAGTTACTGAATCCGTTCCGCCAATTGAAATAAAAACCTAAAAAAAAAAAAAAAAAAAAAAAAAAATCGAAAAACGAAACAAAAATCAAATAGCCAGGAAAATTTGTGAAATCCAATGTTATGAAAAATCGAGAAAATTGTCGGGTTTTACCTGGGAATTATTGGAGTAAAAGGAAATAATAAAAACGATCATAACCTAGAGGGTTAGGGAAGACATTTTTGTTTCTTCGCATTTCGAAGGCTTTTTTTGTTCGCGTTGTCGAGGAACGAGAGGATATAAGTTTGTGCTTGTGTCTCGGTGCTAATATTTGGTACAAACTACGGAATTTACGGGACGTTAATTGGGAACGACGAGTTGGCTTCGAAGGAATTGAGCGAGCGAGAGACCGCTAGGTGGAGGGATTGAACGAAGAGAGAGAGAGAGAAGAGAGTAAATAGAGGATACGTGATAAAAGAGGATGGAGAAAGGTGACGAGACACGGCCGTCGGTGGACCTAGACGAGAATGGTCTGCTACGAGGCAAATCGGATGAGGAAGATAGCGAATCGACCGACAAACATTACGGATGTGCACATTATAAACGGAAATCGAAATTTGTGGTAAGAATGAAGAAAATTAATTTCTTCTTACCCTCTTGTTAGTTGCTTTTTTTTTTTTTTTTTTTTTTTTTTGAACGATAGTAAACCCCCACCCTCTTTCTCATTTTTTCAACACTTGAATTTTTGTTGATCATAGCGCTAGGGAGGGGGACGAGAGGCGAGCGAAACGCCGGCCATGCATGCAAACACGCAAGAGTGTTCGATTTATAAATTTTTTATTACATTACGGTCGGAACCGATCGAAATTTCGAATTTTTTGTAACATTACGATTTTTTTTATTACCTTGAGATTTTAATTAATAGCACGAATTTTCATAAATTAAATTGTAATTGTTTGAGATTTGTTTTTTTTTAACGCGCCGGATTTTTTAGATTGTTGCAATTTGTGGCGTAATTCGAATTTGTTTGGGGTTCGGTTTGGTTTAACAAGTGTTTCAATCGAGGCGATTATTATTTAATTTTTTATATAAGACAAAATATATAAATTTTCTATATAAGACATTTGTAAAAAATATTGCCGTATATATAAATTTATAAATATATAATATATTTATATATGTATAAATTTTCTATTGCCTTATGGCAATATTTGTAAAAACAACACCTGCGATTTGATCCTCGTTAGTCTAACATTCGTATTTGATATAGTTATATTGATTTCTTGTCACAAATACAGGTTAGAGAACAATTGTATATCAATATTGACCTTGACCCATTTATAAAAATATTTTATACAAATTTTATAATATTTACATTTTTTCATTTTTTTCAGATAAGTCTTAATTGGTTTACGTTTCAAACGAAATAATGAGTTCATAATATATCTGGATCAGACTTCAATGGTTTAAGGAGGTTCGACATATTGCAACGTCAAAAAATATATTTTTTATTGTCTTTCTGAAAGTACATGTCTGTTTTGATACATGGTTCAAATTTCATGAAATTCAGAGCAGTGGAAGTATGTTAAATAATTTTTTTAAGTTAGCCTTTGAATTCATTAGAAATTCAAACTTTTTCAGAAAATCGTGTCTCCTGAAAAATTATGTTTTTTCGCCTGCAATGTACCTTTTCTCGAAATCTACTCGTCGTATCGGTATATTTATTTTTTTGACGTAGCCAGTACATCCAAACGAAGGATGTGTCGAGCGCTTTTTTTGAAAAAACGATTCAGACCCGAGAAAAATATATTTAAAGGTAAAAAAACGCGGTCAAAAATTTTAACAAAATTTCAAAACGATGCCAAAAAATTCTGAAACAAAATATCAAAAAAAATGGCTCGACACATTGTTTATAACACTGTAATATACACGCACAACAAAAATGGTCAAAATCGGACGTACGGTTCCTGAGAAAAGGTACATTGAAAATAGACTTTTTGCAAACCAATGTTTTTCGACTTCCAACCAGTCCCAAAATTTGTCTATTTCGAATATCCTCGAAAACCCCACACAGAATTATCAATAAAGTCTTTCTGAACAAAACTAAAAAAAATCATCGAAAAATGTTGAATAGTTTTGAAGAAATCTCACTTTGAAGCAAAGAAGATCACATCGTATCTTCCGAATATGTCGAACCTCCTTAAGGTAGTCCTATCGTCACACCGTTTCCGTTAGATGTTACTGAAAATTTGCAGAAACGTTCTTTGATATCATATGTATATGTGTGTAAAATTTCAGGGGCCTTTATCGACTCAAAAATCACGATATTTATTCTTGAAAATCGTCACTTTTCGCAATCTCTCATAAGAGCCCGTGTTAAATATCGCAACATTATACAACGAGTATCTCGATTATTTGGTCGATGAAGCCTGTTGAAATTTTGCACATATTTTTATATGACATCAAAGAAGCTTCGATTAGTTTTTATAACAAATCTTATGGAAAAAAAAATTCATGATTTTGTTTATTATACAATAACAAACAAACTTTCCGTAGGATCAATTTGAATTTTGAGTATGTTGTTCTTTAGTCAATTTGCAACAACTTTTCTTAATGAACTTTAACGCTTGGACCACTTCCAATGTGAGAAAAAACGGGAATAAAATTTTAATCCCCCACCCAACGATACAACTACCTTAAGGTAGTCCTATCGTTACAGCGTTTCCGTTAGATTTCACTGAAAATCTGCAGAAACGTTCTTTGATGTCACATGTATATGTGTGTAAAATTTCAGGGGCCTTTATCGACTCAAAAATCACGATATTCATTCTTGAAAATCGTCACTTTTCGCAATCTCCCATAAGAGCCCGTATTAAATATCGCAATATTATACAACGAGTATCTCGATCATTTGGTCGATGAAGCCTCTTGAAATTTTGCACACATTTTTATATGACATCAAAGAAGCTTCGATTAGATTTTATAACAAATCTTAAGGAAAACAAAATTCATAATTTTGTTTATTATATAACAAACAAACTTTCCGTAGGATCAATTTGAATTTTGAGTATGTTGTTCTTTAGTCGATTTGCAACAACTTTTCTTAATGAACTTTAACGCTTGGACCACTTCCAATGTGAGAAAAAAACGGGAATAAAATTTTAATCCCCCACCCAACGATACAACTACCTTAACCAAGATAAATAAGGAATTGAAACAAAGCAATCTTACATAACCTCAAAAGTAAACAATTAATTCGAACCAAATTGCATGAAACGTTCAAAGCATGAGATGTTCCATTTCCTGTGGGAATGAGGAATAATTAGTCATAGAAACAACGCAATATTGCGCAACAAGCCTCTGCCTCCCTTTCCATCGATTTCGAATGAATTACATTGTTATGTCTCGGACAACTACAAAAATTCTCATTTATCTCTTTTCCCCAATAACAAGAATATAAAAGGAATTAAGAAAAAGGTCGCATTACACTATCGTGCCCGATCTCACTGTCAACGATTCAATATCGGATTGATTGATCGATTATGTGCCTCAGAACGTTCCAACGCGATCGAAGGTCATTTAGTTTCAGTGATCAGCTGGGTAGACAGCGCTACTGTTCCCCCTGTTGTCCTTATACGGGGTTAGGTTGACAATTTGCTTTCTTTTTTTTTTTTCGATAATCCATTTGACCATTCTCCAAGAGTATACGGAAATGTTGGCCGTTCGCAACGGGTTAGATGTATATATAATACGTTTTAGGGCAAGCCACGAGTGCACGTGAACGCAGTGACGAGCGTAGGGATACTCGCGCATGCGCGCCAACTCGCGGCAAAATCAATAACATTCGCACCGTTTGCCGGTGCGCGCGAAGAAAAAGAAAATAATATATAACAGGGATTCCTGGATACCTATATCACAATTCTCTCGCGTTACCTTTTTTCCCCTACCACGAGAGAAAATCCATTAAATTTCACGGGTGTCTATTGATAAATGCTTACTTTTTTTAGGGATCCCATGAACTTGAATTTAAGACACAATGGTAGGCAAAATATGCATTCTCAGTTACAATTGTACACCTGGAAAAATTAATGTTATATATAACATTAATTTTTATATAACTATAATGTTATATATAACATTAATTTTTTTATATAAAAAATATATAAATATAAATATATTTTTTATATAAATTTATATTTATATATTTTCCAGGTGTACATATTCCAGGTGTATATAAATAGGTATTAAATTACACAGAAATAAAGGGAGGCAATGGTGTAGGGGGTAGCGTTCCCGACTCACACCCAGTGGACCAGGGTTCGATTCCCGAACAATGAAACTTTTTTAATGTGCTTTTTCTGTGCTCTCGATGGTTCAGAATCCACCTACTAATCAAAAACTGTAAACCGGAGTGGTTTTGATGGTGGATTTGAGGATGGAGATGTGTAAAAAAGCGAAGTATAATACCCATCGTACATTGGAATCTGTGCATACAACCAACCACCCCGGTCTGAAAGCTATGCACCAAGTTTTACTATCTACTACTTCGCAGTAATTAAACAAAAATATACATGGCCCCTCCGTTTTAAACAAAAGCATTGTCCAATCGACGTATAAAATGATCGACAATTAATTAATGTTTTTTTTATGTTCTTATTATGATTTCATGTCTTCTCGGCAGACGCCATGTTGCAGCAAGGTGTATACATGCCGTTTTTGTCACGACGAGCAGGAGACGCACACAGTGAATCGTAAAGAGGTGACGGAATTGATATGCGTTCTATGCGACACGCGTCAGCCGGTACAAGCAACATGCCAAGAGTGTCATTGTCGATTCGGCAAGTATACCTGTCTCGAGTGCAATCTTTTCGACGACGATGACAAGAATCAGTATCACTGCGATGGTTGTGGAATATGCAGAGTTGGTGGAAGGGAGAGGTTCTTTCATTGCGCAAAGTGCAACATGTGTTTGCCAGTTTTGTTGCAGAACGGGCACAAGGTAAGAAATGAAATTATGAATTTCGCAAATGTAAATAATTAATTTTTTCGTTTTTCTTCTCGGTGTTTCTTGACGCAGTGTGTGGAAAACGTGTCGCACGCAAATTGTCCTGTTTGCCTAGAGGACATTCATACGAGTCGAATACCTTGCCACATTCCTGATTGCGGCCATTTACTGCATCGTACCTGCTTCGAGGAGCTCCTACATTCGGGTCATTATGCCTGTCCGACTTGTCAGGTCTCGTTATTGGATATGACAGAGCTCTGGAGATTTCTCGATAAGGAGGTATCGCTGACACCTATGCCACCCGAGTACAAGGATTACAAGGCCGATATACTCTGCAAGGATTGTCACACTGAATCGACCGTTAAATTTCACGTCGTTGGACTCAAGTGTCTAAATTGCGGTAGCTACAACACTTGCAGGATCAAGGGATCGCCTTGTCCAGGTGAGGGAACAAATAAATACTCAATATTTATTTGTTGACCTGGGCTCATGCACAAGACTCCTGGCTAAGTATGACAGAGCCAACTATTTTGGGTTTTTCCCTTATATTTTCACACAACCAGTCACATTCCGCAAAAAAGTGTTCCCGGTGCTTGACAGAATAGAGCGGTGGGTCCTTCGACAGTCGTTCTTGGTCTTAAAAAACACGGGGTTACACTCACTCAGTTGGAAAGAGTGATTTATGAATTCTTCGACATAACGAAGCAGATTGAAATGAAATTTAGGAGAGCCAATGCAGAGTTGTAGCTGCAAGTGGCGAGATAAACTTCATTCCTATTTTTTTGTCATATGGGAAGATTTACGAGTCGCGTCTTCCAGCTGTCTTTCTTATGTCTAAAGGACAGTTGTAACCTCAGAATTCTGTGCCATGAAAACGGATACTGGCTTTGATGAATTTTATTTTGTGAGCCATGCTTCACCCTTAAGATTCGGTGTTACAAGCGATCAGCGATTGGAAAACGTCATCCATACGTTTCCCGACACTGAGCATTAAAATTGTGAAGGTACTTAGAGAACTATAGTAAAAATTTTGGAAAAAATCAAAATTTCATCACGTCTTGGTATAATTCTCTAGGTGCCTTCAAAATTTTATCACGATCAGTTGCTCAGTGGAGAAAAGAATACAGATCGCATTTTCGAATAGCTCATCGCCTGTAACACTGGCTCTTAACATTCTACTCACAGTTTCAAACATTTTCGACCCAGCACATTATACTAGAAACAGAGTAAAGAAGAGTTTTATAAGTAGAGAAGTCTATAACTTTTTAAGATATAAAAACAAAACTCTTTTTACCACCGATTAACAAAATTTGTATGAATATTTTTCGCAGATCCAGATTCCTTGGACATGGCAGCGGGTGGAAGCAGCACAAGTGATCAAGAACAATCTCAAGGTCACAGTTCGGAGTAGACAGAAGAAAAATTGGAACGAAGGAAGAACTTGAACGAGTTTGCTCGTCACGTTAGAAGACATTAGGGAGGCAATGCCATGGTCGCAAACAATCTCGAGCAAAGAATCCTTGATTTTACGCATGAAAATAAGCGATTGAAAGAAAAGAGCAAGACCATGGACCTGCAATTCTCCCAATACCGAAAAGAATTAGTAAATTTGTACATTTTTTGGAAGGTTGCACTTTTCGTCTCGAAAGAACTAGATTGTCTCATCTTTTTTTCCTTCTCTTTGACATCGATGAGAGTCGATAACTCTAATCTTTTTTTTAATTTCCAAATCCCACCTCACATTCTCGCGAGCAACACAACTTCGCTGTAAACGATATTATAAGTAACACAAAACGATCTCGTCTGACAAGAAGCGTTTAGACGTATTTTTCCCGTTTATTATATTCAAAACTATAATTACCCGCAAATTGGAATGAAATCCCAAATAATTTCTTTGTTTGAGGTCGTGGCCGCTTTTTTCATCGTAGGCACCACGCGTTTAACCCTTTGAGCTCTAAGGACGCATATATGCGTCAGTCTATGCGTCTGCGGACCACAAAGCTTGGAAGTACTCAGGTCTCAAAGCGTTAAAAAAAAAACAAAGAACAAAAGCAAAATTAATCTTCTGCTCTGATTGAATATTCTCTGCTATCGTGCTCTACTATTGTAGAGAAAAAAATATCCTTTCGAGATCTTTACATCTTTGGACGAACTAAAAAAACGCATTAATAATTTTTGCGGACCTCGTCCAACGACGTAAGGATCTTCAATTTGTCTTGAAAATTTATCTTCCCTCGTGTTCCCCCGGTATGCTTCTTTTCATTCACATAGAAGTGGGATTGTTGACTTTTTAAAGACTGTTTTCCCTGTTCAAGGAGAAAGCTTTGTTTTAAAAAATAAAAAAGCTTATGTTCGAGATGTTAGTGTCAGAGTCCTTGAAATGTTCCAAATAATAGAAAAAGAATCGCGTTTAGAAAGACAACAATGTATATCTGTCTCTGCTATGTATGTATGTGTGTGTGTGTGTGTGTGTGTGTGTGTGCGTGTGTGTGTATACACGTGCGACAAACGTGAGATAAAGCAAATACCTGGAACTCAACTCAAGCACGTTTTAGCCTGAAATTTGGAAGGAGTAAATCAATGAATATTCAAATTTTCACATCCCTTATTTTATCGTTTTAACTTCCAGTGAACAAATCCCTCGAGTGGAAATTTTATATGTGCAATTTTTTGTGAATGCCAAAACATTCATGCAAGATTATCAGTTTGCAGATTTGTAGCATTTGTTTTTTTACTCAAAGCTTCGTTAGACCTTGTTTCGCGTCATACGAAATATCGAGAATTGTATTTTCCTTGGATATATTTTTCTAAACACGCTAGCGAGAAAATTTTATCTTGCGTGACTATTTAAACGGTGTAAAAAGAACTAATCATTGAATGATTAAGTAGGGCGATAGTAATCTGTCCCATGGACACATGGATGTGAGCGACTCAGGTACAACTAAAGTGACATTCTGTGAACATTAAGAGGTCCGTCGAAAAATTGCAATCTAGAGATTTTCAGCTAATCTTTCAATTAACAAAGAAAAACGTTGATAAGCATTTAACTCGATAACGGCTTACCTGACAGTACTTTTTCATCACATCTTTGATGTCGTGCATCACATTATCTATAAATAAAGTCCCGAGCTATTTTACCAGGCGGACAGTAAATTTGAAGACAATGTTTTTTCGTGCTAGGAAGTTTCTACAATTCGTTCCTATCGACTGAGAAAAAATTGCTTCTTGTGAAAAACAAAAATATCATGTACCACAAACAAGTTTGGTTTTTAAGATTTACTCGGGCAAATCGTTATCGAATTAAACAAATTTAAGCACTAAATTTTCTTAACCAAATCTGCAAAAATGGTCGCAATTTTTCCATTCTCGAAGACACGCTTTTCTCTTTTCATTCCAACGAATGATAACACATCACATTCCATTTTCTTTTTGTATTATCTGTAGCGGATAGAAAAGCTCGCGGAGATTTTTGATAAGCGTTATAAATGTTAAATAATATTATTATTAGAAATTAAAATTAAAAACCTCATAGGTGATAGCGCGTACTTTGCAAATAAAAATAAAAGCTGAAATATACTGGAGCGTGAAGTCAATAATCTCGGTTTAAAGATTATTACTTGAAAAATCTGCGTCATGTGATGTTTGAGATTAAGCGAAGTCGAAGATAATGTAAAGATATATATATACATATATATGTATATATATATTATAATCTATAGTCCTAGCAAGAAAAAATGTCCAAAGGAAGTTACCTTCGCATCCCTCACCAGGCACCAGACAATTTATTATTATTATTATTAAATTTGTTAACTCTTGATTTTTTGTTTTTGTGCGTCTTTATTATTGGAAAAATGTAAGTTAAATACCAATTACAAAGGCTCTTTGTACGTAACGGCCGCAAATAGTGTTTTATATTATAATATATATAATATTCTATCAAATAAACCGGCTATAGTTTTATTCTTCCCACGCCCTTACCCTGCACATCTTAGCCGCATCCCCGTTGCATTCGCAAGGTAAAAATGAGAAGCAACTTGGTCCGTTGAAAAAAAAGATATATATATATATATATGTATATGCCTACATATATTTGAAAATGAAAAAAAAATTAAAAACAAAAAAAATATCTCGCTCAGTCTACGAGGAAAAGTGGAAAGTTCGGATCTCTATCTCTCTCTGCAAACGTTTGACGATGATCTCTTCTTTTTCTTCAGACCTTGTGCTTGTTTCATCTTCAAAGAACGAAGATTATTTGATTCTTTTTTCTTCGAATCTTCGTCCTCTGTTTTTAGCCCCGACAACGGTCCCATGTGTTTATGCTTTAATTTATTAATCTTCTTTCAATTCACGCAACGACGACTAAGCTGGAACACACACTCACACACAGACATCACGGGGTTTTCATTCACCACGTGTTTTCCGACTAGTTTTATATCAGATTATGGTTTTTCGCTTTACATTTCAAAAATCCACGAAAATACTTTTCGGGAACTTGCTTCTATCTTGTAATTTTCTTTTTATTATTCTATTTTTGTTCTTTTCTCTCTTTTTTCCTTTTTAGAAATTGAGCGAACGTGGACGTAGCGGTACGTAACCGTTACAGCCGAGAAAACGACGCGCCGCAGTTGTCATCTCGAGCTGATCCTGGGTTAGTCCGCATGCGACCATCATCCACTGAGCCTCCAATTGTAACTGTAAACAACAATTAATGCATTAGTATTATCCATTAATACAATCGTTTATCATTAGAAACTGACTCGACCGAAGGAAGAAGTGTCGCCTCAAAATGTTAATTAGTTTTTTATCTGAAATTTTTTCAGCCTGTCATTATTCCCCCCAATTGCCTCACATCCCAACCACAATAGACTTGTTATATCTTAAGAGGCAGTGTAATTGGCGACGAGCTACTTGCGCTTCGAAAACGGGATCCGTAAATTGTCCGACACTGAGCAACCGATCGCCTTGAAATTTGGACGGTACATAGAGAATTATGGCATAAAGTGCATGACAGTCTTGTTTTTCCAAAATTTTGGAAAAAATTTTCCGGTGGTAACTGAAACTGCAAAAATTTTTCCAAAGCTTTGGAAAAATAAGACTGTCATGCACTTTATGCCATAATTCTCTATGTATCTTCCAATTTTTAAGGCGATCGGTTGCTCAGTGCCGGACAATTTACGGATCCCGTTTTCGAAGTGCAAGTAGCTCGTCGCTAGTTACACTGTCTCTTAAAAATCCATGCTGATTTCCCTCGGAACATAGCGAAATTAACGATAACCTCATACACTTATCGTGGACTAACCTCAAAATTCTCTAAACTCAAAGCAGCCATGAGATCTTGCGATTGCACCGTTCCCGTAAACGATGCGAGATTTTGATTGATTATCAATGAGGTTATGTTCTCGGTATCGTTATTTTGTTAAACATTAGTAACTAACAATCAGCGAGATTTGACACTTTGTTCCAACAGTTCGAGTCCCGATAAAGTAGATCACCGCGAAGGCCAGTAATGGCGGCTAGCCAATATCTGACAGTACGGTCATACGAGAGACAAAGAAAAAATCAAAGAATACATCGTTATCGTATACTCACTTTGGGACGTTTCGGCAGCTTGACAAGTAGAGGACTGTTCAGATTACAAGGGCTGTCGAAGGCTTCGAACGTGATAGCCCTCTTGGCATTAGGCTTCCGCTGAACGGACGTTAAGTCGTGGGATGTCTGGAAAGGAGATAGAGACACACTAGCTACAGCCGGTAAGTAAGAAAAAAAAAATTAAAAATTTGTTCGTTCATTCTTCTCCCTCCTCTCGTTCCAGCTCAAGCTCGAGCACGAGGACAAGAGTGCCCGGAGTGATTGAAGAAAAAAAAGTGTTCGTTTCTTTTTTACATGTCGTGCATAAATAAATAAACAAAAAACATGAACAAAGTCGACCATATTTACGTCTTCGTAGTTCCAAATGCGGAAAGATCGCCAACCGGAAGTCGGTTGGTGAACAGGGGAAGGGGGAATGTTTTTTTTTTCTCGATTTTATCGACATTAACGGTTCTCTTTTTTTTTCGTCAGCGATGACTAGGGGGAGGGCGTGAGTGGGCTAGTTACGAGTTTGCAAGCCTCTGTAATTCGTATTTGGTGCAGTTACCGACCGCGTCGCTTTTCCTTAAGTTACCGACCGAGTCGTTTATTTTCTTTCCTTTTCTTTTAAATAATGTTCCTCGTTTCTTATTTTCTCTGGTACGCGGCAAATCTTTGGGCTTTTCCTTTCTTTTCTTTTTTTCTTTTATGCTTTATCGGCTTTATCAAGCTCGGGTAAAGCGTTGGGGAGGAGGGAGGAAGCTTTGGCGTTGAGGGATGGTCGGGCAACGAAAGGGATTTGAGGTACTTTGGTACGCTAGGCCAGGCCTTTTACAATAATGGAATGTACAAAAAAAATCGTTAATAAAATAGACGGGTCGTCGTACATTCGTTAAATTCAACGAAACAGAACAAAAAAAATTGAAAACATTTAAATAATATAAACATTTAAACTCTTGTTTTCGCAATCTGTCTTAATAAAAAATCAAAAAAAAAAAAAATAGAAATCACTACCCTACAACTTTTATCGCGAGAAAGTGCGATTCGAGGAAAAAAAAGCTGCGAATTTAATAAATACTAAGAACGAACGATATTCGAAAAGAAAAATGTCTTGGACATGATTAGAATCGAGATATATAAATGAAGCGACGCACGCGCTAAAAGGACGACGTGTCCAAAATATCCGAACTATATGTTTACTTTCTTCGTCTCGTTTGCTTTCAATTAATAATTTAATAAATTACTTTGTCGCGAATCTCCTTGCTCCGTTTTGTTTTCTCAAATTGTTTATAAATAATTAACAGGGGACCGCAGGATGGATAAGGATCAAGTAATAATAATAATAATAATAATAATAAATAGGGTTCGTTAGAATGAGTTAATATAGTTATGTATATGTGTATATATATATATATGTTTATATATATATATATAAATAAATCTTGGGGTAAATTTTTGTCGTCGCGTTCGTACGTTTTCTTTGTTTCTTTAAAAAAAAAATTCTTTTCGCAACGACTTTTAGTAATTTTGGATCGATCGATTAGTCGACAGAAGAACGAAACCTCGTTGAGTGCTCGAAAGTAAAGAAAAATAAACGCGTGTATATATATAAAAGAGGTAAGTACGATGAGTAGAGTAAAGGAGAGTAAATGAAGGAACCAAGCGTGAGAGTGTATAGTTTGTTAGAATAGAAATCAACAAACAAACAAACGAAAGAAACTATACATGAAGAGGAGAGACAAAACGAGTTTGAGATAAGAAGGCCGGCTAGCGTGTCTACAGGCGATTGGTGCGTGAATAAAACCAGGATAGGGCAGGTTGCGATTGACTTTGGATGGTTTGATTGTGACTTTGGATTTGGGTCTCTACCTTCAAGGGACTTGCTCCCCCCGTCGTGAGGAAACTGTCCTCGAGCGCCATCGACGCTGGTGAAAATAGCACCGAGGTGTCCAGACTTTTACTCTGAAAACAAACAAAATTTCAATTAATTCGATGCATCTTTATCGTACGTATTTTAATAGAATGAGAGACTTAAATGGAAGAAAAAAGAAAGCAAACATTGATGCTAAATTTTTAGAAAACTAACCGGTGTCTCTACGGCGAAGCTCATATCCGAGCTGTCCTGCGAATTGGCCCAAGCCTGACACAAAGCTTTTCTCGCTCTTT
This sequence comes from Netelia fuscicornis, assembly GCA_946811545.1. Taxonomy (NCBI): domain Eukaryota; kingdom Metazoa; phylum Arthropoda; class Insecta; order Hymenoptera; family Ichneumonidae; genus Netelia; species Netelia fuscicornis. The sequence goes on along the minus strand of OX328014.1, from coordinate 13,288,672 downwards.
TGCCACCGGGTGCACTGTTCTCCTTGCCACGTCTTCTGCCGGTACCATAGCCCGAATCTTGCAGCATACCACCACTACCGGCGAGGCTGTCCCGATCGGTTTCTTGTTTGATGATTTCAGTGAGAGCATCGAGACGACTTGGTGTCGCAGGTAATTGCGTGGTCGCGCCGCTACGGCGTTCGAGCTCGGCAAGGGCGTTTTTGAACGGTGTCGGTGTTCTCGGTGTATTGCCATCCTGCTGATTTCTTCGCAAACCCGTTGGTTGTGGCGTCGTCAACGGTCCCGGACTACCCTTCGGCGTGCTGGCACGCGGCCACGACGTTTCCGGACTGAGGCTATTCAAAAATTGTGACGGACTGAATGGCAACTGTTTGATCGGCGTTGATGGCGCGGTTGAATTGTCCGGTTGTTGCTGCTCTTGCTGTTGCCGATTGCATTGATTCGTGTCTTGCTGACTGCTGTGACCCAGAGGGAAGTCCGGCTGATCGTACGACGTTATGCCACGTGCGGCGAGTGCAATCGCGTGATGAAGATCCGCTCGACGACGACGAAGTATCGGCGGTGGACTAGACTTTTCACGCTCGTCTTCGTCATCGTCGTCGTCGCCACCACCGTCCTCGTCGTCGTCGCCCTCCTCGAAATCGGGCATCGGCAATAGACGTATGTCCGAACTACCGGACCCGCTTGCCTCCGTCGCAAGCTCGAGATTGAAGAATCTGTCGATGAGAAACAATAACAAATATAAAGAAAAATTCAGGAGAAAAACAACGAGCGTGAGAATAATTTTTGTGAGAAAACTGTCGATCGAGATCTTTCGTCGGGATTTTTTTTTCTAATTTCAAGAAGAAAAGAAAACGTAGCATATATTTCTGCTTAGAATGAACACATTCAACTCTGAACTTCCATCGAAGGGTGATTTTTTTTCATACGATTTGAATACATTAAAACCTAGGTCAATATTTGTATTTTTTGACAATCGAGATTTAACATCGACGAGTCTAGCACGATCAAGGATAATGGTGATTTCTTCACTGACGATTTTTTCAAAGAGTTAATTATAATATTTTGGTCTCGAGGGAGATAGAATTCTCTTATACGTTCTTCGCAAGAATAAAATTCAGGGTGTATTATACACGTACTTGGAGAGTGGTAAAACGTCGCTCGACCCCTCGCCGTTTCGCTTTGACGATGGGTCCAGCTGGCTCGTTTCATTGTTGGAACGAGCGCCGCTCATTTGGACAATATTCTGATAGCTGTTGGTGTGATGCTGTTGCTGTACATGATGTGGATGATGATGTTGATTATAGTGCGGATTTTGCGGCGGATCCCAAGCTCTCGTCCAGTCCAGCTGGTCGATCTCGAGACTCTGCGAGCTCATCCCAACCCCGCTATCCTCGCGCTTTAACGCACTGTTCGACATCGATGAACCAAGGTACCCCTGACTCATGCTGTCGTCTTCATTAATGGTAGGCTCCTTCTTTACAATCACCGCGCATTCAGACGCTTTTCTTCTGCCTCGTCCTAATAAATTTCATAAATTTCATAAACTTTATAAATTTCATAAATTGCGTAAATTTCATAAATTTCGTAAATTTCGTAAATTTCATAAACTTCATAAATTTCATAAACTTCATAAATTTCATAAATTTCATGAATTTCATAAATTTCATAAATTTCATAAATTTCACGAATTTCATAAATTTCATGAATTTCATAAATTTCACGAATTTCATAAATTTCATGAATTTCATAAATTTCATGAATTTCATAAATTTCACAAACTTCATAAATTTCAAAAATTTTATAAATTTCATGAATTTCATAAATTTCATAAATTTTCATAAATATCATAAATTTCATAAATTTCATAAATTTCACAAATTTCATTCCGATGAAATTGACCAACCTCTCGTTCCCGCGGTTTTTCCTTCTTCGGCCTCGTATTTCCGTCTCATCGTGCTATTCCAATGATTCTTAATGGCATTGTCGGTCCTGCCAGGTAAAAGTTTAGCAATTTTGGCCCACTGATTACCGACGCGTCGATGTGCCTCGACGATTATACGATCCTCCGCCTCGGTCCACGCCGTCTTCTTTATTCCCGGATTCAGATGATTGTGCCATCTCTCTCTGCACTGTTTGCCGATACGTCCTTTGAGGTGTCGCGCTATGAGCGTCCACTTTTTCGGCCCGTAACGCTCCACCAATTCGACGACTTTCTCGTCTTCCTGCAGACATTCAACAAAAAAACAAGGGTCAAGTACGTCCGTCGAATATTGAAAAGCGGAATGCCAGAGCATCGCGGACAAACGAGCCGCGAGTTTCTCGACGAGACAAAGAAAGGGCAATCAATTGAGCGAAATTAATCGAGTTGATGCGCCGGCTCGTCGGGAAAATTGAGAAACCCTAAAGGTAGACGACCGTAAAATTACAGTATCGAAACTAACAATATGGCGTCGACATGCGAGGCTCGCATCGAATAAATAGTTACTGACAAGATTATACCAACATGGCGTCGACACGTGGGTCGCTTAAGCTTTTCTTAAATATAACCTCAAATGGTGTCTCTGTCTACAAAATGGCGCCTTTCCAAGTTGGACCGGTGTCCACTAGTCCAAAAATTCGTCTCCTTTCGATAACATAGAAATACAAGGAACAACCCTTCATCATTACTACAGATAATAGCGAAAAGAATTTGCGTTCCACAAAAAACAAAATGGCGTCGAGAAAACTCTACACTTCTTCGCAAATACAAACGGATCGAGATCTCGGTAAACAAAAAATCATCGACTTTCAAATTGGGATTGCATCGAAGAAGTAAATTTGCAGATAAATAACGAGGAACGCCGAGGGACCACTTCCTGGAGATGTCATCGATCTGCAATAAGTTCACTCGATCGGGACTCGAGAGCACGTTTTCGCTAATGAATTCGGGGACGATCGGGACAAGAGACCATCTTTCGCACGGTGGTCGACCTGTCCCTCTCTTTTTCTTCTTCTTTGTATCGGTTTGGTAAGGCCCGCTAAAGGGTAAAGGGAGGGAGCCGAACCCGCCTGGCGTCTGGACTTGTCCCGCTGGCCAATGTGCTCTTGGTCGTGTGGACCCGACGTTCCTTCGGCGAGAGCGTGTGAAAAACACGAGGAGGATAGCGGTCTTCGTGTCCAGGTATTACGTCCTCTCCCTCTCTTTCCCCTTCTCTATGTCTTTTGTTTTCTCTGTTTTTCAAACTGTTCCAAGCAATGCAAAACGTTCTCGTAAAAAGAAACTAATCTACGATCTATGAATTTTCAGATTTTCAAGGTAGAATGAAAACGCCATCGAGCATACGAATAGTTGATAAAGAAAAATGCAAGAACGGTGAACAAAGCGTTAGAGGAAGACACGATCCACCTGTTCTCGTTCATATTCTGAAATACTAACAGTTTAGAAAAGATTTGGGTCAGGAAGAGCAGCTATGTCTTGGACGTTCGTAACGGTCACCTTTGGGATTTAGCAGGACCTAGAGATAACGTCAAAGACACTCGGTCGGTAACAAAGGTACTCGAATCTATTTTTCATTTTTTCTAAGACATCGAATGTTTTCAAGAAACGACTTTACGAATTAGGCGATGGTACAATTAAGTTCTGCATTCCATAGAAATTTGTACTGTTGCCCGGAAACGTTCGACGCTAAAAAAAAAACTTGTTCAGTAAAATGGCGATGGTTTGTCTCTCTCTCACACTCGTAGGAATTTCTCATCACCTTAAGAACCGAGAGAGCGAAAGACCACCGCGACGAGGTACGAGGGATGGAATCTGACGAACGAAGTGAAAAGAAGGAAGCTAAAAGGAAGGGGGATGCAATTTCTTAGAACCTCCTTCTCCAAGGCTGAGGGCTAAAATCTCAATGGGGTGGGGAGAACTTATCCAGTGGCACATGCCCCATGGTGGGCCATAGTCGGCAGGAGAAGAAGAGGAAGAAGAAGGAGAAGAAGAAGAAGAACTTATCCCGAGCAATGTAGTCCGAAATCGACGATACGACTCCTCATTACTTTTTACATCCCGTGTGGTATTACATTTTTCGTACTTAATGCTATCTTCTCGAGCGAGAACTCTTTAAGGTGTAAATTAAATGCGAAGAGTGAAGACGAGTTCTGTCGAATTGCTCGCGGGAGAAGGAAAGAAAAAACTTAATTTCTCAAAGTTTCAGATAACCTCAAAAAATTGTAACGCATTTTTCTCAGCACCTATCGATGGAAAGTGAACAAAATTACGTGTCTGTATTTGTGCAATCGCTCTGCACCAAGGGTCAAAATTTCATTCGATTTTGCAAAGTCATCGCCGAGAAAAATGCGTTTAAACTTTCGAGGTGGTAGTACCGCTCTTGCTCATAACCTCAAAGCTGTTTTCCTCGAAGATAAGATTATAATGGGTCCTTATTTATAAAGTTTCCTTCAGTTCCATCCGGTACACTGGAAAAAGTTGTGTCCATTACTTCAAGATGGAAAATTAGAGATTCGTCGTCTACTCAAGAGGTTATGCAAGGTGTACAATTTTTTTTAACGACCTAGATATTTTAAATAGAAGCAAACGTTTAATATTTTCCATCTTTTTCCAGAAGGTAAAAACCCGTGAGTTTTGAAATAGCTACGAAAACTGGTGATGTCTGCGCAGGTATCACGTGTGCGCACAGTGATTGCGCAGTGTACAGCGTGAACACGAATGGGTCGTTCGTTATTTCGTAAGAGAACGTGTTCGAGCGGCGCGGTGTTTCGAACGTATACGTAATACACGAACAGATCGGAACAACATATGCGAGGTGCAAAGAAACGATAAATATTTTCTCTCTCCGTCTCGAATTTTATGGGTAGACGACGCAGGGGGTTTCGCTTGCGGTTCGACTTCTTGACGTCTCGGCTTGCCCTTGGCTGTTGCCGAGCGCATTCGCACTGCAAGCCCGTGAGATCGCTGTCCATGCATCATCCTCCTCTCCCAGTCTCCCACTCTCTCTTTCTTTCTTTCTCTCGTCGAGCAACCCTCGAATCTTTCTTATTGCATACTTTGCGCAGTCTCCCACTCCGTATGTGCGTAATGCGCATGTGCAATCCAATGAACGGAGGCTCGACCAATAGAAGAAAAGGCGCAATGCGCATGCGTCGCCTTCTGTCCAATCGTATACGAGTTTCAATACGCGCGCCAGTTTTGAAAACCTTGGAAGCGCGCGAAATTCAAAAACTCGTTTAGGAAATTTGCCAACTCTAACAGAGAGAATAGATTTAAAGGCGCATAAATATTCTTACGAGCAATGTCGTTCACTACACACGACATAACCTACAAAGTAGCTCGTTCAATCATAGTTTTTCATTGAAGAAGTAAGTCATGATGATTCTTTCTAGACGTTCATGCCGACGAAGAAAGATTCCTGATTACACGTGCTAAAATAAGTATCATAGTCTGCATTGATACAAAACTTCCTCAGCCCTGAGATTTTCAAGATCGAAATTTAATTTTATTATTATTATTATTTTTACGATTATTTTGTTACCGAAGTGTTTGCTATTTATGATTAATGTAATACGATTTCACGCAACTCAAATCTAAATTGGAAAAGAAACGAGAGGCTTACCTCTTTGGTCCATGGTCCTTTGACCAATTCCGGGTTTACGACCTTGGCCCATCGTTGCTGACACTGAACGTCGCTTCGATCGGGAAAGTGAGCCGCAACCGCGTCCCATTTGAGTCCGGTGCCCAATTTTTCGACATTGCTGACCAATTGCTTCAATAAAGCATCCTGCGTACAAAAATTTTCATTATTCAAAATATGACTTTTAGAAACAATGTTTTTTTGCTAAAAATTAAAAAAAAAAATTCCATTGTTTTGCAAATATGTAAAAATGTCTATAAGTAAATCAGGCCCAATTTTGGGGCCAGGTGAACTTTCCTTGAATTATCCCACTGAAAATTTGAACTCTGCCAATGTCTCTAAAAGTTTCTACGATATAAATAACGTACGACGCAATTTTTGGGCCAGGTGAAGTTTTGGTGGATTATCTCACGGTTATTTTCTCGTTTATGGGAGATTTCCCATCGTTTCGACGAAAAAAAAAATTCCTCGCTAGCTATATAAGATTTCTAAATTCTTTGATATTTCGCGACGTATGAACGAATCGGATAAGAACGAGGGTCCATTTTTATAGGCTCGTCCCCTTCGGGTGCAACACTGTCTCTGATGGACATTATATACATATATATATATATACAGCGTAGCTCGTGCTATATTCGCAATCCTACACGGTCGGGAGAAGCGACAGTGAGCAATAATGGGGCCCACACGTGGGATCCAGGATCGAGCACTTTCCCATGGGAAATCGTATACCGTGTATACGATATAAAATATACGTACATACGTGTATACCGTGCTCATCCCCATCTGTCGAGGATTTCGCGTTCTGGAAACAAACCCTTTGCCCTCTCCCCTCTTCTTCCCTACCATGAATCCACAAACTGGGCCCAAAACAGGGGTGAGCTCGCAGGACGACCCCTTGAAGTGGGTTTATACCTACCTAATTTTTTAGCCACTCATAAAAATACTTGAAAATCGGATGGAAAGGCTCACTAACTTTTAACCCAAAACTATGTTTTTTTTTTAAGATTTTTTTTTTTAGGATATTGTACATTTTTGTGAGAAAGTGTATTTATGCAGGGTTTTTCTAAAGAAGTGAATTTTGCTTTTTTTAAGAGAATTTGCGACTCGTTGACAATAATTAACGTATGGGAAGATGGTCCAAAATAATTCCCCTAAGGGAAAGCAGCCGTAAAACGAGTGCATGCAGCTTTTTCTTAAACGTAAAATATTGGAGGGGTAGCGATTTGATCGAACTACAAATTCAGTAAGGGTTGAATCGCATAAGCCATTAGAAATAATTTGTATTAATGTTTTCGTGAAAGTCTACTAAAAGATCATTTTGTTCAACCCCGTGTTCAAAATCATCCCCCGGGTGAAGCAAAATGATCCGGGGATCATTTTACCCCACTATTCAAAATTTAAGCAAGAAATAAAACATTCAATAATATTTTTTGGTAATTTTATTGTAGATTCAGTCTAGGCAACAAATTTAAACGATTCTGTCTTAATAATCATACGGTAAATTGTTAATTCTCGTAAATCTCTATAACATTAATAACAGTTTTATAGTATTATTGATGTTTCTGAACAGAATCTTAACAACAACACTCTCTTTTTAACTAGTATCATTGACTTAACTTCATACTTCGTATTAATACTTCATATTAAAAAAACTAAAAAATATTTATTAAAAGTTAACTGAACACGATTGGAAGTAGGTAGGCAGGGATAAAATTATCCTGGGATCGTTTTTCCCACTATGCAAAATTTAAGCAAGAAATAAAACATTCAATAATATTTTTTGGTAGTTTTATTGTAGATTCAGTCTAGGCAACAAATTTAAACGATTCTGTCTTAATAATCATACGGTAAATTCTTAATTCTCGTAAATCTCTATAACATTAATAGCAGTTTTATAGTATTATTGATGTTTCTGAACAGAATCTTAACAACAACACTCTCTTTTTAACTAGTATCATTGACTTAACTTCATACTTCGTATTAATACTTCATATTTAAAAAAAAAACTAAAAAATATTTATTAAAAGTTAACTGAACACGATTGGAAGTAGGTATGCAGGGGATAAAATGATCCTAGGAACGTTTTGCCCACCCTACGAAGGGAACGTTTTGCCCCAAATGCCTTATCAACGAAAAACATTAAAACATAACTTGTCGTTTTTGAATACTGTAATGAAGGATGAGTAATTCCATTGTTAAGGTAGTTCTATCGTAACAGCGTTTCCGTTAGATTTCACTGAAAATTTGCAGAAACGTTCTTTGATGTTATATGTATATGTGTGTAAAATTTCAGGGGCCTTTATCGACTCAAAAATCACAATATTTATTCTTGAAAATCGTCACTTTTCGCAATCTCCCAATAAGAGCCCGTGTTAAATATCGCAACATTATACAACGAGTATCTCGATCATTTGGTCGATGAAGCCTGTTGAAATTTTGCACACATGTTTATATGACATCAAAGAAGCTTCGATTAGTTTTTATAACAAATCTTATGGAAACAAAAATTCATGATTTTGTTTATTATATAACAAATAAACTTTCCGTAGGATCAATTTGAATTTTGAGTATGTTGTTCTTTAGTCGATTTGCAACAATTTTTCTTAATGAACTTTAACGCTTGGTCCACTTCCAATGTTAGAAAAAACGGGAATAAAATTTTAATCCCCCACCCAACGATAGGACTTCCTTAATTGGTATCAGAAACTGAGACAAACATAACTATCGCATAACATGTACGAAGACTAAAGCAACATAACGTCAAACAATGGCTTACCTTAGATCGAGTATAGTAATTTTTAATATTTCACGATACAAACTTTCCCCGTGCAAATAACGCCACGATACTGACAGAGATTGTATAGCTCAGCCGTAAGAACACGAAATTTACTTAAAATATTCTAGATCACGATATTAAGTCGGCATAACAGCGGGGGATCGTTTTACCCCGAGGAATCATTCTGTACCACCTTCCCCTGCCTACAGGTTTTTTTTTCAAAAATGTGTTTTTCTTTACTGGAAGAGTAAATGTGGGGGATGTTGCTAGGGATGTTGATGAAGGGATGTTGATGAAGGGATGTTGATGAAGGGATGTTGATGAAGGGATGTTGATGAAGGGATGTTGATGAAGGGATGTTGATGAAGGGATGTTGATGAAGGGATGTTGATGAAGGGATGTTGATGAAGGGATGTTGATGAAGGGATGTTGATGAAGAAAATAAATTAATAAAAAGTATGCTCGCCTCTTCCTTGGTCCAACGACCCTTGTTTATGTGTTTTCCTTGAGGTGGATTGTTACTCCTCGCGATTGACGCGATGGAATTACCGGGCGCCGTTACGACTGGACTCTGCGACGAGATGTTGCTCGTTTGAAATATCGCCGAATTCGAATATTCGCCCTCGGAATCCTCGGCGCTGCTCGAGTCGTATCCCGATCTTGATCTGTAAATTAGAAAATAATAACTCGTTATTAATCAATCGTCTAATCGAAGATCAATTTTATATTTTCGAACGAATGCAATTTTCTTACGTGTTCTAAGTTTGAGTTTTTTTTTTTCATTTCATCAATTTTTAATGAAATTCACTTTTAAATATAAAAATATTATGCCACGTAATCGAGATATCGCCATTGGCATCGTTTACCTCTAATTAATTAAAGGGTTGATCTAGAACTTCTTGGAAAATCAATTTCGTTCTCTTCCAAGCGTTACCTTAGTCTCTTAGAAATAAAAGATAAAATAGATTCGAGAGTGAGAAAAAATAAACTTTTCTTCTAAAACTGAATTGAAAATAAATGTCCCATTTACAATAAAATCGACTTGATAAACAGGTTACAGTAGATTAAACGTCGCTAAAATAAGTCGCAAATAACTAATGTCGAGAAATAATAACTAATGTTAGAAACAAAAGATAAAATAGATTCGAGAGTGGGAAAAAATAAACTTGTAAGCTTCTTCGTTATAAACATTTATTTGTATAATTTTTCTTCTAAAAATTAATTGAAAATAAATGTCCCATTTACAATTAAATCGACTTGATAAACAGGATACAGTAGACTAAACGTCGCTAAAATAAGTCGCGAATAACTAATATCGCTGAATAAGCATATGTAATTGTAGTAAGCAACCTTTTCCAAACATACACACACACACACACACACAGACACACATGAAAGCCCCTCTGTGGGAATATATATATACGTAGCCTTGGGGACGTTTGATACCTTAAGCCACAAAGCAATAGCGATACGTAATACATGCGAGTAAAAAGAAATCTTTCTCCAATCGTTCATTGAGATAAACAAGCAGTGGTCGAGCAGCCCCGAGGCACGTGTCGAATCACATTGGCCATTGAGGTACGAATCGTCAAACTCCGGTGTAACTGATTTCATTCATGAAATCGGAGAATTTAATTGCGGCTAACTCAATTCGATTAAATCGACGAAATAATCAAGATACAACTATCATCGTTTCCAGCACTGAGCGTTGCTGCAGCACTGACTGCTCAGAATTTTGGAAAGCGCAGCGAGAAGCGTTGGACCCGCCCACTTCTCGCCCTACCAGAAAATATCCGAGAAATAAAAATGACTGTGTAATAATATAACAAACAAAATTGACTGCTCTGAATTTTGCAACGCCAAATGTAACGCCCTACACTGTGCTATCTCTACGGCTAAGGCGGGAGTGGGCGGCTCCAATGCTTCTCGGCGCGCTCTGATTGGACCAACTTTAAACATTTATATCTCGTAAACTATTTAAAATATCCCTAAAGTATATTTGCAATTTTTGTTTGTAATGATCCCATCTACCTTAGAATAAAGTCTATTACACCTTATGAAATTCACCCTGTATATATACATATACATTCTCAAGGGTGAACACACGCGGCAAAAGGTCAATTGACACACTGAACTGTTTCATTTCTTATCTCGATTAAACGTATACGAAATTTCTTTCTGTTCGTTGCATTATTACGAAACTATTTTTCCAATTTCGTTCCAATTTCCAAAATCTCAAGCTTGCTTCAGCATTTTATGTGACAAAATATCATGACGCTTTTTCAAGTTGTTTTTAGATTGTTTTGGAATACACGCAAACTATTAAAAATATCCCTAATGTATATTTGCAACTTTTGTTTGTAATGATCCCATCTACCTTAGAATAAAGCCCGTTTACACTTTATAAAATTCACCCTGTATACAAAAAAGTTAGACTTATATCTTAGAGTCGCTTCAATCACCGAAGCTCCTTAACGATCCGCGAAATCGAGTAGCGAATAATATTTATCTAGTAACTAAATTTGAGAAACGAGGAAAAGAAAAGTAAGAGATGAGACGAAAGTGTCAAATTAAGGTCAAATCAAGTGTGTGACTATGTTTCGCTCTCCGAGTCATTGAGCGATCGCTGGTGAGTTTTAGTGCTCGAGTGCATCCGAGTTGTAGACCCAAATGACCTTAAGTGTCCTTGGACAAGTTTAAACATTCAAATTGTCATTGAAATAACTTTGTTACTTCAAGTTACTTCGACTATTTCGAATAATTAGTGACTGACCTTGAATAACCTTAAGTACGTAACGACTGTATTAAAAAATTGTCAAAATTATAAGAAATAAATTCCTCGTGTCGTCTCGATTTACGATAAATTGAAATTTTTAATTAAAAAATATCTACTCTCTATCACTATCCTAAATTTTCGGATGAAATTTGGATTTTCGTTCAGAGGGCAGCACCGACGATTCTTTGTTCACCCGAGAATATCACGGTTTGCTGATCTTTCCTTTCTTCATCCTTTCAATTTTCATTCTTTCGCGACGACATGCTCGTCCTTTATTCCTCTTCGTCTTATTCCTTTCCTTTTCATTTTTCGTCCTTCCCTAGGGCTCCGCGACGCTGCTGATTGGCTTCTCGGCTCGATAAACCCGGATACACTACGACCACATCCTGCTGCGGTAGCCATTCTTGACTTTGTACATCCCTAACATCATCGTCTTCTTCTTCTTCTTCTTCTTCTTCTTCTTCTTCTTGTATGTCCAATCCAAACCCAAACCACAAATGTTGCACCTCGAATTTAATTAATTTCCTGTACAAGCGCGACCGTTGGTTACAGGGTTATTTTTTTTTACGATCTGCGACACTTATTCAACTTCCCCTTATTTTTTTTTTAGTGTCCTCTACCCTCGCCCTATTCCTTCGAGACAATTCCAGGGGACTTTTCCCTCGCTCGACGGTAAAAACATTGACCCGGAAACTCGCGGGTGACACCGACTTCCGCTTTTTTTCTTGGGCTCGTTCGTCCCTTCCGTCACACGCGATCTTTTTTTTGTCATTTGTAAGCAACGATGTAGTTTTAGTGAAATATTGGAACTGGAACTGGAAACTATGGGATTCCTAGGGAAAAATTTTTATCGACGAGCTTTAACGAATTGTATTTTATTGATGAATCTGACAAAATGATTTTTTAAAAATTAATATAATGATAATAATTGAGGAGATCGGCTGGTTGAAAATAAGAAGGAAATTTTGATGAAAAATTGGAAAGGAAAATTGAATAAATGAAAAATTTATTCGTGGCGAGGCTGAAAGGAGTGAGAAGAATGATAGAAGTACCGAGGCGAGATTACTCGTATCATAGCGATAGACTTTCTGGAGAATCGGACTCCCTTCCGAGAAGACTCCGGCGGTTGCATCGATTTCACGAGCGAGCACAGGCCTCGAGAAACTTTTGAAACGACGAGAGACTGCGTCAATCGTCTCTCGCATTCCTCTTGGCAGACTCTCTTGTGATTAATAAAGAGAGCTATGAACCGCGACGCGAAACTGGTAACGATTATCACGAGTTACTGGGATTCTTGTATGGTAGAATCGTGCGTCAAGATCGGGTCGAATCCGCGTTGAAATTTTGTTCTCGATCTCCACGAATCAACATTGAGTGTAGTTTTGTTACTCGAAAATATCCGAGTTCATTTTTGGCGGACTCGGAAATATTCCAATCCGGTTTTGCCGGATTTAAAAACACTAGAATTCATCTTTGCTGGACTCAAAAACACTCGAATTTATCTTTGCTGGGCTCAAAAACACTCGAATTAATTTTTTAAACACTAGAATTCATCTTTGCTGGATTCAAAAACACTCGAATCCATTTTTTCCGGAAGCAAATATTCTCGGATCTTTCTTTGCCGGACTCAAAAACACTTGAATCTATCTTTGCCGGATTCAAAAACACTTGAATTCATTTTTTCCGGAGTCACAAACACTAAAATTCATCTTTGCTGGACTCAAAAACACTAGAATTTATCTTTGTCGGACTCAAAAACACTCAAATTCATTTTTGCCGGACATAAGGGCGCTCCAAAACAATTCATAGTATTCAAAAACATGTCGACAAATACTCGTATCGTTCGAAATTTTTGTTCATTAATATTAAATCTACGAAGATTTAAGAAATCGTTTATACATTAAGAAAAAAAAATCGGTGAAATAATCAACCGTAGAGTAGGTTTAATATCGGGGCATACTTTTGTACCCAATTTTACTCGATATTTCACATCTCTACATTTGAAAATTCAATATGGCGGCGGTGTAAAGATGGCGTAATCGATACGACGAGAACAATATGGCAGATCAAACATAATGAATCCCATATGCTGAATCTGACAAGGCCCAATATGGCACATTAAGGTCCAATAAGGCCCAATGTCGCCCGACAAAGCCCAATATAGTTCGATAAGGCCCAATTTGGCACATTAAGGCTCGATATGGCGTGTCAAGGTCCAATATGGCACATTAAGGCTCAATATGGCCTGTCAACGCCCAATATGGGCCAATAAGGCCCAATATGGGACATCAAGGACCCAATATCGCCCAATAAAGCCCGATATAGTTCAATAAGACCCAATATGGCACATTAAAGCTGAATACGGGCCAATGAGGCCCAATATGGGCCAGCAAGGCCCAATATGGTGCATCAAAACCCCAATGAGGCCCAATATGGACCAATAAGCCCTCATATGGTACATCAAAGCCCCAACGAGGCCCAATATGACGGGCCTCATGTAGCGGATATAAATGCAAAAGAGTAAGTCGACGCGCCTGAAAATTGGATACCCCGACCTTTTTCAGAACGCTATAACGCAGCGCTCGAAAATAATCGATTACAACATCGTCCTGAAAAACACTAAAATATATCCACCTAACTCGAGGAAACTTGCATCCCGGTTTAATATTTACAAAGTTTCGTATTTCCCCAAATCGAAACGTAGAGGAAATCAGCCCTCACCCTTCCCAACGATGAATAAATTATCTTTAAATCTCCATCGTGGTTCGTCTAGATTCAAGTTATCGATGAATAGTTTTAAAGATCGTCACCAGACTCTCCGGTGCAGACACAGACCCGCCGAATAATTCTCCGTTGAACGCGAGATCGAGCACAAAGACTCGTGGTTCTTTTTTTTTGCTTTTGGGGGAGGGTCCGTGCCCATATAGCTCACGATATTCGGGTGTGCGACTGTACGTACTGTGTGTAATAGGTGTATATACACAGTACTATAATATGATAAGGCCAGAGCCATCTGGGCCCTGCCCTCGCCTCCCCCAGACATATGCTTATAACGCGGCATGTGGACTCTCTCTATCTCTCTCTCCCTCTCTCTCTCTCTCTCTGTCTATCTCTCCCTCTCTCTCTCTCTCTCTCTCTGTCTATCTCTCTCTCTCTCTCTCTCTGTCTCTCTCTCTCTCTCTGTCTATCCCTCTCTCTCTCTCTCTCTCTCTCTCCCTCATTTCGTACACGTGGTGACGTTGGTGTCCCATGGCCCATTGTTATTAGCCTTCCCTCGAAAAATGTGCGCGCGCGGGCGAGTCCCTGGCACCGATGTTTCGGAGGGTGCAATTTTTATATCCCCTCTCCATATAACCAAGGCATCCTTCTCCCGATTTATATCCATCTCGCTTGCGCTTTAGCAATGCTTCCGGAGTAACTATATACGCGTCTGTGTATATGTGTATAGAGACATAGAGCGAAAGTGTGTAACGACGCTGCTGCTGCTGCTGCGACGTAGCTATATGCAGCTGCTTGTACAGGGGTTCGAAACGACGAGTGCGTCGTGGATAATAACCCCAATGGAACACGCATATCGATTGGATTCGCTTCTTTATTGCGTTTCGTTGCTTTCGGCCTAGCTCGGCGTCTACCAACGAGCGAGGTTATGCGTCATGCGTTAGAACGCGTTACCTAACCCTCCGGGGTAGATATAATCGATAAATTTTACACGGGGTTGATGAAGTTTAGACCAAGTCGAGCAATCTCTTGAGTAAGAACGATTAGATCGTAAACTGAAAGCAAATTTAACCTCAAAGGAGAAAATTATCCTCGGCGTTGTTCGAGACGCCATGATTACGCGCTTTGCCGCCCACCTCGAAAACGCGTTTCGCAATTTCTCCGGCATGGCGTAACCGATCGAGATGAAATTTAGCTTGGCTGACGTGGAATCGTGGCAAGAATCGGCTGAGCTTAATTTCATCTCGAAATGTTGCTCCGTGCCGGAGAATTTACGATTTTAGTTTCCACCGAGTGGAAAACTTAACCACGAAGTAAGTGACTTAAACGAAAAGAAAATAAACCTAAAAACGCGTTTCTTTTTAATTTCACTAATTTACACTAACGATAACCAAATCGAGCGAGACTGAAACAGCATAATTTAGATTTCGTGATTTCTAGGTTATTTTCTTTTCAATCCATTTTCTTCAAAATTGCGTCCTTTCTGCGACTGCTTTTAATCGAGACACGCAATTTCTAATCCTCGTTACTCCAAAGTCAAAATTAATTTTACACTCGCTTATCCAAAAGGTTAAAAAATCGACTCGATTTTCACGATTATCGTTCGAACGAGTGTTTGAATTAAATCTAACGTAAATATTCGACTTGCGTAGAGTCCAATAGAGAAAAAAAGCGGGATCGTAACGAATACGTGAATGACACGCGAATAATTCTGCGAGAATGCGTGTGCTTCGTTTTCTTTTTTTCTTTCCTGGCTCTTTTCTCTTTCGTTGCGTAAATCATTGCCCGTAAGCGCCTCGCCGGTTCTCAACCAGTCATTCCGCGTGGCCGTGGAGTATCTCTCTTTAAAGATCCGCAACGGTCGATGGGCATCCTTGGATTTAAATCTTGAGGCACGTGGCGATAGTTTCCCTCTCACTCGCACCAACACCATCGCCATACTTACCTCGTACCGGCTTCTCAATCACCTTCGTCGTCTCCTTCTTCCTCATTCCGCCGTTTCGTCTGGACAATATTTTCAGGGGCAACGAGCCCAACGAACCGACCACAGGAATTTCTTACTGAACTATTTTTCATTTTTCAAACAATTTTCTCATCCTTTAACATTATTTAACTTTCGCAAATTAAAAACAATCTTAGACAAGAATTAATGTCTATTCCCATATTTTGAGAATTGGAGAGTTAGAAGATTAGAAAGTTCCAATTCATTGTGAAAAATTAAGTTGCCCAATTCTCTCAACAAATTTGTTTATTCGTTTTTTTTTTATAACGAGGTTTGATGTTTTGTTCCCGGGAGCATAGTAAAATATCATCCGCGAGAATGTGTACGATGAATGAACGAGGACCGGCAGAAGGATCAAGAGATCGACCATGAAGAGAGGGAGCGAGACGACCGCGGTCTCTCATTCATGTTGCGAAGGCACGTTGATGAACTTATGGATACCTGGTGTCTGGCACAAGACCTGTTCTCGATTTACATCTTTATTTTATTTTTAAGCTCTTCTCCGCGTGCCGTCGTCCGGGACAAACCCTCCTCCACGATTACATGGAGGTAACTCTCCACGAGCAACTCTACACG
The DNA here is from genome assembly GCA_946811545.1 of Netelia fuscicornis. Taxonomy (NCBI): domain Eukaryota; kingdom Metazoa; phylum Arthropoda; class Insecta; order Hymenoptera; family Ichneumonidae; genus Netelia; species Netelia fuscicornis. The sequence continues at coordinate 13,272,200 of OX328014.1, read as the reverse complement.
TTTTACCAGCCTGGATATCGAGCATCGAGACAATTCCACTTGGATTTTTACTGACGTAAATTTGCAGATGCCCTTTGCAAGGATCAAAGGGAGACTTTTTGAAGGATTGGGACACGTTAGAAATGCAATTTTTTCAGGATGACCAACTTATCTTTGTCTAAAATTAGGGTTTGTGTAGAGTTGGATTAGTTGAATTGCTCGTTCGCAAATAATAATTGGATCTGCGTAAATTTGCCTTGTTGCGTGTAAATTTGAAACACTTTTGAAGAGTACAGTTTTACAGAAATGCTTGTATAGTGTCGAGTCAACAAATTTGATGTAGAGTTGAGTTACTCGAGTCGTTGGTTAACTAACAGAGACTCTAATTTGGATCCGGTTAGAGTTAGGTCTGTCTTGGATTTTTACTGGCGTAAATTTGCAGTTGTCCTTGGCAAGGTTCAAAGGGAGACTTTTTGAAGGATTGGGACACGTTAGAGATACAATTTTTGCAAGATGACCAGCTTACCTTTGTCTCAAATGAGGATTACTGAGGTTGAAACAATTTTTTTTACAAAAATGCTTGAGTAAAGTTGAATTGATTGAATTGCTCGTTCGTGCAAATTTTGTTTCAGAAATATAATTGTGTAGAGTTGGATTAGTTGAATTGCTCGTTCGCAAATACTAATTGAATCTGCGTAGATTTGCCTCTTTGCGTGTAAATTTGGACTTGATTCGTACTTTTGGAGAGTACGATTTTTCGATTTCGACGACTCATAGAGTCGAGTCAATAAAATTGATGTAGAGTTGAGTTGCTCGAGTCGTTGGTTAACTAACAGAGACTCGAGTCGTTGGTTAACTAACAGAGACTCTAATTTGGATCTGGCCAGAGTTAGGTCTGTGTAAAATTGGAAGTTTATGAAATTCAAAGTATAGAGACGTTAAAGCTGTGCAGAGTTAAAACGGTGTAGAGTTGAAGTTTTAGACAGCTGGAGTACTTGATTTGCAGGCTTTGTAGAATTTGAAGCTGGACTCCAGACTTGCATTCGGGCAAAAAGGCTCGCTTGGTATTTTTTTTCCAAAATTGTTGACATAATTCTCTAGATACCCTCAAAACTTTAACACTCAATGCTAGAAAAAAGTACAAATGGTGGATTTGAATCGTAGATCGCCTGCAACGCTATTTTCAAAATTGTATATAATTTCATAATTCTCTGTGTACCTGCCAATTTTTAACCAGATCGGTTGTTTAGTGCTTATCGTTTGTTAAATTCTTATAAATGGAAGCAATTTCTGAAAATCCCACCATGTACGAACTAAAGTGCAAAATTGTAAACGCCTTTTTCTCGAAGCTTTTTTTCTACAATGTTTTTTTGTTGGTACCAAAGATGTATCTCCCTTAATTTTCAATCTTTTCTAATTATTAAAAATGTAAAATACTCGTACAAATATGTATAAAAACTTGTCACAATTTCCAAAAGATCCATTCATTCCTTCCCCTTGAAAAAAAAAGTTGATATTGTAAAAATTCAAAAAGCAACATATTACCAAATGAAACTCGACAATGTGCAACATTTTATAAATTTATTTCGAGATAAATTTGAAATTTTGCAATAGGGAGTCGCTTCGTAGAGTCGAAGCTACCTTGAGTTAGATCCTTGCAAAATCGAAGCTTCATAAACTCACAGTTACAGTAGACTTGAAAACATTTCGAAAACAAAAAAAAAGTATCGTCCCTGCGAATCATTCGAGTCTTGATCTCACCGACGTCGTCCAGTTTACGACTTCCCGTATCTTTCTAACCTTCCTACAGGTGGTAAGAATTTTACGATCGGTTCAATGGAAGCGTCGAACGCAGCACGTCGATCCCGCGGTGCCTTGAACGCTAATTAACTCGAGGAAAAAAGGAAGAAGAACAATTCTTCAATTGAATAAAAGAAAAAAAAGTAGCAATGGCGCCTGCCTAATGTGCTTCAAGGTTATGTTTAAATAAGTCTTCGGCGCTATCCTCCTCTCCCCCCCCCTCCTCCTCTCCCTTCGATTTACCCCTCTTACATATATCTCCAAGAAGATTCTAAGAAGTTTGAGAAGGTGAGTTTCATTACCTCGCAGCTATAGTCTCATCTACCTACGAATGACCCGCAGTCGAGATGCCGCAGGGGCAGGTGCACCCTGCCCGAAGAAATATACTCGACCGGGACAGCTGTCGTTCTATGAGCGTGTGCGCCACACGGTCGTCGATCGCGCGACTTTCCTGCCCTCTACTTTTAAGACGCTGCCTCGAACCGCCTCCCTTCCTTCCTTTCTCTCCCTCTCTCTCACCCTGGAGAAAGGTTTTTCACCTTTTGGTATATATCGCTTATAAGACACAGCGAAAACGAACAAACAGCAGCGTGTGCTCGAAGCGGCCACCAAGCAGCAGCTGACACAGTTGGGATAACACGCGGGCTTCGCGTTGAGCTTGAATACTTCCGAGGCGGGACAAAAGACGATAACGCTGAGCCAAAAACGATCCCGCATTTGCGATAAGACTCGGCGCTCGATGAGAAGTTTTATCGATTGCAAGAACGATTTGAACCCGTTGATTAACAAAATTGAGAAAGGAACAAAAGAATAGACGGGAATTGATCGGTAGAAATAAAACAATGGATCGGAGCGTTTATCTCGACAATGGCTTGTCCGGCGATTATTTAACAGAAGACCTTTTTTGTAGATCGTTTGTTTATCTAGAGAAAAGTTCCTATTCGTTGTCTTTCTACGAACGACCGTTTACGAGAAAATCGAAGTTTTATCGAGTGATGTTCGCGTTAGGGAGTGTGCTGCCATCTATGGACGCCTTCGGACAACTCAGGTGGGTTTACTTAACCTCAACTCGGGACCGAACAAAGCGGCCTCGGTCGGTAATGGAAAACTGTAACCAAAGTTTCTCATACGCTAATGAGGAGTAAAACATAACTTGCTATCTCACTCTGTCTATAATTTATCGAACGCGGAACGTGAGATTTTTCTTTAGCTCCGGGACTTGACCATCACCGAGAAAAAAAACCACCTTCCATCTCCCTCGCACTCGTACCAGCTTGTTAATTTATTACGTAAATCCCGCGACATACCAAGAGAGGCGATTCTATGCCTACAAAAAATACCAGGCATCGTCGCTTTCAACCGTTTTCTAACCCAAGGTGCGTCAACGCAACTTCAAAAAAAAATAAAAAATAATCACGATTCCACTTCCAAAGGCGAGGAAGAAAAAATTCCAAAAAAAGGAAAGAGAAAAGAAGAAAAATGCATTTCGTTCCCGTCCTTATCGTTCCTCCTCTTCAAAAATTATGCTGGATCTACGCACCTTCGCCTTGGTCGATTCTACCTGGCCCTTTAAATTCGTGGAACGTTCCGAAACGCCTAACGCACACAAACGCGCACGAGCACACATTCGAAGAGTCATCCGGACGGTCAGCTGAGATTTCCTCGCGACCTTCCCCCCCACCGTTTACCTCCCCCTTGCCAGCTCCTCCTCTCGCTTCCCGCTTCACATTAGACTCTAGACCCTCCTCCCTCCGCTCCCGGCCTCTCGCTCAACTTCAAATTCCACGTATTCTCATTCGTATTCTTTGGGGTCGCTTCTCCTTTCCTTTGGGCCACTTAAATTCCTGTTTTCAATACGGGTCCACAGCCTCGGACGCGTTTGTTCCTAATGGCTCGCGAAGATTCACGAGCCTCACGAGGGATTTTGTTGATGCTCGCTTCGGTGATACTCTCGCGGTTCCACCAGGTCTTTAATTCGACGATTTTAAATTTATATGCGTATGTGTTGGTCGTTGAGGAATTAAATATGCTAAATCTTAAGGCCGTATTCTAGTCTAGGAATTTTGAAAAAATCCTTTTTTTGTATATTTTGAATGTTTAGTATTTCAAAAATATACTTTCCACAGGAAATTTAGAAATTCCAAATATTAATGGAGTTACAGCTGTAATTCCAGGGAATTACGATCGGTCCTAAAAGTCACGAGTTCGCTCTCAGACGTGACGAACAGCGGATTCAACGCTCTGAACTCCGAACTTCTCATCATCAAAAAATATCAAAAGACTTAGATTTTGAAGAAGAAGGAGTATTTTATGGACCAGGAATCGGCGATTAACGAAATGTAAGTATATGTAGCATTATATGACTTAGACTGCCTGAAACTGTACTCGAATCTTTAAACGCGTTTTTCTCAAAACTACTTTGACATGATATTTCAAGTTGTAACGAACCGATTTACTTGAAATTTTTTCTTGACCTTCTCTATACACCCCTCTATCGCCCATACCAGATTTATCGCGAAATTTTGTTACTAATTATTTTTTAAAAATCAACAATCGTGAAAAAAACAGCAAAAATTACATTTTTTTGAACAGCCGCCATTTTGGGATTTTTTTTTTGCCTGAGGGAGGGGCTATAATGACATCCTTACTAATTAAGAATCTATTTTTTTTTAGATAACTAGGGGGGTTGGAATCATGTCAATCAAGCCGTTTTTTTCCACCCCCCACTTTACCAGCCTAAATCCATCAGAATTATGGATTTTTGTTTTTGCCAATTTTTTTATACAATGTCAAAGGATGAATAAATATGTGGTAAAAAGATAGATACGGAAATATTTTTTGTTTTTTTTTTAATCGCATATTGAAAAATCCCCAAATTTTGGCCCTCTGGACTAGAAGACGGTCTTCACGAGGCGGTTCGACACATTGCAGCGTCACAAAATGCATTTTTTTCTGAAAGTACACGTCTTTTTTGATACGTGGTTCAAATTTCATGAACTTCTAACCAGTGGAAGTATGTTAAATAATTTTTTTAAGTTAGCGTTTCAATTAATTAGAAATTCAAACTTTTTCAAAAAATCGTCTCTCCTGTTATGTTTTTTCACCTACATCCACCAGAATTATAGATTTTTTTTCCAATTTTTTTATACAATGTCAAAGGATGAATAAATATGTGGTAAAAAGATAGATACGCAAATATTATTGTTTCTTTTTAATCGCATGTTGAAAAATCCATAGTGCATATTCGCGTAAGTGAGGTTATGTTGCAGACAAAGATGTACATAACCTCAATATCGCAGCATAATATTTATCTCGCAAAATTGAGGTTACGTTCGAAACAAAACTATCCATAACCTCATTCATTGCAACCTTATGTGCGTTTTCGGATAAGCGCGATGATTTATTCAAACTTTAGAAATTTTGTTCCACCGAAAGGATGAACGTCTGCTGCAAAAAGCTTGGAACGAATCAAGTGTAGAAGATTACCGAACCAATCGACGGAATCCTCGTTCGTCGACTGTAAAAATCAGCGAACAAAGAAAATCCGGAAGGTTCTCGAAGTACTCCTAGAATAATGAGTCGTCCGATCCGACCCTGACTGATGTCATTTGCATTCATCTCTCGAGCGCCATCTATACCCAGCAATCATGAACCTCCACCTTAGGTGCTCAACCTTCGATTCCCGAGTGTGTCCTGCACACTTCTTTTCTTAAAAACCAAACGAAACAACTTCAAACGCATACGCTTCCAAAAAAAAACGAAATTACCCCGCGACAGCCACGCCCTCTATTTTCAATAGCTCTACCTCGTCGTTAACGATCGTTCTCGCCATATTTTGTTGATTTCACCTTTTTATTTGGCTGCTTACTCCACTCCCGTTTGGAAGGAAATGTGAAAGGTTGGCCATACCATCTGCGCTTGGTCCCTATGTGTAACGCGTCGTCTTTGCCGTCGTAAACTCGTCCTCCTCGATGTGGGCTTCCCCGTGTGTCGGTGTGCGGTTCCTCGACGTGATACCACGAGGTATCCGGGACAGGGACCTCCCTTATGCCCACTGTACGCTCCTAGCGTTATTCCCCTTGCGTTATACGCACACCGCCATCAGGAGTCAGTCGTTACCTTCGCCTCTCTCCTTTGCCCCTCGTCCTGAATCTTTCTTTTTTTTTGTATTTCTTCCTCTCTCTCGCTGGCTGGCTCCTTCCTTCTCTCCCTTTCTTCGTTCGATCTTGCCCCGTCCTTTTCCCGCCTTTTTGTTCCACGAGTTCCGCTCCCCCTCTCGGTCAACTTTGGTACTTACTGACTTCCTTCCTTCCTGACGTCTGCTCGTCCGTCTCGCAACAATAACCACCAGGACGCAACCATCCGACGTTCCTTCGTCACGCAGTCCTGAATTTTTTACACCGCTTCGTTCTATCGGAGTCGCATCGAGGGAAGAAAAAAAAGAAGGTAAATAATCCGGGGACAACGTCGATGGGCCGAGAAAGATTGTGGCTCGTCCTACTCTTCCGTCTTGCGTTTCCTGATGTCATTAAGTTCCTAGAGCCAACTGTTCTGGTCGTCTTTAGCTTCCTCGTGGATTCGAGAAGTTAGGAAGTTTCCTTGGGAGGGTTGGTGCTTTGGCCAGGAATCGCGGTTCGGTGAGCTTTGATCGTGATTTTGTCACAAGTGTCCAAACCGATAGTTCCTTCCAGCTGTAATTAGCTTCCTGGAATTATTTCTCCTCTTGTCCAGGTTTGCTTTTGTTCGAGAGTTCCGGACTTTCTCGATGTCCCTCAAACTCTTCATTCGCTTCACCAGGGTCAGGAAAACTTTGATGGACGTCACCTTCTTCCGGTCCTTCGACCTGTTTCTTCTAAGCCCGTCTTCGATTTGAAGACGTCAATTCTCGAACGGTGATTTCTCCTTTCCTTAACCCTTAGAGGCCTGAGTACTTTCAAGCTTATGTGGTCCGCAGACGCATATATGCGTCCTTAGAGCTCAAAGGGATAAAGGCTTTTTCCCTTTTCTTCCTGACCGTCCACTTTTAAGGCTCGTTTTATCGACAGTTTTCGAAATCTAATTAACATTCTTATTGTTAGTTGTCCCTTCAATTGTTTCTATGAAATTTGGCAGCCTGGCACCATTAACGTATGCGACACAGAAGCCAGTTTTTATCTATCTTTAGCGTACTTCTATTGTTTTTTAGCTTAGCGTTGGATCAATGTTTCCCTACTGTCAACTTCTTGAAATCAATTTCATTTACAATTATCTTATCGAAGTTAATTTTATTAGCTATTTGCTTTTCCAAATTAAATTGTTTATAATTACACGACATTTTTCCTACCGTTATTTTCTCAAAGGAAAAAGCTAATTATTGCTAAAAAAATTGCCTAAACTTTAATCCAAACAAGGCTCGAACGACCTTGCTAAATTTACCGTTAATTAAATGTCACCTCCTCGTTATATTCCCATATTTAATTTCTTTCCCATTTCTTTCCACGGTTCAGTTTTTTTCTTTCTATTTGCCCAAAACATTGCTCGCACAATCTTGACTCTTCCTCGAGTCTCGAGATGTGCACACACAAGTGGCTCGAGGATGCTCTTCGCGGATCGCTTCCTCGACAAAAATAAATTCAGTTGAGAAGAAATGGTCGAGACGTATATCCGTCCGCATCGTCCTGATTCCCGCCACTCTCACTGCTCCTCGTCATTCTGTATTGAGCTTGAATGGTGAAAAAAAAGTAAAAAAAAAAAAAAGAAAAAAAAACGAATTCTTCATTCACTTGGGAAGAAGCGAGGAGACTGCTCGATGAGGACAGAAGTGGGATGAGGGAGGATGGATCTACCGCGAGCGCCGATGATTCATATCAAGAGATTCTCAGCATGTCTTCCCAGAAGTCTCGCCGCATAATACTTTTGAGTACGTGCATATCTGTGTATATATATGCCATTTTCAAGGCTCTGAGGATGTAAACAAGTATTAGTACAATTGGTGGCCGGTAGGTGGCGCCAGCAAGGCATAGGAAAAAAGCGGTAACTTTTGAATCGAACCAGTTCTTTTTTTTTACGTTTTGCATTATAAAATTGGTCGTGTAAATAAATAAATAAATAAATAGAGATAAGAATAATTTATGTAATAATTCAAAAATATTGTCCGAATTGAAAAATTTTTTATTATAATTAAAATGAAGTAGTTTGAAAATAAAAATTTTTTAATCGACGTTTTTGGATATTATTTGAAAAATGCATCGACACAAAATGTCACATCCGCTAAGACTGCCGAGTCGAGCGAGGCCTATCAACTTCTCTGCTTCTTTGAGTTTATTTTTTCTTCGTTCATCCTTTCTTCTTCTCGCTATAACGCCACTGCCGAGCGATACGACGAGAGTCGAAGCTTGCTCATTCCGCGCTTGCGAACGCGTGGGACGCGGCACGGAGACGATAACACGAAACGAGTATCCTCGGGGAATGTGGCAGTATCTTTGTCCGAGGTGCTTGGGAGAGATTTTTCCCACGCCCACGGATCTTCGTTGATCTAATTCCGTTTATATATTACGAATTGTTCTATTTTGATTTTTATTTATTTAAATGTAAGAGCAATATTAACGATTCGTTATTTCTTCGGGTTCAAGATTCGGCTAGAACCTGACAATTAGTAACTTCCTTGATGGCAATTAGTAACTTCCTTGATGAAAAAAAGTTGAATAAAATGTGTTAAATAAATTATTACGAATAAAAGCTTTATAAACTTTTAATTCATAAATTTAACTCGTCACTTTATCAAACACTTTTTTTTAGGCAATTTATTCCACGCCAAAGACAATCTAAAAACAACTTGAAAAAGCGTTATGATATTTTTTCACATAAAATACTGAGGCAAGCGTGAGATTTTGGAAATTGGAACGAAATTGGAAAAATAGTTTCGTAATAACGCAACGAACAGAAACAAATTTCGTATACGTTTAATCAAGATAAGAAATGAAACAGTTCAGTGTGTCAATTGACCTTTTGTCGCATGTGTTCACCCCTGAGAATGTATATGTATATATACAGGGTGAATTTCATAAGGTGTAACGGTCTTTATTCTAAGATAGATGGGATCATTACAAACAAAAGTTGCAAATATACTTTAGGGATATTTTTAATAGTTTACGAGATATAAATGTTTAAAGTTGGTCCAATCAGAGCGCGCTGAGAAGCGTTGGAGCCGCCCACTCCCGCCTTAGTGGTGTTGCAAAATTCAGAGCAGTCAATTTTATTTATTATATTATTACGCAGTCATTTTTATTTCTCGGGCATTGGCTGCTAGAGCGGGAAGTGGGCGGTTCGAACGCTTCTCGCCGCGCTCGAAAAAATTCAGAGCAGTCAATGCCCGAGAAGTAAAAATTACTGCATAATAATATAATAAATAAAATTGACTGCTCTGAATTTTGCAACCTCAAATGTAACGCCCACACTGTGCTATCTCTACGGCTAGGGCGAGAGTGGGCGGCGTCAATGCTTCTCGGCGCGCTGTGATTGGACCAACTTTAAACATTTATATCTCGTAAACTATTAAAAATATCTCTAAAGTATATATGCAACTTTTGTTTGTAATGATCCCATCTATCTTAGAATAAAGACTGTTACACCTTATGAAATTCACCCTGTATATACATAAGCAGTTGACATTACGCACTTCGTGTGCGCGAGACCGCGAGAGTGTCGAGGACAGAAGCCGATGAATAGGAACGACGATAAGAGAAGCCCTGGAGTTTATCGAACGACTGCACATCCGGATACGTCCCTTCGCAACAGTGCTCGACCTTTCTTTTCCCAACGGGCGTTCGACAAAGAGTCATGTCATGCATATGAATATAAGACATTTGAATAAACGAATAAATCGTGTCGAAAGATTTTCAAATATATAAATATATATATTTTTCTCATAACAAAGATTACAATAATTAATTCGAAACAAAATTTACTCTCCTCATTTATTAATGTTTTTGTTCGATAATTATTTCCATTATGATAAAAACAAAACGAAAAAGAAAAATTAAAAAATCTTGTATATTCCTTATACCAAAAAAAATAACATTATTGTGGACACGAGCTGATTTTGAAAATTAAACAAATGCTGTATTCGCAAATTAATCAACGATAGTAAAAAATCTATTCGTTCTTGCCATAAGACAGCGAGGCCAGAGGCATAAAATCAATAACACACTTTAAAAATAAGCAATAAGAAAATCGTCAGGTCAATGGGTCAAAGGCGATTAAGTGGGGCTATAACCCACTTTTAAACAAATATACGCTTGTCAAGACATTTGACAATATCGATATATCGTTTTGGATGTCCCAAATTGTGATAGCTCACCGAATCTAATAATAATATTTGAAAATTCTTATTAAATATGGTGTCTTAAAATTTCTAAAAATCATTGAGACTCTTATGAAAATCTAGTAGGTTTCTAGCATCCTCTCATTCAAATATAACATCTATGTATTAATATTAAGCATGGTGATCGATAGATTTTTTTAAACTCTCTACATAATTTTTTAATAAATACATTTCACTCGAAACGTCGCCATTAATTCCACATAGTGCGGTTTTGTTTATAGGGGAGGAAAACATAAAAAGTAAGGGTAGGAATAAATGAAAACAGGCTCGTACACGTTCGAACGTGTATTTCTAAGCAGTCGAGACGACTTTTACCTCATTTGCCGATGCGCCATACATATATATATTTTTACGTTGTACCGACACTCGTTGCATCGTGTATACATATATACGTCGATGGCATAGATGGAGGGTCAGAATGGAAGTCTCTTACCCAAGAGACATCTGGCCACCACCTGCCTCGATGCTCTTGCTCTTCTTACTCACTTCATCCACGATACACGACCAACAAATTTCTTCATTTTTTTTACCGAGACAGGCTCACACGCGTTATGCATTAAATACATTAGGTGCAACAGACCCCTCTACCCTCGACAACGATAATAATTCTACCTGGCATAACCTCAAATCGTGGATGAATTAATTTCTCGATAATTCAAAACATTATTTCCCAACCAATCTCCAACTTCTGCGTTGTTGATTATAATAGTTATTCCCAGATAATTTAATTTCGAAAAGTATCTTTGTTGATAAAAAACAGCCACTAAAACATTGTATCTGAAATAGGAAACTAACTGTGGACTTATATTGGAAATATTGAAAAAAGTGGAAACCATTTTGTTGTCTTTCTTGTGACGATGGTTTAACCTAAAACTTCTAATGTACCTAAGAATTGTTGTCCAACCAGGAGATTCTAATCAAGCTGGAGGATAGTGATCTAGCCAGAAGATTTTATAACCTAAGCGAAGATGAAAAAAAATCGATCGAACAATATTAAATGCCGAGTGTTCCATACGAGTCCCTTGTTTTCTCAATCTCTTTGTTCCCCCCGGGTGAATGTATTAGTGCATATGGTAAAAAGGTAAAAGTGGGGCGACTGGAGAAGGGTCCTAGCCCATTCCTCCCTTTGGTTGGTTACGATTCTTTCTCTTTTGGTGCTGCCTGCACCTAACATAACCTCTTTTATGCCAATGTGCACCGATACACCCCTCATGTACACTCACATAAAATCTCTCTCCCTCTCACCCTCGTTTTTGTTCTCTTTCCCTTCCTAAGGTATTGCTTATGGTGTCGCACAGGGGAAGTTACCCCTCTTTCATGATCGCGTTCCCATGACAAGTGCGATGGCATTTTCCGTGTGAATCCTTAATTCGATACTCTCCTCGTGGTAACACGAGAGAGAGAGAGAGAGGAGGGTAGACAGAAAGAAAGAGAGAGCGGACTGTGGAACATATAACAGGGCGTGGGAATCGCCCGCGCGAATAAACTACGGAGGCATCCTAACCTCAAGAGGCATCTGGCGAGGGTTTACTCCTATGGTCAGCAAGAGACTTCCACGTTGGCTTCCGTGCCAGCGATTATAGCTTCCGGATGGTCTTCTGGTCACACGTGTCGTTGGAACTTTTTTTTTCTTCTTTTTGCTTGAGTGAATTTACTATTTTCCCATCGTTCCATCTAGCTCGTTTAGTTTTTAAGCGATAGGCACAAATGTCTGCAATATGAATCGTTCATTCCACTTTCAATTGGAAAAGAGCACTTATTCCATAGACAAGTGTTTCCAACTGGTTTCAGTTAATGACTTGAATGACAATATTCAATATAAAACGAAGCTTCATCTTAGTTCCGTGACGAAGTAATTGCCTCAAGTCGACATTTGTATTTCCCTCAGAACGGGGGTGAACTCATTTCTATACCTTGTATACGTTGCGTTTCGCTGAACCCTCCCGGATACTCTTCAACCTCCTCTCAACTTCAAGATTGAAAAACACTAATCCATCCAGAAGGTTTGCTACATCCTAAGTCCGCCTCGTGCCTATCTACCATGGAAGGAGCTAATCTTGAGGGTGGCCTGGTTCCGTTACAACCTTTGCATGTTTATTTTCTATCAATTTATAGAAGTTCTAGCACGACATCAACGTTGACAGAGGAATGGAGGTCCTAGGGGATCATTGATCGAAGGGGTTAACACGTGCGTCTCGAATACGTCGGAACTTCATCGCGCGTCACGATAATTGTAATTCCATTTACCCTCATAGAGAGTTCGGTAGGTATCCGAGCATTCGAAATGTTTGACTCGGAACGTCGTCAACACCCTCCCTGACAAGGAACCGGGTTCGTCTCTCCATGGATATTCCAGCTCTCTCAAAACCGAGTGCAACTTCTCGAGGGTCGGAACCAAAGGGGAACAAGTTCGTACTCATTCCGTCGTAGGTTTTCTTTCCATCCTGTAGATCGAGCCAATACAATCTAAGGCAGATGGATGCAATCAGGCCGATTCTTGGGTCTCCCTGCTAGGAGAGACTGTCGCGGTTCTCGGGGAGCCGACAATGATTTTAAAGTTTCGAAGGGTGCCAGGAGTCTTCGAGGCCTGATTGTCAACTTAGGGGAGAACGAAATACGTGGCCTTGTATCTAGGGCTTTTTCGTTGAGGACGAGGCGCCCACAGGCACGAACAAGATCCAGACGACCCAGACGGTGTTCGGAATTCCACCAGGGCCTTGTGGCTCGTATCGCTCGGGAATGTGTCCCTTTCTACGTATATCCTCGGGAGATCGTTCTTTCAGGAGGAATGGAGTCCCCGGACAAGAACTAAGAACCGAGCCAGACGTGTCCCGTTCTAAGAGCAAGGGGGTGCTCGCGCAACCCCTTGTCGCATTTCAAATTCGGGCATTTAAGTCTCTCGCCCCGAGTCGAGGAACGAAGAACAGACGGAATATGGTCCTGCCCATTGTCCTTCGCGCATTCAACGCTACGTCGAGACATTCCGTGATGGGCCCCAAGAAACAGCTGCTATCAATTTTTCAGGTTTCTCTGGACGCGTGCCCCTTCGAAGAGGTCCCGCCGTGAAACATCCACTGGATCAACGATGGAACATATTGTTCGAAGATGGAGATTGACGGACCGTTGACCAAACAGTCCAAAGATACCCATCCCCTTGTAATCCCGTATCCAGCGCATCCAGTGAGTACTTTCTTGGCCGGCTGGGATTGACCAGAGAATTTTTGTACGTTGGTTCAACAAACGTCTCGTAAAAAGACCGTTATAAAGAGAGCTATGTGACGATGAGACAGCCGAGGGATGCTTGATGACACTTTGTCTCATTAAGTCACTGAATCATCGCTTAATTTTACTAATTGTAAGAGTTTGTAGCATCACACATCTTCGCCCTTTTCTTTCCCTCAAGACTTCACAATTTTCCATGGTGACGACATTCTCAAGACTCTTCTCATGAATCCGATGTCAAGATAATCGAGTGGTTTCTTTGAACATCTTGTATCTCGTAGATTTGCAGACAATCTATGGTTTTGCGAATCGTCGTTCTTATACAATGTTATCCAGGCAGGCTATTATCAGCTAAACGCTCACCAAACTTTTCTCACATTCCACAAATCGCTAATATCTTTCTAATTATTATTGGCTCGAATCCTCATTCCGCTGTTTCTCCCAGACAGTTAATTATCCAGAAAAAGTATATGCCCTCAAGGACTAAAGATGAGGAGGAGGTAAAAAAAAGTCATCATGAAGAAATCAAAGTACACTCTTTCAAAGAGATAGACTCGAACATCTTGACTAATGTCATTGACTCTGTTCCATAACGCGCGAGACGAAAAATCCTCCCAAAACTCCTGAATCCTAAATACGAGAATGTGCCGATTGAATAGCGGTGACTCTTGTCGAGACGTTCGACACTTTCACGCGGTTTCACGGCCTCGCCTGAAATTTGAGAAACGTTTGCCCGCCGTCTCTGTGGTCAAACGCTCCCTCCCTCTCGTTTCTCTTTACTGCCCCAGGTATCTACCGGTTTGTTCCAAAGAAACCAATACTTCTAGCTATTTCACAAAAATATATTAATTTTGCGGTGAACAAATTCATCGTCTCACGCTCGCGCAAAGAAAAAAACAAATCCCACGATTCTCCATGTACATTCGCGATTTATCCAAAATTAATCAAATTAATCGAAATATCTCGTCCGAATTTTGTAACAAAATTGAAAAAGAAGTGAATTTCTGAAGCAAGCTAAAAGTTAAAAGTCCTTTCAACAATCATGACTCGTCTCTCAAACCTTTCCAGCTTTCATGTGATTTCATTAAACCCAATAAATTATCAAAAATCAAAAACAATCAAATTATCAAAAACCAAAAACAAAAATCAAAGACAAGAATAAGAACGACTCCCCAATAAATTGCCAACCCCTAAAGCTATTTTTATCATTCAGAATAAAAATCGCAGATTCAGCAAGATCTCTTCAGATCTTAAAAAAAATCATTTTGCTGAGTGAAGATAAGAAATTGAACGACCGTATTTTCTTATTTAAAAACGATATTAAATTTGCCAAAGTTATTGGGGGAGGATTATCAAATCGATTCCAACTTTTGCAAATATGTTTATTCCCACGAATGGAACGATTGGGGGGTCAGACAAATTCGAACCATTGCCAAATGAGGACCACCATGATATACATATATACATTAACACATATGACTATGTGTATATATATATATTAAGACGGATCCGGACTCGGTCCCAAAATTTCCTGACAGGTAAGAGAGAGGTATGTTGCCAAACCGGATTAACGATCCTGGCTAGGGGGCCTTTTTTCGCTTGCGCCTTCGCTCTCGCCATGAGATTACGATAGAAATACATAGTGGAAGAGATTTCACCTGGCCTCACGGGAATCGAGAGAATCCGCGTACCCCCATGGGCACTCTTTATAGGGACACTTCGCGCGAGCCACGCTCCTTTAAAATACCGTCCTCTCCATTCTCGACTCGAGTTCGATCTGAGAAAATAGATTTGAACAATCGATCCATACAACATTATCGATCGACGATGCCTTATTCATTCTCATTTTCTAATATTCCTGAAAAAATAACAACGAAAACTACAAAATATAAATAGTACAAAAGAAAGCAGAGAGGAGGCAGAATTAGACGTAAGATTTTGTAAAAAATTTGTGTAAAGTTATGCAAATAAAAGTACCTAATAATAATAATAGAAAATATAAATAAAAAGTAAAATAAAAAGTGTTAACTTCTTTCTGATCGCCCGGTGGAATTCGGGCCTGCTCACAGCATCTTATCTTCGAGATTGTCGCGTTGCCCTGGAGAATTTACGGCGTGGTAAGCGAATATAAGTGCGGTATAGAAAAATAAGAGAGAGAAAAAGGCGGGTAGAAAAATGACGGCGATCGCAAAGCCGGCGAAGCTCAAACAGAGAAATCCATTGCAAGAGTTGCAACGATACAAAAAAAAAACCCAGTCTTCAAGACGGTTCATGAATCGTCTCATATACAGGGTGGTCCATCTAATAAAAGAATCTGCTACGTAATACATCAATCTTTTTTTATAGGTCTGGGAGTTTCGAAGATTTGAAGGACAAGTTTGTTTTTTATATGTGAAGAAAATTTGCGAATAATAAAGTGAAATTAGTCGTTAGCTATTTAGGATTTAAAGCTAATAAAGGTCGATACTTTTTTACTGTATTTACTTTTTTACTAACCTTTTTTTATAGGTCTAGGAATTTCAAAGATTTGAAGGACAAGTTTGTTTTTTATGTGAAGAAAATTTGCGAATAATAAAGTGAAATTAGTCGTTAGCTATTTAGGATTTAGAGCTAATAAAGGTCGATACTTTTTTACTTTACTTACTTTTTTACTAACCTTTTTTTATATTTCTAGGAATTTCGAAGATTTGAAGGACAACTTTGTTTTTTTTTATGTGAAGAAAATTTGCGAATAATAAAGTGAAATTAGTCGTTAGCTATTTAGGATTTAGTGCTAATAAAGGTCGATACTTTTTTACTTTACTTACTTTTTTACTAACCTTCTTTTATAGGTCTAGGAATTTCGAAGATTTGAAGGACAAGTTTGTTTTTTTATGTGAAGAAAATTTGCGAATAATAAAGTGAAATTAGTCGTTAGCTATTTAGGATTTAGAGCTAATAAAGGTCGATACTTTTTTACTCAAAAATCGATTCTCTACCATATTTTGCTATAAAAAATGTAGCTTTCTGTTTAAAAAAACAAAGTTGTCCTTCAAATCCTCAAAACGCCTCGAACTATAAAATAAAAATTGATGCACAGTTTTAACTGCACAGTTTTAAAGCATGTAACTTTTGTATATAACATTTTCTCCTGCAACGCATACTTTGGAAGTTATAGCGATGCACATGTGTGTGGAGCACCCTGTATATGTTTATGGTATATGTGGGAGTGTACAAACGGCGGTACCCACTCCTCTCCAGCGGTCGAGATAAGGCCGCATCCTTTGATATGAAATATCGTAGCGTGAACTTCCGACCCTCGGAAGAGTACGCGAGTCGAAATCAACTCACCCGTAATGTTTACATTTGTAGTCAATCGTCGGTATTATTATATTCTTATCGGGAACATCGTATTGAATCTCCAAACATTCCTGTCACGTGGTTATGGGAAAGCGCGAGGAATTTTTGTACGCGTTATCGACTCCGATTATTATTAGCTTTCGAATTGTTTATTAGAAAGTGGGGGAAGAATTTTGTAAATTGGATGTTGTTTTTTTCGAATGATCGTTCAAGGTGAACTTCAGGGTTAATGCGAGGTGCGATCTTAAGACGGATGTCAGGTTGAGGAGTGAGTTCGATATTTTCGAAAGTCTCGATCTGATCTTGTTTGCTTCAAATTGAGATTTCTTCGAAACTATTCAACATTTTTCGATGATTTTTTTAAGTTTTTTTAGTTTTTAGAAAAATGCCTTCAATGTACGTTTTCTCAGGAACCGTAGGTTCGATTTTGACCATTTTTGTTGTGCGTGTATATTAAAGTGTTATAGACAATGCGTCGAGACATTTTTTCGATATTTTGTTTCAGAATTTTTTGACTTCGTTTTGAAATTTTGTCACAATTTTTTACCATGTTTTTTTACTTTCAAATATATATTTCTCGGGTTTGAATGGTTTTAAAAAAAATGGCTCGACACATCCTTTGTTTGGATATGCTGGTTATGTCAAAAAAAATATGCCGATACGATGAGTAGATTTCGAGAAAAGATACATTGCAGGTGAAAAAACATAACTTTTCAGGAGACACGATTTTCTGAAAGAGTTTGAATTTCTAATGAATTCAAACGCTGAGTTAAAAAAATTATTTAACATACTTCCATTGCTCAGAATTTCATGAAATTTGAACCACGTATCAAGAGAAGTATGTACTTTCAGAAAAAAAATTATAAATGCATTTTTTGACGCTGCACTATGTCGAACTCCTTAAATTTAAATGGCGGGAAAAAACCTAATTTTTAAATGGGACTAACATAAGTGCGTTTGTAGAACTGGAGTTTGAGGACAATTGCTCAAAAGATAACAACAAAAGCCATTTAACCCTTTGACGAAGGTTTTCTTATATAAGTCATGGGCTCAAAAGGGTTAAAGGGTGATTGAGTGTCCAAGAGTCACTAAATTGTCCGCGAGTGTCATAGAATGTCAGAATTAATTTGAGTGTCAACGAATACAATTGAGTGGCCGAAGGGTTTCGGATATTTTTGAGTGATATTGAGGGTCGATAAGTATCTTTAAGTGCGAGCGAGTATCCGAGAGTCACTAAATTGTCCCTGAGTGTCATTGCGTATCAACAAGTAGAATTGAGAGCCCGAAGACTTTGGTGCATTTCTGAGTGATATTGAGGGTCCGAGTGTCGATAAGTATCTTTAAGTGCGTTTGAGAGTCCAAGAGTCACTAAATTGTCCCTGAGTGTCATTGAGTGTCAGAATGAAATTGAGTATCAACGAATACAATTGAGTGCCCGAAGGCTTTGATGAATTTCTGACTGATATTGAGAATCCGAGTGTCGATAAGTATCTTCGAGTGCGATCGAGTGCCAAAGAGTCATTAAATTGCCCCTGAGTGTCATTGCGTGTCAACGAGTACAATTGAGTGCCCGAAGACTTTGGTGAATTTCTGAGTGATATTGAGGATCCGAGTGTCGATAAGTATCTTTAAGTGCGTTTGAGTGTCCAAGAGTCACTAAATTGTCCCTGAGTGGCATTGAGTGTCAGAATGAAATTGAGTATCAACGAATACAATTGAGTGTCCGAAGGCTTTGGTGAATTTCTGACTGATATTGAGAATCCG
Source organism: Netelia fuscicornis (assembly GCA_946811545.1). Lineage (NCBI taxonomy): Eukaryota > Metazoa > Arthropoda > Insecta > Hymenoptera > Ichneumonidae > Netelia > Netelia fuscicornis. The sequence continues at coordinate 13,253,734 of OX328014.1, read as the reverse complement.
AGTGTCGATAAGTGTCTTCGAGTGCGATCGAGTGCCCAAGAGTCACTAAATTGTCCTTGAGTGTCAACGAATACAATTGAGTGCCCGAAGACTTTGGTGAATTTCTGACTGGTATTGAGAATCCAAGTATCGATAAGTGTCTTCAAGTGTGATCGAGTGTCCAAGAGTCACTAAATTGTCCCTGAGTATCATTGGAGTATCAACGAATACAATTGAGTGCCCGAAGGCTTTGGTGAATTTCTGAGTGATATTGAGCATCCAAGTATCGATAAGTGTCTTCGAGTGCGATCGAGTGTCTCTAAATACAACGACTCTCTAATAACTACGACTGTGACAACACCCGGCAAACGCGTGCAAAGGCGGGAAATTCAAGCAAAGCATACCAAGTACCACGCAAAAATACCAAAGTACTTCCCACGAGTTCTTCGATCAACAATATTTACTATCTTTTTAAAATAAACTTACGCTTCGGTCGGTGGTGGTGAGTAAAATGTCGAGTGATACGTGGTGATATCGACCGATTTGGCCGGTACGAGCAAATCCCCCTGTCCAATATCCATCGTTTCCTCCTTCGACAAATTCCTTTCCCGTCGAGGCGAACTTTCCTCGCGATCCGTCACTTCCGTTCGGAGCGCGAAATTTTCTTTTCCCTCCCCCCCGCTCGGTCACTACCCCACCCCCCTCCCCGGGCTCCACCGCCTCACACCACCGCTCGTTAAAAAAAGAGCGGGAAAATTTTCTCGCGAGACTCACCAAAGTTTCTTCGTGAAAGAAAAAAACCAAACAAAAACAAAAACAAAACACAATCAGCTTCTTCACGTTTCTTGACTTGCCCTCTCTCTCTCTCTCTCTTTTTCTTCACACTATATCCATTTTCGTCCACGCGTGCGCAGTTCCTCGCCGATCGCACCTCGGCGTCCCTCTCCGTGCTTTATCGGCTGCAAAAAAACACACAACACTCGTACTCAACATATACTTTTCAACGCTGGAAACTTATGCCCTACAAATATTTCACACGTTTTCTTGCTTTTCCTTTTTTTTTCTCTTCGACGATAATATCAGAAAAATTGTATAACAATTTTTCCCTACAGTACGATGCGTTTGTTGATTTTATTTTTGTTTATTAAACAAATAAATAATACCAGACGATTTAATAATTTATACACGACACGACAAAATCCAAAAAACAGAAGGAAACACGTTTACTCGTCGAAGAAAAATCCTAATGGCACGACTCGAGGAAAGACCGGAGTCCGTCGGTATCGACAGCGACGCAACGCCTCCTATCGAGAACAATAATAATGTTCCAACTACAGCGAGAACCGTCGATGGTCCACCGTGGAGAATTCTTCTCCGATCTCAACGGCGAGCTTCCCGACAGCCACTTCCGGTCACTCTCTCTTATCTATTAACATTCCTTTATTTTTCCTTTGTTTCTCCTTCTTCAACCACGTTTTTAATTTTCCTTTCTTTACACTCAAGATTCTCTTGTCCAAATTTTAATACGTTTCTCTTTATTTTCTTTTCAAATAAAATTCAACTTTTCCACGTGATGAAAAGCTTGAGGTATACACGTGTGTTTATACGCGTCCTGTGTGTATGTTTGTGTCTCACGTGAGACAATAACAAAAGTTAGCACAGTTGTCGCAACGGAAGCGTGAAAGACAAGAGACGTCGAAACACTCGATTCCCAAAAATGCACTTTTAGTGATTTGTGTTTTAAAACGAGAATTCGAATGTAAACCAATGTTTCACTTTGTTATTGACGCGTCAAGAAACTTCCCCGAACTCTCAACTATAATTCACAATCCAAGATCTTACTGTTTCTCTGTTTTCTATTATTTCGTGGAAGGTTTATTTTCGATGAGAATCAATTGTCGCGTCACGACGAGTCTCCTTGAGAATTCCAAGCACTAAATACTTTTCTTTTTTTCTTTCCAATCCACCGTCGTTTCGCCGAACCGAGTTGTTTTTGTCCGAGGTACTTTTAACCCGAATTGTGTGTTCGGCTCGGGAGGAGATAGAGGAGAGAATAGAGAGAGGAGGAGAAAAGGAGATAAGAAAGAAAAAAAAAAGTGTCGAGGGAAGCGTTCGAGTAGCTCGTCCCTCGCTCGCTCGATTCGAACTAAGGGTTACACGAAACGTAAGCGAGAGGAGAGGAGCTGCGAGGTGGGGAGAGCTCGACAGAGTTCGCCTTTCGACGTTGGCGCGCTTCGGGCGAGTCGAACCTAAAACCTCCAGGGACAACGTGTGTGCAACTCCGAAGAAGCGGAGGGGTAAGAGCTAGCGGCAGCAGGGAACGATATACTACTATGGCCAGACCGAGCTCGGTTAGAAGTGCAGAGTGACAGAGATGGAGGAATGAATAGCGGACTGCTGGTTTTTAGTGCAGGCGGCTAGCGAGGGGAAGCCCTTTCCTCGCTGAGTTCCCGTTCGTTCGTTCAATCTCTCTATCTCTCTCCTTTGCTCTCGCTTACTTTTACTTATCGATTTATTTTTCCTGTGTTCAAAATTACGTAACCTTTTACTTTTTTTCTTTTTTTTTGTGTTTGGCTCAAAGTTAACGAAAGTCGATTTACAATGTAATCTTTTTTTTCCGGACAGGGGAGTAGGAGTTGAGTAGCTTGAGTAGGAAAAGAAAAGGTATCGATTGCGTTCTAGGAAGTTTGTTGTTTTCTGGGGAAATATTCATTTATTTGTATAATTGAATTTTTGAAAATTGTGAATTTTTATTTTAGGATTGTTTTTTTTTTGAGATATTTATTTTCCTGGTGGCTCTTTGTTGTTTTTTGTGAAAATATTCATTTATTTGTATAATTGAATTTTTTAAAATTGTAGATTTTTATTTTAGGATTGTTTTTTTGAGATATTTTATTTTCCTGGTGGCTCTTTGTTGTTTTTGTGAAAATATTCATTTATTCGTATAATTGAATTTTTGAAAATTGTAGATTTTTATTTTAGGATTGTTTTTTTTTTGAGATATTTATTTTCCTGGTGGCTCTTTGTTGTTTTTTGTGAAAATATTCATTTATTCGTATAATTGAATTTTTGAAAATTGTGGATTTTTATTTTAGGATTGTTTTTTTGAGATGTTTATTTTCCTGGTGACTCTTTGTTGTTTTCTGTGAAAATATTCATTTATTTGTATAATTGAATTTTTGAAAATTGTGGATTTTTATTTTAGGATTGTTTTTTTTTTGAGATATTTTATTTTCCTGGTGGCTCTTTGTTGTTTTCTGTAAAAATATTCATTTATTCGTATAATTGAATTTTTGAAAATTGTGGATTTTTATTTTAGCATTGTTTTTTGTGAAAATATTCATTTATTCGTATAATTGAATTTTTGAAAATAGTGAATTTTTATTTTAGGATTGTTTTTTTTTTTTGAGATATTTATTTTCCTGGTGGCTCGATCGTGGGTGTGTTACATTCTTGTTTTTCCAGTTTTTCTTGTTTAATCGAGAAGCAGTTTTATTTTGAGTGAATTTTGATCTAATTTCTTTTTTTATCTTTTAGTACGATTTCGTTATTTTTTGTTCCATTCCGTTTCTACTTGCACATATTTCGTTTTCGATTTTTAATAATTATTTGTTAATAATCAATAACACCATTCACATTTCCGGCTTTCATAAACATCCGTCGTTGTTTGCACAAATTAAATCAACGATTCGACAAATCTTGTACATTTTTGAAAATGGTTAAAAATAATTTAAAAAATTCAAAATGAAAAATAAATTCGCAATAGCTTCGAAGCCAAATTGTAAATATTAATATTCTGTTTTAATCTCGTTTTAATTTCTACGATCTAACTTTGCGAAGATCATTGAATATTTGTGCAAACGCAAAAAACAAAACAAAAACAAATCAAACAATTGGTAATCGACGAATCGTTGAAATATTAATTTCAAATCGTTTGGTTGGGCAAGAAGGAATTTGTGATGATTTTTTGAAAATACGATTGTCAACGATATTCAGGAAATTCGACATATTGCAGCATCGAAAATGCAACTTTCTTGATAAGTGATTCAAATTTCATGAAATTCTGAGCAGTGGAAGTAAGTTAAATAATTTGTTTAATTCAGCGTTTGAATTCATTAGAAATTCAAACTTTTTCAGAAAATCGTGTATCCTGAAAAATTATGTTTTTTCACCTGCAATGTATTATAAAGTAAATTATTGTTAATCGATAAATATTTGCGGCGATTGCTACTGGGAAAAAGAAATAATAGCATTCGCAGATTTCATGGTAAATTCGTTTTATGGTAATTTCATTTTAAACAAAATGACTGAACAAAAATAAACAAAAAACTAGAAATTTTTACGTTTTCCTAACTTTCGACTGGAAATTTTACAAAATTTTCTCGAAATCTACTCGTCGTATCGGTCTATTTTTTTTTTTGACGTAACCAGTACATCCAAACGAAGGATGTGTCGAGCCATTTTTTTGAAAAAAAGATTCAGACCCGAGAAAAATATATTTGAAGGTAAAAAAACGTGTTCTCAAATTTTAACAAAATTTCAAAACGATGTCAAAAAATTCTGAAACGAAATATCGAAAAAATGTCTCGACACATTGTTTATAACACTTTAATATACACGCACAACAAAAATGGTCAAAATCGGACCTACGGTTCCTGAGAAAAGGTACATTAAAAATACACATTTTTCCAACCAATGTTTTTCAACTTTCAATCGATCCCAAAATTTGTCTATTCCAAATATCCTCAAAAACTCCACCCAGAATTATCAATAAAATCTTTCCGAACAAAACGAAAAAAAAAAATCGTCGAAAAATGTTGAATAGTTTTGAAGAAATCTTGATTCGAAGCAGAGTTAGAGTTCGTTAAGAGTTCGACGAAACATATGCAAAGAAATGGAGTTCCCCCAGGGTGGTGAACACACATAGAGAGTTCTATGAGGGAAAGAGCGGGAACCGAGGGCGAGCAGCCCCCGCTGACACGCTGCTGCTGCTGCTGCTGGCTGCCTTCTCCCTGTGAGAACGTGCCATGTGCGTTTCGATCGGTCTATACCTCAATTTTTCGACTTCTCGTAGTAAGTAGCACGTGCGTACGTTCGACGCCTCTTCAATGACCGATCCACACTTTTCTACGACCAACGTCAACGTTTATCTATCGCGATCCTTCTCCCAAATATCATTTCCGATCAAAAATCGAAAGAATCGGAGATCGGCGATAAGAGCCATTTCTAATCGAAATCGGATTTTACTGAATTTCTGCTCGACTCTATTTAAAAAAATTTCTATTTCGCATCTAACGACTCGATCAACTCGAACCGAATGTTATAGTATTCGATCGTAGATTCTGATCGATCGACACTATCGATAGAATCGATCGATAGTTACAATCAAATCTTAAATTGACTGTAACTATCGATCGATTCTATCGATTCTATCGATCGATAGTTAATTTAAAAAGATGCTTTAGACATCCTGGATGACAGCAACATCCTTTATGGACGTGGCACCGATGATTCAGTGTGAGGTAAGCCGATAAAACTCACTTACGAACGTTTCATCTCAAATTTTTTAGTGTTCAAAACTTTAAAGCGTTTTTCCCACAACTCACATTTTCAAAGTCGGCGCCCATCATAACTTCAAAACTACTGCATCGATTCTTTTGAAATTTTGCACATTATTTCTGTACATAATTTACGAGGTAATGCTGGAGAGTTTTTTTTCAAATTTGTTTATGTTTTTCATTTTATAACAACAAATTAACCGATTTTTTCGCTGAAAATCGCGTTTTCCCCTTTAAAGTGTTCCCAAAAATTGAATTTTTTTATTTCGACCCCCCCGCCCCCAGCGTTACCTGGGGAAAGTCCTTATCTAACGATATAACTTTGATTTTTTGATTTCAGATGATCCAGCACGGAGTTATGATGGGCACCGTAATTCAACTTTTTTCCGAGACGTTTGACAAAAATTGCTGCCATCGCCGTATTTTTTAATATTTCTTCGTGAAAATTGGACACAATATTCTTCGAATGTCACACTTTAATGTACCATTGGTTTAAATAAATAGATTTTAAACGTTTCATCAAAAAAAAAAATCATAAAAATGTGCCTTTTTTCACACGAATTAAGCCTACCCTGCCATTAAATAATCAAACGTAATGAACATCGCCTAAATTGCTTTAAATATATCGACATATTTTCGAAAGAAAAAGCGTGATTATCGCGATTGATAAAAATTGAGAAAAAGAAGGAAAGAAAATAAAACGTATAAACGCCCCCCCCCCCCCCTCCCTTTCCTCTGCCCCGGTTCAACATATTTACTTCCCGTTTCTTCTTCGTCTCTCTCTCTCTCTCTCTCTCTCTCTCTCTCTCTCTCTGTCTCTCTCTGTCCTCCTCCGACCGTTGGCACCCCTGGGAACCGGCGAGACGAAACGAAAGCGATACAAAGCTTTCGAAATCCACGGCGACTTCTCGCGAGTCGTCGCCCCATTCCCTTTCCTCAATTTTGTTCTTCTTTTTCTGTTTCCTTTTCATTTTCTCATCCGTCCTTCTTGTCGTTGGTCGGACCGTCGCGCGTGCGCGAATATGTATTCTCGGTGCACCCTCGCGGGGCATCCCACTTGGTGCGAGCGCGCGCGCGTTGGCCTCGTTCCTCTAAGCGCCCACGTGGGTCTCGCTCGTCGCGACGTCCGCATCGCGCATGCGCTCGTACTTTATTTATAATCGCAATCCCATGAATTCCCCCGGTGCAGTGACTCCGCTCGTTCGTTTGCCAGCGCCGTATGCGCTTCATTCCAACACACTTGGCAAAATAGAACGATCTTGGTGGTGATGGACCTCCCGGGAACTCCTTCGATATTTGCCCCAGGAACGAATAAATCCAAAAGCATGAAACAAATGGAACAAAATTTGGTGCATGCACCGTGCGGGATGAATAACGGAAGAGGTCGCAACGTTTTCAAACCCAGTGTGTACATGTGAGAGAGAGAGAGAGATTTGATAGAGGGAGAAAGAGAGAGAGAGAGAGAGAGAAAGAGAGAGAGAGGGAGGGAGGAAGGGGGAGAGAGAGAGGGATAAGAGGAGGGGGAAGAAGGAAGAAAACTGGCCCCGCATTCCAGAGGAGAATGGACCCAACCCATCCTTTCCCTCCCTCTCTCTCACTCTCATTCCCAAGCTCGTTGTCGAGTCGTCCGAGCCCTTGGCCGCCCTCCCGGGTCGTAAGAGGAGCCCCGCGCTCTCTCGACCTCCTCTCTCTCAGTAGCTGGCGCGCGAAGATGCTCTTCGGTTCGCAAAGAGACCCGTGCACACGCGGGCACACGATGCGCCCGGGTGCTACGTGACTACGAGGGAAGAAATCCAGCACGCCTTTTCATCTCTCGGTGCAAAAGCAACGAGGTTTACCCCCGAGATTCGATGCTTACCGACTGGCTTGTGGCCACTTTCGCCGGGCTGGATGCGGCACTTACGTAAGAAACGGGCGAGGAACCGCGCGGCCCCGAGGCGCACCATAATTTCATCGCAATTCAAACTCACGGCATGCACGAAGTGCAATACCTCTCTGACTCCGTCGGTATATATCCTCTTTTCGGTTCTTTGTCCTCTTTGTTTTCCGTTTTTTGTTAACACGCTTGTACCAGGAGGAAGATGCCGGTCCGAGGATACATCCGCTCCGCGGCATTTCATTGTTCACCCGAGGCGGGAGAAAAACAGACGTTTATTCTTTCAGTGGTCCTCTGTTTTTACAATAGAACCTGAAAGATGGATATTTAAATTATCGACGACTTACCATCCGTCGGTAACTAACGTATCATCGATTCTACATGGCCCCGTTACGTCTAACGATCGACACGAATCTTGTCAACTCTACGGTCCGAATTCGGGCGTCATCGTCGACTCTACACGATCAAACTTTGCACAACAGCAACGCTACGCGTTCCAAGTCTACGCGTTTTGGCAGCCATGACAGTTTTAACGAAGCTACGAGCAAGACCGCATACCTTAGGTGACCTTACACTTGACCTCTACAAAGCGAGTCGTTGTCGCTCATCGACTCTACACGACGCATATTCGTACGAAGCTGCTTGACGTATCGCTAGATACACCGCGCGCCACCTAGCGATGAACGCGAGCAACTCGGCAATCAAACGGCGCATGCGCAAACTGCGTACGTACAGCGCCCTCTGGACAAAGACGCATATTAGCGCCATCTCTCGTTCTCCCCTGCAATAATCACCATAGAAATCGCAGATTATTTATTTTTTAAGATTTAATAGCGATTTAATAGCGCCCCCTGTCGGACAACACGGGGAATTAAATTTATATAAAAAATACATCCTTCACCTGGCGGCGATATCGACAAACAAAATGACGAAACGATTTACGACGTGAAAAAAGAGCGCGAGCATTGTTATAACGTCGTGTGCGAAACTTGGAATCGTTTTACTCAAGCCGATTCCGCATTGTAAGGAGCGAAGAGAAAACAGTGAGAAGAACGAGTCGGAGATTAATTATCGTCCAGCTATACCGAGGACTAATCGTGACGTTGCTTCTACGCGCCGATGTATAATCGCTCGTTGTTAAGCTCCTCGTTCTCCAGTCCGAGGTCTTTGTCGCGGCGAAAACGTCCCGTCATACGCCCGGCTTTACGCGTCGTTCGACCACGCCACGAATGAGCAGATGTCTGACGATCGGCGACAGGGAGAGGAGCGAGGCAAATTAGCGTACGTTTGTTCGCCTCTAGGAAACAACGTTGTAATGTATTCTTACGTGAGAGAAAATTGCTTCGAAGGTGGTACTTGCTGGTTGCTTTGTCGGGACACGAAGCAAAACGATCGCACATTTCTTTCGAGCACAAAGGGAAAGATTATTTTTATGACGATTGTTATTTGGAAGGGGGAATTTTTTAAACGGGTTTTTATCGTTTATTTTGAATAAATAAAATTATTATTGTGCTTGGATTAGTTCGAATTTATCGGATTTATTAGTAAGGAGAATTGAAAAATTAAAAATGTTCACGTTTTTTGCAATGTTTTTTTTTTTATTAAGAATTATTCAAAGAAGGAGAATGTCGATGTTGTATTATTTCTGTTCTGTAGGAAATTTTTTAATTGGAAAAGTACCAAAACGCCCATTTGCGAGGGAACAAAGTTAAATCTTGTATTTGAGGTAGTCCTATCGTTACAGCGTTTCCGTTAGATTTCACTGAAAATTTGCAGAAACGTTCTTTGATGTTATATGTATATGTGTGTAAAATTTCAGGGGCCTTTATCGACTCAAAAATCACGATATTTATACTTGAAAATCGTCACTTTTCGCAATCTCCCAATAAGAGCCCGTGTTAAATATCGCAACATTATACAACGAGTATCTCGATCATTTCGTCGATGAAGCCTGTTGAAATTTTGCACACATTTTTATATGACATCAAAGAAGCTTCGATTAGTTTTTATAACAAATCTTATGGAAAAAAAATTCATGATTTTGTTTACTATATAACAAATAAACTTTCCGTAGGATCAATTTGAATTTTGAGTATGTTGTTCTTTAGTCGATTTGCAACAACTTTTCTTAATGAACTTTAACGCTTGGTCCACTTCCAATCTGAGAAAAAAACGGGAATAAAACTTTAATCCCTCACCCAACGATAGGACTACCTTAAGGAGGTTCGACATATTCGGAAGCCTCAATCTGATCTTCTTTGCTTCAAATTGAGATTTCTTCAAAAATATTCAATATTTTTCGATGATTTTTTTTAGTTTTGTTCAGAAAGATTTTATTGATAATTCCGTGTAGGGTTTTTGAGGATAATCGGAGTAGAAAAATTTTGGGACCAGTTGAAAGTCGAAAAACATTGGTTTGGAAAAATGCGTATTTTCAATGTGCCTTTTCTCAGGAAGCGTACGTCCGATTTTGACCATTTTTATTGTGCGTGTATATTAAAGTATTATAAACAATGTGTCGAGCCATTTTTCCGATATTTTGTTTCAGAATTTTTTGACATCGTTTTTAAATTTTGTTAAAATTTTTGATCACGTTTTTTTACCTTGAAATATATTTTTCTCGGGTCTGAGTCGATTGTTCAAAAAAATGGCTCGACACATCCTTTGTTTGGATGTATTGGTTACGTCAAAAAAAAAAAGAAATAGCTCGATACGATGAGTAGATTTCGAGAAAATTTTGAAAAATGTCCAGTCGAAAGTTAGGAAAACGTAAAAGTTTTTTGTTTATTTTTGTCCAATCATTTTGTTTAAAATGAAATTACCATAAAAACGAATTTACCATGAAATCTGCGAATGCTATTATTTCTTTTTCCCAATTTTTAATTTTAATTTGTTATTTTCATTTTTTTAATTTATAAATTAACAATTTTTTTTTATTAAAAATTTTCAACTTGCCAAATCGCACACACAATACCACCGAATACATACGTCCACGCTGCGTTCATCCGCGCATGCGCGTATGCGCACGCGCACGACACATGCGCCTTCCACCTTCCACGTGGTACACCTTGTGTAACGCGCATGCGGTCTCGCTGCGGTGAGCGACGAGCACGTGCAACAGCTTTAAAGAGAAATATCTTCAGATTTTTATTTTAGCTGAATCTGATCGTTTCACAATTTTCTAATCGCATACAAATTCGATAAAAAAAAATAAACACGTCGATCAGATTTATCTTGAATCTGAATTGAATCCTGTATAAATAAAATCCTAAATACGTCCTGAAAAAAATTGACGTCTCCTTTAAAACAACTTAGACGTCTCCATCAGAAAATTTCTCAAAATGAACGTTCTATATTTTTCTTATCAATTCAACGATTTTTATCAAAAAAGATTTTTCCATCGAGTCAACGAACTTCCACCATTGGACAGAAAAACAAATTGTCTAGCCAAATAAATTTGTCCCGAAAACACAGAAACGCGGGTTTTTCTTTGTTTTCTCTATTTTTAGTTTTATTTTTTATCATCTAAGCAATCGCATACGCGCTCCTTGGGTCTTAGCTCTCGTCTGGTTCTCGGCTAAACAGACAAGGGTATTCAAGCATAAACCACGCATACACACTGAAACGAAGGAGCCGTGTGCCTTCTCGGAACGAAAGAGGACAAGAGGCGCTTTCCGCATTGGGAGAACCAAAAGAGGAAAAGAGAGAAAGAAAACGAAAGAGGCTCGCTAAATTCCTGCATGCAAGAGAGACGACGAGAGAGACTCGCAAAATTCCTGCATGCGATTACACTCGCGAGCGTTCTCGCGATGTACCTAGAGAGCCCGAGAAAGAAGAAAAGTGCCGGGAGCCAGAAGATAATCGCGCGGATCCAAGAGTAAAATTATCGCTGATAACGCACCAATCCTTTTTTTTATATAAAAACAATTCCCCTGATAAACCATCGACCTCCACAATTGTTCCATAAAATCGCCACCTGGACCTTCCATATTTCGACCTTGGTCCGGAGAAATTATTTTTTAAACCAAATGGATTGGACGATTTGTCAAGTCGTTCCAGGAAGAACCTCAATTGGAAAGACGCCATGACACCAATGCCAGAGAAACTGGAAATTAAGCTAGGCTTTGTTTACTTTCAACTCAACTGTATTTCGTTCGAAACAAATATTTAGAAATGCATTTTCCTATCCGGGAGAGCAGGATGAAAAAATAATCCATGTGGATATTTCCGGGAGGCAACGAAGAATCCAAATGAACGGAGATAACAAGGAAGACCCAACTTTGTAAAATAAACTAAAGTTCATTGGAAAACAAAGAAATCATTTCCGTTCGATTTCAGTTTCGATCGTTCGAATCGAAAGTAACTTAACGTAACGTTGTTCCAAGACAGTGTTACCCACCGTTTAGTTTTGGACACACGTGTCCAGCTCCGAGAATAGGACACTATGGTCATAATGAAAGAATACGAAAACAGCGGACTAGTTCCCGTGAAAAAAAAAAGAAAGAAAGACGATTGAGTATTCCGCTCAGGGCCGATAGTCGGATACGCCTTCTAGTGTCGAAGGAAGATGGAGTCATCGAGAACGAGGCTGTGGGTAGTTCTTTAACGCACAAGAGCTCAAACCGCATCTCGTTTCTTCGCGCAATCTATCGCAGCCTGCATGATGTAGATGTGATAATTAAAAGGAAAAGAACGAAACGTAAGAGAAAGAAGAGAAATGGTGGGGCATGGGCGCGATGGTAGGCTACGTCGTAAAAGTTTTGGGGCCATGAAGCGAGCGGGCCAGTCGCGAATGCGAACACGCACCACGTTCTTGGCGGCAAAGCAGCTGGCGAGGCCGTGGAGTAGCTATACGGCTAGGAGGCTCCCTTCATTCGTCATTTGCCTCGACGAGCTCTCCAGGGATCTCCTTGCGATGGCTCGTACACACTAACCACTTGCGGGCATTGAGGAACGAGGCCCGAACCTCGGAATTTGTGGCGGGCTCGCGCACGCGCTCCTCGCGCCTTCTCTTTCTTTCTCTCTCTGTCTTCAATGGCGCGGGACGATGCGTAGCATACAGTCACGTGCGTGTGCGCAGGCTTAGCACCATGAAGAAGTCGGAGAGGGAACGAGAAGGGCAACGGGCTTACGGGGTACGAGTCTCTGTTTGTCCTTCCGTTCCATCCGACACATACCCAGCCCAGCTTCTCGGTTGCTATGCGGGAGAGAACATCGTGTGTAACTTGCACGACGACGGCGGCTGACTGACGTCAGCCCTACACTGGAGAAATCCTCGTGGTCTCTCTCTCTCTCTCTCTCTCTCTTTTTATTCCTCTCTTATCCCAAGGGGCAATTTAAAATATTGGTAAAGTGGTGGAAGCGTTAGATTGACGAAACGGAACGAGATATCTTGTTTGCTGTCCTATCTCTCCTCTCCTCTCGCTTACAATGTGGCACGTTTCGTTACGGGAATGCGACATGCTTATATAGCGGCGTCTTAACATCGGACGATGAGTTATGTAACCGATGCGAGTGGCATCGACCAGCAACCTGTAATTAAACATGGTTAGTACGTAGGTAAACACGTAGCTTTGCAAGGTTTTTACAATTATTCCCTCGATTTAACGTCACCTCTTTGAACAACGATTGATACTCGATGCAACCATTTTGAATCGTCGATTTGAATTTCAAAATGGACGCTTAAAAACATCACTAGTTCACTATTTTCAAGAGATAACAATAATTTTTGTAAATATTGTTGACTCTGTTTACTTTATGCCTCGTGCAGAGGGCACACTTGTCGGGATGAAAATAAAATTATTTCGAGATCTTCGTAGCGGCTTAATTAAAATCTTAGGAATATCTAATGAGTCGCGCTTCGATATATATCTGTATAGGTATGTAAGTTACGCTCTAAACACATGGAGTTCAACGTTAGTCCAGCTGCCACATGGTAAATGGCTTTTCAATTTTACGGATGTTCAGATAACAAATCTAATAACGAATCCAGAAAGTTTCGAGTCGGTTAAATATCGCGCTTGTACTAATCTGCTTTATGCGATCAGTGACCTCTAGCGGGAGTTAATAGCTACGTACCGACAATACCGACACGTTCTACTCTACCACGGGACAGAAACCATGGCGAAATCTCTTGTTTCTAGTGCGTTAACATTTTACCTTGCGATAACGCACGATACGTTTATCTCGGACTCAGTCGGCAACGAGATATAAAGCGTATTAAGAATCTATCACATTTTTATCAGCCTCAATCTCCCTCATTCTTTCAACAACGCATTCGACATTATTACTCTAGGAAACTCTACATTTAGCGTTTTTATCCGCACTGATAATCTTATTTCGTTAAGGCAGTTCTAACGTTTTATCGTTTTCTTAAGATTTTGTTGACAATTTGGATATATCTTCTTTGATGTCATACGTACGTGTGTAATAATTTTTGCAAGATTTTACCACGCGGAAGTTGAGATATTTATTGGTGAAAATCCGAATTTTCGGTAGTCTCTCATAAGAGCGCGTGTTAAAAATTCCATTTTCATTCATAAATATCTTGGCTTCTACTCGGTGAAGCCTTCTAAAACTTTGCATACATTTTTATGCAACATCAAAGAAGCTTTATTTAGTTTCTCAAAAAAATCTAAAGAAAAGCATTTTTGCAATTTTTGTAATTATACAGCAAGTACGTATTACCTTGGATGACCTTGAATTTGGAATATGTTGTTCTTTAGTCAATGCGCAACAATTTTTCTTTATTAACTTGAGCCCGCAAACCAGTTTGTATGTGAGAAAAACTAAAAATATTTTTTCGGTTTTAATGTCACAATAGAACTACATTAAGCCTATTTATCTATTTAAAATCCGTTTGCGACAACGCCGTTTTTTTTTAGACAACCGTATTCCTAGTATTTCCAGCTTTGAAAACTTAATTTTTAGCTATGGCAGTGTCGTAAACTTCCGACGTAACAATATCAACTCTCCTGCTTTCTGTTCCAGTCCACAAAGAATGTGCCCCTCATTTGCTCGGTCGGTAATAGCTCATAAAGTCAGCTGCAATTTCCAGGTTGCGTTACTCGTTACACTCGGTTATATTGCCATTAAGTTGCTGCTATATTAGTATAGTACTGTCTTAAGTGAAAACTCGATCGTTTAATTAACTAATCTAGCACAGCCCGTGCGTGGGTGTACAGGTAACAGTGCAGCTCGAACATTTTAGATACTTCGACGAGTTATTCGATTAGCTTCTGGATCGTCTAGTGAATTAATGCAATCTGGCGGTGTCGAGATGATTTTCGAAAGGTACGACATAAATACACATCTGACATCCGTTAAGTTCGTTGATGCTGGGCAGAGTTCCCTTCTGTTTCGACGAGGACAGCACCTTCTGTTGTTCTGCGATACCAGCAGGCTTGGCCGAGGCTCTGTTGGGTTGGCCCAGAATTCTTCTTCCAAAACCATCTGAACGTTGTCCTGCCGGGTTCCATTCCGGAGTATCATGATCATTTCGGATAAATGACAATTAGGCAGGAGGCGAATCCTTAACTAACGGATGGACGTCGTTAATCTACGAATCATTGTTTAATTAATGGAACGTGAAAAACGTATGGATTGTTCGAGTTCGAACCTTGGGATCCTTTTACAACGATCGATAATGAACAAGATTTAGATTAAGGAGGTTCGGTGATGAGCATGCTAGTAAACTTGGAGTCTATTTTGCGTCGCAATACCGAGAATTTTTATGTATTTGTTTATATCCGATTTTTCGAGAAATATTTTTTAAGTATTGAATTTGGAGTTTCCTATTATTTTTATAATATGGAAAAAAACGTAATAATCTACTACTCGACTTCGGTAATACGTCAGATCGTCGAAGTTTGACATCGTCGTAATTTCGATAGCTGCCATTTCTCCCGCGGTTGCGGCGAATACCTCGATTTTTCGAGACTTTATTCCTGAATTAATTGCTTATTATTCCGGTGAGCTTTCCAATTCACGGTGGCGCATTGATCACAAAAAATCAACGAAGGCAGCCATCAGTTTTTTTACGTGTGTCTTGAGTCCACGTGCTATAAAAAATCGATATATGCGAGGACCGGCACATTTTGTCATCTACACGTGTTAATTGCATCGACTTTAATAATTAATATCTCGGAAACTGTGCGGTAAATCTCGTGGAAACTCCGCTTATGCATGGGCGAAGGGTTTGATAACGTTAAATAAGTCCTCTAATGCCATTCATCTTCACAACAGCAACGATCCACTTTGTACAATTTTTCGTACACCTCTTTATTTTATTTATGCGTCAACGTTACTAATTGAACATACTGGTTCGTATTTAGACAAATGCCTAGACGCGCATGCGCGAGTTGTCGCGCATACGCGCGTGCGCACTTCATTGCGCACCTATGAGTGCACGGGCGCGCATGCGCGAAGGGAGGACATAGGGTGCGCGCATGCGTGCTCTTCTGCGCACGCATATGAGCTTGTGCGCATGCACATAGTTACGCGCCAAAGATTTGTTTCATAGAAATTCCAAATAATATAATTCAAGCTTGTTAATACGAATTAAAAAATTGTATGCTTTTGTCATTTTCTGTACTGAAAAAAAAATTATCAAAAGTATCTTATTTCCATTTTGAGAATCGATTTCTCGTAATTTCGTGGAAGATAAGTAGCACATACACAGCTCTTTTTTTTTATTATTCGAAAATTGCTCGTACACTCGGCTCTTAAAATTCCTGCCGCATTTTCATTCTGAATGCTTCCCATTTGTGAGTTTTCTCAATTCATTGTGCATCGTTTAAACAACCCAAACGAGAGCCGAGTCATTAATCTTTGTCAGAGTTCCCGGTGGGTTTTTGCGACAGGCCGAAAGGTAAACCGGCTCAACATGTAACCCACATGAAACTTGAGAGTTCGTGGATGAAATTTTTCGAAGCCCTCCCTCCCGCCCTCCCGCTCTTTCAGTCTTCCAACTGTACGCGAAAGAGTTAGGAATAATATCCAATATGGCGTGTGTTTATCTTCGTCGGGGACATGCGATATTTTGTTACATTCTCTTTGGGCCCCGAAGAGAGACTACGCATGCGTGCAAGTGTAATACTATATAGATGATCGCAAAAAGGAGACCATCATTACCCACATAGTCCTCCGTCGTTATAGCCTGATCGAAAATTTCCGGATACCCTCCACCTTCTGGAGGAGAAAGCTGACCCTTTCGCGATGTAAAAGAGGAAACACGAGGTTCTCCCCTATCACACGGGCCACACTATACCCTCCTGTTCCTATAAAATAAGATCCTTGTCCTGTACATTCAATATTAGGTGTGGGCCCAAAAACGGGGACCACCGCAGGGCACGAAAAGGACGGACCGCTGCCTCAACCTTTTGTTTGCCTCTAATCGTAAAATGGACACGACTTTATACAGGCGTAAACGAAAATCTGGGTAAGTCTGTATATACAGGGTGGAGCGTTTATCCCGAACAACTGGAATATCTCAAAAAACAAATCTTGGGGAACAAAATTTTTCCAAAAAAAAAGTTTCTTAGAAGAATGATAGGTACGAGAATTTTCACTGGTTACACTTGTGGCAGTGTGTACATGGTAAATCGAGTGAATTCAAGAATTCAGTTGGATAATTAACAGCTTGATCTTTATTCATCTGTCGACTTGCACATTTTAGCTTCCCCACGGATTTTGTTTTAAATCGTGAAATTTATATAATTGCCACAATTGCTTTTTGCTGCTAATATAGCAGATTCCCTTAATGACTTGTAATTTTTGCAATTATGTGCAATATTTAAAAAAAAACTTTGTTAATCGATTCGTCTGTTGTTGCTGTTATTTTATAGAATCTTGTACGTCGTATGTATTTACTATAATGGTTTTCAACCTTATTTCTCGTTACTCGTCCATTGTTGAAGCTTGTAATTTTGTTTTCTTTCTTGGTTCAGATGAGAAACAAGGTGTCCTATTTATCTAGTGTCAATGAGGTTCGACAAATTCAAAAAATCCATTTTTTATTTTTTATTCTGAAAGTACATATCTTTCTTGATACGTGGTTCAAATTTCATAAAATTCTGAGCAGTGGAAGTATGTTAAATAATTTTTTTAAGTTAGCGTTATTAATTCATTACAAATTCAAACTTTTTCAAAAAATCGTGTCTCCTGAAAAATTATGTTTTTTCACCTGCAATGTATTATAAAGTAAATTATTGTTAATCGATAAATATTTGCGGCGATTGCAACTGGGAAAAAGAAATAATAGCGTTCGTAGATTTCATGGTAAATTCGTTTTTATGGTAATTTCATTTTAAACAAAATGACTGGACAAAAATAAATAAAAAAATGGAAATTTTCACGTTTTCCTAACTTTTGGCTGGAAATTTTTCAAAATTTTCTCGAAATCTACTCATCGTATCGGCATTTTTTTTTTTTTTTTTTGACGTAACAAGTAAATCCAAACGAAGGATGTGTCGAGCCATTTTTTTGAAAAATCGATTCAGACCTGAGAAAAATATATTCGAAGGTAAAAGAACGTGGTCAAAAATTTTAAGGTAGTCCTATCGTTGGGTGTGGGATTAAAATTTGATTCCCGTTTTTTCTCACATTGGAAGTGGACCAAGCGTTAAAGTTCATTAAGAAAAGTTGTTGCAAATCGACTAAAGAACAACACACTCAAAATTCAAATTGATCCTACGGAAAGTTTATTTGTTATATAATAAACAAAATCATAAATTTTGTTTCCATAAGATTTGTTATAAAAACTAATCGAAGCTTCTTTGATGTCATATAAAAATATGTGCAAAATTTCAACAGGCTTCATCGACCAAATAATCTAGATACTCGTTGTATAATGTTGCGATATTTAACACGGGCTCTTATGGGAGATTGCAAAAAGTGACGATTTTCAACAATAAATATCGTGATTTTTGAGTCGATAAAGGCCCCTGAAATTTTACACACATATACATATGACATCAAAGCACGTTTCTGCAATTTTTCAGTGAAAACTAACGGAAACGCTGTAACAATAGGACTACCTTAATCCTGCTGAGAAAAACCGTGCTAAAACGCGAACCACGGAAAATTTAGAAACTGCCATCTTGGAAGCCGTTGCTGTAAACCCTCTTGTTCTTGTAGTTAAAGTGACCAGACATCAAAATTTGGCCTGACATATCAAGCTTTTTAGATACCTGTGAGACTTGCAATTGGCTTTTGCAAATATCAGGCTCTTCAAAAAATGTAGGCACTTGTTCCTACCTTGCCAATAAATACCACTCGCATCTCTAAAAAAAGAAAAGTTCAATTCCCTGTACATTACAGCAAAAGTCACATGAGAATTTCAGAAAAGCTCATCAATTGTCAAGAATCCCCCAAACAGTACAGTCCAACCTCCCAATATGAAACCCAACAATCAGAAACTTTCCCCAGTTTGTCACTCCAGCGCTTCCCCCACTCCAACTCGAACTCCGTGCTCGAAAATTTCATGCGCGAAGAGTGAGAGAGACACAGACTTCGCTCTGTGAGCGCGGAGCACGTGCCTGCTGGGTGTCTACAATATTAAAACAAAAAAAAATCTTCCCCTTAAAAACTTTTGGTTTCTTATTTGGAGGTAAAACTGTACTCTTTACCAATAAGATACTCGAGGACTTTTTCATACGTACATACTACAGGAAAGAAGAAATTTGCTCAAAAAAATGATAATATACAGTAGAACCTCGATTGGGCGAGCACGGATCAAACTCGAGACGGAGCAAAGACGCCAAATTATCTCCAATCATTCGCATCCGCTGTGCTAAAGTTCACACCAGGAGCGGACGAGAGGTTGGTCTTGGAACTCAATTTCCAACAGCATCGTAACGAACAAAGATGCCTTGGGACGAATTTGGACTTGTCCACAGTTTGCAAACATTCGACAGAAACTCCGGTCCTTCTTGGTCGATACAATCGAGGCTCTACTGTATATCACAGTGTGGGAAGAAGATATCCGTCGAGACGGAAAGGCGAAGGTCCTCGATGTTCGACTGACAACACGTGCCAGGAAAAGACGCAACGGAACGAACGAAAGTGCCCGGAAGGAGACGAATGAGAAGAGAGAAAAGTAGAGAGAGTAGTCGAGAAAAAGAAAGAAACGAGACCGGTGTGTCCTGGTTAGGCTCGGCGTGTGCCACGTGTTCCATGGCACACCTGTCTCCCGGCCAGATATTCGATAATCCTCGAATAAAAATAATCTATATTTGCATCTAATGAAAGAAAAGACAGAAAAGCGGAAAGAAAACTTCTCTTGTAAGATTCATTTTACTCCTTTATTTCATTTTTTTTATTTATAAATATTAAATAGTTTCTATCTAGTTGATTGTTTCCGAAAATGAGATTATATTTACAAATTTGGTTTATTTTTCAAAATATAAAAACAAAGTGGCGTGTTCGATGCGAATCATTAATGGGAATTTTTTGTAGACAAAGGAATTTGTCTTTATTTCCTTTATTTCATTTTTTTTTATTTATAAATCTTAAATAGTTTCTATCTAGTTGATTATTTCTGAAAATGAGATTATATTTACAAATTTGGTTTATTTTTCAAAATAGAAAAACAAGGTGTCGTGTTCGATGCGAAACATTCATGGGAATTTTTTGTAGACAAAGGAATTTGTCTTTGTTTCCTTTATTTCATTTTTTTTTATTTATAAACCTTAAATAGTTTCTATCTAACTGATTGTTTCCGAAAACGAGATTATATTTACAAATTTGGTTTATTTTTCAAAATATAAAAACAAAGTGTCGTGTTCGATGCGAAACATTAATAGGAATTTTTTGTAGACAAAGGAATTTGTCTTTATTTCTTTTATTCTTCTTCCTTTATTTTATTTTTTTATTTATAAACCTTGAATAGTTTCTATCTAACTGATTGTTTCTGAAAACGAGATTATATTTACAAATTTGGTTTATTTTTCAATATATAAAAACAAAGTGTCGTGTTCGATGCGAAACATTAATAGGAATTTTTTGTAGACAAAGGAATTTGTCTTTATTTCTTTTATTCTTCTTCCTTTATTTCATTTTTTTTATTTATAAACCTTAAATAGTTTCTATCTAACTGATTGTTTCTGAAAACGAGATTATATTTACAAATTTGGTTTATTTTTCAATATATAAAAACAAAGTGTCGTGTTCGATGCGAAACATTAATGGCAATTTTTTGTAGACAAAGGAATTTGTCTTTATTTCTTTTATTCTTCTTCCTTTATTTCATTTTTTTATTTATAAACCTTAAATAGTTTCTATCTAGTTGATTGTTTCTGAAAACGAGATTATATTTACAAATTTGGTTTATTTTTCAAAATATAAAAACAAAGTGTCGTGTTCGATGCGAAACATTAATGGGAATTTTTCTTAGACAAAGGAATTTCTAATTAAGGATTTATAAATTTGACTTGTGACTGACTGTTCTAGCTATTTGCTTTTCAGCTGGTATTCCTGTAAGCAGCACCTCGATATTGATAAATGTCACCAGGATTGCCCCGAGGACCTTGTTGTGTCAAAAAAAAAACGGTTTGCTTCGACAGAAAAAAATAAATGGCCACTTTCTTTTGCCAGAGATCCAAGACTCGACAATGTGACAAAAGCACGATAACGATAACATAATATGTATGGATAAAAGTGCTTGCTACAAAGGATTTTAAGTACAGAAAAAATTGTTTGGATACAGCGGTCCAACAATCCGTCAATAAACGTTTCTTTCAATACATTTAACTTCGGTCGAATCAATTTTCAATAATAGACATGAAACAAATTTATTACAAATTAGTTTTACACTCATACAATAATTAAAAGGATGACACACCAAGAAGCAGACCTAATCAAATCCTCCATAGGTAAATTCTTAAAAACCAAATCTTTTTCAAATACAGCAAGATAAAAATAAAGAATCTCATTCTGGAATTTTTCTTCCAGAATTTTCCACAATGATCAACTTTTTTCCACTTGGAGACTCTTTTTGCAATTTGTGGAAAACCTGAACCGCCCACTGAAATGAATATCTCTGATATTATTTATTAGACGTAAGAATAAAAATAGTCATAATAAGAAAAATAACAATCATAATGATGAGAACATTATTGTTACTAAGTAATAAATCAAATGTATGAAGATAGAGAAATGTATGTTGTCAAATTTGCGCGGGATTTAATGATACAATGTGGATGTACCTAACTACATGTAGAAACGTATTGCGGACAATATCGATCCTGGACGATGGACTAGCACGACAGTTAGAAGGTTGGGACGCGAGCTACGCGAATTATAATGCGAACTCGCAATTATTGGTAAATGCTAGTTCGTCGTGGCGAAGAAAAAAAAATAGTGGGCAAAATGCATAACGAAAAGTCGCACGAGATAGCGAAGGTCGGTTTCGGTGGTATTATAGAATGTAAACAAAAAACGGTGATAATAACGACGGTGATAATTTTTCTGTCAAAACTTACCGATTTCTTCCAAATCTCATAATTCGTCGTCCCATGTAGATTTTCACAATCTCACAATGACGAGGACAGTGTAATTAGCACTGAACTATTAATCCCGCTCCAGTTAATGCATAAGATGGCCGCCAACACCTAACTTACGGGGGGAAAAAAAAACAAACAAACCGACTTAGAATGAAATTCGAATTATATTCCCGAATTACGTTTTAGTGAACTGTCACGTTCTAATCCACATAATTCCTGTGCACAATCCTAACAACACGCTTCGAGGATGATCGCGCGTCGAGTTTAACGGATTTTTCGACGGAATTACCGACGCTCGGCGCTCTTTTGTTGTTTACGGAAAGGGAACAGTGGCCAGTAGCTTTCCGGGTCTGTGGAACGATCTGACGTTTATCATTTCAGGGTGACTTTACGCAAATGTTATGTACTCGCCAATTTTTCGGCAGTTTCACGGAACGAAGCTGCATGCTA
Organism: Netelia fuscicornis; assembly: GCA_946811545.1. Classification (NCBI taxonomy): domain Eukaryota; kingdom Metazoa; phylum Arthropoda; class Insecta; order Hymenoptera; family Ichneumonidae; genus Netelia; species Netelia fuscicornis. The sequence continues at coordinate 13,231,370 of OX328014.1, read as the reverse complement.
CCGCCATCTGACAATGGAACAGCGAACTGATGGAATTGCGCGGGAGATTCCGCGGGAACTTGAATTAAATAACGGTCAATTGTTAATAATTGTTTTTATGTTGCAATTTGCATCCTCAACGTTTAATTAATTTACTATTTTGAAATTATTTAAAACTTGATTAGTCGTAGTAAGAAGGACATACATTGTTTCGCCACCTCGTTAGCTCGATCGCGAACGGTATTTCCCGAAGTTTTGACAGTGGTTGCATCAAGGTTAGGAGAATGACATGTTCGGCATTTGTTCTTGCCGGCTTTTCGGAATTTTTGTTTTCCATCGCGAAATAAGTGACTGTTGACGATTTATGTAACGAACGTTTAATTCATTATGAAGTTTAGGTGTAAAATGATCGATACCAGTAGTATGCGGGATTTTACGAGTGCGTAGAAATGATTCGCTTATTCCTAACCTCTAATCAATATTTACTTTTGTATTTTCAACGTTTTTTATGAATCAACAGACAACGAAATTTATTTATTTTTACAATGTTTCATTCGCCGAAGTTGCACATTCTCTAACAATTGTTATTTTTTACGTAGAATTTTTTGTATTGGAGGGCAAAAATGTCAGCATGATAGTTATTAATTTAAAAGTTTCAAGTAGCAAATTTCTCTCATACGATTGATATTTCGTGTAGAATATTAGAGCAGAGAATATTCTGTACTTCAAATTTTTTCTGTAAACCTAACATTTCGAGTAAAAGACAAGAACAGTGAACTGCAGAATTTTTACACACAGCTGCGTTCTTCTATTCTTCTCCAGAAGATGGACTGACTTGGAAAAAAGGAAGACAGTTTTCGTGATTGAGTGAATTTATTGCACATTATCAAAGAGGAATATGCAATAGACTGTAAGTCAGTACTAAAAACTATCATTGAGTTGAGGAGTTTCCAAGACTGTTGAACTTTTGGATAAATGTGCTTCAATGTATCTTTGAGAAAAGTTGCATCAATGATTTAAAACAGAATAAACACTTAAACAGAATTTACTCGCTTTAAGCAAGTCTCGTCTATCTGAAATTTCCTAGTAATTATCACAAAAGTTATAAGATCCTTATGAGAGGTAAAAGAAATTATTTTTGCCCCATTAGATATCGTCAACATCATTTCCCGAATGTCAAAACTTTGTGTTCTGCGTCTGACACCCGACGAGCTATGTTTCAATGTATCCGAGGATGGTACACCAGTGGTATGGGCTGAATTACAGCATCGTCACTTCTTCAATGAGTATCTCGTGGTCGGTGTGTCCGATGTGCAGAATGAAATATATTTGGAATTGGATGCAGTTATGCTTGGACGAAGTCTCACATTACTGAAGCAAACAGCACGTTCAACAAAGATCAAATTGACAAACAAGATACAACCTTGTTTAACTATCGAGGTGGAGTTGCCATCGTTGGTAAATGAATCTTGGCAGTGCGTTCATGATGTACCAGTCAGAGTTATACCACGCAAAGAATGGCCAGTCTACAAGGCACCGAACATTCCAATTTTTGATGTAATTAAAAAGCAATATTTTATCGTAATACCCTAGCAAAAAATATTTAAATTCTATTCTCTGCATTTCGTATTTTCAAGACGACTTTCCTTTTCTCAAGTCGACCATTTGTCGTTTCATTTTTACAAAAACGCTTTTTAGTTACGGACGCTATCATTAGAGAGTGCATACATGATGTAATTTTATCAAAACTTTGTATAGTGTTGTATTTGTAATTTAATTTGCAATTAAAAAATACGAATGGTGGAAGAGTCAATTGAGGAAAAGATTGTTCATCCGTTTTGCTAAATGTACTCAATGCCAATTTGGTACAAAAATTACAATGCCTACTATTTCTGAATCTAACAAACTACAATTTCCAGTGTGATTTCCAAATGAAACTTTGTTATTTTCATTTTATTCCATTTGTTTTAGATCTCAATCGATCTGCCCGATTTGAAACAAATACGAAACAAAGTCGACAGAATGAAAAATATGAGTCCTTACTTAACCATCTCGGCAGACAATGCAGGAAAGTTCGTGTTAAAAATAAGCACTGAATGTGCAAGCGTTGCGACGTACTTTCAAGGACTGCAGGTATCAAAGAAATCCATGTGCCAAAACGAGGACGGGGATGAGGGTGTCCCCATATCGGCGAGTGTGGATGTCAGAAGATTTTTAACATTTTTGGGTTGGGGTGTAATGCATCCAGATACCGTGAAGTGCAACATTCTAAATGAGCGTATGATTTATCTATATTTCAATATCGATGACAATGTCATCATCCACTACTTCATACCCGCTGTAGCCATGTGACTCATGGTTTTTTGTAGTTGCCCATTATCTCGTGTATTTCTCATAAGAAAGATATATTTTTATTAAAAAATGTTGAGGTTTCTACTTTTTTCCACTCTGCTCATTCCACGAATCAAGTTCAAGTTTTTCAAACACTATATCTTTCCACTGTTTTTCAAACACTATATCTTTCCACTGGGCTAGACCAAAAATCTAAGATTAAATATGCAAAAGTTGTTAAATGTTCAAAATTAAATTATTCGAGCAACTATCTTCGATTACATTGGCTTTGGTCCAGTGAAAAGTAATTCCTTTTATCAGTTGTAAGCGAGACTGAAGCTCCGTTCGTTCTCCTGACGGAAGTTGTCATGCATCTGATCAATCTGCTGTATTTTTTGGGCAAGAACAGAAGTTCTCTGATCAACCCACTGTAGACTGTTCATGTGAGCATTTAGAATCTTTCCGATCTGTATAATCGGATCACTCGAGTCACGCGCACGATTCGCCTCGTTGAAATGTTCGATTATTTCCTTGAGATCCTGCGACATTTGTTTCAGTTGTTTGTCCAAATTTTCGGCAAGCCGATAGGTGTAATCGCGCTCGGGATCGGCTACGGAGTGAGAAGCTAGTTCTTTCTCTAGCGGCACCAGACAATCCTGTAATTCCTTTTGTTGCCCAACCTGCCAATTTCGAATTAATTGATCTTACTTTATATCTTGTTAATTTTTAGAAACGAAAGTTCAAAAATTATAAGTTGTAATCGGAAATTTATGCAGGTATCCATAAGCAGAAAGGATGTGAAGAGTTAATATATGGTATATGCGGAATACTCACCACATAATCAAGCTCGTGATCTAGTTGTTGCTGTTCGAGTTTAACTCTTTCGATCTCTTGATTTAACGTAGCAATCTTTTCTCCATTAGCTATCAATAATTTGTCCCAACTGTTGACCTGTGTCGCTTGATTGACAAAAGCTTTTTCCTGCTCCTCGAGTTCCAGCGTCCACTTGTTTATCGACTCTTCCAATTGGCAAAAATTCATCGTACCCACTTGTGCACTGCTGGCTGAACTCACACTGAAACCGAAATGAAAATTTTATTACAGGACATGTGTCGACGAGTATAAGTTTGTCTAACGAGTAACCGTATTTTAGTACGTTGTGACGGTTCCGAGAGAAGTCTGTGGTGCAACGTTGGTGGTAACAGTGGTCGCAACTGCTTGAGTAGTCGTGGTCTTATTTAGAGTGAAGCCTGACGAAATTGTCGGAGCTGTGCTACCAAGGTTGAATGCCGTCGCTGGAGCAGTGGTCGCAACACTTTGGGAAAATCCAGGAGGCGCCGTTGTTGGCGCAGCAATTGTCGAAGTTTGGCTGGTACCGAATCCTGTGGCGAGTGATGCCGCTGCTGTAGTGGGAACAAGACTAAATCCTGTGCTTGAGGTTGTAAGTCCGAGCGAAAGTTCGGTCTGTGGTGTCGCGGCGGTGACAGTCGACAGGCCGAATCCGGTCGCGGCTGTCGTTGGTGCAGCTAATGGCGTGGGAGTTGCAGTTATTCCTCCACCGAGGGAGAAGGCTGTACCTGCAGGTGTCGTAGCACCCAGGCCGAAAGTCGGCTTTGGCGTCGTCGACACTTGTGATGTTGTGGCAACCCCGCCAAGATAAAATCCTGTTGTCGGTGCAGGTTTTGAACCGCCGAATGTCATAGTTCCCCCCATAGCGGTCGATGTAGGAGCTCCAACCAGTCCACCACCACTGAAACTCGTTGCTCCAAATCCCGTGGAAGGTGTAAGACCACCCGTTCCAAAATTCAGGCTACCCGTTGCCGGGGTTGTAGTTGCACCAAAGGTCAATCCTGTTCCTGGAGTTGAGGCAGCTAGATTGAGACCTGTGCTTTGTTGAATACTCGTTGTTTGCGGAGTTGTTGAACTGAAAGCCGGTGCAGAGGATCCTGAGAGGGCTGAACCAAACATACCACCTGGTTTAGGCTGGTTTTGCATCGAGGGTAGTGAAAAACCAGGTGATAACATTTTACTAGCATCACCAGTAGCTGTTGCACCAGTTGAAAAGCCCGGAGTGCCTAAAAATTTGGAACAGATAAGAGTTGGTTTTTACCAATAGGATATGTTGCTGTATACCAAATGCTTTTATATATGAAATATTATCACTGATTTTGAAAAAAATGCTTTTGATATTTGTCTTTTTCTCTCCATTTAACTATAATTTATGTGTTGGGTGCTCCAGAACAACCCCTTATCTGCAATGTTTCATTCTATTTGATTTAAAGTTATATAAATATTATATATCCGTTTCATGTACATACACAACATACATTTAATGGCCATATTCAAACAAGGTCCAATATGCGATTACACAAGTTTTAATTATCATAATAAAAAGATTCAATGTAAATATTAGAATTTGTTAATGTATCTCCTAATACCAGGACATTTATTGGAGAATCGCCAATGTTACAAATGTTCGCGTAACACAAAGTAATCAAAGTGTACGGTCCATACAGAGTACAACTTCAGCTTTATTTCAAAATAAAAAATGAGCCGCAAATTCAATATTTTGATTTTTGTTATTATAACATTTGTAACAAAACTATTTATCATTAACAACTTCAGATTCACATTGTTACAACACAAAAAGTACCATTGGCAATGGGCAGTGAAAACTTTAAATAGTTTCGCTAGCACATGAACTTCAGTTTTTATACATCAGTAAAGATCGAATTAATCAAGAATGCAAATTAACCTGTGCCTGGAGCTGCCGGATTATTGCCGGCCTGGGCCTTGGATGCATCGAAAGAAAAACTCATCCTTTATTTTCTCGCCAACAAGAAAGCAATGCTTAACCTCAAAACCAAAATTCAATCCAACGCAAAATGGTTGGAACACACCGTATCACAGACTTTAGTCCATAAATATCATAACAAACAACAAGTGCACGGATTCGCAGCTTTTATACGGTATTTTCCACTTAATACATAGAAATTAATACTTTTGCGTCGTGCGCGGTAAAAACTTCAACGGCGACAAAAGTTTGAAGTAGCCGACGATATATTCTCGAGTCGAGGTACGTGATTCCGTTATCGCTCGTCTGTTTCTCCACCTACAATCAATACTAGATGGCGTTGACGTTCTTTTCCGAAATTTCCTACCTAACCGACCGAAGGTTTATGAAAACAAATTCAGACTAAAAGAGTTGAATTTTTGACATTACTCACAAGTAGAAATAGAATGTTTATGAACCCGAAGCACATGATTTTCATTGAAAATTAAAAAAAGCTCAATTTAATTCCAAGCTGGTGTCGTACTCACACATGTTCTCCCGACAAAAATGGAACTTAAGAGACAGCTGGCGGACGTGACGCGATGTATAGAGACAGTGCAATTCGGCCGATAGAAGCATTGCGCGGCTCGCGGATGTTCTGTGTCTAAACTGAGATTCATACGCGGCGTCCGAACGTCTGAAGAAACGGCCGCCTTCTACTGTTGCGAGGCTCCAGCTGTGCTAGTAAGCAGTGTTCTTGTCATCAGAGAGACGAATACATCGTGTTAAAAGTTGCAGCTCGGAAAGTTCTCGAAAGTGTTCGCGACTAAAACGAAATACCGAAACGGGAGAAAAGGCGGGAAATTAAGCCACCGATCCGCCTTTTTAATAAGCTTACAAAGCCGATACAATTACAAGTCGCCATGTTGATTTTTAATATTTTCTTGAGCTATTTGTTGTTTTATTTCGCCAGTGGATCCAGCTTAACGAAACCTCCACAGTCGGCCCTGGTCATTGCCTTTGAGAAACATTACGAACAATCCTTGCTGGCGTATACACTCTCGGATCAAGGCATTGATACAACCCTCGTCGTTTCCTCCGGTTTCGTTGGCCATCTGTACGAAAGTCTTCAAGGCATTGAGATCATAAGATTGAATAGCAGTGTCGATGGCTCGGTCGATAAGAAAGCTCTCTATGCTTGTGAGTCTCTGCTGAGTGATGAAAATGTTCAGAAACGAATACGAGAGATTCAACCGCATTTCGTCATTTTCCCAGCATTAAGGTAATCGTTATCCTAATCAATCATAGTATTGTATGCTCTGTGTGAATTTTTGTTTAGCCATTTGAAACACAATCATTCATTTCTTAGACATGTTCTTTTTATTTACTTGTAAAAAAAGGCTTTATGATTGTGGAAATATTTGTTTTTCAGTTCTTCGGTAAATGTGCGATGAAGTTCGTGGTTGAAAAAATTATGGTATCAGTCTTATTTTGATTATGGTATCGCACTTGCTTCGACCGATATGAAACTCTCTCAGTCGGTAATAAAAAACTGTAATCCAAATAGAAACAAAGAATAACAAAGTTTGATTAATAGCTGTTATCTTTCTCTCAGTGTCTCAATCATTGACGAAAAGTTAAAAAATGGAAACGTATTTAATCGTTTTGTATTGATAAAAATTATTACCAACAATGACAATGTTAAAATTGATTGGAGTAATTAAAACAGTTTTATTGTTGCCATAGTTATCATTGTTATTTACAATTTGTTTCGTTTTATTAGACACGACGCTTGTCTGCTGCCCTGGACCAAGTTCATCAATTCGATTCCCGTCATTGTAGCCTATGGACCTGAGGAAGATATCTATGCGGTGCAGCGAACTCACATCGCCCTGCCGATACACCGGGGTGGCCTTTGGTCGGGATTTTGGTCAAACGCCGATTCGAGATCGATAATTGCTCAAGCGGACAGAGACTACGTAACTCCTGCCTTGAAACTCGTCAAGCAACATGTTACCGAGCTGCAAGTCACGTTCGAGGAGCTTTACTCCGAAGTGGAACTTATCCTGAGCGGGGGAGATTCGATTCTGCGTTCTGACTTTGCACTGCTCAGTGAACGATTCGTCGAAGTTCGTAATAGTGAAAATAACAAAAATATACATATATATTCATAGCGACAGCGGAATTAAGTATTTGTATAATGGAATTATTCTCCATGCATTCGCAGATCGGTTGTCACCATTGCAGAGGCGCATATCCACTACCGTCGATACTGCAGAAAGAATTGGTTGAATTTCGTCTTGGGTCGATAGTTGCAACTTTGGACGAAAGTTTTGTCTCACTGATTGAAGAAATAGCTCGAAAATTGCCACAAGGCAGACAGGGACAAGCCGTGGCGTGGAAAAATCATAAAGTTAAAATCGACGAGGATAAACGACCGCCAAATTTATTCGTTCACGGCGAAGTGGATCGGCAAGATCTCGTAGGTAAGAATGATTCCACGCTTCGAAATAAAAACATTTATTTAATGAATGAAATTTAATGAAATTACCAACCGACTAGAAAATAACAAATATGGCAAATTCGAAAAAAGAAATTGTTAATTTCCCTCAGCACGAATGCGCAGTAAAAATATCCAAATTAAAGTATGCAATCTCCTTCGTGATAAACATACGGTCCCATCGTGAGTTTTCGCACGAGCGTTGTCAATCTTTCTTTTATTTCCAGGTTATGCGAGAGCAAGAGTCCTTTTGAGTCACTGCACGGACGTGGAGCTTCTTGAAACAGCGTTTCACGGTACTCCTGTAATTTGTTTTCCGCGCAATTTCTACGAGCAGATGAATGCGTTGCGTGCGACAGAGTTGGGATTTTCTTTATCGACCAACGGTGATACGAGTGTCGACGCTGTTGTCACGGCCATAGAGAACATACACAAAACCTCAAGTTATCGAGAAGTCGCAAGAGGCTATTCCGTGCTCATGCGTGACAGAGCACTGCCACCTTCCGACAGACTCCTGTATTGGCTCGGTTTCTTAGGGAGAAACGCCGAGAGAGAGATCAAACTTGCAGTGCCAAGGGCTAATACGATCAGGACATTCGCCGGGGATTCCCATCTTTTGTCAGGCTTGATCGTGGGTACATTAATCGGAGTAGCGTTAACCTTGGTCGCGGCATTTTTCTGGTTCAACAATAAGACCAGCCATAAACAAACTCGCAAAGACAAAAAGTTCGATCGATAGAACGATATTTTTGTCGTTTTTTTCTTACGCTCGAATAAATGCGAAATTAAATAAAAACCTTGGATAAAAAAAGCTGCTGACATGATGGTTTTTTGTTTTTTTTTTTCATCGATGCGTATTTATAAATACGTTTACAGAGTACAGAGGGGCTTCGCATACATATACAAATATTTTCCTTAATCAGGGGATACAGTGGCCGAGGGCCTTTTTCAAAGTTGGCATTTATATATAATTTACGAATAAGTGCTTTGCTTCTTCATCGTTTCTTTTTTTTTTAACTTTTTTTTCTCATTAACATTTAAAAAAAGCTAGGAATATTAATAGTATATATTTATAAGCCTATATATATGTATGCATATATAGATATATCGACTTATAATCGTGAGGAAAATAAATTACAATTTGTCAATACTGCACTTTGTATATCGCCGTTGAAACGAGTTTTGGCTCGCACACCGTAGAGTATGTGTATAATTAATACTACGTTCACTCGTATATTATATATATGTGTGTGTGTATGGGTGTGCGTGTGTGTGTGTGTGTGCGCACGCGCGCGCGTATGAGTGTATCAGTGTTTGTTAATGGTTAAAAATGTTACTTCGTCTATGCGACGTTTACACAGAGAGCCCCAGAAACGATGGTGTACCGACGATCGGTAATCACTCGGGGATCTCGTCAATTATAGTCTCTATCTCTAAACAGTTATTGGAACAATTCTACGAGACATTTACGTCGGGTATGTCGATTCCTCATTTCCCCGATTTCACACGCTCGTCCGTTATAACTAAATGCTCGTTGTTGAAACAGTGGAATTATGGAAACAAGCCCAAAAGTGTATTTTGGAATGACCAGTGGCGCCACCATCGATAGTACGGGGATTATAAGTACTTCGGGCTGTCATGGGTTCAATAAGTTTTTTATTTATTTATTTGTTTTTCTTTCTTTTTACGTAAAAGACTTTCGATCGCTACGTTTTGTTAATTAAAGTAGAAGTTTACTCATGGCGAACATTTCGGATTTAAGGAAAGCCAATAGTTTATTTTTTTGATAAGTTGACTCAGGGAGATTTCTTGATAATGTTAGTCTTCATAAATTCGACTCAACTATTTCAGATTATTTAAAAAGAAGACCAAATACTCGGTCGAATTATTCGATAGTTCAAAGTAAACCGGCTTTCGCGCCGCGGGCGAATCAAATGGGGTGCTGCGCATGCGCATGATCTCGATGGCGGGAAATGAAGTTAACCTCAATTCTTGTTTCGCAACAGAGGCAATATTTATCTGAAGAGAGAATTAGCGAAAGTTTGAAGAACGAGTAAAACGGCTAATTGAGAAATATATAATTACGTCAGTCCTTTTTCTATAAATATATACACATTAATAATTATTCATTATCGTAGTACAGAGCGTTCGTTAAAAAGTAAAAAATGGGGAAAGAAGTTTAATATGAAATATGTACATTGTCATTGGCAGTTCGGTATATCGTATCGGTCAAACAAAGTGACGAAGACGCGATGCTAATGATACTCTATAACGCTTAATCTTCTTTTATCCCCGTTCAAAGTTTCAGCCGGCTGCCGTCCATTGTTTCGCTGACAAATAAACGAAAAACGAGGAACGGATCGTTGGTAATAAACGCGCGGATGTCCATCGAATTAGAACCGTGGAATTTAAAAAGGAAATTATAAGAACGAGCAATATCGACATAACCTCAATTTGCATCGCGAATTCTTAAATTCTCTTTCAGTGCGCGTATATAAAATGTTTATATGCATAAATTGGAAATATGCCTAGAATCTTCGTACACAGAAAATTATTTAAGTTTTTCTTAGCCTCTCGTTGCAGCGTTTGCCGAAAGTATTCGTGACAGACATTTAATAGCGTAGTCGTATTTAAAAACTACATTTATTCCCGCGCTTTTTTCTCGCGACGCTTCGATGGTCACGTGATTCCATGCCGCGTTCCGGATGGATCCTGTGGACTTCAACGGGGACGCGAAGCGTGGGTGAAAAAAACAAAAACTTGAAATCAGCATCCGTTTTGAGAATTTCCTTCTCGGAGCTTCGCTCAATTGCATACGTGCTCCTCGCGAGTGTGTCGACAAAGCTCGCACTCGACTCTACAGCACCACACGAAACGGCATTTGCACTTCTCCGTGACGTCGCGCACGCGCGTCTGATACCCACGACCGCAGCACAAGAGCCTGCAACCGTCGAGCCCGAGCGACGTGCGATTGCATATTCGTCCTCGCGTGCCAGGAATTCCCATTCTGCGCGACAAAGACAATGAGCAATTACTTTGGTTATAGGTGTGCGAGACACAAATCCTTACCGCCTACTTTATGTAGGCGGCAATGATTGATTTATAAACAGTTTTCGAATCATATTTTATGAGTGTGCGTCGCTTCGGTCACAGGATATACGACATAACCTACGCTTTTAATTTGGCCATTCATTCTTTTCGAGGAGAACGAAATTTACATTTTTTTTCTTGGTTATAATGTGTAAATAAATTGGGAGAAATTGACTTTTAAAGTTAAATTTTAAAAGATTGAGATTTGGGAAAGGGAGTATTTTGTAATTTATAGGTGTGTGGATAGGCGCATGCGCGATCCACAGGAGCCAATCAGCGTAGTCGAATCTCCTACGAGCCAATCAGCGTAGTCGAATCTCCTACGAGCCAATCAGCGTAGTCGGATCTCGTACGAGCCAATCAGCGTAGTCGAATCTCCTACGAGCCAATTAGCGTAGTCGAATCTCCTACGAGCCAATCAGCAGCTGAATGCGCGACCGTATGTGCATGCTCAGTAACGTATTAAGAATTGAATGGGATCAAGACAGTATTATGCAATAGTCGTGAAGGGAACATAATCTTGATATTAAATGAACAGTTGCGAAATTATTTAATCCAGGTCGGAAGGCTCTTTACTTTATACGTGGTAAAATTAATTATCTCTTAGTAGTCACACTTAACTAGAATCACGTTGTAGTCATATTGGATCCATGAGACCCAGGCGTTTTTAAATTGTTATAAATAATGAAATAATGCATTGAGCGATATGGAAAAAATAGTGAGGTATAATTTGAACCTCGTTTAATACAAGGATATTGGTTAGAAATTAAATATTAAATTTTAAATATGCAATAAAAATTATGCAAAAAAATACTCGTGAAAAATTACTTTTTTTTTTACAAAAATTGCTTTAACTCTTGTAATTATTCACAAAAAAATGGTTTTATAATCTGGAAACAATGTATTTTGAAATAGACATAGCGATTACTGTGGACTTTTCAAAAAGTATATTTATTTCATCCAACGCAGGTGCGATTTAGAAGGAAAGAATGAAACAAAAATCCGACTAACGGTCCGATTCAAAATCTACCTTCTCGGTACTGAAGTTGAAGATCCAAACTATCGTTAGATGGCGCCATAAGACCCAATTGATGGATTTTAATGAGCAATATTCCAGGTCAAAAAAGGGCCTGGGTTCCGTGGACCCAGTGTGACTATTAAGGGTTAACTCGCATTTTTAATTTACAAACCATAAATATTTGACTCACGTGATATTTCGTTCGCAATAATCGGGACTGTCCTCGAGATAAACGAGATCCGTTTTATTCGGCCGTTTGAGATCCGGTCTCGCGGGTTTGAGTCTCGCCGGTCTTCGTCCACCCCTTTGCGCTAGACGAACTAACGCCGCGCCTTCGTGAAGGGCAGCGAGAGCCCCACCGGCTCCTCTGAACGCCGGTAATCTTCGCCAACAGACTCGCAAGCTGCACGAACCCGACATCCCTGAATTTTTCCGTGTTTCCAGTTTGGATATGCGAACAAAAAGACGCAACGGGCAAGTGTCGAGCCCGAACAAGCGACACGAGGAACATTGTTATTACAGTACGACGACGAAGAAGAAAAAGAGAACATGTTTTACTCATATTTTGCACACAGGTGTTAATTTTTTCATCCTTATTTATTCGAGTCTCATTCATTCGTCCTTTCTACGAGTCCCTACCGTGACATTTGCAGACTCGTTGCATTCTCGAACGAACGGCTCGTCTTCCAGCTTCGCTGTCGTGTTTCCTCATTAACTGACCCGCCAATGCTCTTGTGGCGAGTGGACCTTCCTCCTTGATCGGTTCCTCCCCTCCGTCGGACCATTCCCGCGACAATTTCTCACCGAAGTGGATATCCTGCCAACATTTTGAAATCACGTCGTGCCTACTGTTAAGGAAGCAATAATTCTGAATTTTAATCTGTCGAGAAAACATCCACGGTGGGCGGTTGGGAAAGGAAAGATGGAACATACCGAGGGATTTTCTGAGGAAGGAGGTAGGATATATCTCTCGTCGTCGTTTCATCCTTTCAGATTTTCCGTCATCCTTAAGCAAACATTGTTATACCCTTCCTGGTATAATCGCTGCTTTTCCCCTTCACATATGCCTAGGCAGAGCGTCGTTACTTGGGAAATTCGTCGAGAAAATGAAGAAACCGTGGAAATGTTTTATTCCTTCCAAACGGATTTTTAGTTAACATTATTTTTTGTTTAAATTTTTACTTACGATTTTTACTGTGGTTAAAATAAAAACGATCGCAAGCTATTTTTACATCCGTTCGTATTCATCGCGTCCCGTTGGCCCAAGAAATTTGAGGTTAATGCGGGTAAGTTCAATATTTGTCGAAGAGCGAATCAATTTCCTGTTGGGCGTTCTACTAAATTTTCAACAACCAGCTTTAGTCCACACTTCGAAGCATCTCTTTACTTTCTCGATGCAAATATATTTCTAAATGCATTCCGCTTGATATATAAGTAACCAAAAATTAACAATTCGGATTCGATAGTGTCTTCGTATAAAAAAAAACAATTTGAACCCTTGGATAATAAACAATTTTTAATAATTTATAACCCTGCATAGACAAAATTGATGTAGAGTCTATTAAGTATGGTCACCTTCGTTAATCACCGTATACAATTTAAAACGCGATGTTACAGGTTATGGCGCGAAAACTACAAATTCAAACCGCGATTCGTAAATTCTCTGGCATGACAAAACCGATCGGAACGAAGTTTAGACCAATAATTCTTGCCACAATTCTGCACTGATTGCGATAAATTTCATTTCGAACCGTTGCGTTACACCGGAGAAATTGCAAATCGCGTTTTTGAAGTGGAGCGCGGTAACTTAGCGTTCTAACCTCCGTGCGATCCAAATTACGTTCGAGACGCTATCGAAGTCTTCAGAATCAAGTACAAAGGAAACACCGAGGTAAATTTCGTTGCATGCTGATTCTAACTCCCAGTTTCATCCGCTATGGCGCAAAAGTCGAATAAAATCTCTCCGACATTCGAATAGAAACCTAAAGAGCTTCGCAGTAATGATAACGACGTGTCGTCTCCTTTGTCGTCGTCGTCAACGGCCTCAACGTTGAGTCTGTATATTTGCACGAGGGATACGTGTGGGGACGAGAGGGAGGAAGACGCGTCGTATAAGTATCGCGGGTGGTGAGTAACGGGGTGGGGAAGTGGCAGGAGGACAGAGGCAACGTCGTCGGGTCATACGTGAATCGAAGTGAGCGCGAGAGAGCGATCGGCGGGAAGGGTTGTTGCAACTTAACAAGCTTAGCTCCCTTTAATCCCCTTGTAAGCTTGCAATGTCTACAAGGGGTCACCTGTTCAGGCACGCAATGCATCAGTTTACGTTTCCTCGTATCTTAGGTATTATTTTGTAACGAGCGGAAAACTAACGGTACACGGGTGATGAGAGAGGGCATGTCAAGGATAGGGAAGAATTTGTGCAAGTTAAGCAGGGTGTTAGGAAATATTGAAGGGGTGAGAGGGAGAGGCTAGTAAGCGATAGAGAGATAGATAGAGGGAGAGAAACAGATTCGATCGATTTACCTCGCTGCAGCCACCCCATTCCCAGTGATTGGGGTGTCGCGCCCTGACTCGGTTATCGCACGAACAATCGGTGAGTTCACCTCTTGAGCATGCCCGCGTTACGCTGTAAGCAACTCCAGCAGCTGATATCGCGTAAACGAATGCTGCCTCCCGGCTGTCTGGGAAAGAAAAGAAAATAGTACAGGGAATAAACTCGTATCGATAATTGTTTATGCATCGAGATTCGATCGATATTCCTGTTCGATCAGATCCTTTCGATTATCGGCTATTTTTATATTTCATTTAACATCCGGACTCGCGACAACCGTTGGAACTAAAATCCAAAACAACATCACAAGATTTCATGGAATGATGCATGGAGCCTAGAGTAAAGGAGCTCACACGCTGTACTTTGGATGTGGACCCTAAAAACGACGAAAAATATTATAGGTTATGGTGGCGCTGCTGTCGTTAGTATAGGATGACAGAGAAGGTCTGAGAAAAGAGAGAGAGGAGCGTATTGCAGATAGTACGATTATATCGTTACGTCCCAGTGGCGCGATTCTGTAACTCGTTATGAAAATAACGATTCGGAACGCTATCTTAACGATAACGAATTTCACTACGTGTGAAAAAAATTATTTAACAAGTTTTTCTAAAATTAATTTATATAGGATAATTGTTAATTACTACGAAATCGAACTTACTAATTTGTTATTTCAACCGTTCTAATTATTTGTCACTTTTTTGGCACATATTAAAGGTTAATAATTTACGAGGTACTGTCACAATGGTCGTTATCGCATGTCGAGGGGGTTACCAAACCTAGTTATCCGTTATGCGATATACACCATTGTGACAGCGCCTCGTAACTCGTTAACCTTTAATATGTGCTTAAAAAAGTGACAAATAATTAGGACGTTCGAAATAACAAGTAAGTAAGTTCGATTTCGTAGTAATTAACTAATATGTCATGGCGTGTAAACACTAAAAGACATAAGTATTATTCTTATTTCAGCAATGACCTGGCCTCGTTAACGAATACTCCTCACTTCATGGCGTCACCAATGGCAAACTTCATGTCCTATACTGACAACACAAGCGCGCTCGTGGCTGAATTTCGAACTACAACCAACATATATCTTTTTCGTCGATTTTAGGGTCCAAATTTATCATGATTCTCTTCTGCCGTTTGATCTCTTTCCCTCAAGGCTCCACGGAATGATGAGTTAATAAAGAGCTTTCCAAGTTCGTCGATCCATCGAACCGAAACTGGCGAGTCCAAGTAATCAAAAGAGAGTAACTGATTCCAGATTCCAAGCCTTCGTGTCTCCAGTAAAATATGAGATAAACTAGAATTTATATGATAGGAAAAAGTAAAATGAGAAGAGACGTTTTTTGTATACTCACTGACTAACATTACGCCTCCGAATATATTCTCAGGATTCTCAGGGCTCACCGAGCAATTCCATCGGGCCGATCTGAACTGATGCTGACACTCTTCGATAGCTAGTCTCGCTCCGGCACTGATGGCCTGTAAAAGACAGGATTGAAAAAAAAACATATATGTACCTATCTATATATTTTATTGGAACACGCTTGGATGAAGTTGAGGACGATGACAAGGAGAGACGGAGAGGTTTTTCTAGTCAATGTGGCTCATCGAGGGGGATACTCGACGATTTGTCTGTGGGCGCAGATATGTTTCCCCTTCTTACAGTATATGTTATATTTATAGGAATGCGCGTGAAGTGAGGTTACGGTTACAAGAAACGCCATGAGGCGCTCCGATCGCCGATCCCCTCGGCCCCTTCCTCCATTGCCCTTTTAAGCATCGACAGGCGAGTTGAGAGCCGGTCGAGAGAGCGTTCGATACTTTTAAAATGAATATTGCGTAAAGATGCAGACCGTCAGCATGAGAGAAACATACAAGAAGCAACGAACCGGGGAGAGTGGTAGCTCCGCGTGCGGCTCTTTTTTTATTCCTCTGTAGTTTCTTGTTCTTCGTTTTATAGGTTACCTGGCGCGTGTTCGCCCGCTCGGAATTAAATACCCATTAGAATAATCGATTTTTCTATGGATGTGAGTCGATATTCATCAGGATTTATCGCGATTCCATATTTTTTTTTCGGCACCGTCATGTCGGACGTTCTAAACTCGGAGTACCCAATAAACTACTCTCTCTCTCTCTATCTCTGTCTTTCTCTCCTCTTGTTAGATACTGCTAATGTTGCCACCATTTAATGGAGCTACGATAACTCTTCTCAAGCTGAGTGCATCTAATTTATAACGGTACTACGAGGACTTAATGTCGCAGAAGTATGAATATTCAAACTGGCTTTTTCATTGGTCGATAAGCTCGCACCGAGCTGGTCACGTGACGTTGTTGGTGTTTCTTCGACGTCTGCGGCGCCACGGTACGCGTTTCGACCACTTCGAAAATGCAATTCGTAATTACTCGGGTTCTACCCAACGGATCGTAACGAAACTTGCTCGGTCGATGCGGATTCGTGGCAAGAAGTGGCCAAGCTTATTTTTATTCCGATCCGTTGTCCAGTCGTTGAGAAATTACAAAATTTGTGCTCGCGGCCATCTTGGATCGATGTAAGCGTGTAAGCGTCCAAGACGAATGCACCCCCCTGTGGGTTCCGGAAATTATACAAAAGCGGTTGAATTTTCAACCGTTCAACGCTACTTAGCGATTTTGTCTTATCACTCTCCCTAAATGTAATCAATGACACTTCTATTCCCGGGTAATTACGAAGCGTCGTTAATTAATTTTCGGGAAAAGTATTCTTGCGATAGATATCGCTGTGTTCAGCATCACTTCCAGTTAAAAAACGGGAACCAACGATTCGTATTGTAAAAACTTGATGAACGTTTTTGTAGCATACGAATTGATTCAATTTGACGCGAAAACGCATCGTGACGTTTAACGTTAGAGCGTCGGTTCGAGGTAGCACAACTTTTTCATTGGCGGTAGATGCATCTGCGTCAGCGAACGCGCAACGAATTGGCACTAATGTAAGGGCGTGCATTAAGGGAGCTTTCCAGTGTGAAATTTTCAAAAAATCGATTTTTTTTTTTGCTTTATCGAATAGTATACACTCTTTTTGAAGAAGCAGAAGGGATATTGTATGTACCTGGCATCGCTGATGACCGTAAGTAAACGATTTACCTAAAATTTCCTTACTTGAAACTTTGAACGCGTTTTTCTCGAAACAGCATTTTTCAAAACGGTGTCCAACTTGGAGGGCAGAGTTTTAAAACTATCGAGTTGAATTTTTTACACAATATGCTTAACGTCATTGTTTATCGTGCTATGGAAGCTTTTTTTTTTTTTTGACATCTTCCTATTTTTTTGTAAAAAAAACTGCCAAAAAAAAATGCTAAAATCGATACTTTTTGTTCAAACCGGCGCCATTTTTGCAAAAAAAAAAAAAAAAAGCCTCCATAGCACGAAAGCCAATTATATACCGATCAATAATCTTTTTGTGTTTTTTGTTTCAGATCAAAATTGTGACCCCCAACGTGGACACCACATCCAAGTGCATTTTCTGCAACAATTGTTTCATCATTTTTATAGATATTAATTAATAAATAAATCGATCTTTAAAAAATTGTTTTGTATTCTTCAATACCCAATTAATATACAAAAAAAACAGACCGATTAGATTATTTTTTCTTTAAAAAAAAAAATCGCGAAAAACAGCGATTTTTCGGGCTGTCACACTGGAAAGCTCCCTTAAGTACGATAATCGAGAGATGGTTGGTACCCATGTGCAGGGTTTTTTGCATTAAAGTTGTAAGAATTTTTGAAAAATTGCTCGACAAAACTCGCGAACGAAACACTTGGGTGTAAATGTATTTCGACAATTTCGAATCATTATTATCCTAAATTAGAATAAATCTTGAAAAATTCGAATGCAAAGGAGAGGAAAAGCGTATTTTCGTATTCACGTGTATTTTAACGCAGGGAAATCATTTATACTAATTGCATGGAACTAATTGTTTCAGACGTGTTGTTTCAACAAATTAATAAGAGAAAGGTAGGTTTTAATTCTTTATTATTTTTTTTATAAAAACTGGGTCTTCCCAGAGCACTGATGAATTAAAAAAACTTAACTTACTTTAATTGTCTTTCGTGATCTTATTTTTCAAAATTCATTCAAAACGATTTTCTTAATTTCTATTCAATTTGTGGTAAAAACTTTCCCACTGCCCAATCCCAATTGCTTTATTTAAATAATTCTTTTGACAAGTGTTTATAGATTGTGTACAGATTTAGGTTATGTTACTCCGTTGGTTTGTTTGTCCCGCAATATCATGCCTGTTCGTTCCCCACGATTGGCCAGATACCAACGCCGACAGCGCCACTAAATGTACATACTTTTGGCTACGTTTTTTAGCTCGGAGTTGACACTCATTTTCTCTAAACCCGGGTTTACGACCAAAAGAAATTAACTCGATTTCATAACCTCAATTAACATTTTAGATCTCGTGCATGGAGCCAACGAATTCAAATGACTACAGAAGGAAGATGCTTATAGGCCGATTGAAGTAAAGTTTTGTTCGCCCGAAACTGCCACTTGGCGTCGCAGCGGTGGATCGCTCGTACGTGATTGATGAGAGAGAGGAGGCGAAGGTACGCCTTGAAGTTGGTAAAGTATACACGAACCTGTCTGTCTGACCTAACATATTCTTGTAGTGACGCCAGCGACGCGAGTAACTGGGATACAGAACTACACTGGGGGACACATCTCTCGCTTCGATGGAAAGTATGGGTATATTCAGAGAGCCTCACAGGAAGAGAGTGGCAAACTACATCACGTGACCCGGTTTCTTCTGATTGGCAGGAGGCTATCCAGTGCATTTTAAAGCCATGGTGGGGCGTATGCCATTGACGTCATTGACTGACTGACAATTTTAAGGTTAGAGAACTTCAAACAACACCAAAAGTGAAAGTACGCTGTGCGTAAAAACTAATTGGTAAGATTTTTGTAAGTGATGAATTGTGCTGGAAATATATACCTTCCCCTTTATTGAACATGTATACATTAATGGCTTTAAAATGTACTGGATGGCCTCCTGCCAATCAAAAGAGACCGGGTCACGTGATACAGTTTGCCACTCTCTTCCTGTAAGGCTCTCTAGGTATATTCCTTCAACAGTCGTCTGAATTCGTTAATGGCATAGCCGTATAAATATATGGACGGAGCCTTTCTCCGCGGGGGTGAAGCCACAAGGGTGAGGGGAATGAAAACCTGCTGCAACGGATATGATGAACCAAGATGGCGGCGGCGATATCTATTTTAACAGTGCGATGCCAAAGTAGTAAGGTCCACCACCTTACAAACAAATTTCGAAAAAAAATCTGAAAAAATTCTCGTGAACTCACCAAAAAGTGATACAACTTTTTAACATCTTGAGATTTTGTTGTAAACCTCATCGTTTTCGTCCTGCAGAGCAATTTTCAAATCGTCTATTTTTTCTCAAAAAATGAAATATCTTTGAAAAAAAAAATCGTAGAATGTTTTCTAAAAAAAGAAATTGAAGCTTGGATTGCTCCCTTTACGATCACGGTTAAAGAAATTTGCTAAAAAAATTTTACTACGAAAGGTGTCCACTCAAAGAAAAACAAGAAAACGGCCAAAAATTTTTTTTCAAAACTGGGTGCTAATTGTAAACAAAAAATCGTAAAATTTTTTTAATATAGCCAAAATGAAGGTAAATTGCTCCTCTTTAAAATGACGGTGGTTAAATTGGCCTAGGCCAATTACCGGCGAAATGATATAAAAAACCGTTCCGGCTCTTTATACTAGAAAGTGTCCACTCAATTTCGTCACTGACTGTATATGCAATTTATTTTTAGGTATATAAAAAGTTACCATTGTGGCCGTTCGTGATCGTTTATTATTGTCCTTTAAATAACATCAATTTGTTAGATGTGGGCCGTATACTTAATACATTATTAGCTATTTCATTACGAAACGTTGCGACGGTTATGACAAGTCGAGTGCGGACTATCTTCGACCGCGGCACAGTTTTGTTACACTAACGCCGCGTGCCGTGAAAATAGACGCGTCTTAACATATATCTATTATATATATATACACGTCAAACTGATGAACCAAGATGGCTGACACATGTTTTCTCTTCACCCCTGTGACTTCAACCTCCGCATCCATAAAGGCACTTTAGGCTACATCCACATATTTATACGTCCATGGTTGATGGAGCCTCAGACAGAAGGAGACCAAACTGTGGGTAAATTTCTGGAGAGTGGTATTCTCGCGTTAGACATTGCTGCGATCAGCGCCACACCTGGCTAAAAACTCAAGCTCTACTCTCCACGAATTTTGTACCATTTTTTTCAATATTCTATCAATGGAGTTTGATCTTCTCTTATCCAAGCTCCATGACCCCGTGCCGAATATTCAACGAGGAAAGTTAAACTCCGCCTGGAACAAATGTTCCTGCTCTTTCAATTAAATGTCCCTGGACGACCAAAAAATTAAGATTAATAAAAATGAGACTTGGGTAAACGTATACTAGCGAATTGAACCGGGGAATAAATATCGTAAGTTTCCAATCGAAATTGTTGTAGAGTCGACATCTCAAAGTCTCTCAATTATCAAAATTGCAAATCCCACCATTATCGTATCTGCTAAATTGTTTGGATCGCATAACCTCAATTGGCATCGCGTACCCGAGGCCGGAAAGTCGATCGAGAAAGGTAAGTTCCCTCTGAGAAAAAAGTTCTCACGCTTTCCACCAGATGTCGCCGGACGACGACAAGAAAAAGGAACGAAAAGAAAGAGATGGTGAGTTGGTAAGCGTGTACCACAGAATCTAACTGGAGAATAAATATCGTAAAGCGAAAGGGAGTCGGATGGGAATCGTAGAATGTACACGCGTGTGAGTGCAAGAAAAATTTCGAGTTATGTTCGTTCGAGCCAGCAGGTGTCTGGCGATATTCAGTCGGAGAGAGAACAGAAATGCGTTTCTCTCTCTCTCTTTCTCTTCCACGGTTAATTCGATGCTGCGGCGTCATTCGAATTGGCGATAAATCTATTGGGCGTTAAATGCAGGAGATTAAGATTTTTTTCCATTCTCTTTTTTTTTCCTCGTCTCTCTTATCCGTCTCTCTGTTGTAACCGCTACGGGCAATCGGGCTCACCCCGCGATCAAGTGGAGAAATAAAAGAAGAATAATAAGAAAAACGAGGAGAGGAAGAAGAGCCCACTCTCTCGTCGGGAGGTCGATGAATAATCACCGTTGCAATAAGAAGCGCCAACTCGTTTCCTCGCAGCTCGGTGTGCGCGCGCACCAACGAGCCGTTTCGCATGATCTCTCGCTAAGTCTTTATTCCTCTTTTCGCGATATATCGTTCTGACTCGACTTAAACCATGTTCACAATTAACCTCGATCTATTTTAGATCGTTGGTGAGCATTTCGTATCTCGAACAAGCCCGATCAATTCTACAAGGTACTTAGATCTAACCTCCAATTTTAGATTGATAAAGGTTGATGGATGCTGATACAAAGATGGCGCCACAAGTTCCTTCCTTTCAGTCTGACTATTAGAAATAAAGCAACATAAATGTGGGATTCGATATAAAAAAGGCCACTGCTTTTTCGATGCAAATCTTCGATTTATATTGATTTGTTCAGATAATGACCTTCATCGAACCTTCACTCATTTCAACGACATTACTCTTAAAAATCCGATGATGAGTTACTATTTTATCTACATTAATAATTTATTGTCATAAAGAAGAAGGAGATAATAAGAAAATAGAATTTCTATTTTCACGTCCGAAACACGATCCAAATTGTGAACACAGCTTTATCTCGGTCGCTCAATTTTTCCCAAAGAGGAGGAAGAAGAAGAAGAAGAAGAAGAAGAAGAAGAAGAAGAAGAAGAAGAAGAAGAAGAAGAAGAAGGGGAGAAAGAAAAAGAAATGAAAGAAAGATGAAGAAGAGTGTCCGTGAGCTCACCTGCAAGACCGGAGGCGAGCGTGAACATATCCCCTGCTGTTTCGTCGTCAAGTGGGAGCTCTTGCAGTTTCTTTCGGCACTCGCCGGACCTATGACCCCAGCGCCGATGTGCTGTGGCTGACCCGGCTCGAGGCCTCCCGCGGTTTCACCGTGGGCCGCCCCGTTCAGTCTCGTCTCGACGCCCAAGTACCTGCGAACATACGAATGAGTCGAGAAATAAAACGATAAGTATCTCTACAGCGGTTAGAAGCCGGAACGCAGGGTATTACGATCCCATGAGGTGATATACGTCAATTGGGATACGCGACCGATCTAACCTAATTAGCACCTAAACATGTGTGCAGCTTCACTAAATCCATCTTATCCCGTACATAAAGTAGAGATACAGTCAAAAATCGATTGGACCTCCATCATAGCTTTATAACAAAAGAGTTAAATTTATATTTATTCCGGCGTTACGATTAAATCGACTCGATACAGAAAACCAAGCGGAATACTCGATCGATATAATGCCGAAAAACGCAGATAAATGCCAAAACACTTTATCCGCCCAGCGATCCTGATTGGATTTAACCCTAAGAACTCTGAGCCTATGGCGGTCAGCAGACGCATAGGCTGACGCATATATGCGTCTTTACAAATAATAACAAAGTCCAAAGCCTATCCGAGGCGTGTAAGGTGGTAACCCGTTTCAATTTTCATCCGGATCGCCTTTACGCGATATCAATCGTCGGTACAAACGATATTATCGATACGCAAAATCGATTTAGGGACGCCATCTTCGTAAGTTCAATCTGTTGCCGCTAGGGGCGCATGCCTTTATCGGCGGTCGAATTCTGGAGGGAATCTTTAGTCGATTGTTCGCGGTGGTTGCTGTACCTATAGATTGTGGGAGATTCGCGATGATACTTAACACCAACGAGGATGGAATTACGGGGTGAGAGAAAGCTGAAATGAGGATTGGCGGAAATCCCGGTTGTGCAGCACCTATAATTAGAGCAGGCGGGTAAAAGACACGCGGCCGCTGGAAGATTACAGGTCGGCGGGCATTCCACACGGTGCGAGAAGCTCGGAGGTTAGGTTGGCCACAGGTAGGTAGGTTCGGAGGTATCAAAGGTAAGGATAGCCGCCCGATTATTCAACTTATACAACGAGCGATAAAGTCGTGTGGCAATTGTGATGGATACGTATGAAAAATTCTTCAGAGTTAGGAACAAATTACAAGATAACGGGTTGTCTTGTTCCATTAAGTTTGGGTCATTAAGACAGTCTAATATTTTTCGACATTTGTCAGAGTTAGTAGGAGGAATTCGGCGAGAATTCCGCCAATGATGGACCGAGTTAGATATAACTGAAACGATTTGGGATTGGCAACGACGTTTGTGAAATAATGCGAGGCAGCTTCGTGTTTGAATCGACTAAACGACAAACAACAGTAAAGGAAAATACATATTTATGCCGAAACTTTGGCAAGATTTAACGGCGGAAGTCTAGTTGAAATTTTCAAAAAATCGATTTTTGTTTCATTTTCTGAAAGTACAATATTTTACGAGTATTTTCCGACTAATTGCATTTAAATCGGACCATTATTCGCCGAAATACATAACTTTGAAGGAAGCCGTGTTAGAGCCATACAAAGTAAGTAGGTAAAACTTTAAACTCGTTTTTCTCGAAACCATGTTTTCGAAGTTGATGATCGCTGTAACTCGAGAACGGCTTTACCGATCGGGTTGAAATTTATATCACTTCTTCTATATATAGTTGTCCTCTGGATGAACGAGGGATTTTGTTTTTGGACAATTATTTTTTTTTTATAGTCAAAAATGTAAGTGAAATTTTGGTCAAAACAACATTTTTGACTTTCAACGTCCGCCATTTTGTGAAAAATGGAAATTTTTCAAAACCCTTCGTTCAACCGGAGCGTTATATCATTAACTAAAGATCCCCCCTGTTTTGTTGGTTTCAGATAATCCGTTGCAGCGAGGGAGTGATTACCGCAAGATCTGTTTTTTTTTTGCAGCGTCTTCGGCCGTTGATATATAACGGCTTATTTTTAAATATATTTCTTTCAAAAAATTATAATGTTTACACTAAATATATATCTTTTATACGGAAGAACTTTTGTTATCAATTATTTTATCGTTTGGCCAAAAAAACATCGGAAAAAGGCCTTTTTTTACCTTTCCAACTAGACCTCCCTCCTTAAGATTTTGTGACGAAAAATCTAGTCCGTTGGAACAACGTGCTTAAAGTTCGTTGGACAAGACGTAGATTGCTTTTTGGTAACAAAATAATTGTGAAAAATCATGACATTTGAAAACTAATTATCAAAAGCATGTCAATTATTCAATTTTCAGTATTTTCAAATGATTCAAGTTCGTACTATAGCTACAGCTTCGTAGATTAGAATGCCGTTTGATGTTTTGATTTCATTTCCATCAACCGCAATCATAAAGGCAGTTGAAAACTTTTGTCGTCATGGGTGTCTTTGGAGCGGTGAAACACACCTTGTAATGAAGATTTTGGTCTGAAAAAAATCTGACTTACTGTTGAAATGTCAATTATTACTGTCTAAGGGCGTGTTGTTCCAATTTCTAGATAAAGGTAACCTTTAGGTAAACACCTAACTAGCGGATTTCCGCTGATTAGATGTTTTTGCTGTGTTTTAAACACTTTTGAGTTATACTAAGCCGTTGAACTTAGACTTAGCGCAGGTATTGAAGATAGTAGTGATGTTTTTCGATAAAACGTTTTTCAACCCGAGTGAACGCGTGCAACAACCTATCGTACGAAACCCTCCGTCATAAGTCGCTGCTCGATCCCTAGAACGTATTCGCGCGTCTGAAAAGTTGCAGCGACTGACATCACGTTGAGTTAACTGAACAAGACCGGTGTGTCTGCCTGAAGAAGGCGGATAAAAAAAAGGACTTGCCACAGCATGATGCACAAGTAGGACCTACCACACACACACACACACACACACACACACACACACACACACACACACACACACACACACACACACACACACACACACACACACACACACACATACACACACACACCTATCGGTATCTTAACGATCCAACGAAGAGCAAGTGGTTTATTAATTTCGATACTACGTGCTCATTCCCGTGCGGGTTTTACATGATTTCAAGGCTGAGAAATGAGGTTGCTCGTCTGTGATGACGAGTCCGTAGCTGTGCGTTTATTTTCTCGAGTGAAGTCTCATTTAGGAGAGTAATAGCATTGGATTCCACCAAAGACTTAATGAGATGTCACGCTATCCGTTGAATTCATCATCGGTAATCTTAGATCCTAATTGTTATCTCTTCCTAAATATTGGACTGACTTAGGGCCGGTTCCATAACTCTCGTTTAAGTTGGTAAACCGAGTTTAATGAGAAACGCACGTTCCACAACTTCTTAAACAACGGTTAACCCGGGTATTCACCAGTTAAATATAATCAGCCGAGTTTGGGCGTTTAACGGGCGAAACATTCGTTATATAGGTTATGGGTGCATCAGTGATGTGTGTGTGTCAACTGACAGCGCGCTCGCTGCTTGCGGATTCTTAATCTAAGTTCATGTATGGTAATTTGTATTGTTGCTAGAACATATTTTTCTCCATTTGTATTAACAATAATTCGAGTGAACGCTGGAATAATATTGTTGCGAAACATTGACAATGATATTTTCTATGATATCCTTATACATTGTCACCAATTTAATTAATTTTTCTTTTTCGACCGTAGAGAAGTTAGCAGTTCGTTTGGAAGTCATTTTTCGGTTTTTAGGCGCAAATGTATTTGGTAGGGACGCCAAAACCACTGCATTTGTTTATTTTTTTGATACAGGTATGTATGTGTAATAACATCCCTTCCACTACCCCATTCCGGAAAGCCAATCACAGACGACATTTGAAAAGAAATAAGCACTCGGTTGGAGTTACCTGTAACGGACTATAGGTTTCCGGAAACCTCGGTTCAAAATGCATTATGAAACGCAAGTACGAAAAACCGCTCGTTAAAGCAGCGTTTAGATTTAACGTTTGGTTAACAAATCTCGCGTTTAAACTCAAGTTGTGAAACCGGGTCTTAGTGTGTACTATACGATCCTGGTGGTGAGAATTGGAACTAACCAATATGGCCGCCTGAAAGAGGGAAACCATGTGTTAAGACCACTTCGAAAATGCGAATCGTAAATTCTTCGGTGTGATGCAACAGATTGCGATAAAATTGGGTTTAGCTAAGGTAGAATTATAGCAAAAAGTAGCTAAACCAAGTTTCTCCACGATCGGTTGCTTCATGCTTGAGGATTTTCGAATCGTGTTTTTCAGCGAGTTCTCTTGCATTCCAGGCACATCTATAGCCTGTAATACTACGTGTTACATAACGAAATGAAGTATCGACAAGTTGGAGTAAATATAATTGCACAATTTTATGTGTAGACATGTGTATGACTGCATACGTCTAATTACTCATAAACTATTACATAAAAAAATGACAATATCAAGATTTATTCCATCGGCGAAAATAATGTTATTTCTTCGAAGCATAACTTAAAATACCGCTTGACGAGGAAATTTGGAAAAAGGGCAACTCAAACTTATTCCTCGAAATGGATAAAACGATTAAGAGATCTAACGTGGATGTTTGTTTTCCCAGAGTTGTTTCAACGAGTTCAGCGCCACTTTTGTTTACTCGGGCGTAGTACTGTATCGGTCGTATAGAGGTTAAGCGTAACATTAAAACGACGACGGCGACGGCGACTTTGGTGATAAGGAGAAGAAAACAAAGCGAGACACAGTTCTAAAGAACGAGGGCAGAGAAGACATACGGATTGACGTGTAATATTTATTCGTTCACAAGATACGAGGAAGAAGAAGAAGAGGAAGTAATGAGAGACGCACGGTTCTCAGCGACATCCCTCCTCCAGAGAAGCTTCAAGAACCTTCATCGTAAATACAATTTCCTTTCTTATTCCTGAGTGGGAGCTATTTCAAGTTTGTTTGGGTACGATTTTACGATCATACGAGTGGCGTTTAACTACCATTCTGACGAGATCCATCCCGCCCGATGTTATTTTGTGTATTTCAGTCCTCTCATATCTCCCCGTTCGGACGAAGAGGGCTTCGAAACTTCGCCACTCGTGGCGCCGTGCAGTCTTTTCCTTCTGCGTTTCAAATTTTTCTTTTTTCTCCCACTAGTCTTGTACACTCCTTTATTATATAGTATCGCCTCGCTTAATACATATACTTTATTTCTCATCCGTCTTACGCGCTTAAGGCGGATGAGAAAGTATCGCTTGTATACCCGGCGATATCTTTAGTGAATTGTACGCGTATTCAGGAGTAACGCACGTACACACTGGGCGGGTTATTTTGTTCGAGAACTTTCACTGCGTAACTCTTCACCGCATACTCATTTTCTCCACACTGAACTCTTTCTCATTCATGCAAACTGTTCCGCGGTAACTTCCATACTTCTGCAAGTATCTTTCTCCAGAACAGAGACGATATCAGAAGATCTTCCTGTCGGTACTCAAGTGGATAGTGGTTAGGTTAATTGAGAAGGGCACATGGTGTTGTTTTCTGGTCATTTCCCTGGACCTCTTGTTGATTCCCTAACACGTCCTCCGCACGGAGGCCAGTTTGTAACGATAGGGCCCACACACAAATTCAGGTCTCTCCGAAACTTCCTAGCTCGCAGAAAAAACATTTAAAAATCAAATGCATTTTTCTTTGCTTAGCACGGGATTCGATCCCTAGACCCTTGGCGTTGTGGATCAGAGCCTAACCAACTGGACCATTCCTCTCTTCTTACTAGCTCTACAATCATATAGGTAGTAAACATGTAAGTGGGTTATAATTAAACCGTGAATCATCCTGTAAGTTATTATCGTAGGAAATGAGGTAAAATTTTCCTTGACTTTCGTAACTTCATATTATACAATAATAGGCAATCAAACTTTTCGTAAGATCATTTTTACAACCTAGAATTTGGAAATCATTGACCCTCACTAGAATTTGAATGTGTCGTCCGATTTCTGCGAAACTAGTAGGATCCCACTGCTTACAATTGCGGTCAGGTATAAATTTCATTGGTTCGTCCAGGTTCGGGTAAACCCGACGGTATATCTGAAAGATTTTGCTGCTGCTGCTGATACTCAATGGTAAAAGACGATTTGTATCGTTCCGCTGCGCAGTCTGTATTGACGGTAAAGCTAAGCCTTTGGGCAAACAGGGTCGGACGAATTCCCGCCGTTTCGTCTCGGCTAGTCGACTCCTATCACGCGGATATTGAAATCAATAGCTGAAAATCCGTATTCAGGAGATCACGAGGGCACTACAGTACTATATAGTATGCCGGTTGCTTGTAAATACCCTTTATACACACGGTACATCGAATGCCCGTTGAGTAGTAAGGAGAGAGTTGTATAGATTTCTCGTTTCACTTTGTGCGAGTATCCGCAATGGGAGATGCTGGAAAGAGTTCACTAGCGCCCCCGGACGATGGTTTACCAAAACGCTTTTTCCTAAGTCAAGTTTACTTATATTTCTTGTCAAATCCAAATAACTCGTACAATTTTCTTATATTGTAACAAATTCGTCTCTATCAGTATTGTTTGTTCGGTGTACTGGTGAAAGTAACGAGAATACAAAGAGCAACGACGGATCGAGGGAAACGAGTAATCGAAAGTTCTAATTACGGATAAAGAGAATCGATCTGTGATGGTGAAATGGAACAAGGGCCAGGGAGAGAGCCAATTTGAGGAAAGCAACGAAGCGCAAGTTGTCAGTGGTAGAACGGTGCAAGTGCTAAATACAGTACTGTAGTAAATGTGGGCAAAAAGGGAACGCGCAATGGAGACGCAGAGAAACGCGGGGGATATTTTCCCCAAGGGTAATGCGAGGTAGGTAGAGAGACAACTACCGGCAGAGACAGTTCGACAAAGCGCTCGTACGAAGTGGATGAGAAACAAAAATAAAAAAAAATAAAAGTGGAAAGAAATCCAACGAATCCATATTCAGCTTCGATGGTGCATTCGAACGAGAAAAGGCGAAGCATAACAAAAAGTTTCGAGAGAAGCTGAACTTGAAGCCTCCTGCCGCTGAAGTGGAACAGCGGCGGCTATTATCGCAGTCGTTATTACACACACGAGCGACTATTATTATTATTATTATTTTGAGGGGTAAGTTGGATATCGCGTTCCCGTCATAACCACGTCAGCTTAGGCTTTGTTCGTGAGACAGTGATAGGGCCCATTTACCCATTTATAAGCGCGGAGCAACAGAGGGCATTCAGACTCGGCATGCGCGCGGATCCCCGCATAATGGAACAAATCTCCCGAAAGTCTCGACAATGCAATGTGCCCTCAACCCGATAGAAGTTATACCTACGTTCTGTTTATTGTATACCGAGGATATAGTTATATCCTATCTGCGTATTAATAATACCAGGTAGTGGGTAGTTAAGTGCCACGATACATAACCTCGCGGTACGAGTACCACGAAACGGTCCTACGTATAGATACCACCTAGATCCAAAGTACATGGTTCATCTACGAGGTATTGTAGGTAGGTACTTGCTTGATCTGGAAATAATTTGAAATTTTCAGAACATATTTTCATAAATATCTGACGATCGAAACCTTGATTTACATGCGACGTGCGCTTCGACATTTCGATCCGTACTTCAGCAAGCACTGGGGAAGCGGTCGGGTTAAAAATTGGCAGATATAGAGAGAATTGTGGCAAATAGTGGCTCTTAGTATTTCTTTCTACAATTTTGGAAATAGTGACGTAGGCGACGAGCGATTCAAAAACACCATCTGTACTTTTTCCGGTACTGAGCTTTAAAGTTTTGAGGGTATGTAGAGAATGATGCCAACGATTTTGGAAAAAAATACCAACGGTCATTTTTTTGCCATAATTTTCCGTTTTTATCCTGATCAATTTTATTAACGAGAATAAAAGTTCGTATCAGGTTGCGCCTTCCCGTTCATTCATCATTATTCCACAAGACCCGAGGAGCCTAAAGCCACGAAGATAAACCTGTATCTTGCGGAGGTTTAATGGGCCCATTCACCTGGATCCATTCGGTTTATTATTTGGCGTCGTAAACACGGTGGAATACTTGTCGATGCTGTACCTGTAGTGAACTCACAATGGAATCGTCGATAACAAGGGATGAAGAGTATTTTCATTTTCTGGAAATCGGGACAGATCGTCGAAAGGGATTTCTCGCATCCAAACGACTGTATCGTGATAGGGATGTCTAATTATTATATTAGGTGCGCAACTAAGTTCTCGCTGTTTATCGATAGATGGCTCCAAAAGTGTAAGGTAGCCGATCTTTACGCATCAAAGTGTCATGGCGTAAGCTTAGACATTCAGTTAACAAGTGGCTTCGACAAAATCGTGATTTCATTGCGGCGTCATATTCTTTTATTTGAATGAACATGTCCGATTTTGTGCCGAAAAATAGTCATTTGCGGGAAGTGTTAGTTTTCTTATTTCATTCAAAGAAAACAGCAGCTGAAGCACATCGAGAGCTGCAAAAAGTTTACGGGAACGGAGTTATAAGTGAGACAACGTGTCGTGACTGGTTTCGTCGCTTCAAAGACGGTGATTTTAATGTTGAGGTTATGCTGTGTATTTGGTGGGACCAGGTAAGCGTTATTTAGTATGAATTGTTGAAACCAAGTGAAACTATTACTGGGGAACGATATCGAACCCAATTAATGCGATTGAGTCGAACACTACGCGAAAAACGGCCACAATACCAGCAGAGGCACGAAAAAATTATTTTACTCCATGACAACGCTCGGCCTCATGTTGCCAAACCTGTTAAAACCTACTTGGAAACGCTCAAATGGGACGTCCTACCCCACCCGCCATATTCCCCAGATATCGCGCCTTCAGATTATTACTTGTTTCGATCGATGGCACATGGTCTCGCTAATCAGGAGTTCCGCTCACATGAAGAAATCAAAAAATGGCTTGATTCGTGGATGGAATCAAAAGACGAACAATTTTATCGCGACGGTATTCGTGCTTTGCCAGAAAGATGGGAAAAAGTTGTGGCAAGCGATGGGAAATACTTCGAATAGTTTGTATGTATATTTTTTTGTAGAATAAAATTCTACTTTTAAGAAAAAAACAGCGAGAACCTAGTTGCGCACCTAATACTATTTATGTTGGATCCATGCCATCTATCGCTGAGCGTAGGAAGTTCCGAGGGAATCAACTTCCGTTGGTAATTTTAATGAATGAAGTTACTCTACGATTTTTGATTGATTAATCGTTTTTCACGTCAATGATATTTTGGAATCTCTGGAATAAGAACCGATAATTTTTGTAACAAAGAAAGACGTTTAATTGTAAGAGGCTGTTTTATAAGCCGAAGAGTGACGCTTCGTAGCGTGCCCTACCGTGCGTTTCCACCGTGAAAAAAAACAGGTTTGTCCTCTAAAACCGAAAGGGAAATTTCCTAGCGTTAAAGAGTTTCAGTGATTGGAGCGACTCCAAGATAAAAGTCTAATTTTTTTGTCCATGCATAAGCGGAGTTTCCACGAGATTTACCGCACAGTTTACGAGATATTAATTATTTAAGTCAGTGCATTTAACACATGTAGACCACAAAATGTGCCGGTCCTCGCATATATCGATTTTTTTATAGCACTTGTAGCCAAGACACACGAAAAAAAACTGATGGTTGCTTTCGTTGATTTTTTGTGATCAATAGGGAACCTTGAATTGGAAAGCTCACCGGAATAATGAGCAATTAATTCAGGAATAAAGTCTAGAAAAATCGAGGTAATTCGCCGGATGCGCGGGATAAATGACAGCTATCGAAATTACGACGATGTCAAACTTCAACGATTTGACGTATTACTGAAGTCGAGTAGTAGATTATTACGTTTTTTCCATATTATTAACCCGTAGAGACCTGAGTACTTTCAAGGTTATGTGGTCCGCAGACGTATAGGCTGACGCATATATGCGTCCTTAGAGCTCAAAGGGTTAAAATAATAAGAAACTCGAAATTCAATACTTAAAAAATATTTTTTGAAAAATCGGAAATATACACATACATAAAAAGTCTTGCGATTGCGGCGCAAAATAGACTCTAAGTTTACTAGCATAGTCATCACCGAACCTCCTCAAGAGGCGATGTTATATGCGACGTGCGCTTCGACATTTCGATCAGTAGTCCAGCAAGCACTGAACAACGGATCGGGTTAAAAATTGACAGATGTACAGAGAATTATGGCAAACAGTGGCTCTTGGTATTTTTTTTCACAATTTTAGAAAGTGTCGCGACGATCGATTCAAAAAGACTAACCTCACTTTTTCGGCCCCAAGCGTTAAAGTTTTGAAGGTATCTAAAGAATTATGATACAAATTTTCAAAAAAAAAGTATCAAGAGTCACTTTTTGCCATAATTCTCTGTGCACCTGCCAATCTTTAATCCGATCGGTCGTTTAGTTCTCCTATGTTTACTGATCAAATTCTCGATGCGTACGTCGCATGTAACATTGACTCTAGTGTAACTGGCGACGAGCTACTTGCGCTTCGACAACGGGATCCGTAAATTGTCCGGCACTGAGCTACCGATCGCTTAAAAATTTGGAGGGTACATAGAGAATTATAGTATAAAGTGCATGACAGACTTGTTTTTCCAAAAAGGAAGCGCAAGTAGCTCGTCGCCAGTTACACTGTTTCTTAAGCCCCACCAATTCCTAAAAACCTCGTCGTTGAACAATGTACGAACGCGTTGACCGCAATGTCACTGTGTGATCTGGATACCCAGAACTTTTAGCCAATGAGAGAAGATACGTTCGTCGAAAACGAGCTATATCTCTCGGGTTGAGGGGATCGCGTGTCTCCCTAGCGCAAACAAAACCGCTTATTTGTAACTCATTTGTACTACTACAGTGTATTCATATCCGAGTTGGCACATACGCGTAAGCAACGGGTGTGTTGGTACGCTTCGGCCATTCGGCGTGCGAACAGCCGCAAAGAATCAGCTGCCGCAGAGTTCTGTTGCGGCTACGACACAACGTGCGAACATCAACGTACGAGAGAAAAAAGGAAGACGGGAGAGAGGGACCACACGCTTTCGCCGGTCGATCGTCTACTGGCCTCGCTGCTTCCCCACAGACAGATCGAATTACCCTCAAGACTGATACTTGTACGGCACATAACCTCACACACGTATACCGCGGCTCACTGTTCGATGTGTCAGGCTCCTCGCGTTAGCGTCCATGTCGTCGTGGCTATGTACCTATATTAGCTTTCCATTGAACGACGAGAGAAAGCAATGAAAAAAGAGGAGTGGCCAATTTCACGAAGATCACCACGTTACGAATAGTGTAAATAAACTTCACGGATACGCGAGTGATGTGAACGTACCCATTGGCGCATCGACCGCGTGAAGTTTGTAGCGTAAAGCGAATAGAGGGCACGCGCATTTGCTACTGACACTTTTGAGAGTATGTGAAAGCTATGAAGTTGTTCACCTAGTGAGAATTGTTTTAGAGAGTCTAACAAGCCTAACACCTGTATTCATAGTCGCTCCTTGAGGAATAAGGCTTCCTTACTCCTCACTTCGCGTTTCATAAACGTTCCTTGCCCAAACGAGGCACCTTATTGCCTTCCTTATCTTAATACCCGTATTCATAGTCCTTTCTTGAGGAACAAGAATACATTGTTCCTCATTTCGCGTTTCATAGACCTTCCTCGACAAAACAAGGAGCCTTATTGGCTTCCTTCTTTCAAGGGAGGTCTCGAGCTTTCTTGAGGAAGCCTTCGACACTGTGATTGGCTGTTTCGTTTCATACAGCCAACGTTTGCATTTGCGCTTGACGTCGATACAGTTGTGACCTATATGACGCAGAGATGACAGCCAGTCTACAAGTTAACCTTAAAAACAATTAAAAATGGAGCACATAAACAGTTTCGAAACATATTCTTTTCGGAAAAATGTGTAGTATTTTTGCGATTAATTTTTTTTATTTGACTCCAATCCCACTTCAAACATAAAATAAAACTTCTGAAGCGCCACGTGAAGTGAGTAGCAAACATAAAATGGTTTCGCCACCAAGAGGTCACTAATATCCCTATAATACCGCTTCCTTCTCGGAGGAAGGCTTGAGGCTTCTCTATGAAACAAGGGAGCCTCGAAGATTTAAGGAATCCTCGACAGTGGCGTCCTTAATTCTCAAGATAAGGTCCGACTATGAATACGGGTAAGAATAGTCTAGAGAGCGTTGTTAGTCTCTCTAGACTATTCTTATGTCCGTATTCATAGTCGAACCTTATCTTGAGAATTAAGGATGCCTCTGTCGAGGATTCTTTAAATCTTTGAGAGACTAACAACGCTCTCTAGACTATTCTTAGGCTTGATTTTTTCTTAATTGTTCAACAATAATTGGCAATAATGTTTTCGAATACTCTTGGAAAATGTGATTGATACAGAGACAAGTACGAATAATGAAATCGACGTGAGTGAAATAGGGAATGCCTGGTTTTTGTTTCATCTTGATCAACCCTGATACAATCCCCCTGTAACTAGGCGATGCAACGAATGCGTTTTCTACCACAAGGGATTACGATTGTTCGCATTCCCGCTCGCTGTGTGTATCTCTCGATCCATATTCGTTGTAAACGAGAAACCAGCGTACGGCTAAATAAAGAGCACCGATAGTCTGTCATGCGCGTACGGATTTTTCGTTAGGGAAGAAAAATGTGCATAGAGGGCACAAAAGTGCATGGGCATATTGGCGCGCAAACGTCAGGGTAGTTTCATTACGAGCCGGCGACGGAGAAAGTACGTATATATCCCCAGGGATATCAAGTAGAGTACCGATGCGCGCGTACGCAGCGCCACTCTCATTCTTATCTATCACTCTACCGTGTGCTTCCCATCTATGCGTGCGAGTTCCCCGGCCGGATAATAGGTAGGTACGTGTGTACGGTGTGCACCAAGGAGAATTAATACACGTAAGCGAAGGCAAGCTTTGCTTTCATGGAGCCTAGAGTAAAGGAGCTCACACGCTGTACTTTGGATGTGGACCCTAAAACCGACGAAAAATATTATAGGTTATGGTGGCGCTGCTGTCGTTAGTATAGGATGACAGAGAAGGACTGAGAAAAGAGAGAGAGGAGCGTATTGCAGATAGTGCGATTATATTGTTACGTCCCAGTGGCGCGATTCTGTAACTCGTTATAAAAATAACGATGCGGAACGCTATCTTAACGATAACGAATTTCACTGCGTGTGAAGAAAATTATTTAACAAGTTTTTCTAAAATTAATTTATATAGGATAATTGTTAATTACTACGAAATCGCACTTACTTACTTATTTGTTATTTCAACCGTTCTAATTATTTGTCACTTTTTTTTGGCACATATTAAAGGTTAATAATTTACGAGGTACTGTCACAATGGTCGTTATCGCATGTCGAGGGGGTTACCAAACCTCGTTATCCGTTATGCGATATACACTATTGTGACAGCGCCTCGTAACTCATTAACCTTTAATATGTGCTCAAAAAAGTGACAAATAATTAGGACGTTCGAAATAAGAAGTAAGTAAGTTCGATTTCGTAGTGATTAACTAATATGTCACGGCGTGTAAACACTAAAAGACATAAGTATTATTCTTATTTCAACAATGAACGGGCCTCGATAACAAATACTCTTCACTTCATGGCATCACCAATGCCATACTTCATGTCCTATACTGACAACACAAGCGCGCTCGTGACTGAATTTCGAACTACAACCATAATATATCTTTTTCGTCGATTTCCGGATCCAAATTTATCATGATTCTCCTATGCCGTTTGATCTCCTTCCCTCTAGGCTCCATGTTTGCTTCCGTCGTTTCGTTTAGAACCATCATGGTCCAAGTGTACAAGATTCGAGAGGAACAATATTGCTTCAACGAAAATTCGATATGGAAGATCTTGAAGGTTATGATCGTTTCGACCATGCCGTTTGGCCTACGCACGTACGACTCGATAAGCCGGTATTGTCAACGTAGATCGCTTGTCATGGATAACCAAAATTGTTACAGCACAGACATTTTAACCAATCCATATTCGTGATGCATTATAAATAGTTATCTCAAGCTATCCGATGTATTTAAATTGGCAATATTTTCGTAGCATTGGGGAATACAAGAAGAAAACTTGACCAGGACCGTTTCACTTGTTGTGTGTACGAATACAGACCCAGAAGTCTGTAAGCAAAACCGAGAGAGCCCCTTTTGTTGTTTCAGTAGGCTTTTCAGACCGCAGTGCCGTTGACGGCCTCAGGACTAGTAGTATCATCAAGCGGAAGCATATCGCGTGCAGTATCGTTCGCGCGTGAAAAATCGAATCGCTCGACGTTCGACGCCGCCAGGGTAATGTGAAATAGTAGGAGCGTCGAACGAACCACCGTTTCGTTCATGTATGTACGTGTGTACATTCGATTCGAGTTTGTTGAGGCTGGACCAATAGCATTCGCTAAATTTGCATAGAAGCCTCGAAGGATTTGCATTTAGCATATGGGTCGACATAGAGATCACAGTACAGTGCGTACTGTAGCACACATCATGCGGTACATATATAACGTAAATAACGTATACGTTGTGTTCATGCACACGGTGAATAGGCGTCCCTATATTAAATTTTGTTTTCAAATCGCCCGGAGTAAATCTTCTCAATGATGTGTCAGCTCTCTGGTCTTCTGCTGTTGCTGCCGCCCACATACACATGCTGGGTAAATTAACATGCTTGCGAATGGTGAAAAAGTTTTATCTTCATCGAGACGTGAATGAAGAAAGACTAATAAACTCAGCTATTATATAATCATCAATTAATCCGTGATAATAGAATTGTTTAGTACTTGCTGGTACTGATAATTCGTATGACGTTAAATCAAAATTGTTACACATGACTTGTTACATCTTCGTGTATAAAATTAATTGGGAATATATCGATTGTACGATATTCGAAGAATTTCGATATTAAGCTTCCCTATTTCAGATTGGAGATTTATCGTAGAATTTATTCGTTATATGCTCACCAGATGGCAGGACGATTAGTCCGAACTGTTCAGATCGGTTTCAAGCGTTGTTAATTTGCCTTTCTGGATTACAATAACCGTGAGAGAAAGAATTGAAAGCGAAACACTGACGCAAGAGAACTGCACGAGTCTCCCATGATTCATTGTTACGGATAATCCCTGTTGGATCTCATGTATGTATGTAGTTATATCCATGGTAAGGTTAAGGGGGTTCGACATATTCGAAAGCCCCTATCTGATCTTCTTTGCTTCAAATTAAGATTTCTTCAAAACTATTCAACATTTTTCGACGACTTTTTTCAGTTTTGTTCAGAAATGACTATATTGATAATTCTATGTAGGGTTTTAGAGGATATTCGAATTAGACAAATTTTGGGACCAATTGAAAGTCGAAAAATATTGGTTCGAAAAAATGTTCGTTCGATTTTGACCATTTTTGTTGTGTGCGTATATTAAAGTGTTATAAACAATATGTCAATCCATTTTTTCGATATTTTGTTTCAGAATTTGTTGACATCGTCTTGAAATTTTGTTCAAATTTGAGAACACGTTTTTTTACCTTCAAATAGATTTTTCTCGGGTTTGAATCATTTTTTCAAAAGAAATGGCTGACACATCCTTCGTTTCGATATACTTGTTACATCAAAAAAGAAAATATGCCGATACAACGAGTAGATGTCGAGAAAAGCTACATTAAAAATAAGCATTTTTCGAACCAATATTTTTGACTTTCAATCGATCCCAAAATTTGTCCATTTCGAATATCCTCTAAAACCCCACATAGAATTATCAATAAAGTCTTTCTGAACAAATTTAAAAAAAAAATCTTCGAGAAATGTTGAATAGTTTTGGAGAAATCTTAATTTGAAGCAAAGAAAAGTTTTGGGACCAGATATAGGGGCTTTGGAATATGTCGAACCTCCTTAAAAGCGGAAGCCGATTGGCGGGTAATGAACGACGGAGCGCGTCACGGCAGTTTTGTGATTCCGGGAAATAATCGAAGCGTCAGAGTAAACCATAGGGACCGAGGGGTCTGCGAGTAAAGCGACGTAGTGGGGATGAAATAAGAGGCGAGCCGGTGCGGGGAGGGCCGAAAAAAGTGAGGTTATATTGACGGGAGGAGCGCACGCTGCGCCTCGTGGAAGCCAATTTACGGTAATTACGCATTTTGTGTTCGCGTATGTGTGCGTGCGAGCAGAAAACCGAAATAAAGTGGCGAGCTCGGAGAACGTACGGTGCGTTGTAGGTCCTTCCAATTATTATCGTGACCTAATCAAAGCGGCACCCTCGCCTAATGGCCCGTAACTGCCGCTTACACGCGTTTTCGGTACACACTTATACGTCGCGTAAGGACGCAAGAGGAACGTGAAAAAAAGGCGAAATGACGGAAAGGATCACGATGCGTTGTAGCTTTCCTATATATAATATACGGGCGAGAAATAACGAGGGGCTTCTTGGGATATGAGGTGTTAGGTTAGGATATAAAAATTCGGAAAGTCGAATCATTCTATCAGGGTTATTTGCGATCTGATGGCTTTACGAGGCAGTGTAACTGGCGACGAGCTACTTGCGCTTCGAAAACGGGATCCGTAAATTGTCCGGCACTGAGCAACCGATCGCCTTAAAATTTGGAGGGTACATAGAGAATTATGGCACAAAGTGCATGACTGTCTTATTTTTCCAACATTTTGGAAAAAATTTTCCGGTGGTAACTGAAACTGCAAAAAATTTTCCAAAATTTTGCCGAATGCCGATTTGCTTTAAAGAATTAAAGCAAATTTTTATATTCCGTATTTCGGCATAGATTATTATTAGATTTTTATTGTCAATGCCCGTAATCTTTTTACATTAATTTACTAATCAATTACCAATATTTCGAAACGGAATAAAAATGTTTATATTAGGTCAGCCTGCATGACGCCCTCTGGCTATTGAAATTAATTTCAATCTCAAATAAAAGAGGAGAGCGTTCACGTACGCCTGCTGACGCGTTTACCCAGAATTCCCACGTTTCTATTTACAATTAATTAGTCAATTATTTTACCGCGAGAGAGAGAGAGAGAGAGAGAGAGTGCGCGGTCACGATTATAGTTTGATCGGGGGAATTAATTATCCATTCGGTTTCGGCACAACGTGCACACATCGTTCGAATTTCGACCACCCGGCTCAGTGGTTGGCCATTACGAACTTAACGTTTCTGTTTTGTTTGGCCAGTCGTTTCGGAGATACGGTATAGTAATATTGAGTGAAAATTAAATAAATAATACAAAATAAGGTAATGATAGTGTTTATTAATGATTCACATACGTACAATAAATTGCCAATTCATAAAAAAAGAAAACTAAGCAGGAATGATCAGCGAAAAGTATTTTCTTAAGGATTAAAAATTTGTTCCCGATTTTTCTCACATTCCAAGTGGACTGAGCGTTTAAGTTAATTAAGAAAGATTGTTGCAAATCGACTAAAGAACAACATATTCAAAATTCAAATAGATCCTACGTAAAGTTTATTTGTTATATAATAACTAAAATCATGAATTTTTTTCCATAAGATTTGTTATAAAAAGTAATTAAAACTTCTTTGATGTCATATAAAAATGTATGCAAACTTTCAACAGGCTTCATCGAGCAAATAATCGAGATACTCATTGTATAATGTTGCGATATTTAACACGGGCTCTTATGGAAGATTGCGAAAAATGACGATTTTCAAGACTAAATATCGTCACGTCCTTGTAACAATCATTCACCTAGTTCTAACGCTAATTTTTATTTCCATGAAACTGATTACCTCTTCCTACCGCAGATACGTCCAAGGAGACGCAAGGCCCTTCGGCGTCCCTCGTAATAAGAGGTTACAGCTTTGTCGCGAGAGCATATCGCCTATCGAGTTACGCAGGCTCGACGATGAGGTAGCGTCCCACACGAGTCACACATGTTGTAACGGCGAGTGTCAAAGACCGGCGGCGCGCGCCTCTAACCAACCAGGAGGGGGAGAAACAGTGAAGAAAAGAGAGGGAGAGACAGAGAGACAGAGAGAGATGAAAAGACAGAGAACCATCATATCTTGGCGTGGGCGGTGAAGGGCAATTAGCATAGTCCTGGTGCGATCAAAGCGGCAAAGACACGCGCTGAAAATTAATGACGCCGAGGTGTACGAAGACGAAAGACAGCTCTTTCGAGGCAAAAGAGAAATACAGAGGTACGAAACGATATCCAAGAAGGAGGGCAAAGATGTGGGAGCAAAAGGGAGATGGACAGAGAGCCATAAATCGCTCGACGGCCGACTCTCCTCTAGGTGGCATCAGTTACAAACAGGATATTCAACTGGGCAAGATAGAGCGCTCCGTAGAAGAAGTTCCAGCGAATTAACTTATTTCTTGAAATTATTTCCGAGCTATTTTATCTTCAATTGAATTTCGACCGAATTGTATTGAGTCATTGATCACAGGATGAATAATGGAAGATGCTTACGTAACATGGATTCGATGGAAAAATCGTAAGAAATTATAGGTCCCAGAATTTGCTCAAGCCTAAATTAAAAAATCAATCAATCGAGTACTTATGGGGATTTGGCTAAGACGTAGACAATCTTTGAACGCGATGGGCGAGCGACTCTGGCAATCATCGATGTTAAGCAGCATTTTGAACCGTAATTATCTGGAGTGGTGACCGCTTAGCAGTTCTCTAGTTAGTGTGTTAAATCAATAAGCGGCACAGTTTTTGTACCTGGCACATTTTTTCGGTAGATTTCCTGTGCCCAACGACAATTAAGAGCCCCAGGACACATCTAGCAACATGCCGGTTAGCCTCACGATTCAAAATAGTATTGGGGAGATAATTGAAATAATAAAATGCACGCATCATATGTAGAATTAATCTAGGAATCTAATGGATCCAATAGAATCGATAGTGTGGTAACTTATGTGGGATTGAAATAAGAAGTCTAAAATCATAGAATTCTATACTAATTATTCAATCTGCAGGCCTCACCTCAGCTGGGGTTATTGTGTAGAAATGATAAATTCTCTAAACGCTTTAAGTATGATTAAGAACCCGTCTGGGCTCCCAACTGACACCCAACTAGTCCATCTTGAGAAGAAATCTTACACGACAACTTGATCCCTGAATATCCACAGCCAATATCCTCAAATCCATCATTATGCCATGGATTATTTTCACAGTAAACATCGAGCATGTGTATCTGTTTTATACAATTCGACCAAAAATTCTCCGAAAATTTAGTTGAATATTTTGTCGGGGCAAGAAGAGCGGAAGGGATCAAAAAGTAAAGAGACAAAGGAATACGAAGATCCCGGGCGATTGAGACGAGGTTCTCGTTCGGATGCAAGTCTCTCCGACGGCTGAATGGGCGAAGCATCCGCTCATCTGGTGCTGTTTGTGGTCTTTCCGTCCTGTGCCTAGCGCCAGTACAGTCATTGACAGACAACCACTCATTGGCAACCAGAGGCAAATCGCACACGTTGGTGGGTCGGAGACCAAATCTGGTGGATCGCTTTTCTTGGCTTCTCTACCGAGTGCCGATCACTGTATCCATCCCATCTCTTTCGTACGGTTTGTCTACCGATATACAGTTTTGTGGTTCTAGGATATTTTTCTCGATCGCTTGCTTTCTTGACAATTCTTACTCCTCCCGCTTGGCTACACACCCAGGTATACGGACCATTGAGCTCTGGCTGCTGATATCTCTGGAAAAGTCTGATTAGGTTTTTTCTTATTGGAAAAGTTTCATTCGCATCGGGGCTTGCTTGGATGACCCTGGATGTTCTCTCGGAGATTATATAGGAACGTCTATGTACATAGCGGTGTAGCCGATGGTATAAGCCGTATGTTAGAATAGGAAGAAAAAGGCGTAGACGTCCCGACAGAAATCCCGTCCCCCGAAAAGGAACTGTTCAATTTACCAGAAAATTCTCCATATCATATCTCTCGTTCTCTCAAAACGAATCACGCCCCGCGAAGTTTTGCCTCTAGACGCGTATTTTGTCTTATCTTTTTCTATCCAAAGATCAAGACAAGCTTGTCATTATTAGTTCTCGTATCGGTATTAAGATCTTATTGTTCCAGACAGTTCGTACGTAGATCCTTGGACACTGTCTACTTTTTGTGTACATCCATTGTGTGTATTCTCAGCATGTGCCACTTAGCTAACTATGAAATTGGTTCGCATGGACAATGATATGGATACCGTTTAGGATGAAATAGCCAGGAGATGCGGACGTAAGTGGATTGAAACGCCGTTCAATTTTTCTATTGTGATACTCACATTGCTATTAGTTTCTAATAGTTG
Source organism: Netelia fuscicornis (assembly GCA_946811545.1). Lineage (NCBI taxonomy): Eukaryota > Metazoa > Arthropoda > Insecta > Hymenoptera > Ichneumonidae > Netelia > Netelia fuscicornis. The sequence goes on along the minus strand of OX328014.1, from coordinate 13,188,783 downwards.
TTCGATTGTTTTTTTTTAGGTGTGCTTCGGAGATCGTCAACCTTTTATACACAGATTGGAGACGTGGTCAATCGAGGGCATCGACCTAGACGAACCGAAATCCAGTTCGAACACAAGCAGAACCGTTTCAGTCGGTGAAAAAGTTAGCCGTCAGTTCCTTGTTTGTGTTCCCGGCTGTTGTCTACCATCGGGTCATGTATAGAAGGTTCGCGACACAGTGGAAAGAGAGAGACAGGAACATATGTGGAACAAGTGTTTCAGAGCAAGGCAGATAAAATGATCGTTCTTTGATCTGGTCCATTGGTACATCCGGTTCTCATACCGCACGAACAGTCCGGAACCCACTAACCCGTATTGGTCGCTTAGTCTTCTTCTTCGTCTTCTTCGTCTTCTTCTTCTTCTTCTTCCATTTCTTCCGCGCCTTTCTTAGCTCGCGGTGAAACATCAAAGGGGGAAACGACGTTTTCCTCGAGAATCTGTTACGACGAGAAGAACGGTGCACTGCCAGAGGCTGGCTAGTATACGTTTCATTCGTTCTTTCGTACCGGCGTAGTTTCTCGGGAAGAAAAAATATGCTGCACTCACGAGTGTAAACATTCGAGGGAGAGTAGTGGAAGAGATGGAGCGCGGACAGACAGAAAGCCACGTACGAACTCTGCGAGTTCTCTAAAATCTAGAATTTATTGTCGTTTACGATTAACAATTTTCAACCGACAATGGAAGTTTACCATTGATAGTTTTAACGCAACCATTGGTGATTTATCATTGGGATAAATGACGATGACGAATTAAGCAAGTACACCAGAAAATTTCTGGTGGAAATTAATCATCGTGTAATGCCCAAATTCTGGAGTTCTCTTTGTTATTTACCTATGAGGAAACAGAGAAGGCACGAAGTTAAAGCGAGTCTCTGTTTCATGGCGAACGCGTTTTATTGAGCCGCTTGACTCGTGTGTGGTGATCGTCGTAGCCGACGCCGACGAAGAGGAATAAATGGAATAAAGTGACTGAGTCGGCGTGTCAAAGGCCCGAGAGCGAAACAGTAAAAGCTAGTTTAATGGTGCCAACAAGAGAGACGGTAACGCCGAATATATTGCTGTACCTACCTCTCCCGCCTCTCTTCTTGTGGGCGTCATGCCTGTCAATATACACGAGATAATTTACATCCTTGTACGAGTTTGATTAAATTTTCTTAATTCAACTTCCCAACCACACAAAACAGTGGATGGCAATACAATTTTTTAAAAGGCACGAAGACAAAATTACTTTACAATGTCACGTAAGATATACACTGCCGCTCAAAAGTTTGGATACACCAGTCGATATATCTTGTTGCACTTACTGTTTTAATGATTTAGTTTATGAAACTTGTCTAGGAAACAAATTATCCTAACGAATATTCGAGTTATGCCTTGGGTTTCAGCAAAACCTACTAAAAACCATTTAGGTTAAATCCAATGCGAGACTCAAATCTAACCAATCAACAAATTGTTAAGGTGCAAAGTTACATCACATCTACCATGAATGACTTGCGATTGGACGTTGCTGTCAGCTGTGTTTGCTTGGGATTAGTCGTAATCTGTTTTAGAAACTAGCCTTAAGATAGTTCTATCGTTTTATCGTTTTCTTAAGATTCCGTTGAAAATTTGGATACATCTTGTTCAATGTCATGTGTACGTGTGTAATAATTTTTGGCAGGTTTTACCACCCGGAAGTTGAGATATTTATTGGTGAAAATCAGGAATTTTCGGTAGTCTCTCATAAGAGCGCGTGTTAAAAGTTGCATTTTCATTCATAAATATCTTGGCTTCTACTCGGTGAAGCCTTCTAAAACTTTGCATACATTTTTATGCAACAACAAAGAAGCTTTATTTAGTTTTTCACAAAAATCTAAACAAAAGAATTTTCGCAATTTTTGTAATTATACCAACAAGTACGTATTACCTTGGATGACCTTGAATTTGGAGTATGTTGTTCTTTAGTCAATGTGCAACAATTTTTCTTTATTAACTTGAGCCCGCAAACCATTTGGTATGTGAGAAAAACTGAAAAATAATTTTTCGATTTTAATGTCACGATTGAACTACCTTAATGGAAAAAACTGGATACAAGACAAAACTAACAATAAACCTAACCCTGTTCAAGCGATTACTGTAATTGCTTTGAACAATTCTTATCCAAACCTTTCAATAATTTTACACAAAATATGAGCCTTCAACCCAAACCCAAACCCAAACCGGAAGTGTTCACTTTTGTCTGAAAAATAGTGTACATCAATGGAAAATTCGTGAAGACAAAGAAACTATCGAGATTATGTTGATCCTTGCCACGATCTTAATGGCGGAGTGGGATTATACTCGTTCGGTCGGCCTGAAGAGATTTCAAAACGTGGTGGACTATGTAACGACGAAAAAGAACAAAAACGAAAAATCAGAGTGGAGAAAGTGTGGAAAGTGTATCTATGTATAAGTCAGCGCGCGTTCTTGGTGCGAGGGCGCGGCGAAGGGCGTTGACGATGAAGGAGTGCCGAAAAACCTCGGAAACTATCGTCAACAGGCCTCGACCTCGCCAGAAGCCAATGAAGAAGTGTCGAGAAAAGCCTGTGGCACGTAGCTAGCTTTGCTAGCCGTTCGTTGTTGCGCAGGAAGTTTGGACGTTAAGATTTATAAATAAATTCCATTTGCGGTTTCTTACGAGAGACAGAGAGAGAGAGAAATTCAAAGATCTGAGAGAACGGCGCGCACGCGCTCTTGTCTCTCCGTCCTCCTCTTTATCTATCCTCGCAGCCCGCCAAATGTACGAATGTCAGGGGGCTTTTTAAAAAAATTGATTTCGTGTTTACGAAAATGTCGCGGATAGCTTGGCACGCGTGCGCGTTGGCTCAAGAGCGACGGAACAGCGGTTCGCGCGGCAAACTTGTCTTTTGCCCGCGAAACGAGGGACAAGATGGGTGCGTGTTGTCCAAAAATAACGAGGATTTAGGCACTCGGAGCTTTACCAGCCGCGATACTGGGCAGTCTGCGTTAAGGGGGTAAACCGTTCTAGAGACCGAAGAATATAGCGAACTTTTGGATTTTTTTTCAAAGAAACTAAACGACGTATCGAAATTTGGTAAAAAGATCCTTATTGTACAAGTGTCAAGCACTGTTTATAAATTTTATCAGAGCTGTACTACATAAAATGGCGAGTTCCCAGCATTTTCCCAGCAGCGTCTTTTCTTTTCCATCACTGCCTGGCCGAATCCATAACTGCTGTAATTTCAAAGCTATAATAATAACCCAAAAAGCATTCGACAAAGTATGATAACAGCTTTGACACTACGTAGGATTATTTTATTTATATCGCGTAGTTCAAATGTTATTAACAATTTTCGTGCATTTTTCTTTTGCGTTTTGTCGAAATTTTCGTTCAACAACGCAGCACTTTTGCAAAAATCAGTTTTAAAAAATTCCTACGTAGTGTCGAAACTGTTATCATACTATATCGAATTCTTGTTGGTTCATTACTGTAGCTTTGACATTGCAGCAGCTTTAATTCATAAATATCACTGTTAAATTTCCTTGAAAAAAATCCCAAAGTTTGCTATATGTGTCGGCCTCTAGAGTGGTTTGGCCCCTTAAAACTGCCCCGTCATACTCCGAGAGAATTATCCTTCACTTAAGGAGGTTCTTTGATTAGAGCGATTCCAAGATAAAAATCTATTTTTTTGTATAGCGTTGTCAAATCCTTCGGCCATGCATAAGCGGAGTTTCCACGAGATTTACCGCACAGTTTCCGAGATATTAATTATTAAAGTCAGTGCAATTAACACATGTAGACGACAAAATGTGCCGGTCCTCGCATATATCAATTTTTTATAGCACTTGGAGCCAAAACACACGTAAAAAAAACTGATGATTGCATTCGTTGATTTTTTGTGATCAATAGGCCATCTTGAATTGGAAAGCTCACCAGAATAATAAGCAATTAATCCAGGAATAAAGTCTAGAAAAATCGAGGTATTCGCCGGGCGAATAGGACAAAAGACAGCTAGCAAAATTACGACGATGTCAAACAAACGACCTATTACTGAAGTCGAGTAGTAGATTATTACGTTTTTTCCATATCGCACACTCGAAATTGCAATTGTTGAGTTAGCCCCCTTTAGATCTGGGTGTGCGATATTATAAAAATAATAGGAAACTCGAAATTCGATACTTAAAAAATGTTTCTCGAAAAATCGGAAATATACACATACATAAAAAATCTCGGTATTGAGGCGCAAAATAGACTCTAAGTTTACTAGCATGGTCATCATCGAACCTCCTTAATATTCGATCGGATCTGTTTTATGCAATAAGTTTTATTTTTCGTTACTCTTGAGTTTTCAACCCTGCGTCATTACCCTCGGAATATTCAGTTTTTAACAAAGATCTATTAAAAATTTTTTCATATTTTCGTGACGTTTAAATAATTTTAATTATAACCAGACGTTCGTGAACGCGTCGGGTCACCGGCTTCCGATATTCAGCGATGAAATGACCTCAAAGTTTGAAGGTCGTGGGATATTGTGGGATTTGAAAGGTCGATGGTTTATAAAAATAACGTGACATTTATGGTTCGTGATGATGAAAAATTGATTGATCTCAAGCTCGGGCTCGAATTTAAATTAAGAATATTATAGAAATTAAGTATTAAGAAAATTAAGAAAAATCATCCTTAAAGTTTAAAGCAAGTGGCCTTGAACGAAACATTATCACAGCTCATTTATCGAATAAAATGCCAAGGTGAACTTTCACAATTGAGCTGAAATAAGATAGCTCACTGAGGATCCACAGTTCAAGGTCAATACAAGCATGGCAACCTTAAGAGTCACAAGCTCGCTCCGAACGAAGAGACCTTGTCGGTCATTAACTTAACGGACTTGAGACCGAGTATAAACGAAGAGATCTAACGCGAAGAGTAAACAGGAATGACCTCAAGAAGTAAACACTGCTAAAACACGAATCGAAGAATCGAGGTCGTTTAAAAAAGTGAATAATACGACAGACTTGCAACCGAATATTCTCAATGCCCTCAATGACCTCAATGACCTCAAAAGCCCGAGCCTCGACCCCAAAATTGCCAAATCTCTTCAAATATTACAACTCCAATTTTTTGAGACTTTGACACGTATGCCTAGCTGTCAACCTGTCAAGCTAAACTTCGACTTGTCTGAAGCGCATCCGTTGGTTCGATTATCATCGGACGTGAAAGATGAGCACTTCGTACGTTCCTTTCGCCACAGAGAGAAATATCGGGACCGAAGATAAACGTTATACTTTGACTTCCGGCTCAAGCTCGTTCGTGCCGATCACGTCGATTCGATCAGCAAACCGTGAGTTCGCAACGGACCTTATACCTACACGAGGCCTTTGGTCGAAAAGCGAAGCGAAGCAAGTGTCAATCGTACAGACGCGAATTCGAGATGACACGAGTGCGCGCCGGAGTTAAAAGAAGCTTGCCGGTGAGGATTGAGTTGCCTGGGAGCTCTCGGTGCTGAGCTGTTCGCTCTTGTCCCGACGTCGGTTTCTCAGGACGAAGCTTCCTGGTACGAGGGCTTGGAAATATTCCGATCCTCTTCCCGACCAAGAAAGAGCACACGCATAGAATTTTTGCCAAGAAAATTCCATCGTGTCCACGTCACTCTTACACGCTAAGAATACTCTTATCGATTTCTATTTTTAACACTCGTGTTTCGTTGATACTCGGAAAAGTGAACAGCAATCAGCACGATCGTGACAAGTGATCGCCCGGTCGCTTACGACGATGAGAGTAAAATGGCACCGCTCGAATCCGTGATGTTCCTGGGATGAAAGAAAATAGATCAGCGCGAAAGTATCGCCCAGACAAAGAGAAGAAGCGTCAAACAAAAGAAACGAAGCAATATTTTATGGGCTCCTCTTTCGACGACACGGAATCGCGTTTTAGAATGTGACTTTTATTACTCGTGGCCAACGTTACCACTTCCCATACCGATTTCTCGACGTTCCAACCAACTCCAGACTCAAGAAGCACCAAAGAAGATTTTGAGGTTTCGTTGTCTCGGCTTCGATATTCTCGACCCCAACACCCTTTATCTACGGGTCCTACGACCATCCAGCCATAGGTTAATGGTAGCCTGACGCAGAGCATCGAGAACAGAGGGAAAGATCGATGGGGGTGCTTGTATTCTTCGAGAAGATTTTAAGCCGCTCCAAGTGTTCCTCTTTCCTACCCCCACTCTGGTTTCATAGTTTTTTAAATACCCTTTCGGTCCTACCTTCGCTCGTACCCGCGAGACTACGCCAGATAAGTTACGAGCGGTCCTTTAGTCACTCAAGCTGATGCATGGAACGTAAGGACACTTGGAAATCTCGGTGATCTTCCCTGATGGATTTCCTACTTGTCGGTTTCTAAAAGTGTCAAGTGTAAAAAAATTATTCTAAAAGCTTTGCTCTATTGACCAAATTCCATAGTTATAATGGCATTTTTGTTCGAGGGATTATTTTGATTTCCATAGATTGGTTCGTTTTTAACGAGGGTGATGTGCACCACCTCGGTCTCTTGTATCTAAGAAGTTGATGCGCAACAAGGGAGTGGGAATCTTTCTTCGTTCCGCACGGTCTTTGTTACGTGGGACTTTCTCTCGTTGGAGAGTTTCGCTTGTCCCACGGTGCAATAGCAGCGGCGCATGGCCCTCATCGAAAGCCAGCGAGGCGATGCAATTCCGAGGAATCCACTCAGCGTAATCTGCGACACTATATGCTCCTATTCGCGCGGCCTGCTTCCTCTTTCTTTCTCTCTTATTTTTTGTTCCTCGCCACGTTCTCTCGTTTTCCTTTTTGGCGACCGATGGAATGAGAGCACGCAGTCAGCGGAACGATCTTTCCTTTATCTTATTGCCGGGTGGCATGCCGCTTGGACAGACACACACACACACACACACACGCGCGTGCGAGTACGAAGAGAGAAAAACGAAGTAAGATGGTACAAGTTCCCGACTGCAAATGCGGTCCACGCATCGAACACAGTGAAAATGAGATCGTATTCCTCTAGATCTTTGCTTCTTCCTACTTCTATCCTTATCGGATAGAAAAAAAAGGTGAATACTCGATGACCAGTCCACCGTAAGTTTTATCTAAAATATATCGAGTTCGCTAAAATTCATTCCAACGACCTTAAACGTCGTGATATTTTTAAATCATAATTCCCGAGCATACACGCAATTGAGCGCTAGTTATGCGCATGCGAATTTTCTAGTGCGCATGCGCGAGTCCTACGGGCCAATGAGCGATCGAGATTATCGACGACTGGTGGAAACAAGAGCCAATGCGCAGACTCCGTAACTCCCGTCGGGGATTCCCGTAGCGCGCTAACGAAAAACGTCCTACGGAACGTTCTTGAATTGTCCAATTATATCGCAAATAATTTTAATATAATTGGACAATTACTGGCACTGTCTCGTTACGAATATTCGAAAATAAAATGAGCGTGTGGGTTCGAAATGAAGATACGAAAGGAGGTCTTACGGTGTGGCTGGATGGTTGGTTCGTTAAAGCTGCCCAGCAATAATTGAAGAGCCGCAAGGCGATACGATAATGTTAATTGAAATCGTTATAATTAGTTGAATCGGGTTGTGGGGTGACGGAACGATAGGAAGAAAGGGAGTAAAGGATACGTAGGAAAGAAAGAAAGAAAGGAGAGAGAGGAAAAGAACGAGGGAGAGAGAGAGAACGACGTGAACGCGTTCGAGTGCATTCCAGCATAGTTATCTCCCTCGGGTATGACGAGATGGTTGGCTATACATACACGTAATAATATGGCCGGTGGCAAACAAGCTATGTCGTGTTTCGCTTTCTGTGCGTATGATGGCAGAGCGAAATAATACAATGGAATATAGCCTGCGCAGACAGCCACCGTGTGTACACGTGCGCGTGTACATTTGTCCTACGTGTGTGTGCGTGCGAGCGTGCGTGCGCGCTATATCTCATTCGCTCGTTCCATTCGTTCTTGTCGGTTCTCTCGTACAACGCACGGGAATGCAACCCCCTGCTGTTGTTGCTGATGCTGCTAGAGCTGTACTCGCGACTACGGCGTTCTGTGCACACTTTCAACCAGTCCCTCTCTCTCTCTCTCTCCCCCGGCTCCCCTTCCTCGTCCCTGCCACCACTCCCCCATTTTCGGAGTAGGTATACGCGGCACAGCGAGTGCTGCCAGCTCTGCGGTACCGGGTAGTACATACATACGCAGCGGTAATTAGCAAAGAGGGTTAGTTAGCCAAGGGCGGAGCTTCGACGAACCAATGCGAATAAAGAGCAGCGCCAGTGGGCAATTTACTCTTGTCCCGCTGTGCTATATTGTACGTCTTCCGAATCACAATTTCGCAGGCGCTTTTTTTTCTTCCTCATGCGTCAGGCAAATATACCCTGGCAAATTAAAAGAAAACTCGGGCGAGGGCAAGAATCGGACCGAATGTTGTTTCTTCAAAGATTCGAACCATGTTCCATCGGAGGTTCGAGGGTTCTTTGGTTACTGTTGTTATTATACAATCTAAGTAGGTAATTTTATAGAGGACGGATGTTTCGAGCCGATTGACACTGTCAATGTCAAAATACGTTTCCTTGACAGTTTCCATCTTTCAAACGCGAAAGCTTGACAGTCGGACGAATATTGTTTTGTGGATGTGTTCTAGGAGACATTGGAAGAAGAGGAAGAGGGAAAAGAATCGTTGATTGTCAAGGGTCTAGGTAGGAATCGAATCAAACAGGATGGTAAGATATCCTCATTAGACAAACGCGGATTTTCACTTCCTTAATTAATAAAACGCTGCAATCCATTTATTGATTCCTTTTCGCTTCTCGATGCAGGAATTCAACGGCCGCGAAGGAGAATGAACAATTTCTGAGACGAGAGAAGATGAGGAGAGGAAAAGAATTCGTCCTCGATTTAAAAATCCCGAAAGCGATGGAATCCGGGAATGCGGATCCTCTCACTGGCACTGAGAACCAATCTTGGAAATGAATATGACTTTTGAAAAATTCACGAGACAATCCTCGGTGCTTTTTAAAGCACCGTCTCCTTCTCTCTCCCTCTCTGTCTTTCTAGCTCTCTCTCTTCTGTCGCTCTCTCTCTTTCTCTTACTTTATCCGTTCCACGATTTCGTTCCCCTCTTTTTTCGCGCTAGTTGGCATGTTTGTCTGTTTGTTTGGCCTGGTTGTTACAGGCCTCGTCTATATGCACGCACGCCTTAACTTCCTTCCTTCTCCGAGATTTTCGCGGACCTCTGAACCGCGAGAATTTCGACCCCCCACCCCACCTGCCCCCATGAAAGTACGCGGTGAACCAAGCTTTTCTGTTCCCATTGCTCATCCCAGCCTTTCCCCATTTGCAAGCATCAGCAACAACCATTCGAGCTTAGCTAGAAGAGAACGGAAATAGAGGATTCTCCCATCGCAAAATTTCTCGTTTGTGACTTATACTTTTATGGTACTCATGGAATTTTTCAACTTCGACGATGTGACAGAAAGCGACTTTCAAATATCGGAACATCTCAAATGGCTATTTTACATTAAAAATCGAGCGGTTGGTCACTCGCAGATTCGGTGGCAAAACAATTTCCAAAAGCCAAGCCTGTGGTTTCCCAATCAATAAGATAACCTGCGATTTCACATGATTTCCCTCGATTAAAATAGTACGAAATCATTACTGGGTGTTCAATCGACAAAATAAATCAGCCATTTACTCGAAAACCGTTGACTTTGAACATAATACTTATAGAACCTTTTTTCAAGATCGTTTCAAGTTCTATAAAAATGTTTCCTTGACGAAATATCGTAGGACACATCGTTAAGGCGGAAACAATCATCTCCGTTTTTTTGTTTCGTGCTCCCTCCAGAAATACATAAATCATGCGCATCAGTTACCACTCCACTGCGCAGTCTCGAACTATCTGTCACCGTGCTCCACGGTGCAGCATTATTCCGATTGGTTGAATCCCTCCAGCGAACCAATCGGGCGACAGCACCCGAATAAATGGACTCGTGAGTATCATCGCTCGACGCTTCGTCAAGGATCGTTCCATCTAGCCAATCTGCGCACGAATTACCATGCGTCAAGTTACTCGGAAAAATTCTCCTCTACAACAACTCTCGACAAGTTCATACGTATCTACGAATATAGGGAATTTTCACGAGAGCTCGTTGGCCCTTGGTTCGGAAATTTCTATGTTCACGGAGGTTCCACGAGGGTGACCAAGAGAGCGAGCTGGAAGAAGAGAAAGAGAAAAAACGCGATGAACCAGAGAAGGAAGGGCAGCCCGAGTGGTACCATGAAGTATTTCACAAGTGGAACTGGGGATTTTGTGCAAGTGTAACGAGCCAGTCGTGGTGTAGAATAGTAGAGCACACCAGAATCCGGTTCGCATGCAAAAGTGGTACTCTTCACCCTCTGACATCGCCATCGGGGGCAACTTGTACGCACGACTCTCTATCGTTATACACTCTATCTTATACAATATGCCTCGATATGGGTATAGATATGAATATAAATAATAATAATTGGGTACGGCGTGCGTGAAGCTTTAATTGGGATAGGCTGTTCCGATTGGCGCAAGTCCAGGAGAAGGGAGGGGGCGATTTTCAAGTGTATAGTATCGCAGCGTGGTGCGCGGAGAACGTAGAGAGAGGGTGGAGCCCTCGAGTGTACTCGACGGGATATGTACTCTAACTCTACTACTACCGGTTTGGTTCAGGTTTGGTGTATGCTACCCAGTAGGCTAGTTTCTCTCGCTCTCTCTCTTGTTCTCATTCGTTCACCAGCAATATACATCGAGTGTGTTTTAGCCCCCTCCACTTGGTGTGGAAAGCATGTAGAAACGCAATGTTCACGTGCTTCGCAGCTCGAAGCTCTTCGAGTATTCTTCACCGACGTGAAACAGCACTTAGGGGGGGAATAAAATAAAAGGAAACTCCAGCTCGAAAGCTTGTTAGCGAGCTTCGTAGTATTTTTTTTTTTCAGTACGTGGTTGAAAATTAGCGCGGGAAATATGATCGAAATTTCCCTAGGGGGAGCTACTTTTGAGGGAAATTTGCGGTACGCGAAATATATGGCTTGCGAGGCTGCGAGCTGTGATTCGTTGACTACCTAATTATCGAAGGCTCGTGTGGCAAACTAGAAACGAAAATTCGAGGACCCTCGACCAAATAACCCAATTAACTAATTGATCGGGTTACTGCCGAATCGCTGAGTTCGTTTTATTGGATCGCAGACCTGATACGTTCGAGTTATAAGGTACGTTATATGGTAAGTCTGAATTTTGAGGTTAGATCGGTGTATATGCGTCAATAACCGCTGGCTAAACGTGACGAGTGTAAATTTTGAGGTTAGGTAAGCACACGTGTTTCAACGATATCTGATTATCTCTTCTCTGTCTCTACGTAATACAAAACAAAGTCACTTTCCACGTCTGTCTGTCCGGCTATCCGTTAATTTCTCCTAAACGACACAACGGATTTTGATGCGTTTTTAAACATTATTTAGATAATTTTTCATGGAAGGTTAATATTAAACATGATTTGCGTTTTTAAACATCGTTTAGATAACTTTTCATGGAAGGTTAATATTAAACATCATTTGCGTTTTTAAACATCATTTAGATAATTTTTCATGGAAGGTTAATATTAAACATCATTTGCGTTTTTGAACATCGTTTAGATAATTTTTCATGGAAGGTTCATACGGATAATAAAACGTAATTAAGTATTTTTTATAAGTAGAAAAAAAACAATATTTTGCAACCAAGTCGAACAATAAATTTGTGTGGGTTACGTAGGCTTAACTTTGAGAGAGACTTAAGGAGGTTCGGCATAGGAAGCGGGGATCTGATCTTTGCTTCAAATTGAGATTTCTTCAAAACTATTCAACATTGTTCGATGATTTTTTTTTTAGTTTTGTTCGGAAAGACTTTATTGATAATTCTGTGTAGGGTTTTTGAGGATATTCGAAATAGAACAATTTTGGGATCAGTTGAAAGTCGAAAAACATTGGTTGGAAAAAATGTTTATTGTCAATGTACCTTTTCTCCGGAACCGTACGTCTGATTTTACCCATTTTTGTTGTGCGTGTATATTAAAGTGTTATAAACAATGTGTCGAGCCATTTTTTCGATATTTTGTTTCAGAATTTTTTGACATTGTTTTAAAATTTTGTCAAAATTTTTGGCCACGCTGTTTTTCCTTCAAATATATTTTTCTCGGGTCTGAATCGTTTTTTTTTAATCGACAAATGCTTCGCTTGGGTGTACTAAAAAAGATATGTCGATACGATGAGTAGATTTCGAGAAAAGATACATTGCAGGTGAAAAAACATAAATTTTCAGGAGACACGATTTTCTGAAAAAGTTTGAATTCCAAATGAATTCAAACGCTAACTTAAACAAGTTATTTAACATACTTCCACTGCTCAGAATTTCATGAAATTTGAACCACGTATCAAGAAAGTCATGTACTTTAAAAAAAAGTAATCATTTCTTTCATTAAAACTTTAATTAAAAATTGCTTGCTTACGAAGCTATTTACTCTTATTCAGTATGAATCCTTATCCAAATAAATATGATAGTATTCTTACTGATTTAATCTAGATTATAATTGTCGTTTACAGTATATCTATCATTCTTATAAATTCTTTAGAAAAAATCATACATCAAAGCAGCCGAAAAAAATAATTTCGCGCGTCACTTCCAAACAAAATTTGTTCGTATTGCGTAACGAGAAGTCAGTTGCAAACTCTATTTATAAAGAAATTCTATAATCAAAAAGGCAAAAACTTCACATTTTTCACTTCTTTTCTTTGTAAATTACATCCATGCGACGAGGGGGTGAGTCGCTAGTACGATACAAGTTTGAACTTTAAGAATATGTAAGTTGTTATATATGTATATAGTTATTGTTATAATTTTTATATTAGATAAGTTCGTATACGTCAATAGACTAATTATACGCGCATAAAAATAACAAATATCGATTAATCATTTTTTCCGCCCACGTTCATCAGTTACTTATTTTTTTCTTCCCATTGGAAAAAATACCCATGCTTTTTCCATCGAAAGGTCCCATACCATGAGTTCGAGGGAAAAAAAAACATGTGAAACAGTCGCGAATGATTTTGTACAATACCATTTGGAAAGTGAACCCGTTTCTTTCCAGTCCCTGATTTTCCACTACACTTGTTACCCCGGATGGAGGATATAAGGAAGCAAATGGAAATAATAAGAAACGGGGTGGAACGAAGGGGTCTTCGTCTTCCTTGTATCGAAAAGATAAACCATTCTCGTGTACGTAAAGGCAAACAGTGTTCTCGAAGTTAACCGAAACAAAGTGGACCTCTCGGTTTCAGAGCCGAGAGACACAGATGGAGCGCCGAGCGAGAAGAAAAAAAGTGGAAGGTGGAGTTGAGTATCTACGATTTGCTTCTGGCAAAGCCCGAATGGCTGCGCTCGGTGCGTGATGACCGTGCAACGATCGTCGATTCTTTCCTGCCGTTTCTGGGCTCGCGTTGCCATCTTCTCGTCCTATTACACTCCGCAGCCCCGGAACATGGTTCCTTCGTGAAACTAAGGAAGGTAAGGAAAAATGGTGGTAAACGGGAGTCTTCCTTATGCCGTCTGGCGTTTTTCACCCGTCTCTGTGTGAATCGAGGGTGGGTTGCGATGGGGAAGAGGAGAGAGGGTAAATTCGTTTCAGCCCTTCGGGGGGCACGATGCTAGTGCTCTATGGCTCTGCTTCTGGAACGAATCGTTGGAATTTTTCATGCCGATCTGGAAGAGAAAAGTCTCTCCCTTCTTCTCCCTCTTTCTCTCTTTTTCGCTTGCTGCTTTTCGATATACTTCGATTTACCGACGGTAGAACGAACCGCGTCTCTTTCTTTCCATTCTGTCGTTCCTTATGCCGTCTGGCACATTTGTTTGCGGAGGGAATGAAAACGAAAATGCTGTAAAATTGACGAAATGTAATTGAAAATTTTAGCAATTTATAATTTCGTCACAAATTAAGCCAGGAATAATTCGAAACAATGGTCGTCAGTCTTGAGCCACGCTCGGATTTTAATTTGTATTTCAATTTATCGTTAAGTTTACAATTAAATGTATACTACGATTTAGATCAAACTTTAAGCTCGTGTCTAAATTCCCATTTAAGGTAGTTCTATCGTTTTATCGTTTTCTTAAGATTTTATTGACAATTTGGATACATCTTCTTTGATGTCATATGTACGTGTGTAATAATTTTTGCAAGATTTTACCACGCGGAAGTTGAGATATTTATTGGTGAAAATCCGAATTTTCGGTAGTCTCTCATAAGAGCGCGTGTTAAAAGTTGCATTTTCATCCATAAATATCTTGGCTTCTACTCGGTGAAGCCTTCTAAAACTTTGCATACATTTTTATGCAACATTAAAGAAGGTTTATTTAGTTTTTCAAAAAAATCTAAAGAAAAGAATTTTCGCAATTTTTGTAATTATATAGCAAGTACGTATTACCTTGGATGACCTTGAATTTGAAGTATGTTGTTCTTTAGTCAATTTGCAACAATTTTTCTTTATTAACTCGCGCCCGCTAACCATTTTGTATGTAAGAAAAACTGAAAAATAATTTTTCGAACTTAAAGTCACGATAGAACTATCTTAAGATAGTCCTATCGTTCTATCGTAACGATAGAATTACCTTAAGGTAGTCCTATCGTTGGGTGGTGGATTAAAATTTGACTCCCGTTATTTCTCAAATTGGAAGTGGACCAAGCGTTAAAGTTCATTAAGAAAAGTTGTTGCAAATCGACTAAAGATCAACCTACTCAAAATTCAAATTGATCCTACGGAAAGTTTATTTGTTATATAATAAACAAAATCATGAATTTTGTTTTCCATAAGATTTGTTATAAAAACTAATCGAAGCTTCTTTGATGTCATATAAAAATGTGTGCAAAATTTCAAAAGGCTTCATCGACCAAATGATCGAGATACTCGTTGTATAATGTTGCGATATTTAACACGGGCTCTTATGGGAGATTGCGAAAAGTGACGATTTTCAAGAATAAATATCGTGATTTTTGAGTCGATAAAAGCCCCTGAAATTTTACACATATATACATATGACATCAAAGAACGTTTCTGCAAATTTTCAGTGAAATCTAACGGAAACGCTGTAACGATAGGACTACGTTAAGCTCGCATACAACTTGACACTTATGACTAAATTTACATTAGAAAAATTCCAAAAAAACATGGAAAAATGAGAATCATTGACACAATCCGCGATCGGTCGTGTCTTTTCGGATTTTCCTGTAAGCGTACAGGGGCCATTTTCCCGTAAAAAAAAAACATCTGAGCGATAAACTCGCGAACCCCTCTTGTAATATTCTTCTATTATTCGTCGTGAATCCAAGATGGAAGGGGGGAGGGGGGGGCGAGGAAAACAGGCGATGGGTACTCTCCCAAAACGAGGTTTGAACGAGAGGGTCCAGATGCGAAATGTAGACGTTTATTCGAAACGATAGTAGGTGGCGCTCGAGGATGGTGGCACGGGGTACGTTGAAACCATCGCGGTTCCGTCTCTCCTCAAACCCCATAGCCTTCTACTGTACGTGGCGCTCGCGTATCCACAGGGCATCCCACTAACTTGTTCGTTAATATTAAAGGCCCGTTGGGGATTCGTACGCGAGGAAAGAGAGAGAGAGAGAGAGAGGGCGAGCATGTATTGCGTGACGAGTTCACGACCCCCGCGCAAACGCGTGTTGAATGACTAGGAACCGCGCGACTGTATGAGAAAATAACCCCGCGGTGTTATTTATACGCAAGAGCGTGGCTGAAGGAAAGATGGAGCCCGGTTTTTTTCGCTTTCTCGGGAAGAGAGTTTTGCTTTCGTCAAAAATTTTCTTCATTTTTTTCTCGATAGCAAATTCTTCCTGCCCGAGGATTAAAATTTTTTTTTTAGTTTTCATAAATTATTCGATTTTGCTGAAATTTTGGTGAAAATTCGACCGGTCGAACCGTCTTAGTTCGTCAGCATTTTCATCCCGATCGCTAAAGGCTGACGCGTTTTATAAAATTTGTTATTTTTCGAATAAATATGTCTATCCACGTGATAAAGTTTGTAATTTTTTCTCTATCGAACTTCGATTGCGCGCGCAAAATTGTTGGGAGATAAATACTTTCGTTAGCGAGATTAAGGAGGTTCGACATATTGCAGCGTCAAAAAATGCATTTTTTTTTGGAAGGTACGTGTCTTTCTTGATACGTGGTTCAAATTTCATGAAATTCTGAGCAGTGGAAGTATATTTAATAATTTTTGTAAGTTAGCGTTTCAATTCATTAAAAATTCAAACTTTTTCAGAAAATCGTGTTTTCTGAAAAATTGTATTTTTTCACCTACAATGTACCTTATCTCGAAATCTACTCATCGTATCAGCATATTTTTTTGTTGACGTAACCAGTACATCCAAACGAAGGATGTGTCGAGCCATTTTTTTTAAAAACGTTTCAAACCCGATAAAAATATATTTGAAGGTAAAAAAACGTGGTCAAAAATTTTAACAAAATTTCAAAACGATATAAAAAAATTCTGAAACAAAATATCGAACAAATGGATCGACATATTGTTTATAACACTTCAATATACACGCACAACAAAAATGGTGAAAATCAGACGTACGGTTCCTGAGAAAAGGTACAATGAAAATAAACATTTTTTCAAACCAATGTTTTTCGACTTTCAACTGAACCCAAAATTTTTCTATTTCGAATATCCTTAAAAACCCTACACAGAATTATCAATAAAGTCTTTCTGAACAAATCGAAAAAAAATCATGAAATAATGTTGAAAAGTTTTGAAGAAATCTCAATTTGAAGCAAAGAAGATCAGATCGAGGCTTCCGAGTATGTCGAACCTCCTTAAGGACTATCGACTAAAATCTTCAAAGTTTACGAAAAATAAAAATTGTCCACATTTTTCAATCATTACCGACCGATGGTACAAGTTTATGAAAATGAAAACCTACAAAGATTTTCCAGACTTAAAAATACACTCCAAAACGTTTACGTTTTCCAAAATGTATCGAGCACGTTGTTCCGTACAGATGGAGATAATAAACGTAAGGGGAAAAAATTCGAAAAAAAAAAAAAACGAAAGTATTATTGCGCCAATGGCCGAAAGGGGGAGATGGGTTGAATTGCCACCATCGTACGGTGGAGACACCCCACATAGATTTGACATAAATCGGAGGTCGTGAAATTTCTTAAGGCGCGCGCAAACGTCAGTTTTCGGGGATCGTTGGCTAGAAATATTATAGGGTTCGTCTTTATAACGCTCCTACCTTTTTTTTCTTTCAGAATCTCGTGAAAAAAAAAACACTATAACAACGGCGAACTCACAATTTATACGCACGTGGTTGTGTTACGACGGTTACACGCATTGTACTTCCGCGTACGGAACTCGTTTGAGCCATATACTTTAATGGCATTGGGCATGGGTGATTCCACAAAAAAACTGACAATTTTTATCATCTCCTCACCCCCACCCTGAATTCGAGTAGACATTTTTTACGTGTCAACGTACGATAAAAAAAATGTGATTTTTAAAAAAATTTATTCGTTCAATTACTTATCAGAGATTTTTTAACCATTGTCTAGCCAAAATTTTGATAAAAGCTTGTTTACGTATCGGTATAGTTTAATCCAGTCAAACAAAAAATGTGTTACATTAATGAGGTAATTTTTTAATATTCTTCGATTCAACATTTTATATTTAAGCCCCATATATATTTTTTTATATAATGCAATAAATGCTTGTTACTACGAACTATCCATCTTCTAAAACTATAAAAGGACGAAAAATAAGCTTTTTCGGATGTGCTCGATAATTTTCAAATTTTCAAATTTTTAAAAATATAATCTCGTCGATTCTTATTCCATCCGGATGTGTGGTACTCGCATTCGATTTCTAAAATAAATTTAGAACATATTCTTAAGACATCACATATATAATTATAACGAGAGAGTCAAAAAGTTAAAACCGTGATCTAAAATTCAAACAAATTGCCAGGTATCCTTTCTTACACTGGACTAATGCATAAACAAAGTTTTCGTTCAATGTGAGAGGGTGAAGAGCTAAAATGTTTCAGTTTTCTGTTGAATCACCCATATGTATGTGTGTGTGTGTGTGTGTGTGTGTGCCTGAGTGTGAGTGTGAGTGTGGATATGTATATACATATAGTTATGGTCGAACGTCCTGCAGCTGCGAAGGCTAAAGCTAAAGCCACCGTGACTGCTCTCGCCCGAGAGTTACGTCTGGGGGACAAGTTACAATCGTTTCGAAATAATTTAGGGGACCGAACAACCCCCGCAACGCATATATACATATATATTTGTCGTTATATATATATACATATATAGAAGTGTACAGTGTTAGAACTGCACACACCCCCGTATAATAAACCACGCTAGTACATTCGGTGGCGTAGGTAATACTATGCTATGTTACACACGCATCTGTACCGAGTTATTTATGATGGATTAGGAGCAAGAGGTGAGTGAGAGAGAGAGAGAGACAGAGAGACAGAGATTTTAATCAGAACTAATTTATACCCGGCGTGTACCGGGTTGACGAGTTTTGGATACGTGCTCAGCGCCATCTACCACCAGTTAACCTATTTTCCGTCTTAAATATACCTAGAAAGATGTTTTTGAGTATTTTCATAACTTGACTGGCAGTGCTGTAAGTACTAGATTTCTGTTCTAAAATGGTTTCCAGTATGACTGACGAGAGTGTAGCGTACTACCATTTTCTCAGACATCGTTCCTAGGGAATGGCTGACTTCCGGCTCGGCGTCATCTACCACCAGTTAACCTATTTTCCGTCTTAAATATACCTAGAAAGATGTTTTTGAGTATTTTCATAACTTGACTGGCAGTGTTGTAAGTACTAGATTTCTGTTCTAAAATGGTTTCCAGTATGACTGACGAGAGTGTAGCGTACTACCATTTTCTCAGACATCGTTCCTAGGGAATGGCTAACTTCCAGCCCAACGCTATCTACTACCAGTTAACCTATTTTCCGTCTTAAATATACCCAGAAGGATGTTTTTGAGTGTTTTGAGAATTTGACTGACAATACTGTAAGTACTAGATTTCTATTCTAAAATGGTTTTCAGTATGACTGACGAGAGTGTAGCGTACTACCATTTTCTTAGACATCGTTCCTAGGGAATGGCTGACTTCCAGCCCAACGCTATCTACTACCAGTTAACCTATTTTCCGTCTTAAATATACCTAGAAAGATGTTTTTGAGTATTTTCATAACTTGACTGGCAGTGCTGTAAGTACTAGATTTCTGTTCTAAAATGGTTTCCAGTATGACTGACGAGAGTGTAGCGTACTACCATTTTCTCAGACATCGTTCCTAGGGAATGGCTGACTTCCGGCTCAGCGCCATCTACCACCAGTTAACCTATTTTCCGTCTTAAATATACCCAGAAGAATGTTTTGGAGTGTTTTGAGAATTTGACTGACAATACTGTAAGTACTAGATTTCTATTCTAAAATGGTTTTCAGTATGACTGACGAGAGTGTAGCGTACTACCATTTTCTTAGACATCGTTCCTAGGGAATGGCTGACTTCCGGCTCAGCGCCATCTACCACCAGTTAACCTATTTTCCGTCTTAAATATACCCAGAAGGATGTTTTTGAGTGTTTTGAGAATTTGACTGACAATACTGTAAGTACTAGATTTCTATTCTAAAATGGTTTCCAGTATGACTGACGAGACTGTAACGTACTACCATTTTGTCAGACACCGTTCCTAGGGAATGGCTGACTTCCGGCTGTCAAGAATGTCAGCAGTGAGGTAGTGCAGAGTCAGTATTGCATATGGCACCGTGCATGTCTGTTTAATTCCGTTGTTCCATACACAATTATTCCAATTCATTAAATAAGAGATATAGGTATATTACATTTAATAGGGCTTCAAATGTATTTTTTGTCATTCTGTAATAAATAAAGCAATAAAATTGAATATTTGTGCGTCGTCTGAAAAATCAACATCTTTTTGGTTAACATTTCATTAACATTTAAATTAATTATTGAGCGATTTCTTGCATTCGTTGCTCCGATTTAAGCAGATGAGGTTATGATTCACAAATATATATATGTGTATGTACAATACTGGCAGCGCTGGAAAACACGTTCACATTTAGCAGTTTCGACAGCACTGTCAGTAAACCAGAACGCCCATTTTTCAATAAAAACAGCATCAGTACTAACAGTATTGTCAGCCCATTTCCGAACACGCTCTTTATCATTAGGCGCATCGAAAGATCGGATCAGAGTAAGATATTCGTGAATTAGATCAAAACCAGAAAGTTAATTTTCTTAAAATAATGATAGGCAAGATTTTTTTAAATTAGCTCCGCCATTGAAATAACTCGTAGAAAGCAAAGTAACGGTGTCAAGTTGGCAACAATGGCAGCGCATTAACAAAAACGATGCATTATTGACATTTCGCTAAATTCAAACGATTTTTATAACGGAATTTTTTAATGTTCGTTATTAGTTGCGAATAAGCGTCATCTTTGATAATTTACAAAAATAAATCCTAATGTGGGTAATTACTAAATTTAGTCCATCCAAGACTTGTGTCTAGTCCTCCCAAGACTTGTTCAATTTCGTTGTTAAAAATAACGTTAGAGATAAGTGAACAAATGGATGAACCTCAAAACTCCATTGTTGCAGTATATAACCTCGAAAAGCTCATCGCCCTCGACCACGAGACACGGCTTTACAACTTTTCTGTTCTAGTATAGTCGCGAGGAATCACTGCTGAATCCAACGTTTGTAATCTACGAGAAAGAGGGAAAAAGTCAATCGTGGTAAATTTTCTTAACTCCCCGGGGTATTTGTAGGAAATGAATTTAACATGAAACGAAGACACAGGAAGGAATGGGATACAGGGCAGAATGTAACACCGCGAGAGCATTTTTTACCTTCGTCCTGTATTATTCAAGTCGCTATTATGGGAAGCCCCTCGCTATTGCCTGCAGAGAGAAAGAGAGAGAGAAGAAACAGAATCTTCGCCAACCTCTCTTGTCGCATTTTTTACTCTTTCTTGCCATCCGAAACTTCCCTCTCCTCTTCCATTCGCTTCCGTTTGGTCCACGGCATTCCCTTGTCTGATCAGAGAGGACCCGAGAGAAAATTGTATGTGCAGCGCCAATCTGATTGGGTTCGGACTTTCGGCGATTGGAAAAACCAAGAAAGTAGCGATTTACGTAAACTACGTACGAACAAAGAAAGTTGCAAGGACCGTAGGAATCAGATGGAGGGAGTTGGTCGATCGGAAGTGTCCAAGAAGTCGGAAAATCAATGAAATTTGATGGAGATTTTCGTCTGGGTCTCTTCCATTTTCTCCTCGCAGAAATCTTTTGGCAAACTTTGAATTACTCGAACGTGGCGCATCTATGAAGCAATCGCGCAAAACACGCTGGAGATCGGGCGACATAAATTGCTATGACGTTTCAGTGGTTATATCACGAACTCGGGATCACTTCCGGAAGTAGTTACTCGATCCAAGATGTCTTCGAACTGAACGTATTTCCCGCTTGAGAGAAGGAGAGCTTGACAGTTTTGGAACGATTCCCACACGTTGTGAGTTGTCCTTCGAGAAAGAATCTGAAATTAGATCATAGTCCAAGATTCCCTCATGATTCGACCCCTTTATCATTCCTGTCACGGTGTCGTCTTTGTTCGCCAGTCGCACACCTTCTAACGTCCAAACTATTGTTCTTTCTTCGTGTCGAGAGGCTCCCTGCCCGTTTTTCCGTTTCCTGTCCCGATCACTCAAAGCCACGTACCTCGATCCCATCATCAGCGATACCGAGTCGAAATTTTTACCCTCCAGTAGCCTCCGTTCACTCCAAATGTAAATCTCCAAAGTGGCAGAAAGTTTACATTTGGAGTGAACGGAGGCTAAAATTTCGACTCGGGATGTCGTCCCAGATTCGTGGTAAAGAAAGGGTCCTGAAAACAGGCATCACGAGTATAACTCGTGCAGAACAATAAAAAAGGAACACGTACCTAGTCAGATTGGCGGTGTTATCGATGACTCTAGCTCGCACCATCGTGATTTAGACAATCCTATGAGGAATTAATCGCAATCTTATATTCCTAGAGCCTCTACCTCAATAAAGTTTGAATGATTAGGAGAAAGATTGCAGCTGCTTTCCCTGATTAATGTACAGCCTCCTTCCTCTAACATCCATGAAGGAGATTAATGCCCTGTGCTGGATGTTATCAACATATGTCATAATAAATACGAAGGTAGGATACTACTGGACAAATGGAAACACGGTTTTTAGTACCATGTTCGTGTCATCCCCCGTCCTTCGTCTAGGCAGAAAGTGTCATCACAACGACGTCAGCCGTCACTAGAGAAGTGCAACAGCTCCTTGGTAACTGATCTTCGACAACTCTTACAGTTTTCCAACTTATATGATGCAATACTACATCACAACGTGGCTAGTGCAGCGGAGTGACGACGATTGTTTTAGATTTCCGGGGTGGTTAGAGTTCCCGCTGTGGCCAGATTGTCGGAGTGACTAATGTCTCGAAGTTGAATGACTTTCCAAGTATCTGCGGTAGCGGGATGTCTAAGATCGCAGGGAGTGTTATGGATCTCCGTGGTTCGACACGACATCAACTGCACTGTCGTTGGCCGCGTTGTTGGCAGAATGATCGAGCGAGTAATAAGGAGTTATTATGTCCTGAATTGGGTCAGAATCGCTGTATCGACAGGGCAGTCTATATTGCTTGATTTTGTTTGTGATTTTGTTTGTTTTGTTAGAGTGATACACGTGGCAGAATCTGACACTTTTATAGTGTTCTCTTTTTGAGGACGCTTTTTCTGCCTCTGTCACTGACGAAGTGATATTCCTTTACTCTAGTGTCTATGACTAGGATCGTAAAGTGCTTAGAATCATGGAGTAACGAGATTTCTAGAGATCACATGGTACTTTATCACAGAATTAATTCTTGAATTCATATTTGACGAATTCTTAAGGGGAGAAATCACAGTAGAGCACGAAAAAATAGGCATATTTTAAATATCTCAAAATGGCAGCTCTGCAGCATATTTCCGAAGGCGCTGTTTTCGGAAGGGGGAGGAAAGAAACCTTCCTTAATTCTTGACCTGGAACATAAAACTGAAAATTTTTAGTTTCTATATAACATCAGCTATAGAGCCACGTAGGGGTTTTTTGAAATATTGCTTAGTGTTTGTTTTATCGACAATTTTATGACGTTTTTTTGCGTTAAATTTGTAATTTTTTTACAACGTGCACCATTTTTGCGAAAAAACAATATATCGAAAAAATCCTACGTGGTTCTATAGCTGATGTTATATAGAAACTAAACATTTTCGGTTTTATGTTCCAGGTCAAGAATTAAGGAAGGTTTCTTTCCTCCCCCTTCCGAAAACAACGCCTTCGGAAATATACTGCAGACTCGCCATTTTGAGATATTTGTTCTTGAAAAAATTACATTTTATACTTCATTACTAACAATATAAAACCTACTTTACAGATTTTCGATTATATCTTTCATTGATCCAAAAAGAAAATCCCGCAAGAAAATATGCCTATTTTTTCGTACTCTACTGGGATTTCCCCCCTTAAAGCCCTTTCTTACCTTGTGTTAAAAAATTAAAATATATCGTTCGACACTTTCGAGTTTATGAATTTTTGAAAAATACAGCCATTTTCCAACCAACCAGAGTGGCCGCAGGTCTTAACCACGTGCATTTTTATTCTACTTTGAGAATTACAGGAAAATGTAAGTGGGGAATACGCGCCGGTTGATGGAATACGGAAGGTACGAGGACGAGGTTAACGCACAGAGGGAGTGCAATCGAGGTGGTGGCATAAAGAACGAGAGTAAGAGAGAGAGAGAGAGAGAGAGAGAGAGAGAGAGAGAGAAACGAACGGGGCAAACCACGATAGAGGATGGACGAGAGTGTAAGGGGTGGAGGTAGCCTCTCGTCTACACACCCTAAGTGATCTATGGCCAAAGATAAACCACGCGTTCAACAAGTGTGCGCTTCGGAGATATAGAGCAAGCCGTGGTTGGGTGCTGTGGTTGGGTGACTCTGTGCTCTGTGCACCGTCACGTAGACCAGTCAAACTATATATACGCACCAGCTTTTCTATCCTTCCTGTCGTATATCCCGCAATATGCAATCGCGTCGCTCGTGTATACACGAACGTACGAGAAAACCAAAAAAAACAATCGAACGAGTGGAAGAGGACGAATGGAATGGATATTTTATTTTCCCATCTCGTGGATGAATAAAAATTCTAAAGGAATTGGCACCATTACGATATAGATCATTGGTGATCGAGATTTATCGCGGCGAGTCGCCACTCGACTACTGGTTGGTTGGGTTCGTTGATTTATCCGCGCCAATGCTTTATGGAAAAGTATTTAGCGGAGATGGAGAAAATATATTAATTCGTGGATAACCATTTTGCGATCATCGATTATTGTAGTGAAATCTTGAATGGATATAACTTGTAATTAATATTATGTACAAAGTTACTGTATAAGCCTTCCTAACCTCAACGTTTTTAGTTATTCTTTTGAAGAATATCTCTTAGCTTTACATAATTCATAATTGTTTTCAATTATTAATGACAATTTAGTGCGTTCATCAATAACAACAATAAGTAGCTAAGTGTCACGAAGATATTATTTATACGACGATTGTGGAAACGTACATCAGCTGTTGAATTAGTTTCTTAGGACGCCATCTTGCATACTTTGTCCACTTCAAAAATTTGATTCGTCAATTCTCCGGCAGGACGTGACCGATCGATGCGAAAATTGTCTCGATCAATGCAGAATTGTGGCAAGAAGTAGCTCAGCTACATTTTATCATCGCCGCTTGCACAGCGCGCTGGGAATTTACGAATCGCAATTTCCAGCTGTCTCTCTCGCACTCGGGGGATCCCCGGCCCATAACACAGCTTCGTAAGATACAATGTTACACGCTCCAGCTATTTCGAAGAAGCGATTCATAAATTCCCCGACAGGGCGCACCGGATTGAGATGCATTTTAGCTCATAGCCAACGCAGATTTCTGGCAAAAAGTGGTTAAACTACATTTCGTCTCGAATTTTGGCGCTGCGTCGGAGTCGCTTCGTCGTATCAATCGCGACTGAAATACGATCTTAACATTTTGACACGATTCGTCTTGTTCAATCCATCCAGTACCAGTTTTTAAATGCCTAAGTTGATTGCGCCAAATTCAAAATGGAAAATAGCGATCGAAAGTCGTAATCGTCTTTACAATTCGATTAATAAAAAAATCATCTTTACAATTCGATTAATAAAAAAATCGTCTTTACAATTCGATTAATAAAAAAATCATCTTTACAATTCGATTAATAAAAAAATCATCTTTACAATTCGATTAATAAAAAAATTGTACGGTTTTTATGAATATTTTTGGAAACGTGTCTTAAAGGTAAATTGCGTAGCGAAAACCCAAAATATAGGGAAGAAATATTAATATGAAATGAGATAGCCTATTTATTACGAATATCCATTAGCGTATTGTGTTTAAAAAAAAATGTACGCTGATTATGTTTTGGCTCTGGCTCATGTGTATATTTTAATGCTGGAGGGATGATTGAAGAGTCTGACTAACAAGAGAAGAGCCGAACGAGTAAACGTGTAGCAGAACGCGCGCATCTCTCTATTACGGACCCATCATCCGTCCATCTACAACGTTCGAGAGATCGTGTTACTCGGGTTGTTCCCCTTTCTCTCCGAGCCTCTATTTCATTGTATACAATATGGATACACAATGCTGACGCATTTGTGATATACAGGGTGTACCAATAGTTATAACAATTATTTTAAGTATCCTTCGTTTACCTATGTTTTCATAATGCAAAAATAATTATTATAATAAGTATACGTTATTAATGAACCAAGTAATTCATATTATACAATTATTCAGAGAGAAAAATGTGAACGCGTATCGATTGTTCACCGTGGCTACACCCAGAAGCTGTCAAGGAAGGTTTGAGGTTATGTACAGTTATTTTCAAAACGGTAATTTTGTAGGTCGAGACCGCAACGAATGCAACATTCAGTTACAACGAATTCCACAGTTCGATCACTTTAAATTTAATCGTGAAAGCCGCAGCGTGAAAAGTTATCCAAGTTGCGAAGCGTACATAACCTCATTCCTCGATTCGACCACTTCGAAAACGCGATTCGTAAATTCTTCGGTATGAATCGACGGATTCCAATAAAATTCAGCTTGGCCAACGCAAAATCGTGGCATAAAAGTGACTGAGATAAGTTTCATCTCGATCGACTGTCTTGTGTTATAGAAATTACGAATCTAGATTATTAGCCTTGCGTCAAAGACGAATTATAACCTCTAACGGCGCGTGTTGATACGAGAATACAGGGGTCTTTGCAATTCACCCAGTATGCTAAGTTTCAAATCCCTTTAGTTTTCATATTGCTTTAACGATCCCCTTTTAGTTTTTTTTTTACTGCCTGAAAGAAAAGTTGTTCTCTCGGTCGTAACACTGCTCCTCCTCGGGTATACATAAGGCTTCGGTTTTGACGATATCCACGATAATAGGCTGCAGGTTCAAAAGAAATCGAGAGAGTAAGAACAGAAGGTCTTTCCTGTCCCGTCTTCTTTCTCACTGTGTGTGTGTTTTCAAAGAAGATTAAAACAAGAGAAGGGTAGCCAAGTCCTCTATCTCGCTCCGCTTCTGGTAATAATGGGCTCCGTTTATCTCGACGAGGCTCGCCGGTATATATTTCTCTATACGATACGGTTCCGCATCGTTTTGAGATTTCGACGCCTTCAAAGAAAACCGATTTAAGGGGGAGCGAAAGTTCGACGAAAGCGAAAGAGATAGATGTAAATTTTCTCTACAATGTATTTCTAAGGTACAGAAACGTTATTGCACAAACGGAAAATTTTCTCAAACAAGCAAATTTGCCTTGAGCAATCATAAAAATTGTTCTTATTCAGATACGTTCGATAATCTAATAAACAATCGGTCTACAAGACGCTCATTACCGAGAAAACCTGTTTTACATCGTCACGAAAAAAAAATCCATAAAAATTCACGCACGCGTGAGAAAATTGGATTATTGTTTTTTTGTTTGTTACCGACCGAGTTTATTGCATAATGCAGCTTAGCGAGGGTTCGGCTCTTCTCGAACGGCAAAGAAATACAATTTATCGATCGAGAAATAATTTCGAAATGTATCGTAATACGAGCAGTGAGGTTAGGTCAAGTTAGGTCGAGCAAGGTTACGATAAAGTAAAGCGGATTCGGTTGCTCTAGGTCAAGTAAGGTCACGCTAAAAAAACAATAAAAAAATTATGAGCGTATCGTGATATTTTATTACGTTATAAGTTAATCGGGTTATTAACGTCACCGTCGGTGTCGCCATATTAGTTTTTACAGACATATTTTTTTCAACATCCTTTGAGACGATATTCTTAAATTGTATTTTTTTAGACGCGTCGTCTCGGCCCTTTTCTTCAGGTAACCGGTCTCGGATTATCCCGTATCTTCTACCTGCCAGAATCCTGTATCGTATCGAGGGATTTTCATCTTGGACGGATTTAAAATACACAAATATACAGAGGGGAGCTTTGTGGGTTCCGCACAGACTCACACCCCAGATGGCCGCCCGTTACACCGTGTGTTTTTCCTTCTATATTTCCTTTTGAACTTGATATACACACGAGAGACGAAAGAAACGACCTGCTTCTTTATACGAGATTTTTCTATCGTATTTTTTCTTCCTCCTTCATTCGATTGTTGAGAAATGAATCCTCATAGTTGTCTCTCATTCGCGATTAGTTTCTTTTATTTATTTCAATTAGAAAATGCGAGTGCATCGAATTCAAAGTATAAATACCAGTGATACATCGATGATCATTAGAACACTGATAATTATTAATATCTTTTCTTGTTGATGTTATAACATTTTATTGATCTTTACTAATTAATGACAAATCATTTTATATTAGAAAAAAACAAAGAGATAGTGGCAGAGGGGTAACGTTTCCGCTTCACACGCCGCGGGCCAGGGTTCGATTCCTGCACCAATGGAATTTTTGTTTATCTGCTTTTTCTATACTCTCCGTGATTTTTTTTTCACCCAAGAAAAACTGTAAGTCCACCGGATTGGTTGATAATGGTATTCATTAACATCTTTTCTTGTTGATGTTATATCATTTTATTGATCTTTACTAATTAATGATAAATCATTTTATGTTAAAAAACAAAGAGATAGTGGCAGAGGGGTAACGTTTCCGCTTCACACGCCGCGGGCCAGGGTTCGATTCCTGCACCAATGGAATTTTTTTTATCTGCTTTTTTTATGCTCTCGGTGATTTGAAACTCACGTAAGAAAAACTGTAGGTCCACCGGAGTGGTTGATGGTGGAATTGAGGCTGGGGGATATGTATGAGGAGAAGAGATGTGTAAAAACGCGAAATACGCCGTACATTGGAATCTGTGCATACAACCATCCCGGTTTGAGAGCTATGCACCAAATTACTAACTATCTATCATTTTGTATTAAAAAGTATGTAAGTTTTAATCAAAGAAATATATTTTAATGCTGAAAGTCGACGGTTGACTTTTAAAAAATTTGTCATCAACGTGACAAGTTCCAAAGAACATAAATCATAATAACTGGACTATGTTCTAATATCAAATTTGTTAATTTTCAATGGAACAGATATTTTATAAAACCTAGTCCGAACTTATCCCACTCCAGCTTGCTTCATTCATCGTCAAATTAAATCGATTATGTAAAATAATAAAACGCGCAAATAATCTGAAAAAGGGTTTTTATACGCTGCATCCCGTTTGTCCCGATGAATTTGGTACAATTGGTCGACTTTCGTCACTACGAGAAGAGCCTAAAAAAAATGGCGCGTAATCCGTGCGAGAGTCGGACGAAAAGAAAAAGAATCGAAGCGAGAAAAGCAACTATTAGGTCTCGGGACTTTGCCAAACTCTCTTTCTCACTGCGTGTGTCTCGAGAGAAAGGAGAGCGCGCGTGGAGTGTGCCCGAACCGGCAAGTTTTAGTTCTCGCTCATCCTCTTCGGATTCTCGTCCTTCCCGTCCCAGCAGGTCTGCGTCGTCGTCCTCGTCGTTATGACAATATATCTTGAGCCCGGGGGAAACATTGGGCCCTGCACTCCCTCTCTCTCGCTCTTATGCTCTTCGGTCCCAGCGGGCTTCCCAAAAGCCTCGCCGACACCAGCCTTTGTCGGTGATTTTTCGAGCGAAGACCCCAAACCCACGATGACGAAGAGCAAGAGACACGGAGAGAGGAGTAAAGAAGAAACGAAAAAACACACAGAGAGAGAGAGAGAGAGAGAGAGAGAGAGAGAGAGAGAGAGAGAGAGAGAGAGAGAGAGAGAGAGAGAGAGAGGGAGAGAGAGAAGACCTGAACGCGCGTGCAGTTCGACGATGGCAACTTTCGGATTCTTCCTTCTATCTCGAGTCTTTTGGCTCTCCTTTACGCCTCTTTCTTGCCGATACCACCGGAGTAACGCGAGAATAAAGGGCAAGACGGAAGGGTACTATTAAGGTTTTTGCCTCGAGGCTACCACGCACTTGCTTTCGAACGAGCAACACCATCTTCCCTACCGTTTTTTTTTCTTCGACCTGCTGATAATCCCAGGCGAAAATCTCCGTGAACACTGTTTTCTTTTGCGCATGTGTCGAATTACTCATTTGTCTGGCCCCAAGGTCGTTGTTTTGATATCTCGAACGACCAAACTTCGAAACATGGAACCCGATCGTTTTCCCACAACGAAAACTATGACTCTTTCCCAGGAGACTACCAACATGTCCAATCCTAATTTGATCCAACCCCCCTAGCGACGCCATCTCGCGATATCGGCCATATTCTTCCAGTTTCCCAATTACCTACGCGTCTCCGATTTAACATCGGAAATCAAAATGATACGAAGTAAAATCGATGGGAAAGAGAATACAGGGGTGAATAGGAGGATGCATAGCGATACGAGGGGTTGAAGCCCAAGGACCCTTCTTGATTTCTATGGTTCTCTCCTTCTTGCTCCGTCTCTTTTCTTCTTTCTCTCTCTCTCTCTCTCTCTCTCTCTCTCCCTCTCTCTCTCTCTCTCTCTCTCTCTTTTTACGACATTACAAGACGGCGTGACCGCACATGTATCGAGCGCGCGCTCGCGAGCTCGCCCTTTCGGGGACTTTTTATAGGCCTTGTAATATAGCATGTGGCTCGTACATGGGGAAGTAAAGGGGGAGCATGCCCTGCAGAGGACGAAATAGCTGGATTGAAAGAGAGAGAGAGAGGGAGGAATAAAGAAGGAAAGAACGATTCGATATATTATTGGCAAGAGTGGTGGACCAGGCAGGCGATACCCCCATAAAAATCCCATGGTTGTCCTAAAGGGCGAAAAAGTTCTTGTTACGATATCCGAAAAGTCTGTACACGATGGGGCACGTGTAGCATATGCGTCACCGTGCTAGCTATTTTAACACGTTTCTTTCAACCACTCTTGACACAAACGTGACATACATCAAGGTAGTTCTTGCAGTTATTTGGAAATATTTGAGATTAAATTAAAGATATATATTGCTAGAGTGTGTCTCTTAAGGTAGTCCTATCGTTACAGCGTTTCCGTTAGATTTCACTGAAAATTTGCAGAAAAGTTCTTTGATGTCATATGTAAAATTTCAGGGGCTTTTATCGACTCAAAAATCACGATATTTATTCTTGAAAATCGTCACTCTTTGCAATCTCCCATAACAGCCTGTGTTAAATATCGTAACATTATACAACGAGTATCTCGATCATTTGGTCGATGAAGCCTGTTGAAATTTTGTACACATGTTTATATGACATCAAAGAAGCTTCGATTAGTTTTTATAACAAATCTTATGGAAAAAAATTCATGATTTTGTTTATTATATAACAAATAAACTTTCCGTAAGATCAATTTGAATTTTGAGTATGTTGTTCTTTAGTCGATTTGCAACAACTTTTCTTAATGAACTTTAACGCTTGGTCCACTTCCAATGTGAGAAAAAACGGGAATAAAATTTTAATCCCCCACCCAACGATAGGACTACCTTAAGCAGCTACGTACCTACGAAAAAAGAGAGGAAATTTTGACAATTTTGTTCTCGTAACAATGTTCACTTATAAAGAAATATTAATACGTAACTGCAATGTTGCGGTATGATAATTCATTTACAGACATGATTATCACAAATAGATTGTCAAATTTAACTCGATTTTGCCTGACTTATCAAAATTCAAAAGATTGACCAAAATCCTGTTATTTTTTTATCGTTTATTTATCACAGCGAACCATTTGATTAATTATGAACTTGGTTTATCTTACTATACTTTAGCGATAGTAAAAATAAGAGCACTTATTTGATTTAAGGAGGTTCGACATATTCGGAAGCCTCTATCTGATGTTCTTTACTTCAAATTAAAATTTCTTCAAAACTATTCAACAGTTTTCGACGATTTTTTTTTAGTTTTGTTCAGAAAGACTTTATTGATAATTTTATGTAGGGTTTTAGAGGATATTCGAAATAGAAAAATGTTGGGCCAATTGAAAGTCGAAAAATGTTGGTTCGAAAAATGTATTTTCAATGTACCTTTTCTCAGGAGCCACACGTTCGATTTTGAGCATTTTTCTTGTGCTTGTATATTAAAATGTTATAAACAATGTGTCGAGTCATTTTTTCGATATTTTGTTTCAGAATTTTTTGACATCGGTTTGAAATTTGTTGCCCCCCCCCCCCCCCATGAAACTTCAACAAATCCTACGAACATTACGCAAAAGTTCAAAGTTTACTCGATGTCGCCTCAATCCAGAAGCATTTCAGGCCGTCGACGAAGCCAAAGAACGAAAGGGCGAGAGTCGCAAAAAACGAAGAAACTTCGAGAAAGACCAACGAGGCTGGTATGATTTATCGAGTCATTCGGACTGCGAACGAACTAACCAGAGAAGAAAGAGAGTACCGACATAAGTGCGGTGAGGTAACGCGGAGCTCATAATTTGTAGGATTATAAGGAATCAGAGGAGCGTCAAGATCGAAAGGGAAAAGGTACAACACTCCTAGGAAGGCTAGGCAACCGATATACGTTGATCCTGGTAAGTTTGCTCGTTTAGCGTCGTGTCTACTTGCGACGGTCCACAGGTCCAACGTTGTCAGTAGTGCGTTTAATCAGGAGTCACGTTACTTCCCTACGTTCGAGCAGGAAAATGATGAAAGTGCTCTTCTATTGACTCGTTTATTGTCACTTGAAAAACCAAGCACCGCGGGCCCGGAATCGGGCCACCACTAGTAACAGACTGCCTGGTAGTCCCCCCTCCCCCTTTCTCTCAATTCCAGTTCCTGCATTCACACTTATAAAACGGAGTAGGCATCTTCCTTTTTCCGAACTCGAAACCCCTTCTTTACGTCACCAAGCGAAGAACGAGATCGAAGAAGGTGTTCCATATACCGATCTTAAGCTTAGATGTCGTGCGCGGGGCTTCTTTCTTGGTTGCGACAAAGCCAAACGGGCCGGAATCACTTTGCGCCGTTTGTTCCTTCGTCTCTTTAGCGTTATAAGAGTCCGGGCTCTCTTAAAACTACATAGGTGTGCCACACTAGTCCATGTGATACGGCTGTGTACGTAGCGATACCGCAACTCCATCGTTTCACTATGTACGTATACACTCAGTGATGGTAGAACGAGCCGGGAGTTTGCCTCGATTCACGCCTGATGGAAGGGCTTATGAGCTTTACGAGCGCGTTAAAAACCTTTCTACCGGCCGGCGAGGCCCCTCTAGAATGATGGAGAGCGGCGAGGCTGTTGGGCGTTAGACTCGGAAGATGAAGGGTGGAAGAAGAAGAAAAGGAAAAGAAGAAGAGGGAAGTGGAAGTGGAATAAAAGACGAGGACGATGCTTGGCATTTGGCGAGACGTGCCCGTTACTCGAAGCTACTCTCGATACGGTCAGCTTCCTTTTCGCTTTTCCATTCCGCTTCCTTCAACGGTCTTGAGGCGAACATGCTACGATCCTCAGATCGGGTACGGAGAAATCCTGGAGCCTGTACGAGGCAAGTGTATCCATTGGTTTCTAGTGAAGAGCCGAAGGTGCACTTCGATCGAACCTGTTAAGGAACTGCCCACAAGGAGGGAAGGAAAGAATCGATTTTTCAATAATATTGTCTTTCGATCATATTCTCCCTTAACTACAGCTCCTCAAAATTTCATGTACAAAAGCTCAGAAGTTAGTTTACCACGACATTGACCACTAGTTAGTCGAGTGGTGGTCAACGAGGCGTATTAAAACCTCGTAAAGAATTGCTGTCAAAATGAAGTTTCTAAAACAGTAGAGATATTCTGGATAGAACAATCCGTCTCTTACACAGATGTTCATAACAAGAAAAGAAAATCGTGCAAAATCAGCCCCTTTTTTCTCGATGGACACATATCCAGCAACTCAATGCTTATACATCCTTTACTCTACGAACAGGCTTTAGTTAAGATGTAGATAAGTGGGTCCTTGTTTCTTTTTGAACCAGCACCTGGATAATCAAGCCGTATACAGGATGATTTAATGTTTCGAACATCATTTCCTGAGGCTCGTGACAACAATCCGGATGTCCTTGAACCATACATAATTAAAGGTTGCCCTGACGGAAGAGATTCTGCCCAGAGAACTTTGAAAAATAGCAAAGAACCAAGACATAGAGGCCGGACCAGTCTTGTTGATGTTTAAAGGAATATCTCACAAGAGCACCGATGGATCTAGCACCCTTTTGACAGTACGATCGTCCCAAGAAATCATGAACAGGCCATTCCAACGGATCGTAAACCTTCGACCTTAAATATCACCATTGAAATAACACGCATGGTCTCATCTTTCATTACATCCGGACCGTAACCATCACCATTGTACATCAACCGGTATGTGACGAACGACACCAAACAATACGACAAAGAAGAACGTAGTACGTAGCGACTCTCGATCGAAGAAAAGCCCCATCGACGTTCCTCGGTCGTAAAAAAAATTAAACGCGAGGCCGGACAAAATATCTAGCGAGGCACTGGAAATTAAGGAGAGGGTGCGAGAGGATCGTTCTTTCTTAATGCCACGAGCGGCAACGAGACGAGGGTGGACGTGTCTTTGACGTTGCCGTTTAATAAAGGTACCTTTATTAAGCGCGAACCGACGAAGGCCTCGTTGTGCCCGGTTCGTACTTTACCGAAGCGTACACCAGAGGGCGGTTATGGTATTATATAGTTGAACGGTGAGAGCCGAGTTTACGATAGCGATTAAAAATTGCATTAACGTTCGACCGAAGCCGAGGCGTGTTCGGTCATACGGTCACCCTTGCCTCCTTCCCTGAGACCATATCCATTCTCATTTCTCGGGATACGAGAGCGCTGTATGTTTTTAAGGAGAGCATTTCGCGAAGGGCTTCTTTTCTGTCTGTCTTTCCGTACGTTGCGTGTATGTGTACTTCGTCTATCCTCTTGTACCATGTATTATTGTAGTACTCAACATATTTATAGACGCTTATATGACCCGGCTCTATCCTTCGTACAGGCCACTTTCTTCTCTTTTCATCAGTCGTAATGCTCGTATAAGTTGTAATAGCCGAAGCTTAATAGTCAACAGAGGGATCTGGTGAGTGAGGGAGATATGAAAAAAGCAAGTTTATGACGAACCGTTATATCGGCATTGAAACGCGTGTAAAAATGAAACCATGAAAAGAAATGAAAATCGATAACGAGAGCTTTCGTAGTGAAAGTTGAACCGGTCGTTATAAACAAAATGAATATTCGTATGGAAAATGCACAAACGCTTTATACCGCGACAATTTTTCATCGAAACGCATTTTTAGATCGACAATTCTTTATACAAAAGAAAGACCAATGAAACGTAATGAAAAGTTTGCGGAAGTAACGATACGATACCTTTACAATTTTAACCCAATTATGCTTGTTCTTGTTACAAACGAGTTGGATACAAGTTTTCGTGACAATCCGATAAATATTGGAGTCTCGATGGGATATCGGGTCACGCGCACTTGTTAGAAGTGAATGAACCGACACCCCGTAGTCGGAATCCTATACAAGAGATAATTGCAGGTTATGTGGCATACGATCCGAGCAGCGATTATCTATGTGTCGGCGGTTCGAAGGAGTACAAAGGGCGTATCTCTCGTAATTTAGGCGGGTTGAACGAGCCTCTCTGCTCCTTAGCGAGGCGTTGGTGTGCACGTATAGGAATATGTATGAAAGGAAGAAGGATAGAGGGCGAGGTGGAAGCGGTGTGCTCGATGTGTTCAAGAAGGAGAATAGTGGGGGCAATTAATCGACCGCGGGAAACCAGTTTGTCAGAAATAAAATCTTCTCAAACGATCGCTTGACCACGCTCCTCGGCATCATTGCGGGCGAAGGAACGAGGATGAGCGGGAGAAAGAAGACACGAGGCTAGACGTTAAAGGAGCGAGGGAAAGAGGTTAGGAGTCGACACGCGGCGGGAGAGCCATCTACTCTAGTTGAGTAGCGTGACGGTGTGGCGCACCTGGGAAAGCATTTGTGCCGAGCGTAAGCCGTATACCTCGAGCCTCCTTTTTGTCTCTTTGGCCTCTCTTATCCTCGTGCTTCGTAACATCTATCCTTGTCTCCGCATTCGTCCGGTGCGTACGCAATGGCGTTCAGGAATTTGGAGTATGCTTATGTATCGATGCATGTGGCTGGGTGTGTATGTGTACGAGTGTGGGTCTTTGGTACGAACTGGGCGCGCATGCGCACTCGGGAGGGAAGGATGTCTCGCTCGTTTGCGAACCACATGGCCATATGGTAATGCAGCGACGGTGCTGCCGCGAGATGCCAGCACAGAACCATGCTAACTAACTAACTCGCCCGTTCTCCAAGGTCGTGGGCCAAGAAAGAAAGGAAAGAGGTGAATAAAGAATAACAAGGACCAAGAGGGAGAAGGACACGACTGGCCACAACGACGAGAATCTTTCATTCTCTATTCCCGCCCCTGCGCTCTTCTTCCGATCCTCGTTCCATTCCTTTTTCACTATCTATTCCAACATACCATAAGCTATAAAAGTCCCCCTCGATTCGAACTCGAAATTCCATCATATTTCGCTCGAAACAATAATTACTCGTAATTTGTGAAAAATCTTTCGGTCGACTTATATTTGTGGATTTTGAATGGACGGCGAATTGATGGACTGAGAAATTTTCATTAAAAACAAAGCTATTTGTTTTAAGTCGAGCGTGGCTTCGAAAGTTTATTGCCTTTTTTAAACGAACGATGCGAACGCAAGAAAAAGATATTTTTCCAAATTTTCATGTCCGTTGTTACGGAGCAACTCTCACTCTCTTTCGTCCTGTACAAGCTGATCAAAAGTGGAACACCTCCGCAAGGAGAAGAACCTCTTTTGATTTTTTTTGTTTCACCCCTCGTAAAGTGGTGTGCCTTGATTGGCGCCATACAGAAACTGAAAAAGAGAGAGATATTCGAAGAGAAGCGAGCCAGACTCCGGCCACGGCTCGTCTACCGTTGCTGGAGAAAGAGAGAACCCGATGAAGACCCGTGCAGCTTCCTTTCTTCAGATGGGCTACACCAATCTGTAGAGAGGAAATAAAGTAGGCACAACTTTTTCGATCTCCATTTCTTCTTTTTCCTTCCTTCCTTTTCTTTTTATTCTCATCCACTCCGAAAAAAATTTTCTTCCCCTTCGATTGTTATGATTGTGCATTGTCCTGGACGCCGAAGAAAAAGAAAACGAGCGAGACGAATACTACCACCGGGGGGGGGGGGGGGGGGAGAACGTCGAAGTCAGCGAAAAAATTAAACTAGTACGATAGTAACGGAGAAAATAAATTTCACCAAAATGTAAACTATAATATCTCCGTTTTCGATTAATCAACGAATATATTCGTAATATTGTCCGCGTTCGATCGTCGCGTGCAAAACCACGCACACTTTAGTGCCTCACGAATGGTTGTGCTTGGAATGTTACTCAACTGTTACGATTTTCCACCGCTAGATGGCGACCGCACTAGTCGTCATTCTCGCAATTGAAGGTGCTCTCGAACCAATTCAAGTGCATTGGTCTCTTATCGAACGGGACATGGAGAAAGTCTATACGTTAGCTATGTAAAGTTAGCCCCACGATTTTGACTTTTGCATCTTTTTTTAATTCATAACGATTGTTTATCGTTTGTTTGTGATTGCTTGATTAATTAAAACATTTGTTTGATCATATTTTTTATCAAACAAAACAAAAATGAGCGTTAAGTTAGCCGCAAATTTTTGAAATTTTGTCTAATTTCATTTTTTCAAACGCCAATCGATTCGGAATCGTTTGTTGGAAACAAATAATATAATTCGAACGTTTGTTTGATCGTTGTTTTTCAAAAAAATCAATAAATAAAATATTGATTCGTCGTAGCTTTCACACTAGATTCTGGCTTGACCAGACTTAATATGTGTCGCGTGCATGTAACAATATAACCTACAATTCATGTTGCGACACGAGATTATTTGATCAAGTTTACAAGATTTTGTTAACTTTACAAATCCTGGCCTTCAGTAGTTGAGTGCATCTCATGTTGAGCATCTTCGCAGTTGATAGATAAACAAAATTGAGAATGTTTTTTCTTACCATACAACTGCGAAGATGCTCAGTCAGTCGAGTTAAAATCGAAGGGCTAACTTTACATAGCTCTATACGTTCCTACGTTTTTTTTTTATCCCAGCGAAATTTAGAGTCTAGGTGAATAATCTGTGCTAAAGTGGGAATTCTGTGTGACTATAAGATGACTCGTGAGTGCCATATGTATGCGCATTCGTCGTTGTCTATCGGCATTCGCTGAAATGTACGCCGATGTGTTTACGTATGCCCAAGTATCGATACCGGTGTAAGTGTCCGTGTAAGCATGTTTATGCCAATGTAGGTGTTTGCACACATATGGACGAGTATCCGGGCGTGTAAGTTTCTACGTCCGATCCATGTAAGTACTTGTTAGGGTCGGTACAGGTCCCGCGTGAAAGTCTAACAGTCGCCGACGTGTAAGTTTCCTAGGGTGTCAGCGAGCTTCTACTTGATTGTTACTCGGACAATCAATGGTTACGTAATACGAGTCGTTGGTCAATCCGTTTACCAATATCAATAAATATTCTCATAATATTTGAACAATTGTGTCAAATAACGTTGGAAGCTTACACTATTTTAAAAACGTACCGATTAGAGAAAGAAAACCTCATGACATTTTCAAAACGAAGCCGCGTACCGAAGCTAGAGACGCATTGATAATCTTAATCACGCAAGGTCGAATCCCGATCTTCTCTACATTATAGAAAATCGTATAATTACTTCCCCTAGATCGATTATTAATAATAAATTAATAACTTTGATCGCTCGATCCGAGCATGGATTGTTCCAAAATGCAAACTCACCACCAATTCGCCAGGGCACCGTGTTTACCCGCGACCACCATCACCAGGAGTCCAACCAGAAGGATCTTCCAATTGTGAGGACTCATCGCGATAAATAGATAGGGAATCCCACGTCGAGGATCTATCTCGAGGCTACCCAGTCGCTCGTCTCTACCAATAATTTATCAATGAAATTATGAACTTTTGCGCACAATCCGTAACCAAGGGATCACTTGGATAGGCCCCAGACTTTGGGTGCTCCAGTGATGACCACGACTCTTCAATTCCGCATGTTGACCGTCACGGTAGCGGTCTTGCTTACCGATGGGAAACTCAATATTCGAAAGAAGATGGAGAGAAAAAAATTGTATAAAACGTTACAAGGGATTGGGAGGAGGTGAGCAACTCCTTGGAAAAGAGGTCCTCGAGGAATGTAAAGAAGCAACACTACGGGAACGAGCCTGCTTGAGGCAAGCCTCTCTTCGACCACCCCGAGGATCTTGAGAAGTCACTAGGCGTTATTCTCGCGCGAACACTGCCAAACTCGTTCTTCGATAATAAGGGGGACTTCTTATCAACCCGGTTCTTCGCCGAGTTCTCTTTCCTCCGTTTTTTTTTTGTTCTTCGCTCGGCACCTTCTCCCTTTCTCCAACTTCCACCGACCGCCTCCTTTCCCAGGAACTCCGTGGGAAAACTCTCCTCGTCTTCCGAAGTTTCTTTCGGGTCTTTCCAATCGGGAGACTTCCGTTCCCGGTATTCCAAGAAGGTGACGTTCGATTGCTCTCAATTGGCAGACGAGTCTTCTTCGGACCTGTTGATAATCAATTCGTACTCGTTACGCGATCTACAACTCGATTATTTTTCTATCGATCGAGCGAGACCTCTTACGAGTGTCTATGCACGGCCCGATGGCCGATCCACTGCCGGACGACCGGAAAGTGGAAGAAAACGGTGAGAATTGAACTGGAGAGAGCGTATCCTGCCCCTGGTCGATCGCCTGTATCTCCACCTTCTCTTGGCTCCGTTGCAAACGGATTTCGTGGTAACTGATGACGAATGCGTGCGGCGACCACCAAGTCTCACTCGCCTTCGTATTTATACACGCATTTTACATCTTCGTCCTGATATTTGCGAGCCGTCTCACGGGACAAAAATCAAACGAGTTCCGCGGAGCAGCGGCTTCTTTTATCCGTACGGCAACTTTTTATCTTACGTTTCTTCGTCTCTTCCACGGGAACACCGCGGTTTTTCAATGATACTTCGCGAGGTCTTCCAACTCCAGAGATTCATGCGGATCTTTCGACGAATTTTTTCCAGAATTCTAGTTTGCCGGAAGCGCACGTTTTTTTAATTCTATCTCTCTCTTTCTCGATCCGTTTAGTTCCTAACGTTTCTCGCGAACCCCGAAATATTGAAAAATATTTCACCTCCTTTGTTCATCCACAGTTTCCAACCAGATTTTCCAAGACATTCACGGCATGACAACGTCCGTTGGATTATCTTCAAATCACAGATCGAAGATTTCCAAAATTTTTGATCTTCTGACGATTCTTTTTTACTTTTTACGTCTCTTTGAAAAATCTCGATAATCAGCTAGAAGAAAACCGTTTCCTTCGTTACTATCGAGTGGCGTCACTACTCGATGTGCTTACCCATCGAGCATATATTTATCTCCGATAAAATTCGCAATTTCCTTTATCCCGTCCAATGATTTTTCGGTGAAACTCGATTCGAATCTTCCCGCGTCAGGAATTCAAATTTTCAAATATCGCTTTTACCGTTGAACGATGACAAAAGAACGTCGACGACGACGACGACGACCGCGACGACGACGACGACGATGCGAACCGTTCGACGTTCGCCTACGTACTGTGTACGGAGTCTGGTTGTCACGAGGAAAAGGGCAAACGTAGAAAGAGAATGGATCAGGAGAAGAGAACCAGAATCGGGCGGAGCTTAGTCGAGGAAGCCGGTGAACGGGATTGGCTCTACGGGGGAGGTTGGTCTCGCTTATATACTACTATACTATTCTCATCATCTACCTAACTCTCTCTCTCTCTCTGGCTCTGGCTCTGGCTCGCTCAATCCGAACCATACATGATACAGAGTGCGTATAGTTGGGTTAATTCGCACACGCTGGTTGTTTTTCCTTTCCTTCTCTCACTTAGTCCACTCGAAGTTTGTTACTTCTTTTCATCACCATCACACTCCCTCTCTCTCTCTCTCTCTCTCGGTCTCCCCCTACCGCACTCACATTCTTTTTCTCTCTATCGCTCTCAGGGGCTAAATTGCACACACGTTCACCTTGCCGAGTTCACCGTAAATGCACAGTGAAGCCTATCGCTCGAACGGGGGTCACCCGATCGCGATCTCATTTTTGATCAAATCGACGAGTCAATGACCCATGCAAAGTCGTTCAATGTTAACTTTGTTTCTTTCTTTTTTTTTCAAAGGTCGTACAAATTTTTAATAAGTTTTAGTGAAAAGAGTTAAATGGCCGAGGTTGCGTCTTAATAATTAGCGGAAAGAAATAATTAGCTTTGAAATTTTTGTCGTTATTTTTGTCGTCGATAAAAACTAAATAAATAAATAATAAAAATATAAAAAGATGTCGAGAAAAAGAATAAAAAAAAGCGACGTCGTTCGAACGATCGTATTAACACTCGGCGTGTAAGCTAATAATAATAATAATAATAATAATAATAAAAATGGGAACCAACAAAAACGCATAATGTTCGATAAATTTATGTGCGATAAAGCGAGAGGACACGGGACACTCCAGCCGATAGTCGTTGATACGTTCGGTGATACCCGCGAACATTCACAGAAGTCACGACGGTAGATTCACAGGTAATCGCGGCTCTCGCTGTTTCGTGCGACCGTACTCGTGCGACCGGCTCGTCCTGCCATTCACACAGTTACTGTAACTATAAAAATTTTCCATCATCCCTTTCCATACAATTATAATATATTACGATATTCACAATGCAAAAGTCGTAAAAGTCTTCTTATTTTTTGTTCTCATCTTTGAAAAACAAATTTCTCGATCCGCAAGAAAATTACCAACCGACTTTAAACCTCTTGATGAAATTCGAATAAACACTAAAATCTTGCAACGTAAGGCCACTTGGGTCTATTTTATTATGGACATAAATCACTAAAACCACGAATTTACAATAAGAATTTTCGTCAAATCCGTCGTCCAGAAACGTTTGTATTATAAAACTAGTTCGGATTGCGAGTGGCAGCGCCATCTGCTCACGTCGTATGGTGTATCAACAATTTTAATCGAGATTGAAATATGTCTAGTAATTTGTTTTATCGGCGAAGTTCGTCGATACCGACATATTTTTTTAAATAAGTTCGATGCTTTTACTGCGAGTGTAAAAATCGAGCACGTCCATGTCTACAAGGAATCCAGCTCGATCTTTTCAATCCTTCGACGTTCTGTTTCTTTTTGTCCCGATGCTATTCGACTTGGTTATTCTCCAATTTACAATTGCAATATTTTTTCGGAATGGCAAACGTATCGTGTACGGGCCAAGCCGTGAGAGGTCACCTCTACCACTCGAACAGGTCACTGTGTCCGAACTCGTTATACTTTAGCGCTGTATACACGTGAGTACATAGCGAACATGATCTTGTATGTATATATATATATATGTATGTGTGTGTATGTATGTATATGTACATACGTATATATATGCATACTTACGTTCCGCACGATATATATAACACTTTACGGTTTCTGGAGAGCTCCCCGGTAAGCAATGCCCCACGTCGAACCGAGGGGTGATTAATGTCAAGAATACAAACGAGCTCTCGTCATGCATCTGGCCAACCGCGGTGGTGGTCACCTTCCTCACCCTTTCGGCCTCCCTTTCTCACACATTCCCTTCTCCTTCTTTCCCTCACTCTCCCTCTCTTTCTTTCTTTCTTTCAATCTACTCACTTTCATTCTTACGAGCATCGATTTACTTCACGATTGAGTGATAATCACTTGTTTGCAGAGGCACAACAGCAGGAGTGTGGACCTAAAAAAATGTAGTCAAATCCATATTATAGTTTCTATAGCAAGGATAAAAGCGTCGCGATTATACCCACCATTTTG
The DNA here is from genome assembly GCA_946811545.1 of Netelia fuscicornis. Classification (NCBI taxonomy): domain Eukaryota; kingdom Metazoa; phylum Arthropoda; class Insecta; order Hymenoptera; family Ichneumonidae; genus Netelia; species Netelia fuscicornis. The sequence goes on along the minus strand of OX328014.1, from coordinate 13,146,111 downwards.
TCGTTAAAAAATAACAATTAATTTCCAAGTTATTTTGACGTACAATTGTAACACAAATGTTTTTAGGTTCTTCCACCATCGCTAATGTTTTGCTTTTGATAAAGTTGTTTCTGAAAAATCGTTATTGAATAAAGATTAATGAAAAGAATTTGAAGAAATCTGCACTGTAGATGGTTTGAAGTCTTTGTTTGAAAAATTGAGAACAAAGCTGAAAAGGTAAAGGTCGATAGCTGGCGATTTGAGATTGAATTTCCTATATGTATAGTAAATATATTAACTATCACATAAAGTGGATATCTTTCAATATCGATATTTTATCGTTTATGTCATGTTTGTACAATTATCTAAGATTACGCCATGGCAATTTTTTCCATTTCTTACAAAACTATTACAAATGGAACTACAAACAGATTATTCAAGAAAATTTCATCAAAGTAAATAATTTACACTCTTTCATAGACATAAAAGCACCTAAATGTATATTAGGCTGATTAGGCTGTGTCATTTTTGGGCAATTTTTTTTTGCATCCGGATACCAGATTATAAACTTGCATGAAGGTAAAATAAGAAGCTTGTCGCACATTTCAATTTTCCATTTAAATAGCACGGGGGAAGGTTCTTTTTATATTTGGAATTTTATATCACAGTCCTGGCATATTGTACTGACAAGCCCATGTCATATTTTTATAGAGAAATAAATATTCTACAAAAGATACATTCTATATGTTTTTGATAAACTTACAATTAGCCATTCAAATGATATTCGAGTTAAAATGTTCAAAATGTATGAAAATTCATAGTTTTTTAAATATTACAAGAAAAAACTACTGACTCTCTAGAAAATATCAAATAACTTTTTTGTAGATTATTACATTTACTATAAAAATTCTTTAGTCGATAGTTAATAAATATTGGCAAGATACATTTTAGGATATTAGAAACATATTTTTGTCAGAAAATTGATTCTAACGAACTAGTACTTGTTACAATATTTACAAAAAATATGAACACAATATTCACGCATCATTCTTTATACCCAATACTTACCAGTGAAAAAAATTGTGTCATCAATTTTTTTAACCAGCTGTCTGACAAAAAATAAGTTTCTAATACACGCTGTGAATATGAAGATTGTGAGGTAGGTCTATGTATGGGTCATCCTTTAAAATAAATCATACTCAATTGTATTATTAATTATTAAAATAACCTAGTAAAGTTAAACTATATGTATCACACTTTTGAACAAAATTACAATTTAATTACCAAAGACTTCATTCCAATCTATTCGCGTAGAGAACAACATTGTCCGTCACACACCGCAGGGTTACATCGTTTACACGGAACTCGCATCGAACTCTGGCGTACAAAGAAACAGCCCTGCACAAAGTTCAACCATGCCTAACAGGTTAAGAGCTCAAATTTTCATAGGTTTCTTATTTTATCTTCCTGCAAGTTTACAACGTGATACCCAGATAAAAAAAAGGTGTTCGAAAATGGCCCGAAATATATAATTCGAGCCATTTTCAGGTAACTTTTTTTTCATCTACGTAGGCTCTAAATACAAAGCACGAGTAAAAGTGGCAGAGAGCTTACCCCTTTTTGTCGTCCAACATACATAACCTCCTTTGTTAATATAGACCCAAGAACGCCCAGAACCGCACGAGTCTTTCGTTTTGACGTACTGTTTATTCTCTGCTGCAAAGATGGCGGACGAAAGACAGAAGTACCAGGGAAACTCGATCGACCACTTCAAAAAGAGAGATGCTCCTTGCGTATTGCGTCATGATATACATATATATGGGAGAAAGCAGGGGTCGATCGCATTGGCAGTCGGTTGTACCATTAGCATTCCTGATTATCGTGGCAACCCTAAACCTATGGAGTTTATATAAGGAGACCGAAGTTTGCAATGCTCAGGTGGTCGGGCTAGCATGCCATCTACAGTGTGTTCAGAAGTTGACTGACAGTATTGTCAATAATATATTTCTGTTCGTCTTCTTCTTCTATCAATTTGATTGGATCCTCTCCACCACCAGAGGGCAACCCAATCTGGCCACAAGATACCCGCGCCGGCCAAGGTTGAGATTTCTGTTCTAAATGGTTTTCAGTATGGCTGACGAGACTGTAACGTACTGCCATTTTGTCAGACATCGTTCCTAGGGAATGGCTGACTTCCGGCTGTCGAGAATAGGCTTGTTCTTTTTCGGTGAACTCCCCAGAACTCCCTGCACTAGTTCAAGAAGTGTACACTGAACTATATACCTATATTTATTGAATTAGTGCAGGGATTTCTGGGGAGTTCGCCGAAAAAGAACAAACCTAATGTCAGCAGCGAGCTAGTGCAGAGTCAATATTGCATATGGCGCCGCGCATGTCTGTGTAATTCCGTTTGTTTCGTATACAATTATTCCAATTGATTAAATAAGAGATATAGGTATATTATATTTAGTAAGGCTTCAAATGTATTTTTAGTCATTCTGTAATAATTATTTATTCAATTATATTCAATTTTGCAAATATTCAATTTTGTTGCTTTATAACAACAAAATTGAATATTTGCGGGTCGTCAGAAAAATCAACACCTTCTGGTTAACATTTTTTAACAATTAAATTAATTATTGCCCGATTTCTTGCATTCGTTGCTCCGATTTAAGCAGATGAGGTTATGATACACAAATATATATATGAATACGTACAGTGTTGGCAGCGCTGGAAAACGCGTTCACATTTAACACTTTCGACAGCACTGTCAGTAAAACAGAACGCCCATTTTTCAGTAAAAACAGCGTCAGTACTGACAGTACTGTCACACATTCCTAAACTGTCCCATTTTTAAGATTTCCCGACGAGAAGACTCGGTTTCTTGGATAACACTAAAAATCATTCTTACATGAGATATCACAGAAAATGAACAAAGTAACGATCTGAGGTTTACAGAAATATCACATGAAATAAAATTTGCAATACAATTCCTTGTAGTCTTGAAGTTTGCAACATTCGTTCCATAGAATTTCGCAAATTGCGCAAATGGATGATCATCAACGATCATGGTGGCGAGTTTAGGTACCAAGCTTCCCCCTGAAGTACGCGCAATAAAAATAAATCGTCATTTGCTAAAAGATTGCATTTAATATCCATTTAATACACATTCAGCTGATTATTATTTAAGAACCTGTATTTTCGATCGGATACTTATCAAAGAAAACAGTACAACATCCATCCATAATTGATACACAATTTCCAATCATTCGTCGAACTTTATAAGTGCGTCCTAACCACGGTCTTACATACAGGTCTTGCAACTCCCGGGAGTGGGAGAAGGCTAAAGTGACTCGCATATTGAAGCAGAAAAATCGAGTTCTCTCTATCGCCACCTGCAGCGCTGCTATCGAGTGTCGACATGACATAACCTCATAATCGTCGTTTTCGGTTTTGGCAGTTTGTACCGTGATACTAAATTTGGTTTTTGTGCTGTGGTTTTGTGCTGTGATAGTGAGTTGGGTTAAAAAAAGAAATATCATTATGGGACGATCGTGCGTCGTTCCAAATTGTAAAAGTTACTATCGAGGTGCTGGAAAACCAAAAGTTTCAATTTTCAAAGTGCCGAGTAACATCGGATTATTTGGCTCTGTGAGATTTTTTTCTCCATTTACGTTCAACATTTTCTCGGCTCATAGTAATGTTGTGCGATATTTAATTTAATAATCTTCAAGGTTTACCGACAATAATATTGTTTTTATTTTTTGCTAGTCAAGTTAATAGTGCGCTTGCGCAACCCAATCGACACTCGATTGCAGTGTCGCATGTGGCCAAACCGTGAACTTCCAAAAACTGCTTCAACAAGCGAGTCACCCCCACTCCTGAGAGTTGCAAGACCTGTATGTAAGACCGTGGTCCTAACTTATAGTGCCATCAATTCTAAAACTAAATACCAGCGGCGCCACTTGTCTACTCGCGCATAGGGAATAGGTACGCGTATAGCACTCTTTTGTTTCTTTCACTTATTCCCGGTTCCACAATTCGAGGATAAACGCGAGATTTGTTAACCAAGCGTTAAATCTAACCGCTGCTTTAACGAGCGGTTTTTTGTACTTGCGTTCCACAATGCATTTTCAACCGAGGTTTCCGGAAACCTATAGCCCGTTACAGATAACTCCAACCGAGTGCTTATTTCTTTTCAAATGTCGTCTGTGACTGGCTTTCCGGAATGGGGTAGTGGAAGGGATGTTATTACACATACATACCTGCATCAAAACAATAAACAAATGCAGTGGTTTTGGCGTCCCTACCAAATACATTTGCGCCTAAAGAACGAAAAATGACTTCCAAACGAAGTGCTAACTTCTCTACGGTCGAAAAAGAAAAATTAATTAAATTGGTGACAATGTATAAGGATATCATAGAAAATATCATTGTCAATATTTCGCAACAATATTATTCCAGCGTTCACTCGAATTATTGTTAATACAAATGGAGAAAAGTATGTTCTAGCAACAATACAAATTACCATACATGAACTTAGATTAAGAATCCGCAAGCAGCGAGCGCGCTGTCAGTTGACACACACACATCACTAATGCACACATAACCTATGTAACGAAGGTTTAGCCCGTTAAACACCCAAACTCGGCTGGTTATATTTAACTGACGAATACCCGGGTTAACCATTGTTTAAGAAGTTGTGGAACATGCGTTTCTCATTAAACTCGGTTTACCAACTTAAACGAGAGTTGTGGAACCGGCTGTTACAGTCGAGTAACAGACACTGTCGAAGCTCGCGATTTTCATCATTTATTGAAAAGGTTTGCAATATACGTGAAAACAGTCTACATGCGTGTGTACCACGGATCATATAAGTGCAAGAGAGCTACAAATGTGGGAGTCCATAACGTTTATTCTGGTGTACCTAATCTATAAGTATAGTAATAGTAAATATCTATCGTACATAGCGTGGGCTACACGGGACTCTCAATTTCTCTTTTTCCTTTGTTGTTATTTATCTTCTCTCTCTCTCTCTCTCTCTCTGTGTCTCTCTCGCTCCCTCGCTCGAACCCCCCTTCCCTTCTCCTCTTCCTTTCTCATTGCGTATTGAAATAGCGCTAAACCCGGCAACAAGGGCTACTTGGTAAATCGTCGACGAAACCCATTGTTACATGCCCTATAGCTCATTCTGCGTGGCTAATCGGGCATGCCGGTCCTTCTCGTTACGCGCGCCAACACACACTGACGAGGGAACCCCAGCCCAACGCCGTTCGCGAAGTACACGGGGAAGCTACCACACCGCACTGCACACAAACATAACCTTTCCGCGTTAATACCACACGGTCGGACCATATATATGTATACATAACCCTACCAACTTTGAGGGACCGGTCAACCTCAACTTATGGTCAGGCTCTTCATCCAACATTACAATACCTATAGAATTTTGTAAGATAAAACAATCTGACTTTCTCCGTATATTGGATTTTAGAATAGATATGATTTTATCGGAGGGGACCGAATAATCTCACCAACTCGTGGGAGGGGCCAGCGTCCAGACCCACGTACTTACTCACTTCTTACCACTCCCATTATAATTATCAGATTTTAGAAAAGAAATGCTGAAATCAAAATGGTATAATAAAAAATTAACAAGATCCGAAATTTAATTCTTGTTGAAAAATGTCCATTGTACAGTTAAGGCAGCATCAAATTTTTCACATTTATCAAGGATGAGGTGGTGGAAGATAGATCAGTACTTCAGCAAACACCGAACAACCAATTAGGTTAAAAATTGGCAGGTACACAGAATATTATGGGGAAAAGTGGCTCTTGGTATTTTTTTTGCAAAATTGTAGTCATAATTCTCTAGATACCCTCAAAACTTTAACGCTCAGTGCTAGTAAAAGTACGGATGGTGTTGTTGAATTGCTCGTCGCCTGCATCACTATTTCCAAAATTGTGGAAACAAATACTAAGAGCCACTTTTTGCCATAATTCTGTGTATCTGCCAATTTTTAACCCGATCGATTCTCCAGTGCTTATTGAAGTACGGATCGAAATTTCGAAGCGAATGTTACATCTAACATTGACTCTGAAAGTTTTGAGGGTATCTAGAGAACTAGGGCAAAAATTTTGGAAAAAAATAATACCAAGAGCCACTTTTTGGCACAATGCTATGTGTACCTGTCATGGACCCTAGATAGAAGGAGACCACGCTGTGAGTTACGGAAATAGTACAAAATACATGGAGAGTAAAACTCCCCTTTTTAGCCGGGAGTGCGGCTGAATACAGCGATATCTATCCCAAGAACTTTCCCGAAATTTAGGGAGGGTGATATTGTCGCGATAGATATTGATATGCCCAGCGCCATTCCCGGCTGAAATCGAAAGTTCTACTCTCCACAGTTTCTGCCCCATAATTTCAGCATTTTGTTAATGGAGTGTGGCCTCCTCCTGTCTAGGTTTCCATGGTACCTGCCAATTTTTAACCCGATCGTTTGTTTAGTGCTCGTATGTTTACTGATCAAACTTTCGATGCGTAAGTCGCATGTAACACTGACTCGCGCATGCACATTGCGTAGATACGTAGTCAATTTCTCGTGAAATTGTTCCATGCGCATGTGGGCTCGAATCGTTGAAGCTGCTAGGAATCGTGTGCGGAAGCTTGATCGTAACGTTCTACAGCTTCCACCACTTGCCAAACTCAATAACTTTTCACCTTTTCATTATAAGGATGACGTCGAGAACGCATGCTGGAATTGTAATTAACACTGTCATCTTCAATTACGTTTAATTTTATCAACGTATTCAGACGATTATAGAAGGAATATGCTTATAGGCCGATTAAAGCAAAGTTTTTTCCGTAGGAAACTGCCACTAGGTGTCGCAGCGGTGGATGGCTCATGCGTGGTTGGTGAGAGAGGAGGCGGTGCTACGTCTCGAAGCTGTGTAAAGTATACATGAACGTATCAGCGGACATTCTTGAAGCGACGCCAGTGACGCGAGTAACCGGGGGACAGAACTACACTGGGGGACATATTTCTCGCTTCGATCGAAAGTATTGGCATACTCCTTCTATAGTCATCTGAATCTGATGGTTTAATTAAGGTTGTTTAGAAGCAAATTACGTTTTATGAGAAAATTTGGAATTTTAAACGGTAGATAGTTCAATAGTTAAATTATGCCGCTGCCAAATTTCAAGTCAGTTCGGAGTTTATTAATGGAGATAAAAAATCACAAAGTTATGCACTTTTAAGCATCCGTCTACAGCCTATAGTGGGCAGAGCTATGCGCGATCTCAATAAAGTCACGATAAATTTGTTCGCGCCTATAAACTTTTGTTAAAAACTTGACTGAGTATTCTCTGGAATATTACGCATCAATCAGCGCCAAAATCATGCGTTTTTGAAGATTTTTCATTGAGATTTTTGAGTTTGAAAACGAAAAATCGTGTCAATATACACTTCGAGCGAGTGAGTGTCTGACCGACATGGCAACACTGTACCGGAGAAACAAGGGTCACAAGGCAGAGGACCTTTTATTTTTCCACATAAATCTTCTTCTTGTATTGTGTATTTTTTCACTTGCATCATTGTTTTCTTTCATTTTACTCTCACTGTTTTCTCGACTTTCGTTATCCATGATGCAATGTCATAAGTAACTTTTTGAGGTTTTGTCGGCCGCTGACATCAGCTGGTAACATGTACGATACTGGGTATGGGCGCTAAAAGGGCTCAACGTTGCCACGACAATGCATGATTTAAAAAAATTCTCATATTGAAATTTATAAACATCTAACAATAAATAAATCTAAAAAATCTTACTAACTTCGGTAAAAACTCAGTCTTATCTAAATTGCAATCATAATTATCAAGAAACCAAAAAAAATAATTCATGGATTGCTTACAGGGCGCTAAAAAACAATGGTACATCGCCCAATGTATAAGCATAGAGAAATCTCCCCCACTCTTATCTATCCCCACCCTGCTTCTAAACAACCTTAAGATCAACTCAATTTTATTAACATCGATTCGTAAGATACTTCGTTATGCGCCTTTTAGAATATCAGACGACGCGTGTACGTTATGAGGTACGTACCTAAAACAAATTGCATAAAATACATGATTTAATTTGTACAAAAAATTGTTAACACGACTTGTCCGGAATTGCAACTTACCCACGGGTTTGGGTTTGGGTTTGGGTTTGCAACGAAATTGCAACTTACCCACGGGTTTAAATAACACATCCATCAATTACTTCATATCCATTACTTAATTCTTCATAACGAAGTCTCCTTCGGAAATATTCGTCCAAAAGCCATGCGCATATATGCATGAAATTGATCCTCTCTCGATACACGGACGGTATAGTTGTATATAAGGAAGCCAATCAAACCCACAGTGTTCGAAGAGCGCGTGCTGCAAAAGTGTAAAGCATGTGTGTACACGGATATATATATATAGATGTTAGTTTGCGGGCGAAGAGCGCCGCACAGTCTCGTCGGACAAGTCATACTTCCGGCGACCCAGGCTGTAGACCGTCCGAGAGTAGGGATGAGACTCATCGTGCTCCGGCAAAAAAAAAGATAGTCATCGGGTTAAGAGATGCGTCTTCCGTCAAAAGGCTTTAGGGACTCGTTTTGTTTGTCGAGCCCAAATAATACCACGGGTTAAAAAAGACGAAGCGTGAGCGTGTACCCGGGTTCGACGAGCTATCGTAACTTTATCTTTTCCATGAAAGAAAAAATAAATAATAAAAAAATGTCACATCCAAACGGAGCTAATATTTGGGGCTCCCAGGTGCGTTGTTTATTTTGCCCTTTGGCTTCTCGAGTCGATCCCCACGCACCTATATATGTATTAGGCCTCTATAACAATCTCTCTCGTGAGACGGGACCGACCTGAAGCCCTAAATCAATTGTCGATCATACGTGGCCTCTACGTTTTTCCCGTATCTCGTGACGAACTTTTCTCGGATGAAATTTCACCGTCTAATTCTCTACTAGCCTACACCATTGGTGTGTAAAGTGCGGCGTTGTTTAATATAACTTTTATTTATGGAGCAAGACCCTGGCGATTCGTACGTCATCCGACTTACATGCGTCTGAATTAACTTTTTGACAGATCCTATTTCCGAAATACTTTACTGCATCGATGATTGACTCAAGGAACAAAGAAGGGTCAACTCTCCTATGAATGGGACAGAAAAGGGTCATAAAATGTATTCGCCACTCGTATCGCCTCAAACGCTAATGGCTGACCAATAGCAGTATTTCAATTAGGTAGCGACCAATCGTTTATTTTGACATTTCGGATGTGTCAATTACGGGTATGATTTATATCGTTTTATGCGAAATGTTTTAGACGTGTTGTTACAAAACACTAATAATAAAGAGGTACGTCTTCATTCATTATTACAATTTATAAAAACTGTGCCTTCACAGTAAAGCGATGAATTAAAAAAAACCGCTGAAACATAGTAAAGAATAATAAAGGTATTATTTAATCAATAGTAAACCGTTTCTACATCTATTGTTTTTTCATAAGCATAAAAATGAAATATCCCGAACAATAATATTAATGATAATTGTAATTCGTCGATTTAGTGTTTTTAATCCCTTTAAATATACTAATTATAGTATAATAATAATAGGACTATTATTATTATATAATAATAGTTATATTATTATTATATATATAATATTATATTATTATTATATTATTATTATAATTATTATTATACATAATATTATATAGTATAATAATAATAGGACTATTATTATTATACTATTATATTATAATGGGACTATAATATAATAGTATTATACCTATATTATACTATTATATTATAGTCCCATTATATTATAGTATAATACTATTATATTATAATAAGCCTATACTATAATATTATAATACTATTATATTATAATAGGACTATAATATAATAGTATAATAATAGGACTATTATTATTATATTATTATAGTATAATAATAATAGGTGCCTATTATTATTATATAAGGCGAGGAAAAATAATTTCCTATTAAGAAATAATAGTATAATAATAATAGGACCTATTATAAAAAATGTTGCTTCAAGCGGCCTATAAGGCGAGGAAAAATAATAATAGGACCTATTATTATTATACTATTATTTCTTAATAGGAAATTATTTTTCCTCGCCTTATAGGCCGCTTGAAGCAAAGTTTTTTCCGCCCAAAATTACCACTTGGCGTCGCAGCGGTGAATCCCTCGTACGTGATTGGTGAAAGAGGAGGCGGAGTTACACCTTAAAGCTGTGTAAAGTATACATGAACGTGCCTGTGTTACATACCTATCATATTCCTATAGCGATGCCAGCGACACGAGTAACTGGGGGGATAGAACTACACCGGGGGACACATTTCTCGCTTCAATCGAAAGTATGGGCATATTCCTTCTATAGTCGTCTTAATCATTGGTTACACACTCATACTCTTTACTAACGTGAAATCGATTAAGAACTTTAACATACATATTTTAATTTACACCAAAACTAAGTGCATCGTATCGCAAATATTGGATATTGATAAAAATAAATATTGTGAAAAATGTTTATAGATTGTGTACAGGTTTATTTTATGTTACTTTGGTGGGTTGTTTATCTCGTTATATCATACTTGCGCGCTCCCTACGTCATCCAAAAGCATCATGCGTGCGCACCACTTATGGCGGAGGTTGCACGGCTTGGCCACCTCAAAAACGCAATTGATAATTTCTCCGGTTTAACACAGCCAATTGAGGTGTCATTTGCCCTAGTCGACGCAGATTTGTGGCAAAAAATGACTGGGTCTAAATTTGACACCGACCAGTTCCATCGAACAACTGAATTGATGAAAAGTGCATTTGGTGCTTTTGATAGAGAACATTCTCCCACTCATAGCATCCCGATAACCTATAAAACAGTACCTTGTGAATAATAAGCGGACCAGTTATAAACTACAATTACGGGAGCCTTTTTCCCGTAATCACTTACTCGCCTAGCGTAATTTGTTATAATGCACGTTACTCAACTGGGGTAGAGTCCGTTACTCAACTGGAATAGAGCAATTACAATGACTGCGTTATTCGTTAATGGGTTGTCATAACTTAGAGACATTAAACAATATTCCTCTTGCTGCTATATCACGTGACACGCAGTATTAAAACTATTAGTTGTCGCAGTTTTACGTAATCTGCATTACCGACTTTCAGCTCGACAGGTAACTATAACCTTTACCGACAGTGGTGAGCAATATTTACCACCTAACTTACCAACGGTCGATAATTGGTTTCGTACCATAGGTGAAATGTAATTCTAGTCCAGAAAAGCGATGTATATGATTATCGACCGAGTGTTTTAGCACACTATTATCTTCCTCTTATAGAAAAAGTAGCTTCATCTCCTGCGCTGCGTCACAATATGCTTAAGCGTCACGCCCTCTCTAGTCCTCTACACAGTTCTATACGACTACACACTTGAGATAATAATTAATCAACTCTCAGTACACTTGCGATACCAGAATATATTCTTCTACTTTTTTTAATGAGGCAGGGTTGTTCCAACTTCTAGATAAAGGTAACCTCTAAGTAAACTCCTGACTAGCGAATTACCGCCACTGGAAAATAGTCGTCTGAATTCGTTGGGAAGCTTTCGTAAGGGCATATGCCCATACTTTCGATTGAAGCGAAAAATGTGTCCCCCAGTCACTCGCGTCGCTGGCGTCGCTATAAGAATGTGTAGGTCACACAGCACGTTCATGTATACTTTACTCAGCTTCAAGGCGTAACTCCGCCTCCTCTCTCACCAATCGTGTACGAGCGATCCACTGCTGCGACACCGAGTGGCAGTTTCCTACGGAAAAAACTTTGCTTCAATTGGCCTATAAGCATATTCCTTCTGTAGTCGTCTGAATTCGTTGCCTTTACCTAAAAGTTGGAACAACCCGGCCTACGTGATCTATTCTGGGCCCATTCAAAGGATATCTAGAAAAAATAACTTTTAAGATTTCTTTCGTCTTTAAGCTGATTTTCCACCTAGAAGATCATATTTTTAACATATGATCCCTCGAAGACTTCTGTTCTTCTTGATTAGTAGAATTTTCTAAGACAATTCTAAAATTTAACCTTGAATTTTAGGGTCAAGGTCAATGTTGCGGCTCCAAATTTTGATAGATCTCTCCCATTCTTGAGCTGGAAAATCATCTGGCGAAGTGGTGACCAATCATTTCGTTCCATCCTGTACAAATATTTACGCCAAGCAGTTTCCGCACCCTTCTCCTTGCACTCTGTAAATAAAAAGAAAATGAGTATATATCGGCTTTAAGCAACGTTCACATAAAATATGAATGTACACACACACACACAACACACCGCACCGATACACAAGATCAACAGCTCTGCACGAGACATTTGTTTATCTGATCTGAAGTCTTGTGGGCCAGTCTCTTTACCGATACCACGCATATTATGCCCTTTTCCTAGTCTCAATAAACAGATTTCAAAAACAAAAAAAAACCCCTGCTCGTTCCGGCAACGTAACAAGGAAGCGGATCGACTCCGGTTGGGCACTCTCGCAAATGTTTTACTGTTACTTGACGGTTCATGTGGTATAATCTGAAGGAACCTTAAAAGAAATAATAATACGGAACATAGGAATAATTTAATATAAATTGAAATATAATACGTAAGACAGAATAGATAAATCTCTGGACGAGTACAAAGAAGGAAAATACCTGATGATAACAGACATAGGAATAATTAATTTATTATAACAAATAATAGGAAAGAAACGTCGCTATTAAGAATACGTATTTACAATATGTATGCTGTTGTACTTGTCGAGGTGAGATGATATTTCATTATGCTCGCACGTTGCCGATGATAAATTGAGCGGAAAAGGCTTCTGCAAGTAATAAAAATAACTCCATTTGGTACGAATCGTAGGATCATATCGACATGGGTTCGAGCTGCTGGCGTTGGGTAGGATTGTGATATAAGCCCGCCATGGCATCTTGAAGAGCACGGAGACAGGCTATGTGAGCTTTGTAACCACCTGCACGTTCACCGCTCGTCTCGCCTCGTACATGCGATATATAACCGTGCGATTGAATTTCTCGCGCATTAGGTGGCGAAGGTCCCTCGGTCTCTTGCTCGATCGGAACGTAAGAGTATAATGGGCCTTCGTCCAGTTTTGGAAGTGGCATGTAATTTTGAGCGCCTTTACCGAATTTAATTCCAGTACTAAATTGCGTCGCTTTCGGTGCTGCTGGCAATTTTTCTCTCTCCTTGGAAGCCTGCATCGACGAAGCGAAAGTTTCCACGATATTTTTGGCATTACCCTCGGAAAACATGAGCTCATCTATCAATGCTTCTTTCTCGCGTATCTTCTGCCTTTTAATCTCCATCTCTTCACGAACCAACTCTATTTTTTTTTCCTCTTCCCGCTGTCTTTCGAGTTCCAGGAGTTCTTCAAGCTCGTGCTCCTTTCTTCCCAATCGTGTCTTATTTTTCAATATCTGATCCTTGTTATCGCGCTTATACTGCTCGATTTTCTTGTTGGTCTCGATCACTTCAATACTGTTGGCAAGATTGTATACTATCGTTTCGACATCCTCGAGATAATCATTGTATTCTCTAAGAGTTTCAAAATCCTCTTCCTTCTTGTTGAAATCACGCAATACCCGCTTCCGTATGTCGATCTCCTTCTCCACCATCGAATCTTCAAAGAGTTGAACACGAAAGTTCGCTCGACGCAATGGTATTTGGCATTCTGGACAAGCTCCAGAACCTGAAAGACAGAGAAAATTTGCTATTTTCTTTTCAACTATGACACACATATGAAGCATTCAGATGTTTACACCATCTTAATCAGTAGCTCAATGTTTTTCAAAGGTACGTTAAAGTTCTGATACAAATGCGAATTCTTAAACAGCTTACATTTTTTCACATCAATTAATCCACATTTGATGTTTATGAAAAGAATTCTGTTAGTAATGGTTGAAGGTATAAATGAAATTAAAGTAATGTCCTAATATTAAACAATAGTCTTCTTTAAAAATTACATTTCAAAAAATCTCAATAAAAATTGTTGTACTGTACAAACCTTTTAGGAACAAAAGATCGACGCAACTTTCGCACAAACTATGGCCACATACATTAACCATCAATTTTAAAGATGGATTTCTGTATTTCGTTGTCTTACAACGAGGACACGTTTGTTCTTCCATTATTATTGATGAGTAAAGCCGAAGTTTCTGTAATTACTATTTAGGCGAATGATTTTTTACCTGCAAATGTAAATACTTTTTTCAATACCAGCAAGACACTGCACACCCATTAAAATTTCGATTAAAATCGCGATTCATGGATATAAAACGCAAGGAAGGAATTGTCGGCGTTCTTGGTGCAACGTTAATAGAATCCAGGTTTCATTATACTGCATGTATAACCTATAATATTTACCGTCGTTAAACACAGATTTTACTCGTCATCTCTGTAGATTTTAATTATTCTGAAATTGTTATGCAGTCATACAGCATTTTCTGTAACAATACTGAATAATAATGAATAGGAATTTATTTTTCCTATTGGCATAGATTGCATCAAAATAATGTGCGATAGAAGGGCAGAGTCGTGAATAATTATTGTCAGCACGTTTCATCATCTGCTCAAATATTTAACAGCATGATACAAATGTTTGTTCTTTTAAATCGAAGTATAACGTGAAATGGGAAGTAAACATTGTTAAGAATAAAAAATGATCAAACTGGAGGTTTGGGAATTTTAGTAGTGAGGAAAAGACGTACACTAAACAGTTGAGGTTACCCAGAGAATTCACAAACGCACACTAGCCCGAAGGGGTATTATGCCAAATTCCTTCAGTCTAAAATTCATTTTTCAATGACGATAGTATCCCGATTGTCATTTCGTCGAGAGAATTCGATATTGGAATTTCTGTACTTCGTAATAAGTAATTCGCCATAAGGTCCTTGACAAGTTGAATTTTATAGGCAAACTTGGGAAAACATTTCAAAACTTCATAACCGTAATAATGTAGAATTAAAATACGTTGTTATACCGAAGATTTACCGACCAAGGTTTAAATATTACGAGAAGCTCAAGATTCAGGCTAATGTTATTTCAAACTCGTATGTTTTCACATTCTCGTCTGAATCGGTACGTTATCGTAAAGGAAATTATAAGGTTATCCGTTGAGAGAACTGCGTACCTCTATGATCGCCGCTAGGGTCGCTCTGTTCGATTGAAGCAAAGTTTTTTCCGCCCGAAAATGCCACTTGGCGGCGCAGCAGTTCATGGGTCGTACGTGATTGGTGGGCGAGGAGGCGAAGGCACGCCTTGAAGCTGGCAAAGTTTCGTGAACGTGTCAGTGTGACCTGACCGTTCTTATAGCGACGCCAGCGCCGCGAGTAACTGGGTGACAAAACTAAATTGTGTGACACATTTCTCGCTTCAATCGAAAGCATGGACAAATTTCTTCTAGAGTCGTCTGAATTCGTTGATAGCATGAAAAACATGGAGTATGAGAAACTAGAATAAATAACATAACCCGAAACGAGATCAATGATCAATCACAACGAGCAGAGACCGGCTGTGAATTGTAGAATTTGTAAGGCATAACTTGTCAATTAATTCAGGTGCAACAGAAGTGACTCGTAGCGTACAACCAGGCAACTGAGTTATTATTATCGAAGTAAGTATTATATCTTGGTGAATCAGGAGTCTTAATTTTTAGGCAAAAAGGACGAGCAGTCCACAAAAAAAAATTAAATTATCAGACATAAAAATAATTCAACGTGTTTTTCTGCAGATGACGAAACTCATGGAATGGCTGTTATTCGCAACGGTTTTCTTTGGTGTTTGGACCGCTGCAATAACTGGCACAATTCAATCGTCTATAGTCAACGAATGGAGGCATCTCATTGTTCCACTTCCTATTATTATGGTGTTTCTCTTTGGCTTATACGCAGCTGCCATTGTTATGTATAGGGTATTTACTTTCAACGATTGCACGGATGCTGCTAAGGAGCTCCAAAGGGTATGGAAATCTTCTGTTAAATGCACAAATGTAATATTGTTTTCAAGAAAGATAATCACAAAACACCATTCAAGTGTTTTTGTCATGAAATGTTGTTGACGAATCTCAATTTTATACTTATCTATTGCATTCTGATGGAATGTACAAATCATTTGCTGGCAGTAATTGGGGCATATCAAATTATGTTGCCACAGTTGTCCCTTATACTTCCAGTCATTTAACGGATCTATATTGTTTTTTTTTTCAGCAAATTGAAGAAGCTAAAGCCGAGCTAAGGATAAAAGGAGTTTTAACATGAACTCCGACTAAAAACCACTCGTGCAATTTATTCCATTTAATCTTCAAGCGTTCTTTTGAGCTCCTTTGGAAAATACTACGAAGCATGTACAAAAATGTATGTAAATAATATCGACAAAAAGGAAAAAAGGAAACATGGTGTGCCAATGTGTCGAGTTTTTTTTTTACTATTAAATATGCCATTGTACTTGCATAAATAAGTTAATTAAAAAACGTCGTTTTTTTTTAAAGTGCACATTATTCAGAAGTTATCCATAGCTTCTTCTCCCATCATGCTTTTCTCTGAATCGGCTCATTAGCGTAACTTATCGGCAAACCCTTTCTTCCCTTTTCAGCAGGTTTAATTTCATCCTCGCCCAATCTTTGTTCCAAGCCCTTCCACGTTCTCTCGTGGAGAAAATTCGCTCCAGCCTTTCCCACTGCCACTGTACCAGAACCTTTTTGCATCAGGGCATTCATTGTGTCCACAGAGAAAATGTCTTTCTCAGAACTTCTGATTTCACCGGAAATGAGCGAAAGGTCCGTTTCCGTAGATGCTGTGAACTCCACATAATTAGCACCGCCCGGCAATATTTGCCTAAAATCGAGGCAATAATTTGTTGAATACATTCGGGAATTATTGAATGCAAGCTCGACCTCGAAAGGTGTCAAAAGTGGTTTGTAGAACTCTTTGGAATCGAAGATCTCGCTCTCCGGACAAGCAATTACTACAAAAGCATCCACCTGTGAGAAAAATCGTTATACTCTTATAATATTTTGTGCCAAACATTTTGTGAAAAATGCTGGAAATTGTAATGACGCACGTTTTCATTTCAATTTCCATGACTTCGCATATGAAATATTGTCATAGATCCAACCCCAGCGCCAGTACAAAAGACTTTCCTAGAAATTATTCTGTTTCTCAATTGTCGAGCAAAACGCTGTACGTTTTACCGTCTAAGTTCCCAAATTTCCGTACCCATATACAGGTTGTCCCTTTTATCTTTGCCATCCGAAAGAACTCTGTAATTATTGACGTCACAAAAAATATTCCAAACAAAAGTTGTGCAGTACAGAGAGGGCCATCAAATGCAACCTTTTTTTTTATTTGTAGGTGTAACCACCTGCACCATAAAGAAAAATGGTTGAATTTAATGGCGCCCTCCACACCGTACTTTTGTTTTGAATATTTTTTTGTGACGTCGATAATCAATGATTTATTTCGCGTGGCAGAGATAAACGCGACACCCCGTATGGTCTTAGTAAAGAAATTATCAGAGTGGATCCGCCCAGAGTTCTGGACTAGAACAAAATAATCGTAACTAATTGTACAATAAAGAACTCAAACTTCAATTCAATTCAGATCGGAATGTACGTTTCCAATTTGAACACAAGATAATCGACACAACGGAATCGCTAGAGAATGTTTCATATACGAGCCATTAAAAAAATGGCCCAATTACCTCAGGAAAATTGGCGAGTTTAACTGGATTGGGTTTTCCAACACTGAATATGTACGATTTTTTGTTTTTCTCTTTGAGAGAATGTTTGATCGAATTCAGAGCTTCGAGATAATCTTTTATCCCGAGCGTCGCAACGACTATACCAACGGTGCGAGCATCTTTCAGCTTTTCTACGAGGTATCTGCGTCTCTTGAGCCAAGGATTATGCATAACGTCAAACTGTACGATCTCATCTCCAAGCGTATGGTACCAAAATTTTGCCGGTATGCTCAGTGCTAATGAGGCGAGCGTCTTGTTATTTTCGCCTATATAAAGAGCCTCGTAGTCCTCCACTTTGTAACCGTTCTCAAGAATCCACGATCTACCCAAAATCACGGCGTTGCAAGAGTTCTTCGTCGTAGTGAAATTTATGTTGGATTCACAATTCAAAGTGGAAATAGCCAGCGTGCAATACTTGGATTTCAGGGCATTGTAGGTATCCTCTAAAAATTCAAGATAATTTTGTGTCGTTTAGAAATGGAGAAAGGTTTTAGAACAGACGTAGTCCATAACCGATCTACCGATTCCTCTTTTTGTACGGAGATAATTGTGCAATTAGACGCATTGATAGTAACGAATGAATTTTAATCTCACCAATGATATGAGCATACGCGACATCGTAAAAGAGAAGAAGCTTCCTCGTTGGATCCTCAAAAAATTGTGTACAAGTTTGTCTCAGACGATCTACATCGATTATTCGTTTTTCCAAAACATGGAACACTGCAAGACGTGTAGTAGGATTCAGACACGCATGTCCAAAGTGTACAATACCATCTGCTCTTATGTGACTTGCAGCAATTTCGTCTACGCAACAACTGCCACTCGTCGTATCACCAAGAATGTAAACTTTTTTCCCTAAGCGTTGTTCAATATAAAGAGCAACACTAGCAGAATCCACTAGTAAGTTGTCAGGAAATTGCAGACACACCTGAAAGAATGATATTTTGTTAAATATCGTTCCATCATTCCCTTGATCAGAAACTCTACCAAATCAGAATTGGTCTCTATAAAAATAGAATTAAGAGACCCAAAACAAAGGATGTTGCCCAAAACAAACTTTGTAAATTCCCAAAATTGCATCAAAGTAATATTCAAATTCTATAATTTATACGGATTTTATTCGTATTTATAATTTTATTTGTAACAGAAATTTGTTTCTGGCATGTCCATGAATTTTTCCATGAGGTTTATTTATTTTATCAATTTCAAGCAACTGCGAAGATAATTTTTTAAGTATTAATGTATAATCCATAAGATAAATCAACGAATTCAAATATATATGTCATAATGTATGATGGAATAACGATTTTCAAAATTGATAAAATAATTATGCGAGCCTACGTGACGATTCGCTAAAGAAGAATGGCGACCGTTTAACCTCCAAATTCATCGACGATGTTTTGAGGAAAAAGATTGACCAACATAAAGTACATTCTTACAAGAATATGAAAAATCTGAAGCTGTGACAGACAATGAACGTATTTAATAATTAATTATTGTTATAAATTTTGTTAAACTCACCCTTTCGAGACCACGTGCGATGATCCACTGGACACATTTATCAAGATCGTATTTGTTTGCGACGTCTTTATTTTTTGCATCTTCACATCCCGTAACTGGATTCAATATATCAGAATCTTTTTGTTTCATCGAACTAGCAGTCGTCATTATTGATTATGTAGTCTCGTATAGATTATATATATAAATTTACATATCCATATTGTTTATTTACAACTTTGAAATGTCATGAGTCGACCCTCAAAAGTACTTGTTGACATATTCGGTGAGAAGTGAAGCCTCGTGAAGCTACCTGTATACTGAAACAATAATGACAACATAATCTCAACAAAACTCACCAAAACAAGAAGAATACCCGAAACGTTAACCCCCGTGAAGTTGGCCGGCCAACTTGCACTTTATTATATGACTTTTTTTATATCGTTAGGTGGTCGTTAGGTAGCGTTAGGTAGTCTAATTAAAACGTTAGGTAGTCAATAGTTTTTTCAAAAAAAAATAATTAAATATGTATGTGAAGTTGGCCGAAATTTCTTTTTTTCCTTTATTTATCATTTCAAGATGCTCAAATGATGCGTAATCGTTAGGTGATCATGAATATATTAATTAAAACGTTGGGTAGTTAACCATATCCTTGTAAATCCAAAAAAACAATTCGACAAATTATGCATGCGCAACGGCTAATGCGCACCCGTGTGAACTTAGCCAGTCGACTGACAATTGCGATCTTTGGCACACATTCATACACACGGATCAAGAGTCATCAGTGTGATCACTGTTATCAGTCGTCCAGAGAGAAACAATGATTGTACATACGATGCAGGATTAAAAATATATGAAATAATAATTTATACACAATGTCAAACCCTTTAATTTATCGTTCAGTGTAGTAGCGCCAAATAACCTAAGACGCAGAAAGATACATTGAGGTTGTCGTTGAACGATGTTGAAGTCTGCATGGTTGAAATGCAACGAAAATATATCTTTTTAAATAATTATTTTGGGTTAGAATAAGCTTGCGAAGAAAAAATAGTCGTAAAACGTTTTTTGAGACCTCCAGATAGAGTCTGGGCCGAAAATATTGAAAAAAGTATGAGTAAAACTATAAATAAAGGAACAAAAGTATTATTTCCGTTGCGTGCCAACGATGCAAACTTCAGCATCGTGTCGTTGAAGTGTCTACCGGAAATGGAATACTCGACTTGATTCAAAGTATTGTGCAGGGGCCCAGTGACGGCTTGTTTCTGGCTGCTCAACGAAGTAAGTTATTCCCAAACCCCAGCTTGACTTGAAACTTTTTCCCATTCGTATTCCATAATCAGCGATGCATCAAAACTTGATCTCGCTGCATATGAATTCCTTCAGAGGTGTAACATCACCTCAAATTTTCAACACTATGATAGGTGCAGAATTGACGGTGGGCAGTTTTACCACTTTTGCGAATTTACTGACGCAACGTTTACATCTAAGAATGTCCGCAGCGATTTAAGTTCTTACACGATAAACTTAACAAGTCTTAATGTAACATAACCTCAAAGTTTTTTGACAGATTTTTCTCGAAGAAGGCTTTATGGAATAAAAAAATAACCGCGAGGCCGCCTGCGCAATTAATGTGTACACTATTCTTTTTCATTCCATTAAGTCGTATTCGGGAAATATGTGTGAAGAGTTGTATCCCACTTAATGTCACAAACATTTACAATACAACGGAAAGTTGGTTTATAATTGACTGCGCATGAGAATGCGGGAGCCATCTTGATTCTTGTTTGCACCTGACAAGTCGGGCATCAAGCGTTTACGCATGCGTCGCGCATGCATAATTCGCATGCAAAATTGTTTTTTGGATTTGCAAGTATATGGTTGAGTACCTAACGTTTTAATTAGTATATCCATGACCACCTAACGATTACGCATCATTTGAGCATCTTGAAAAGATAAATAAAGGAAAAAGAAAATTTTCGGCCAATTTCACATACATTTTTAATTTTTTTTTTTTTTTGGAAGAACTATTGACTACCTAACGTTTTAATTAGACTACGTAACGCTACCTGACGACCACCTAACGATATAAAAAAAGTCAATTAATAAAGTGCAAGTTGGCCGGCCAACATCACGGGGGTGAGTGTAGAGTGCAGCTAGCGCGAACAAACCTAATTAGATTATTATTGCTACGTCCCAAGTGGGTAAGAGAATAGGGCCGCGTTCAGAAACGTTACCCGCGGGACCCGCGGGTGAAGATAAGGTAACATCACGTGATCAGCTCTACCCCACTCGATCGTCGTCTTTTCTGAACGCATTGGGTACTTAACCGTTTCGAGCAATATCCAAAAAAGCGTTGCAACTTATAAAAGGGACAGTTTATAGCCTATAAAAGTTTGTCGGAAAGGATGAATATAAATCGCCAAGCGATTGGTTTGTTTCAAAACCTGGCTCGTCCTTTATTTGATATTAGAATAAAATTGTTGCCAATTTTTAATTATTCTAGTAGAGATTAGCAGAATTGTAGTAATCATTCGCAGAATTCATGGAGAATATCTGACACTCACTGAAGGCCACTGAAGGCGAGGTAGGACTGGGGACACTCTGGGTAAAACTTTCCGAGTTTCTGAACGATCTAGGGTAATATTCGAGTGCGAATTTCCGGTCTTTCTGAATGCGTTTGGGTAAACTTTACCTTACCCAGAACCATAGTATAACTAGTATGGGCACTCTTTGTCGGCACTTTGATCTTTTTGTCGTCAATTTTCCGCCATGTTTTTGGTCTAACCTCCAGTGACGGATCATTTGTTCTAGGAACCCGCGGTATATTACTATCTCACCAGGGACGTAATAAATTTTATAAATTGAAAAAAGAAAATTTTTAATTTAAAAATTATCTAAAAAATAAAACAAATAAAAGCTTTTTTTTGTCAATAAATTAAAATTATTAGAGATAGATTTATTAGAGATAAAATATATTAGATAAAATTGATAAAAAGATGAAAATATATATAAACTAATTTATACAGATTAGAACCGATTGTATACATAAATAAGAAAATAAAAAAGTGAAATGGTTTGCATATTTTATTATTTGAAAACTAATTGTTATTTATGTCTATCATTATTATTATAAATCGTTACATAAATATAGGAGTTCGGTAATCATAAATAAGGTAAAAATATATGATTACATAAATCATTTATTAATTACATAATGACATACAAACATCTATTACAAAATTATATTAATTATACAATTAGTGAATAAAGCCATACATATTATAGAAATATACAGCCAATTATTCCAATTGCATACATTCGATCTTCAAAATGATGACTGCAAACTCTGTTGGTTGCGTATAAATTTTCTACTGTTTTCAACATTAAATCGGGGCGATTGCAAAATATTATCCACTTCCTTGCCCTAAAATTATTACAAATTATTTTTTAGTATAACATTCATCGAAAAAATTCTTCCTCTCAGTCTACTTTTCATTATCTTTAGGAAAGCGAAAAAACGAATACTCTGAATTTGCAGTCGTATTTTTGCAATTTTTAACGCTGCATTTTTTGTACCCTTTGATTTTATGCATTTTTTTTATTATAATGTATTATTGTCCGACGTTGTTTTAAAAAGTTTAACCTCTCAACTGACTGTCACAGGCTTCACATCACCACTTATGAAACAATTTTCTGATTGGTGGCGCCCAAAAACATGGCGGATGGATGCGCAGAACGGATCGACGCGAACCTCGAAAATGCTCGGAGTGCCCATAGCTATGTAAAGTTAGCCCCTCGATTTTGACTTTTGCATCTTTTTTTAATTTATAACGATTGTTTGTCGTTTGTTTGTGATTGTTTGATTAATTAAAACGTTTGTTTGATCATATTTTATATCAAACAAACAAAATGAAAATAAGCGTTAAGTTAGCCGCAAATTTTTGAAATTTTGTTTAATTTGTTTTTTTCAAACGCCAATCGATTCGGAATCGTTTGTTGGAAACAAATAATATAATTCGAACGTTTGTTTGATCGTTGCTTTTCCAAAAAAATCAATAATTAAAATATTGGTTCGTCGTAGCTTTCACACTAGATTCTGGCTTTTTTCTTACCATACAACTGCGAAGTTGCTCAACATGAGATGCACTCAACTACTGAAGGCCAAGATTTCTAAAGTTAACAAAATCTTGTAAACTTGATCAAATCATCTCGTGTCGTAACATGAATTGTAGGTTATATTGTTACATGCACGCGACACATATTAAGTCTGGTCAAGCCAGAATCTAGTGTGAAAGCTACGGCGAACCAATATTTTATTTATTGATTTTTTGGAAAAACAACGATCAAACAAACGTTCGAATTATATTATTTGTTTCCAACAAACGATTCCGAATCGATTGGCGTTTGAAACAATCAAATTAGACAAAATTTCAAAAATTTGCGGCTAACTTAACGCTCATTTTTGTTTTGTTTGTTTGATAAAAAGTATGATCAAACAAACGTTTTAATAAATCAAACAATCACAAACAAATGACAAACAATCGTTATAAATTAAAAAAAGATGCAAAAGTCAAAATCGGGGGGCTAACTTTACATAGCTAGTGCCCATACTAGTTATACTATGCCCAGAACGTTTCTGAACGCAGCCTAGAGCTCCGTCCATAATTCGATGTGCGCGCGATATTTGAATTCGTTAGCGCTATTCGGCTGGACGTGAGCTCGCCGCCTGGGACTTACTTGTGCTCGATATACCAAGTCAACGTTTTGGTATTAATCGTCGAGGTAGATTCCTCTTCGAAGACGTTCTTGTAGTTGATTGGTATTTCCCCAGAGTCCTCACTATTGTGTGGACAAATTTGTCGGGAAAAATATTGATTGCAACACCAACACTTCACATACACTTTAACAAAACAACTGTATTTTATTTGAGGTTGAAATTATGATCTTGGAATTACAAGTTGAACTTATAACGATTTTACAAGAGATTCTTGTTCGCTTAGGATCTTTTCAGGTTCGAAGTTGATTCGATTCTGTCTATTCTTCTCGAGGAAGATTCACAATTTTCGCTTTGGTTTGGGCGGAGTCACAAATATTCGATGGGTTTGATTGGCTAAGTTCGTTAGCGAGACCCTTCGTTTTTTGCGTAGAGGGGTTTATCTCGATCACGTGGAGGTGACTCGAGATTATCGCCTCGTGGGAAAGGAAGTACAGTTTGAAATTAGAATTTCGGAGAACGATACAGAGTTTGTTTATACCTAGGTTATCGAGCGGCGGTGTCGCACAAGACGTTCGTCGAAATGAAATATGAATAAAAGATTGTGGGTCTAGGTATTTATTAATTCGCGTCTGGTCCGCTTTTCGCTTAAGAATAAATAGTTTTATTATTACCAAAGTTTATTATTGGTGGTTGTATATAAGAGGAATGATTATTCGTTAGAAGAGTGTTGGTGAGGATAAGGAGCGTTTCTTGTTGCTCCGCGTGGTTGTTTCTGTAAATAGATTGGAATTCGGGATATCGCCCACGGGACGCGTATAGTCCCGAGTGACGTCACACAATACGCCGACCGCCACGACGCCAAGTGGCAGTTTCGGGCGGTAAAAACTCGGAGCCAATCGGCCTATAAGCATATTCCTTCTGTAGTCATCTGCAATTCGTTGGCGTACTACGTTGCCGCCAAAAAACGTGCTCACGCTTTTCGTATCGGTTCAATTGGTTTAACTTCTGACCGCTGGAAGCGCTGTCGTTGGAGACCCGCTTCTTCGAATCGGGAAAGACGCGTTAAATGGGAAAAGGAGACTGCGGTAAGAAAGTTCGGGTAGAGGGTAGTTTACACCCTAGTTTACCCTTTAAGGTTGCTATTGGGAAAAAATGTAAAAACACGTCAACTAGATTTTTGTGTTACCATCAAAATAGAACAGGTTTCCGTCAATTAGATCCACCCCGTTCTCATAGAGGGTAGGGAAAATTTAATTTTTTGTTCGTACGCGGGATATTTACAAACATGCACGCGAACGTGAATATTGAGGTGAATTTAGCCAGGAATTTCGATATGCTAGCTGACTATACGATGCTCTTGCCTAACAAATCAAAGGGCAGTTACAACCCCTTAATTGCGAGATATTGGAAACAACAAAAAACACGTATCCGCTAGTTTTTTATCCTCCACATGTATGCAAATTTACATCTCAATCGATACAAAATTCTCAGAGATACGTATGAAAAAATTCGATTTTTGCAATAAACAATATGCAATTTATTGTTATCTGCATCGTTCTCATCTCCAATGTGTAGTAGGTACGTGAAAAAATAAAGTTCGTTGCAATTTGAATTTTTTAAATATCTCGTAGAGTCATGTGGGGCAAGTGTGCGCACTTAAGCTTCGAAATGCCATAAAATCGAAAATTCCAAGTTTAATGCAATAAAACTACGTTAATTGTTTAGAGTGGTTATTAAGCAATAACTTGACGATAGAAATAATATTCGTCAACGGCACGAATTCTCAAAAATTGACCAAATCAAACATAGTCCGAAATGCGTTACGTTGTGCGCACTTACTCCAATATAGGGGTAGGTGTGCACAACAGTGTGCCAGAAGTGTGGGTAAGGGTGCACAATATAAAATGACGAGATTTTGACCTATTAAATAAGTATAACCAGACATAGGAAGATGACAAATTCTTATTTATTATTATTAGATGTTTTAAAGGCACTAATAAAAAACAATTTGAAAACAAGAGTAAACTTCAATAAGATGAATTGTAACGAACATTGACGGCATTGATATTGTACCTTTCGATCCTGAAACAAAATATTGCAGTATTAATACGAAGTTTCTGAAACGGGGTAAGTGTGCGCATGCACACACTTACACAACAAGCATGTGCGCACACTTACCCCAACCCATCAAAACGGGATTTCATCAAAATAGTTCGGGATTGCGTCATCTCAAAAATTGAAAAATTGTTACTAGTCAAAAAACTGAATACTACGTAGTACTCGATGATAAATATGAAACGTCCAAAATGGGCACAAGTCTACAAAAGATTGGACGCCAAAAATAGTAAAATATCGTAAGAATTTGAGCAAAAAATTTCACTTACCTGCTAAAACAAAACAGCGCGTTAGGGGCTACTAAAAATCGACCTCTTCGCAGGACGTCGCACGGGACACTAAATATGGGAGGTTAGTTATAAATCGTTTCTGAGATATTTCATATGCGCACACTTACCCGCTGCGCACACTTACCCCACATGACTCTACCGTTAAAAAGTTATAGCCGACAAATGAACCCCCCCCCCCCCCCCCCCCCGCCATTTTTGTGGGTGTGTTTTACCCTCTAAAACTGTTTTTCGGCCGATAAAAAAAATACGTGTCGATTAGTTTTCGATCGTCTAACTCATCCCACAGTTTCAACGAAATCGGAGGAGGACACCTAACTGATGTTCCTTGTGAGTCAGACAATACGATGATAAGAATCTACAACGAGACTGGCCTGCGCTGGTTGCACTCGGTGCTCGGTGCCGACATAGTATAACTAGTATGGGCACTCTTTGTCGGCACTTTGATCTTTTTGTCGTCAATTTTCCGCCATGTTTTTGGTCAACCACCAGTGACGGATCATTTGTTCTAGGAACCCGCGGTATATTACTATCTCACCAGGGACGTATATAAATTTTATAAATTGAAAAAAGAAATTTTTTAATTTAAAAATTATCTAAAAAATAAAACAAATAAAAGCTTTTTTTGTCAATAAATTAAAATTATTAGAGATAGATTTATTAGAGATAAAATATATTAGATAAAATTGAAAAAAGAGAGGCAGTGGCACAGGGGTTAGCGTTCTCGGCTCTCAACTCGAGGGTCTCGGGTTCGATTCCCCGCCGGCACCAATAGAATTTTTCTATGTGTTTATTCTGTGCTTTCGGTGGTTCGGAACCCACCTAACCCAAAACGTGTAGGTCCAACGAAGTGGTTGATGGTGGAAATGAGGATCGCGGTGATTGTAAGAGAGGAGGAATGTAAAAACCCGCAAGGGTATACATTGGAATAAGAAAGACAACTACTACTACTATTAGATAAAATTGATAAAAAGATGAAAATATATATAAACTAATTTATACAGATTAAAACCGATTGTATACATAAATAAGAAAATAAAAAAGTGAAATGGTTTGCATATTTTATTGTTTGAAAACTAATTGTTATTTATGTCTATCATTATTATTATAAATCATGACATAAATTCAGGAGTTCGGTAATCATAAGTAAGGTAAAAATATATGATTACATCAATCATTTATTAATTACATAATGACATACAAACATCTATTACAAAATTACATTAATTATACAATTAGTGAATAAAGCCATACATATCATAGAAATATACAGCCAATTATTCCAATTGCATACATTCGATCTTCAAAATGATGACTGCAAACTCTGTTGGTTGCGTATAAATTGTCTGCTGTTTTCAACATTAAATCGGGGTGATTGTAAGATATTATCCACTTCCTTGCCCTAAAATTATTACAAATTATTTTTTAGTATAACATTCATCGAAAAAATTCTTCCTCTCAGTCTACCTTTCATTATCTTTAGGAAAGCGAAAAAAAGAACACTCTGAATTTGCAATCGTATTTCTGCAATTTTTAACGCTGCACTTTTTGTACCCTTTGATTTTATGCATTTTTTTTATTATAATGTATTATTTTCCGACGTTGTTTTAAAAAATTTTAACCTCTCAACTGACTGTCACAGGCTTCGCATCACCACTTATGAAACAATTTTCTGATTGGTGGCGCCCAAAAACATGGCGGATGGATGCGCAGAACGGATCGACGCGAACCTCGAAAATGCTCGGAGTGCCCATACTAGTTATACTATGGTGCCGACGACGAGCGTCGCACCAACGAATTCAGACGACTACAGAAGGAATATGCCTATCCTTAATTTGTAACGTGAAATGGTGTACCCCAACGAGCTTGTGCACCCCAATGACTGGCGGCGCTAGTGTCGCTATAAGCATGTGTTAGGTCACATGGATACGGTCTCGTATACCTCACACAACCTCATGGCGTAGCTCCGCCTCCTCTCTCACCAATCACGTACGAGAAAGCACGTCTTGCAGTCTATCTCGCTTTTTCTAATGCGAGATATAGGTTGGGGTACACATGCCGTCTCTCTCTTTTTCTGTGCTGTTTGTCTCGCTTTTTCTAATGCGAGGTATAGGTTGGGGTACACATGCCGTCTCTCTCTTTTTCTGTGCTGTTTGTCTCGCTTTTTCTAATGCGAGGTATAGGTTGGGGTACACATGCTGTCTCCCTCTTTTTCTGTGCTGTTTATCTTGCTTTTTCTAATGTGAGGTATAGGCTGGGGTACACGTGCCGTCTCTCTCTTTTTCTGTGCTGTTTGTCTCGCTTTTTCTAATGCGAGGTATAGGTTGGGGTACACATGCCGTCTCTCTCTTTTTCTGTGCTGTTTATCTTGCTTTTTCTAATGCGAGGTATAGGCTGGGGTACACATGCCGTCCCTCTCTTTTTCTGTGCTGTTTATCTCGCTTTTTCTAATGCGAGGTATAGGCTGGGGTACACGTGCCGTCTCTCTTTTTTTCTGCACTGCTATTGCCGTACCCCAATAAGTCGACATATATAATATCGACGTCCAGAATTTTCATAATTCTTTTTCGTTAATATATATGAAAAATAACATTTATCTATATGCAAAAAGCAACAAAACAATAAAAAAAATAAAGATAACAAATGCATTTCAGAGAGATTCAATCGCTCGCCTCTTAGAATTGAGAATTCAGAGACGTCAGGGCTTTTACGTTCTTGTGGCTCCGCCCACAGAGGTGGGTACAGTTCGGCGTGACGTCACGATCAACCGCCGCGACACCAAGTGGCAGTTTCTGGCGGAGAAAACTTTACTTCAAATTAAGGGTAGGCATATTCCTTCTATAGTCGTCTGAATTCGTTGGTCGCACGTTATGTTTACGGTTGGCCCGGCTGTCGTTGTAGCACGTGCCAGGCTCGCGATATTCCGTTTTGGCCGGAATATCTGACTATGTGTTTCACGTGTGATTATAGGGCAAGAGGTTAAAAATAATTAAATTCAGGAGTGTGTAACGTGGAATGGTTAACCTTTGAATTCAATTTATTTATTCGCGTATTGCCAACCGGTAGTTAAATTTTATTTCGTCAAATTTTTTTAAACGATACAATTTGTCATATAAAATTTATAACACATTGCTCAAATTCGAAAATACATTGCAGGATCTTGAGATATTCATGAAAATGTCAAGATAATAAAAATCTTCTTGTACGACGATCTCTGGTTGATGATGAAAATCGGTTTGCATTGCTAATACGTCCATTTATTTTTAACGCACTTACCATCCATACACACCATCTGAAAAATAGAACGATTATTATTTCTATATGATGTTGTCGCGATTTGACTGAGTAAACGAAGAACAACGATGACAGTCGTCAAGTTATTTTCGTACCCCGCGCTTCGAACATTTGGTTCCATCGAGTGCTCGGCCCACAGAATTCCAAAATGAGTACCATGAGCCCATGTTACAGTTCAAATCCGAACAGCTATCCTATAATTAAATAGAACCATTTAACATTAATAATCTGGGATGGGTAAGTTTAAAGGCTGTGAAGCTTGTTGCCCCCTCCAGACCCCAATTTTTTTTAAAGCCAAATAAAAAATTAACGAGTTATAAATATATACAATATTCCATTCCCGTGAGATTTGACGCGCTGCTGTTAAAAGTGAATATTTTTTAAAACTATTTCAAACTTTGAAATGACACATACGAGTAATCTGTAGCCTTCGTTTAAATCTAAGTTAACGATTATCCAAGTTCATCGATATCTTTTTTATTTTCCCAAATTTATTTAATGAATGACATGATTCGGTTCATTCGCAAAATTCTAAATCCCATTACATATATAAATTAGAACTCACAATCCTGACAGCGTTCTTCAATGAAGTATATCCCAAGGTGGAGCAGTATTCGTTTTTGAGCATCATTTGTCCCGGTAAAATTGACTTTACTGGCTTTCCAGGTGGAAAATATGATTTCGGTTTAGCCAGACACCGTGCACTGAAATGAGTTTGAGTAGCATTTACTTAATTGACTAGCAACGTTCATATAAGCAAATAAATATGGTTTTACGTATTATTGTAAGAATATTCATATTGTCGCAAGTATTAGGCTAAGGCCGCACTACGGTTAACCGTGGGCGGTTTTCAACCGCGCGATTTTGTGACTTATAGGCATCAATACAAGCGGCCGCACTGGCGGTTTTTTGCCGCGACTGATTTTGAAACCGCAACTTGTTACAAATCGGTGGGCGGCGAAAAACCGCGCAACGCTTTGTAACTGATGAAACTATGTAGCGACGCACGTACGTCGCGGTTATCAACGCGCGGTTTTGCTCATTCTCAGTGTTTGACATACCGCTATACAGAGCACTGGGTTCTAATATTCATCACCTTCGTCACTGTCATTGCAACGATGTCATCAAGTGAAGCTAAATCCATTGATAATGAGACATTCGATAATATATCTCAAAAAATTATTTTCGAGGTAGAAAAGAGGCCTGTGCTGTACGATACAACTCTATGACAGTACAGACTGACACAGGAGTGACAGAATAGAGAAGGCTAAGCTTTGGGTTTGGGTAATGATAGTATTTTTCATGAAAGAACCTTTTGAGTATCGGAGTTTACATAATGGATGTATCCAGTACTGGCGATTTTTCCGTTGGCATTATTTTTTCCTTCGCCTTATTTCTAAGGCAACAACATACACTACGCTCTTAAAGTCCATCTTGGAACTGACATGAAAGTAGACACAGTTTTAAACGCAGAACCGCAGCGCGCGTACCCTAAGCGGTTGCGGGGTTATTCGCTACAAACGCCAGCGGCAGAAAACCGTAGTGCGGCCTTAGCTTTATAGTTATAGGATTAGATTTAGATTAAAACAAAAAACAATGGTAACAAATGGATATGTATATGACTTTTCTTACTAGGGAAGAAATGCGTCGACTCGGCGAACAGCGCACTCGTTCGGGCGCAGCGTAGTCCCTCGTTTCAATGCCGTTCTTGGAATAAGGTATATACGATGCTCCAACTCCGCCGGACCCAACCTAATGAGTATTCGACAGTTACCGATCATTCAAATATCATCGTATAAATTTGTTGACATAGTAGCAACGAAGTCGGACAACTACAGAAGGAATATGCTTATAGGCCGATCGAAACAAAGCTTTTTCCGTCGCAAACTGCCACGTTGCAGCGGGGATGGTTCGTACGTGATTGGTGACAGAAGCGGCGGAGTTACGACTCAAAACTCTGTAAAGTATACATGAACGTGTCTCTGTGTGAACAAACATATCCTTGCAACGGCGCGAGTCACTGGGGCAGACATTTTTCGCTTCGACCGAAAGTATAGAAGTGTGTTCGAAAATGAACTAACGGTACTGTCAGTACCGGAAAACGCGTTCACATTTAGCAGTTTCGACAGCACTGTCAGTGAAAGAGAACGCCCATTTTTCGGTAAGAACAGCGTGAGTACTGACAGTACCGTTAGCTCATTTCCGAACACACTCGGAGTCTGTATAAGGAGACCGAAGATAATACACTGACGGCAAAAAATATGGTCACGCTTTTCGGTTCTCAATTGGTTTAACTTCTGACGACTGGAAGCGCTGTCGTTGGAGATACGCTTTTTTGGGCGTGTGTTGGTCGTGCGTACAAGGACTATGGAATCTGTATAAGGCGACCGCACTCTATAATGCAAAGGTGGTCGCACTCTTCTGCCATGTAGTAATTCGGATAGCCGCCGATGGCGGCGCTGCCGGCGACGACAGCCAAATCAACATACACAAAAATTGTGTACATGAGTTCTAGTCCATGTAAACACGAACAACCACGCTAACAAAAAAAGCGTATCTTTGCCGACAGCGCTTCCAGTGGTCAAAAGGGAAACCAGTTGAGAACCGAAAAGCGTGACCATCTTTTTTGGTAGCAACTTATTATGTTCGGTCTCCTTATACAGACTAAATAACAAGGACCCATGTGGGATCATGCTGTTGTCTGACGGCAGTGTCACCATCGGCGCCATCCGTATTACTAGATGGCACACTAGTCTGACCACTGCTGACCACCTAAGCACTACAGAGTTTGGTCTTCTTATACAGATTCCATCGCCTCCACAGCATATTCCTTCTATGATTATCTGAATTCGTTAATAGTACTGAAACTGTCACGATGATCATACTGTTATTCGATCGAGACCAATGAGACAGTTTCAGGCGCACTGATGGCTATTGGAAAGACACATAATGAACTTACACGTTAATTAATTCCTGAACAGCTCCATCAATACCCATAAAAGCAAGATTGTCCCAGACGACAATGTCTCCGATTGGATGATCTTCATCGAGGCAAGGCTTCCGCCATTTGGAAGCTCCTGAAAAATAAATAACCATCAGGTTTCTGAACGATGAATAAATATAGTATGTCGAAAGTTTGTTCTCGGAACGTTCGATGTTCGATATTTTATTTATTGCAATTATATTATTTTTTTGTATTTCTTATCTCATCATTAGCCCGTCCGAGAAAAAAAGAATTTACGCTATTAGGACTTGTTGCGTTGCATTGGTATATACCAAATGGTCGAAATCTTACCTTGCGGAATGTATGGACTCCAGCCTCCAATGCTCTGACTGATCCAATTATAAAACATACACGCGATTAATCGAGATAATATATATATAGTATATATAATGTGTGAATTTCATAAGGTGTCACAGGTGGCTGTATTCTAAGGTAGATGGAATCATTACAAACAATAGTTGCGAATCTACATCGGGGATATTTTTAATAGTTTACGATATATAACTTTTTTAAGTTGGTCCAATGAGAGCACGCCGAGAAGCAGCAGCCGCCCACTGCCCGCTCCAGCAGCCCATGCCCGAGAAATAAAAATGACTCCGTAATAATATAATAAATAAAATTGACTGCACTGAATTTCGCAACTCCAAATGTAACGCCCTACACTGTGTTATCTCTACGGCTAGGACGGTAGTAGGCCGCTCCAACGATTCTCGGCGCGCTCTGATTGGATCAACTTAAAAAATGTATATCTCATAAACTATTTAAGATATCCCTAATGTATATTTGCAACTTTGGTTTGTAATGATCCAATCTACCTTAGAATAAAGCCTGTTACACCTTACGAAATTCATCATGTACATATAGAATAGATACATACAGGGCGTCCTATTTTAATTTATCATATGAATGCCATCGTATAAATACCAATAAAAATAAGTCGAAAAAATGAAGGCGTACGAGGCTTGGCATGTGTTTCACGGTACGTCAGCATCGCTCTTTCCCAACTTATTTTCGGCGATCCATCAAAATGAGACGCCCTATATGTATGTTTGATTTTACGTAACTATAGCATCGTTGTTATATCGCAGTATCGGTCAAATTACCTCGTCATAAGGACAGCAAAATCATACGATTCCTTTGGAAATACATTGGTCCAAGTTGACGTATTCAAAGAATCCTTCATTTTACCGAGTGCGTCGTTTAAGGTTGGTTTGTTCCCGCCTGTCCATAAAGCGAAGGAGTCTTTCTTCTGTTAATAAATAGCGAAAAAAGGCATCGCCAAATTATTTTATACATAACGTGCAATTGGGAATAGATTTATATAAACAAAAAAATAGCACAATAATGCTGACATGTAAAGTGACTTCAGTGCAAACTTACTTCGCCTAAAACAATTCCCGCTATGCGAATTATAACTTCTGTTGATTTAATAAGATCGTTGAGTTTGATGTTTACCATTTTCCAAAAAGCCGCAATGTAGGTTACTCTTTTGGTCCATTCAGAGCTGAAAATAGAAATATATTATGTCGCATCGATACGACAAATCGTTCCATCGTTATTTTTTGGTCTACTAACGATTTAACGCCGGTGTATACGCTTGGTAGTGCTTGCATATCCAATATCACCAATGGGTTGATGTAAATTTTCTTCAGGCCGTCTTCACCTTTTTCCGTATCGGAGTTGCCGCTTCCAGTGCTTGCAGAACAACCCATACTTGAGTTACTATAATGCAATTTCTCCCCTAGGGCATGTGCTGCCTATTTTCAAATATTATCAGAGAGGGTCATTCGTTTTAATAAAATATGCAAACTAATCGTACAACCGTTGTACCAATGGCTATGAGAATACACACTGCACAGTTATTGTTCCGCCGATAAACAAAGCACCATAAACTCAATTTGAAATGATAAGTGTTGGTTAATAATATTCATACAGAAATTAGTAAATCTTGTTCACGCGAATAATTTAGGCTCAAAAAGTCTTTCCAAAAGGTTTACATAATCCGATTTCATAGCGCCATAATTGCACTTACATTGAAATAGTAAGTGAACATCCAACTAATGTCGTCTGAACGCATTTGGTCTCCGTTTTTAGCTGTCCAGTATGTGTGATAGTCATAGTTCATGTAACGTCCTTTGCTGAACAAATAGTCCATCGCGAGTCCAACCGAGAATGGTTCCTTCATCTTCTGCATTGGTGGCGAAATGCACATGGACAATCGAGTTGAATTAATACATTGATTACATTATAGCGTGCCTATTCATCAGCTGGCAATATTTTTTCATACGTGTATTAACTCACATGTGCATATGCTGAGTAGCGAACAAGGTGAATGTTCTTATCCCAGTCATTCGTCGCCACCCATAACGGGGTGTCTTCCCCCATTAAAAATGGCTTCAGTTCCGTTTCTTTTGTAATTTTATTTTCTAAAATAACACATTTAATGCAATGTTCTTGGATTTAATTAGCTATGAAACGACATATAGGACAAAGCCTCTAGTACTGTTAGACGGTATGAAAGAGCTATCATTTTGCCTGGAAATTCCTACCGATACATGCAAAAAAATGAACACTTCTCGATCACCAATCCTAATATACGAAGATTTTAAGAATTTTTAAAGATATTCTCAAACGGTGTTGGAATATTCTTCAACGTACACCAACATTTTGTTGAAAAAAAAAAACTAGAAGATGAAGAATGATGTACCTACGTCGCAAGAAAAATGTTGCGAGGCATCTTTTGAGATAAATAAGACGATTCTTAAAATCTTACGCATCGTACAAATATTTAAATAAGTAGGTAAGTAGTACAGTATAGAGGATAGTTTCGTCAATTACCCGAATCACTGGTCGCCCTTTTGAACCGTCTCCATTCGATCGTTTCATTTTGTGCCTGCGATTAAATTAACAACGTATTTATATCGTACGAAATTTGCGATTCTCACCGAAATATACACGAAGAGAATTTCTTATAGATTTGTTACGGTGAAATCTCGGTAAAAATTAGATTAAAAACTTGTACCCGGTGATAAATGTACAAACAGTTAAAAATTCACATCAGTTTCAAATATTTTACTTTCAGGCGTGTACAAATTTGAGCACGTGGCATAATTTTTAAGCGCGCTACACTCCTTTTACTGTGAAGAACGTGAAAATTCTGGTCATGGCAGGCAAAATTTCGGCTTCCTTTTTTCAATTTTCAAGACAAACGCGCAAAACGCGTGTGTAATTTCAGTAAAAATTGTTGAGAATATTTTAAATTTCTGTCACGCAACAGTCAATTTTTACTCATTTCTATTAAAATGTATAATTTGTTTTCCAAAAATCTCAAGAATTGGGCACATTTGTCACTCATTTGTCTCGTTACTGTGATTTCACAGTAGTAAAAATTATTCAATAGTTCTTTTTGTGTGTGTAATATTGTTGTATCTTACCAGAGATTGTTGAAACGCAACCGTTGCTATCACGAACAGGCAAATGAACATAGAATTTTTCAGCGTTGTCCCCATGATAAGATCTTGGATACCAGATGTAGGTAGCTACTGCCAATTGACAAAGTACTTTGCGTTGTAGTTTCAAATTTTCTGTCAAATTCGATATGTAAAGAATGGTCGTGGTGATGTGCTAAGCGTATTTGATGTTACGTGCAACTTGTGCCGATATTTATACTCGACGCAATACACGGAAGGAGGAAGGACTGATTTTTATCAGTGTCTCGCTTCATAAAACTGAAGCAGTTAATACGATAGCAATGTCGTTGAAGCTTCTGCGACCAATTTTTTCCTTCGATTTTAATATTAAAATAGAAGGAATCTCGGTATCGATGGATCCGGATTTAACAATAATGGGGCATCTTTTTATTATTATCAAGCATCGTCCGAGAAAAGGGACCTATGAGGCAAAATAGGAAATTTTCACTTTCAGGGCGAGCGATTAAAGAAATGAAGAGCAACGCTCGCGGTCGAGTGAAACAATTTTCAATAATTCATATCTCGTAAAATTATGTAAATAAACAAAATTCTCATTGCATCACATGGAAGATCAATTCAAAAACTTGTAGCACAACGTATAATCGAAAAAAGGTTTTTTTTGTTGTTGTTTTGTTTTTGCCTCGTAGGTAGCTTTTCTCGGATCGCGTCACATATACAGTTTTTAGCTCATAAAGCAGCTCATTCTACTCTTTTAATATTCTCTAAAAATGCTTAAATACAAACAAAAGTACAAACAATTTCTCTAGCGTGGCAGATTTTCGGCTTCTCTTTTTATTTTTATCAATATCAATCTTCTCATGAACCTTTCGGTGGCATTTTTTGTTTTCCTCAAAAAAATCTTGATCTTGAGATAACGATGATACTGCTGATGAGGACCCGACAGCGATTGAAAACTTAATATTAGTATTTTGTCATTTTTTTAATAAACAGTATTTTTTCAAACTTTATCCCAGTTTTATTTTGTTCGATTTATGAAAAAAGTCCTTCAACTTCTTTAGTTCTGGGTAAGTTTTGGGTAAGAAGCGCTTTATTGATTATTATCTAACATAAGAATTTAACGGTTGCAACGGTTTTTCGTTGGCTTAATAATAATGTGACTTATACGTCACAATGCGATTTTTAAATGGTATTTCTGGTTATCTAAATTTGTCCGATAGGCAAGATACACTACACTCAATTTGTCCAATATAAATTGTTCCTACGTCCGTAGAAGTTTTTTCATCGTGTCGAACAATTTCCAGACAGATTACTATGTGACCCATCGATAATATTTTGTTAACATTTTCAAAACAGTCTCAAAATATAAGGTGTGTACACATTTTCTTTTGAAAACCGATTCGTTCCCGTGCATCTTCTAATCCCCAAGTTAATTTATAAAAAAAGATTTTCAGACGAGTTGCTAAAATTTGCTTTTTTTGGGGTCATTTTTAATTTTTTCAAATTATCTCCTACCCAGGTAGGTGCTACGCTTGCTAATTTAGATCTATCATTCGACTATATTTCGAAAATCAGATGTATTGTGGTCTATGAGACAGGTCGGCAAAATTTTTCGACATTTTTGAAAATGCAGTCGGGTCAGACGCTACTGAGAAAATTTGGAAAAATATTTTTGTTTGGGTTCGAACTAATCGTAATTATCGACGGAAGTATACGATTTTGGCCGGTAAACGACGAGGTCAAAATTTTGCTCGTGGCCTCTCCCCTACTATACCTACCCCGGACTTTCCTAATTGCAAACACGTGCGACGGAAAAGTTTTTTATTTACACGATAACGGAAAGTCACCTTGGCCACATTCAGTCATTAAAATGACACAGCCATGGCGAGTAATAAAATAATATCTCACTTGTGCAAAACGGTTGGTGGAATGTTTGCCATATATTCCAACATTTTTGTCTTATAAGGGAATAACGGAATAATTATATCGCCAAAATGCTCGATTCGTCCTATCCTCGATTATTCCTTACCACTCACATCGGAGAAAGTCATCGGGTCAGTTACGAGGGGTGGTTAGCGAAGTAGTCAGCGAAGCAGATTGCCACCTTGGTCTTGGCTTTGGTCCCATTTACCGGATGTAAATGCAATCTCGACGCAGTGCCTCCACCATTTACCACATCCGGTAAATGGGGCTCACTGGCCGGCCTCTCCACACAAACACTCGTTTCAATATGTGTAAGAGTTTATAAGATAGAAATATTAACACTAGCAAGTACCTACCAACTAAGTTTTGGGTAAGGCTGAGAAAAATGAAATCATTACATTCTCTTTACGAACACTATTATTATTCGGAAAGAGAAAATTTACTGTTAATTTCAGTAAAAAATTCTTGAAGATAGATTTAGATTTTCAGACGAGTTGTTTGAACTTTTTTTTTGGGGTAATTTTTAATTTGTTCAAATTGTCTCCTGCCCAGGTAGATGCTGCACTTACTAATTCAGATCTATTATTCGAGACTATATTTCGAAAATCAGACGTATTTCTGGTCTATGAGAGAGGCCGGCAAAATTTTTCGACATTTTTGAAAATGCAGTCGGGTCAGACGCTACTGAGAAAATTTGGAAAAATATTTTTCTTTGGGTTCGAACTAATCGTAATTATCGACGGAAGTATACGATTTTGGCCGGTAAAATGCCGATGAGGTCAAAATTTTGCTCGTGGCCTCTCGCCTACTATACCTATCCCGGACTTTCCTAATTGCAAACACGTGCGACGGAAAAGTTTTTTATTTACACGATAACGGAAAGTCACCTTGGCCACATTCAGCCATTAAAATGACACAGCCATCGCGAGTAATAAAATAATATCTCACTTGCGCAAAACAGTTGCTTCAAGCTTTGCCAGGAATATGTTATACCAGCGAATCACGGGGGATGTACGTACAAATAATTGCAAACACGTGCGACGGAAAAGATTTTTATTTACACGATAACGGAAAGTCACCTTGGCCACATTCAGCCATTAAAATGACACAGCCATCGCGAGTAATAAAATAATATCTCACTCGTGCAAAACAGTTGCTGGAATCTTTGCCATATATTCCAACATTTCTGTCTTATAAGGGAATAACGGAATAATTATATCGCCAAAATGCTCGATTCGTCCTATCCTCGATTATTCCTTACCACTCACATTGGAGAAAGTCATGGGGTCAGTTACGAGGGGTGGTTAGCGAAGTAGTCAGCGAAGCAGATTGCCACCTTGGTCTTGGCTTTGGTCCCATTTACCGGATGTAAATGCAATCTCGACGCAGTGCCTCCACCATTTACCACATCCGGTAAATGGGAATATGTATAAGAATTTCGGATAGAAATGATAACCCTTAGAGGCCTGAATACTTTCAAGCTTATGTGGTCCGCAGACGCATAGGCTGACGTACATATATATGAGGCATTTCGCATCAAGTCATCCAGCCTAAACATGAAAGTCTGAAATACTGAAGCCTCAGTAAAAATTTCAAAACTCTAGCTTAAGGGGTTGCCTAGCAATAGGGGTTCAAATTTCTACCATGCTGGTCGTCGTGACTACATTCCGAAGTATTTATCTTCCCGATAAATACCTACACCGATTTTAAAAAGTTAGGAATGATTTTAAAAGCATTTTTTGCGTACTTTAAGAATATGTTATTTATATTTAATGAAATTAATAAGTTCATAAAAAATTCTTAAGGTTTATGTTAAAAACGACATTTTCTCAAAGATCGACCCCTTCGATTTTTATTAAAAGAATTTATAAAATAGTACGACCCATCTTGGTTGTTCTATACTTTTTTGTTCAGAAAGAACCCTACTATTTTTAATATTTTTTGAACGCGGTGATAAATGTGCATACAGTTAGAAATTAAGAAACTAGTTTCAAATATTTTACTTTCATGCATGTACAAATTTTAGCACGTAAGTAGCATAATTTGTACACGCGCTACACAGAGCTCACGGATTACGGGTAGGCGACCTGGTCCTAACTTCATTTTACTGTGAAGAACGTCAAAATTCTGGTCTACGCACATAAAATTACAACTTCCTTTTTTAAATTTCCAAGACAAACACGCAAATTTCTCAATGTCCACCGTACACTTTCATTTGGCTCATCAGCCCCTTTTTCCAACTTATTGTAGTAATCTTTACGTTTCACGAAAATTTACTGTTAATTTCAGTAAAAATTCTTGAAAATATTTTAATTCCATTAAAATCTATAATACAGGGTGTCCCATTTTAATCTTACACCTGATTTTTCTCGGAAAATACTGCTCCGATCAAAAATTGTGTATAATGAAACTTTTAGGGTTCGAAGGGGGAAGTTCAAAAAAAATTTTTTTTTTGTATCATAATTCAAAATGGCGGCTGTAAGATGGCCGACATGTTTTTTTTAAATAGAAACAGGCCATTTCTTTGTTACTAAAAAATTTGTCGGATCAAAACTAACAACTTTTATAGGAACATTTTTTTGATAAAGTCCATAATTTTTGGAGTAGAACACCATTTTTGACTATTTTAGCGTTATCCAGGATGTACCACGAGGAGGTAAAGTCTTTAACATCCCAAGTGTAAGTGTGTGTGTGTGTGTGTGTATGTGTGTGTTTGCGCGCGTGTGAGTGTGAGTGTGAGTGTGAGTGTGTGAAACACTCACAAGGATTAGGTATCTGCGGCTCGTCACTTCCGCAGTATTTACCGACTCCAAAACCACCTCCTTATGAGTGTTCTCTGAACTCTTAAAGGTGTTCGAAGATTCCCCCATTCATGTTTAAGCATGCCCGAACTCTCCTCTCAAAACCATCGACTGTTCGCAAGAGAACAACTCTCGGGATTGCATGGCAGGCAGCTCAAATGATATGGGGTACCGTGAAAATTTTCTCTGGAATGTGTCGCTGTTGAAATTTTTCTGTTAACTGGATACGGCAGGACAATACGAATTTTCATGGTACCCCATATCATTTGAGCGTTTTAAGTTCGCTTCGCTTCTGATCGAAATAAGAAAACGAAATCTCACGTTGAACGCCTACAATAGACGCGGATTTGTTAACCGTTTACTGACGGTAATTCAACAATGACTGATTTCAGTCCCAACGAAATCGTTGATATGCTCCTTATTTTAGGGAGATGCCGGGGCAGTTATTTACGAGCAGAAAATTTGTATCGACGCGAATATCCTGATCGTCGTCATCCATCGCGGCAGACAATCCGAACCCTCGAGAGGAGAGCGAGGGTAGGCCGAATAACCCGCCACCGCCAACGTCGCCAAAACGTGAACAATGATTTTGGTGGCCCGCATGAGGCTCGAAACATGGCTATTTTAGCGATGATAGCAATCGATCCTCATTTGAGTGTTCGAGTGATCTCGGAGCGACTGGGGTTTCCCGGATCCACAGTGCACCGAGTATTGAGAGGTGCAAGGCTCCACCCGTACAGGATACAATTCCACCAAGATACGCCTAATCCTGATCCGTTGCGAAGGATGGAGTTTTGTCGGTGGGCATTGAGACGAATCGAGCAATTCCCAGATTTTTTTAGGTTTGTTATGTTCAGTGATGAATCCACATTCAACAACCGAGGTCAGGTAAATCGATGGAACTTTCGGTATTGGACTGATCAGAATCCACGATGGGTGCGACAGATCGATCACCAGCATCGGTGGAGTTTGAATGTTTGGTGTGGAATCATTAACGGGCAATTAATAGGTCCTCACTTCTTCGAGGGAACTGTGACGGGAGCCCGTTATTTTGACTTTCTGCAAAATGAATTGCCGCTTTTGATGGAAGACATTGATTTGGTTACACGTCAACAGATGTGGTTTCAGCAAGACGGTGCACCCGCTCACTGGGCTCGTGTTGTTCGAAATCACCTGGACGCAACATTCGGTCAAAGGTGGATCGGACGAGATGGACCTGTCCATTGGCCTCCAAGATCACCTGATCTTACCTCTCCCGACTTTTTCTTGTGGGGTTATCTTAAAGACGCTGTCTACCGTCAAGCTCCAACCACACAAGAGGATATGAGGGTGCGGATAAGAGCTGCCTGCCGTGCAATCCCGAGAGTTGTTCTCTTGCGAACAGTCGATGGTTTTGAGAGGAGAGTTCGGGCATGCTTAAACATGAATGGGGGAATCTTCGAACACCTTTAAGAGTTCAGAGGTGGTTTTGAAGTCGAAAAATACTGCGGATGTGACGAGCCGCAGAGACCTAATCCTTGTGAGTGTTTCTCACACTCACACTCACACTCACACTTACACTCACACTCACACTCACAAGGAGGGTTTGGAGTCGGTAAATACTGCGGAAGTGACGAGTCGCAGAGACCTAATCCTTGTGAGTGTTTCACACACTCACACTCACACTCACACGCGCGCAAACACACACATACACACACACACATACACACACTTACACTTGGGATGTTAAAGACTTTACCTCCTCGTGGTACATCCTGGATAACGCTAAAATAGTCAAAAATGGTGTTCTACTCCAAAAATTATGGACTTTATCAAAAAAATGTTCCTATAAAAGTTGTTAGTTTTGATCCGACAAATTTTTTAGTAACAAAGAAATGGCCTGTTTCTATTTAAAAAAAACATGTCGGCCATCTTACAGCCGCCATTTTGAATTATGATACAAAAAAAAAATTTTTTTTGAACGTCCCCCTTCGAACCCTAAAAGTTTCATTATACACAATTTTTGATCGGAGCAGTATTTTCCGAGAAAAATCAGGTGTAAGATTAAAATGGGACACCCTGTATATTTCCTAAAAACCTGAAGAATTGAACATTTATCACTGTGAGTTACTGTGATTTCTGTGAATAAAAATTACTTAAAAATTCTTTCACTGCAGTGCGACCGGCCAGGTTTTTATGGCTCCACCACGTTCGGCCGACTATTGTAGCAGTCAATTTTATTTATTATATCATTACGCAGTAATTTTTATTTCTCGGGCACTGCCTGCTCTGAACTTTACAATCCCAAATGTTATGGTTGACATTATGTCAACGGTTATGGTGACCGGCTTAAAAAATTTGTATCTCCTAAACTATTAAAAATAATTTTAATGTATATTCGCAACTTTTGTTTGTAATAATCGCATCTACCTTAGAATAACGCCAGTTACACCTTATGAAATTCACCCTGTGTATACATGTACGCGTAC
The DNA here is from genome assembly GCA_946811545.1 of Netelia fuscicornis. NCBI lineage: Eukaryota > Metazoa > Arthropoda > Insecta > Hymenoptera > Ichneumonidae > Netelia > Netelia fuscicornis. Next base: position 13,102,743 of record OX328014.1, on the reverse strand, counting down.
AGGGCGAATTTCGTAAGGGGAAACGGGCTTTATTCCAGCCGCTAGACAACGACAAAGATCGAAATATTCCGAAATCATCTTATTATATAGATCAAAAGTTTAATCGATGTTTCTCTTTTACAATAGACCGTCATTATTATATATATATATACATTACCAGACAAAAGTTTTGAGCCGAACAGCCTGCCAGACAACAGCAAATAGTTCACGATCTGTGCGAATTTTTTTTTATCTTTTCTTGTTGCCTGATAGGCTGTTCGGTTCAAAAGTTAGCATTGAATTTTCTTTTGTCTTGACATAATGGATTCGAACAAGATGGGATTATTATGTTTCGTTGAATGTAATGGGTTAGTCGGCCGGCCACTAGAAAATTAATGTCGTAGGCATACGACTGTTATCACAGTCGATTGTAGGCATTACATAAGCAGGTATGTCGATTTGGATCTTTGTCAACTTATCTTATCCCTTGTAGCAACGTTTGGCCATTATTGTAAAATCGAACGTGATATATAGAAAGTATATACTTCAGATACTCGAGAGAGGCAGTGGCACAGGGGTTAGCGTTCTCGGCTCTCAACTCGAGGGTCTCGGGTTCGATTCCCCGCCGGCACCAATAGAATTTTTCTATGTGTTTATTCTGTGCTCTCGGTGGTTCGGAACCCACCTAACCCAAAACTTGTAGGTCCAACGAAGTGGTTGATGGTGGAAATGAGGATCGCGGTGATTGTAAGAGAGGAGGAATGTAAAAACCCGCAAGGGTATATATTGGAAAAAGAAAGACAACTACTACTAGTACGTGGGATACTCATTCGTACATTTATTTTTATTTCAAAATTTATTCTTACTTTTAGAAAGTACAATTCACTTAAATAATACGCTCTTTATGTTTATTATATTGTTGATTCAGTAGACTGGCAATTGCACGAAGAATTCGATCCTAATGTCCGTCTGATCAGTCATGTATTTTATTTGATCGCGCGTACAAAATGTAACCCTCCAACATTTAAGCCGAGCTATGCGCACATATTTGACGATTGATCCATGCTACTGTGTCATTTATTCCATAAGCTTATGATAGATAAAAATTTCAAGTGAGGTCCTAGAGCTTTACAAGTGCTTGGAAGAAAAATTCTCGAAACACAATGTTGATTCACGAAAAATGCGGCCGCCGTTTAAAAACTATTATACCGAATGCCAGATTATACTTGTCTGTTATTCTTTTTAATCTTGGCACTAGTATTAGTTTGTTGTGTCTCTGTACGATGCAGCTTCATGTCCCATGAACCACAAGTATGGTATGGCAGCATATGTCTTTCTGGTATAATGGGGGCAAATCCTGCAGGATCTTAATTATAAGAATTAAAAAGAATCCTAATTACATATTATATTTTGATTAACTATAGAGTCGAGTTGAATACTTACCTCGAAGTGATGTAGATATTGGAGATAATGCAAAACGATTGACCAACTCATAAACGACTTCTCGTGATAAACGAAAGTGCATGACGAAATGTATTTCGATATAGTTTATTACCTGGTTCTCTATATAATTGACAACTTTTATGTGTTCTACTCTCTGGATTTGTTGTGCAACAGGTTGTAGAGTATCCACGAAAATCGAGATCTGTCAATTTAAGTTCAGAATTCCATTCAATTCCTTGGTGTATGTTACATTGGTCAAGAACAAAATACACTTTATTCGGTGTATAGTATAACACTCCCGGGTTTCCTGCCCCTCGTAAAGAGGTGCGGGGAGCGAGGGTGCGACCAACCGGGCGCGTCCTCGGGTGGCGGATAGAGAGACGTCCAGAGTGAGTAGCGACCCTCAAACGGACAGGGAAACGGGGCGGCATGGCAACCGCAACCTTGAACGGGGAGGGGGGGGGGGGGGGGGTGGAAGTCTCTGGACAACGGGTGCAATAAGGAAACCGTCCGGCGTAAAACCTGGATAAGGCGACCGAAGGCCCCGTCGCGGACCACTCCCCAAGCCAAGATGGAAGCTATCGTGCCGAGGAGTGCTGGATGGCACTTGGGTTAAAGTGTCTTGTACGATGTCCTTGGGGTACCAGGCGCCCCCCCCCCCCCATTGTAATTAGCCTTATCACCGCAACAGGCTCTGCGGTGATGGACCTATAGTTCCTGTCTACTCGTGGGAATCTTATGGAAAATACACCACTAAAAACAACAAACTGCGCAGTTGCCGGGAACCCGAAAGGGGCACCGGCCACTGCTCTAACGGCCGAGGGCGAAGACAGCTCGGATCCCGTTGCTTTCATTACGGTGGGAGCGCGGGAGCTGACTGTTGAAGCCCCAGTCAAACGCGTTGGGGGGAGGTATCAGCGAACGCCGGGACCACTGACCCATCGCAAGCGGATCACCGCAAAACTTGCCGCAGTGGAGCGGCAAAGAGGAAGGCCCGCAAGGCTAGGTTAGCTGCGATGGGACCGTCCTCCTTGCCTGCAACTACGGTCAATGCAAAGGAGGCACCCGAGGGGCAGGGCTCTAGCAAGAGGCCCAGACCCTCGGATAGCACGCCTCCCGAAAATTACACGGCTCCCAAAAGGAGCAAACTGTTCCCCAAACCCACTGGCTACGGAGACGCGGTCGCCGGGGATAAAAGGCTGGCCATCGCACCGGCTGATTACCCCGGCACCACCCTCGGCAGGGGCAGGACCAACTGGTGGCGCGGGCGATCCTCGGGGCGCTGGACTCCATTCCTTTGGAACAGGAGTCCCCGTGCTTTGAGGGTACCCGCAGCGACCAGGGCGTCCTCTGGGTGACATGCACGGACGACCGGGCAAAGGCCTGGTTGCGGTCCACCATACCGAACCTGGCATCCTGGGAGGGCGCCAAACTCCAAGTACTGGAGAAAGAGTGCATTCCCAGGTTGATCAGAATGACCGCGGTGTTCCCTGAAGCTGACGAGGACTTGCACATCCTCCTCGACAGAATGCAGCGGCAAAACCCGGGACTGCGGAGTGCGGCGGGAGTGCGCCCCCGAAGCCGCTCGAGAGGAGGCAAAAAGACCGCAGGAGGGATCGATCGACCCTGCGGTAGAGTTGGAGAGAGACCCCGCCGCAGATGCCACCTCCCAACCGGAGAGGATGGAGCAGGGGCCCGCTCATGCGGCGCCGGCGGCTAACACCGCGGTGTCCGCGGAGGCAAGGGACCGCCCGGGCGTCTGAGAAAGCGGGGGAGAAAGGCCAGAGGAAGGCCATCAAGGGCACAAGGCCTTGCTAGGATGGGCCAGCTGGAGATGCAGAGAGGAGTCCAAAGGACACTTGAAGGGTCTCTGGCAGGCCCACCCAAATTAGCCCAGGGGACCGCTGAGAAGTTGGCGGACCCTGAGACGCAAATAGGCGAGGGAAATGGCCCGCATTAATGCGCTTGGCCACTCACCACCCCACCAGTCCCACTCCTCAGTCCTTACCCCACCCCACAAACCACCCCACCATCACGCCTCCCAAATCCCACTCCTTCTTCCCCCTCCCTACACAGAAAGGAGAAGGCCCAACGTTGCGGACGCAATGGCCGTAACGGGCACCACAATCTCCCAAATAAATTTGCAACACTGCATTGTGGCCTCAGCTATGCACAGCCGGGACCTTGCAGTGGGGCAGACAGACATATCCCTAATTCAAGAACCCTGGATCAACCGGGGGCTGGTGAAGGGGATAGATCAAAGGAACGGGACCCTGATATACGATCCCACGGAACACGGCCCAAGGGCCTGTGTCTTTGTAGCTAAGAGACACAGTGCCCTGAAGCTGAGCAGATTTTGCAGCAGGGACGTGGCGGTGGCATCGGTCGGGCTGAGGTTGGGCGGGAGGCGGACGGATCTAGTAATCTGTTCGGCGTACCTGCCCCACGGCCCGACCGAGCACCCACCCCCCGAACTAAAGGCGGTAGTGGAGCACTGCCGCAAGGAAGGGTTAGACCTGGTAGTCGGGTGCGACGCGAATTCGCACCATCTCATCTGGGGAAGCTCGGACACAAACGAGAGAGGCTCAGCCATGCTGGAATACCTCTCGACAACGAATCTGGAGATCATGAACAGGGGATCGAAACCCACCTTTGTCACCGCAAGGAGGGAGGAGGTCATCGATCTCACGTTGGGGTCCCCAAAAGTGGTGCAGGGTCTGAGGGAATGGAGAGTAGAGGATGAGGACACTTTCTCGGACCACCGCCGAATAACATTCAGCCTAGCAGCCGAAGGGGCCCACTACGATGGGGCCACCTATCGCAACCCAAGGGCCACCGACTGGGACCTATATAAAAAGGAACTAGAGGACAGGCTAGGGGAGGCTGAAGGATGGCTGAGGACTGAAGGCAGAATCGAGGGGGGCGTGAGCTCGCTCACCTCCTCCATCATCCAAGCCTATGAAGCAGCGTGCCCTCTCAGGACACGTAGACAAGGAAAGAAGGTGGCATGGTAGAGCAAAGAGCTTAGCCGACTACGCTCCAGCTCCCGCCGCCTACTCAACAGAGCTTTGAAAACCAAGGCTGCAACGGACTGGGCTGCGTACAATGAGGAACAGCGAACCTATAAAAAGTCCATAAAGAAATCGAAATTGGAGGCCTGGGGAAAATTCTGCAAGGAAGTCGAGGCTCTGCCAACAGTGGCCAGACTTCGCAGAGTCTTCGCTGATGGTCCGCAGTACAGGCTTGGTGGACTCACTCTTCCCAACGGGGAAGTGGCTGAGAAACACGAAGACATAATGGAACACCTGCTGGAGGTGCACTTCCCAGGCTCAAGACTGGCGGAGCGAGACCCACAAAACGGGGAATCGCTCGCCGGCACCAGACCGGGCGACTGGGGCACCGCCGCGAGGGTGGTCACTCACGACAGGATCCGATGGGCATTGAACTCCTTCCACAAGTTCCAGAGCCCAGGGGCCGACGGGATCTTTCCGGCCCTCCTTCAGGAGGGAGGGAGGGGGGGGCCTGATCGGGCACCTACACTACATCTTCAGATCCTGTCTTGCACTAAGATATATGCCAAAAGCTTGGAGAGAGGTCATCATTGTGTTTATCCCGAAACCGGGAAAGACCAGATACGACCTGGCCAAGGCATTTAGACCTATCAGCTTGGCGTCGTTCCAGCTTAAGACCATGGAGAGACTCGTTGACAGATTCATAAGGGACGGGGCGCTGGTGAGAGAGCCAGTGCACCTGTCCCAACACGCGTACCAGGCGGGCAGGTCCGTAGAGACGGCACTCCATGGCCTAATCCGGGAGATTGAAGGCGCGCTTAGCAAAAAGGAGGCTACTCTATGCGTCTTCCTGGACGTCGAAGGGGCATTCGACAATACATCTTTCGACCCGATCTGTGAAGCAGCGAGGGACTTCCGAGTTGAGGACACGGTCATCAAATGGATGGACTTCATGCTTCGATCGCGAATAGTAACGGCCAGTCTCGGCGGGACGAGTGTCAGGGCGCACGTCGGCAGAGGGTGCCCACAGGGAGGAGTAACCTCACCCCTGATGTGGCTCATGGTGGTCGACGGGCTCCTGAAAAGGCTCGCGGGACGAAAGGTCAAAGTAGTGGGCTTCGCCGATGATGTTTGCATCGCAATCAGCGGCAATCATCCGGGAGCAATGGCAAGCGAGATGCAGAAGGCACTCGACATTGTGGAGGATTGGTGCACATCAAAGTCTTTGAGGGTAAATCCCAACAAGACTGAGATGGTACTATTCACTAGGAAGAGGCGCTTCAAAATGAGGCCCCCTTCGATCTTCGGGGCTGGGCTGGCGTTCTCTCCAAAGGTCCGATACCTGGGAGTGACGCTGGACCACAAGCTCAGTTGGAAGAGCCACATCTGCGAACAGGCTCGGAGAGGGATGGCGACCCTCTGGGCCTGCAGGAGAATGTTTGGGCAAACGTGGGGGTTGAAACCCAGGATGGTCAAGTGGATTTACTCGGCCATCCTGGTCCCGCAACTAACGTACGCCTCCCTAGTATGGTAGCCCGCGCTTGAGCGGGAACAAAACAGGAGAGCGCTGGACAGAGCTTACAGGCTGATAGGATTGGGGATGACAGACGCAATGCGCACTACCCCTACCCTGGCTATAGGAGCTCTGCTGAACATCCCGCCGACGCACATTACGGCAGAGGCGGGAGCAAGAAACGCAGCCAGCCGGCTGCTTATCTGCGGACAGTGGAAGGGCGCAGCTGTTGGGCACGCAGCGATCTTCTCGAGAGCGGGGGACCTGGAACAGGTAACCCGACTCGGTGGCGACTGGTGCCCACGGGAACACCACTTCCAACACAACTATACAGTCCTCTATCCCGACAAACAGACGTGGGTCGAGGATCAGAAGAGAATACTGTCACCTGAGGGACTAGTCTGGTACACGGACGGGGCCAAATCAGGTGCAGGAGCGGGGGCAGGCGTATGGTGTGAGGGGCCACGGACGGAGGAGTCCTACGCCCTGACGAGCACCGCGACTGTCCTACAAACGGAATTATTCGCCATCAAGGCCTGTGCCCAAATTATCAGGGACAAAGGCTACACTCACAAGCATATCTACATGTGCAGCGACAGTCGCACCGCGCTCGGACTTCTACACAGTGAAGTGGTAAGGTCCGGGCTGATGAGAGACTGCATAAACCTGTTGACACTAGTAGGAAGTGCCAACAGAGTCAAGGTAGTCTGGGTGCCGGGTCACAGCGGCATCCGGGGCAACAACAGGGCGCATGAGCTCGCCAGGATCGGTGCTTCGCGGCCCGACATGGCGGGCCTATGCTCCATAGGTATCACCCAGGAGTTCGTACGACGGGCGACCTCAAAGTGGGTCGCGGAACGTTTTGCGGACCTCTGGCGGCGGAGTCCAGGGTTGGGGCACACTAAGGCCTTGTTCTCTGGCCCCACGGAAAAGCTAGGCACCGAACTGTCATGCCTCGACCGGGCTCAACTGAGACTGGTTGTGGGGGTGATCACGGGACACTGGCATACGGAAAAGCACCGAACGCGTCTGGGGCTCTCGGAGGACCCGGAATGCAAGAGGCGCTATGACGGGATGAATACACCTTTACATCTCATAGCGAGCTGCGCCGGGCTCGAGGTAGTCAGAAATGACATCCTTGGGACCAGTGTAGCAGATGGTTTCGACCTGGCGGTCGCGGGGGCGGCAGTACTCCTGGGCTTTGCGCGGGAGGCCGGATTGCCCTTGGGGCCGACACGGTAACGGTTTGCCCTTAAGGGGCTCGGGCACAATGGTCCTAAGGACTGAGTGCTCGGTTAACACAAAAAAAAAATAGTATAACACTCTAGAAGAGTATTGCTCATTAGGAATGTTGTTGATTATGCACTTGGAAAAAACCTTTGACCATCTTCCCTATAGAATAAATAACATGCATTGATTCAGTACATTTGACTTTATCTTGGAACTCTCGTATAATCATTATGTCCTTATTTATTACCATCAAAGTAGACTGTTCTCAATTGTCAGCCATGTTACGTACTGGCCGACATTAAAGGCCCAGTCAATTTTCAAAACTCAATAATGACCGAACGTCGGTGGCATATGTTCTCTAGTCGGTAAAAGGGCGCTCTGCGTAGTTACCCCTCATTTCGACATAGCTGGTAGTTCCGTCTAGTGAGTAAGGTGAGTAAATAGTACGACTTATCTTAGTACGAAGAGATGGTAGGCAAAATCCCAGCCTATCACAAGAACTTCCTGACCCTCTCCTAAGGGAAATCAAAACTCCACCCTAAACAAAATCCCTTCCACCCAAAATTAGAGCACCTTAAAAAGGACGCTCTGACCAAAAAACGGCCTCGCATAATTATTACACGACTCGAGTTCTCTCATTTTTACGTCATTCGTTACTCTCTGTAAAACGTCTCGTTCGACGTTCAGTTCAGTCAAACCAACAGAAACTAAGTGTTATTCACTACCATTTATTCAGTGCGAATAAACTCAATCATTAACTGTTATATTGTGTTGGCTCTCTGTTCGAGAGAAAAAATACAGTTACACTTGGTTTATGTTAACACTAACCAATAACATAAACTTACGAGTTATGCCCGATTTCTTCATACTTGCCAACAGTTATCTTCCGGATAAATAAGTTATCCGTCAGATAATCAAAATTTCGTTTTCTTCACCACACTCGTAATTCATGTATTATTGTATTGAATGTATTATTTTCCGACGTTGTTTTAAAAAATTTTAACCTCTCAACTGACTGTCACAGGCTTCGCATCACCACTTATGAAACAATTTTCTGATTGGTGGCGCCCAAAAACATGGCGGATGGATGCGCAGAACGGATCGACGCGAACCTCGAAAATGCTCGGAGTGCCCATACTAGTTATACTATGATATAACCTACAAACCATAGTATAACTAGTATGGGCACTCCGAGCATTTTCAAGGTTCGCGTCGATCCGTTCTGCGCATCCATCCGCCATGTTTTTGGGCGCCACCAATCAGAAAATTGTTTCATAAGTGGTGATGCGAAGCCTGTGATAGTCAGTTGAGAGGTTAAAATTTTTTAAAACAACGTCGGAAAATAATACATTATATTTAAAAAAATGCATAAAATCAAAGGGTACAAAAAGTGCAGCGTTAAAAATTGCAGAAATACGATTACAAATTCAGAGTGTTCTTTTTTTCGCTTTCCTAAAGATAATGAAAGGTAGACTGAGAGGAAGAATTTTTTCGATGAATGTTATACTAAAAAATAATTTGTAATAATTTTAGGGCAAGGAAGTGGATAATATTTTACAATCGCCCCGATTTAATGTTGAAAACAGCAGAAAATTTATACGCAACCAACAGAGTTTGCAGTCATCATTTTGAAGATCGAATATATGCAATTGGAATAATTGGCTGTATATTTCTATGATATGTATGGCTTTATTCACTAATTGTATAATTAATGTAATTTTGTAATAGATGTTTGTATGTCATTATGTAATTAATAAATGATTGATGTAATCATATATTTTTACCTTATGATTGCCGAACTCCTATATTTATGTAATGATTTATAATAATAATGATAGACATAAATAACAATTAGTTTTCAAATAATAAAATATGCAAACCATTTCACTTTTTTATTTTCTTATTTATGTATACAATCGGTTCTAATCTGTATAAATTAGTTTATATATATTTTCATATTTTTATCAATTTTATCTAATATATTTTATCTCTGATAAATCTATCTCTAATAATTTTAATTTATTGACAAAAAACAGCTTTTATTTGTTTTGTTTTTTAGATAATTTTTAAATTAAAAAATTTCTTTTTTCAATTTATAAAATTTATATACGTCCCTGGTGAGATAGTAATATACCGCGGGTTCCTAGAACAAATGATCCGTCACTGGAGGTTAGACCAAAAACATGGCGGAAAATTGACGACAAAAAGATCAAAGTGCCGACAAAGAGTGCCCATACTAGTTATACTATGGTTATATCAACGAATTCGGGTTATATCGAGCCAAACCACTGAGCTTGGATAGGAACCACTGAACTATATATATTATTATGGTTCACTGCTTGGAGCACTGAGATTTTTGTTTCTGAAAACTCCACAGATGGCTCCAAAATCGATATCTGCCAGATATCTGCAGCCTCGGTGGCGGATAACTTTATCCGGCGGATACAAAATATTCAAATGTGGGAGATATCTTTCAGATAAAGTTATCCACAACATATCCAGAGGTGAAGAAACCAGGCATTAGAGAGTTAGGATTTAGATGTTGACTGGATGAGAGCGAAGTACGTTGTGCGCAAAATTTTACAACTAAAGACGGTTGCTTTTGATTAATCGGATTTTACATGAGCCTTTGTTTTTTCTCTGGCGGGGGTTCCCTCGAAGACTCCGGGATGACGTGAGATCGTCGCTTTCTGAACGACGCTGGTGAGAAACGAAGTGGCGGAGTTTCAAATTATAATACGTAGAATGATTACAGAGTTTTGTTTATAATTGAGTTTGCGAGCGGTGATATCGTACGAGGCGTTCGTTGAAACGTAACTTGAATAAGAGGAGCAACGAAAAGTTTATCGCATCGAATACTTATGAATTGGTATGTGGTTCGCTTTTAAGGCTAAGAGTAAATAGTATTGTCATTAACAAGGTTTTCGAGCGACCAAGTCGCGCAAGAGGTTCGTGGAAAAGGAATAAAAAGGGATGTTTGCCGGAGAGGATGTTTATAAGTGGATGGGGTGCTTAAATCTGACAATAAGAGCCTGGTGCTCTGGTAATCTTACAATTAGTTGGCATCTTTCACTTAATCTTATTTAGTTTCTACGTATAAATGGTATAGTAGGTTGACTTTGCGATCGACGAGTGATGGTGAGTGGTGTGTGGTAATCGTGTTGGTAAGTTACCGATTGTCGAGAATTTGTGTCGTCGACTGAAATTCTTGTCGACTTCTGTATTACCGAACCACATAAATCTCGGACGCGCCGATTAATACAGACTCACACTCATCATCCTGGTACAACAAGTTCGGATTAAAAACTTGTTCGTTTTCGACATCATCGTCGGAAGAATCGACGAGAAAGTTAATAATTTGAATAACAGCGTCAATTGTAATTAGTTTACGAAATCAACAAACAAACTTGAGGTTAGGCGGGATATCTCTTTAACGGTTAGATGAGACTCCATAATCGGATGTGGTGTTTGAGGTTAAGGGGTGGTCCACTACGCCGCCGCCATGTTTCCTGTACACAATAGCGTTTGCGCTAGAGTCGCTTACCCGCGAGGAAATAAACTGCACTCCCTAGACAATGCCCTAGTTCCTTTTACACTGCCGACTGCCGAGTATAGAACCCCCGTGAAGTTGGCCGGCCTACTTGCACTTTATTAATTGACTTTTTTTATATCGTTAGGTGGTCGTTAGGTAGCGTTGTGTAGTCTAATTAAAACGTTAGGTAGTCAATAGTTTTTTCAAAAAAAAAAATAATTAAATATGTATGTGAAGTTGGCCGAAATATTTTTTTTCCTTTATTTATCTTTTCAAGATGCTCAAATGATGCGTAATCGTTAGGTGGTCATGAATATACTAATTAAAACTTTAGGTAGTTAACCATATCCTTGCAAATCCAATAAAACAATTTGGCGAATTATGTATGCGCAACGGCTAATGCGCACCCGTGTGAACTTAGCCAGTCGACTGACAATTGCGATCTTTGGCACACATTCATACACACGGATCAAGAGTCATCAGTGTGATCACTGTTATCAGTCGTCCAGAGAGAAACAATGATTGTACATACGATGCAGGATTAAAAATATATGAAACAATAATTTATACACAATGTCAAACCGTTTAATTTATCGTTCAGTGTAGTAGCGCCAAATAACCTAAGACGCTGAAAGATACATTGAGGTTGTCGTTGAACGATGTTGAAGTCTGCATGGTTGAAATGCAACGAAAATATATCTTTTTAAATAATTATTTTGGGTTAGAATAAGCTTGCGAAGAAAAAATAGTCGTAAAACGTTTTTTGAGTCCTCCAGTTAGAGTCTGGCCCGAAAATATTGAAAAAAGTATGAGTAAAACTATAAATAAAAGAACAAAAGTATTATTTCCGTTGCGTGCCAACGATGCAAACTTCAGCATCGTGTCGTTGAAGTGTCTACCGGAAATGGAATACTCGACTTGATTCAAAGTGTTGTGCAGGGGCCCAGTGACGGCTTGTTTCTGACTGCTCAACGAAGTAAGTTATTCCTAAACCCCAGCTTGACTTGAAACTTTTTCCCATTCGTATTCCATAATCAGCGATGCATCAAAACTTGATCTCGCTGCATATCAATTCCTTCAGAGGTGTAACATCACCTCAAATTTTCAACACTATGATAGGTGCAGAACTGACGGAGGACAGTTTTACCACTTTTGCGAATTTTCTGACGCAACGTTTACATCTAAGAATGTCTGCAGCGATTTAAGTTCTTACGCGATAAACTTAAGAAGTCTTAATGTAACATAACCTCAAAGTTTTTTTGACAGATTTTTCTCGAAGAAGGCTTTATGGAATAAAAAAATAACCGCGAGGCCGCCTGCGCAATTAATGTGTACATGTGGCCCCGCTATTCTTTTTTATTCCATTAAGTCGTATTCGGGAAATATCTGTGAAGAGTTGTATCCCACTTAATGTCACAAACATTTACAATACAACGGAAAGTTGGTTTATAATTGACTGTGTATGAGAATGCGGGAGCCATCTTGATTCTTGTTTGCACCTGACAAGTCGGGCATCAAGCGTTTACGCATGCGTCGCGCATGCATAATTCACAAAATGGTTTTTTGGATTTGCACGTATATGATTGACTACATAACGTTTTAATTAGTATATTCATGACCACCTAACGATTACGCATCATTTGAGCATCTTGAAAAGATAAATAAAGGAAAAAAAAATTTTCGACCAACTTCACATACATTTTTAATTATTTTTTTTTTTTTGAAAAAACTATTGGCTACCTAACATTTTAATTAGACTACCTAACGCTACCTAACGACCACCTAACGATATAAAAAAAGTCAATTAATAAAGTGCAAGTTGGCCGGCCAACTTCACGGGGGTGAAACGTTAAAAATAAAAAGTTATCGCCTTACTTCCGTCAAGTTAGCCGATCAAAATGTAATTCTTTATTTGTTTAAAGCCAATCGATAGTTGGTCGTTTGTCGGTTCTTGTCGGTGCAAAAAAAGTTTTGTCGGGTAGTATTTCGATGAGAAAATAAAAAAACAAAAACGCAATCGTTTATCAGTTCTAAAAATTATAATTGTAGCTTTTGTCAGATGTATAATTGTATGAAAAATACAAAGGTAAGTGTCCGCATACGCTAGATCGCATATATGTTGGCACCATCGTTGAGACCAAGCGCTGACCAATGAAAATACGAGTTGATCGGAAAATCACTAGAAACCGGATATGACGTAATTTTAAAGCGCCACATATCCCCTCCAGCCGGCGGTCGCATTTAATTTCATTAAACATTTATTGTTGAAACATCGCAATGTTGCTTACTGATTAATTAATCGAATAATTGTTAAAAACCATTACAGTGAGTATTTATTGTTTTTGTTTTACACTGGAGGATTTCCTTACGGTTTACGTATCACGGGTTAAGTAGATTCAATCAAATCATGGAGTTGACACTCTGTAGTATTCAAATCGTTTGACGTTTGCGCAAAATTGCGCTTGACGGCAGCGCCTACTATGCTCAAAGCAAATAAAACATTTGTGTGACGAACCCATAGAGACATATAAGATGGACTGAGCGCTCTCATGGGCCGTTTGCAGTCAACATATAAAGGATGACAATATATCGGGAGTAGTCTTCTCTCTGTCTCAGGATACTTGTGGCGGCGATGAGGCAGCAGATTAGAGTGAGGAGAAATCACGCGTTTGCGTTATGAATGTGTTCCACTTCCGCTGCTCCGTTCACTTCCCCCACTACACCGATTGAAATGAGAGAAGAATACTCCCGATACATCTCTGTCCTTTATATACGGATTAAGTGCCTCTCACGGCTCTCACGGGAGCGCTCAGTCTATCTTTGCTTATAAGTCTATGGACGAAACTTATACGAAATCGACGAAATCCAATAAACAAAGGTTCAATAGCCGGATCCGGCCGTTGACTTGTCGATAAAAACGTAAATTATTATTTATTTCTCCGCGTCCGTAAGATGTTTAAAAATTGTAGTTATACGTTAAATCCTTAATGCCTATTTAATCTATTACTAATTGTTGTTAGAAATTAAAAGTAAATAAAAGTCATCAGAAGTTAAAATTACAATCTTTGTGATGTTTTAACATTCGATGGGTTGTCATGTTGGTATAAAATTGTATTACGATTATAAAATAACTAATTGTCGGAATATTTACAGAACCAAGCCAAACGAAGCTAACGGATTAACACCTTTGAGGTTAGGAACGGCTTCAACTCACGAATGCCAAAATGTAAATTCGTTTTACGAAGTATAGGTATCGTATGTTTATATCGAAATTTCGTAAAACATACTCGTAGTGCTTAATAATCGTAGTTAATGATCAATTCATTAATAATTGTTCAGTCACTTCATGATAATAACGAATATTGTTAATACAACGAAAACATTACCATGTACAAAACATAAAAATGAAGTGTTTTTTTTTTTTCAAGGTATCGCGATGGAAACACATCCAAAGGCAATGGTAGAGACATTTTTTAATGCTGTGAGATCCGGGTTAATTGACAAAATGGTAGAATTATTGGAGAACAAAGTTGTCCAAGTAGACGTGAAAGATGAGAAATCTGAGAATGAAACGGCTCTGCATATTGCTGCTTATAACGGCAATTACGAAATGGCAAGAATACTGGTCGACAAATTTAATGCGCCTGTAAATATTGCAGACAAGAATAACCAAATACCTCTCCAAGTTGCTACCGACGAGTACAATATGAAGATTGTAAAGTTTCTTCTAAAGAGAAATTCTGATATGAGAGAGTACGCGGAGCATCAATTGAACGATTCTATAGTCGACGAGCTCTTTGAAGCGGCGGAATCTAACGATATTCCAAAGGTGGTGGCACTGCTCAAAGAGAAGAAGATCGATGTTAATATTCGTGACAAATCGAACAACAATCGAGTGCTATTGCACATAGCGGCTAGTAACGGTAACGACGATTTAGTTCGTACACTCATCGAGGAATTTGGAGCCAATGTTTATCGAGAGGACGATTTGGGCGATACAGCTTATCATATGGCTTTAGACAACGACCATCCAAGCATAGGAAAACTCCTCATGGAAAATGGTTACGTAGAGTCAGCAACATGATCCAAGCAACTGTTTACTAATACAACGATGCAACCATAACATAATTCAAGAGAAACACACGTACCCGCAGAAAATATTGATATTCAGCAGCATATATAAACAAAATATAAATAGCATTATCTTTGGTATAATAATTTTTAATACCATATCAAAATCAAGCGTTGCTGGATCTCGCGTTAAGACGTGACATGTGTACCTCGAGCCTTATTACCAACGATGAGCTTTGGAGAATTAAAAATATCTGATATCGTAAACGAAACGGAAGTCCTCGAGGAAACATCATTTGGTTAAGAAAAAAAATCCAAGAATACATAAACAGCTTTAAAAAAACGCTTTCTCTATTGACACACAAGATGTTAAACGATATCTTATACATATGCGTATATGTATACATATGGATATACACGTATATAAATATGGCTTGGTTCCAGAGGGCGCCACCGTCGTAGTTGCGGTACGAGACACAGAACCGCGCTATGGAACGAGATATATTATTTTAGCTTCGAATTTACACAAAAGGTCCTTTGCCTTGTTTAGACAAGCCAAGGTCTCCTTCTCGGTCGCCTCTTCTGTCGCGGTCGTCGCATCCTCCGTTTCTTCCGTTCGTATCCGGAAGGGCTTTTAATATCTTCCTCACTCGAAGAAAACAAAATTGTTCGTCCTCTAGAGAATGATAGAGTAACGTTTTCACGGACTAGTCTTGACTCTAATATCTTAACGTACTGTTTACTTTGGCAAATTAGCAAAACTCTCATTATTCAGTAATTTATAAATATTTTATAATTATCGGTAAATAATAATTGATTAATTTTGTATAAGTATTGTTGATTAGACGATAATTATCGAATCAATTATTCCAAGAAATAATAACTGATTTTCTAATACTAATAATTGATCAAAAACTCCGCAACAATGATGATTAATCGTTGGAAAATTATTTTTTCAGTTAATTCAATTTTTCATCTATAATTCATAAATATAGATCGATTCGAAACTTTGTTAAAATAAATATAAGACGAGGACTTGAAAAAACAAATAATAATGAATGAAAATCGATCGTTCGATTGTAATTACTTTTCTTAGTTGATCTAATTTTTCATGAAGATAATTACGACATTAAAAAATAAAAAAATGTATGTAAGATTGAAAAGTTGGTGTAATCGTGCGATTTATCGATGGTGGATGAACGGCGAATATCAGTAATAGGAGAGCTGCTGAGATTCGTGACGACCAGACATAATATGTTGATGGCCCGAATGACCAAAGTTTTGTATATCGTGGCTCTCCAACTGATTTTGTCCACGATAATGATGATTCGGGCTTGACGAGCTCGATGTCGATGAAACTCCACAGCTGTTGGTCAACATCATCGGCGTCGACGTTCCTTGTATAGCGAACGGCCACGACTGTCCCATAAAAACAAATAATTGCGTTAATTAACTCTCGCCGAATTTTTATACTTGAAATTAAAATTTAAAAAAGATAACACGACCAACGAAAATTTTGCGATTATTTCCAACGAGTTGGAATTGAAATTATACGAATAATTTTATTTGTTAACGACGCTCGTAATCAATTCAATCATTTTTTCCAAATATAACATTGTTAATGCAAATTATTTAAAAAAAAAGTGATTTTCTGTTACTTTGTTTTTGCAAGAAGAAAAGTTGCAAAACAAAGAAATTGACGAAACAATCGCGTCCGGATTAATTATACTTCGATTAAAATTTAGAAAATAGCGATGGCGTGAAAATACTTGTTTTTTTTTTTCTCAAAGAAGAACGGAAAACAAAGTTTTCGATGCGTTCGTGAGAAAATACGTTAAGGAGGTTCGACATGTTCCAGTGTCAAAAAATGGATTAAAAATTTTGTTTTCTGACAGTACATCTCTTTCTTGATATGTGGTTCAAATTTCATGAAATTCTGGGTAGTGGAACTATGTTAAATAATTTATTTAAGTTAGCGTTTCAATTCATTAGAAATTCAAACTTTTTCAGAAAATCGTGTCTCCTGAAAAGTTGTTGTACCTTCCCTCGAAATCTACTCATCGTATCGGCATATTTTTTTTTTGACGCAACCAGTACATCCAAACGAAGGAATGTGTCGAGCCACTTTTTTGAAAAAACGATTCAGACCCGAGAAAAATATATTCGAAGGTAAAAAAACGTGGTAAAAAATTGTAACAAAATTTCAAAACGATGTCAAAAAATTCTGAAACAAAATATCGAAAAAATGGCTCGACACATTGTTTATAACACTTTAATATACAAGCACAACAAAAATGATCAAAATCGAACGTACGGTTCCTGAGAAAAGGTACATTGAAAACAGGCATATTTTCAAACCGATGTTTTTCGACTTTCAACTAGTCGCAAAATTTTTCTATTTCGAATATCTTCAAAAACCCTACACAGAATTATCAATAAAGTCTTTCTAAACAAGACTAAAAAAAATCATCGAAAAATGTTGAATAGTTTTGAAGAAATCTCAATTTGAAGCAAGGAAGATCAGCTTCCGAATATGTCGAAGCTCCTTAAAACGGTAAATTTTGGATATTTCGAGGCGAAATAGGAGTCTCGAAACGTCCGACGGATGAATTCTGCGACGTAACGAAGAAAATGCGAGTTGGTTGGAATTTAATGGACGGCGAGCGAGCCAAAAAGCGACGAAGGAAACGAGGGGGTTGAGAGCGAGAAAATTCAGGGTGATTCGGTCCACCTGGTTAGACGTAAACAGAGATAAAAAGATGGTTTTGCCTCGACTCTCGGTCCCCGCGTCACACACCGAGTGGATCCACCTGGTTCTATGTTATTTCTCTTTTCTGTACGCTCGCTTTATCCATCTATCTTTGACCTCCGGCCCGGAAGAATATCAAAATTCGCTTCCGTTGAATTTTTTTCAATTTTTTTTCTGTTCCTTTCGATCGATTCGATGTGAAATGAAGAAATTTGTCTATTGAGAATTAAATTTAGTTTTTGTGTTTTTACAAGATTTGGAAAAATTAATTTGTACAAATCTTTTCTTAACATCTTTCTTTCGTTCGTTTCTTAGGCCAAGTTCTTCTCTCTTCGAAATCGAAACGAAAATTTCATGGAATCGTTGAATAACGATAATTTATTTTTTCGAATAATTATGAAAAATCTTGTCTCGAAATCAAAATTCGTTTTCGCTACAGTTGGAAATGTCGATTTGGATCGAGCAGGAATCCTCGAAAATCGACGATAAAAACGATTTAACCTAATTCTGACATTTATTTCAAATTGGTAATTTCTCTTTTTGAAAAATAGCAATTATTGAAAACTAAATCTAAAAAAAAAGAATAAAGACGAGACTGTAATGTAATCGAGAGATCTGGTCTCAGCGACGACGATAAGGTCGAACGAGGAGAGAAGAAAAATCCAGTTGCGGACAAAATTTCATGTCGTCTCGAGAAAAATTTACTCTTTCAACGTTATGAATTATTTTGAATTCATTGCCAAGAAATTTATTCAATCTCCGTTAAAAAACAAACAAACAAACAAACAAAAAATACCACGTTACAAATTTTCACTCGATCCCGGAAATAATTTATTGAAAAATAATCGCTTGGATCGATTTCAAAATCAAACATTTTCGAAATCGTTCTCTCAACAAAAAAGACAAAGGAGGTTCGTTGATTGGAGCGATTCCAAGATAAAAGTCTGATTTTTTTGTATAGCATTGTCAAACCCTTCGTCCATGCATAAGCGGAGTTTCCACGAGATTAACCGCACAGTTTCCGAGATATTAATTATTAAAGTCAGTGGAATTAACACGTGTAGACGACAAAATGTGTCGATCCTCGCATATATCAATTTTTTATAGCACTTGGAGCCAAGACACGTAAAAAAAACTGATGGTTGCATTCGTTGATTTTTTGTGATCAATAGGCCACCTTGAATTGGAAAGCTCACCGGAATAATAAGCAATTAATTCAGGAATAAAGTCTAGAAAAATCGAGGTATTCGCCGGACGCGTGGGACAAATGGCAGCTATCGAAATTACGACGATGTCAAACTTCGACGATTTGACATATTACCGAATTCGAGCAGTAAATTATTACGTTTTTTTTCCACATTATAAAAATAATAGGAAACTCGAAATTCAATACTTAAAAAATATTTCTCGAAAAATCGGAAATATACAAATACATAAAAAGTCTCGGTATCGCGGCGCAAAATTGACTCCAAGTTTACTAGCATATAGTCATCATCGAACCTCCTTAAACTCGAGGAAAAAAAGAACGTTACAACAGATACAAAACAGGACATTTCCCATACAAGAAACATAAAAAAAATATTACGGTAAATTCGTCCAATAAAAAGGACGAATGATAAGTTCCTATTATAAAATATGAAGAAAAACGATACTAGAGAAAAGAAAAGTACGCATCGGCGTGTATTTTAATTTTTTCATAAATTTTACCAAAGCGAGTGACAACGATTTGGCTGTTTCCGGTTGCCCGTCACCGTCTTCCCTCAATACCGCGCGCAAATGCGCGATATAAGTCGCCGCTAGACGAAGAGTGTCCAATTTGCTCAGTTTGGTGTCCGCTGGTACCCAAGGAAGGGTCGTTTTCAGCCTACAAAATGCCTTGCTGAGGACCCTCATACGCGCGCGCTCGCGCGCATTCGCCGCGTTTCTCGGTGCTCGAGTCTCGCCGTCGTCTTTCCCGTATTTTTCATCCGACGCGAATTCGTCCTCGTCGAGAGAATTCGTTGAGGCTCGACGTTTTCGCGGCATATCGAACTTCGTATCGCGAAAACCGATGGAGATTTGATATTTAATCTTTGTTCCCCTTTTTTTTTCCTTTGAAATTTTAACGCGTTTCTTCGATTTTTTTTATTTCTAAAAATTTTCTTTCTTTTATTAATTTTTTAAAATTTTATCACTGTTTGTTTGTCAGGGGAAATTCGAATTGAAAAATCGAGAAGCTTTTTGGTGTTTTTTTGCTCGATTCGTCGCACTTAAAAAACTATAATAATTTCGCGCTGGCTAGCCGTCGGTCAATATGGCGGGAATTTCATCGCGATATTTCTTTTGCTTCCTTTTTTTCTCGTAATGATTAATATACGCGTGTATGTTTTTTTTTTGTACTGATGAGGATGGTGTGAAGTGACCGACACGCTTCCCTGAACAGCCGGAACTAATTGCTCGGTGTTAAGTGGATCCCGAAGAGTCTTCGAAGAGGGAGAGAGAGAGAAGAATAGAGAAGGCCGAGGAAGAAGGAGATGAAGAAAAAAAGAGGAAAAATAAGCACGCATGAGGAGGGATTTGGGACGTCCCAATGTAAACGGGCGGAGCTTTCGACTTCCACCTCCACTTTTCATTTTTTCTCCCTTGACTAGCGCTTCTCGTCATCATCCTAAATTCGAATTATTTTTGTTTAAGGAAGTTCGACATATTCGGAAGCGCCGGTCTGTTCTTCTTTGCTTCAAATTGAGATTTCTTCAAAACTATTCAACATTTTTCGATGATTTTTCTTTAGTTTTGTTCGGAAAGACTTTATTGATAATTCTGTGTAAGGTTTTTCAGGATATTCAAAATAGGAACATTTTGGGAGCAGTTGAAAGTCGAAAAACATTGGTTCGACAAAATGCCTAGTTGCAATGGACCTTCTCTCAGGAACCGTACGTCCGATTTTGTCTATTTTTATTGTGGTTGTATATTAAAGTGTTATAAACAATATGTCGAGCTATTTTTCCGATAATTTGTTTCAGAATTTTTTGACATCGTTTTGAAATTTTGTCAAAATTTTTTACTCCGTTTTTTTACCTTTAAATATATTTTTCTCGGGTCTGAATCGTTTTTTCAAACAAATGGCTAGATACATCCTTCGGTTGGATGTACTGGTTACGTCAAAAAAAAAATATCCCTATACGATGAGTAGATTTCGAGATAAGGTACATTGCAGGTGAAAAAACATGTTTTCTGGACACACGATTTTCTGAAAAAGTTTCAATTTCTAATGAACAGAAAAGCTAATTTAAAAAAATGATTTAACTTATTACTTCCATTGCTCAGAATTCCATGAAATTTGAATCACGTATCAAGAAAGACACGTACCTTGAGAAAAAAATTTGTTTAAATATGCATTTTTTGATGCTGAAATATGTCGAACCTCCTTACTGGGCGTGCAGCTATCTAGTCCCCTTTTTGCATTCCAATTTTATAGATTCTTTGCTGAAACAAAAAAGCCCCTTAGAATTTCAACATTTAAATAAGGGTAAGATGTTTAAAAAATGTTCCAAGTCCATTTGCAAAATTAATAATAATAGAAATGAAAGCTCAGAATGCTTAGTATATCCCATTTACTTTTTCACAATTTCTATATAGACCAATTAAATTCTCTATGTATAATTGATCTCCTGCGATTAAGAATGATTGATTTACTTCCAAGAAGCTTGCAATAAAAGACATTGAAGAAAAAGAAACATTGATAATAATTCTAATTAAGTACAATGATTCATTTCCTTGCTCCACAATATTGAGCATAGACCATACCTATGTAGGGGTGGCGAACACAACCAAACAGTGGCGCTACGAGCGTGACGAACACAGCTGTCTTTTCATCCTCGTAATTTCTTCTATGTTCGCCTGATACTTGGAAATAAATATGAGAATAGTGAATTGTTGACTATAATCGACGAAGTCTGACGTCCTCTTGATTTCTAGAGAGATATCAATCATTTTAGAATAAATTAGACAACAGATTTTTATATCGCTCGAATTTATTGCAATTATAATACCTGGAGGTTATGTAAAATATCGCCCGATATTCCACGAGTGCGATAAAGACAACGCGATACTGCCAGGGTAGAACGAGAGAGGAGGATAGCTTACTTGTTGCGCATCGCTAGTATGTCGTTCGTCTGAAACACAATATCGATCAAAACGTTATTAATGTGAGAAAGACAAAGTAAATATTGCTTTCAATATCTTCTCTCCAAACGTTTGACAGGTTGAACGTTTAACATTGGAACAACGAACTGCGAAATAGTATCGCCATCTTTGATCTGAAAAATTAATTAACTTGAGAAAAAATGTGGATTACAGTTTTTGTTACCGATCGAGACGCTCGTGCATTGGCAACCTATCGATTTGTGGCTTATTCTGTAACAAACGTTTATATCAGCTTTTTTCCTTAGATTTGAATCTCGTACGATACGTCGCATTTGAGGATTTAGGATTTGTTAACGTATAAGCCAGAATAGCGATATTTTCAATAACTTTTGTCGACGATTTTAAGGATTTGTAACAGGAGAACACGACGAGCAACAGCAATCTTACCTAGCAAGTTCCTCTCGCTACGGTTCCCAGGCGACTGTGCCGCCATCTAACGAGCAAACCCTGAAGTTTGTCGCCAAACAAGATTCATGACTGAAACATACCTCGGGAGGCCTATCTAAGGGTATTGGTACGATTGTCGAAACTATAAAGAAAACATTGACAAATTTGACATCCTGTTGGTGAACACATATACTATTGTTATAAAATTGTCCACATTTTTAACCGTTTAGTTATTGAGTAAATCAAAATAAAATTATTAGTAAATTTAACATAGAGATATATAGCGTTATGCATACTAATCCAAACACTTTTACGAGTCATTCTGAGCAATAGATATATTGTTAAAAATCATACCAACGATAATTAAATGCTTTAGAATTATTTTTATTAGAAAATTTATAGAATTTGTCGTCTATTTTCTTAAATATGATCGATTAACTCGAGCAAAGGGTAAGGTGGTTCAATTTTAATACAAAGTCTTAATATTGTATATTTTTATCATAAATATATAATCACTTAATTAATTTTAACATTTTTTTAAGTTATCGCTATATTTGAGAGGTAATGATCGCATGGCCCTGTGTATAAGCACAGGAGATTCCTCGCGCCCTTGACGACGCTTCCCACTCCACCGGAGTACGAGTTCTAACCTCCTTAATCCACCGTTTAATCCCATTTTCGTTCACAACCCCGTTTTCCCCTCTTTTACGTTTTCGCAGAAGGGACAGAAACGGGAATGGATCCTGTAACACGAGTTCCTCTCGTTGACACGAGAGACACCACATCCTTTCAGACTCAACGACGTGAAGAGGGTTATATGTCGATCGATTCTTGGAATACGCCTCGCCTCTGCCATCAGCCACTCGAAAGCTCGTTGAATAATCGACATGATTATGATTGGTGACATTTTCAAAATGAATTTTTATTCGTATATCAAATTTTAGAATATCATTGAAACAAGTTTTTTACCTTTGAAAATAAAAATTTACAATAATATTGGGAGTACAATGAATTTAACATGTTATATTCCCGATAAGATTTATTTTCTTCGAAGACTTATATGATGTATTACACTATTTCTTTTCAATAAAGAGTTTTTGTTTTATTATAAAAAAAAAGTTAACACTGTTACTGATTTGAAATTTTAGCGCCAAGTATCGAGTTAGACCACGTGACTTGTCTACTTCCACCACAGACTGCGCGGTGGCGTCGCCCGTCTGGGTTGCCATTGCCCGATAGCCTGAAGTTTGTTGCCCGACGTCACGTAGCGTGTTCGTTAATCGCGTTTAGCCAAGTTCCTACTTATTTAGCTGAAAAAACGTGATCGAGAAAATATTGTCGACGGCCCTGAAGAACACAGTCGAAAAATTGTAAATATTGACTTAAGCTTTGCCGACATTGAACCAATAAATAAAAAAGCCTTTCTACGAAGGGAGTTCGTTGCACTGGCCAACCATCTTTATCGACGTGATCTTTTGCGCGAAAGAAAAGAAAAAAAAAACAATTTTTACATAATTTCACAATTTTTCGAAACGACGATACTTAATTGTGCTTCTACTTAATCTTGTGTGCGTGAAAAAGTGTTGTCAACATTTTTTTGTAATTCTTTACTAAATATCGGAAGACGAATATGTTAAATTTTTTCAAGTTCTTTGTGTTTATTAAGCAATTTTTAATAATTTCTCAATATTGTTTTAGGTTAAATTAGGTCGAAATGCCCCAAAAGCATGAATTACCATCGGAATCTGACGACGACGACGAAGATTATGTTCCGGAAGGTGCAGACTGCGAGCCTGTTTCTGAGGTCGATTCGGAAGGTGATGCCGAGAGTGCACCAGAGGACGAGAATGATGAAAACAGAGCAATAACAAACAAGGGAAAGGAAAAGAAACGTGGGAAGGGTACGAAAAGAAAGCGGGCTGCAAGAAGAAAAGTAGTCATCGAAGAAGAAATACAGGATGAAACAGAGGCTGAAAGTGAGTCAGGAAAAGCTGCGCTGACCGAGGAAGAACAAAAGAAGAAAGCTGATTCACTGTGGGCTGATTTTCTCAAAGACACAGGTCTGCTAATTATGATTTTTGATTGTCTTTTTGGATACATAAATTTCGATAAATGTTCTCAAAATTTTTGTTTATTTCCAACTCTTGTACTCATTTGAAAACAAATTTCAGGTACCGTTTCAAAGCCAAAACTGATGAAATCATCGAACAGTTCGACGTCACCTGTAGTGAGGCCGAAGGTCGAGGAAAAAGTCAAAATTACGAAGATCTTCGAATTTGCTGGAGAAGAGGTAAAGATAGAGAAAGAAGTCTCTGCAGATTCAGCCGAGGCAAGGTTATCGATGACGTCGGTCGATGAAACTGCAAAGAAAAAGGAAACAACGATGGAATCATCGAGAGGAACACCAAGAATGGGTGGAATTAAACGTGCCGGTCTTGGTGGAATTTCATCGGTCCTTGGGCAATTGGGAAAAAAAGCAAAAATCAGTACACTGGAAAAGTCAAAACTTGACTGGGACAGTTTCAAAAAAGAGGAGAATATCGACGCGGAAATAAATACGCACAATAGAGGAAAAGACGGTTATCTGGACCGGCAAGATTTTCTGCAAAGAGCGGATCTTCGGCAGTTCGAGATAGAAAAGCAAATGAGAGTCTCGAGGCGAAGCAATCGGTGAAACGTTACATGATAAAAATTAACTTCCTACAAATCGCGCTAACGAATTAATAGGAAAAACGAGAGAAAAACATACGTTGCAAACCGCTCGAACCATTTGTGGTACAAATGTCGAAAATTTTATCTTTCGGAGACACATTTTATCGTGTTTTCTTTGAAGTTTGGAGGATCAAATTATCTTTTTGATGATTTAATGGTTTAAAAATCTTTAATATGAACATGATACCGAAAAGAATGATCTCTTTGAAAATGGTTTTCAACAAAACCTACAAAGGAAAACTTTGTTGTCAGAAACAACTTCAAATGCGCCAATATAAAACTATTTCCATTGAATTGAAAAGTCTCGAAAATGATGACAAAGCGAGCCTTGAATGTCTTCTAAACGACTTTAAGGTAAATTAGATTTTTTTTTATAACAGTGCGTAAATAACGTCTCGTAATTCTGAAAGCTACTATGTCGACAGACAGTTTAAAGGAAAAACGGATAAAATAACAGGACAATTTGTTTTCCGTTCATAAGTTAAAGATGAAAATGCGAAAGAAACCGATCATTCCAATGAACCATACTTTCGTGTACGTAATGGACATAACGTAATTATAATCCATAACTCTTGGTGTTCCAATAATGAAGCGACGTCGATGTCTCCGTAAAAGTCAGAATTAACAATCATTGTTGAGAGCGGCCTAACGATACTCAAGGACCTACGTCAGTGAAAACATTTTAACTAATTCTATGAGCACTCATCGTTATTGTCGTCGCTAATAGAATTTCATTTACAAACTGCCACATCGCCGAATATCTAGACTAATTTTCTTTATAAAACGTAAGTTCAGCAAGAAACACATTCTTTCTTGTTTTCGAATATTCGCGATTTTTCTAACTCCTCCAATTTATTATTTAATTATTTAATTAATTAACGACGATCGTGATACGAATATAATGATTACAGCTATTTAAATATAACGATAATATTGTTCTTCATAAACGCTCTAGTATTACACAATAAAAGTGAAAAAGATGAGAAACGACTTCTTTTTGTCAATTCTTTGAGGTTTTATTATTGTCGCGAGAACGTCGACCAGGCCAACACGTATAGGGCCAGAAAACTATATCGAACATGATGAGTAAAGCCTTCGGTGTTTTTCCGCAATCTCCACTACATTGTCGAGGTATTTCCGACGATAGGGTTGATTTCAGTTGCTCACACGTCGATCCGACGACGACGCAATTCTTCCCAATGTTTCCCTCGTCGATGAAGAATTTATCGGATGTTCGATGCTTCACGAAACATCTCATCGAGGTTAAACCCTTTACTACGGATTTTTGTATACCAGTGCACGATTTCCTTTTGGTGTTCCTGAAAGAGACAAAATTGTGCCAATTGAAATTTCGCATTGCAATCGCATCGTTGTCCTCCTTCAAAGCACTCTTCGATGAGGCAATGTTTTTAGAAATTATTCGCCTTCCCGAGACGCGGCTTTGTCCGTAGGTACAAATAATAGTGCAAAGATAACTCGAGAGAGGGCGTTGACAAGGCTTTTTCGGTGTTTCAAAAAAGAAGGGTTATGCCACTCTAGAATTTTGCTGAGATATAATTGTTCTGTCTTTCGAATAACGTTGTAACGTTTTTAGAAAAAGGTACAATAGGTTTGACATCGGGGAAGAATATTCAAGATACCAAGCAACGACATTTCACAGACCTCCCCGCCCCTTACTCATACTTTTCCCAAAAACTGAAACTTTTTACAAAATATAAACCTTCTTGAAAAAAACAATCTTCAAAAATTTCCGTACATATTCCTCTAGCGATTGATAATTCGCATAAATTTTTCACATTTTCATTACAAATGACAAATTACAAAGGTTTTTTTCCAGCCATGGAACACCTTCCATGATTACTTTCGCTTTTACAGTTGAGGCGCAGGCATTTTCAAAAAAGAAATAAGAACCAAATTCTGTATATACGATTCAAAATATATATAATAAAATCCTCTGAATAAATTTTTATACTTTTTATGTACTCCCGCAAAAAAAAAACCTTAATACGTATCAAACGTTTTTTCTGTCTCTAGCGTGGCATTACCCTTCAAGTGATTATACCTATAGCGTGATCGTAAGCTCGATGTTTCTTGTTGTTCGTCGCTGGATAAAATCAATCGAGAATCCGTCGTTTCTTTCTCGCGCATAGTTGCTAAGTGTTGGAGCGTGACGCACTGTCGTGACTCGACATGACGCCCTTTCGTCGAGCGGGGCGTAATTTTATTCTTGGAATCGGAACGAAAATCAGGACTCTCGTTTCGTGGCGACTCAACAGCAGTGACGAAACATTCGCAGTCGTCGCACTGTACGTATTTGCTATCGCACTCGGCCGGTCGGTAGGAACAACAATCGCAACATCGACAGTGACATCGGCAGCAGCGACATCTATCGTCGTTACGGGCGAAAGAAGATGGCCGATCAAAGGTCTTGAGACAAGAACAGCTCATACGGAGAACTTCTATCAGCCTTGAACACGCCGAAGAACCCCAGACCTGTCTCTTCTTGACGCGGCTCTTCTTCTTTTTTCTCTTTCTTTTCGTATTCTTTTTTTGTTTACATTTCTTGTTTTTGTCAGTTCCCTTCCGTTCGCCCGACTCGTTGTTATTCTTCAACTCCGAAGTGCCATTCTCGACATTGTTGCTTCCGCATTTCGTTAAGTGTTCTGTTCTAGGTTATGTCAACTTTAATCATTATCATTTTTTATAGTTTCTCGAACTACTAGAGAGGTTAGGATTGCAGTGCTTTGTTCGGTTACCTCGATGTTTTCGTAATCGGCCTGACACTGGATTTTCCCAAAGTACACTTCGGTACCCGGGAAGAGTTAGATTTTTCCTTTTTTCTTGAAGAATTTGGACTACTTCGACGAGAGTTTTCGTAAGTGGCATCTAGAAGCCTTTTTCTTCTCACCGTGGATCGATGACAGCTGGATTTATTTCGACCTCGGGACAATTCACGCTGACATTTGGAAATATTTTTAGGATAAGCGTTGCATTTCTCGGACATCTCGTTTCAGCAAAAATTCTCGACGGACTGTTTCTCGTCACTGGCCTCTCGTAAGCTTCGTGTGTGTTCCAGGCCTGTGTGAAAATAAAAACATTGAAAACTTATATTTCTTTGTCACGTAAATATCTATTTACCCATGCGTTAACCTCTCGAACGTCATTGGAATTTCTCTTTCTCTAATTTGAGAATATTTGACTTTCAATGACATCGAAAGGGTTATGAAGGTCGGGTGGATCGAAGAAAGGTTTATTTTACGTTTTCCGGACATCTTCGTTGATTTTTTCGAGTCAGAACGTCGGATATGGGACGTTGAAAAATTTATGAGCAATTTTGCAGCTGTGCGGAGCCATCTTTGCCAACGGTCGTCACGGTTCCGTGCCTCCTCTCTGGAAAATCATGACTGGAGATTCCGTACAATGAATTTGAGTCAGTGATCGCACTTGAAATTTGTTCGCTCTTTCTCGACAGATTCGCTCGGCTGCTACCGATATTGTCCTATCGAATCGTATACAAACCACCTATGTGTCGAAAATATCGATGTGATGCATGTTAGGGAGGTTATGTGAGCACTACCGGGGAGCAGAAAGCACGGGGGTCCCCAACTCCCCAATGCTTTATATATGGGGTCATGTGTTCACTACCAACCCAAAATAGTAAACTGATCATATATTTATGCTGAAAATACCTAAAGAGTTAGCGCGAGAATCTGGATCATATCGATATCTTGAATTTTATGGCTGTGGCAAGTTGTAAAACGTAATTATTTCAACCCATAAGAAGGGCCCTTCTGTAATTAGGACAAGGCGAGTAAATCGTTTTCCTTAAACGTTTTCACCAAATAGCATCCTCATCGATTGTAGAATTTGCGAGATTGGGTACTCTTTGTTACAACAGAAACCAAAAGGCGGACATTGTTGCTTTGCTTTTGAAAACTCCCGCTAAACAGCAGCGCTCACACGATACCAACAGTGGTACACATCACACAATCTTTTATCATATGTCCAACAGGTTGCGCCACCACAATGTTTTGACTATTTTTATTATTTCTCTCTTGTGCGTATTTTCTGCCACTAAACAGGCAGGACACACTCACACAGTCGACGAAACAAAGTAGCCATGATTAGAAAAACTAGCAGTCAAAATACTTTCATCATGCTTATACTTGCCTTATCACGTTGTTAGTATTTTACGCAGCAATACTTACGATTGTGCTGTCAAGGGCAATAGAGGGAACAAAAACTTTTCAGGAGCGAGTAAAAAATATTATAAAGCATCGCCCGACTCTTGTTGCGACTGTCACATTCGAGATGGTAAGCAATTTTGTCATAGGTTATTCATAAAATGGTATACCAAACTTCAATTGTTGGCTCATTATTACACCGTGTGTACATTTGCATTGTTTTTTGAGAAAATGTAGATACATTGGGATGTCTGTGCGTCTTGAGAGTCGCGGATCAAAAGGTCGGAGTTTTTTTTGAGCCGCTTAGACTGTTCTGTTGATACATTGAACAGTGTGCAGGCTTGTAATTAATTTCATCGACAAAGATGAGTAAAATGTATTCAACAGCGAATCTCTCGGACAAGGAGCTCAAGGAGCAGGGCAATCGTCTATTCTGTTTGCATAAGTACGAAGATGCTGCCAATTGTTATACCAAGGCAATCGTGAGTAAATATTTGTTCCATTTGTGAAGATTGGAAGAAATTGAAATATCGCTTAGTTATGGGAAATATCTTTTTAAATTACTTGTTATTTTTGAAATGTTGACCATTAAATAGACGAATAATAAACTTCTTGAAAAACAATATGTTTTTAAAACATTGAGAAACTTTTATAGAAAATTAAAAGTAAAATATACAAAGTGTCTATGTGTGTAATATATGTAAATAATGGGCACTTTTTTGCTTTAAATAATCATTCGAAAAATGTTCCAGATAAAAAATCCAACACAAGTGCTTTACTTCACAAATCGAGCTCTCTGCCATTTAAAATTAAAACGTTGGGAATCTTCGTGCCAAGATTGCAGACGTGCCTTGGACATGGATCCTTGCTGGATAAAGGGTCATTTTTTCCTCGGTCTTGCTCTTTTGGAACTCGAACTTTATGACGAGGCTATAAAGCATCTACAACGTGGTGAGTATTTAGTGTGCTAATTGATGAGAAAAAAATCTCATTAATAATTAAACGAAAGACAATTATGATCAATGAAAACAGCGGTTGACCTGGCAAAGGAGCAAAAACGTAACTTCGGAGATGACATGACGTGCATGCTGAGACAGGCACGCAAACGGCGTTTCCAGTTGCGAGAAGAGCAACGCGTGGCCCAAGATATCGAATTACAAACTTATCTGAATCAACTGATTATCGAGGATGCAGAGAAACGTTTGATTGCATTGGGTGAGCGAGAGGCCAGCGAAGTTGGATCTCCCATTATTTCAGGGTCTAAAGGCTATGACGATGGCAATGAAAATGAAAATGATCGGAGTGAAAAAACACCGGCGAGGACAGAAACGACCCAAAGTCAGATGGATAGGGACGAAATTGAAGAGAGAAAGGAGACTTGTATAGCACGGCTCAATGATCTTTTTGCCAAAGTCGACGAGAGACGAAGGGTCAGTAAAATCTTTGCTCTCAATTCCATTGTACTGTCGAACATTACCGTAGCATTATTAGGAAAATTTTACTTGCAATCGCATTATCAACCGAGTCTATTGACGCCCGTCCACGTGATTCTATGACAGCTGACGTTTTTTACCAGTGGTGGTAAAAACGGCGCGTTCCCAAATTACATCATTATTGATTAACAATTGATTGCCCTTCATTTCTGTCACCCACAGTTTGATCTCCTCCTGTCTACGCTCCAATGCTGTTAAGTTTCCTGAATTTTTAATCGCGTCCGTGAAAATAAAGCACAAAGATATTCATGGACGCAGTTGACTTAGTCGATGTATCCGCTCCTCTTAAGGTAGTCATATCGAGAGGGGGGGATTAAAATTGTATTCCCTTTTTTCTCACATCCCAAGTGGACCGTGCACTTAAATTCATTAAAAACTTTTTTGCATCTCGACCAAAGAACAACATAGTTAAAATTAAAATAGATCCTACATAAAATTTATTTATTATATAATAAACAAAATCATGAATTTTTGTTTCCATAAGATTTGTTATAAAAACTAATTGAAGCTTCTTTGATGTCATATAAAAATGTGGCCGTTCGGTAAATGTTGTATATCATTTCCATATATAATATCTAATATATTTACATGAACCCACAGAAAAGAGAAGTGCCAGACTACCTATGCGGAAAAATAAGTTTCGAGATTCTGCAAGAACCAGTTATAACACCAAGCGGCATAACTTACGAGCGTAAGGACATCGAGGAACATTTACAGAGGGTCGGCCACTTTGATCCAGTGACTCGCGTGCGTTTGACACCGGATCAGTTAATACCAAATTTGGCGATGAAGGAAGTAGTCGATTCGTTTCTTCAGGAGAATGAATGGGCATTGGACTATTGATACATTTTATCGATCATTCGAAGATATGATCTTAACCAACTTTGACTATTCGCCACCGCCATTGTCACAATCGTTAGCCACCGCCATCCCGATTCCTACAACTATGCCGCCTATTGTTATTATTATTATTATTGTTATTATTATTAAAGTAGCCAATAAGTTTTATTATCACCGCATCCTGACTAGCGAGTCAGATAATTCGAGATATCAATCATCGTACACGACAGATATTCAACGTTATTACGTATTGGATAACGATCTAAAACACATGCGAACACATGTTGTATGTACATTTTATTTTTTAATTCGTAATTCGCTATTCAAAACATAAAATAATTAATTGACACATTATGTGTTTATGTCACACGCGTTAGTGTCAAAATTGCTCGTTTCTTTGCACAGCTTGCGGGGAGATTCGTTACTTTTGTAATTAATTATTCTAATTTAAAAATTACATGAGTAATTTGCTATTAATCGAATCTACAACTTCGCGTTACATCTCTTTATCGCTCATCCGTAACTTTTAATTCCGATAACGCTTGTCTATCGTTGGATCGTCGTTCCAGGGAAAAAGGGCAGAATCGCGAGAATTGAAATTGCGAATGCAACGACCGGTGGAATGATCCACTGATAATAGGCGAAATCTTCCCGCGCTGCAATAAAAGCGAGGATCCATGCAATGAGGCGTAATAAAATGCCGCAGTATTTGCGACGAGTATCATGATTTCCAGAGTCGCTCGGTATATCGATGAGACCTAATGAACCCCACGACGTTAGAACTAGCCAACTGACGAGCATCACTGGATCCTCGGTTGTTAGCCTTGTCTCGTATCTGAAAGAACGATGCAATATGATAGAACAATTTAGGACACGGTGAAAGAAAATAACGTAGAAAGAAGGTGATCGATTACCCAAAACTTTTAGCCCATACGAGAGCCGATGGTATCGCAGGTATCGACGCAAAGCACAAAGTAACGAATAGCAGCAAATGATTCAAGAGACTCGCTCTCAATGTTCTTCCCGACGTAGAGTCATCGGAATCTGTTGATAGTGTTACAGCAGCCGCCGAAGTTTGTTTCTTTATTCTCTTCCCCCGTGCTATTCCAATTGGTATGAATTGACGTAACGAGGCTATAAACAATTCCTCCAAATAATCCTCGTACATTCTCGTCAATTTGAGAAAATAAAACGGCACGAAGATCAGAATTGCGATAGCTCCACAAGTCGCTGATGCCAATGAGAGAAAAATGAAGGTCGTCAAGATTGGCAAACGTTGGAAACCACCTAGAATCCAGTCGAACCACAAAGTCGGTATCGCCACGATCCGTGCTAAAAATCTGCAAGATTAATTAACGGAGATTAATTATTTGGAATAGGGGATCAAACGTGAATCTAATATAAAAATGTCGTATTGGCTCCAGGCCAATAATATGAAAAATGTTATTTTATACGGGGTATTATTTTAATTTGGGGTAACTCGATCACCGGAATCTGATTCTTTACTCAAATTTCATGTAAAATGAACGAACAACTCTTTTCCAGATGTTTTAACCTACACGTCCTCACATTAATATAATCTAATGCAATTATCATTTTTTAATATTCAATGTTGCACTTTGTACATTGAACAATTAAGAATGTTATTGAATATTATTCAAATATTTGAATATTATTATTATTTGAATATTATTCGAATAATATTTAATAATATTCTTAACTGTTCAATGTACAAAGTCGGTAACGCGACGATCCGTGCTAAAAATCTGCAAGATTAATTAACGGAGATTAATAATTTGGAATAGGGGATCAAACGTGAATCTAATATAAAAATGTCGTATTGGCTCCAGGCCAATAATATGAAAAATGTTATTTTATACGGGGTATTATTTTAATTTGGGGTAACTCGATCACCGGAATCTGATTCTTTACTCAAATTTCATGTAAAATGAACGAACAATTCTTTTCCAGATGTTTTAACCTACACGTCCTCACATTAATATAATCTAATACAATTATCATTTTTTAATATTCAACGTTGCACTTCGTACATTGAACAATTAAGAATGTTATTGAATATTATTCAAATATTTCAATATTATTATTATTATTTGAATATTTTTCGAATACTATTCGAATAATATTTAATAATATTCTTAATTGTTCAATGTACAAAGTCGGTATCGCCACGATCCGTGCTAAAAATCTGCAACATTAATTAACGGGGATTAATAATTTGGAATAGGGGATCAAACGTGAATCTAATATAAAAATGTCGTATTGCCAATAATATAAAAAATGTTATTTTATACGAATTTTACTTCGGTATTACAAAAAGCAGATATGACAAATTTTGCTCTCTGAATTCTTAGTTACTAGATTGCTTTTATAAATAAAAATTGACTATGTAAATCTTACTTGGCGGTAACGTTGTGAGCGATCGAACCGCAAAATACGACGAAGCAACATGCTGTTACGGCGACGATGTGAAGAATACCCAGACCAACGAGAGCTTCGAAGGCAAGATCAAGTCCCAGAGCTTCGAGAATACTAATAAAAACAGTTATTACTGTTTTACGTCGCGAATGGTCGATTCTCGTTGCAATTGCGATCAGACAGAGAGATATTATCATCTGATAAACGATCGGCCAGCGATCCCGCACGGAGCAAGCTATTCTCTCGATTATACCAGATCGAGAAATCGTCATTCGATACACATATCCAGTTCCTAGAAGAATTCTAAGAACAGCATCGTCTTTCCTCGACAGTTGCAACACAAGACGTTTTTTCATTCCGATTGTCCCTCTGAAAATATATAAAAATCTTAATAAATAAGCAACATTTTCCAAACTGGGAATTCTGTGCTACGAATTACTTCTCGTTTGGTTCGATAGTGTGCATTTGAGTACTCGTGTAGCTGGCGTTTGAAGGCGTCTCGAGTAAATCCAGAATCGCTAGGGGCGGTTCGGTATTTGTCGATGACTTTGCATCGTCGAGGGTCTCAATCTCGACCGATACGGTGTCCCTGATGTTGGCCAAAATAACGTGATATCTGAGTCCACCGGCAGACGACTCTACCATCGCAAAGGGATTGGGAGATACGATTCTTCCCAGCCAAAATATGTTGAAAAACAAGCTAGTCGGACTCTCCTTGAGGTGGATCGTTCGTTCGCCTTCTTTGTACAGATCAACGTGTATCTTTACGGGATTTTTCTTGCTCGAACGTATGATCTCAATGGGTATTCTCACGACGACATGGCTAACCTTCCAGCCATCCAGATCTTGGGATGGAATATCGAGGCTCTTTCGAGATCGGTGGGACGGATCCGGCAAAAGTGTGGTTCGATTCGTTAAGTTCCAACCCCATTGGCTGGAAAAAGGCTCAGTCAATGATAAAAGACAACAAAGGTTAAGGAAAGAGTAGATTTAGAAGGGACAAGCCATTCAAGTGGATAGTCTTTTAAGGCACAATGACTAGTGACCGCAACTTTATGAGCAAGACCAAATTCATGAAATCATTTTGTTCCTAGAAAAAAATTCACAAATATTCACAAGTTATAAGGCATTTGTGAGCCTCAAATATCCGTTAAGATGTTCCCCCGCTATTATAAGTCCTGAAAGGTAGTCAAAATGACTCGAGCGGTATTTTGCGACGGCCGAGATAACCAAGGACGAAGGAGAGACAATTCGGTACGAGATCCCGAGTTCGACGGTTGATCGATAATCCCGATCAATAATAAAGCTAATATTCATCTCACTAAATCTTCCATCATTTAACTATATCCATCCTCTTACACATTATATGACTGCAAGGGCTCTTCTATCCTTTCCCACCGCTCTCACCTACTCCTAATAACCCTCCCTAATCCTCCTATAATCTCACCTGCTCCTGTAATCTCTTTCCCCGCTAACTCCCAACTTCCCTGACTCCATAGTCCCACGGTCCCTTATCACCCTCACGTGACATCCCCTCCACTCATAAATTCTTTCTTTTCAGCCCTTTCTCATCACCATCCTCCATAATTATTCAGTCCTTCTCCAACACGCAACTTAACAAGGCCTATACGCTCCTTCGAGATTAATAAATCCGCTAAGTGCTAATACGTCACATGGTGTCAGAAGCGGGATCTTAAAACGAAATTACCAAAATAATTTACAAATTTACACAAAACAACGCCAAAGTGAAACACCGAAGACAATACACATACACATATACCAACAACCACCTAGGACACGTTGGGAGATATGGCTATCGGTATCTCAGCCGCCACGCGTGAGTTACCAACCACCAGCACACAGGGGTAAATAGGCCAAGCAAATAAGGGTTTTTTAAACAAAAATAGCACCCGATAACGGCGAGTGCCATCAGACGCAGAATAGCCTGCCGATCATAACTGACCACTTTTCGACTCCTGATTCCCATTTTATTTTTTGTTATTAACAAATTAGTGAAAAAAAAAAACATGTTTTTTGTTTTTTGCTTATAAAACAAAAGATAATGGAGGAATCTGTTTGGACCCAATGGACGAATTGTAGGTAATTGAAATGCGCATAAAATAAGCACTGAAAGAAGCCGATCGGTCAATAATTAAGGGAGATACGCTAAAAAAAACCGAGAAAAAAACATTTTTTTCAAAAATGTATATCTCCGCCATTTTTTAAATTGTAGGGCAGGCTCTTCGCGAGATAGTAGGTATTGATACGTACGTTTTGTGTGTAAAATCGGGGCACTGTCGGATAATTAGTTTTTGCGTTATTGCAATGAACTATGCAATTTAATTGTGCCATATTTTGTGGCGAGGCTCGATGCTCTGGAGGTCTTAGGAGGAGTTTAAGTAGGTGAAAATCGTGCCTAAACATGACCAAAAACACCCGAGCGCGCGAAAGTGGTGGAGTAGTGGGGGTAGACCGGCAGACGCGGGGAAGCCGCATATATAGTAATAGAAGCGCGCTCGGCCCAAGTTTCGTATCTATTTATTTAATTATTTCAAGAACCAGTGGAACTATTTTTTTAATTTGACGTAACTCGATCACTGGAATCTGATTCTTTACTCAGATTTCGTGTAAAATGAACGAACAACTTTTTTTCAGATGTTTTAACCTACACGTTCTCACATTAATATAATATAATGCAATTATCATTTTTTAATATTCAATGTTGCACTTCGTACATTGAACAATTAAGAATATTATTGAGTATTATTCGAATATTATTCAAATATTTGAATATTATTATTATTATTATTATTTGAATATTATTCGAATAATATTTAATAATATTCTTAATTGTTATATTGAATATTATTCGAATAATATTTAATAATATTCTTAATTATTATATTGAATATTATTTATTATTAATATTCAATATAACATATTATTTACATTACAATAATATTATTATTTTGTAAATATTTGAATATTATTATTATTATTATTATTTGAATATTATTCGAATAATATTTAATAATATTCTTAATTGTTCAATGTACGAAGTGCAACATTCAATATTAAAAAATGACTGCGTAATAATACAATCAATAAAATTAACTACCCTGAATTTTGCAAACCCAAATGTAACGCCCTAATCTATGCTATATCTACGGCAAGATGGGGGTGGGCGGCTTCAACACTTCTCGGCGCGCTCTGATTAGACCAATTTAAAAAATGTATATCTCGTAAACTATTAACAATATCCCTAATGTTTATTTGCAACTTTTGTTTGTAATGGCCTCATCTACCTCAGAATTCGCTGTGCGACACCTTATGCGATTCACGCTGTATATGTAATTGTTTTGTTTTTATGAAGAAGTATCTCTGCCAAAATCATATAAAAATGTATATACTACATATCTATCACTGTTCTTTGTATTTGTGTACACCTCTGTAAGCGAGAAAATCCGCTCCTGCACCTCTATAAGTGAGAAACTCGGTTAAGTGAAAAACCTCCATCACCGAGAAAAAGATTCCCTTGAACTCTCGCTCATCTAGGTTCGACTGTATTAGTAGCTTCTACGATCTTTGACTCACCAGAATTAACTTTTCTGATTAAATTCAATCTCCAATATTTAATATGTTATATGTGTATATTAAACATTGAATTATTGAATGTTAAATAATTGTCGTTTAATTAATTTTCTTTGTAATCACCCTCCACTATTTACGGAACGTACCAAACTCGTGAGTGACCCTCGATGGCGTGAGCAGAACACGCGAATACCCAATCTCTTGAATTCATATTCACAGTCTCTATGGCGATTCTGTCGTATGACGTTAAATCGTCGAGGCGGATCATCAGGAAGACAGATCTATTGGGATCGATGCCAGCACTCGTCCACGTGTACTGTCGTCTGGGATTCTCTATCCATTCCGCTCCACGCTCGAATTTCAGTTTGTCCTCGTACGGACGCAATCTCTTCCCAGAATTTCGCTGCGGAAGAACAATACTTGAAAATTCGTCCATAATCATTGAGAAGCGATAAGAACGTCTTGACCATGCAACTCACGTTCGTCAGATGATAGGAAAGTGATCGGAATTTCTCTTCGTAATTGGAAGTAATCTTTGGTGGTCGCACGGTCGTATCGACGCAATCAAAAAGAGCACGAACGACCGAAAGTACGAACTGTTTACACCATAGAATGGAAAGATGGTCGGTCGATCTCCATACGCCAGGTATGCCTGTCGTAAGGACATTGAGATCGGCAGTCGGTTCAAACACTTGGAACGAACTAACGAGAATATCTCGTCGTCCACCACCGATCGACACGAGGTTCGTGCCCATTTCTCGTAATCGATGACTCGAATTTTTTAACTCCTCGTAGAATTGGGCGATGGTTCGATCCGGAAGGAATAATGGCTCGTGGGGTGAAGCCAAAGTCAAAAGGAGGCTCGCGATTCCATCGACGCTGCCCGTTGCCTTTGACGATCTGATTAAAGCCGCTTTGGCAACTATACCTCCCTGCAAACATATCTCGACAATCTATTTTCTTTTTTTTTCCTTAGGCACATTAACGATAATTACCATAGAATGCCCAATGAGAACGACTCGGTCCACTGTGCCCGCATAAAGGCTCAATATTTTATTTATGCTGAGTGAAACATAGGTAGTTTCATCATCGAGAACACCTTCCAATAGATGAAACAAAAAAACATAGAAACTGTTAAAAAGCGGATTATTCGACATGTTTTAAAAGTGGCTTGTACCTCCATAGAGAGCAGAATAATCCTTTCCTAGGGAAACAGTAAAGTAATCAAAGTGAAAGGGCACTCGATCATTGATACTTTTTCTCAGACTGATAGACGCTAGAGACCTTACTGAAACAGATTAGTGCATATTCACATATGTATTTATTTTAGCAAACGAATTTTTTAATATACAAAAATGAAGAATATTAATATTCTTTTTCTAAAATGTTCTCCAACGAATATCACGAAAGCACAAGACATGCGAGCAAAAACCTTGTTCATGAGATCCGGCATTGCCTGGGACAAATAAAACTGGAATGCCTGAAAACTTCATCCGACGGTGCTTCTCTGTAACGAAACCTTCCCCATAAGCATATAAACCAAATCTTGGATAGCGCTCCTCGATTTCATCGTTGTGTGAAATTTTCTACAATGGGGAAGAAAATAAAAATTAAGATAGAAGTTTAACACACGTCTCTTACATATTGGAAAGCCATGTGAACGATTGTTATAAACACCGAGTACGGTCATAGACATACCACATACTGTGGATACTCGAACATGTATGTCATATCGCATGTGTTCGCGTCGAAGCTTGTAAGATATCGCGATCCTCCAAGAATATGAAGGCCAAGCACCATCAATGACAACAATACCGATACTGCATAGATCATTGCAACTCCTATTCCAGCCATGTTGGTCCAAAATATTCCTTAAAGATTTCTAACATAAGATTATACTAATCAATCCTGCCTGTACCTCCTGCATGGTGGTTTCACATACACGACAAGTATGAATTTCCGTATATACTGCAAAAATTAAATAACCTTCCGATTAATTTTCAGCAAGAACTATGCAACAATTTAGTATAAATGTTTGATGACACACCTCCAACAGATAACAATCATGTCATTTTGGTTAGTTGTGAGATTTGCAACCACTCTAGATGCACAGATAAACGCTTCAATTCACGTATCTTCTGTTTTGTAAACAGAATATCGATGGCTCGTTGTGCCGGCTAGAAACACACAGGTTTATAACCTAACCTCCAGCGGTAGAGATATGATTGATTGGTAGTATAGTTCACCGCGACCTCGGGAGATGGCGGTACTGGCAATAGATATTTGTAAAGCGTTATTCCATCATGTTTAATGCTCATTACACATTGGAAATAGTCCTCATGGTCCACAATCATAATATCAATCTAGCGATGTGATACAATAGTTTATTCTTTAAGTTGCATCGAGATCTTGGTAAAAAACGAAATCAAACAGGGTACCTGATAGAAGTAAAGAACGCATTGTACAAATCCGGTCGAGCAGTCGTACGAAAGAACGTCTATAAACGTAAAAAGACTAAACAGTTAAATTTTATTGGTAAAATTTTATTAGTCAAATAAATACGTTCTTACAATTTACGCCGTGAACAGATTTGCGTGTAAATTTTTTCTAAATTTATCTACTTTCGGTGATCACCTGGTCTGAACATTTCGACGGTGATCAACAAATTTGATAATATACAATTAGAAATTTTTGAACGATGTCTCACTAGAGTACAGGATAATTATGGGCAAACCCAAATTATTATAGTACACAAGTTAATTCTGCAATCCTACACGGATTTGTGTTTCGTTAGAAATGAGAAAATATCTTTGAACAAATGCGTATACACGCTTCTCCCCGGTGCACAGTAACTTATTCAGGTTTTACTTTTGTGTGAATAATAATTAATTGTGAAAACTCATCTATTTTTCTTGGCCTCGTATGTCACATGACAAATCTTTCACATCACTTTGAAATATTACATGTTAACCCATTTGCACTCAAGCGCTACAAAGATCCAGTACAAACTGTGGGTTATTTTGCACTTGGATGCAAATGGGTTAATATTTTAGGGTGGATATTCCAGGGCCCTTGGCATAGGTCAAGATGTTTTCATATCGGAGATTAAGTACAAGAAAACGGGTTCTTTGGTGATTGGATGTTCTCCCTCAACGAGTTTCAGACCAGTACGGTTTTTCGTATATTCCAACATTGCTTTCGCAAGAATGCGATTGTTTTGTACAATACTTGAATCGCTGGCATAGTCCTCCAACTGAAGAAGAATGTTTATAATTTGTAAATTATGTATACATCAAATGCGAATGAATCGATCTTACCTTCATCCAAGTGCAATCTACAATCTCTCGCGGGCACTTTTTTATCTCCAGTGTGAGGGGTCTGAGTCGAGCTATGACATAAATATCGGAGCATCCAAAGGCATAACCATGAGCATGTCGAAATCCAATGAGTTTCTCAAATTCCGTGTGAATGCCAGTTTCCTCGCGGACCTCTCGTATTGCAGCCTCTTGTATGCTTTCCCCTATTTGGCCATATAATGGATAGGGTATTAGCACTATCCGTTCGAAAAAAAGAACGTTTACATTTCTTACCCGGATTAGCGATACCGCCAGGTAACTTCCACCGTGCCGGTCCAACAAGTACAGAGTGTTTGTCCTTGACAACAAGTATCTCGCCCGTATCATCGTTGAAAACAAATCCACCCACTCCCAAATTCGTGTGAGCGTACGGTGGTACATTGCACTGCAATGCAGTCGGTAGCCATTTGTACATAGTCACATGCTCCGCTTTGGCATGATGAAATATGAATCCCTCTTTTGCAAGCAAAGGCACCCACTCGGTATTGGTGAGATGAATGCGGAACCATATCGTCGATTTATTTTCGTTTCTCCACCGCTTCAAAGATTCTGTAAAGTAAGATCACCATTAAAACAACGTACTAAACCCCTCAACCAACTGGGATAAAATTATCTTAAAGGCAATGAAACTGTGGCAAACAAATGGTTAAGTGACATTTCATATTAATTTGATCAAAGCTTAACACAAAAGTAAAAACCTGTAAAAACCAGACGAACCAACTAAACTCATGCGTACATACCTTGTAAGCACTTGGTGAGATCTCCAGTCTTTGGTAGTTCAAGGCTAGTATCGACGATAATGCCGTTGTAACGATCCTCTTTTCCTACAAAATGCCATTGCTGGTCTTCGTTCATGATACGACGAGTAACTGAATTTCCTCTCTCAGTAATCTTATCGCTGTATAGTCTTTGGAATTGTTTCACGAAACAAATCGTCAAGCCGCGATACTTGAATCTCAATGAGATCCGAGACAAAGGAGCCAACATTTACACGTGCATTTTTCCCCCTCCACTTTCTCAAGACAGTCGACGAGTATCATGCACTCAAGACACTCACAAGACAACAAGGAAACTGCTGCTGTTAATTTGTGCACCATTCAGCGCGTGACCACACAGTGGTTGCACACGATGCAATTTTCCTATCAGAATAAGAAGAGGATATATATATTTTGTAGAGTATTAGACGCAATAGGGGTCACAGTCTCGACTGCGGTTCCAATATCCCCCGATTCGACGATACTTGGTCAAGGGGGGATGGTTGTAACGCAGAGCCTCGCAAACGCGACAATAATGTCTCGATCGCGAGCCAAAATAGCCGTGCTCGTTGATAACAATATATTTATCACGCCATTGATGATATTCCTCGTAAGCTTCGTCGTTATCATCAAGATAACGAAGATAATCTGCGAGATAACGCGAAGCTCCGAAATCCTGGACGTGAATAAAAGAACCGGGCGGAAGGAGTTTTTGACAATCTTGTCGAGGTGCTCCCATAATGATCGGCACTGATTCTTTCTCATAAGCGTTCCAAAAAACTTTCTCGGTTATGTATTCCCGGCAATTCGAATTCTCAAATGCGAGATAAAATTTGTAATGTGCAAGAAATGGACAATCGCGATGAAAATGTCCGGGACAAGCGGTTACGTTGCCATCGAGACAATTGCCGTAAATGTCAAGTTGTTCCTCGAGTAAACTCTTTAGTTCCCGGACGTACTGCCATCTTTGATTTTTGCTCGATGAACAATTGCTGCCCATTATGGCGACGAGTTTCGTCTTCTTCTTCTTTACCGACCGAGGGTCATCGCTGTCAACGTTTTCGTTTTTCCTCTTTATCGTCCTTCCGTAGGGAACTGGCACGTCGCTGTCCCTTCTGTAGGTCATCGACCAGTCGAATATATCGTCGTAGATTGAAATATCTATGTTACCAGCCTCGTACATGAAAGTATGAAGAGGCGATTCGTCCGTCATAAATATCCATATTTGACCAGGCTTTCCTCGACTCGACGGTATCTCATGGATTCCTTTAGTCAGGTGAAGATGGAATATTACAGCGTCGGCCTTGGAGAGATCCTCGTCGTGATATGACAATCGACAGTCTCCTACCGAACATCCTTCCCACGGCGACGATGCGTCGTCTCTGAACATCACAGTAAGCAAACTTGTCAGTCGAGAAGCAGTGCAATTGGCGACAAGCTGCTCGCGCTTCGAAAACGGGATGCGTAAATTGTCCGACACTGAGCAACCGATCACCTTGAAATTTGGAGGGTACATAGAGAATTATGGCATAAAGTGCATGACACTCTTATTTTTCCAAAATTTTGACAAAATTTTTTCCGGTGGTAACTGAATCTGCAAAAATTCTTCGAAAGTTTTGGAAAAATAAGACTGTCATGCACTTTATGCCATAATTCTCTATGTGCCCTCCAAATTTTAAGGCGATCAGTTGCTCAGTGCGGGACAATTTACGGATCCCGTTTTTGAAGCGCAAGTAGCGCGTCGCCAGTAACACTGCCTCTTAATAGTTGTTGCCGCTACCACTGCGAGCGCTGCGTTCATCGGCCTACACGCATACACGAAGCCAAACACTTAATAACACGTAATAACATATCCAAAATTTAGCCGCCTCGGATTTTTTGCATTTATAACCTGTTTTTTTCGACGTAATGACTAGACTAGCTCGCAAGCAGGTGCACATGGTTTCAATGCTGTGTTGACACCACGGTCTTACATACAGGTCTGTCAACTCCCGGGAGTGGGGGTGACTCGCTTGTTGAAGCAGTTTTTGGAAGTTCACGGTTTGGCCACATGCGACACTGCAATCGAGTGCCGATTGGGTTGCGCAAGCGCACTATTAACTTGACTAGCAAAAAATAAAAACAATATTATTGTCGGTAAATCTTTAAGATTATTAAATTAAATATCGCACAACATTAATATGAGCCGAGAAAATGTTGAACGTAAATGGAGAAAAAAATCGCGCAGAGCCAACGAAAACGATGATTATGAGGTTATGTCATGTCGACACTCGATAGCAGCGCTGCAGGTGGCGATAGAGAGAACTCGATTTTTCTGCTTCAATATGCGAGTCACTTTAGCCTTCCCCCACTCCTGGAAGTTGACAGACCTGTATGTAAGACCGTGGTTGACACTGATACATGCAGCGCTCGGGGTGGATGAGCTACTAATTACAAAAAATTCCGCCAAAAGATCCACAAGCGTTGCGCTTCAACGTCCTTCATTATTAATTATCTCAAATTCTGATCTACCAATGAGTACAAGAGAATTGAAACCGGCGTTTTCTCATTGCCTTATTATTTTCTTATTTGAAAAAAAAAAACTGAAAATGCTGTTAGATTGCAATAATATTTGCCAATGCAGAATCGTGTTATATAGAAGAATTTATGAATCTCGTTTGTGCAGCTATCTCTCTCGTACTCGCTGCACAAATTAGACGAGAGACGTAAGAAACTGTTGGTTCTTCTTGAAAAAACCATGCTGTTTCAGGTAAGACGTGTTTTATAGATTTTATCATCGACCGAATCCCATCTCTCATAAATTTTGTTTCATTTATTGATAGTTCATTTTACCTGCCACCGGAAGTAACACGGATGTGGCGCCGTTGGAGAAACGGGCCGTACTTCCACACAAGAATCAAGAGAGGGCGTTGATTCCTAATCAAGGGTGGTGGAGTTCCCTGAGGACTGTATAACCAATTTCCTAATATCGATGGACGATTTCGATGCTCGAGTTGCTTCTGCCATCCGTCACTCATCGTAATTTCCAACGAAACGTCTTTCGCTCCTTCCCACGACGACGTATTCCTCCTTTCAACAATTATCGGAAAAAACGATTCTCGACGGTAAGCCGAACGAAGGAGCTCGACGATCAGCAGTAAGCAGATCGAACCGCTGATCGATAGTAATATTAAATTTTTTCTAGCACTTGTCATGACGATACGCGAACCTGTTGACGAAACGACATTCGCCCACCGACTGTTTTCAACCGCTAGAGAGCGTATTCCTTCCTTCTCGTACACATGAGAAAAAAACGAGCAACGCGTCCAATTTTTGGATGTAACGAGCGTGACTACTCGCAACGATGAGCACCAGAGGGCACCCACAGCCGTATAAACCTTAAGGGAGCTTTCCAGTGTGAAATTTTCAAAAAATCGATTTTTTTTTTGCTTTATCGAATTGAGCAAGATCTTTTCGAAGAAGCAGAAGGGATATTGTATGGACCTGGCATCGCTGA
The DNA here is from genome assembly GCA_946811545.1 of Netelia fuscicornis. NCBI lineage: Eukaryota > Metazoa > Arthropoda > Insecta > Hymenoptera > Ichneumonidae > Netelia > Netelia fuscicornis. Next base: position 13,057,780 of record OX328014.1, on the reverse strand, counting down.
TTGACCGTAAGTAAACGATTTACCTAAAATTTCCTCACTTGAAACTTTGAACGCGTTTTTCTCGAAACAGCATTTTTCAAAACGGTGTCCAACTTGGAGGGCAGAGTTTTAAAGCTATCGAGTTGAATTTTTTACACAATATTCTTAACGTCATTGTTTATCGTGCTATAGAAGCTTTTTTTTTTTGACATCTTCCTATTTTTTGTAAAAAAAACTGCCAAAAAAAATGCTAAAATCGATACTTTTTGTTCAAACATTTTTGCAAAAAAAAAAAGCATCCATAGCACGAAAGCCAATTATATACCGATCAATAATCTTTTTGTGTTTTTTGTTTCAGATCAAAATTGTGACCCCCAACGTGGACACCACATCCAAGTGCATTTTCTGCAACAATTGTTTCATCATTTTTATAGATATTAATTAATAAATAAATCGATCTTTAAAAAATTGTTTTGTATTCTTCAATACCCAATTAATATACAAAAAAAAAACCAGACCGATTAGATTATTTTTTCTTTAAAAAAAAAATCGCGAAAAACAGCGATTTTTCGGGCTGTCACACTGGAAAGCTCCCTTAATTATAGGAGAGTAAAAACAAAATAAAGACGGTGGCTCCGCGCTCGTTTATGCTTCGGCAGGCTTCGGAGGAGCGTACACGTCGTTCTGCAGGGGTCAAAAGAGGTTTGATCGATACTCGCAGCGAACTCTGACAGGAACCATTTATCGCACCAGTAGCCTCGTGGTAGTTCGTTCGTTGAACGTAACGGATATGACTAATCCATAATATCAATAAGAAACAACGTGATTGATTAAAATGCCGTCGATGAGTAAGTCAAAGATCGCCGGCAGAGGACGCAAGAATCGAAACTCGGGCTTGGACAACCGGGAACAACGTGTCGAGTGAGTTTCGCATCTCTATGTCATATACAAAAATTATCAAGTTGCATCATTTTTCGCATTATTAATTGTTCGACTTTACAGTTAGGAATCAATTGAGATATTATTAACAATGAGTACTGTCGCATTGACTCGGCGGTGGTCAGTAGAACCATGACAATCCCAACTTCTGTTGTCAGCAACAACTTCCTTTCGAGCAGCAAGGTTTTCTTCTCTGTCTTATTTATTTTATATTTTGTATTTGTATATATACAAATAGTTGTTTACTCCAGTGCAAACTAAACTGTAAGGCATTGTTATTATTATTATTATTGATAAATTTTTTTGTTCAATAGAATCGACTTACAAACTTTCTACAGGTCGTTCTTGCGTTGGTTTTAACTACCCAAGTTGATTTCATCCCTGTTGCTGTTGGTGTCCACAACATTTCCCGTATTTCTGAAGCTCAGGATTTTTCTCACGACGTGACAGGTCTCGAGGATAATAGCCTTTTGCATTTGTTGATACGTTTGCGTCGAGAGTTCTATGTGTGTACAGCGCTTCACTGCGTTGTTTCGGAATTACTCCAGTTGACGATACGACGATTGGCACTATCCTGACGGTGTTCATGCTTCATAGGCATTTCAGTTCCATTGCGAATTCGGAACATTTCCATCGCTCATCTCCACATTGTGTTCCACATCGCAATGTCGATCCACGTTGTCACCTTCGTGCGTTTGTCAATCAGAGTTATATCCGGTCCATTTGCAGTGATTGTCTTGCTCGTTAAGATTGCTCTGCCGTGGTACATTTTGTGCGTGTCGTTATACAGAATTGCTTGTGGCGTGTACTTGTAACAGATACGGCTACAAGTCGGTAGTTAGTTGATGATTATTGGCCAGTCGCTGATAACTGATGTTGGCTTCCATGTTGTGTCAGTGTAGATACTCCTCTTGACAGAGGAGGCGGAATAAAAATGAAATCACCTGCACTTTAATAAGTGCAGGTGATGTCTTTTCAGCCCCTGTATTAATAGGTCTTGGTTGTTGTATTTCCGGTAGTTTTTTGTGGAGATGACTCGATCTTGAATAGCAAACATAAAACCTTTGGTCTCTGAGAAGAGGTCGCCTCGACTCAACCATTTGTTGGACACTTCATTGCCAATATAATTCTGGAGGAGGCCATGGTAGTGTCTCCCATGTAGTTCTTTTCTGACCCACGATGGCAAGGTTGTTTCATAGTTATGCGTTTGACTGACAATGAGTACAATTCAATCGATGGTAAGCTGTTTCTTACATCCCATATACGTCTTGCGGCATTCTTTCTACTCTTCTGCTAAAATGTTCCAAACCTCAGTGTAGCTAGATTTTATTGCCTAAGCATGTTGTATAGTAGCTTAAGATGGTTGGTAAGCAGGTGATTAACTGTTATTTCGCTGGGTCCTGTGTTTTCTTCCTCTTTGCCACACATATGCGATTTCGCATGTAAAGAAACTTGGGGTAATCTCTGGGTACTGAATTATAACTGTGAAGCATGTCACCATACTCTGATGGAGGCGTCCAGCTGCTTATCGTTACCGTTATTAAAATTGTACCGATCATTAACTTTATTTATTTTGAGCGCAGAGTCATGGCAGATAGTTCCTCGACCGCTGAACAGAAAGCTGAGCAGGAAAAACTGGAGACAAAGGAAACGACGGAAAATAATGATATTCGAGGTGTTCCACAAGAATCAACAGTGACCGGTGAGCGTTACGGTCCCAAGTTTCGTTACATAGACGAGAGGCCAGAAGAGGAGAGTTCAGACGATGAACCAGAGTCTGACAGCGACGATGAGAGTAGATTTCTCAAAGAGGATGTCACGGAACTTCCTTCAGAATTTTGGCACATGCAGAAACTGATAAAATATACAAAGGCTGGCAATCAAACTGCGACGACGGTTTCTCTGTGTCTTCTCAGAGATTATGATCTTTCAAGTAGGGTCAGTAGCATCAAAGAGAGTGAAACAACCGTGGCTATGCTAAATCGACTCTTGTGTTACAGGTGATTCAACGCGCCATAAGAGAAATGGGTGGGCTCGAGGTCCTTGTGAATCTTCTTGAGACGAAAGACTTCAAATGTCAGCATGGCTCGCTGGCGGTTATATTGGAAATGACAAGCTCCATCGAGACAAGAAGATGTCTCATCGATCTCGGTATTGTAACACCTTTGATAGAGATGCTCAAGCATCCAGCCCGTGATATACAGATATTGGCAGCGGAGACAATGGCAAGTGTTGCAACTGTGAGAAAAGCTAGAAAACAAATTCGTGTACGTTCCGGCATAGCCCTGATTGTAAGTCTCAGCTCACTGTGCATTCTATGTAAAATGACCAAGTATTATTGTTTGTATAAGGATGAAAAGCTGATCTATCGCAGCGAATGTGAAAAAAGAAAACATAACAGAATGATTTTTGTCTCAGCTCGACGTCATGGACGTTCCAGATACTGTGCTAAGACGAGAGTTTGAACGTCTGAACGAGATGGAACGTCAACTCGTTGCGGTAGCAATCGGATGTGCCAAAGTTCTCGGTTCTCTGAGCACGAGTCCAAAGATCAAGGAACAACTCCGAAAATACGGTGTTGTATTTCTAATGGCAAGATTCTTGCGTTCCGTTCATACGGATCTCGTCATAGCGATCATGGGAGCTGTTCAGCGTTGTGCTGATCTCGTAAGGACCACAAACGCCATATGAACTCATACGAATTGAGAAATCGAACATACATAACGTGCGTTTGTATTTTTATCTTATGCGAGCCAGAAAGTTTTTCGTCTCGCCTTTGAACAAATGGGCATGATAAGCGATATCGTCCGTCACTTGAGAACAAACGATAATCTCAAGTTGAAGGAAAATTGTGCCCTTGCGATATTCAAGTGCGCACCCAACAAATTGACGCGTGACATGGTAAGAGAGGCTGGTGGCTTGGATCCTCTTTGCAACCTCGTACAGAGCAATGATGTACGCGACAACAAGTCTCTTCTCGCTGCGATTACCGGTGCGATTTGGAAATGTTCGATGAGCCCAGAAAATGTGGCGCGTTTCAATCGTTATGGTCTCGTAGCTTCGCTGGTTCCTCTTCTTCAGGAAAACGAGGACGAGGTGGTATTGACGAACGTCGTAGGTGCACTCGCTGAATGCTGCAAAGATCCAGCCAACAGAGAAGTTTTGCGGATCAACGATGCTCTACCGAAACTGGTGATTGATCAAGAGTAGAAACTGAAAGAACAAAGAACAGGAATTTATCAATAAGGAAAAGTAACAGGATTGATTTGTCGTTACAGATCCGTTTGTTGAGTGCCACGTACGAGTCACTGCTGGAAAATCTGCCCCTGGTCCTTAAGGAATGCGCAGAGAACGAAGATTGCATGGATGTTATCAACGATCCGACACACTCGTTGGATGGTGTTAGACTCATTTGGTCGCTTTTGAAACATCCAAGCAACGTAGTGAAAAGGAATGCTTGCTGGGCTCTCGTGCCTTGTATCAAACATGCCAAGGACTCTGCCGAAATGGTACGAGCTTTCGTTGGTGGCCTCGAGCTAACAGTCAGTCTTCTTGAGAGCAAAGATACAGAGGTACTCGCTGCTGTTTGTGCGACCATCGCACAGATCGCCACGGATTCGGAGAATCTTGGCATTCTCACTGACCACGGTGTTGTCAAAATGCTCGCTGATCTCGTCGAAACGGTAAATTGATAGCTTTTAAAATGAATTTAAATATACCACAAGATCAGAATTGTAACATCATTTTTAGCAGATCGTTTTGCATTTTACAAACTCAATCAAGTTTGTGATCACAAATATCCATTTCGAATACGATAATGAATATTAATGTAGCGTCTCAGGTATGATCTTTTGCACCAAGTTTCTTTCTATTTTTTAAAGGAGGATGAAAATTTACGAGCCAACCTCACACTCGCAATAGCATTTTGTTGCGAATGGGGACAAAACAATTATGAATTTGGAAGATTAAATGCGGTAGCTCCGCTTGTCAATTATGCAAATAGTAAAAACAAGAGCGTACTCAAGGGTGTCTGCATAGCGTTTTATCATCTGAGCAAGGAGCCGCTAAATTGTGTCACCATGCACACTTGTGGAGTTATAAAGGTAACAAAAGTCCTGGAAAATATATAATTTGTAACACTAATTATACAAACTAGACGTCAATTGATATTCAAGCATATAATTATAATTTGCATAATTATTACCCACTTACCTAAAACTTCTATGAAAAATAGCTGCTTTCTCCATGTTGGTTCCCCTAAGAAATTTAATCTGTGAACAAAAATCAAGATGAAACCATATTATGCAAATGCCAATTGGCAAGGCCTTTTCTTCCAAATTCACGTTTTTCGAAAACCTTAAAATACAATAGAATTCAACATGTTCTTCAAAATTTAAGAGGAATCATTTTATTAATAATTATCCACTTATACAAATCACAAATTTCGTCCCGAAGTTGTTAACCTTTCATGTAAAGTCTTTTGAAGATTTAACTCGAGAATATTTGATATGCTCAAACTCAAAACGATATTTTCTACGATGAACAAGAGTGGAAATAATTTCTCTTAACTAACCCTTTGTACGATTGGGGGCAGCACGTACTTCGACTGGTAGGCTCCGAGGATCCGGAAGTTCAAATCGCAGCTGCGACAACAATCCGGCACATCCGGAAGTTGGCTCTTACAACTGAAAAGTTTCATCTGAGCGAAATGTTTGTACACACTTCTTATTTTCTAATTATACTCGACGTGGTATGTAGATACATTTTAATTGATACGTAAATTTGATTGCAGAAATTCCCTCAACGACACCGATTATCGAGCTTGAATTTGGCTTCATCTCTACAAATCATATTTTATAATTATAACAAAAGAAAAAATTATCCGTCCGGATCAGAATTACATCCTCCTCATGCGTTGGTTATCAATCATGGACAATATTGTGAATAAGTAATTTTTTATCACCTCCCACGAGCATATTACTGTAAAAATTCCGTCGTTATTATTATATAGTAACTGTTTACCATGCATAGCGTTTGTGACAAACGTTTCACCTTCTTGAATTTCCACTTATATAGCGCATACAGGAGGTATAGATATTATAAGGATGCATATAAAATTGTACCTCAATGTATTTTACTCAAATATAAATCTGCGTTTCTTTGAATATTCAACAGCAACAAATAAATATTGCTAGGTTCTTGAAGCAATGGTAAGTTACCGCCCGAGCCTGTGATTTTAGCGATTTTAGACACGCAGCGCTGCTGCGGTCGTGCTACGAATTAATTCATGCCGTCGGCCATCTTGGTACGCGACACATGCATGTATGGGATGTATGCATGTAAGCAGTAAACGGTAGACTTCGACACGGCAAGGCTGGCAGTTTTTTCTTTAAGCTCGAGGCTTTATTTCAAGAGCCTTCAAGAGTTACACCTGGTCGCAACGATCAAAAGTTCGCGTGTGCCATAATACCGTCGTCGGTTCCGCAGTCGAATAAAAATGGCAAGATTCATAGGAGCCAAAGATTCCCTCGATAAAGCTTTGCGAGATGATAACAAGCCATGGACAAAATTGTTTGCCGCCGCTGAAGGCAAAACTGGTGTCGATCGACTTTATATTTTCTTAGGTAAGTATACGAAATTTACAAAGGCATTGTTCCCAGATGTCAAGTGAGGTTACGTGTCGATCGTGCGCTCAAAGTTCGCCTCGCTACATTTGCTCCATTAACGATATTTGGATTCTGTACAAACTCGTAGTTGCATAGACACTTGTCGCCTTACGCACACATCGGTACGCTTTTTTCTCACATACATCCACTCTTTTCGCATTCTCATCGAGGAAACTGTTCTCGTGAATAATTTTTAGTATTAAAATTTTCGTATGAAAACCGGTAGAAAATCACATTAAGGAAAACTGAGATGTGTGTTGAGAACAGTTTCGCGAACAATTGTTCATTTATTTGCGAAATAATCGTCGAATGAAGGAACATTAAATCATCGTATCGATTCGAACGATAGTCCAGCTGATTTTGAGTCACTGTGAGTGCGAGAGACATGATCGATTTTGAAGCTTTCTGTTTTTATCAGAAAGGTCTGACGTTTCGGAAAAGTGACAAGCGTCAAGAATATAAAATTGCTCAAGCGGTATCAATTATTTTTAAAAAATTATTAAACAATTTTTGACAAAAACCGATTTGACAATTTCTAAATTATCCGAATACGAACGGGATGTTTTCTGGGCTCAAAGAATTGCGATCAATTTTCTCATCACTGCCCCACCTTTTTATTTGCATTTTATTAACGTTTTTTCAGTTAAAAATAGTAATTAAATTTCCCATGTTTTAGGTCTGGGAAGACGACAGAAGCGCCGCCAGTGTTGAAACATGAAACTAGGAAACGTTGAGATATCCGTGAAGTTAGCGTTGTAAATGTTTTTTTCACTTTTTCATTATTACAACATGTAAAGACATTCTTACGTGTTTATACTTGTTTCTCACAAAAATTGTTTTTAGCACATCGGATACTCGAGAGGTCTTTGATGATGCAAAAAGAAAAATGCGAAAAAGAAATTATTCCCAAATGGACAATTTACATAAAAACTGTGGAAACCCTGTGTATACATTTTTAACGAGAAGTTTTATTTTAATTGCTATTAATATTAGCAATACCTTTGTAATCGATTGATTTTGAGGTGCAAGCAATTTTATTTATCACTGCACAAAATTGATATCAAAATTAACAATGGTACAAAGAGCCGTAAAGTTCGTCGTTTCCTAGTTTCCGCTCAGTGTTTCCTAGTTACATGTTTCAAAACTGGCGGCGCTACTGTCGTTTTCTCAGGCCTAAAATATCGGAAATTTAATTATTATTTTTAATTTAAAAAACGTTAATAAAATGCAAATAAAAAGGTGGATCAACGACGAGCAAATTGATTGAAATTATTTGAGTCCAGATAAGATCGGGTTAGTACTCGGATAACTTAGAAATCATCAAATTAGTGTTTGTTACGAAATTGTTTAACAATTTTTTTTTATAATTGCTACCACTTGAGTAATTTTATATTCTTGATCAGCAAGTTGTTATACGTTCCCCATCCTTCATGATTAATAAACTGCCTGTTACAATGGAATAGGTTGGGATAAAATTTAGCTCGGCCAAGTCTGAATTTTTGCAAAAATTGACTGAACCAAATTTCATTCGGATTGATTGCACCATGCTGGATAATTCATGAATAGCAGCCCTAGAGGCCATCTAGAGAATTATGGCAAAAAGTGACGAAATTTTTTCTTTTTTCCAAAATTGTTGACATAATTTTGAAAGTACCCAAAAACTTTAACCCTCACTGCCAGAGAAAGTATGGATCATGTTTTCCAATCGCCAATAGCCTGTAACTCTTAAAATGTGCGTAAATATATAGCCAATAATAGTACGTTCTTAGGTTATGTGCAATAGACTCCATCGAAAATTTAAAAAGTATGGTCAAATTTACTGAGAAGATTAACCTTTATAACAACAGAAGATAACGATACGCTGGCTTCTATGATTCTGCTTTTATTAACGACGACGTTTACTGTTTATGGCTTTAATATCCTCCACAAGACCAACGACTGTAAAACCACTTGTTGACAGGAGGTTTTTTAATGTGAGAATGGTGTTTTAATGATCAACAAAATAAAATGTCCACTTTGTACTCTTTTTTTTAAGCAATGATGGGCATTCTGGCTTGTTACCTGGTGATAGGAGTTGGTCAGAAGTTGGTTTGCAACATCATCGGTTTCATTTATCCTGCATATTGCTCGATGAAGGCACTAGAGACCAGAGCGAAGGACGATGACACGAAGTGGCTCACCTATTGGGTTGTGTTTGCAGTTTTTACAATAATCGAATTTTTCTCGGAATACATTGTATGCTGGTTCCCTGTTTACTGGCTCCTCAAGGTTTGTTATTATAAACATTACTATTTGTAATAACTTTCATAAACGTTCATTATAATCTTACACTTGACACATTCCGTATTACAGTGTATCTTCTATGTGTGGCTCATGATCCCGACAGAGTACAATGGTTCTCTAATTCTTTATCATCGTTGTATTCGTCCGCAATTTGTAAAGTACGAATCTAACGTTGACAGTTTTATATCGAATGCTCGTGACCAAGGTAAGTCAATCTTGAAAATTACATTATCAAAGCTCTGAACCCGATATTAATGGCATATTTTCAAATTTTCAATAGCGTTGAAAGCTGCTTCGGACGCGATATTGAATCGGAAGAAGGATTGATTGGCGGATTAGCAGGTCACCAAGATTCGAAGGGAGGTTGATCTAACCCAGTGGTCATCTACGAAGCTTGGATCTAGAAAAGACATCCAATTTTGGTGAATGGATACGCTCGTTCACTAGATCATCGATGGAAAAGGATGCTCTGAACGAATGGACGTCTCCAAACTTGGACCTTTTTAGATGTGAATAACTACATTGCCGTTTGCCTTATTCCATCGTTACTCCAATCACGATGCACAATGAATATATCTCGTCTTTCCTTCCTCACTTATTGTGACGATGTTATCCGATCCGATCCATGATGACAATGACAACATTGCATTTTTACAATTATCATATTTCCATCGAGATATTGAACTTTGATGGTATAAATCATGGACATGCTTAATTTATTGGGATCCTTGTGACGGGTCAATCGAGAGCTTGTTGTCGTTCTCTGTCATCACGTGCAAAAAATCTATCCGATCGGTTCGGTTTGCGATAAATTTGTGCGGTTTATACATTTTTTCCTTCTAGTTTGCGGTTCGGTATTCGTTCAAAATACATGGTGTTTTATGAAATAATAACTTTTGTAGTATAATATATATATGTGTACATATATATATATTTTAAGTTGGCGTTGATAATAATTTATTGATGCGTTTCATCGATGAACTCTCGATCTCGGATATACGAAAATAATGCGAAAAGTCTCTTTGTATTGTGCGCGATTATTAATATCGCGGGTAATCGTAATTAGGCAGGATTTGACGGAAGTCCCATGGACCAGGCATCGAGCAGTTTTTGATCGTGCGGTCCAGCGCCCAAGCTCATCATTAACCCTGAGAGATCGCCTCTGTGTCCACGCCCTCGCATTGTATGCAACACCTTGGCAATACTGCAAAGAGCGCAAAGGATGCTCGTCAACGTTATCGCTTACCAACTTCAACATAAGGGTCAACAAATTTTCCATTACTTGGCCCATTCTTCCTGCAGAGCAGCAAAGTGCGCCCCGAGTACACCATCCGACATTTGTTCGTTCTCCAAAGACTTTTCAATCTTTATAAGTAACGTGGGTGGCTTGATGGGTAATCTACCAGCCCATCTGACAAGATGCGAACGCTGATCGTCATCGGTTCTGTGCTGCTTGGCAATAATCTCCAGACGGCAGACTTTCGAGCAAGGCAACGGAACGGCAACTATGCTCTCCACTCCTACAGAAGAAGTAAAACATTTAAAAATGACAAAGCTGGACAATACAAGAAAAATATTACCACTGTTCAATGTTTTGGGTACATGATAAAGTACACGGTACTTTAAGTTCTTACTCGTATTCCATACATTGTACTAGGTATTTCCTTCTAATTCACACTCTGCAAAGTTTGTACTTGGTGCGCCATAACTTAATGCTTCGCACCACATAACTTCCATCGGAGAAGAGACAAGTCCAAGCAACCACAAATTTGATGGAACTCTTGACACTGGTTTTTTTTACTTGGTACTCCAACCACCGTAACATTGTATGTATCTATGTGCATACATACATGCAACCATTGGTGCCAAAGATAAAAAACCATGCCAAATCTCTGCTTCGACTTACAGTTACTTGTAGATGTACTTGCTATAATTTTAGTCTAAATTTCGTGCATCACACTAGTAAAACGTTCATATGTTTCACTCAGCTCTGGATTGAGAGCTCTTGGTAAAGAATAACTCTCAGGGTATTACCTACCCAAAAAGTTGTTACAACTGTCGGAATCTGTGTACTCGTTCGCACGTACTTTGACCCTTCGGCAGGCTCTTGGCACGAGACAGCTCAATGCGTATAGCGCCTCAAGCCTCTCAAGCTCGGGCCCACGTATCAATACTTGAATACCGGTCAGACTAGCGAATACCAATTGTCGAAAATCCTGTTTACTCAGGCATGTAGACAGCTCGCGTAGAATCAATGTTGCTGTTCTGTCTGCCGAAATTTTAGCGAATTCTGGACAACAAACTTGTCGTATCATCTCGACATTGTTGAATCTACTCATTGTCGGCGTCCTCATGCCTGAAACTCAAATACCTTATATTATATGAGATTGAATGGATTAAAAGTGCGATACTGGGTGGCTGAATCGAGAAATGGACAAAATCGTCGTTGAAACGTTAGCAAATTTATATTATTTTTATAACATAAGTTCGCATATATTCTATTCAATGGCATGGCTGGGTTCTTTGGTACAAAATGAGAAATAAAATTTCATCTCAAAACGATAAGAAAGTTTTTTAAAACCCCATTCTGTTTTCACACTTGCTGAATTTTATTTAAGTACTTGGAGCGATTCTCTTAATTCGATGAAAACGAATTAAAAGAATTGCTGTATTACAATTATTGCAAAAAGTTACTATTTTATTAAAATGCAGAGAATTAACAATGATCGAAGTGCAATTATAAATATTAAACACATGAGAGATAAATTGAAATATTTTGACCTTCGTTGCAAGGTATATTAGAGATCTCAGCGAGCCGAATAAAATGATGCATTTAATTTTAAATATATTGAAAAATATAAAAATAAAAGGCTCAATGTGCGTAAAATTCGCCAGGTAGATTTCAATTTTCTTAAAATAGTATTGATAATAATAACTCAATTTGGTACATTTGGGTATTGTATTATTATTTATTATTCAATAAAAAAGTCAACATTGAATCTTTTTTTAAATTCGTATACATAAGCATGTAAAATTTGATTATAATATTCTAATCTCAAAACCAAAGCCCCAAAGCGGCCATTTCGGATGAAACGACGACACCACCAAGTAGCGACAGCATGCATTACGAACTTACCCGTCTGTACTACCTTGTAGCCGGTATATGCGGGATCGTCCGAATGTCCGTTCTCCTCGTCCTCGTCGTCGAGTTCCTTGTCAGCTGGCGAGAACTCGCAAGTTGGAAAAATCTCGACAAAGTGTCTACCTCCCGCACTTAGGATCCATACGAGCCACATGTGGATTCTAAAAAGCGAGAATTATGAGAGAATTTTATTGGTCTTGTACAAGTTGGATTTTATTATCATCGTCATACCTGACAAAGACGTGCTTTTCGTTTGTGATTTCGCATAAACCACGTGGACGTCCTTTGCTCGCATCGCGATTGGCAGCTGGTCCGGCATTGGCGCTTGCCAATCTTGCTGAACGCTGAGGGTTCTCAGCCTCGTCAGCTTTGTACTTAATCTCGGCATATTCCTGTAGTTCTCTTATTACCTCGCGGAGATTGTCCACGAGAAACGGCCACATGTTTAATAAAAATTGTTTGTCCTTCATGAAAACGATAAAGCTGCAAGATCTTCGTATGCCTCTAGCCTGTAAAAAACCAAAGAGTTTTAGTCAATCGAGTTCAGCTATCGAGGTGATTTTAGGCATCCTTACCTGAGCATCCTTGAGGGTAAAAGCATGACTGAGAACGTGACCACGATGTTCATCACCGAAGTAGCAGACTCCCTCCTTCCCAAGGTGAACCTCACAGCTCAAGCTTCTGCCCTTACAACGTTGCATTAGTTTCGTTTGCATATCACCTACATATATATATGGCTCATTCCACCAATTTACACCTAGCCATCTTAATTTAAGTTCTAAAAAGAGACAATGAATGATGAGGAAAGAACAAGGATGAGAAAGTTGAACATTTTAATCAATTATTAGACGGGTGGGGAACCTAAGTCATCATTCAAAGCCCATTTTCAATCGAGGTTTTGAATTAGTGTGATACGGACGTCTCTTCAAAATTATCTTCCATAATAATTTATATTATATACATTTGCAGTTACTGGGTTGATGTGACAAATGAACCGAAGTTCTCCAATGTTAATGGTTGCAAGAGAGATAGTGAATTCTAGCATTGCCTTACTGATTTTGAACCGAGTTACATTTTGGAAAAAAAAGGAAGACCAGGCCAGTCACTTTGTATTTTGTTGGACGGTGAACGGAATAACCGACTTAACTTTCAAGAGTTGAGAGTGGTGCACGAGACAATAAAGCAACAGTATTTTTACCACTCGAGCCGTCTCATTTGGTATTGCATTTCACCTTAATAGTTAACTTCATGATGATCATATGCGTTAATGTTGAGATACAACAATATATATATATAGCTCATATGTACCTGATGCACGCGTGTTTGAGCAAATTTGCCATATCCTCGGCCAATGCTTGACGCGCTGAGAGAAAAGAGGTACGGCTTTCGTGCTCGTTGCTCAGATACTTAACATTACCTAAACTCTCGCAACCATTGCAATCGTTCGAGAGGCTCTCCTCTTTTTCTGTTTGTACTCTGTTTGTTTCGCCTCGTTGCATTATATCCTTGGGCCCATAGAAACGTAATTTTTTCACACATGTCTCATCGAACGAACGATACGTTTGAGTCGTGAATATAACTCGAGGACCATGCATCTCGCAAAATGTACACATTGCTATCACCGCGTTCATTCTATCTCTGTCTTTTTCACGTTTCATGAGCCTTCGCCACGAATTTTGTAGATGCTGATCCTGTGCCTGTATCCTTTCGTTGTTGTGATTTCTTCAACAGTTATTACCTTGATTCTACTACTCCGAGGAGCATTCCAATTTCCTTTTGTGGCGTTTTCTCGTTACACCTAACATTACCCAAATATATTAGGGGCTTGGCAAAATTTCGTTAAGGGATCCAACGTCGATGAAGTTTGGATCGATCTGTCGTTCCTGCACCAGATATAAGCGTGCTACTCGTAAGATCCAAGAAATGTATCTTTTCTCATTATATAGTCAGTGAACATAACCTCTTATGTCTCTTGGCAGTTACGATACGCGAGTACGTTCGCAACTATTTTATTTCCTATATAGCATTTCGTAGCTTATCTTTCTTATTGTCTCTTCTATCACCTGGTAAAGAGCACAGGCTGGCAGACCTACGAAAACAAACAATACCGCACTTTGACGTTATTTCGCATCGGCGAACAAGCAAAAGAATTATACACCACATGCCACCGATGCCACCATTACGAAAGCTGTGTGAGCGTGTGGGTGTGTGTGCGTGTGTGTCATGTCGTGTGGGTCGCAGGGATCGAGTAGCCCGAGGTGATAACATAGCGTAAAACACGGCTGCTTTGTTGCCGGCAGCGATTAATAACAGATATTATTGAAAATTTATATTGTTAATTATAATTATATAATAGATATCGAGTAGAAATTTGTGTATACATATTATGATTCATCTCGAGGTGACGAAAACGGTGCTTCGTTATTCCCCGTTGTGCTTGAATCGTCCGCACGTTGTTCCGTCGTTCTCTTGTATACCTCTTGATAAACGAGCTGTTGCATTTGCATCCGCAGCAGCATACGTCGCTCAGCCGGTAAAGTCCTTATATGCGGCAATAGACTCATGAAGAAGTAATAATTGTCATCGAAACGATTGTTTCCGGAAGTAACACCCAGTGGATCTATCGCTCCCGAATTTTCCGACGTTGGTTCGTTCATGAGTACTTGCTCGGGGGATACATGCTGCAGAATTAACGACTCGTTATCGTTGATCAGATCGGCAGTTCCGTTTTCAAAATCACCGTCAACATTCGCAGTCTCGTATGTAGTGTCTAACGGCTCTTGCTTCACCGGTATTACCACGTGATTTCGCTCGAGAATATTGGTAGATTCGTTAGTCTCGTTCTCGGATTCTTTTCTTATTATCGGGTGCTTGTTGTTACCGAGCGAAGCAGTCGTGTGTCTGTTCAAACGACGCAGCGCCACCGGGCGCGAGTGGGCATTAACGACACTATTGCTAGCATCGACGCCGCCGTTTGGCACCCTCTCATTATTTTTGTCGGTCGAACAACTTGAACGCTCCCATATCGGGGGTCGGGGCAACATTTGTTCCTTCAAAAATTGTAGAGTCTTGAAGTGCATCCATACTGGACGATTTCGTGGAAATTTCGTTTTTCGATATACTTGCTCCTTCTTAATCTCAGCACGAAAGGTGTCTCGCAAGCCCTTCCATTTGGTCTTCAATACTTGTTCTGCAATGTAAGCGTATACACACATACACACACATATATATATATATATATATTTACAGGTAGTATGCTACAATGCCATTGGGCGAACGAGTTTGGAGGTTATGTGCACTATTCTAAAAAGAGAGTAAACGGCAAAGAAAGGATAATAAATACGAAAAAGGATAATAAATACGAAACATGACGCACTCGGATACTTCAAAATAGCCGATATTTCCATCCAAACGCGATTCGTCACATCCCTATTGTGGTATGATATGTGTCGCTGGTTCCAAAGTGCCGGTCGCTTGTAGACTTCTGCTATCAAGCGATTCGCGTCCATCTTTGCTTCGTCTTTCATTACCGTTTTAAACCTTTTTTTTCAATAAATTTCTTGTTTCTGTTGTTCGAGACAACGCGTTTTCTTTTTCTCTCTCTCTCTCTCGGACGAACACAACGGCAACGAGTACGAGGGAATACTAGTCTATCCGGGGCAGGGAAAAAGAGTAAGGGCGGTACGAGCGATTAGCGCGCAGGACGCGCTACTACGCCGGATCGATTCGCTTTTCGCCCTCACTCGCTCGCTAGCGCTAGCTCCAACATACGTATGAAGCTTTCCACCGATTCTCACATAACCATTCGGCGCTTCGTTTCTCTCTTGGCGATTACTCCGCCGTCTCATTTGAGGTTAAGCACGCGCAACATACTCGGAAACCCCTATATTATTTTTTTTTGCTTTGAATAGAGATTTCTTCAAAACTATTGAACATTAGTTTTGTTCAGAACGACTTTATTGATAATTCTGGCTAGGGTTTTAGATGATATTACAGATAGAAAATTTTTTGGACTAATTGAAAGTAGAAAAACATTGGTTTGGAAAAATGCCTATTTTCAATGTACCTTTTCTCGGTAACTGTACGTTCGATTTTGACCATTTTTGTTGTGCGTGTATATTAAAGTGTTATAAACAATGTGTCTAGCCATTTTTTTAATATTTTGTTTCACAATTTTTTGACATCGTTTTGAAATTTTGTTAAAATTTTATACCACGTTTTTTACCTTCAAATATATTTTTCTCGATTCAGAAAAAACATAACTTTTCAGGAGACACAATTTTCTGAAAAAGTTTGAATTTCTAATGAATTCAAACGTTAACTTACAAAAAAAAAATAACATACTTTCACTGCTCAGAATTTCATGAAATTTGAACCATCAAGAAAAACATATACCTTCAGAAACAAAATTTAAGAAATGTATTTTTTGACGCTGGAGTATGTCGAACCTCCTGAAAGCATTGCGAATTTCGAATTAAAAAATTGTGTCACAAAATTGATATATGACAAGTTATATATTGATTTTTTAAATATCTGGTACAGACTGTTATTAGATGAAAATAGGACTGATTCTAACACTGTCTGGGACGCTACCAGAACTCGCCACTGTATTCAGTGGCGCTATCTCCACTTGCCCATATCGTTCGAGTACTCTGTTCCAAAACTTTACGTTCTCTTGCAGCTGAAAATTTATGGAAGGCTTTGCGTTGATCGGCCAGGGGGCCGAGGCTCGTCTCTACACAGGAACATACTTAGGAAAACCGACTTTGTTAAAGGAGAGATTCGAGAAGAAATATCGACATAGAGACCTTGATGCACGTCTGACCAAAGACAGAATAAGAGCAGAAGCACGTGCTATTGTACGAGCTAAATCTGCCGGTCCGTATGTGAGAGCGTTTAAAAGTGAGTGAGAAAGGAAAGCATCACTGGTGAATAAAATTCTTGTTACTCACACAGGGGTAAGGACTCCTGCGTTGTTTCTCGTTGATCTGGAACGGAGAAGCATCTTCATGGAATACATTGAGAATGCCCAAACATTGAAGAGCTTAATAGAGGAAAAGGTGATGGAAGGAACTGACCAAGCGTGGATCGATGGACTGGCTCAAAAAATTGCTCGGCTCCTGGTTAAATTACATTCGAACAATATTGTACATGGGGACTTAACCACATCGAACATGCTCGTCTCTGAATGTATCGAGGAGCAGGCTATAGCTAAAGACGATGAGGAACAAAAAGGTATTTGTAGTTATGACAATGATAATGAGTGACGATGCTGCTATTCGCATTATTTAAATGCAAGTGCCCAAGAGCTGTTGGACTGTTTCTCTATTGTTGGCTACTTACGGTGTCCAACGCTGGAATGGATATGGATCGTTGCAACAAACTTCTTTCGTAGAAACGTTATATGCCAGTGCTTGCTACTCACCATTTTTCGACTATTGCATCTTTACCTTAGAGCTTGGATATGTGTTGGTGAAACATTTTGGGCTGTTTTGTTTTGTTTTGTAGGTCCTCTTCTTATTCTAATAGACTTTGGATTAGCGCGTATCGACTCAACAAACGAGGACAAGGCGGTTGATTTATATGTTCTGGAGAGATCACTGCTCAGTTCTCATTCGGAAGTGACCACTTTATTTCCGGCGATTCTTGCGAACTATACCGATGCCATTCAACAGAAGAGCCAACGCCGTGAAATAATCACCAAATACGAAGAGGTACGAGCTCGGGGTCGGAAGCGTCTTATGATTGGATAAACCTCTTTTCTTTCCCCGATACTTCCCTTTTTTTATATTGAGAACCTTAAAAAGCTCATGTATGACATCTACAATAAAATATGTTCTGTATCATCTAGCGATGTGAGACAAAGAAAGAATGTATGTTTTTGGTGGTGACTGGAGCTCCCTCTATAGTATCACCAGGTTGGTCCAAAGCGGAGAAATGTTTGGCAAAACTTGTTCATGAATCGTTCCTCAATCAAAGTGCAAACCCGAATATATTATTATCCATGTTACCTGTTGTGGTAAAATTTGAGTAACAAGTAAACACGAGATAAACAGGATATAACTATTGATCTAAGTAAGATGAAGTTTCATACGCACCAAAAAACCAGCTAACGAAGTCATGAATCCTTCTTTGGTTAATTCCCAAGCACCACCGTACTCTTCTTCATCAACTTGCTGGTAACCACTTAGATATAGATATGTTGCACCGGCGTTAACAAGGACAAATCTGTGGATAACAATAAATTACAAGGGTGCCAGAAACAAGAAAATACAAAGAAACATTTGCTTACAGCAACAGAGCTGGAAAGCCTTTTAGCGGTATGAGACCCCAGCCTATGCCAATGAGTATTCCAATGGCCTGTCTGCCCCAGTAGATGACGTCAAGAAATTCTTCCTATTTTCACGTTGAAGAAACTTTTACTCTTGAAACATTTGTCATGTTGTGGAAACATTTTTCATTGGAAGGAGCACTCATTTGGCTTGGTTATGTTTACCTTATCTGGCCATTCCGAATTTGCGGTTATAGCCCTTGTCCAGATACTTTGCTCACACTTGTTCCCGTTTGAACCTTTTTCTAATTTCGTTCGCGACATTTCGTACAAAAAATATTGACGATTACGTGGAACGACGTTTCATGTACGCGTGTCTCTTGAGCCAGTGCGCTCACTCAGCACTAACTGGCAATGTGCATGCTGCGACTCCTGCCACTCATTCACTCTCCCACCGTCACAGCTGGAAAGCCGCCTTTTCAGGTTAGGTTAAGCCCGTGTGACTGCAGTGCAGAACATTATTTTTAAACGTATCTTTCATAGAAATCGTGATTTCTGTCGTTAAAGAAAAATCTTGTGCCGTTTAGTTGCATATTCTATAAAACATGAGATTTATTCTTCTCTCCCATTTCTCCGTAATCTTTAATAAACTTTGATTACAGTTTCTATTACCGACTGAGTTGATTTCAAACCGTTGAAAGGTGAAATGACACCGAGCGAAATTATAAGTCGTAAATAAGTGCGAAAGAGACTGTAGATTCTGCAGTTTTCTTATTTCCTCCGAAACAATTGACATTTTGTAGAAAATAAAAGTGCCATCTGCGAGCAGAAAACGCACCGCGCCGGTGCGAGGGGAGTGGGGGTTAGACAGAGACAGCACTAGTCGGCCATGCTTTTATCTCTCTGTCTCTGTTCCACCTTCATGTTCGTTACGGGGATATTTATTACGAGCTTGAAACACTTTTAAAGTAATCAGGAAAAGACGTTAGTCCCGCCAGTTTCGATTAATACGATCGAAAAAAAAATATGATCTTAATCGTAATAAACGTATCAAGTAAACATGAAAAAAAATGTTTATTATATTTTTCATCTTATTACGTTGATGTAATGATTTTTGTTTGTTTTCAGGTATTCGATCATGGTAAGTATAAATAAATGAACAGAAATGTCACGTAAACATCATGGTAAAATAAATAGTATTGAGGTTATGTATGTCCGCGTCCGTGAACCCCAGCGACAACTAGTGGCGGCTAGAAGCGAAATTTGTCTTCATTAAACGACGTACATCATCGTAGCTCCCAGCATTACAATTTCCAGACCTGTATGTAAGACCGTGGATACAACCTTGGCAGGCGCGGGTATCCTGTGGCCAGATTGGGTTGCCCTCTGGTGGTGGAGAGGGTCCAATCAAATTGACAGAAGAAGAAGAAGAATGGATAGTGATAATACCAGTATATATTTATGCACCTGTTAATAATAATTAAAAATCGATTCACTCATTTCAATGTGGTGGTAGGAACAATAACAGACAAATCCATACGTCGAACGATAATAATAATAAACATATTTTGCGCAAAAAAACACGAGTGATAAACATTATTTATTTCCTCGGATGAAATCAATGCACACTATTAGGTTGTTTATGTCGTTTCTAAGTCGTATTACATTATACGTAACATGATCATAGTCGTATGATAAATCTCTCTATATAATAGAAAGATCTTGCGGCTACCGACGCGCACAAGAATTGTCAGTGGCTGGGGGTTTGTTTGGGCCCCTATCGTATGTGTGTTTATATATATATATAGATATATAAATATGTATATATATATGTGTGTGTGTGTATTATGCGTTTTACCGTTATTTAAATTTCTTATTCGTCTGCCATTCTAACCTCTTTTTTCACGTCTTAAAAATATACATGACTCGGAAAGTTTCAGCCTTTTAATTCTATGGGCTCACGTGTATAACACAATCAACGTTGCTCCATTTTCCGCTTTGTCAATTTCGATCATAAACTTAAAACTTCAACTTCGATCCATTTGACAGGTTATTGGTAAGAAGCAGACAGAAAGAGAGTCTTTAAGCTTGTGCAATTTGTCGTTCCCTTCTTTCGTTCGAAACGTCAAGCGTCCGAAGAAAATTGAATCACAGCTTTGTTACCGACTGAGTATATTGCACATAACCTTAAGAGTAAGACGGTCGGCCTTTCGAAACAAAGAATGAAGATAACGACAAACTCGAGCAAACCATTGTATAATTCGCACATTTGCTCGGAAAGTCATAACCGTTTGGAAGATAGGTGGGACGGAAAATTCCTCACGAGCAACTGTGACCTCGGTCGGTAAATATCGCGATGCTCTACTTTCTTGGAATGATTCACATTTCGGTATAAATAACGAGAGTCAACGAGGGCTGTCACCAGGATCCAAGATGAAATTTTTCTTATTTCCAAAACGTTAGTGTTTGTGAGGGAAAAAGCCCGGAAGTCGCCAGTTCCATTTCAATTACGGTTATGTAGTGTGTACATAATATCACCTCGACAGCTCAAGTATCCCCGCTTAAGTTTTTCCCGCTCAAGTTTCCCCAACAAAAGGAGTATTTTTATTCGAAGAATTTAATTTGATGAAAAAGCGCGGCAATTTAAATTGCTAATGAAAATTGATTAGTTTTTTGTTCGGCAAAAGTTGGTATTTCTTTTGTACTAATAGCATTGTATAGAGTGGTGGGTCACCTAGATAGAGGTAACTTTATCCAAGTCACAAGTCATTTTGTTCGTTTGTTCAAAAAGCATTTTTCTAAAAGTTTTGTAAATTTATAAAAAAAGATTTGACCATGACAACAACCACGCACAATAATTGTGATGTTTAAAATGTTTGGGAATTCATGTTTTTTGTATTAATTTCCGGAAGTTCGAAAATCATATGCCGGAAATTAGCGCACGTAGCTGTCATTAGTATAGGACCTTGTTCACCCAAATTTAACTATAACCTTAAAAAAATTTACAGATAATAGAAAAAAAGGTATTAAGACCAAAAAACTTTGACGTAAATAGTGCTTCGTAACAAAACCTTGTTTTCCTTTTGGATTTCGTTTTTTGTTTCAATTGTAATAACAGGGTAGTGTAGAAATGGTCCTATATTATTGACCGGCACAATCGACAATTTTCAATATATTATTGTTGGAACTACAAAGATGGATTAGAAAAAATAATTTGAAAAAAATGATAACTTAGAAACCATTGTTCGTGTCAGTTTTTATAACTATAAAGTCTTATTAAGATTAATTTAGTCAGAGTTTTTGTAAAACAATATCGAAATTAAATGGAACAAATTTAAAGTGTCATTAAGTAGTTTAATTACCCCCTATTTTCTGGACAGGTAGTAATGGATCTTAATGTTAAAAATAGTACTCCTTTTTTAGAAAGTTTGAACTTTTTTACGTAGCGTAGCCTAGATTAATTTTTGTTTCCAAGCTACCGGTGGAAGCGTTAAAAATACAATTCGATACTGTAACTTTTGTTTAGTATGCACTGGAACACTTCAATCTCGGTTTCTGAGATTTCTCAAGTTTCTCGAATGCCCATGGAGTTATAAGATTAAACCTGTTCCAAGTCATCCAAATTTTTGACAGAAAGAAAGATCTCAGAATGGCAGATGAATTAAACATTTTTTCCCACATAATACGGTAGTCAATAACGGAATTACCAATTTACATATATGTATACGTGTGTGTGTATGTATATGTATATAATCTTGCCCGCGAGTTGCCAAAGTTAGTTTCTCACCAATCATGCTATAAAATACTGTCATGACTGAGATTTGATGCTTAATATTTACAATGGAATCACATGTATACTACGTGATAAATTATACAAATTAAATATGAGGATGATAAAAAAAAAAGAATAAAAATTTGGTCAAACAATAAAATATTACAAAATTAATAATTATCAATCAATTAATAATTAGATAATTGTACGAAATAATGTTAATACTATATGAATTATGTACGTGGTGCAGATGTAAATGCATTCACAAAAGTTTGCACCTGCTTATTCTCCGCCCCGAACATTATAACGCTTGTTCAACTATAATATGTTATAACGGTACAGACGTGTACTATACTATGATAAATTTATATAATAGATAGATGGTACGGCATACAAGTCCAGATAATTCGTTTCATTTCGCGCGATTAGCGAAACAAACATTAATATGGCACAGATGCGGAATTATCTGAGTACATACTCTGTTTTCTTTATGGAATGTTACGTGCGTGCACCTCTATCGTCGTTATTTCTTTTTAAACGGATTTGCCGTACGTTCGCGGTCCGTAAAAAAAAAGTAAACATTAATAATCACTATAAATCATCGCACGCAGCTCGTGCAACTGTTTCGCAAAGTATAACGAGATCAAACGTCGACGACGTCATTGTCATAGTTAAAATTGGAGTCACGCAAGATTGAGGTGCGCCGAAGTTTAAAGTTCACACGTCCGTCATCATCCGTTTTCAGTACCTGCTCCGGAGCCTGAAAATTGAAAACCCTGTTATTTCTTTATACCAATGTTTACAGATGAATAAAGAGTAATGAGGAAATAATTGAAGATGATTAATAAATGTAACTATGATGCCATGGCGTTACACGCTTGGACCATTTTCAAAACACTATTTGTAAATTCTCTATCGCGGTACAACTGATTGGAATGAAATATTGCTTGGCGAATGCAGAGTCGTGAAAGAAAGTGACTAATCTAAATTTCCTTCTGAGTTGTTAGGTATATAAAAAAAAATATATTTCACTAATGAAAGTTCATGCCTCAAACTTTATTAGCATTATATAGAGGAAGCGCAAAGGAATTTGTTTGATTCGACTTTCTAACACGTCTCTCTATCTTTAGTACGACGTTTCTACCTTTTTGATAATTATTCATTATTTAAAAAAATCAAAGGCTCTATCAAAATAAGTTGAAAATCATGTTTTCATTTCCAAACGAGCAGTACTTGGTGATTTTTTGGGAAAAAAAAACTGGTTCTGGAAACAAAGACCATCCATACGGATTAAACATCTTCTCTATTTTCTTATTTCAACTTAATTCAAGTTTCGTTTTAATGCGAGAAATAAATTTATTATATTTTATGAATGGCAAATATTTTTTATAATCCCTCCACTTTATATACTAGGGTAGAACTTTCCTTTAACACTTCTGGATCATACTATAAGCCATACAAAATTTGAACCGTTTTTCAAATGCACACAAATCTGAATTATTGGTACAAAAAATATTGAGCTTTGCCCACCTTGCCTGAATGGGCTGTAAACCAGAAATCTTAACAGAAATTTATCATAGAAGGCTGACAGAAAACTGTTTTGAAAATCATTTTTGATGAATACTTCAATATCTCCAATAAAGGTCAATAACAAAATTGGGCAGTAGTTGGAGTACAAACGACATTTTTCAAGAACAAGAAATACATTGTCTTTAAACATTTTGTTTTTCATACTTTAGATATTTGATACTTTGCATGTCGCACTTGAACTTTGAGACTTGACAATTTATATTCTAGAAGTGGCCCTAAATAATACAAAGAAAATTAAAAAAAAAACAAACAATACCTTAATCGCAGTACGATTGACGGAACGATGAAGCACTGATCTCCATGCAGCGGGTGCTGAATGTTCTACAAAATGATACGTGTAATATGCAACGGGGATGCAACGAAAAGGCGTGCGAAAGCAAATATAAGGCTGGTGTTTAGTACAAAATGTATTTATAAAGAAAAATGGTATTACCAGGTGCGGGTTTTCTGTCACTCGTAGAACTCTTGCCTCTTTCTCTGGTCAAGCTAGCAGCGAGCTCACGAACGGATCTCTTCTCAACGCTGCTAGAATTACTCAACGAACTTGACGTACTACTAGTGGAGAGGGTCGGTGGTAGAGAGGCCGGTCCACTGACACCGCTGTCGGTCGACTCGTCGAGAGCATCGCCAGAATCCGGTGTATTGCCTGCTGATGTATTCGGACTGGAGCCATCGCTCAAAAGATTGTTAAATTCGCCGGATTTACGATCGGTAGTCATACTCCACGGTCGTGGCTTCGGAGCGGTTGCCGGTGGTCCGCTGAATTTTCCACACGCGCTACCAGTCCCGCTTTTAATCACAACGCTTCCATTATTCGTCTGCTTGTCGCTACCAAAGCCGCCTTGAACTATTTTAGCCGGAGTCTTGGAAAACGTGGAAGCTTGAGTGGGACTGCGTAGATCGAAAGCTGCCGATCTTAGTTTTATCGAACCAACGGTATTGTGTGCCATCGTGGCGAGTTCGTTATCTCGACCTGTTACCTCAGGACTCGAAGATTGTATCGGTAAAGCATCGGATGCGTCCTCCGAGCCCGACGCGACGGAATCCCTCAACAACGATCTTCCTGGTGTGGAACCGGTGATCGGTAGCGTAGCGCGTTTTCGAATATCACCGATCTCACTGTTCTGTGCATTGTCCGTTGTATTTCGCCGTGCCAATGGTGACGTCGTCAACGGTGTATCGCCCTGCGATCGTCTCCCAACGAGGGGCGAAAATTTCTCGAGATTGTCGATTGATCGTGATCTCGGTGTAGGCTCCAAGAGCGTCTTGAGCATTGGTGAATTACAGCCGTGTTTCTTCTCAAGATCTGGCGGAACGCTTCGATGACTCGTCGTTGATAGGTTTGGACTTCCATCGGTTGGAAACGTGTGCAACGAGCTGGTGAAGATAAATCCATCGAATCAATGTTAATGATAATCTTTAGAGTTTTTTAAAACTTTGAAACTTTTACCTATCGTCACTCGTTGGCGATATGAGAGGTGTTGTAGGTGTCGTTGGTCGGAAAAACACGTCCAAGCCCTCTCCAAGGGTAATACCGTCGACCGGAAGATCGGCTCGCAACATTGGTCTAGTCGGTGCTCGCGTTTTGGCACGTCGAGGCCTTGATTTAACGAGATGCTGCAATTGTTGACCTGCTGTGTTGGGCAATTCCGAAACGGAATCGAGTGATTCCGTGAGGGAATGCTCGTTCTCCGATATACCTGAAAAAATATAATTGATTATGATGCTATCTCATTGTTTTTAACTTTAGGTAGTCCTATCGTTACAGCGTTTTCGTTAGATTTCACTGAAATTTTGCACACATTTTTATATGACATCAAAGAAGCTTCGATTAGTTTTTATAACAAATCTTATGGAAAACAAAGTTCATGATTTTGTTTATTATATAACAAGTAAACTTTCCGTAGGATCAATTTGAATTTTGTGTATGTTGTTCTTTAGTCGATTTGCAACAACTTTTCTTAATGAACTTTAACGCTTGGTCCAATTCCAATGTGAGAAAAAACGGGAATAAAATTTTAATCCCACTGTAACGATACAGCGTTTCCGTTAGATTTGACTGACAATTTGCAGATACGTTCTTTGATGTCATATGTATATGTGTGTAAAATTTCAGGGGCCTTTATCGACTAAAAAATTACGATATTTATTCTTGAAAATCGTCACTTTTCGCAATCTCCCATAAGAGCTCGTGTTAAATATAGCAACATTATACAACGAGTATCTAGATCATTTGGTCGATGAAGCCTCTTGAAATTTTGCACATATTTTTATATGACATCAAAGAAGCTTCGATTAGTTTTTATAACAAATCTTATGGAAAACAAAATTCATGATTTTGTTTACTATATAACAAATAAACTTTCCGTAGGATCAATTTGAATTTTGAGTATGTTGTTCTGTAGTCGATTTGCAACAACTTTTCTTAATGAACTTTAACGCTTGGTCCAATTCCAATGTGAGAAAAAACGGGAATAAAATTTTAATCCCTCATCCAACGATTGGACTACCTTAACGTGCATACCTTCAGTCTGATTTTTTGGCAATGATGGTAATAAGTCCGGAATATCATCCGCTGACAATCCTTCGACCGAATCAACCACAGATTTTGGTCTGAGCTTTCTCCCATGGAGGCTCTTGCGTTTATTCGACAAGTGTGGAGTTGCCTGTCGATGAAAGAAATATTTATTTACATCATTCATACTGTTATTCTCATTATTCTCATATTATAATTGCAACTGTTGTAAATTTACCCGCATGGTGTTTAAACGTATACTTACAAGATTCAAGTACTCCAGTTTCTAGATAGACATGCGGACAAAATTGCAAGAGAGAGAGCAAGGAGAGTAGTTATGAGACGGATTATAAAATGAGAATAATGGATTACCATGGGTGATTGATGCTCGATGCGTTGACCGAGATTCGAACCACCGAGCAGCATATGAGGGCATGGTTGACAAGTATCGCTTTCAGAGGGTAAAGTTGATCCGGAACGAGCTGAGATTGTCATGGAGATATTCGATGGATCGTTGACCCCAGCCAAGACACCAATGACACTACCGCTGCTCATCGAGCCAGCGCTTGGTCTCAGAACGTCCGGAGTACTGCTGCGAGTACGATTATCCGTGTCGCCAATCTGAAAATAAGAATATGTCTTTTTTTATTGTTCCCAATCTTGATGAGAATTACCAAGAGCAGCCACTCTCTTTACTTACCAGTGTCTTGTAGCTTCGTGAAAGGGATTCGATCACTTCGTCGGTTATACGATCAGAAACGTGGGCAGCCACCACCAAATTGAGCTCGCTGAATGAAAAATAAAGAAAATATTATTAATCCAATCAACCGAGGAAGTAAATTGAACGAGATTCCTGACCTGAAGTTTACCGGTTCATAATTCAATCTGATGGTTATTTCATCAATATAATGAAACGTGGATAAATTTGATAACTTTTTTTAGGTTTATACTTTAATGTTAAACTTACGTAGAAAATTAGAATTGGATTATGAATTGAAATAACGAAATCAAATATTGTCGACTACGAAATAACCCAATGTTCAGATTATCGTGAGAGCTGGTATCAGGGAATTGTTGTGCACATAGATTTTAGTTACAAATGTAAAAATTCCAAAATTCAATACGTAGGGACTGGCGGTATAGTCCACTGTTAAAATGAAAATTGATTCAATTTTTTAACAGTATACATTGATACATGATATATATCATGGTGACTATAGAGTACGTGGTACGTATGTCGAATACAGAATTACCAATTGATATTGAGAACCAAAAACAAAATATAACAACATTTTGTTAAAACCTTATGGTCCTTGAGTTAAGTAATTTGCAATTCAAACTCAAAGATTCGAAACTAAAAATGGTAACATGAATAAGGTCAATCAAACACCAGTCCAAGGAAAAATTGCATA
This sequence comes from Netelia fuscicornis, assembly GCA_946811545.1. Classification (NCBI taxonomy): domain Eukaryota; kingdom Metazoa; phylum Arthropoda; class Insecta; order Hymenoptera; family Ichneumonidae; genus Netelia; species Netelia fuscicornis. The sequence goes on along the minus strand of OX328014.1, from coordinate 13,030,211 downwards.
CGGTATATCGACACGGAATAAGCAACTACGAAAACGTTAGTTTGTTGCAGTTCTGGCTGAAGACCTTAAGTAAACATCCAGATTGCGAGTTCTATAGTTCCACGAATCCAAATTGATAAATTTGTAGTAAAAAATGTTACTAAAACCGTACTTGACACGATTGACGATATCCGTGCCAGCTTGTTCGGTAATTGCAGTATTGATAAATTCCGAGCTTATCTGATTCTTTTCTTTGCAAGCATTACGAAGATCGTGCTCGATGGATATAGGCTCGCTCTCATCGCCTCTGATAACTGTCTGCGATAGCACCGTTGGACAATGATCATTGGCACATTTGATCATTGCGTCAAGAGAATCCTGCGAAATGAAATTTAATACAATTTATTAGGATAACTATAATAATATTTGTAATTATTAAAATTAATCTCACGTACCTCCAGATACAATGATACAACTTTATGAACCTGCTCGGCCATTTCGCGCAACGTAACTTCTATGGGATTGCTTTCATCTCTTCGCTGCAGTACTTCGTGCAACCTTGGTAAAAGCTATTGCGAGAAAAATAAACAAACGCTGTTAGTACTTAGGGTTAATCATAACTTCGTGAACTTTGTTTGTATAATTAATATTCTGAAATAAGAACTTTGAATCGAGTATCACTATAGCATACAGGCTTGTTACTGCCAGTATTCAAGGATATAAGTTTTATCGAACTGTTACTTCACATTTTGGCATGCATAGGCTTGGTATTCGATACTCATTATTAATTACTACTTTGCATTTACTATTTTTTAGTCTTCCTTGTAATACTTAGTATTTTCTATATTTAACCTTTTAAGAACGAGAATTTTTCCCTTGAAATTGATCTTTTTTACACGAAATTAGTGCATAATATTAATGAACTGAAAATACTTAGTATTTTCTACATTTAACCTTTTAAGGACGGGAATTTTTTCCTTGAAATTGATCTTTTTTACACGAAATTAGTGCATAATATCAATGAATTTGTCACATGGCGTACTCGATCAAACTAGTAGTCGATATTTCGACCAGATCGGTCTGGAACGTAACGGCCTGTGTTAAAAATGTCGTTAAACTATTTGAGGATGTTTTGCTATGTAAGTTAATGCGCTGAATAAGAACCAAAATTGTAACAAATGTCCTGAAAGCATCCTTTCACCATGAAAATTGATTTTTGAAATTTTTTTTTTATTTTGGTCTCAAATTTGATATGTTTACGTTTCTAAGATGCGCTGAGTTCGACAAAATTAGTCTTTTTCCTCAAATATTTCTCAAGTAATGACTTTGTCAAGACTATTTCATCAAAACTCAAGCTACCTCAAAGGCAAAAAAATTCGACAGAACTGTTAATGTAAAATGGTTTTTTCCTTCTCTTTCTTTCCGGTCTCAGACCCGTCCTTAAAACGTTAAAGTACTTCAGTACTTAACTTTATTTGGTTTATGTTTGTATACCTGTTTAGAATTGTCAGCATCCTGTATGAGACCAGTGGCATAATTAATATCATTGTTAGCGTCACAGCTTTCCGCTGCGAGAGTCTTTATAGTGTCCTGAGTCTGAACGACCAATCTATCAACAACCTGTTGCGTCGAACTTAACAAAAAGCCTTGCTGAAGTCTGAAAGCCTGTCCATGACTGTACTTCGAGGGCGTCACATTTCGTTGCAACAGTTCCTGAATCTTTTTTGCCAGATGTTCGGTTCTATCAGCAGACGCTTTCATGCATGGTTGCATGTCATAGATGGGAAATGGCATGTGTCTGACGCTGTAGTTCCTGTAATTGATTGTATTCGAATGATTATACGTTTTAATACCAAGACGAGACTTCAAATATGAAGAAAAAAAATCGTACTTTTCCAAAGCATGAACGATGTCAGCGTAGCCTGATAAAGTAATGTTGTTCTTATCGTATATAATCGTCTTGAGATGATTATTTATCTGCAATGCTTTTGCTAGCAAACGCGCTCCAGGATCACCAATCTGATTGCCACTTATGTCGAGGATGTGAAGACACGCGTTGCTACCAAGGGCATTAATGAGACTATAGAGATCAGATTTCAGCCGTGAATCGGGCAGGTACAAAGACTGAAGTACACAATCGTCCTCCTGTATCATTTGAACGAGAGCGTCCATGACTACCGCAATGTGTTTGCTCTTCATGCCAATTGTATTCCGGCCCATGTAGAGATGCTTCAGCGATTTGTTTTTTCCAATCGCCGTTATTACTTGAGCGAGGTCAATGTCCATGTCTACAAAAATAGACGTCGACACGATTAGAATAATACATAAAAACATACAGGGTGCCAGGCAACTATCTGGATATAATAAATCCCTAGATCACTGGCGTCAGTACAAACAAAACGTTTTTTATATTATCTTGTGATAAAAATTTACCATGGTACTAATTCGTCAAAGTAAACAATTTAAACAATGCCATGTGGTTAAGTGATAAAAAAAATATTTTCTTTCATACGAGAATGGCTCGAACCTACGATCCTGACATTTATCAATAGGGCGTTCGAACAGCGCTCAAACTTTTAAACTTTGGGAATTAATATCCATATAGTACAATTTTCAGAAACTCGTTTTGTTTGTGCTGACTTCAGGCACTGGGAAGACATTTGAAGCAACGCAATTTTGTTTCACTTCATATGCTCCTTTCTTTGTCACAGTAATAATACGTACTGCTGTCAGAAATGTCGAGCGAGGCAATACATCGAACACCATGAATGCATGATTCGAGAACATGAGCTCCCATAGAACCAAGATTGTTACCACTCATATCGAGCTCCAGGCCAACTGTACTTTCGTTGCAAGCTAAGCCCAGAAGAAGATGTTTCAATGCTTCTAGTGGCAATTTGCAATACGATATATTGAGATACTTGAGGGATAACGTCGCCGTGAAAAATTGCTTGAAACTCGGTGGTATCTCTTTAGTTTTTTTGCTCGCGAAGGAATTGCGAGCAACGTTCAAGTGGACTAGATTCGTCGCGCATCCGCGCAACAGAGCACCGAACAACTGAAAAATAGAGTATTTATTTATCGAATATGTTAAACGTCAATGTGTGCATGGATTACATCGATTAGAATACTCACGCATTCGAGGGTCGTGTCGGTACCGGCAAGATCGAGATGAGTTAGACTGTTCGGTTGGGCGAGAAAATTGCACAAGTTCTACGAGAGATACAACATTTAAGTTCCACGAAACGTGCAGTAAAATGAAAAGAACGAAGGTAAACAAAAATCCCAGTCAACTCACATTGACGTCTTCTTTGAGTGTATTCTCCGACAGATTAAGATACTGAAGACTCGTTGTCATACTACGATTGAGACCAAGAGCATGCGATATCTGCGCGATACCTTTTCCTGTTAAGCCACATCGAGATAGGTTTAATTTTTGCAGGCCCTTTGGAAGTTTACCGATAGGCCCACTTAAGAGAGTCGCTCCGCCTAATGATGAAAAAGAAAATGCATCAGTTACAAAATGACGACGACCCTTGGGACGATAATTTTTAATTAATTCAATCGTACAAACCTTGCGTTAATTTGGCTATTATTCCACAAAGACTTCCAGCTCCTGAACAGCGCAAACGGAGGTAAAAAAGGAGATAATAACATATGTACATTAATAAAGGGAGGCTAGAGACAACGAGAAAGTGTTCACGTGTGTTCACATTGCACTGAGAGATGGAGACTCTCACGTTACCCACCCTTGTCCTCGACCGTATTGTTGGAGAGATCGATAGTGTGTAATGTTGTATTGCTGTTGGATATCAGTGCCAGGGATAGCTTGTGTGCGAAATCCCTGTCGAGAGGAGAAAGGACAGAAAGAGATAAAAATTCACATCGGACGATATACCATCGTTTTTGTCGTTCTCGCGCTCACCACTTAACGCCAATGTTGTCGAGATAAAGTTCTTGAAGAGACAAAGATCGTCGAACAACGTGTAGTATCCTCTCGAGCGATTCGTGACTCAATTTCAAATGGGAAGCTCGAAGTTTCGTGAACCACGTGTTGTACTCGAGTGCTGATATTATTGGCACCAAATCTTTCTGATCGAGATGATCGAAGTCACGAAGATTGAGCTCTCTTGTGTCGTGCGACAAATAAATCGTATCGACATCCTGAAAATTTAAATTTATATTGAATTGAAATTGTAAATAAATTTTATTGTTATCTTTAAAACCACGGACGATGGTGTGCAAGACTTTAAGTGGACGATTTTATTTCTTACCCAGGCTACCTCCTCGCGATATTGCACACAGTGAAGATCACACATGCAAGCGTACTGAGTTGAAAAGCCACCGCAAGGCCCTGTGTTTCTTGTAGCTTCGGTACTTCTCGCGAGTTCGCTGCCTCTTATACTTTGTAATCTGCTTGCTGGTATTACCTCGATTTTTCGTATGATGTAGCTGCAAAATATAATGATTATTTAAAGGTTACATTTTACGAATGCAAGAATAACGAGTATCATTTTTGTAGAAAATGATTCATTATCTACAAAAAGCGAAAGAAGTATCCGTTGTGAAGAAGTTTCTCTTACTAAAAAATGTAACAATATTCTCGTTCGCACAGTTTGCTTTTTAAAGTTCTCTGTTTGATATAATTTTTTCAAATTTTCTGATATTCCTCTTTGGATTTATTAACCCTTTGAGACCTGAGTACTTTCAAGCTTATTTGGTCCGCAGACGCATAGGCTGTCGCATATATGCATCCTTAGAGCTCAAAGGGTTAACATTGAATTTATGTATGTTCAAATATTAACGAAAAAATGTTCTTCTCAAAGGTGACTTTAAATATTGGCTTAATCGCCCGATAGTAAATTGTGTCAACACAAATGCTGTAACCTTGTGTATTACTTTAGAAAATATACTACTTATTTGACCATTATAAAATTGTGTTCTAATTTCGACACCAATAATATGAAATCACAATGTACGATAAATTCCAATGCCTGGTACAAATTCCTTGCAATGGCAAATAAACTGAGTCAGTAACAAAAGCGTTGCTGATAATGTTTCTCCTAGATGCAGAGGATTTTAGGATGGGCATAACTTAATATCAAACGATGCGCAAGCCAGAAAAATGTGCATATATAAAGAAATGCGTTGAACTCTAGAAAAACATCGACCCACCAAATTTGCATATGTCTCTTTTCCATTCATTGAATTTTCACATTTGATTAAGCCATGTAAAATTAACGACGAGATTACAAATTAATGAACTCAACTGAGTATTGAAAATTATTGTTAATAAAAAATGTACCTATCTAGTAGTTAAATATAATTCTGTAGCAGCTATATCGCTTTGACCATGTGTGATTTTACGATGTAGTGTCGCAGGAGTGTAGAAAGGAATTCGTAAATTCTCTACCACGACCCAATCGATCGGGATGAATTATAACTTAGCCACTTATTGCCGCAATCTTGCAGTGGCTAAGCTAAATATAATATCAAGCCGTTGCACCGTGATGAAGAATTTGCGAATCGTGGTTTCAACACGGTTGAAGCATGTAATATCAAATCTTAAAAGGAAAAATTAAACATCACTCTTGAGATCTGCGTTTTTGTGGTTTCAGCTGTTCCCACATCCGTTTTAAACATGACAGCTAATTCTCTGTTTTAACTTTGTCAAGATGACTGTATGCTTCATTATTCACGTAATGACTGTGGATAGTGAAAACCAAATTTACAAAATATTTGCATTTTCAGAACTACAATCTATACTTCATACGTGACACAATTTCTAATTGTCGAAAGATTTGTTTTCACACATGGTTGTTAAATAGTATGTGGAAATTTACTATGTATCGTATATCATCAGTTTTGGATGATGAAGTTTCTCATTTTACAGTCTCCTGCATAACATCTACAAAAGCGTTTAGCATTGTTAATGCACCAATTATGAAAATGACAAAAAAAAAACAAATGAATGATATTAGATTAAGAAAGCACATAAACGGGAATTCGTTGGAAATTACGGATCACATTGTTAATGACACTAATTAGGATCGTACGATTTTGCAACTCACTTGAGCGGTACAGTAGGGAATATATTTCTAATCGCTGTGTGTAGAGCTTCTATCATTGCGTCTACTTCTGTGGTATCGGCGCCACTGCCACCGGTCGTTGTAAAATTGTAGCTTCTGTCTCCAACGACGAGACATAGCTGGTTCGCCCGCTTGGACTCGACGGACGTTATTTCCAAGTAATGAAAATGGCAGTCGATCTGGGAATAAATATTGTACTATTATTAAAGAAACAACACGATTCCTTGCAATGATCGGTAACTCACCCGTGTTGGTACTTTGGCCGTTAATAGAAATAGTCGACATGGTGAAAATACCTGAAGAAATCAAAAAGTTAATCTCTGTTCATCTTTTCATTGTGTAAACCTCATCAGTGATACTCACCAAGACACGATTTTCTTGTTTATCCTGTTTCGTCTCAAGTTTCACGACATTTTTTAATAATATCTTGACGTGCTTTCCAAGCAATGCCTTGACAGATTCTGTTGCAATGAAAATTTAGCAAAATTGTGAATACTTAAACTACGAGACAAAAATTACGTGGTAAAATAATCGATAAAATGGACTATCAAAAACCTATCAGATGTTTTCCAAACTTTCTCACAATTTGTATTGTCATGTAAAAATACTTGCATTTTCACATTTTTTTTCCATCCTATATCTTGGAAAGGATAAATGACTAAACAGTTAATATGAACCACTTCAGTTTCTTTTCATGAACATTAAAATGCATTAGCTGTTGAATTTTAATCAACAGCTAATGTAAGAGCCTTTGAAAGTAAAGAGAAAACTATGCCAGGTGTTTTCATTTGATTATGTGTTAAGTTTTACCGATTTTCAAAATGTGTGGAATATTCAGAGTAAGCAAAGAAAAATTTAACAATGGACACTTTCATATTATAAGATAGAAACATTGTATTGAAATTCAAACGAATAAAATAAACAGATGTCCATCAATTCGAGTGACAATTATGAATATCAATAATCTTCCATTGTGCAGACCTCTGTAAGTCGCCAAAATGTTACAATTTATTAAATGTACAAATTGAAATTTATTGAACATACAGACGCAGCTAAAACATCAGCTATCTGGAGTTATTACTACAATTTAGATTTTCATTTCTATATAACTTTGTCACTTATACGGCTGATATTCTACAACATAAACGAGTACCTCGTCACATCCGAACAACACAAATAATTCATTTTTTTGCAGCAACTTTGCAATAACCAGTACGTTACAACTATAATGAGGGTTCAAAATGTGCCAAAAAATCGACTTTTGTATATTAGCTCTCTTTCTGCGTTTCTTATCCTTGCCAAGATACACGAAGAAGAATAATGAACCATAAATCAGAATAGGATGATCAAACATCACATAACTTCTGCAAAAAGTTCTTTTAAGCGGTGATGGAAGCAAGTTAATACAAAACATTCAAGAATAACGAAAAAGTAATTGACTGTGTGAAACACGAATGAAGTTTTTGAAAACAGCATATTTTTACTTATAAATAGAAAAAAATATTTTTTCTCAATAACAAAGTTCGACAATTTTCGATGACATTGTTTTCACGAAAGTGACGGATCACTGGTGTCCCAACAAATCCCTGATCTTAAGATAAAAATATATATGATCGTGTAATTGACAAGTGTCAATTAAGCCTCTTTCATAAAGAACTGACCGTTCAAATCCTTGGTCAGTTGCGATCTTGTTGACATTTTGAATGTCCAGGTTATCCTCTCTCGGCGGTTATTACAAGATCTGTTGTGCTCGCTCTCCGTTGTGTGTAAAAGTCTCTGCGTGTGTGTATTTTAGAACGAGCCGCGGGTCTGAGACGCACGCTCGGCCCCCTACGTGTATGTGTATGTCCTTCAAGACATAGTTTAGGGTGAAGGGGCCGCAATTAGCTCAGTATGACCGATCAAACGATTGTGCTGGTACCTCACGAATCAGAAGAATGTCCACGACAATTCGGAGGATATTCGACAACTCTTTTTTCACCGATACTATACTGTCGTTCCCAGTTGCTGTGAGACGACGGAAAACTCGGCCGTTGGCGGCCATGTTGCACCTACGACTAAATACTAAACATACACGCACACACACGCGGGCACACGTACACATTGACAGAATCAGACACATCGACCATTATTCTTCTCTAGAGAGCCGGCGATCCTGGTGAGGGTTCCCCTACCCCTTCGCCGTGCCGTCGTCGATCTTGGGCTCACCCGTGATCTTGCCAGCCTAAATTTCGATAGTGGAGGCAATCCCTCGAATTGTACGATTTTTAAGACCTGCTGCTGCCACCTCGCGTCATTATTTCGTAAACGCGTGATAAACGTAAACACTTGACAACAGAGGGTATGTGTCCGTGATTTCGAGCCGCGCGATCAATTACAGCTCTTCTTTACCGTCCCTACGGCCCATGTATATTTCCAATGAATGCAATTTCTAAATTAATGGAATGAGCTGAAATTTGAGTATATTATACAGCTGATAGTCCCGCATCTGGTGAAGGTCGCAGAATTTCGAAATTCGATCAAGAATTTACAGATTTCGTTACCACGTGGTAATTTTGGCTGCAGATTTATATTTCTTGACCAGTTAATGAGTCGAATCAAACAACTCTGGAATTCACTGGATGGATGACAAAAAATCCGACATAATGAGTACTCGCACGTTACTGCACGTGCAATATTACAAAATTGCATTTGTTGGAAAATAACATGGGGAAGGCCGGTAATAGCAATTGGTATAGTAGAGCGGGGTTGTCTGTGTAGTTCGCGCATATCCCGCTTTCCCTCGCCAAGCTTGGAGCGCTGATAGCGCTTCTTCGCACCGATCGAAACTATGGAATATATATGAGATGCACAACGCGGTCGCAAATTTCACACCGTACGTACATGTTTTGCGTAGGCATGTCCCTCCATGTCCCTCAAAAGCAATTCGATGGGATCTATTAGGGACAATGTTCTTGGCGGACCCTTTAACAATTTAAATTCATTCTTTCAATAGTAGGTCATAGTCGTATCGATATAGGACCATTTTTTTGTTATATTTTGAATACACATTGAAATAAATAATGAAGAAAAGCAAATTTATATTTATTTATAGAATCGTTTCTAATAACAATTAACTCTTCGAAGACGTATCGAAACAGAATACTGTTTTACCTGACAGCTATATCTTTCTACAAAACTACAACAGAATTATTCGCTGATTGGACTTAACTTCATGCAGCTCCATAGATTGGTCAGACAAAATCGTAGTGCGAGCCAATCATGAGGCTGCGATTACAGTGTTGCCCTAATTACAGCGCCCGCACCGCTAGATGGCACCACTACCAAGGCTAACTAAAAATATCAATAGACTGTCACATCTCAAAGTACGAGAAAGCAATCACGCACACCGGGCGTGCTGACAATCGTTTGCCCTTTTTCTTTCACTCCATTTCGACAGGCGGGGAGGCGTGGGTCGTTCCAACATAAAAGGTTCCCTTTACATAGTTTCATGCATTAAAATTAGTTTAACACTCTCGTAACCGTAATACACACTGAGTGTCTGATCGTATAATCGAGTTATCGTTGAGTCGCTCCAGAATATATAACTTGAAGTATAGATGTATAGCTAGAATCAAGCGCAAGGGAGGCGATCGAAGCAGACGTAGCAGCAGACGGCGTTAAGACGTGAAACGTGTAGAATTTCATTTTTGCCAATTTACAGAGAGTGTAAAGTGCTGGAAAAAACAAACAACAACCGGAGTCAAAAATGTGGTCATCAATGCTCGAAGCTGCCAAAATGAGTCCTTTTGGCTCGCCCTTCATTACGGCGAAGTGTCAGGCTCAAGAGGACGTTCAAGGCCTCGTGAGAAACCGCACCATAGCCGCTGCCAGCACCGAACAACTCGGTGGTGAGTACTATTTCTTTTTCATTCAATAATGTAAATGTGTAAATAATTCCGTCCCTCTTTTGATTGGAATTTATATTCGAACAATTGACCCACGGAATAATCGATAATCCGTCATTTTTTTGGTCTAACAATTCGATAATTTCTGCGAATATTTTCTCTTTCAAAAATGGGAAGTAATGGATAAATTTATTGTCTTTATAATTTTATCACGTTAATTTCGATTATGTACTAGGGTTATATAAGATTATGAGAAAGGTCTTGTATAACTATGTATCTTGACGTAAGAGAGATGCCGCGTCAGTGGAGCACGCGCAGCGTGCGGAAATAGTTGCGTAATGGCGGCGACCATTTTGTCAAGGTATCGAGAACGAAGCAACCTTGGACGAGATTCGAAAATACGATTTATTTTTGAATATTCCCGCCTCGTATATAAGAATCGATACTATAGAACGATTTAATAGTTTTTAAGAATCCTTGTTGGGCTTATAGCTGTGTAAAATTTATTGATCCGAACACTACAATTGTCGACTATACATTTCCAAATTGACACACGAACTGATCAGCTGATCGTCCTTGATCCAGAGCTTCCAACCTCGATCTCGTTCACGACTGTTGCCAACTTCTCGTGCCCGAAATAATCTCTCTTCTGTCTAATCTTTAAAAATAACGCGGGGGACAGGTGCCATTCTTCTTGTTTGTATTTTTCAACTAAAACAAAAAGGTGGGGCACAAAGTAGTTAGACTAGTTTCCGAAATTCTCATAAAGTGAATAATTGACACGAGTGTGTTGAGACCTTATGTGCCAGATTAGAATTCAATATTTGAATGCGCCTGGAGTACGCGCTTGTCATGCGCAGTATGCGGAGAGTTCGGCTTTCATTACGCTCTTTCAAGTGCAGTGGTAAAAATTGGAACTTCATGCACCCTGTACGTGCATTCTGGAATTCGTACAAAGTGAAGTTAGTAGAGAGTCGTTTTTTTACTATATGGTTATTTGACAAGACCATAATCTGGCGGCCATTACGAAATGTTGAAAAATAGAGAAGAACGTTATTTTTTGTGATTTTGATGTGCATGATTTTATGGGTGGAATTAAAGAACAAATCGATCAATAAATGGCGGACATCAAGGCTGAAACGTATACAGAAATTATATATGGACGTCTTTCATAAAGCACCTGCATTAGACAACGCACGTTGACGTAACGTCAGACGAGGTGCTTTTCAATAATGAAAAATATTAATCTAAGGAAAATCAATTTTATGATTAACCCTTTGAGCTCTAAGGACGCATATATGCGTCAGCCTATGCGTCTGCGGACCACATAAGCTTGAAAGTACTCAGGTCCCAAAGGGTTAAAAAGAAAGTTGAAGCTAATCTTATAATTACAAGATTGTTAGTCGGAAGTTAGATAAGTTGTGATTAAAACAATTAGTGATATCTTATCATGGATGAACAAAAGCTGAATCAAGAACTTTTTATTTTTGTCGTGTGATAAAAAAAAGTTCAAATTGAAACTCAATTATCGCGTTATCGTGAATTCAGTTTATTTACAAGCTTCATCTGTAAGCAAGTAACTTTTCTGTATATAAAGGTTTGTGAATGAAACACATTGATGAAGAAGCAATTTACAAGTTTCAATTTCGTTTTCTTTCAAAATTCACTCAAGGAAAGTAACCGTTGCACAGCAGCAACACAAATCGAATCATGTGCAACGTGGATTGGTATGAAATGTCTGTGCACAAATCATCCATCTACAAGTTATAAAGCCTCCGAACGGTCATTTTTTTAAATTTAGAAACTGCAACCTGTGTAATTTTTATTTATTTTTCCCATTTTTGTACCGAAAACTTTATGGTTTATTATTACGTTTTCTGAAATTAAATGCCTATAACCTGGTATTCACAAACGATTATCACAATTGCGAATGCAAAATAATTGTTTATATTATCGGCTCTCAGGTTTGTATTGGAAGTTTGCGCTATGAAATTCTAGTCTTCCCACACTCTGTGCACTCTCCAAATTATTTGATCTTCCGTCTTTGTTTACAGATAGCTGCGAGTTTGGATCCAACAAGTATTTCCTATTATGTGGCCTTGGTGGTATTCTTTCATGCGGTCTGACGCACACCATGTTGACGCCACTGGATTTGGTTAAATGCCGTATCCAAGTAGATCCGGAAAAATACAAGTCTGTCGTCACTGGCTTCAGAGTTAGTACAACGTTCCAATTATTTTGATTCTGAAATATCGGTGGTACCGATGATTTAATTCTTTTAATATTTGTTTTCGTATAGGTGACGCTTGCTGAGGGTGGCAGTAGGAGTCTTGCTAAGGGTTGGGCACCAACATTCTTTGGTTATTCGATTCAAGGAATGTTCAAATTCGGTCTCTATGAGGTGTTCAAAGTTCGTTACGCCGAGATGATCGGTGAGGAGCTCTCGTACGAATACAGAACAAGTTTGTATCTCGCTTCATCCGCATCGGCCGAATTTTTCGCCGATATTGGTCTGGCTCCTCTCGAGGCTGCTAAGGTAACATTGATTAGCTTATTGTCCATCCTCCTTTAACGTTTTATAAACATCCACGAAGGTAAATATTTTATGATTTATGTTAATTTACTTTTCTTCCACTTTTCGTGTTTTCATCCAGGTCCGAATTCAAACTATGCCCGGATATGCAAACAATCTTCGTGAAGCATGGCCCAAGATGTACGCCGACGAGGGTCTCTCTGGTTTCTACAAAGGTCTCGTACCCCTGTGGTTCCGACAGATTCCTTACACGATGATGAAGTTCGCCTGCTTCGAACGTACTCTCGAACTTCTGTACCAGTATGTCGTACCCAAGCCCCGCAATGAGTGCACCAAGGGCGAACAGCTCATCGTTACTTTCGCTGCTGGTTATATCGCCGGTGTATTCTGCGCTGTCGTTTCTCACCCTGCTGACTCGGTAAGATCAATCATCTCAGCAAAACGTCACATAAATAACATTTATTTATATTAAGTCAATAGTATTTAGATTCACTTTTATTTGTAATAGTGCGCTTAGTGTCTTTTTCCTTGAGTAGAAATGCTGAATTTATCAATGCAGTAAATATTGATAACGAAGCATTACAGACGCGTTATCGTATTTATGCAGAAGCATTTTGAATCAAATATCAAACCCTTTCAATTAAAACATAGCCTTAAAAATACTCAAGTAATAAAAGAAAATTATTTCTTTTTACATGCAAAAATAGGTCGTGTCGAAGTTGAATCAAGAAAAGGGTGCAACTGCTGGTGATGTGCTAAAGAAACTTGGCTTCGCCGGAGTATGGAAGGGACTTGCACCCAGAATCGTCATGATTGGTACGCTGACAGCAGCTCAATGGTTCATCTACGATGCTGTTAAAGTTTACCTTCGCATGCCGCGTCCACCACCCCCAGAGATGCCGGCTAGCCTTAAGGCTAAGTATGGCGTCGCTTAGATAATCGACCGAGTGCTGTGCGCTCGATCATAATTTTAGACAGAGAGTGAGAGAGAGAAACAAGCGATGTGATTGGAGAGAAGAACGCAAAGAGGAAAAGATGATTAAAGGAATGTGAGAAAATAAAAGGATTTTCACATTATACACCTTCCAAGAAGATTTGGATTCCAAACGTCGATTCGCCATCGATTCCTAGTATTTAAAATAATATTGTACTAGAAAAAAAAGAAACGCATTGTTTTTCTTTTCTCTTTGATTCACTCAGTATTTATTGACAATTAACAAAGAAGATACGAAAAACGTAATGTGAAATTGCAGATGTTTATCTTTATTTTTGCTTCGTTGGTACGTTTTTTTTTATTTTCGCGACGGTGTCACGAACTTCTCTTATCTATTGCCAATGAAACTTGAGGGGAAAGAAGGAAAATCGTTGGAACGATGGATTTTGATTTCATTTAGAATTGACTTTACCATACACTACGGAGTAGTAGAAAAATGTAAGGATTTAGGATCAACAACATTCGAGCTCATGATGCAAATGCCTACGGGTTGTTCGTATGTCAAAGATAATGAAAACATATGCTGAAATGAAGATTCACATTGTTGTTCTGTAAATAGTGCAGAGCGCTTGACTAATAAAATCGAGGTCGCTCTGAAATTGAAATTACAAACTTTATTCAAATTTGAAAAAACTGATTTTACCCCCTCGTAGTTCGTATATCTCCCGCCATTTGTATAAATACAAGATGGCGCGAGTGTCAGCCAATCGCGTGACATTGACGCGAAGCATTGACGAATCGCGTTCTTTTTTAAAAATCCCTAGGAATTCGACTAATCCCACACACCTCTAAAGTCCCTATGGAATGGACCAATTGAGTTCATAAGAGGCCGACCTAATATTTCGAACGCACGTGGTTATGCGCAATGAAACAGACGCGAAAAGTTTAAAGTGGGGGCAGAGGATCAGCTGACAAGTCCCAGGGTCGTATATCGGATTTTCAACCAACCAAGTGCAAGAGAGAGCGTCTTGAGTTCTCGAGGCATTTACAGCAGATTAATGCGAAATTGACAATTATCCAAGTGCGTGGAACATCAAATGACGTCGAGTCTTGAGATACGCGAGGGAACGACATGAATCTACTTGGTAAGTTCACGAGGGTTAGAGTACCAAATCCCACTATTTCCTAGCCGAATCACGGTTCATTAAAAAGTTGCGCCAAATCGTCCCCACTTTGTTCAAGTTTAAATTTCGAAAAGTAGAAAATTAAATGTCAAAATTGAAAATTAAATCCGATTTATAGATCCGAGTGCTTCTATTTGAAGAAATTACGAATACGAAGAATTATTCTGTTTCCTAAAGGTAAAAATCGATATTTCGTTTCTTTACGTACTTTGTACTCTGTTTGAATTGTTCATGCATTACAACTCTTCCAGGCAGCCTTAAAATATTCCACTGGATATCTTTTTTTTTTTCGTTATCTGCATAATTTCGTAATAAATTTCTGAGAATTGCCGGAGGAAATGTTCCATGGATATTCGAAAGGAAGAGAAGTTATATATTGAAACGATTCTTTATTGAGTCACTGTTTGACAGTTTTCAAGGTTAAACCTTGTGTCTTTATCTCCGAATTATAACTTAACGACGATGATACATATATTCCTTGTCATTCATTATTTTTTCATTATTATATTATTCGTAATTGAACTAATATTTTTAATTGATAATATTATTTTTTCTATTATTACAATTATTGTTTTGACAGTTCAATTGTTCCGGGTTTCCTTGTTCAGTTCAGTTGATTATTTATCATTTCTGAGAAATATCAACATAAAGACAGGACGCTAATTAGAATGACGTAATCTGGAAAGTTACAAGTTGTTTCATACAGAGCGTTCTCTTCTTGTTTTGCAATAGTTTTCAAGATAAAATAAAACGTTTGATTTTGTATTTATGTTTGTGTGACGGTTGAAACTTTTAATGTATTTAGATAATCAAGAGAAGCAGCAGGACATGCTGCTTCAACTGACGGTCCAAAGGCCAATCTATGAGCAGGAAGCTTTGAACAGGGAATATCACTATGAAAAACCCAAAGTATCTTGTGAGTATTGTTTTTGTAATATCGGGTCATTGAATTTTTCTTATTAAGAAATGCTGTTAAGTATATCTTTGTTATTTAAGAAAAATGTTTTACAAAGATTTAAAATACATTGGAACTTGGCTGTTTTGCTTTGGTGAGACTCTCGCCACGAGTAAGGTATCTTCTTTTAGGGAAGTTAGATGATAGTTGGTCTTGTAAAGAATTTGCAACTTGGAAAAAAAGAATTAGTAATGTGGTCGTTACGAAAATTATTTTGGGACAATGGACTGTGACTGTGCTATAATCCTATAAAATTTCAGACTGATTGGTTTAGTTGGCCTAAAATTAGAAGAATTTGATTTTATAATTTTGGGTTTTTTATAAAATATTTATGAGCGTATCGACATGAAAGGAACGATTTATTTTCAATGATTCCAATGCTTTTGTTGTATAAAAAAATTCATAATAAAAAAATTTCCGTTTCTTTTCAGTACGTGGAAACATTTTGCACACCATACGGAAACAAAGCTTTCGTTCCTGCGGCTCATCAATATTTCCGATAGTCAAGTGGATGAGGAAATACGAATGGAAGGACAGCATAGTGCCGGACATGATATCGGGTCTAACGGTTGCGATAATGCACATACCACAAGGAATGGCATATGCATTGCTTGGGAACTTACCACCTGTTGTTGGAATTTACATGGCATTCTTTCCCGTTCTCGTTTACTTCTTCTTTGGAACTTCCAAACACGTTTCAATGGGTTCGAAACGACTCTTTTCTCTTCTATTAAAATAATAATGAATTATTAACATAATATAGACATTATGACTTTCTTTAAACTAAAGAAGTAAAAATGGCAATTTCAGAAATCAAATTCAAAAGTAAATACTTTAATATTTCAACAAAACTTCAAAATTTTTATAATGACAGATTTTTAGTTTATTCAAATAATTCAATATTCATAGTTTGTAATATTTTCAATCATGACGTGACGTAAATTGTACTTGTAGAAATAATTCGCTAACGATTTATTGATCATTACAGGAACCTTTGCGATAGTTTGTCTCATGACTGGAAAATCCGTAAGCGCTTACTCGAGTCCGCAGAATCTTTTAACCAATGCAACAAACTTGACAAATAGCGCAGGGTTTCTCGAAGACCCATTAAAAATCGAATATTCACCGTTGCAAGTAGCTACGTCAGTGACGTTTATGGTCGGAATTCTTCAGGTGAGAAATATAAAATATACAAAATAAGTAATTAGTTAAAAACAAAATCTTTTCAGCTTCTAATGTACGTTTTTCGCTTGGGAATAATCAGCACATTGCTCAGTGAAACTCTGGTCAATGGATTTACAACAGGTGCGGCAGTACACGTACTAATGTCTCAAATAAAAGATCTGTTAGGTCTGGAATTACCAAAACAAAAAAGAGATCACTTCAAGCTTATTTTTGTGAGTACAAAATCACCTTTTGCCATTTTTATCATATCAACAAACACACAGAAACAGTAGTATACAGAAACTATAGAGAAAATATATTTCCCTTAAAACTATATTGTCATTTATTCCGACATTAAATGGTCTATACCGTAAATAAAATTCTATAAATTAAATATATTTCTTTTCAGACTACTATTGACATCTTTAAGGAAATTCCCAACACAAATGCAGCTGCCGTTGTTGTCTCGGCTATTGCGATTATTATCATGTGGTTGAATAATGAATATGCCAAGGTAAAATTAAAAATCATATTTCACCTTTTAATCCGTATTCTGATTTAATATATTGCTTAATATCATAAGTAGTAATAATAATAATAATATGCGGTTAACATTGTTATCAGAATTAAATAGTCTTACCAAAAATTATTCTAGCCATGGCTGAAGAAAATATGCAGCCTGCCAATTCCCATCGAGCTCATAGCGGTCGTGACTGGAACGATCGTGTCGAGTTACTGCCAATTATACGAGAATTACGGAATAGTAACCGTCGGTCACATTCCCATAGGGTAAGTAACAGGGTTAATTAAGAGACAAAGGAACGATGGTATATTGTGCGTCAACGTGCGATTAAAACTCGATGGACGATTCAAGGCGAGATTGATCAATTCGACAGACTGCCAAAGCCCGAGTTACCCACTTTGCAGCTTCTGCCGTTAGTCGCATTAGACAGCGTCTCGATAACGATGGTTTCCTACACGATAACGCTGTCAATGGCCTTGATATTCGCCCAAAAGTTGAACTACGAGATCGACTCGAATCAAGAACTTTTCGCTATGGTGAGCTTTTGTTATTAAAGCTAATGTTTAAAAAAAGGAAACAATATAATCATTTTTCCGGCATATATCTCACCAGGGCGTGAGTAACATCGTGGGATCCTTCTTCTCATGCATGCCAGTCTCCGCATCTTTGAGCAGATCTCTGATTCAACAGACAGTGGGTGGAAGAACTCAAATAGCGAGTGTCTTCTCGTGTGGGATACTTTTGGTTATTTTACTCTGGATTGGGCCATTTTTCGAACCACTACCACGATGTGTTCTCGCCTCGATTATTGTCGTATGTTTATGCAAATTAAGATTGTTTAATTCAAATCATTTAAATTTATTTTAAATAGATTTACATTGTATCAAATTTCTTTGTTAAACCATAGGTAGCCTTGAAAGGAATGTTCTTGCAAGCCAACCAATTACCCCGTTTTTGGAAACTCAGTAAATTGGACGGCATGGTATGGATCGTCACAATAGCGACCGTCGTTCTCGTTGGAATCGATGTTGGTCTTTTAGCTGGACTATTAACGTCCCTTGCTAGTATTTTACTCTTGACTATCCAACCTTACACGTGTCTGCTTGGTTATGTGCCAAACACCGATCTGTATCTCGACGTCAATCGATACAAAGGGGTAAACGATAATGAAAATAACATTTTTTTTTATTACATTATTTCCGTTGAGAAATATGTTGGTTTATTGATAATTTTTATTTTGTTTTCTCTTGTAGACATCCGAACTTCCTGGTATAAAAATATTTCACTACTGCGGCGGCCTGAATTTTGCCAACAGCAATCACTTCAGGTTGAAAATTTACTCACTCGTCGACGTTGTGCCACAAAAAATTATCAAACGTCGATACAAACAAGCAAAAGTTGGTCTCGATGATGAAACACTCGAGCTGCGTTGCATAATCATGGATATGAGCGCTTTGAGCTACGTCGATCCAAGCGGTATCGCAGTTTTGCACACGATCGCCGACGAATATTTGCGTATCGGCGTGGCGGTGTATCTCGCGTGTTGTTCTTGGCCAGTCTTTGAAAGAATTCTCAAATGTGACAAGTACGCCAAGGGAGAGCACAGTTTTAGAATCTTTGCCACTATTCATGATGCTGTTACACACTCTCTTGATGAATTTGCCACAAGATAGTGAACAGTTTGATGGATGAAAAGAACAAATTGGAAATCGAACAAATTTCAATTTTGTAAATTCATGACAACGAAGTTTGATGCGATATGAATTCCGAATCGTGTCTTCCCTCGTAAAATGTTCGATTTTATTATCAACAAAATTGTAAATTTTGTTTAATAATCTTCATTGAATCTCCTTCAGAACAGAATTATCTATATTTCCGGTCTTTTTCTGAGACGTAAATCGCAGTTTTCCAGAGTTCTTTCACAGCTTCCCATATTTTTGAACTTTGATTGTTGTAAATATTGTTAACTTATTCCTTCCAGAGTTGCATTTGTTTCATTTCTATAGTTGAATGGGTACTCATTAGAACAATAGTGTTGAGACGAAAAACCCTTTTTTTTAAATATTCATTTGTAGCAGTTCTATCTATAAAAAATTGTCATTGTCATGTTTTTTCAATAAGACATATTTGGTTATGCCCTGTAAACATTGCAAGATTTATAGAAATTCGTGCAGAACTTATGAAACAGTTTGCAGAAAGGAACCCGTAATATTACATAACTGAAAGAAAAAAATCAAATTCACCTCACAATTCATAAAAGAAGAAAATATCGTTTATTCGAGGAAAAATTGTATCCTAGTCGTTGTTATTTGTCAGATCGACTTTTCTTTTTTACGAAGCATATAACAATGAGTCAAATTTAAGTATCTTGAAATGAAGGCAAATAGTAAAACTTACCTTTCACAAAATATTTAAAAAGTGAAAAATGAGCTCGAAAATGGAAGATTGTAAAATTTACAAAATATTTACAAAAAGTACTTTCAAACGTTAGTATAACTAATACCGAATTAAGTACACTTTTTACGTTTTCACGATACATGGTAACAAAAGAAATGCAGAAAAATATGAGCAAGGAGAACAAACAAATGATAAATATGTATGAAATTTTGTTAAAAGGTGGCTATTTTGCCCAATTTGTATTTTCGAATCTCTCTCTAATTTGAGAAAATCTGTGGAATTTACCTTAATTAATATTTAGTGACGATATCAGTCCGCAGCATATCATTCATAGCAACAAATCTAAGAGTTTGCAGTTTCAAAGAAAACACAAAAAAGTTCTCTTCTGATTAGTTACTTTGTTATGCCGGATGGAGCATACTGTTATGACTCTCTTACATTTATTTATAGTTTAATGGACGAATATTTTTGAGCAGGTTTGCGCTCCCAGTGGAACCGTTTATGTAACAGCCAGCGTCTCACTACAGCGCTGCATAAATGATAAAACTGCGTAACATGTACTCGAGCCACTTTCCATTAGTTCTACTTTCAAACCATGTATAACTTCAAGAGCCAATTAGCGCGATGATAAGCATAATTTTAGAATATAATACTTAAATGGAAAGCGGTTTAGTTGCAGTCCAATCAAGTGAAATTTGTTTATACTATACTTATGGTAATTGAATAATTTTGGGGATTTGTGTGAAAAAGACATGCGTTAGTTGAGTTAAACTTTTGTTTAATGAAATAGAACATGCAGTACCGAGCGAACGGGACAATAACTAATGTAATAAATGTAAGCAGGTGCGCAC
Source organism: Netelia fuscicornis (assembly GCA_946811545.1). Classification (NCBI taxonomy): domain Eukaryota; kingdom Metazoa; phylum Arthropoda; class Insecta; order Hymenoptera; family Ichneumonidae; genus Netelia; species Netelia fuscicornis. The sequence goes on along the minus strand of OX328014.1, from coordinate 13,009,715 downwards.
ACTGCGAGAAGCAACGTAACGTGAAACATAATCGTTGTAAAATCACCTCAACTTTCGTACTTACGTAAATCAACTCTCGATTTGTACTTGAGACAATTTCTCTACTTAATTTTGTCATCCCGACGAAAAACAAAGGTTCGACTTTTTTAATATCTCGATCCGAAGCACTGTGATATGTGATCTTTGTACTTTGCTTATTGTACATGTTTCGAGAATGGAAGAATTAGTAATCGTATTAGAACAGTACCATAGAATCTCACATTGTTTCGTTAAAACTCATTTCTGTTTTAAATATGTGCATTATTTAACTATTTATGTACTCTGTAATTCCCAAAGACATAAAAGCATTTTAAATACAATAGACAAAGATAATCGCCGAATTAAAACAATATTCAAGTACGATTTACGTTTATTGACGAAATTGATTTTGAATCCTCCCGCCGACAGCCGCCGAGTGTATAGCACGTTTCGCGATTGGTCGACGATTCTTCCACTCATATCACCCATGACTTCTCTCTCGTTTCTAATTGGTCGAGGCCAAGGAATTATCCGAATTTCAGCCAATAAGCGTACAACTTCCAGAGACTGAGCCAATCAGCGTATCGGACCGATGTTTTTGCAAAGAGCAATGCAATAACAATATGGCTGCCACGTGGAATCACATTAGATCGCTGGATCTCCGTCATAGTCGTACTATCAAGAGAGAGTAACCAACTTTTTTTTCGTTGCTGTAACAGAGGGAAAATCTGTCAGAGTTTCTTGTCGCGTCGCGAAAACGACGATCATTGTTTGTGCGAATATCTTACGGTCTCCACCTCCCAAATTAATCAAGAACGCGTCAGTCGCGAAAGTATCGCCGGCTGAGTGTTCGACAGAGCCGTTCAAACTTGAGATTTACATACACAACATTTTATTTCATTGTCCAAATGTGAATATTTTCCCGTCCAAAATTCGTCTCTCGTCGGTCCAGGTAAGATTTCAATCAATTTTATCCCACGCTTAATCTAATCTTTCTTTTATTTCGTCGTTGAGTCGAATCAAAATAAAGCGAACCATCAGCGATTCTTCGATCGAAGTGGCCAGCATTTTTTTCTTCTCTATTTATTTTTTGCCCTGTGACGTATCGATTATCTAATCCAATCCTAAGATCATCACTCTTGATTTATTAAATCTTTTACTATTTCAACGAGAAATTTTATAATCTGCTATGACGCATCTAAAGTTGAAATCGTCGTCATTGTTGTCTTGGCCTATTTTTCCGTCGTCACGCATAGTTCGTATCACAAACAACTGCCAATTATATTTCGTTACAACACGCGATCGTCCATACGTTAGACGCGGACAGAAAATAGTGGTGCACATTTATGTCCACCGGTGAACTTTCTATGCTGTCGTTAATCTGACTCTGTGTTTTCATATTTAATGTCTCCATTATTTTTCTATTATTGAGAGAATAAAAATACAACCAAATTCCAATAGTTATTTCCTTCATATAGAATTTGACTTGTTGAAATTCAAATTAATGTTCTATCGGCTGCATCGACTCTGCCATCTCAGACTTTTTTCTTTAGATTTCAAATAAACAATCTCAGCAACATTTTTGTTTTTGTTTTTGAACCAGTTTTTTGAATTTCCAATTAGGCGTTTGGCTAACTACCAAGTACTCGTCAACGATATATCAAAGGCTAGTTTTTTGGTCGGGTATATGGTTTCTGCAATATTGAAAGTATGCACATTGAAATCGACTTCTGGGTCTTCAAATGATTGAAATATCGACGTTTGAACGATTTATTACTTGATTCTTGTTTAGAAACTTCCATCGGATATCAATCTTGATAGAAATCGGATAGTCTTACCTCTATTGGTTTGGCACAGTGAAAAGAGAAATGGATAGAAACATAGTTTGACTTTACATTTAAAATCAGCTGTATTCATGACTCTTGATTACTATGTTCCATTAAAATTGGAAATTTTTTGCTTTATTTTTGATTCGCCAGGTGGACTTTACTACTTTTAAGTATCGTCTAATATTTTCATACGGATCTCCAACCTTGATCAATATTAATGCGATATGCAATATTGATAAAGCCATACAAAGGCAGTGAATAATATTGAATAAAATAAGATGGGCAATAGCACAGTCATCGTGCCAAGTTCGTGCTTTCCTTATTTGTGCATAGAATTAAACATCTTAGAAGCCATTAATTAAATTTTCCAACCGAATCTAATGCAACCTTGAAAAGATGCATCCGTGTCATGCGGTATTGCGAGTGTGAAAAGCACAAGATCCATTTTCCATGGTGTATGAGAAGTTTACAGAAAAATGACAATTCTTTATAGCAAATAAAATTGACAATCAAACTCCATCAGTATTTGCGAGTTGGGTCAAGATCATCGAAACAGACTAATGCTTTTCAAAGGAGGAATATTTAAACAAAAAACTGAGGTGCTTGAATATAGACATTGTTCGACCAAAATGTAATAACCCGAAGAAGCAATGTCCTTATGCTTATTACGCGCAAGTCATAATTTATGAACCCGAGAAAATGTATTGGACGTCAGCGATAAGAAGTTCAGACTTTCTGCTCTTATCGTTGTTGCAAAATGTCAAAGTAACTTTTGCCCTGGCATGATAAGAAAAAGAGCGATGGAGACTTGTTTTGTTTTCTGTTTATATTTAGGAAATCGCCAATCCCGTTTGTAACGTCGTTATCTTTCATAATCTCCTACGAGCGAGTCATTTATAATACATGTATCATAAACCCATATTTCCCTTCCTTCGTGCTCTCTATCGTTAACACGATAACTGCGATAATACGTTTGCGTACGAGGCATTCCAGATCAAATGAACATGTACCTCATCCTCTCTATTTAGGCTTTCATTCCTAATTTTATTGTACAATGATTACAAACCTATAAGGCAATCAGTAATTTTGCAGATTCCTGACGAATGCCTCTTTTGTAACAATTATTTAAAATGAAATTCGCACAACATTAAGGATCAAACGTAATTTGAACCTCTCAAAGAATTTACAAAAATTCTTTATTAATTTCTATAAAAAAAAAGCTAGACACCATCTCCTATGTACATTGAAATTTGAAGTAATATTTTATGTGCGGCTTAACCTCGTTACTATTTTTTATCAATATTTTTGTTTCAGTTCCGCTTCACAGTGAATGTACATTCCACGGGTCTACTCAGTGCGGCACATGCTTTGAAATCCTTTGCAACCACCGCAAGATTTTTGTAAATTTTTTATATTATCTCAATAGCGGGTGATCCTTAATTCTGTACAATTTCTTATTTTTCTAATTACCAAATAGGGGCTGGTGGAAATAATTTGTCAACGAATTTGCATGCAGTTGAAAATTGTAATAACTCCATAAACTAAATTTCAGAGATGGTCGATCAGGAATGCTTGTCGATTATAATTGAAACGGCTTCTACATAAGCGGATCTCCATATACATAGATACACAGACACGTGTAAATATATATACGCGTGTATGGACTACTGACATTGTAGGAGCACAAATAGCAGTGAGGTTCGCAAGAATTGGCAGTGAGGAAATACATATGAGATTGTTCGACCTTGTACACGTAATCGTCGACTAATCGCGTTGTTGATCTGCCTTACCATCCATTTCATGATTCAAACTTCGCAATTGCATTCGTATTTGACCAGCGTTTATATACAACGTTGATTAATAATTTCTATCTATTTGGTAATTACTAATTTGTCTGTAAACATTGTTTGTTATAAACAGCGCCGACCTTCAGGAAGGGTGGTCGGGTGATAAGGGAAGAATTATTTCCTTCAAAGATAATCCACAATGTCGAGATTCGAGGATGAGATAGTCGAGGACAAGGACAATTTGAGTATTGGCTCTAGTGGTGACGTTGGACTTCGTCATCGTATACCATGGAGCGATCGTGTCTCGCTATCGAGCGAAGTACCTGGACTTCACGAAGTCAAGGAACTCCTGGAGGACGACGATGCAAGCTGTCTCGCCGAAGAGGAGGATGGGGTTGGTTGTCCTCTTCCTTCGACTCCCGAGGACGATCATCTTCTTGATTGCGAGGTTCAAGGAAAATTCTTTCATTCGTTTATATAAAAAATACAATGAAAATCGTTACTCGATTGTTCTTTGTATTAAAGTCATATTGATAAATAATTTAATAAGTTTCTTATAAACTTCAGATGTAAGGTTGAAGTATTTAAGAAGTGATAATTATCTTGTAATAGAAAATAACTATTGTTTTGATTTAAATTAATATTTGTATTCTAATTGAAGAAATATTTGTTTGATAGATGACCGAAGTCTTAAAAGCGGGAGTTCTCAGCGACGAGATAGACCTCGGGGCATTGGCACACAACGCTGCGGAACAAGCAGAAGAATTTGTCCGCAAGGTACGCAAGGTTCTCATCCCCTCGTTGTTTCGTTTTGCTTTTGTATAGTCGTTTTTTTCTTTCCTTGCGAAATTCGCATGGAAGAAAAAATTCTACGATTTTGATGGGAAAAATCATGCTCGTCTGTCTTGTCGCAGGTCTGGGAAGCATCTTGGAAGCAGTGTCACTTTAGAAATTTGCCGAGATGGCTGCAGGACAATGATTTTCTTCATGCCGGTCACAGACCTCCGCTGCCATCTTTTTATGCATGTTTCAAGAGCATCTTTCGAATTCACACCGAGACCGGCAACATATGGACTCATCTTCTCGGTGAGTTGGCCACGACTCGGTTTTTCTTGCAGCCATACAAACATTTAGAAAAGAACAAGTCATCATTTTACGTTTTTATATTATTTTCCAGGTTGCGTAGCTTTTATAGGGATAGCGACATTTTTTCTCACACGTCCACCAATGGAGATACAGCTCGAGGAGAAAATCGTATTTGGAACATTCTTCGCAGGTGCTATAGTCTGCCTCGGTATGTCTTTCGCCTTTCACACCGTACACTGCCACAGTGAGTGCGTCGGTAAATTATTCTCGAAGCTCGATTATTGCGGCATCGCTATGCTGATAATGGGAAGTTTCGTTCCATGGCTGTATTATGGTTTTTACTGCGACTATCAGCCAAAGCTTATTTATCTCTCCGTCGTTGTCGTCCTCGGTATAACGAGCATCGTCGTATCGCTTTGGGAGAGATTCGGTGAGCCGAATTATAGGCCACTGAGAGCCGGAGTCTTTATGGGATTCGGTCTAAGCGGGGTAAGCATTTATTTATTTTTATCCAAGAGTCTATAATCGAACGATCGATTGACCGACCATTTATTCGTTCAGGTAATACCAGCAGTTCATTACGCGATTGCTGAAGGATGGTTCAAGGCCATAAGCCATGCTTCCCTCGGCTGGTTAATACTCATGGGATGCCTTTACATATTGGGCGCCTTGTTTTATGCACTTCGAGTACCTGAACGATTTTTCCCTGGAAAATTCGACATATGGGTGAGTTTTTTTTGTACAAGCTACTTTGTACGGTCTTTGTTTATTTATGAATTATTATTTTTACAAATATTGGGTTTTTTTCAGTTCCAGAGCCATCAGATATTTCACGTACTCGTAATTGCGGCGGCATTCGTTCACTATCACGGCATAACGGAAATGGCGATGCACAGAATGACGATCGGCGATTGTTCGAATTCGGCGCAAGTTATGGCTTTCTAATGTAAACAAGAAAGATCTAAAAACTCAGCCGAAACGAAGGAGAATCTAAAAACTGATTATCGGCTTGTTGATATTTATTCTCGATGCTGTGGGCGTATCGTGGAGTATATAAAACAGAGACGAACAAATTTATGTAGGAATGTAAATTCGTGAGGAATGGGAGAGAGAGAAAAAAGGAGAGAGGAAAAATATCTTTTTCTATATAAAAATGTTCACACTAATTTTAGTATTCTAAGGGAAATGAATTTGTGTAGAATTCATTGAATAATGATTGAATTGCTGTTAATAATTGTTATTAATTGTTAAACAACAGCAATCATTGGTAAACAAAATTTATCACTTTTTAATTGTCGATTTTTCCGTTTCTTTTCTTCTTTTTTTACTTTCGTCCTGTCAGATAGACAATTCATGAAGCACCAAAGGTGAAATTCGAGATGAACGGCTACAAGTATTCTTACGGATTATTGTGACTGTTTGCACGCTTAGGACACTTTTTGTTGAACTTTATTTGCTCTTTGAGCATTCATAGGTTCCCGAATTAACTATTAATTAATTTCTTTCGTCACTAGATAATGAAAAGAATCCCACCTTCGCAAGTTATAAAATTATTCCTCCAATTTTTGTCATCGACGTCGAGGTTTTTCTCATATATTGCAATTCCAAGATAATTTCGCTTTCCTCAGTTATGCATTGAAAGTTTTCGAGATAGCAAGTAGAAAAATGTCCAAATGAATTTGGGCTTGAGAAATTTATTGTGGCAAAACAAGCAATGACTAAATTAGTCAACGTCGAGATGCGTTGGAGTGGACCATAACAAAAAAGAAATGGATATAAAAGAGAGGGCAACAAAAAATATTTCTTCGTATAATCGACAAAAATTTATTTGCATTATTTTCGCCGTCTTGAGTGTCGAAACGATATTCGCAAGAAACTAGAAATACACAATATGTAAAAAATAATTACTCCTCAAACTAGAATCGACGGTGGAAAAAAATGTGCGCGCATATGAATCCGTCGCTGTAATTGTTTTTACTTTCATTGTCCATTCTATCTTCTTTATTTTTCAGACTGCATATATTAATATTTATTGATTACTAATATATAGTCAAAGGGATTAGAAAGGAGCGATGGAAAATTGATCGTTTAAGAGAGTAAAATGAAAACAGAGTTGAAATGGGAGCTGGATGAAAATATAAAAAGTGATATAAATATTGTATAATATAATCATCGAAGAACTTTATATCGTGGTTTGTTGTTGTTTTTTTTCAAAAAGGGGTTTAATCTTCCAAACGGGCAATGTTTTAAATCCCGGGTTCGAGCGCGCGCGCAATTTAGCTCCGTCATGAACTAAGAGAAGTGGTCAAACGATTTATTTTTCATTCTACCTAGATTATAACCAAAAGGAATCCCTAGTACTTAGAGAGAATGTTGTTGAATTTTTTACACGAAAAACCTAATGATTGAATAAAGGGGGAAAAATGAACAACGAAAAAAAAGAAACACACGTAGAAGGCTATCGTGACATTCGATTTGCTAACGTGTCCCTCTCTCATTATTCACTAATTATAATTTACCTCGAGCGTTAGCGTAATCAATAAAAGGGTTTCTGAATGTATATTCACATTGTTTTATTTACCTACCGAAATCTCGATAGGGCAATTAAATAATTCTAATTTATTTACATATTAACAATACAGTTATAAATTCATTCGCAATTTCTTCAGGGATTTAATATTTTTTTTAATACAGTCTTTTGTTGATATTTCTGGGACTGTTTTTTTAAATACTATAAAATATGGTCTTGTGTCATTGTAAAATGAGTTGATGCAACCTAATTTTGCGCAATGATTGAACAAACTATTTTTTCATTTGAGTTTTGAAAAAGTATTTTCAAAATTTATACAAGCATGCTTTTTTTTTTAAGTTTTACGTATTGTCTGGATGTTCTAGTTGACTTGTTGTCAAGTAGAATGATAGCGCTATTTATAAATAATTTTTGAGATATAATTTTCGAAGAATAAGGATATCGCTTTCGAATAAAAACAATATCTTCGCAATAGTTTATCGTCGGATCGCTTTTTCTACGAATTGTTTCTTCCATTAAATCGACTAATATAATGCGAAAGAAATTCTTGTCGAAAAGAGATCTTATAAACAATAATTCTGGGAAATCATTTTCATTCATCATGTTTTCTTATCTTACAAAATTTATACCTTAAATCTTTATATTTATATTTCATTTCTCTAGAGGGACTTTTATTTCCCTAATCAACTAGAATGTCTGAAAAATATAGTGGCTGTTTAAAAACAGGACTTGCGAATAATTTGTAATTGAAAAAGTATATTTGTCCTATTGATGAAAAATATTTCGCTAATTTGTTTTCGTAGTATAATAACGGGGTGCAATGTACAACATCAAATTATTCGGAGAATCGACGATGGGATGTTTTGAACAATAATTTAAAAAATGTTTGATTTAAAACGGAAAAAACATCATCACAGATCGATATTAATTGATTGTTTAACGGCTAGTTGACGGCTAAAAATGACTGCTTTATAATGAACAATCTAGCTTAACACCTCCAGACCCTCTAGTTCAATGCCTTTCGAAGAATTTAACAAATAATCGTATTTAAAAAAATATCTACTACTACTACAACGAATATTTATTTCGGAAAGACGTCCACAAATTTGGACCTGATGGACCGATGGATTTCTGATGAACCGAACGACACGGGTACTTAGTTAATTAATTCATTCATTTAGGTGTTAAATGATACAAGATAACCGAGGGAATGGATTTTGCTTTGATACAACGAGCTTTTTGTGCTGATGCGAAAGGTATCCTCTAATTTTTCCCTCGAATATCAAATTCGCTACAAGGCACTCGGTTTCGTCCATGTCGATGTCCTCAAGTCCCTTCATCTGCAATGCCGTTACCAGGCTCTGCACGGTTATCTGATGAGCGTTCATAGCGAGATAAACTTTCTTGAAGAGATTTCTATAAGCGAGAAGTTTTAATTTCTCGACGATGAGGTAAATTCCGGCACCGATGAAGAATGTCTCGTGTTTCGTCATAACATTTTCCAAACGGCGCAAATCACCCATTTTTACAGCTTCAACCAGTTCCCAAAATTCCATCAGATTGTATTTCTCAAGAAGACTTTGCTTCGGCATGTAACCGAGCAACATTTTCACTGGCACAAGATACGTGAGTATCAGTCGCTTATTTTTCTTCGATGCTCTATGACAGTGCTCGAATGCAAAGGTCAAATATTCATCGGCTGAAAAAAAAACATTTTTTTTAATAATGTGTATCAAGTATTGGATAGCTTGAGAATCAGTAATCATTCTATACTGACTAATTCATTAATCGTTCGTAATTCAATAAACATTACTCTCTAATTAATTATGGCTAATTGATCGCTAAAGATTGTGTTTAATTAATTGAATTTTGAAAAAATCTCACCAGCTTTGTAATCACTGTCGAACATGGCGTTTCTACCAACGAAAAATTTGTAAGTAATGCGTTGACCAAGCGGAAATAGATCCTTGTACGAGGACGAGTCGATAGCTCTTATGAGAGGCTTGCATAGATGCAACTTGTTGATTCTGAAGTAAACTTTCAGGAGCTGATTGACAAGTGCAAGCATACCCCATTTTTTTGTATCATTGTCCGAGCAGCGATTGTCAGCGGCACAAACACGAAAACAAGCCATGAGACATTCGGCACATTTTTCCAATACTTCACCAGTTTTTAAATTTTTGTTCTTCGAATTCTCGGCTCTCAATGCCAACAATCGGAGCTCGAGACACACAACATTCATCACTGGTAGCATCCAATTCTCTTCTTTCTGTATCTGAAGAATTTTGGTCAATGCACTGACCAGGGAACTCTGATAGTTATATGTTACATAAGGGTCGTCCTTATTGATCGAACTGAGTACTCTGGAAATGAACGTTTGTTTTTACTCGTGTAATCAGAACTTAAGAAATCTATAGGCTTTTTTTATGTGTATTCATACTTAAGGTGATAGAGAACGAGATCGGCGCACGCGACTGGCAAGTGTTCCATCGCTTTGGTCAATGCCGTGTCGGTGGAGAGCTGGGGTATCGCCGCGTGAGGGTGTCGAAGTGATAGTAGTTCCTTTTGACAGAAAATATTGCCACATAATATAATGGATGAGAAAATTGTGAAGGATGTATTTTAATATGGATATTTCAGTAATTGATTTGAAACAATTTTTGCCACCATTTTTAACTGATGACTCCAATACAAGAGCAAGTTGCGTTAAAGGTACTTTTGGTGGCAGCAAGTAATATATAATTCTGATATCCCTGATAATACCATTGGTATCCAAAAACTGATATTAGCATCCCTGGTGGACTCATTATTTAATAAAAGGTGATACATCCCTGAACCATAATTACACATGAATATTACAACTAAAGTCTTTGACAGTAATGTTAACAACCAAATTACAATGGCAGAGGCCCTTGAATATTTTTTAATTTTTTAAACACAATATTATTAACCACAAGCAGAATTGTGTCATATGCGTGTACTTTTGACAATTGTAAAACATGTTTTGAATTTGACAAATATAACGAGTAAAGGTGACAATTAGTTTTTAATTATAATCAATTGTTCAAGAAGGTGAATATTTACCGCGACGGCATCGCCATCCTCTTTCAGCCAGACCCGGCGAACCTGCAATAACCAACAAGATGAAAAATAACACCTTTCGGTTAACGCAAAATTATGTTAAATTTGTAATTTAATTACCTGCAATACGTAGGACTCCATTTAACACGCAATAAGTACTGAATTAGATGAAGACTTGTTTGGTTGTTAAATATTACTATTTAAATAACATTTGTCAACAAAACTTACGTACACTCGCGAAAAATTCACAGTGAAGTTCAATGAATACTAGACAGAAGACCCAGAGGACTAAAAATGTGTACGCCAATGCCACCAGGATCGCTGAAAGCAATTTCCCCCTCTATTCGCCAACTATTTATTGACTAATCCAACGACAGCATCGCGCCATGCGAATCAGGCCTAAGTTTACCAGTTAAGGGCGGGTTGTTCCAACCTCTAGGTAAAGTGTCAGGTAGCCTACCCGGCGGATAAACTCCTAACTGGCGGATTTCCAACTTCCAGGTAACGTTACCCAGCGGTTAAATGTCTATAACTGGAAGGTAACTTATACGATCCGTAAAGTACCGAGTAGGCTGCTTAACCTCCCGGTAAACGTGTAAAAAGTAATGGTGGGGATAGAAACATGGTGGAACTAATGCTTTAACATAACCAAAGAAGTTGCATCTGCATCACTGCGAATCGTGTACCATGTTTTGGAGTAGCCAAACAAAATTGAAACGATAATGAGCGACAATTTGTACGAAAATCCATTAGTATTTAGTAAAGATGACGACGATGATGTGGAAATTGAAGTAATATTGCGAATTCGGAAACCATATACGAAACGACCACGTCCAGATTTGTTAAACACGTACAACGACGAAGAATTTTTGCGACGGTTTCGATTTCGGAAAAGACCGTTCCACACGAAACTCAACATGATCGAAGAAAGGATTAAAAACAGGACTAATAAGTAAGTAAGCACGAAATTTTGTAGATTGTAAAGTGTACATTTTACGAGGATATATTCATCTTTTAGAAGCTTTCAAGCGGTCATCAGCGATTTGGGTGGTATTCACAAGTCGACGACTTGTCGAATAATAAAAAAAACTAACTGAAGCCATAGCATCTCTGCTACCATTTCACGTTGAATTTCCGAATACTTGCAATGGTCGAAAACGCGTCCAATTAGATTTTTATCGCATCGCACGTTTTACAAGAGTCGTGGGTGCAATTGATTGTACACATGTTCGGCTCAAATCACCAGGTATGTTACATACATTAAGAATAAATTAGTTCAAGAATATGATACAAAATAAACAGTATTTCTGATCACATATGTTCATAGGAGGACAACATGCTGAGCTATTCAAAAATCAGAAAGGAATATTTTCTATCAACGTTCAAGCAATTTGTGACAGTGACATGAAATTTATGGACATTGTCGCATGCTGGCCGGGTTCCTGTCACGATTCAACAATTTTTAATGCCAGTCGAGTACGAGGGCGATTCCTTGACGGACAAATGAAGCGTGGAGTATTGCTCGGTGACAGTAGATATGCATGTTCGAATATTCTATTGACTCCATTGCTACAAACAAATATTCGGGCGAAAGAATTGTACAATGAATCGCACATTCGCACACGAAACGTCATCGAAAGAGCTTTTGGATTGTGGAAACGGAGATTTCCAGTTTTAGCGTTCGGATTAAGAATGCCGCCCGATTCGCTCAAATGGCAGTAGTCGTAACAGCAGTACTTCATAATATTGCACTGGATATGGCAGAACCGGACCCAGCCATTGACATGGAAGTTGCAAATGCTATCGAATTGTTGGAGCTACATGGAGAAAACAATCATCATGCAGTTGAGAATGTTAATGTGAGCTCTTCATTAATTGAAACTCATTTTTCGAAGTAACATTTTATCTCTATTAAAAAGTAAAGTGCATCCTACATTGTCTGATAAACATTCTTTTGGTATTCTTTTACAGACTGGTTCGATAGTACTTGTCTAGCAGACAAGTAAAAACTTATACTTTACAATCTACATCAAACTTCGTGATTTCAACATCATCGTCATCATATTTACTAAATATTAATGGATTGTCGTAAAAATTGTCTATGTACATGAAAAAATGGTAAAATTTTAACATCTTAATACATTTTTATTTATTGGAATGTAGACTTGGTATATAGAATGAAAATATTGTATTAATACAGTAAATTAATAATGTGATATAATACAATACAATACTAAACAATGCAATACAATACTAGTAATACAATAAATTAAATATGATAGTAAGAAAATCTTATTGTAATAGATTTTTCAGACGTCCCACTTCAATGTTTTTTTGTATTTCTTTAATTTCAACATCAAGGCGAGCAGCTATCAACCGGGTGTCGTTGACTTCCAGTTGGTCGCGAAGTATCTCCATGCGCAAGGCATGAAGTTCTTCTTTTCGTCTTGCTTTACTGTCTGTTTCTTGAGCTGCTCGGAACCTTTTGTTTTTAATAATTGGCCTTATTTCAGGTGCTGTAGGTCTTTTTAAGACGTGAGTTCCTTTTTTAGACCTACTCGTAGTCATATCAAACGCCCTTTCTTCGAGAAATTCTACATCTTCGAATAAGTCCAATGGAGTCAAATCATCCTGTTCAACTGAGCATAATTTTCTTCACGTGATTTCTATGGATTCATTATGTTCTGTGGATTTTCATTTATTTTATACATACCTGCATGTCCTGATTTTGGTGATCTAACATAAGTTATATCCCCATGTTCAATCTCTGAAGCGCTTTCCACCGTCCACTGAGATATTTCAACTGTGAAATATTTCAACATTTTAATTCAATAACAAAAAATGATTACTTTGAAGAATGAGAAATCTAAATAAAATTTCACTTACCTGGCATTTTGTTGCTGTCCCAAATAGATGGTTGCCCATCTAAAGTCGACCCCATAAGTTCGGCGATTAGTCCTTTATTGATTGTTAGGGTTTGTATATCGGAAACCCCACCGCTGGTTTTAAAAATCTCCATTTTATTGTGAGCAGTCTTTTGATGGATTTTTTTTGTTCATATCCTCATATTTAGCCCTTAATGCCTTTGCAGAGCGAGGAATTGCAGAGCACGAATTAAACGATTCGGTGACAATATTCCAGGCCTCATTTTTCATCCGCCACGTTGTGGCATCGGTTTTTTTACATTCAATAATGTCTTTGTTGTCTGAAATTATTGCAATCAGCGTGTTTGTCTCCTCAACCGAAAAATTTGCGCCTCTTCCCTTTTCGAATTACTAGCCATCTATTTACAATATAATAAAACAATTATAACATATTTCACCTATGTCTGAATTATAAAAAATACAATACTTGCCGTTATCGACAGAAAAAACACTTTCAATCGTCGTCAATGATGTTCAATAAAACAAAATTTTCTGTTTTTTCATTATAGGTGTATATTAATGTGCACAAATTTCTCTGTTTTATAAAATCTGATTACATTTGAACATAGTCATGAATATTTCCGGAAGTTAGAATCGATATATATCGCTGGGTAACTAACAGTAGGATAAGGAACGGTGGAACAACGCTCACGTATTTAACTGACGGGTAAATTTTATCCGACAGTTAGTTACCGAACACTTTACCTAGAGGTTGGAACAACCCGGCCTAAAAGAACAGAAACGTGACGACTAGAGCGCCACATCTAACTCGTGGAGAGATGGACAACCAGAAAATAAAGGCGCACTCGGTGTGTGCAGCCGGGATCGGCATTCTCGTCCCTTGTCGCTGGTTACACGGGTTACACTTACCTCTGTTTCCAAAGCCTACCACCGCTATCTCGCGGCGCGAGTGTCGGCCGATGTTGATTCTCAACCGAGAAGGAAGAAGTGGAAGATATTTTGTAGTTTGTTACAATTTTTTGTAGCGAAAGACAATTGTTAATTATTCTGTCAATTCTAAGGATCACTCTTAATAATAAAAATGGCTGCGCTAATACGGAGTTTTAGTCAATTGAACAGTGAGGAAAATCAAAAATCGAACCTATTCATTTAAAACTTTGCAAAACATGCTTCAAACAAAATCATAAACGTAATTTTTTTCGCAGGAACATCGTTGACAGTGTCCTCAGGTTTAATTCGCCGTACTCATAATTCAACAGCAATCGAGAACGATGTACAGGACGACTTGGCACGTACTTTTTGTGTTTGTTTAGGATAAGCAAATTATTAGGTTATGTCAGATGACTGTATTTTACCAATGTATTATGTGACCTCAACAGCCGATAGAGTTGGAAAATCCGTTTGGGAAGGAGAGGCGGCTCTGTATTCTTTGCAAACATAACATCGAGCCAGATTATAAGAATGTGAGACTCTTATCGCAATTTCAGAGTGTCTATACAGGAAGAATATATGGCAAACATATAACTGGATTGTGCGATGCGAAACAAAAAAAGCTCGAGAACGAAATTCTAAAAGCACAGAATGCCGGTTAGTTCTTTTAGTTAGTAACACTGATTTATTGAAAGTTACATAGGTCTTGACCTTAAGTGTTTGAAAGATCATGGTGTTTTCCTATCCAAATTAAATTCTAATTTGTTCATATTTAGGAAAAGAAATGCAAATTCTTAACCATGTAATAGTTGGATGGAATTCACCAGTCTCTCCTTTTGTATGAAATATCAGATCAATTTTGTTTCAGGTATGATGGGTTATTACGAGAAAGATGTGAAATACGTGAGCGATCCAAAATTATTTGATCCCAACAATCCTTTCAGACCGCACAAGTTTTGAAAAATTTATAAATCAGAAGAACTTGTTAATACGTGTAATAATGGTAATTAAATAAATAACGATTATTTATAAGAAAATGTACACACTCTCCTTTCTATACTTGAACAAAATAGTTGATATATTTTAATATATTAAATTGAACGACATGGGTTGATATTCTCTGGAAAAATATATACACAGTAAATTATTTGACTAAGTAATATCACATTCATCTTCCAAGAATCTGACTGTTTCATTGGAAATCCCAAGCAAATCCAGTATCTGTTGCATTGTCATGTTTTCAGAATTTCTTTCTCCGATACCCTTGTGAAATTGGAAAAGTGCCTCTTTGCACGCAGTTCGCCATTTATTTATTTGCTCAATCAAGTCTTCCGGTTTGTGCTGAAAGAAACCATCAGAATTAGTTAATTTACAACCAATATTCTTTACATTTTCTACTTGTTCTATAAAATAGATAAAGTACTTGATCAATTGTAATAATATTAAATCTACTTCAGTTTAACAACAATATTTACTTGAATTTTTTCAATAAAATTCATCAACAGTGTTAACACTCATTGGTACCTTTTTAATGTAATTTAATTTCGTCTTTAGATTATCGAGTTCTTGTCTCTTGTTGCGTATTCTTCTTTTCAAGACAAGAAGATCAGTAGTGTCTAATGATTTAACAGCATCATCTTTGGTCGTTTGGCTGTTGGGCGCATCATCAATTCTGCGTCTTTTTATCGGATGACGAATATTTGATATTGCGCGCTTGGGTGTTCCATTACTACCGGTGTGGCAAAATACGAGAATCAAAAAAGATCTCAAGTCGTATTATCATTCTTCTGCCTACCATAGAATTTCAGACTCACTCTGAGGGAGATTGGCAAATCACACTATCTGGACTTCTTGTGCTGTTCGGCGTCGCAATAGTCGTCAACGGCGAACGAAATGGTTTGTTCGCGAAATTGCTGTTTCGCAAGGGAGTTCTTCTGTTGGTTATGTTTTTTTCACACATATCGCACAAGAGTTTTTATTTTATTTTAAATATGATTACAAACTTTATAAGAATCACGAAGTATGTAAAAGAAATACAGAGAGTCAGGGCTTCGATATCGTATAATTCACAGATGACATGACGTTGATTGGGATAAATTTGTAGCTGCGTCAATCATCCGCTAGATGGCGTTAACTCGCCGCGTTAAGTTGGCCGCAAGCTATCGCATTTTATATGTATGTCGAGAGTTGTTCTTATTACGGGGGAAATTTCCGATTCCGTAACCTCTAGTTGAAGCGTTTTGGCGTAAAAATGCGTAAAAAAGATACGATAATTTCACGTGGATACCCAAAGTTTGTCCTTGCAAAAACCAAGTCTCAAGGTTTCAAGTTTTGTCTTGCACATTTGCTACGAATATTTTGATACAATAATGACCGATGAATTCATTCAATACATGTACTTACCTAGTTATGAATACAATTATGGAGTCTGTATAAGGAGACCGAACTCTATAATGTAAACAAAGGTGGTCGCACTTCTCTGCCATTTAGTAATTCGGATAGCCGCCGATGGCGGCGCTGCCGGCGAACGACAGCCAAATTAACACTGTATTGGGATCTGACATGGAGGCGTGGCCAAATTCAATATGGCGCATACCGGGGTGCAGTCGCCTGTCAAAACCGCGCAATAGTAGACTTACCGTGCCAACGTGCGGAGAAACATTTATGATAATAAAACGACACTGTGATATGAAAAAATATATGCTTTATTGTAATAAATCATCAAAATAAATTTAAATTTCCATAAATTTGTCGTCTTTAATAATAGGTAAAGATAAGTTCACAGTGGCACATGTAACTGTACAAATGTCGCGTAATCGGGGGATAAGGTTAGCTGGCATTCTATCACCTACGATTTTAAACATTTTTATGCGTTGCTTCGATCGTTCTATGTGCACATGAGAATTTATTTCACAAGTAATCCTTAAAGCGTTTTTCCATGCTTGGTGTTGCTCCACTTTTTCCATTTTACCGAACAAATTTTTTTGGTATACGCACCGGGCATTTTTTTGGGGGAAACTATGGAACGTCAGTTCACAATTTTTTTTTTTAAGAACTCTCGCATCCATATACGGAACATGCAATTCTTTTTTTCGATGGGTTGCGAGATGTAAAGACACCTACTTCTGCCATTTTTTGTTCAATTTCTCAAAATTACTGATATTAATGATTACGTTGTAACTTGAGCAATGCACCCCGGTTTTAGTTTCAACGTGTACCACCAGATGTCTCACGAATTTTGTCAGATCCCAATAGGGATGGAGCACGAGTTCACGGGGGGGAAGCCATTGCGCGAGGAAGGGACGAGGTATTATGTGCCTGAATCTGATTGGTTGTAATGGTGCGCAAGTGCAGTGAGACCAAGTCAGACTAAGCTTGTACAACGTCGTATTTATCCTTTTCTTTTCAAAATAATTTGTATGAAAAGGGAAAAAAAGCAAAATGGTGCAGTGTTGTGTGCCAAATTGTAAAAATCGATCCGATTACCAACATTGGAAATAGTTAAGTACTGTAGATAAAAATCGGAAAATCATTTTTCAAAGGTCAGTAATGATTTATATGTATATCTATTCTGTTTTATGATTTAACTTTTATAACAATTCGACATAAATTGTATTGCTTTGTAATATACACGTGTATTATCGTAATTATAACTTCTATATTATTATATCCGTTTGTTTTTAATTAATGCTGCATACTTTATGGTTCATTTTTGTATAAATTTTTTTCTTGCAAACTTTAAATAAATATCATACATATAAATTCTTTTACATTAAGTCTCTATTTTTTATTCTATTATGATTTTCTATCATTGTTTTTACTGTTAATAATTATGGTTTTTTACACGCACACACAAAGAGAGAGATGTGAATTTACAATCAATTTACGTTTTTAATATTTGGCATGACCGGCACGCCACATGAAGTAAATAGAAGATTACAAAGAAGTATAATTAAATATTGTTTTTTATATCAATGTAATATTTTTTATATTTATTATATTTTACAGTACAAACTAGAATCATTAGCATCAGTAGTACTTATTTCTACAATTATCTATGCATTTTCAATTTTGTATTTTAACCTACAAATACATTGCGCGTCCTACAAATATAAATGTTTGTATTTCATTATATACAATATATATACAATAACAATATATAATACTTTTAGCATTAACTTCTTCACAACCGAATATAGTTATCATCGTTTTACATTTAAGCTGCCGGTGACGATTGGCATGTAGCAGTATCTGAGCATGCGCACAATCGTAACCAATGAAATTTAGGCACATAAACCCCGTCACATTTCGGCTTCCCTCCCCTCATGTACCATCCGGGCGTATACTCCAGCCCTATATTCCTATATCCATGGTTCGGTCTCCTTACACAGACTTCATACGGGCTCCTTTCCTCTAGTCGTTCTGGAAGCAACTATCAGAAAGTTACGCCATTTGCAATCGAACGTCACCCATTTCGGCGAAGTTAGAGGATCAACGTGTGACAAATTCGCAGGTTTATAAATCTCACGGAACTTTACGAATTAATAAAGAGATACAATCACATTCTGATTGATACAACATCCAATAAATACAGCAGAACCTCCATTATCCGAACCTCGATCATCCGAACCCTCAGTTATCGGAACGATGGCTTAGCGAGAACAATGTATCTTTACGAGAATCAATTAAAAAAATGACAATTTTACGAAAAAAAAAATTGAATAAAGCATTAGACTTTTTTCAGGTGTTTAAAATATATATATATATATATATATATATATATATATATATATATTGTAATGATTTACGTATGTTCGTTTAATAATTGTTCAAATAAACAAAGATAATTAGGTATAATAACAATGATACACGATTTTCGTTTAATAATACCTCGGAATCAAACGACGAAAATGTTATTTTATATATTCATAAGCACAGACCACGATCACTCAATTATAATTTTTGTATACCTTCATAACGACATACCACGATTACACATTCACTCAATTCATTCCTCACGCTAATTTGCCATTGAGTTACAATAATTCTCCGGTTCTTACAATTGAGCACGTATTATAAGTTAAAGTCTCTGCTTATCTTGTCTTTCTCGTTCGACGAGTTGTGTTTGTAAAGAGGGCTCCAGTATTGCAACGCGCCTTTTTGGTGGTCCCGGTCGGTGGATTCTTCCAAGATGTGATGAATCGGATTATTTCCACTCGATCCTCTGGCAGGAGTCGGGCGATGGATGCCCTTGTTGGTACTCCTTCGTCGGAGATAATCTGGTCCTCTCGATCCCTTTAACGGATTCCAGGTGTAGACGAGAATACTCGACCGAGGATTATTCGTATTTATATGTCGTCTGTATTCTAAGAATATCGGGATTAGACTGGCTTATAATTGGCGAGTCATCTTTGATTAGTCTCCCAACGGTCGGATGCCCTTGTGGGGAACGTTTAAGAGCGCGGCGAGGGGGTTTTGTGTTGGCCCGTGCGCTTTAGGTGTATCGCATAGTCGAGCACCGTTACAATATATATATATATATATATATATATATATATATATATATATATATATATATACGTATATATCCCAACGTTAATATGTAAGTCAAATTTTAATTAATATGTATGTACTGTTTTTATGTGATAAGGTGTTGTTTATGATCTCGCTCCAAAAAACCTACGTTTTCGATTATCCGAACGTTTGATTATCCGAACTAGCCTCGGTTCCAATTGGTTCGGGTAATCGAGGTTCTACTGTAATGCAAAGTCTCTAGATAATTTTATCTCACAATCAGTAGACATGAAAAGGAGGCAAGAGTTACGAACGTGAGGACAGTGCCGAACGAACTCCTCTCATTTTCCTCATCTCTTTCCCGCGATAGACATTGACGAGTTGGTTATTTCACTCACGTTTGTAAACACGGAGACGTTCGAAGTACCAAAAATCGCAACCGTATAGCGTTTGAGACGTTCTTTCCCATCCAGGTGCCTTGTTCTATTATTTCGCATACTTACTACATCATACGAAGGTAAGTGATAAGACGGCCGCCCAAAATCCGATATACGACCACTTCAAAACGCTACGCTTCATTTTCTTTGGCAAATTACATTTATTTATTACAATTAGTGCCCGACGATAACATCAACTGGGATAACACGTTTATTTCGTAAATCAATTCTTGACTTCATGCCGACATATATCCCAATTTTCTTGACCGGTATAAGTCGGGCGTGGGCTTGATAATAACCATTCGTTCAGTGGGATACATTTATGCCTCAAGCAGGCCTGAAACATAGATGAATCGGATTAATCTTTTGCGAAGTACGTTTGAATAAAGTTGTAAGCGCTTGGCTCCTAGTTTATGGGTGCAAATTCGTTATGCGATTCTTACTCCGTTACTGCCGCAGCGCGTTCCGGTCAATGGACGCATAAAGTTAGACAATTTTTGAGGGGGTCTATATAAATAGAACGCATCCGAAGCTTTATAGCCACATTTTAAATTGACGCATGAAATAGGGGCAGATCTAACATCGTCCTGAAATGTGTTGGAATTCAATATTTATAAAAATTATGTTTTTCATGAATTAAGAAACCCATAGGGTAGTAAGTTAAGGGATCGATAAACAGCCTTACTATACACGCAACGTCGAACCCCAAGCGTTGACATTGTTCACGCCGAGTTAGCACTGGTTCATCCGCCCTTCGGTGTCTCTACAGAAAAAAGTACAAGTTAAAGTTAGAGAATTCCAAGTCTCAGAATTCCTGAAAAATATATATTGCTGATATTTTCCAACCGTGTACTTATTATATATGACGGTATGTTATAGAAACATCTCAGCACTACTCTTGCGCCCTAGACATCTACAGGGTGAATCACATAAAGTGTCGCACAGCGAATTCTGAGGTAGATGAGGCCATTACAAACAAAAGTTGCAAATATACATTAGGGATATTGTCAATAGTTTACGAGGTATAAATATTTAAAGTTCGTCCAATCAGAGCGCGCCGAGAAGCGTTGAAGCCGCCCACCTCCGCCCTATCCGTAGATATAGCATGGACTAGGGCGTTATATTTGGGTTTGCAAAATTCAGAGCAGTCAATTAGATTGCTTGTATTTTCCCACAGTCATTTTTCTTCTCGGTCATTGGCTGCTCTGAATTTAGGCGGGGAGTAGGTGACTTCAACGATTGTCGGCACGTTGGGCAAAATTCAGAGCAGCCAATACCCGAGAAAAAAAAATGACTGCGGAAAAATACAAGCAATATAATTGACTGCTCTGAATTTTGCAAACCCAAATGTAACACCCTAATTTATGCTATATCTACGGCTAGGGTGGGGGTGGGCAACTTCAACGCTTCTCAGCGTGCTCTGATTGGACCGATTTAAAAAATGTATATCTCGTAAATTATTAACAATATCCCTAATGTTTATTTGCAACTTTTGTTTGTAATGGCCTCATCTACCTCAGAATTTGCTATGCGACACTTTATGTGATTCTCCCTGTATATTCACGTTGGATTTTATAATACGATTCCTTTCGTCTTATTTCAACGTTCTTACTTTAGATCAAGATGTACCTCGATGTAAAGGAAGTCGAATTATAAAGTCGCCATACGAGGGCTGCAATATTCATTAACATATGGACAATATAATATGGAGATTTCCTTACTTGCGTGCATCGAACGTAATGGACCCTACTCCGATAATGTGGCATTAGCGCTGCGACGCACTTCCCCCTCATGCATATCTGGCAAATACAGTCAACGAATTGATAATACGTATTTCGGAACGTACGTGGACTCATCGAGATTTTGATATTCATTAGGCAATATCGAATAATGTAAGCCCAATTGGCTTAATTTTTATCGACTGAATAAATGCGAAAGTTAATACACGATATAACATACTCACTTTTGATTCACCGCACTCTGTGTAATCTGGAACCCCGTTTCGAAGAATTATTGGTTGACCAATGTAACTGCGACAATTTAAATTGTTGTCCTCCGGATAACCGCATACCAACACGTGGCAGGAGTCAGGCTTTTCTTTGAACTAGCAAATGTCAAAAAATAAGTCTTTATAAAGAGCTACTACCTAACGCCGGCGATGCATTCAACAATATTATTCAGCAAGATAAGTATTGGCGTGATGGAATCCTACCGTACAAGCAACTTCGTAGCCGAGCTCCTTGCATTGTTCATTCCGATTTTTTGGCGTTCTTGTTGGTAACATGTGCAAAGGTTAAGCAAGATATGTAATGTATGGAAGGATTAAATACGAATATGAAGGAAAACGTGCGGTTACCTAACAATAGAAATAGGTAACTGAAATTTGTTTACCATTGAATATTTTCGTATGAAATTTTGTCCATGTGTACGTTCTACTATGAGACAATTTTAAGGGAATGAGACATTTTTATGTACATATGTTCGACAATTGGACATCATCTTGAGTAAAGGCTTGTATATCAAATTCTTTTGATGCGCAGTAATAAATATTAGTTGATTCGCGCGTTTTTCGCTTAAACAATATTCAAGTCGTAAATTCGAGCGTCTCTAAGACGATAGCAGTAAGAGATAAAAGTGTAATTTAAACTCATCCGCGAAAATTGATCTTTCTGATTAAAAAAGAGGACGGTTTCCCCTGGCTGAGCAATTTATTGTTCTCAAATTTGTTCGAAAATGCTCGGATCAAGTGGGGGCGTAAATATAATTGTAATTATATGTGTGTCACACTAAAAGAAGTTTCACATTACCCTCTTACTGCAAAATGAGCGGGCCATGTCAGGATGAACATCGCTATGTACATAATAAAAGGTGCTGTCCCCCACATGGTGAAGAAAACCTGATTCTGTAAGAAGAAAAAATATAAACGCGCTGCGACATTCGGTGTTAGAAATAGGGAACAGTATCGACCGTGCAGCCGGATGACGTGGTGGGTTTAACGCATTTCCCATAAGGACATCCCTCGCACGAAACTTGGTTAACTATTTCGATAATTCCCTTAAAAACGATCGAAGCAAGATGTTTTTTTATTCTACGCAGGCATTTCTTATTCGCGAAATAAAATCTTGTCGAACAGGGATTTTCGAAGGTATTTTCAAATTGCAATATTTTGACAAATCCATGAAAATTTGGGTACGAATTAACGACATCGTAGAAAGTACAAACGTTTTAGTATATGAATGGGCACCTTAGTTTTGAATTTCGCTGCAGCTCGGACTGTTGACAAATACACAAACCTCTGTACAGTCGTGCACAAACCGAATACCACAGATAATACAAATGCTCGATCACGAATCTTTGATAATGATGAGTAATGTCGATACTTCTAACGGGGTTCGATTATACGTGTCAAGCACCATGTTTTAATAATACATCTGTAGCGTACCTTTAACTGTCGTCGACACTTAGACTGAAGTAGACGCCGAACTTAGATGGTAGAGTAAATGTTGCGGCACAATCAAAATTCGTAGGTGCTGGATACCGCGGCTTACACACATGCTATATAGCTGTGAAAAATCCTGCGTACGAAATTTATTACTGCAGTTAAGAAACTCGGCAATGAAGCGTATCTCTCCATGAACCTTATCGCCGCGGCTTAAACGTCCTTGAGTATGCTTCGGCGTAGAAAAATGCATTATTTTATAAATGCATTGTCAAACTTTTAATCAGAAAAAACTCGAAACAATTTCTTTAAGCCCATTTATCTTTGAACGAATAAAAAGCGCATTTGAAGCTTCGAAATGGTTTTCTATCGACGACGCGATACGATCATTTTCCGCTGTGATATCGATCGTCGATCTCCTGCATCGCCAGCATTAAGCGTTAAATTCGCTTCAGGACAATTTGCTGGATTGGGTTCACGCCTTGGTGTTGTCCTGTCTACCGATTATTTTTCGACCGTAGCATCAATATTTCTATCTCAACTTGTCTTTCCGTTTTTTAAAAAATGCTGTCTGGGAAAATAGCAAGATCCGAGCAAGATCGAGTGACTTTTTTTATTTTTCAGGAAACATTTATTCGCGATAACCTTCAATGTTTCTCCAATAACGTTTTTTATTGGTGGCACATGGAGTGTGCAACCGACAGCTTGTTTATAGTGTTCGTGACACACGTGGCAGTTTAATTACGTTTTTTATCATTGTGCGCTCCATGGCTGAGAGGTAAGAAGTACGAGGATTTTGGATTCTTTTGACGAATATTGACGGTGTAGAACTTTTTGATATCCGAGAATCGATCGGATTTCGATATTTCGGCAGCCAGTTTTGAAGAGATTCTATCATTGTTGTTTCCTCGTGAAAAGGGCAAATGAATCGCCAATTTAGTGACAATTGAGAACATTTGGTAATGTTACGCTTATTTTAACCGCTTGTACGGTTTTCGTATATAGAATGCTTACATAGAATAAATACTCTTACATAGAAATGCCTACATAGAATAAAAAAAAACATCTTCCTTCAATCGTTTTTAAGGGAGTTATCGAAATAGTTAACTAACAAGGAAACTGTCTCAGGTGTATCTCGCCGATTTTGATGAAATTTGGCATGATCATAGAACGGACAAAAATAGGCGACACGTATTTTTTTATACGTGCCAAGATTGATTTTGAAGGGGTGAAACGCACCCTCGAAAATAGGGGTATTTTTCGTTTTTCTTCGATAACTTTTGAACAATAGGAGATATGAAAAAATTTCAAATTGCAACAATATTTATTTTTTGTGTACTATACACTGGATATGAGAATGGTACAAATAACAACAAATTTCATATTGTTTATTGCAAATATGCAATTTTTTCATACGTATCTCAGACAGTTCTTATCCGATTGGGATGCAAATTTGCATACGGGTAGAGGATGACAAAATAAAGTTTACGTATTTTTTTTTGTTTTTCCGATATCTCATAATTAAGGGGTTAAAACTACCCTTCGATTTTATACTCAAGTGCATCGTACAATCAGCTGGTCTTTTGCCATTCCGGGTTAAATGGACGTTAATATAAATTCGTTTGAATACTCCAATGCATATTTGTAAATGCCACTCACCCCCCACCCCCAATCATCCCCCTCCCGACCGTTCAACGTTCTTACCGCGCGGCACGGATGAAAATTTGTAGAAATAAAATGGGTTAGACTCGAAGTTCAACCAGTCCAAATAATCGATACAAATTTCCCTGTTTTGGCTTAACATTACCCTTAAGGGGGCAACTCAAAAACTTTGTTCATTCGTGAACGGGCGGAGGTAAAAAAAAGTTTATAGGGACAAAACGTTCTGCTCTTCGACTATAGACGTTCGTGATAATAATGATGAATATAACAACAAATGGCATATTATTTACTGCAATAATTCTTGAATAATTGGATAAAAATCACTCTTTAATTGTTCGTTCATATCGGTACAGAAATAGGTAAGTCTTTCGCTATTACGGAATAATTGCCTGCGTCGGAAAGTAACTGGATTAGTATGGTATTTTTACGAAAAAAAAAGTCTGTTCGGCGCATACTGCATTTGGAGATTAAAATATAATCGGAACGCTTTAATAACCATTTTAACGGTAAATTTGTTATGGATTATACGTATTACAATAATGATAGTCGTGATAAAAGTGTTTGAAACACAGAGATTTTTTACACCACGCACAAGTGATAACAGCTGCTTCGCCGCACATGTCGCATATCGGTGCATTTTGTGAAAAGCAGAATTGTTACGGATTTTCGAACTTTGGTGGTCTTTCTTCTACATAACCGCTTTTGGGAATCAAATTATTAAATGTTATGATATTTGCAGCAATAAAATATTATCTAACAGTCTTAAAATAATTATGGATTAATATTTCAGACATGAATCGCGAATTAAAGAAGAGTAGCCCGGAATTCGATTTCAAGTATTTGAAGCGGAACTCAACTCGTCAATTGTACCTTCATCGCAGTGAAGTTACACAAAAGGATATAAAGATTTCATAGGCGTGCAAAAGATCGAAAACGATTGCAGCATCAGAAAAAGAATTGCTGTCTTATCAAACATGCACGTCGAAATATATTTTGATAACAAAATTGTGCCACTTACACAATTTATAATTCTTGAGAGTATGGAGCACTTTATCGCTCTTCTTGAAAGCATTGATGAAATGCCAGTATGAAGCGATTGAAATATTCAACAATTTTTACGATCGTTGACATAATAATTGTATACGAGTATATTTATTTTTTTATTGATGTACTTATACATACATCTGCAACATATTATGTACACATTTTTTTATACCAATTGGGAATGATTCACCAAACTTTTTACGAACTGTACTAACATTATTGTTTGGTAATTTGTAATGTAATCAATGAAACAAATATACTTATTTAATGTTAAATGTTGTATTTTTGTAATTGATGAACAAACACAATTAACAATTCTTTATATAGGAGGATTGGACATATCTCTCTCACCTGTCACTCATATTTCGTATGATTTCGTATTTTAAATAAGAAAGACAAGGACCGCTGCAATTCATACTGCGCATGTGCCAGCCGGTTTGGGCTGTTCCTTTCAGCGAATCGCCTCATTGCGGCTCAGAAATTGCTGCCACTTTTTGGTTACAGAGTGCCGTCTTCTTAGTATTCCTTCGTAGTCTCGGTAAATAATGAGCTTTATGAGCTCATAACGACAGCAATGTAAAGTTAGCCCCTCGATTTTGACTTTTGCATCTTTTTTTAATTTATAACGATTGTTTGTCGTTTGTTTGTGATTGTTTGATTAATTAAAACGTTTGTTTGATCATATTTTTTATCAAACAAACAAAATAAAAATAAGCGTTAAGTTAGCCGCAAATTTTTGAAATTTTGTCTAATTTGATTTTTTCAAACGCCAATCGATTCGCAATTGTTTGTTGGAAACAAATAATATAATTCGAACGTTTGTTTGATCGTTGTTTTTCCAAAAAAATCAATAACTAAAATATTGGTTCGTCGTAGCTTTCACACTAGATTCTGGCTTTTTTCTTACCATACAACTGCGAAGATGCTCAACATGAGATGCACTCAACTACTGAAGGCCAGGATTTGTAAAGTTAACAAAATCTTGTAAACTTGATCAAGTAATCCCGTGTCGCAACATGAATTGTAGGTTATATTGTTACATGCACGCGACACATATTAAATCTGGTCAAGCCAGAATCTAGTGTGAGAGCTACGACGAACCAATATTTTATTTATTGATTTTTTGGAAAAACAACGATCAAACAAACGTTCGAATTATATTATTTGTTTCCAACAAACGATTCCGAATCGATTGGCGTTTGAAACAATCAAATTAGACAAAATTTCAAAAATTTGCAGCTAACTTAACGCTCATTTTTGTTTTGATTGTTTGATAAAAAGTATGATCAAACAAACGTTTTAATAAATCAAACAATCACAAACAAACGACAAACAATCGTTATAAATTCAAAAAAGATGCAAAAGTCAAAATCGGGGGGCTAACTTTACATAGCTCATAACGACAGCATAGCGAGTTATACAACATCACGTCGCTTGCTATTTGTAGTTGAAGAATCGTACCGCGATCACGCCGAAGCATCGCTATTCGTAGTTACAGAATCGTACCGTCGTTATGGGAGTGTCGGTACAAGTAGCTAAATTCGTTATCGTGCCGAGAGCGTTTATATCGCGGGAAAGACACGAGGAAAATGAGAAGAGTCGTTCGCCACTGTCTTCATGTTTGTAACTCTGGCCTCCTTTTCATGTTGTTACGTCCCAAGGTGGAGAGAATATGAAGCTCCGTCGATAATTCGATGTGCGCGCGATATTTGAATTAAATTGCGCTGTTCGGCTGGACGTGAGCTCGGCGCCTGGGACTTACTTGTGCTCAATGTACCAACTCAACGATTTATGATTAATCGTCGAGGATGATTCCTCTTCGAAGACGTATTGTTGATGAATGATGTTTCCCAGAGTTCTCGATTGAACCGAGAAGATGTATGTTTTCTTGGGAAGATTGTGATTAATTGCAACACCAAGACTTCTCATACAATTAACAATAACAACTGTAGTTTATTCAAGTTTGGAATTGTACTTTGAAATTACAACACAAATTAGACTTAGAATGATTTTACACAATGTCGGAGATTTGTTAGATTAAGATGTTTTCGATTTCGTGGTTGAGTCGATTCTGCTTCTCTTGTCGAAATTGGTTGACGATTTCGTCAAGGTTCGGGCGGAGTTACAAAATTATATAAAAACTGATTGGTCGGATTCTTTAGCGAGATTTTGAGTTTTCCTGTCAGAGGGGTTGTTTCAAAGATATGGGGGTGTCTTGAGAGCGTCGCTTTTTCGGCGACGATCGTGGGAAAGAAAAGTGTGTTTTCTGATTATGGTTCTGAGAAATACAGAGCTTGGCTTTCGTCAGATTTCACGAGCGGTGACATCGAACGAGGCGCTCGTAAAAATGTAAACATAAATAAGGAGAGCAGGGAAAAGTTTTTCCGTGCCTGACAATTATGAATTCATATATGGTTCGCTCTTAAAACTAGGAATCGAGCTACGAAATAGCGCAAGAGGTTCGTGGAAAAAGCCTAAAACAGGATGTTTGCCAGAGAGGGTGTTTATATGTGGATAGGGTGTCTCGGCTATGGCTTTATGTTCCCTGGTATATTTATGTGAGAAGAGCTTGGGGCCCTGGTAATCCCAGCTGGAATCCTTCCCCTAATCTGTTTAGTTTCTACAGACGAATGGTATAGTTTATAAACGCAATAGTAAAATAATAATAAGAGAAAAGAAATTGTACATACTGTTTAAATTTTACCGGCAGGCTGCATTGGTTTACAGGTAGGTAAGGTAGTAGTCTAATTTATTGACTGGATATGTGCGTCACCCATGCTGGGACGTAACAATGTCACCCCCATGAAGTTGGCCGGACAACTTGCACTTTATTAATTGACTTATTTTATATCGTTAGGCGGTCGTTAGGTGGTGTTAGGTATGAATATAGGAATATGGGGATGGAGCACGAGTTCACGGTGGTGAAGCCATTGCGGGGCGTAGGGACGACGTATTATGTGCCTGAATCTGATTGGTTGTAATGGTGCGCGAGTGCAGTGAGACCAAGTGGGACTAAGCTTGTACATATAGTATGTACATCGTGTGTACATCTTCGTATTTATACTTTTCTTTTCAAAATAATTTTTATCAAAAGGGAAAGAAAGCAAAATGGTGCAGTGTTGTGTGTCAAATTGTAAAAATCGATCCGATTACCAACATTGGAAACAGTTAAGTACTGTAGATAATAATCGGAAAGTCATTTTTCAAAGGTCAGTAACGATTTATCTGTGTATCTATTCTGTTTTATGATTTAACTTTTATAACAATTCGAAATAAATTGTATTGCTTTGTAATATACACGTGTAACGGGCACCACAATCTCCCAAATAAATTTGCAACACTGCATTGCGGCCTCAGCTATACATAGCCGGGACCTTGCAGTGGGGCAGACAAACATATCCCTGATTCAAGACCCCTGGATCAACCGGGGGCTGGTGAAGGGGATAGATTAGAGGAACGGGACCCTGATATACGATCCCGCGGAACCCGGCCCAAGGGCCTGGTCTTTGTAGCTAAGAGACACAGTGCACTGAAGCTGAGCAGGTTTTGTAGCACGGACGTGGCGGTGGTATCGGTCGGGCTGAGGTTGGGCGGGGCTAGACGGATCTAGTAATCTGTTCGGCGCACCTGCCCCACGGCCCGACCGAGCACCCACCCTCCGAACTAAAGGCGGTAGTGGAACACTGTCGCAAGGAAGGGTTAGACCTGGTAGTAGGGTGCGACGCGAATTCGCACCATCTCATCTGGGGAAGCTCGGACACAAACGAGAGAGGCTCAGTCATGCTGGAATACCTCTCGACAACGAATCTGGAGATCATGAACAGGGGATCGAGACCCACCTTTATCACCGCAAGGAGGCAGGAGGTCATCGATCTCACGTTGGGCTCCCCAAAAGTGGTGCAGTGTCTGAGGGAATGGAGAGTAGAGGATGAGGACACTCTCTCGGACCACCGCCGAATAACATTCAGCCTAGCAGCCGAAGGGGCCCACCACGAAGGGGTCACCTATCGCAACCCAAGGGCCACCGACTGGGACCTATAGGTCCCAGTCGGTAAAAAGGAACTAGAGGACAGGCTTGGGGAGGCAGAAGGATGGCTGAGGACTGAAGGCAGGATCGAGGGGGGCATGAGCTCGCTCACCTCCTCCATCATCTAACATAAGCCTATGAAGCAGCGTGCCCTTTCAGGACACGCAAACAAGGAAAGAAGTTGGCATGGTGGAGCAAGGAGCTTAGCCGACTACGCTCTAGCTCCCGCCGCCTACTCAACAGAGCTTTGAAAACCAAGACTGCAATGGACTGCGCTGCGTACAAACAGGAACAGCGGACCTATAAAAAGTCCATAAAGAAATCGAAATTGGAGGCCTGGGGAAATTTCTGCAAGGAAGTCGAGGCTCTGCCAACAGTGGCCAGACTTCGCAGCGTCTTCGCTAATGGTCCGCAATACAGGCTTGGTGGACTCACTCTTCCCAACGGGGAAGTGGCTGAGAAACACGAAGACATAATGGAACACTTGCTGGAGGTGCACTTCCCAGGCTCAAGACTGGCGGAGCGAGACCCACAAAACGGGGAATCGCTCGCCGGCACCAGACCGGGCGACTGGGGCACCGCCGCGAGGGTGGTCACTCACGACAGGATCCGATGGGCATTGAACTCCTTCGACAAGTTCAAGAGCCCAGGGGCCGACGGGATCTTTCCGGCCCTCCTTCAGGAGGGGGGGGGGGGGGGGGGAGCCTGATCGGGCACCTAAACTACATCTTCAGGTCCTGTCTTGCACTAAGATATGTGCCAAAAGCTTGGAGAGAGGTCATCATTGTGTTTATCCCGAAACCGGGAAAGACCAGATACGACCTGGCCAAGGCATTTAGACCTATCAACTTGACGTCGTTCCTACTTAAGACCATGGAGAGACTCGTTGACAGATTCATAAGGGACGGGGCGCTGGTGAGAGACCCAGTGCACCTGTCCCAACACGCGTACCAGGCGGGCAGGTCCGTAGGGACGACACTCCATGGCCAGGTCCGGGAGATAGAAGGCACGCTTAGCAAAAAGTAGGCTACTCTATGCGTCTTCCTGGACGTCGAAGGGGTATTCGACAATACATCTTTCGACGTGATCTGTGAAGCAGCGAGGGACTTCCGAGTTGAGGACACGGTCATCAAATGGATGGACTTCATGCTTCGATCGCGAATAGTAACGGCCAGTCTCGGCGGGACGAGTGTCAGGGCGCACGTCGGCAGAGGGTGCCCACCGGGAGGAATAACCTCACCCCTGATGTGGCTCATGGCGGTCGACGGGCTCCTGAAAAGGCTCGCGGGACGGAAGGTCAAAGTAGTGGGCTTCGCCGATGATGTGTGCATCGCAATCAGCGGCAATCGTCCGGGAGCAGTGGCAAGTGAGATGCAGAAGGCACTCGACATTATGGAGGATTGGTGCACATCAAAGTCTTTGAGGGTAAATCCCAACAAGACTGAGATGGTTCTATTCACTAAGAAGAGGCGCTTCAAAATGAGGCCCCCTTCGATCTTTGGGGCTGGGCTGGCGTTTTCTCCAGAGGTCCGATACCTGGGAGTGACGCTGGACCACAAGCTCAGTTGGAAGAGCCACATCTGCGAACAGGCTCGGAGAGGGATTACGACCTTCTGGGCCTGCAGGAGAATGTTTGGGCAAACGTGGGGGCTAAAACCCAGGATGGTCAAGTGGATTTACTCGGACATCCTGGGCCCGCAACTAACGTACGCCTCCCTGGTATGGTGGCCCGCGCTTGAGCGGGAACAAAACAGGACAGAGCTGGGCAGAGCTTACAGGCAGATGGGATTAGGGATAACAGGCGCAATGCGCACTACTCCCACCCTGGCCATAGGAGCCCTGCTTAACATCCCGCCGCCGCACATTACGGCAGAAGCGGGAGCAAGAAACGCAGCCAGCCGGCTGCTTATTTGCGGACAGTGGAGGGGCGCAGCTGTTGGGCACGCAACGATCCTCTCGAGAGCGGGGGACCTGGAACAGGTAACCCGACTCGGTGGTGACTGGTGCCCACGGGAACACCACTTCCAACACAACTATACGATCCTCTATCCTGACAAACAGACGTGGGTCGAGGATCATAAGAGAATACTGTCACCTGAGGGACTAGTCTGATACACGGACGGGGCTAAATCAGGTGCAGGAGCGGGGGCAGGCGTATGGTGTGAGGGGCCACGGACGGAGGAGTCCTACACCCTGACGAGCACCGCGACTGTCCTACAAACGGAATTATTCGCCATCAAGGCCTGTACCCGCAATATCAGGGACAAAGGCTACACTCATAAGCATAG
The DNA here is from genome assembly GCA_946811545.1 of Netelia fuscicornis. NCBI lineage: Eukaryota > Metazoa > Arthropoda > Insecta > Hymenoptera > Ichneumonidae > Netelia > Netelia fuscicornis. The sequence continues at coordinate 12,977,158 of OX328014.1, read as the reverse complement.
CTACATATGCAGCAACAGTCGCACCGCGCTCGGACTTCTACACAGCGTAGTGGTAAGGTCCGGGCTGGTGAGAGACTGCATAAACCTGATAACACTAATAGGAAGTGCCAACAGAGTCAAGGTAGTCTGGGTGCCGGGTCACAGCGGCATCCGGGGCAACAACAGGGCGCACGAGCTCGCCAGGATCGGTGATTCACGGCCTGACATGGCGGGCCTATGCCCCATAGGTATCACCCAGGAGTTCGTGCGACAAGCGACCTCGAAGTGGGTCGCGGAACGTTTTGCGGACCTCTGGGGGCGGAACCCAGGGATGGGGCACACTAAGGCCTTGTTCTCTGGCCCTAAGGAAAAGCTAGGCACCCAGCTGTCATGCCTCGACCGGGCTCAATTGAGGCTGGTTGTGGGGGTGATTACAGGACACCGGCATACGGGAAAGCACCGAACGCGACTGGGGCTCTCAGAGGACCCGGAATGCAAGAGGTACCATGACGGGATGGATACACCTCTCCATCTCATAACGAGCTGCGCTGGGCTCGAGGAAATCAGAAATGACGTCTTTGGGACCAGTGTTGCAGATGGTTTCGACCTGGCGGTCGCGGGGGCGGCAGTACTCCTGAGCTTTGCGCAGGAGGCCGGCTTGCCCTTGGGGCCGACACGGTAATGGTCTGCCCTCAAGGGGCTCGGGCACAATGGTCCTAAGGACTGAGTGCCCGGTCAACACCAAACACAAAAAAAAAATATACACGTGTATTATCGTAATTATAACTTCTATATTATTATATCCGTTTGTTTTTTTATTAATGCTGCATACTTTATGATTCATTTTGTATAAACTTTTTTCTTGCAAACTTTAAATAAATATCATACATATAAATTCTTTTACATTAAGTCTCTATTTTTTATTCTATTATGATTTCCTATCATTGTTTGTACTTTTAATAATTATGGTTTTTTACACGCACACACAAAGAGAGAGATGTGATTTCACAATCAATTTATGTTTTTAATATTTGGCATGACACATGAAGTAAATAGAAGATTATGTTGTGCCTTGAATCCAAGCACTAATCATTGCGCTGCTGTAGCGCTTGGCAACCGATAGAAAAGGTTTCCAACATCGTACGACGGACACCAATCAGCGTTTTCTGCCAAAGTCACAGTTTTTGAGGGTGGCTTTTGGCCGCACGCGCTGCTGACGGTGCAATGCCCAAAGCAGATCCGTGGGAAGTTTGCCGAAGCACCGAGCATTGACCAATACGCCGATGCTTCGATTAGGCAGTCTGTCAGCAACAGTAAGAGCGATAAGTCGTCGGTCTCGAGGGGCTAAATTCGATCGCGATTAGTAACTAAATCTTTGTATTGTGTTAATAAATTCACCCGTTTAGTATCGTAGTTTTCGGAGTTGGAGTGCGCTCATTTTTGGTAACCCTAAAGAACCCGTCCTGGAATATCTCGTTCCCACGTAACGAGAGTTGGGGGGCACAACAATTACAAAGAAGTATAATTAAATATTGTTTTTTATATCAATGTAATATTTTTTATATTTATTATATTTTACAGTACAAACTAGAATCATTTGTATCAGTAGTACTTATTTTACAATTATCTATGCATTTTCAATTTTGTATTTTAACCTACAAATACATTGCGCGTCCTACAAATATAAATGTTTGTATTTCATTGTATATATGTATATATACAATATATAATACTTTTAGCATTAACTTTTTCACAACCGAATATAGTTATCATCGTTTTACATTTAAGCTGCCGGTGACGATTGGCACGTAGCAGTATACTGAGCATGCGCACAATCGTAACCAATGAAATTTAGGCACATAAACTGCCCCGCATTTCAGCTTCACACCCCTCATCAACCTTCCGGGCTTATACTCTATCCCTATATTCCTATATCCATGGTTCGGTCTCCTTACACAGACTTCATACGGGCTCCTTTACTCTAGTCGTTCTGGAAGCAACTATCAGAAAGTTACGCCATTTGCAATCGAACGTCACCCATTATGGCGAAGTTAGAGGATCAACGTGTGACAAATTCGCAGGTTTATAAATCTCACGGAACTTTACGAATTAATAAAGAGATACACGCAATCACATTCTGATTGGTACAACATCCAATAAATACAGTAGAACCTCCATTATTCGAACCTCGATCATCCGAACCCTCAGTTATCCGAACGATGACTTAGCGAGAACAATGTATCTTTGCGAGAATCAATAAAAAAAAAATGACAATTTTACGAAAAAAAATATTGAAAAAAGCATTAGACTTTTTTCACGTGTTTAAAATATATATTGTAATGATTTACGTATGTTCGTTTAATAATTGTTCAAATAAACAAAGATAATTAGGTATAATAACAATGATACAGGATTTTCGTTTAATAATACCTCGGAATCAAACGACGAAAATGTTATTTTATATATTCATAAGCACAGACCACGATCACTCAATTATAATTTTTGTATACCTTCATAACGACATACCACGAGTACACATTCACTCAATTCATTCTTCACGCTAATTTGCCATTAAGTTACAATAATTCTCCGGTTCTTACAATTGAGCACGTATTATAAGTTAAACTCTCTGCTTATCTTGTCTTTCTCGTTCGACGAGTTGTGCTTGTAAAGAGGGCTCCAGTATTGCAACGCGCCTTTTTGGTGGTCCCGGTCGGTGGATTCTTCCAAGATGTGATGAATCGGATTATTTCCATTCGATCCTCTGGCAGGAGTCGGGCGATGGATGCCCTTGTTGGTACTCCTCCGTCCGAGATAACCTGGTCGTCTCGATCCCTTTAACGGATTCCAGGTGTAGACGAGAATACTCGACCGAGGATTATTCGTATTTATATGTCGTCTGTATTCTAAGAATATCGGGATTAGACTGGCTTATAATTGGCGAGTCATCTTTGATTAGTCTCCCAACCGTCGGATGCTCTTGTGGGGAACGTTTAAGAGCGCGGAGAGGGGGTTTTGTGTTGGCCCGTGCGCTTTAGGTGTATCGCATAATCGAGCACCGTTACAATATATATATACATATATATCCCAACGTTAATATGTAAGTCAAATTTTAATTAATATGTATGTACTGTTTTTATGTGATAAGGTGTTGTTTATGATCTCGCTCCAAAAAACCTACGTTTTCGATTATCCGAACGTTTGATTATCCGAACTAGCCTCGGTCGCAATTGGTTCGGGTAATCGAGGTTCTACTGTAATGCAAAGTCTCTAGATAATTTTATCTCACAATCAGTAGACATGAAAAGGAGGCAAGAGTTACGAACGTGAGGACAGTGGCGAACGAACTCTTCTCATTTTCCTCATCTCTTTCCCGCGATAGACATTGACGAGTTGGTTATTTCACTCACGTTTGTAAACACGGAGACGTTCGAAGTACCAAAAATCGCAACCGTGTAGCGTTTGAGACGTTCTTTCCCATCCAGGTGCCTTGTTCTATTATTTCGCATACTTACTACATCATACGAAGGTACGTGATAAGACGACCGCCCAAAATCCGATATACGACCACTTCAAAACGCTACGCTTCATTTTCTTTGACAAATTACATTTATTTATTACAATTAGTGCCCGACGAAATAAACTGGGATAACACGTTTATTTCGTAAATCAATTCTTGACTTCATGCCGACATATATCCCAATTTTCTTGACCGGTATAAGTCGGGCGTGGGCTTGATGATAACCATTCGTTCAGTGGGATACATTGATACTTCAAGCAGGCCTGAAACATAGATGAATCGGATTAATCTTTTGCGAAGTACGTTTGAATAAAGTTGTAAGCGCTTGGCTCCTAGTTTATGGGTGCAAATTCGTTATGCGATTCTTACTCCGTTACTGCCGCAGCGTGTTCCGGTCAATGGACGTATAATGCTACACAATTTTTTAGGGGTTCTATATAAATAGAACGCATCCGAAGCTTTATATCCACATTTTAAATTGGTGCATGAAGTAGGGGCAGATCTAACATCGTCCTGAAATGTGTTGGAATTCAATATTTATAAAAATTATGTTTTTCATGAATTAAGAAACCCATAGGGTAGTAAGTTAAGGGATCGATAAACAGCCTTACTATACACGCAACGTCGAACCCCAAGCGTTGACATTGTTCACGCCGAGTTAGTACTGGTTCATCCACCCTTCGGTATCTCTACAGAAAAAAGTACAAGTTAACGTTAGAGAATTCCAACTCTCAGAATTCCTGAAAAATATATATTGCTGATATTTTCCAACCGTGTACTTATTATATATGACGGTATGTTATAGAAACATCTCAGCACTACTCTTGCGCCCTAGACATCTACAGGGTGAATCACATAAAGTGTCGCACAGCGAATTCTGAGGTAGATGAGGCCATTACAAACAAAAGTTGCAAATATACATTAGGGATATTGTCAATAGTTTACGAGGTATAAATATTTAAAGGACGTCCAATCAGAGCGCGCCGAGAAGCGTTGAAGCCGCCCACCTCCGCCCTATCCGTAGATATAGCATGGACTAGGGCGTTATATTTGGGTTTGAAAAATTCAGAGCAGTCAATTAGATTGCTTATATTTTCCCACAGTCATTTTTTTTTCTCGGGCATTGGCTGCTCTGAATTTAGGCGGGGAGTAGGTGACTTCAACGATTGTCGGCACGTTGGGCAAAATTCAGAGCAGCCAATACCCGAGAAAAAAAATGACTGCGGAAAAATACAAGCAATATAATTGACTGCTCTGAATTTTGCAAACCCAAATGTAACACCCTAATTTATGCTATATCTACGGCTAGGGTGGGGGTGGGCAACTTCAACGCTTCTCAGCGTGCTCTGATTGGACCGATTTAAAAAATGTATATCTCGTAAATTATTAACAATATCCCTAATGTTTATTTGCAACTTTTGTTTGTAATGGCCTCATCTACCTCAGAATTTGCTGTGCGACACTTTATGTGATTCTCCCTGTATATTCACGTTGGATTTTATAATACGATTCCTTTCGTCCTATTTCAACGTTCTTACTTTAGATCAAGATGTACCTCGATGTAAAGGAAGTCGAATTATAAAGTCGCCATACGAGGGCTGCAATATTCATTAACATATGGACAATATAATATGGAGATTTCTTTACTTGCGTGCATCGAACGTAATGGACCCTACTCCGATAATGTGGCATTAGCGCTGCGACGCACTTCCCCCTCATGCATATCTGGCAAATACAGTCAACGAATTGATAATACGTATTTCGGAACGTACGTGGACTCATCGAGATTTTGATATTCATTAGGCAATATCGAATAATGTAAGCCCAATTGGCTTAATTTTTATCGACTGAATAAATGCGAAAGTTAATACACGATATAACATACTCACTTTTGATTCACCGCACTCTGTGTAATCTGGAACCCCGTTTCGAAGAATTATTGGTTGACCAATGTAACTGCGACAATTTTCGTTGTTCTTCGGATAACCGCATACCAACACGTGGCAGGGGTCAGGCTTTTCTTTGAACTAGCAAATGTCAAAAAATAAGTCTTTATAAAGAGCTACTACCTAACGCCGGCGATGCATTCAACAATATTATTCAGCAAGATAAGTATTGGCGTGATGGAATCCTACCGTACAAGCAACTTCGTAGCCGAGCTCCTTGCATTGTTCATTCCGATTTTTTGGCGTTCTTGTTGGTAACATGTGCAAAGGTAAAGCAAGATATGTAATGTATGGAAGGATTAAATACGAATATGAAGGAAAACGTGCGGTTACCTAACAATAGAAATAGGTAACTGAAATTTGTTTCCCATTGAATATTTTCGTATGAAATTTTGTCCATGTGTATGTTCTACTATGAGACAATTTTACCGGAATGAGACATTTTTATGTACATATGTTCGACAATTGGTCATCATCTTGAGTAGAGGCTTGTATATCAAATTCTTCTGATGCGCAGTAATAAATATTAGTTGTTTCGCGCGTTTTCCGCTTAAACAATTTTTAAGTCGGAAATTCGAGCGTCCCTAGGATGATAGTAGTAAGAGATAAGTGCAATTTAAACTCATCCGCAAAGATTGATCTTTTTGATTAAATGAGAGGTCGGTTTCCCCTGGCTGAGTAATTTATTGTTCTCAACTTTGTTCTGAAATGCTAATCGCTCGGAGGAAGTGGGGGCTTAAATATAATTATATGTGTTTCACACTAAAAGAAGTTTCACATTACCCTCTTACTGCAAAATGAGCGGGCCATGTCAGGATGAACATCGCTATGTACATAATAAAAGGTACTGTCCCGCACATGGTGAAGAAAACCTGATTCTGTAAACAGAAAAAATATAAACGCGCTGCGACATTCACTGTTAGAAATAGGGAACAGTATCGACCGTGCAGCCGGAACACATGGTGAGTGTAACGCATTTCCCCTAAGGACATCCCTCGCACGAGACTTTGTTAACTATTTCGATAACTCCCTTAAAAACGATCGAAGCAAGATGTTTTTTTTTATTCTACGTAGGCATTTCTTGTCGAGCAGGGATTTTCGAAGGTATTTTCAAATTGAAATATTTTGACAAATCCATGAAAATTTGGCTAGGAATTAAATTACATCGTAGAAAGTACAAACTTTTTAGTATATGAACGGGCCCCTTAGTTTTGAATTTCGCTGCAGCTCGGACTGTTGACAAATACGCAAATCTCTGTACAGTCGTGCACGAACCGAATACCACAGATAATACAAATGCTCGATCACGAATCTTTGATAATGATGAGTAATGTCGATACTTCTAACGGGGTTCGATTATACGTGTCAAGCACCATGTTTTAATAATACATCTGTAGCGTACCTTTAACTGTCGTCGACACTTAGATTGAAGTAGACGCCGAACTTAGATGGTAGAGTAAATGTTGCGGCACATTCAAAATTCGTAGGTACTGGATACCGCGGCTTACACATATACTATATATAGCTGTGAAAAATCCTGCGTACGAATTTTATTACTGCAGTTAAGAAACTCGGCAATGAAGCGTATCTCTCCATGAACCTTATCGCCGCGGCTTAACCGTCCTTGAGTATGCTTCGGCGTAGAAAAATGCATTATTTTATAAATGCATTGTCAGATTTTTACTCAGAAAAATCTCGAAACAACTTCTTTAAACCCATGTATGTATCTGTGAACGATTAAGGGAGCTTTCCAGTGTGAAATTTTCAAAAAATCGATTTTTTTTTTGCTTTATCGAATAGTATACACTCTTTTCGAAGAAGCAGAAGGGATATTGTATGGACCTGGCATCGCTGATTGACCGTAAGTAAACGATTTACCTAAAATTTCCTCACTTGAAACTTTGAACGCGTTTTTCTCGAAACAGCATTTTTCAAAACGGTGTCCAACTTGGAGGGCAGACTTTTAAAGCTATCGAATTGAATTTTTTACACAATATTCTTAATGTCATTGTTTATCGTGCTATGGAAGCTTTTTTTTTGACATCTTCCTATTTTTTTGTAAAAAAAACTGCCAAAAAAAAATGCTAAAATCGATACTTTTTGTTCAAACCGGCATTTTTGCAAAAAAAAAAAAAAAAATAGCCTCCATAGCACGAAAGCCAATTATATACCGATCAATAATCTTTTTGTGTTTTTTGTTTCAGATCAAAATTGTGACCCCCAACGTGGACACCACATCCAAGTGCATTTTCTGCAACAATCGTTTCATCATTTTTATAGATATTAATTAATAAATAAATCGATCTTTAAAAAATTGTTTTGTATTCTTCAATACCCAATTAATATACAAAAAAAACCAGACCGATTAGATTATTTTTTCTTTAAAAAAAAATCGCGAAAAACAACGATTTTTCGGGCTGTCACACTGGAAAGCTCCCTTAAAAAGCGCATTTCAAGCTTCAAGCAAATGGTTTTCTATCGACAACGCGATACGATCATTCTCCGCCGTGATATTGATCGTCGATCTCTTGCATCGCCAGCATTAAGCGTTAAATTCGCCTCAGGACAATTTGCTGGATTGGGTTCACGCCTTGGTGTTGTCCTGTCTACCGATTATTTTTCGTCCGTAGCATCAATATTTCTATCTCAACTTGTCTTTCCGTTTTTTAAAAAATGCTGTCTGGGAAAATAGATTCGACCGAGCAAAGTCGAGTGACTTTTTTTATTTTTCAGGAAACATTTATTCGCGATAACCTTCAATGTTTTTCCAATAACGTTTTTTATTGGTGGCACATGGAGTGTGCAACCGACAGCTCGTTTATAGTTTTCGTGACACACGTGGCAGTTTAATTACCTTTTTTATCATTGTGCGCTCCATGGCTGAGAGGTAAGAAGTACGAGGATTTTGGATTCTGTTGACGAATATTGACGGTGTAGAACTTTTTGATATCCGACAATCGATCGGATTTCGATATTCCGGCAGCCAGTTTGAAGAGATTCTATCATTGTTGTTTCCTCGTGAAAAGGGCAAACGAATCGCCAATTTAATGAAAATTGAGAACATTTGATAATATTACGTTTTTTTTAACCGCTTGTACGGTTTTCGTACATAGAATGCTTACATAGAATAAATACTCTTACATACAAATGCGTACATAGAATAAAAAAAACATCTTCCTTCAATCGTTTTTACGGGAGTTATCGAAATAGTTAACAAAGTCTCGTGCGAGGGATGTCCTAATGGGAAATGCATTACGCTCGCCATATTTCTAACACTGAACGTCGCAGCGCGTTTATATTTTTTCTGTTTACAGAATCAGGTTTTCTTCACCATGTGCGGGACAGCACCTTTTATTATGTACATAGCGATGTTCATCCTGACATTGCCCGCTCATTTTGCAGTAAGAGGGTAATGTGAAACTTCTTTTAGTGTGACACACATATAATTATATTTATGCCCCCACTTCCCCCGAGCGATTAGCATTTCAGAACAAAGTTGAGAACAATAAATTACTCAGCCAGGGGAAACCGTCCTCTCATTTAATCAAAAAGATCAATCTTTGCGGATGAGTTTAAACTACACTTATCCCTTACTACTATCATCCTAGGGACGCTCGAATTTCCGACTTGAATATTGTTTAAGCGGAAAACGCGCGAAACAACTAATATTTATTACTACGCATCAGAAGAATTTGATATACAAGCCTCTACTCAAGACGATGTCCAATTGTCGAACATATGTACATAAAAATGTCTCATTCCCTTAAAATTGTCTTATAGTAGAACATACACATGGACAAAATTTCATATGAAAATATTCAATGGTAAACAAATTTCAGTTACCTATTTCTATTGTTAGGTAACCGCACGTTTTCCTTCATATTCGTATTTAATACTTCCATACATTACATATATTGCTTTACCTTTGCACATGTAACCAACAAGATCGCCAAAAATTCGGAATGAACAATGCAAGGAGCTTGGCTACGAAGTTGCTTGTACGGTAGGATTCTGTCACGCCAATTCTTATCTTGCTGAATAATACTGTTGAATGCATCGCCGGTGTTAGGTAGTTGCTCTTTATAAAAACTTATTTTTTGACATTTGCTAGTTCAAAGAAAAGCCTAACGCCTGCCAGGTGTTAACACGCGCTCGTCCAGGGAAGAACTATCGTAATGGTCGCCAGTACATTAGTCACCCAATAATTCTTCGAAACGGTGTTCCAGACTACACAGAGTGCGGTGAATCAAAAGAGAGTGTCTTATATCGTGTATTGACTTTCGCCTTTATTCAGTCGGTAAAAGTTAAGCTAATTGGGCTTAAATTATTCGATATTGCCTAATTGAATATCAAAATTTCGATGAGGCCACGTACGTTCCGAAATACCTGTTATCAATTCGTTGGCTTTATTTGCCAGATATGCATGAGCGGGAACTGCATTGCAGCGCCAATGCCACATTATCGGAGTAGGGTCTATTACGTTCCATGCACGCGAGTAAGGAAATCTCCATATTATATTGTCCATATGATAATGAATATTGCAGCCCTCATATGGTGACTTTATATTTTGACTTCCTTTACATCGAGGTACATCTTGACCTTAAGTAAGAACGTTGAAACAAGACGAAAGGAATTGTATGATAAAGTCCAACGTGAATAAAGATATCTAGGGCGCAAGAGTAGTGCTGAGATGTTTCTATAACGTACTTTCTATAACATAATTCTCTAACGTTAACTTGTACTTTTTTCTGTAGAGACACCGAGGGCCGGATGAACCAGTGCCAACTCGGCATGAACAATGTCAACGCTTGGGGCTCGACGTTGCGTGTTTAGTAAGGCCATTTATCAATACCTTAACTTACTACCTTATGGGTTTCTTAATTCATGAAAAACACAATTTTCCTAAATATTGAATTCCAACGCATTTCAGGATGATGTTAGAGTTGCTCCTACTTCATGCACCAATTTAAATTGTGAATATAACGCTTCGGATGAGTTCTTTTTATATAAACCCCATTACAACCTACGTAACATTGTACGTCCATTGAGAGGAACACGCTGTGGTAGTAACGGAGTAAGAATCGCATAACGAATTCACACCCATAAACTAGGAGCCAAACGCTTAGAACTTAATTCAAACGTACTTCGAAAAAGATTAATCCGATTCGTCTATGTTTCAGGCCTGCTTGAAGAATAAATGTATCCCACTGAACGAATGGTTATCATCAAGCCCACGTCCGACTTACACCGGTCAAGAAAATTGGGATATATGTCGGCATAAAGTCAAGAATTGATTTACGGAATAAACGTGTTATCCCAGTTGATTTCATCGGGCACTAACTGTAACAAATAAATGTAATTTGTCAAAGAAAATGAAGCGTAGCGTTTTGAAGTGGTCGTATATCGGATTTTGGGCGGTCGTCTTATCACGTACCTTCGTATGATGTAATAAGTATGCGAAATAATAGAACAAGGCACCTGTGGCGCGATTCTGTAACTCGTTATGAAAATAACGATTCGAAACACTATCTTGACGATAACGAATTTCACTGCGTGTGAAACAATTTTTTTTTAAAGTTTTTCTAAAATTAATTTATATAAGATAATTGTTAATTACTACGAAATCGAACTTACTCACTTATTTGTTATTTCAACCGTTCTAATTATTTGTCACTTTCTTAGCACATATTAAAGGTTAATAATTTACGAGGTACTGTCACAATGGTCGCTATGGCATATCGAGGGGGTTGCCAAGCCTTGCTATCCGCTCGAGCAATAGCGATACCTTACCGACGAATTTCGATATGGATAACCACAAACGTCGCTAAACGTAGTATACAAAATGACAATTGTCATAATAGCGTCTCGGTAAATAACGAAACGAAACTCGTCTTTATGAGCTCATAACGGCAGCACAGTGAGTTATACAATATCACGTCGCTTGCTATTTGTAGTTGAAGAATCGTACCGCGATCACGCCGAAGCATCGCTATTCGTAGTTACAGAATCGTACCGTCGTTGTGCGAGCGTCGGTACACGTCAGGGGGGCGACACTCAACGAAATTCAACGGGCTTCGATGACGTAGGATGGTTCGCTTACAGCCCGAACGTAGCCTGGAGGGTCGCCGCGCGACACTACGCGAAGCGCCCGCTCGCTGGTAAATCCTACTGTATCTCCGAAACTAAGGTCCGGCCCATCTTGGACATTATATACTTTTTTGTTCAGAAAGAACCCTACTATTTTATAAATTTTTTTTATAAAAATCGAAGATGTCGACCTTTGAGAAAAAGTCATTTTTAACATTAACTTTAAAAAATTGTTATGAAATTATTAATTTTTTTAAAAATAAAAAATATATTCTTAAAGTACGCAGAAAATGCTTTAAAAATCACTCCTGACTTTTTAAAATCGCTATATTTCTCGGGAAGATACAAACCTGGGAATGTTGCCACGACGGCCAATATGGTACAAATTTGAGCCCCTATTGCTAGGCAACTATTTGAGCTAGAGCCTTAAAATTTTTGCTGAAGCTTCACTATCAATAGGACTATTGACCATAAAAATTTCAAGACGATTAAAAAACTTTTATGTTTTAGGCTGGATGACTTCATGCGAAATGCCTCATATATATATTCATTTTCAGAAATATTCATTTCTGAAAAAATTCATAAAGAATCAAAGTTGTAGGAAATTTAACGATCTACAACTTTGTTTCTATAATTTTTTTCGCTAAATTCGATAATAATCGAGATACAGGCAAAATTATACTTTGAACTGTTTTTTGCAATTATTTCCGTAAATATTGATTTTACGATAAAAATGGTAAAGATCAAAGATGTAGAGAATCAAATTTGCAACAACTTTGGCCGTTATCATTTTTGTACAAAAATAAAAAATAAAGGAGATATGGCTAAAAAAGGTTTGACCTTCAAACCAATATGGCGGCTAACGCATTGTCCGGATTTGGTCGAGTTTTTGGATTTAAGCTATTTATGACCCCCTCTAAACATTGGCGCAATAAAATTTCTGCCCGGAATTAATTCCAGGTTAAAGTCTGACCCGATTGGGCTAATAAGCATACGCGCCATATTCATAGAGTTACGCTGTATATACCTTACGTCTGTGAATTGAATAAAATACACTGTAATTGCTAATGGTCCTTGTGTTTCTGCATTCTGTCGTGGTGCTAATGTAAGTGCTACAGGAGTGGCGCTAGTAGAGCCACGTGTGACTGCCTACAACAACATAGCGGCAGTGGGAGAAACATAATTTGACTGTAGCATTACACGACTCTCCAAACTGTCTAAAGTGACGACTCAATGATAAATATACAAAAATTTAAGATAAATCCCTGTGGACAATATTTTTTGAATGTACAGACACCGAATCCCGATGTGTTTTTTCGATTGGTCGCCTTCCAACAATATGTGCATTATTCATGAGAAATTTATTATATATTGAACTTTTAGGTTAACCAAAACAATGCTTGCCACATTTATTAGGGTACCAACCATGTCCAATCTCCTCTAAATACGTATTTTCCTTTTAGAATTGTACATTACTTGTCACTTGCCATACGATTGACAGGTGTAATACTAAAGTAAGGATAAATTAAAAATCGTCAAGATATTGTCTAGAATACCATCCATAATTTCTTTCGGGTTTTTGGCCATCAGGATCGTGTGGACTTGTTAATAAGTAGAAGAACAGTACAAGAGAAATATTTGTTTATTAATACTATCATACATTTTTGAAAACGTTTACACTTCGAGTCCAATGACTCTGTAAAGGAAAGTACCATCATCATCGTAATATCGATTCTCGATCTTGTACGTAGCTCCTCGTTTGTACGATTTGCGTGGAATTTTAATGAATTCAGGATAATCATCATCGCTATCTTTTTTCTTGTGCCTTGCAATTATACCAGTCTCCAAATTATGTTCATCAATGACTTTTACTTCCACCTTTGACTGCAGTTTAGCCTCACTTTTCACAACTTTCAATTTCTCATACTTCTGGTCGATAATTTGTTCCACCTTTTTCGAGGAAGTCACTGCATTCTGGCTCTCTAGAACAGGGGTGTCCGCTTTGTCATCTTCTGATTGTTGGCTCTCTAGAACAAGGGTGTCCGCTTTGTAATCTTCCGATTGTTGCCTCTTGTGCTCATCGAGAATTACACGATTGATGGGAGTAATGTTATTTTCTTTTAACCCATCGACGTGATTTTTCAAGAACATATCATGCGTCATAGATGTCCGTTGTTTCCTTTTTGAACCTTGATTCTGTATTTTACTTCCAGAAGTGATTTGTTTTGTCAGAGTTTCAGACGGGTTTGGTGCGGGGTTTACCAATGTCCCATCGCTTTTGGACTTTTTTTCATCTAGATAGCCTTTAATTATGTTAGAGAACATCGTGCTCTGTGGTTTTGGAAAAAATGGCTTTGGTTTTAAAAATTTCTTCATCTCTTCGGGTTCCATCATCTTTATTTCTCTGTTCTTGAATTTTTCCAGATGTGCTTGTAGATGGGGCTCGACGCGAAGCTGTCCTTTCTTGAACAAGTCCCAATTGTCCTTCACTTTCTTGTTATAATTTTCGATCGTTTTAGTAGATTTTGGCCACCATTGTGCTCGCAAAACTTTGGCAATCGCATCTTGCGATGCTGGAAAGCTTTCGCTGAGCCTCTCCACTGACCATTCTTCAGGATCTTTCGTATGCAGCAGTCGAATTTGGTGTTGTTCGCCGAAGGTTAGCGTAGCTGGTTCTGTAGTCTTAAAATACTTACGTTTTACTATTTGATTTTTTAATTTTAACTTCCTAACCTCCAATTCTCTGAAATTATTGCAGAAAAGGATAAAATGTTGCATAAACAAAGTGTGAGAATCTTTTGAATGATGAAAATCATGTTATTTCGAATTGGTGTAGTTCTTGCAATAATTAAATGAGTACGCAATTTACCTGTCGTGCATTTCATTGAATTCACCAACGGTAGAAAAATCCGAAGCAAACTCGTCAAGATCCTCAGGATCATCGCCCTCGCCCGTGCCAAATGGTTCGATAGGCATGTGAGGCTGTACCATTTGTATCTCGCGTTTCACGGTCTCTGTTGATCGGCGTCTGCTAACAGCACCGCGATAACCTCTGCATGACAAATGCACGATCGCTCGTATTCTATTCATTGTCACACGTGTTCTTCTAATTCACAAATTCTCTTCAATCTTGTCTCCTTCGTCACAACGAAATTGCATGAATTTATCTTTCTTGTAAACAATTATTATAAAAAATTATTCGTTAATCTCCGTATACACAACCTCCAGAAATCACCAGTGGCTACTGCGACGGTGCGACGGTTCGTTGCTTTAGTTCGGGAATCCACCGCTACGAGCGCCACGTCATTGGCGGCAAAGTTGAAAATATTCAAAACATTCGACAGAGGGTATAAAACACTAAATTCAATTTAGCGATTCTTTCAGTACATTTATTCGGAAATATTCATATTTATACACAAGTAGTAGCTAAATGTTCTTTTTTTTTTTAATTATTTTTCATAATGTATTTTTTTTCCGTCTATTCAAAGGGTTTATATAGTTGTTTTTTGTTGTTGTTGTTGTTGTTGTTTATAGCCAATAGTGACACAATGCATTTTGGGTTGCACGGTTTTTCTCGTTTCGATTAATATTTGACAAAAATACAAAAATTATTAAGGTATGACAATTATTTATGAGAGGAGTAAAACGTTTCAATGCGTTCTCCTTTAAAAACGTCGACCTCTGTTTCTTTTTTTTTTTCTTTTATTTTCGATACTATTTATAGTACGCTCAATACTCTTACCCTCGTGTTTATTTATCATCCTCCTTTTTATGATTCAAAAATGTATATCACCTAAAATCGACTTGCACTTTTATTCCTTCTTATCGTACATTACACTTACTATTTTTTTTTTCTTTTTTCTTTTCATTATTATTATTTTATATATATATTTCTTTCTAGTCCATTGTGTGTCAGTGTGGTGTGTGAGAGAGAATCACCCAACGAAAATATTACGCGATAATTCTTAAAAGCAACAACACAAAAACGAGAAATCATTGTCTCGACTTCCGGCTGTGTCATTTTCTATTCAACTTCCGGCTAACGTCGTTTGTTTCTTTTTTACTTTGACTCCCGGTTTATATCTTTCTCTCTTTAACTTCCGGTCATCATTTTCTCTTCGTCGACTTCTGGTCAATATCGGTTTCTCTGCGACTTCCGGTTTAATATATACATATATATATATGAATATAAATATATATGTATATACGTATATATCTATATATATATGTATATATGTAGTAGCTTTAGTATGAAACGCTTATCTTTTTTTTTTGTTTGTTTGTTTGTTTTGTAAATTCTATTAGTGCATTTATCGGTGTATATATAGGTACGCGTGTGAGAGTGTGTTACAAGTAATTTTTATTTTTATTTATACGGGGGGGAAATTCCCGGTCGCGAATTTCCGACCAATCGGGGTAATTAATCCTGTAGTACGTATTTCTATTAGCATATTGATCTCATCAATTTTTTTTTTCTTTCCTTTTTTCTCTTTTCTTTTTTCGTTTGCAGTTCCCGGCTTCGTCGACGACATTGATTGATTTCCGTACGATGCGAAACGCCTAGATCGATCGTCGACACCGAAAGCAATTTTTGTTGTTTAAAATAGTTTTTCTAAGAGCTCGGGCTTACCTTTTTTTTTTTTTCTTGTTTCGCGACAGAATTTCATAAGCTCCTAAATTTAGTCATAATTTCACAAATTTATTACAGAACAAGTTTAGTAAATACAAGTTTACAAATACACAGACCCCCCTCGATACCGCGTGTTTACACACTCGCTTTTTACCCCCATTTCGTTAGGTTTCTTTTTTTTATGATACGCCGATAAAAATATTTATTCAACCGCGCGGATGGGTGAAATAATTTTTGTTTGTTTGTATGTCGTTATTTTCCATTCGTTTTTTTATCATGGTCTAACAAAGAAATTTCCTTCTTTCCCCCGGTTTTTTAATTCAGGCTTTTTTTGTGGCTGTAAATCTTTGATACAATACACGCATGTACAAAGGTGAAGAAGAAACAAACAAAAGAGAGGAGCAAGCTGCTGAGAGATTAACATTTGTGTGAATTCTGTTTCTTGTACATGCGCGAGTAAGACAAGGCTACAGTAAGTTATTTCATTTGTTTTTACTACGAATGTACATATACTTGGGTAAATTTTCAGTGCTTTAAAAGAAAGAGAAGAAAAGATTTAAAAAGAAAAAAAAAACAACACTGGATTTCTTGTTTCACATTGAAGCAATTTTCTTCCATTTCAGTTTCGTTCGTTACTTCAATTCGTTAATTTTCTTAAATGATTCAGCGGGTCTGTGAATAAGCAAAGAGACAAAATTGAGTCCGGTGAGAAATATGCGGATAAGTATGGATACGATTAATAAACATGAAAAGAGGATTAAGTAGTGTTTGTAATGAATTATTTTCTTTAAGACCGAGACAAGAATAAAGTTGCGAGACAATTCTTACGTCTCATCCCGGCGCAATTTTAAACTTTGCTAAATTTTTAAAGGCGTGAGATACGTTTGGAAAAAAAAATTTACAAATACAGATTTCTTGTTTATAAATTTGTTTGTCCTCGTTTGACGGATTCTCGTTTCTGATTCCTCCTCGCGAAAAGAGTATTGAAAAGAACAACAGAAGCAGGGAACGAAATTTAGCCCTTTCGAAGGTAAATTCGTATCGCTTTGGGGAATACAACAAACGCGTCCAAAAAATAATCAAGGAAAAAACGGACCGCACAACGAAACAAAATCTCGTAGCTACGAAAGTAAAAGCAATTTTTTGGCATTGTCGCGAATTGGCGGGGGACGGTACGGTACGAAATATTGTCCATTGCGACAATTAGTTTTTCCTTCCCTGCTCCTTCTCATTCAACTTGTAGCAAATCGTGAGAAGATGAGAGGAGAAGAACTTATGCCGAGTGCAAATATAATCGCAAAAATGGTAATAATAACAATAATATTAATAATAATAATAATAATAAACGGACGACGATCGCCAAGTGTGTATGTGTGTCGTACGTTGCAGACTGATAGCTCGGAAATCGCTTCGGTGTCGCGCCACGCCATTTCGTGCGTAATATATATGTTTGTTTTTTTTCTCAATTTTTCAAAGAACTTTTATTTTCATCGGCTCATCATCGTTATCATCGCTCTGGTTTCGTCGGTCGGACATCGCGTTCGACGTTACTTTTCTTATTCTTTTCTTTTTCAGTCGCTCGGGAAAGGCGGACCGGAAGTAGTTTCATTTTCGTTTCTTCTTTCTTTTTTCACTTTAATTTTTTGTTTCCTTTCATTTCGCAGTATTAATTACCAGCGGTCCAGTATGTAGAACTGTAGCCTGGCTTGGCCTGGGCTTTGTTCTGAGAGCTTGCGTTGGATCGTTGACCGCTGCTGCTACCACCGTCCTGATGCAACGGTTGATGCATCTGGTGAGGCATCGTCGAGATGAACAAGTGCGGACCTCCATAACCACTGGGCATACCGGCGCTCTGACTTCCGGTGAGACTGAACGGTGGCGGTGTCGCAGAGTGGAAGGTCTGTTTGTCGTAAGACTGCTTTGGTTTTTCCGTTGGAGAAAACATGAAAATAAAATTAATTTTTATCGATTAGCTAAAGTTTGTTTGGCTTCTTTCGAAGGACATACAGATAATAAAGCTATTATAATATAATAAACGAGTTTGTTCTTTTTTTTATACATGCAATTAACGATGCTACCTGATGGCAGTTGAGTAACAAGAAAATAATTTTCTTTCAATTCTACTTGACAAAACGTCTCAGGAAAGAGTAAATGTTTTACTGATGTTTTCAGTTGGTAGTTATATCAATCAAAAGTAAACTTTGGACAAGCACCACCTAGTGATGGATTCCTCAAATAGAATTATATTTTTACAGATTCCACCTATCGGTAGTCTTGAAAACTACGGTTAGACTGGGCTGCCAATGGAATACATTTTTCCTGTTCCCAAATTAAGTCCTTATTAACACACAAAACTGAGTATCTTCCTTCAGGATCGTCGAGTTTAAATCAATCAAAGTACTTTGGCTCGTTGTCTCATTATGATATTTGCAAGCTATGTAAAGTTAGCCCCTCGATTTTGATTTTTGCATCTTTTTTTAATTTATAACGATTGTTTGTCGTTTGTTTGATTAATTAAAACGTTCGTTTGATCATATTGTTTATCAAACAAATAAAACAAAAATGAGTGTTAAGTTAGCCGCAAATTTTTGAAATTTTGTCTAATTTGATTTTTTCAAACGCCAATCGATTTGGAATCGTTTGTTGGAAACAAATAATATAATTCGAACGTTTGCTTGATCGTTGTTTTTTCAAAAAATCAATAAATAAGATATTGGTTCGTAGTAGCGTTCACACTAGATTCTGGCTTGACCAGACTTAATATGTGCCGCGTGCATGTAACAATACAATCTACAATTCATGTTGCGACACTGGATTACTTGATCAAGTTTACAAGATTTTGTTAACTTTACAAATACTGGCCTTCAGTAGTTGAGTGCATCTCATGTTGAGCATCTTCGCAGTTGATAGATAAACAAAATTGAGAATGTTTTTTTTTACCATACAACTGCGAAGATGCATCTCATGCTGAGCATCTTCGCAGTTGATAGATAAACAAAATTGAGAATATTTTTTTTTACCATACAACTGCGAAGATGCTCAGCATGAGATGCATCTTCGCAGTTGATAGGTAAACAAAATTGAGAATGCTTTTTTTTACCATACAACTGCGAAGATGCTCAGCATGAGATGCATCTTCGCAGTTGATAGATAAACAAAATTGAGAATGTTTTTTTTTACCATACAACTGCGAAGATGCTCAGCATGAGATGCATCTTCGCAGTTGATAGATAAACAAAACTGAGAATGTTTTTTCTTACCATACAACTGCGAAGATGCTCTGCATGAGATGCATCTTTGCAGTTGATAGATAAACAAAATTGAGAATGCTTTTTTTTACCATACAACTGCGAAGATGCTCAGCATGAGATGCATCTTCGCAGTTGATAAACAAAATTGAGAATGTTTTTTTTTACAATACAACTGCGAAGATGCTTAGCATGAGATGCATCTTCGCAGTTGATAGATAAACAAAACTGAGAATGTTTTTTCTTACCATACAACTGCGAAGATGCTCTGCATGAGATGCATCTTCGCAGTTGATAGATAAACAAAATTGAGAATGCTTTTTTTTACCATACAACTGCGAAGATGCTCAGCATGAGATGCATCTTCGCAGTTGATAAACAAAATTGAGAATGTTTTTTTTTACAATACAACTGCGAAGATGCTCAGCATGAGATGCATCTTCGCAGTTGATAGATAAACAAAATTGAGAATGTTTTTTCTTACCATACAACTGCGAAGATGCTCAGCATGAGATGCATCTTCGCAGTTGATAGATAAACAAAATTGAGAATGTTTTTTTTTTACAATACAACTGCGAAGATGCTCAGCATGAGATGCACTCAACTACTGAAGGCCAGGATTTGTAAAGTTAACAAAATCTTGTAAACTTGATCAAGTAATCCTGTGTTGCAACATGAATTGTAAGTTGTATTGTTACATGCACGCGACACATATTGTCTGGTCAAGCCAGAATCTAGTGTGAAAGCTACGACGAACAAAAATTTTATTTATTGATTTTTTGGAAAAACAACGATCAAACAAACGTTCCAATTATATTATTTGTTTCCAACAAACGATTCCGAATCGATTGGCGTTTAAAAAAATCAAATTAGACAAAATTTCACAAATTTGAAGCTAACTTAATGCTCATTTTTGTTTTGTTTGTTTGATAAAAAATATGATCAAACAAACGTTTTAATTAATCAAACAATCACAAACAAACGACAAACAATCGTTATAGTTTAAAAAAAGTTGCAAAAGTAAAAATCGAGGGGCTAACTTTACATAGCTATCTTTGCAATAATTAGAGGAAACAACTGTTTGACTTTTTTACTGGTAGAGGAAGATGATCACTTCCATTGGGTAATAACGATGATGTTTGGGAAGTTGCTGTTTTTAATTACATCCGTTCATTGTAAAATGAAATTAAGCAGGACTCAATGCTTTGCTTCTGGTTTAAAGGAAGATCATGCTTGTTTTCCTCTGCAAAATTAATTTCAATGTTAACAGTTACTATTTATGAGTGCCCTGGATTGTCTTATTTCATCCGAAATGCGATAACAATACCAACGAGAATAACCACTTTTATTAAGGGGACATATACGCCTAGACGTTTGAAAAATATCATTTTTTCTTTTTGCATTTTCTTTAAATTTGAGGTTTTAAGAATATCTGGTGAAAACGGCAAGGCATGGGCCTGGTATCGATGATTCCATGTAAGTTGACAAATTTTATCATTTATTTATTCCAAAATTTTCAAACACGTTTTTCTCAAAACCACATTTTTCAAATTGGTACCCAAAATTTCTCGATAACCAATGAACCGATTGCCTTGAAATTTGTTGTGTTTATGTTATACACGATATTCTAGTACGTGTCATAGGATTTTTTGTTTTTGTTCCTTAGTTTTTTTTTTTATAAACAAAATAATAACTAATTTTTTACCCAAAAATCATTATTTATGTTCAAACGTTCGCCATTTTGTCCTAAATCGATATTTTCAAGATCGGCTATGACAAGTACTAGATTATAGTATCTAGTTTAATAATCTTTTTGGTTTTTTTCTTTTCAGATGATTTTTGAAAAAACGCCAGTGGGTACCGCGTATGAAGATTTTTTTACGGAGCTTCAAAGAACATGCGATATCTCGAAATATTTTCGATATTTTTTAATAATAAAAATTAAACATATTCTTGAATGTGTATACTTTCATTTGGTTCAAACTACAATCCGAAATTTTAAATAGTTTTCCTACAAAAAAATCTCAAAAATAACCTTTTTTTTGACCTTCTAGGTGTATATCTCCTCTTAAAAACCTTTCATACTTTCACTTTGGACAGCTCCCGTTCAGAAAAGTGTATGCGAAAAATAGTGACTATATTTACACGATAACAATGACCATATTTACAAAAATACAACCTTGTACTTCAGATTGTCTGTTTTTTTTAAATTATTAATCATAGTAGACCATTGTATTCTCCCTCTCGAATAGGACAGTTATTTTAGTCATACTTTAAATACAATATCTCCACAGTTGAGTCAAATAACTGCTCACTGATCCCAATACTGTTCTCAAACTAAAGTAAACATTGTTGCGATACAAACAAAAGGTCCTATTCTCATTTCGAAACAGATTAACTGAATTATCCAACAATGTTCCAACTCCAACTGCTCCAACTCCAAAACGCATCTTGCGATTGACAATAAACAAACGAAGTTCAAGCAGATACATCATGTTCCAAATTATTGTTAGTTGTATGTCGACGTTAGTTCGACCAACAATCAATTCTTTATTCAATTCATCGTTAATTTACTCACGTTTACTTTGCCAAGCGCGACGTGACTTTTGGCATACATAGTTGCACCGATATCGGCACCCGATGAGCCTCCAGTATTGTTGTTACCCGTCGACGTACCGGTCTTGCCGCTCTGTGAGCCAGTGTAACCACTTCCTGCACCTTTGTACTCGCCCGTTGGACCAGCACTAGCTAGAGTGTCGTAATTCGCTCCTCCGCCGTAGCCCGAGCCATAATTTGCCGGTTTCGTATTATAAGCTCCGCTATTGGTGCCTGCGTTACCGGCAGTCGGAATCTGCTGCAAATCCGTCAAGGAAAACCATCGTTGATATTATTTTTTCATCAAAGGTAAAGGAAACAATTATGAAAAATTGATCTTCGAGACTCACGGGAAAGATGGCTGCTGCTGTTCCATACGGATAACTTCCGGGCAAAATTCCACCACCAAAAGCAGTGATGTAATGGTAACCCGGTGGTAGCGTTGCATTCATCATGGGCTGCTGGTGCTGGGTCGCGGTCTGTTGGATTAAATTAAATAAATCAAACACAATGATCGTAAGAAGCTTATGGAAATTATAACAAAATGAAGAATTGAATAAACGTTACCTGTTGGGACATTGCCGAGGGTACGGGCGACGCGTTACTGTCGTTTCTCGCGAACCTCGCGTCGCTCATGCTCGTGTAAACTCCCTGCAATCCTTGAACCCCTTGAACACCCTGAACACTCGAGATACCGTCGCCGCGTCCACCACCGAGACTCGTCGCAGGACCGCTCGCCTGATAGCCCAGTGACGCGTCATAGTAACCAGTAGTTGGCTGCGCGTTAATCGGGGAGAGGCCAAACACAAAACTACATGCATACACTGTGTACTCCGAATACGAAGGAGAGAAGTAAAAAGTAAATAAAAAATATCTCATTCTAATGAGAGAATTGACCAAACAAAAATATACTACGACGCCTTTTCTTTTCTCTTTTTCAAGGTCGTGTGAAGAAAAAGTAAGAGCTATTTATTTCATGAATTCATAAAGGGTATTTGTAGATTTTGATTTGTAAGGGAACCAGCGAAAGCTGCATGAGCGATTTTAGGTACTGTGGTCATTCTAATTAAACTTTTTTCGTTAGTGGCGCCACCTGGTGGAGGCGTGGCTAAGTAGGATTGACTTTGAAGAATCGCTAGAAACTCAAATTTGTTGCATTTATTAGTGGCGTGAACTGGTGACAGTATCAAGAACTAAATTAATGTTTTGCTTATGGCACTGCTTGACGTTAACGCCAGTAACTAAAACGTTATTCTTTTGGATTCTAGAGACCTTGGAATTATTGTTTTTGAATACATTTTTATAAGAATTTGCTTTTTCTTTCACATTACCTTAAACTGCGATCCTACTGGGAAGAGTGATTTTTTCCTTTTCACCACTTTTTTCAATACTGGTTTTATTGTTTTTAGATTTGTTTTAATCACTCTTCCAGGATGCAGTTAAATGTAGGAACTCTGAGCAAAGTTTGGCGAAAAAAAAACCTGCGTGCCGTAACGAGACGCTGGCGCGTGATAAAAATAAGAAAGGTATGTAATAATTATGGACAGACAAATAGAAAGAGAGAAAGGAGAAAACAGACTGAACGATAACTAAAAATAATGTGACTTGCCAACTCACGGGGGTGGTAAAAACAATGTCCCTAGAACATTTGTTTTTATCTCCGTAGAGAAATCGCTAACATAAACGTGAGAGATATAGTTTCGAGCATCTACCAAGCACCAAATATTTACAAACTAATAGCATTCTTTCTTGACAATTCTTTGGTTGAAGTAAATGTTTCAGTGCCGAACAAATCGGCCTTATTTTCTAACAAAAAATGGTGACCGAGACACTCTACAGATAGAAAATAATATAATTGCACGACAACTTTATCGGACAGTGGACTGACCATGTGCGGTGGTATTCTCTGTTGAAGAATCTGAAGTTCTTCGTAGCTGTACAACGGTTGTTGGAAAGTCGCGTAAGGCATACCCTGACCCATGATGTATTGGTGATTAAGAATCGGCGCTATGTTTCCTGCCGCTCCTCCGGTCATACTTCCGGTACCACCGGCACCCGTAACGACACCACTCGATGTGCTCTTCGGTACAGCTGAAAACAACATTTTCAATAAAATTAGTTTATCTCTTAGTCGATCAATACAAACCGTTTAATACGAAAGCTTAATAGAAAATAAGGATTTAATATATACAAAAAGTGCCAATTCTTGTGTATTAAGAATTACACGAAAATAAAGAAGCATCGGTAGAAATAAATAAATACTAGCCATGGCTAATGTGAAACTGACGTCAGTCAGACAAGTACAATTTTAGTCGATGGCGTCGTCGGATGGGACAGACCCAGCTATGTAAAGTTAGCCCCTCGATTTTGACTTTTGCATCTTTTTTTCATTTATAACAATTGTTTGTTGTTTGTTTGATTAATTAAAACGTTTGATTGATCATATTTTTATGAAACAAACAAAACAAAAATGAGCGTTAAGGTAGTAGTGTCGTGAAAAGTCTCGTGAAATTAGCAGCGAAAGTTTCGAGGGCGCATAATAGTACGATGCTCGACTTTTCGCCGGGTTGTTATTATACATATAGTCATAAATCCCATCTTGCGAAGCTTATACTTCTTGTTCGAAATGGTAAAATTTTTTTAAAAAATTCTACAATATGTGGAAAGGTTTTCTCCACCATTGTGCAAAGTTTCCCCCAAATCTATCTCACCATATCTCTTTTATAGTAGATAGACTCATTTCAGCCTTAGGAGCCCATGTAAAACAGCGGTTTTCTAAATAATTAATATCTCAACTTTTAAACGGTGCAGGCCTTCCAAATTAAATCTATGTTTTTATAGCACTTCAAAGATCATCTACGAAATTTTTTTTGAAAATCTGTCTCAAAATGTGTTTACGAGACTACTACCTTAAGTTAGCCGCAAATTTGAGAAATTTTGTCTAATTTGATTTTTTCAAACATTAATCGATTCGGCCAATTTTGTCTGATTTGATTTTTTCAAACGCCACTCGATTGTATGGTAAGAAAAAACATTCTCAATTTTGTTTATCTATCAACTGCGAAGATGCTCAACATGAGATGCACTCAACTACCGAAGGCCAAGATTTGTAAAGTTAACAAAATCTTGTAAACTTGATCAAGTAATCCCCTGTTGCAACATGAATTGTAAGTTATATTGTTACATACACGCGATACATATTAAGTCTGGTCAAGCCAGAATCTAGTGTGAAAGCTACGAGGAACAAAAATTTTATTTATTGATTTTTTGGAAAAACAGCGATCAAACAAACGTTCCAATTATATTATTTGTTTCCAACAAACGATTCCGAATCGATTGGCGTTTGAAAAAATCAAATTATACAAAATTTCACAAATTTGCGCCTAACTTAACGCTCATTTTTGTTTTATTTGTTTGATAAAAAAATATGATCAAACAAACGTTTTAATTAATCAAACAATCACAAACAATCGTTATAAATTAAAAAAAGATGCAAAAGTCAAAAGCGAGAGGCTAACTTTACATAGCTGGCAGACCCGGCGCTAGTTTTTACCACCTATCAGCGCCCCCTGTTCTTACCGACATCGACTAAACTCTCCGCTGATAAAACAGAGCGAGCAATGTTGAAGAAAGCCAGAAATAGGCATACCGTTTGAACTCGTCGATTTCGTCTGCGAGCTATTGACAGAAGCCGATGACGAGAGTCCGCCGCCACCTCCGCCGAGTATCGGCGCCGAGGTCGTAGCGAGTGATCCGCTACTCGTCGTGGCATTGCTCTCGTACTGCGAGTCCTTGGTAGTTCCACTATTAAGCTTATTGTGATTGTGCGACACCGCCTGTTGCTGGGTGTTGTAATTTCCATACGCGCCGCCGTACACCGAGTGAGTTCCGCTCTGATAAGCACCGCCACCGCCGCTGCTCGCTTGCGTTATCGGCGAAGTAAAAGTCGTTACCGACGGTTGGTAAGCCTGTGGTGTCGACTGGAACGAAGACGGACCCTGAAAACTGCTTGCTTGATAACCACCGGTGTTGCTGTTGCTGTTCGAGACACCCACGTTGCTCGTTGCCGACTGGGCGGTCTGATACTGAGCCGTTGTTGATGGTACGAAGCCGCTCGATGCCGATGGATAAGCCTGCTTTGTCGCAAAATCAAAATAAACAAAGAATATCGTTAACAATGGGCCAATGTTTTTCACTTACGAAGAAAATCGCGGCTTTTGGGAATTTTTAGTTACAGTGGCTAAAGTCCGAGAGGTCGATCGTGTAACTTTGGATAGTTTTGTCCAATTTAACGCTGAAAAATATAATCACAGCGAACGAAAGTCAAATAAAAATGTTATTGTCTATTTTGAAATGCACGAAATTGAAAGTTGACATTAGTAATATAACTATGGGACTAATGTTGATGTTTTGCAGATACAGAATTTAAATATCAAGATTTTAACGAGAAACAATTTTTGTAAAAATAAAAATAAGATAGAACAACGATAGTGGTAGAAAACAAAGATAAACTCCTATTTAAAACTGTTCACACATCGTACAATTTACCAATACTGTTTTAGAAACATTTGAATATTTTGAAGAAAGTTTAAGCAATATTGCATAGTGTTTACTTCCTGTCCAGTAAAACTGACTAAGTTTATATGAGTTCTGAAGAACTGTAGCTTTGCATTAGAAAACAATTACTCATATTCTTCAGTCAAATAACAAGAAGCCATCAACTTTGCGCCAAAAACTGTGGTCGAAAAACGAATCAAGAATTTTTTTCGTGGATTACCCTTCATTCTCCGATTTGCATGCACTCTACAGTTTCTACACTAGGCCAGAATAGAAGATAACAAGTGGGGAGGCTTTATGTCGCTAGTGGTCTGCATTCATTGTGATCTTCACCGCCAGAGGCGCTACACTCTCGATTCTGAATCGTTCACTATAAATTTTGGTAAAACAATATTCTGCATTGCCCTCAATAACTTATTGAAAATATGACATTCTATCTATCTCTTCCATAGCTTGCTAGTGTAAATTAATATTTTGGTCTGGATTTTCTTATCCAGGATCTTCACAGAAGATTGCTTGATTTTTCAAAATGGCCGAAGTGAAGAAAACTCACTCCATGGTTTGCTATATTTAAC
This sequence comes from Netelia fuscicornis, assembly GCA_946811545.1. NCBI lineage: Eukaryota > Metazoa > Arthropoda > Insecta > Hymenoptera > Ichneumonidae > Netelia > Netelia fuscicornis. The sequence continues at coordinate 12,950,021 of OX328014.1, read as the reverse complement.
CCTTTGAGACCTAAATACTTTCAAGCTTATGTGGTCTGCAGACGCATAGGCTAACGCATATATGCGTCCTTAGAGCTCAAAGGGTTAAAGTTACACAATCGACACCCGGAAAAATTACAATTTTGTATCTGGGAGTTTTTAGTCACGGAGCAGCTACAGTTCAGGAAAAGCTATACTCACGGAGTAACAGGAAAAAAATCTTTTTTAGGATTGCCTGGAGACACGGAAGAATTGCCGCTTTTCCAGTACTGTCTAGTATCCCGGAGGGGCTAAAATTCCAGAAAAATACCATTTTTTCAGGACTGCTTACAGTCCCGGAAAAAATGCCATTTATTCGGGTCATTTTAGAGTAACGGAGTAGCTGATGTTCCAGAAAAATAGCAATTTTTAGGGACGTTGTAGAGGCAACGAGTATCGAAAGCTCTGGATTGAGTAAATGAAACAAAACCCTTTTTTACAATCAACTGAACTGGTGGAGTGACTAAAGTCCCGGAGCAATTGCCACTTTTCCAGTACTATGTAAATTCCGCATGTGGCTAAAAGCCCGGACAGATTGATGTTTTTAATGACTGTCTACAGTCCCGGAAAAAAATCTCGTTTAGGGAATAATCCTAAAGTACGGAAAGGATCAAATCAAGAAGCTACAAAAACCACGTACAGTTACAATTAACTACAATCCCGGGAAAATCTATTTCCTTTAGACCGCAAGGAAGACTGGTAAAACTCACGAAAAACCTTTTTCCGAGACTGTCTAAAGTCACGGAAAAATATTTTAAACGGAATTTCGTCAAACGGTCCGGCAAAATATGAAAGGAAATAAATTCGATCGACGAGAAAAGCCGGGTATACCTGGTTCGTCGTCGTTGTTTGGTTATATGCCGAAGTGGCTGCAGCATTTGCTGGCGAACTACCCGTCGCCGATGGAGAAGCTTGATTGTAAGCCGATGCATTTGACTGTGGGTAAGACGACGAGGCGTTGTAACTGGCCTGGGTAACAGATGTAGTTGTTGCATAATTATTGGTATTTCCTCCGCTCGCCGTTGGGAAAGAGGATTGTCCAGTTTGTCCGGTGCTCGACGAGTAAGCGTTGTAGCTACTCGGTGCTGTGTTAGAACCTTGATAAGAGGTTTTTTGGGACGTTGGATAAGACGTCGTCGTGCCATACGCAACGGAGGCATTGCTTGGCGATACCTGACAAAAAGAGAGTTATTAGTAAGAATGCATTTTGCATTTATAATATTTATGAATTACGTTTCCTCCACGATGATTACCATTTGTGAATTGGTGTTAAAGCACTGATTCGTCCCGGTTGCCTGCTGAGCCGCCTCAATGTCGAGAGAATTAGACGACGTGGACGAATTCGCAGCAGCAGCCGCAGCGACAGCAGCTGCGGCTGCCGCAGCGGTGGACGAGGCATCGATGCCACTTATACTCGTCGACGAGGAATTGTACTTATCGGTCGCCGTACCATCCAGGGAGCCAGAATCGCTGCACAATTCCAGGGCACCGAATTGCACGTCGAGAAAGCCAATGTTACTGTTGACGGTGTCGCCTGGCATTTCGACCGCACTCGATGGAATTTTCGACGGTGGGGGCACTCGAGGACGTTGCTTCGTCTGTCTCTGTGGCTGCTTAACAACGTTATTGCAAGATTAATTTTGCGTTCTTGTAATTAACATTGGATTACGATAACGATAATATTGCTATGACATTGAGATTGAATAAAGTCGAGAATTTTGCCACTTGCTCATTTCGTGACTGAGGATTCAAGCCATTACGAATTAATTCCATAACACGTTTGGCTGTTTCTGTTTTACAGTCTTCGATAAACAAAAAAAGAGAAGGATGCACTGAGTATAATCATCCTGCGGTGTGCTATTTTCAATTTTTTATATAAAAGCTCAACTGATTGAGATAAAATTGAAACAGGAAAATGGAGCTATTTGTCGCGCAAATGGTGAGTAGGTCGGTGTTGAAGCTTTGTATCGTATAACAATACAGTTTGTATCGTATGAAATATCTAAGAAAATCGTTAATAAAACGTCACCGACGCGCATGACGTAATTTACTTAGCCAACAGTAAACAAGCACTAAATATTGTTATCAGCTGTAAATGTACAATTACAGGGTGTTGTAGACAATTATCTAGTCACAGAAAATTCAACCTCTGAATATATTGCTCGTTTCCGGTAAATTATTCGATCGATATGTATCAATAATTTCTTTCTATTTTCGAATTAAAACAAACCTGATTGGCCATGGTAATAGATGAAAACGCCGATTGACCGGAAGCCTTGAAATTCTCGCTCGACTGTTGAGTAAGTTGTGTGAGATATTGACTCTGAGCAGCAGTCAATGCAGCCCCGCCAACGATGCTCGGCTGCTGATGCTGTTGTCCAGAAATGCCGAGAAGCGACGTGGTTTGTTGCTGATGAACATTTGCTTGTTGTTGAGTCTGCAACGTGCTCGAAGTTTCCGACAATTTCGACGATTCCTGAAACCCGACGACGTGTTGAGGTAACAATAATTGTACAGTAAATCTATGAAAAACCAAATTTGCTCAATTTTAATTCTTATTTTACCTCTTGCTGCAACGTAACGAGATTCGGTTGAGTCTGTCCCGGTGACTGAGCAATCGGAGCCTCCTGTGGCTGTTTGACATCGTCGACGCAACTCGTACCGGAAACCGTGGTCTCGTTCATCGACGTGCTGGGCGTGAAGACTTTCGTATCCGCCAACGAGCCCGTGTACTCGTTGTCCCAATCTTCGGTAGGTTCGGCATTGTTCCATGGATCTGAAAGTGCAGAATCAGTAAATGGACAAACGTCGCAGACTTCCGGTGCTGCATCACCATCGTGATTTTCATTGGGAAAAATTATAATAAAGAAAATGAGGAAGAAGAAAGGAAACGAAATGAAACAGGATCGTGTTCGTGATCGACACACTTACCCATCTTGGGCCCGTCCTGGTTGCTCTGCTGCTGTTCCTCGCTACCGGTCCACGTGTCGATCGGCCGACTAAAGCTGTGCGACGTTGACGACGATGCAGCGTCACCGCGATTAGCAAAAGTTCTTGGCCCGAGACCTCGACCACCGCCTCGACCGCCACGACCTGATCTTCCAGGACCTCCACGACCACCTCGTCGACCACCACCGTAACCTCCGTCACGTACGTTGTCTTCCATGTTTCTCTCGTTCTCTTTGTTTTCTCGTCCACGCCCTTTGTTATTAAAAATAATAATATCAATCCAATTATAAATATGAACTTATTACATTAATCTTTACTATGGTATTTTGTTTTTCATTTCAAATAGAGTAACACCGAGTTATAAACTAAGTGAAAAATGATATTTTCTTTTACGTACAGCCTCGATTGTCGTGATTGGCGCGTCCTCGAAGACGCGGAGGACCACCGCCTCGTTGATTACGTCTTTCGTCCCAATCGCCGGTTTCCTCGACATCGCCGGATTGCTCTGCATTTGCCTTAGCTCCACCCGGCTGTCGGGCTTTCTTCTTCTTAACCTCCCACTCGGTCTGTACACCTTCGAGAAGATCGTTTACCGCTCGATCGAGATCACCGTCGCTATCATGTAGCGCCATTATCACTTCATCCTCGGAACGTCGCGTCATGTCCATCACCTGTTTTATCTGCTCCTTGAGTACTGGATCTTCCGTGCCCCCCATTCTCGTGTCGATTATTTGTGCATGCCGCGATTGGTCCTTGTTCTGTTATGGAAAAGAGAAAGATTTATTAGTGCGAAGTTGAACAACAATGTTATTCACTAACCATGATTTTCACACTCAAATCAATAGAGAAAATTTGGAAGAGAGTATTTGCGACAACTTTGTCTATGAGTTATGGCAGCTTAATTTGTCAGGAATTTCATCCTGATTCTTAACGGATGCCTCAGTTTGGGATAATCAACCATTTTTGAAAAATATCAGTGATTGCGCTAGTTTTAGGAAATACTGATCCATTAACCTAAAACCATCTACAACAATTGAGCACAAGAGTGTTTGATTGCGAGTTTGGCAATAATCAGTACAGAAGCATAGAAGTTATTAAATATAAACTGTTCTTAATTTAAAACAAAAATCTGAGTTAACTATAACTATTACTATCGCATGTGCTTGTACAATCCTAGGTTGCTGATGCAAGTGCTCTCAATATAGGACCCGCTTCATCCATCAGGACAATTGTGATAGTAAATTAGCAAAGTTAGATATAGCAGTTTTCTCATTTGTAAGATTTTGCTTTAGAGTTTTAATAATTGCTAATGAGGCACTATTTTTAGATATAAACAAAGTAGAATGCGATCTATCGTTAGTTCACTATGAAATATAAATTTATTGCATACGATTTCCATTATCCTGGTAGATGTAAATCGCAATAATCCTCAATATGGCTGTTAGCCCGACAGCCACAGTATTACTCGTGGTGATGATAAATACATTACTTTTAAAATGATTTGCGCTCAATTCTGACAATAAGTAGAGACTAATTGTATAGTACAGAAAATCTTGGCTGTATGGAACGAAAATTTAACAACATTAGTAATTTTTGAGTTGTAAGAACACTTATCGAATACATAACTTCAAAAACTCTCACAAAACATTATCCCTCGCGACTATTTTCTTTCCACATAATGACAATAAATGTGAACATACGATTCTCTTCAAAAACGATGAAGTAACACAATTCAAATGTCAAAGCATTAGAATTTTCATTGCATTGAAGAATTTAAATGCAACAATCTTGAAAAACTTTCCCCGCAATGTTCAGACAATAATAAGCTACAAAAGTGACTTGTTAAAGGCTCTTTTTCTTACATACTGCGTACAGCGCTTGCAAACTCGATGCCAGTTACAAGCACAATCAAGTAACATGCGAGAACGCGATAACCATCTCAAAATGTTTGTTCTTTGAAAAGCGGCAATGCTATTTCCAAATCACTTTCAGCGTATTTAGTGCCATCCGTCCCATATATTCCTCACAACGAAAGGAATAGTCTTTCCAATCCGCGCTGAGAATTCATTCCTGCAAAAAGTGTTGGAAAATCAAAATGAAGATACAAACCTGTCCCTTTTCGTGTTTGGCATCGGTGGTTTTCGACTGATGATGATGATCCGATTTGCCATGGTTGCCATGTGAAGATTTGCTCTTGTTTGTACCTCTGGCGCTCGACGAGGAGCCCAATGATTTGTTTCCTGAACTCATTGCAAACTAAAAAAAATCGGCGTATCTGCCGACACTCTACGCGCACACTGTCCTCTATCTCTCTCACCTACCACACTATGTACACTCGCTATTTACAGACTGAAACAAACAAAATTCATTATTTTTTCATAAAACTTCATTTCAACAAAACAGTGGAGATATAAAACTAAACGTTTCTTTTTGTTATTTGAGCGTCACACAGTTTCGCGACCGCGTACGAGGTGTTGGGAACGCGTGTTTGCAAAAAAGAGATTTCGTACGCGAGCAATAAAGGTTAGAAAGTACTATTAGGGTGTACTGCCCATAGATAGAGAGCGAGAAAGATAGAACGATCCGTGAATTCCTCTGAGCAACGTGGGAGAGAGAGAGATGAACGGATATACATGTATACAGCGAACAATCGCGATGTGCATATACGCATTTCGAGTATCGCGATATGTATACGCGCGTGGGAATATCGCGACGAACCTTGCGAGTTGAACGTTAAAACAATATACACATACACGTACACACGCATACATATATGTGTATATACGAATATATATATATATATATATATGCATATACTTTAATATGCAGCGAGCGAAGAGAAATAGCGGCGCGCACACAATCACAAAAAAAACACATATACATGTGCATGTGTACACACGTATATATATATATATATATATATATAGATATATATATATATATACGAAACCTAGGGGCAGAGGAATCGCGCGGAGGGTGCGGCGGTGCGCGTGGACGTTGACGAGAGTATAACCGAACAAAAAAAAATCACGAATCTGGGGGTTTTCTACTCGCGTGCTGGCCCTCGATGGAGTTACGTGCCGATTTTTCTCGTCGGCCTCGCACAAAGGTTCTCGATCTTCGGCATTCATACCTCACGACTCGTAAACGATTAGAAACCGGGAGAGAGCGAGCGAGAGAGAGAAAGAAAAAAAAAAAAAAAGTGTGTTTGACGTACGCGCAGTATCGAGGAAGTGTGTCCATGGAGAGCCGTCGCGGTCGTCGAACGAATGCAGAGGCGACGGCGCGATGAACGGCCGAGCGCGGATCAGGAGGGAATATGGTGGGACGCGCGCGCGCACGCATACCCGCGAGGGCGAGAGCAGGAGAGAGGGGCGGTTGGAGGGTATAAATCGCGTACGCACCGAGTTCTCGTACATATGCACGTACAATTCGCACGAGATATACTAAAAACATCGTAGGCATATCTAGATAAGAGAGCTGGGTACACGCATATTCGTTGCGTATGTTCATATGCATGGATATAGATATTTGTATGCGCGAGGATGTAAAGGCTCGTTCACGATGCGACTACCATTTCTCCGAGAGGATGAGGCACGAACGTATCACGTCTCGTCTTCAATTTTGTATTAAGGAATACTTTTAAGCATATACGTAGATGAGTGAGCATAAATGCCCGTTGGCATTAGAAAGACGGTGGAAACGAATCCACCAATCAGACGCATTCTTTTCGAGATTTTATACGACCGTCTTTGTGATTGGTGCTGTACGATGTTCCTTTTAGTTGATTGGACCGTCTGTAAGTAGAGAGAAGATTTCATTGGATTGAATGGAGGAAAAGATTTTCAAATCTGCCTTAATATTTAAGGTATGAAAATGCTATAGGACATTCACGGAAGCGAAAATTTGTATGTTCGTTTCGTAACAATGAGTTTTTTTTGTAATAAACGTGCGAAAGAATAAAAAACAATGTTGTTTAAGACCTTTTGTTACCGACTGAGTCAGGTTCACATCATCTTGGCGAAATGGTACTCAAATCGGCCGTTGCTGGTACATCGTTGTTACGTTCGGCATTTAGCAGAGGGCGCAACGATGATTTTCCATGTTTAGGTATGTGAATCATTGTTGTAAAATGTAGTTAGTATTTGCGACATATTGTTATCGGTAGATGATTTCGTCATAAGATAAAATGTATACCGACACTCTTTCGACGACAGCAGAAGTTAAATATCGCTTTCTGCAATGGAATATTCATGGGAACTAGAGTGGAAACGAAAGTATATTTTTATGTGAACGACGCCACGTAGCGGTGGCAGCAGGTACTACAAGCATGCAATAAACGTTACTGCGCGTTACTATCTTCATCATTACTATTTTGTTTCGGTACAAGATCGTGGTGCAGAACATTTTTGTCGTCGGCTTATCAACATAACCTTCTCGGGTGTTTGTTATTGCTAATAACACGAATAGTGATTGATTAATCGGTCGAAAAATGCCGCGTATGCCATTGCACAAAGCTTCTGGGTCAGGACAATGGATACATGAGCTCCCGAAGGCGATTAGATTCGTAAGACAAGGTTGTGCCAACAGGCCATTCTATCACATCGTCGTCATAGAGGTAAGTTTTATAAAATATTATCCCCACTAGCTGATGCCATTTTTCAAATCAATTTATGTACAGGAGAATGTTTATATTCTCATCGAAGGTAGAAGTTGGTAACAAAATATCATTAAGGGATTAATGAGTGACTGAACATTTCTTTAATTGTCTCTTTGCTTTTACAGCGGCGTAAAGCACAAAGGCAAGAACCAATCGAGCAAGTGGGCAGTTACGACCCAATGGAAAATAAGCACAATGAGAAGCTTGTCGCATTTAATTTCGAGCGGATCCAATTTTGGCTCGGACAAGGAAACGTTGAAGTATCGAGACCAGTTGGGGAACTTCTCGGGCTTTGTGGCTTTTTACCGATTCATCCGACTACTTATATGAACGCATGGAGAAGGCGTAGGACAGCCGAAGAGCAAGCGGCTGCTGCAGCAAAACCAGAAGTTGAAGAAGCCGCTGCCAATTCTTAATTGAAATTAATGTCTTCTGTAAATAATAGTTCGAGATATTGAATAAAATAAGTTAATAACGATACACAAATTTTCTTTCTTCCTATGTATATACACTACCGGTGGAAAGTTTCTGGACAAAAATTGAAAACAGTGCCGGAATGTTATTATGCCATTTTTCCGGTAGTTGGCCTAGGCCAATTTAACTAACGCCATTTTAAAGAGCAGGGATTTCCTTTCATTGCGGCTTTTTAAAAAAGAAATTACAATTTTTTTTACTATTGGCACACAGTTTTGAAAACGACAATTTTTGGTCTTTTTTTTTTGAGAAAAAAGCGACAATTTGAAAATCGCTCCATAGAACGAAAACAATGAGGTTTACAACAAAATCGCAAGATGGCAAAAAGTTGTATTACTTTTTGCTGAGTTTAGGAGAATTTTTTCAGATTTTTTTTTCGAAATTTTTTTTCACCTATTTCCGGTCAGCTCGATTGATCTGAATACTCTGAAAATAATAGAATTAAATTTTTTACTTATATATTAAACTTTACTCTCTTCGGAGGTGTCTTCGGCGACGGAGTTTTTTCGATGTAAGTAAAAAATTTAATTCTATTATTTTCATGGTATTCAGATCAATCGAACTGACCGGAAATAGGTGGAAACAAAATTTCGGAAAAAAAATCTGAAAAAATTCTCCTGAACTCAGCAAGAAGTAATACAACTTTTTGCCATCTTGAGTTTTTGTTGTAAACCTCATCGTTTTCGTCCTATGGAGCAATTTTCAAATTGTCTATTTTTTTTATCAAAAAACGACATATCTTTGAAAAAAAAATCGTAGACAATTTTCTAAAAAATGAACTTGAAGCTTAGACTTCCCCCTTTATGAGCATTGTGAAAGAAATTCGTTAAAAAAAATTTACTGTAAAGGGGGTCCACTTGCAAAAGAACAAAAAAACGACCAAAAATTGTCGTTTTCAAAACTGTGTGCCAATTGTAAAAAAAATCGTAAATTTTTTTTTAAAAAGCCAAAATGAAGGGAAATCCCTGCTCTTTAAAATGGCGTTAGTTAAATTGGCCTAGGTCAACTACCGGCGAAATGGCATAAAAAAACGTTCCGGCACTGTTTTCAACTTTTGTCCGGAAACTTTCCGCCGGTAGTGTAAATTCGATTGAAATTATGCACTAACGTTCAATGTTTCTCGGTATCTAAAAAAGTATCAAAGTATCTAAAAAAAACGATGTTTTCGGTGGAATTCTTTTTTCTTGAGAGAGCACGTTAAGTCACAATTCGAGTTGTTGGGGGATCTTTTGTTTCGGAACAAAAAAAAATATTCCCCAGGTGAGGCTCGAACTCACAACCCCGGCATTGCTCACAGAATACTGTCTTATAAGTACCGTGCGCTAACCAATTGCGCCACTGGGGATGTTATCCGCCTCGCTCTATATTGTCTTATATGAAGGATGGTATCTTTTTTTGTTCTAAAATATTTATTTGTTCTATTAAAATGTCAATTGTTTTTTATAATGCTCGAAAATTAGAATTTGGATCGGAGAAATTCGATAAATTATACCAACGATGACGATGCTAATTTCTTCTTTTTTTACATAAAAAAAATTGCAATTAATTAAAAAATAACAATTGTACCAAAGCAATTAAAATTTGCAAAGTGAATAAGAGGATAAGGCGTTCTTAATTTATTCAAAATGAACCACATTTGTTTGATTCTAGCATAGATATTTCTTTATTTTTCAATTTTGTTTTATTGTTATATAATTTTTATAAGAAAGTTGAAATGCTGTTAAACAGATATAAAATAGGGGCCTACGTAAGAGACTGAAGAGATAATTAGTCGAAGCAGTGATGAATGAAAAAGAGAACTCCCAAAGCATACGACATAAATATAAGAAAATAAAAAACATAAGTGGAAAAAAACATGTACTGGGAAGTTCAGAACATAAGATGAATGGACAAGGACCGAACGAGATTATGAGATCAGAATGTGATGGAACGGTTTCTAAAAAATTGTGTCGTCACAGGGAAACGATAAGCGAGAAAAGTCGAAAGTGAAACAAATAATGAAAACCTCTACGTATATAATAGACAAAAGACTAAAGGTTGTTTGATTATTTGTTTCGACCAAAATATATTACACGAACATCACAGTACAATAAATCTAAAATCAATCGATAACACGATTACTACTTTATGAAAATTATATCCTGTTATTACGTACAAAATCAGGGTCGAATCTTGTTAAATAATCTTAAACAGAATGTTTCGGAATATTCTCGCTCCAACAGCTCGACAAAAGCTCCGTCTTTTATTCTATACTAAACCTTGGAAGCTAAAGTCTTGGAGGAGAATGCTTTCTTCTACTTTTGTGAATTTTGAATAACAACGCACCATTCATTCAAAATTTTATACAGATCAGCCTATCAGAATCCAATACTCCCATAGCTTTCCAGTAGAGTTTGGTGATACCCACACAGTCCTTGCCTGGGAATTAACAAAGTACAGTATTGGAGAAAATTAAGAAATATTTTACATCAAAAGAAATAATATTACCAGTTTCCACAGAATTAATCGCATATGTGAGTCAGTACTGCAAATTCATTTCACGAATTTCTGAAAGTAGTGGAATTGGAAGTATCCACGATCGACTAATTCAGACTTGCGAATTGTGAGATCAGCTTCTTCACCATGGCCTTTTTGAAGTGACAAATACCCTTGACCACACTCCACTGCCAATATGGTCATACATAGATATACTCTGTGCGCTAGAATCTGAAACGACTGAGAAAAAGGTTCTACCGATGAATTTGGAGCACGTTCTAAAATTGACTACCAGTGGCTCGCTGTTTCTACATTCCAAAATGCTGTGATCGTTTCGACTTTAGCTAGTGCTGTTCGCTGGTTCATAGTTCTGATCACTGAAACACTCTCCCAAACGTGGTTGCCACTGTTTGCCCTCACAAACACATTTGGAAGTCTCGTTGAGTTGTATTAACTTCATAATAATGACAAAATACAAGTATTGGTTATGTTTCTACTCATGGGAAGTAGTATCTTTTTCTCATTTCCAATTGTATGTCTTCAATCTCATATCTGGTGCCATCCTGATTGATAGAAATCAAAATGAATTCTAAGAAAAACAATAAGAGCAGTAAAAAGGTTGTTATGTTTTAGTAAGATTATTGCCATTAATGTTATTAGTATTAACTTACATGATAATTTTTTTATTTTATGTAAACATTGTAGCGAAGCCATTTTTTTATTTCATCCTTAACTTCCCTGTCAACTTTTGAACCCGAATGTTGAGACTTCGAAAACGATTTATTGCATGGTTTTCAAGCACAACCTTCAATTCGTAAACCTTTTGCACCAGTTACATCTCGATTTGTTCTATCCTTCTCTGTAGACATTACACAGGGGAAACATATTTACTCAACGACACACAAAAACCTAGTAATTCCTGCAAAGTGATCGTTGTTTGTTTACATCGGCAGCCATTGTTTAATAATTTTGAATTTCTAGCTTTGCCCGCTCTCTCTGCTTGAAAAGTGTAACATTTTTTTTGGGACGATCCATCCTATCAACGGTCGATACTTTCACGCCATCTATCCGCAAAATGGTGACAACTGATTTTTTACTATTCGACCGAATGCGGTCAATGCAATACTTGTCTGGCAGCGGAATTATCCGAAAATAGATATTTGTCCGGCCAACTCTGTGGGAAAATGTCACACGTTTGGCTCGAAAAAAAACATTTTAATAAGAAATGCGTTAATCGATCTACCGATCACCATCAGACGATCGGTAAACAATTGGATAATAAAAATAATGAAACAAAGACATTCTGTTACGTTTATGGAGAAGTTGAACAGCTCTCTTTTGCCAAAAGTTCTTTTACCGACGGTCGGTAAACTAAAGTCGATCGCAGCGCCTCTATCGAATTCCATAAAAACGATCTACTCTCGTGGCGTACTGTGAGCCACTGTGCACAAGTGGTACACAAGTGTTCTCGTGTCATCACCAATTGTCTCATTCCTCGCTTATCCAACGAAATATCGCTTCACTCCTTTCTCGTCGTTCTCTTTGTGTATTTTGTCGCTACGTATTTTGTTCTTCTCGTTAACATGGCATATTTGTAAATCGGTCGTGCAACAAAACGAACAAACGCTGGGTGTTCAGTGAAACCAAGAGACACGAAACTAATAGAATAGTGAGAACGAAAACAACGAAGACCGCGTCGTTTTCGTTCGTAATCGTGAAATTACGTGGTGAGAACAAACAAAAAATCAAAAGAAGACAAAGGTAGGTAGATAACAATGCCGGAGAGCGAGGCAGTGTATCAGCCGACCACAGTCGGCTACACGTATGACGCTGGTGGCGATGGTAACGAGACCGGAAATGGCTTAAGAAACGGGTTCTCGAGGATAATATTCAGGCATAAAGTTAGCACGAGAAAATGGGCCGAATGGGTTTTGCTATCGGTTGCGCTGTGCGCATCGGTCGCTGGACTTGCCACATTGTTGGTTAATCTTTTGGCTGCTGCCGGTGATTCCGACGAAACTACGCAGGTACGATGATGTATATTTTATTGTTACCTACCGAGCGACCTAAGGCTTAGGAAACTAACTCTCTTTTCATTTGGAATTCAGACAACACCTGCAAAAGATGGTGAAGTCGAAGAGCACAAAGACAATGGGACGAGATCATCCGTGGTAGTCGGTGCGACGATAATGCTGGCTGGTTTGCTCTTGGGTTGCGGTTGGGCATGGTTGAGATTCTTCAGGCGTAGCAAATCGCCCAGAGGAGGAATGGCCAGGGGAAGTGGCCAGGTAAAAACGATATCTAAACTTTTTTTTTTCACATCTTCATTGAAGCGATGCAAAAGATATTATTTTGTACTGGAACTAGCGGTATTCATTCGAAAAGCAACTGTGTTCTAAAAATTTCTGAGTATTATATACAAATTTGTAATGTTCATATGGAACGATCCATAAATGGATCATAAGCTATCGAATCAGTGAACAACACCACTGAATGTTTTACGAAACCAGTGAAGGACAATTGTCTCTATAAATGTTTGTCGCATTGTAAATTTAAAACAACCGTGTCAATGGTATTGGTAGCTCAGTTTCTTTAGCTAACAATATCACGACTAGAATATTCAACGTGGTACTATCCATATTTTTATCAGCCATTGTCGTGTTATCGGTAACTGAAAAATTTATCCCATCTTGACCTCAAAATGCACATGTCACATTGGCTTAAGACCTCTTTTTGCATCGCATTCATTGAAACTACCCTTGCCCTTGATTCTAGTATCTCCCACTGTGTGCGAAACGATCGCATAACATTATTATTTTTTTTCCACGGTGCCCGACCGCCCCCCTCAACCCCCCTATCTATCCTACACAAACGAACAGTCTGTCTGTTCGCTCTCTCATTTTGGTTTCAATTTTATACCTTATGTGTACGCGTCGTTTACTATGAGGAAAGATGTTGGGCGGTTTGAATCCATCGACTGACTTGCTGGTGGGTTCAACTTCGCAGTACGGGCCTGTACTCACTGAAGTACCAAGCCAGATGATGCCATCGAAGCTTATGCTGAACAACAGTCATGAGACGCGAGCTGCCATCACGCTCTCGGATCAGGAAGAGGAGACACGCACTTTGATGCAGGACACAACGACCGGAGGCGGTAATGCCCCGATTCCTGTACCTGGTGAAACGAATAATGGTGATATTAGCAGCAGCCACATCGCGGGATGAGTCGCAAAAACGAATCGTATGTCATTTTTCTCTAACCTTATCCTTCCTTACATCTCCTGGCTCAGCCTTCCCTCCCTAATGTATTATAGAAAATTTTAAAAGAGGCCCGATAGAGAGGACTTTTTTTAAATTATCAATCTTCTAGAATCGCGCAAATCCTCGCTAAGCTATATAATTATAATAATTTATAGTCGAACGAGACGATATTTCATTATATACGGTAATGACTAATATACGCGTTTAATGTATGTAAATATACATTTTCATCGGCGGCAACCGAGTACTCGCTCGCCTTCCGCTTATTTTTTCATTATTTTCTTGACGAAACGAAGAAAAAGAGTAAAAAAAGAAAAGAAAATTATATGGCGTAACATAATCATGAGCTTGGTCTGGCTTGATAAGGCTCGAGATTTGAGAGAACCCTGTGTGATTTCCACTTCACGATAGAACATGTTCCGTTCAACATTTGCGCATATCTCTTTGGCATTGTGTGTTTAGGAGATACTCTGTTGATCTTTTGGTTGTAAATCTTTTTTTTATATATTTTTTTTTAATCCGTCCATAGATACTGCTGTGAAGCGATGTCTCCTGTATTACATGTATTAGATATACGGCGATAACTCACCCTGTATCGAACGGTTTGGTATTCGTTACCATCAATTTTTTTTGTTCAATTTTTTATTCATCTATTCTTGTTACTTTATACTTTGGATGGAAATAAAGACTGAGATGGAAAGCATATCTTTATTGAAGTCGTGTTTGAAACAAGCGCCGTAGCTTCCGGTTATGAATGCTGGAAATTTACTGTTTTATTGAAAACGTTGCTCAATTTCAGATTATTATAAGAATTTCAACTGTTTGGAAACAGCGCTGCGAGAGCACCGTGCTAAACATAAAAGGGTTTCGCTGCATAGTAATTCAATGCAAACTCGATATTATCTCTCATTTGTATAAAGATAAAGTATTTCTAAGAATTATGATCACAGTTATTACTGTCAACTGAGTCGACCACACATAACCTTAAAATAATGTAAAATAGGCTCAGTCGGTAATGATACTTTGGGACACTGCTTTTCGAGAGCCCGAAAGATTTTCGAGTAATGTAGAGTATTACAAAGTGTCCCAGTAACTTCAGTAGCATAAAAGAATGACATTCGTCGAGAAACGTGTTATATAACCTAAAAAAACATATATTTCTTCTAGGGTGCTTAACGTAGGGATCCAGAATATTTGGCTGTGTTCCTTTCACTGTTGTTCGACGTTTCATCACGTTAGTCGTTAACTATGTGTGTGTGTGTATGTGTGCAGCCGAGCGGATGCATAGGAGCTTCGGCGCGCACACGTCTAGTAGCCATTAGTCACCAGAAATGTCTGCTAAATTTATAGAGTCGAATAACCGTTACTTTATCCCTAGAAACTAGGGATTGTTTTTGACACCACTTGCGATAATTCCCGTACGTCTAGCCAAAGTGTACACATCGTACTAAAAAACGTGGAAAAACAAAACACGTCTGATTATGAATAAAGTGCCAAAACTTCAGCTCGCAAATACGAGAAAATTGCGATCGGTGAAGAAAGAAGAAAATGCCGAAAACGAAACAGTGTCGAAATATTTCGTTGCGGAAATTCTCGAGCCGAAGAAAAAAGTTGTCAACAAACGTCGTTCGGTTGAGATCAAATACGAGGAAATAAAAAAAGAGAAAAAAAATGAAGATAAGGATGATCAACCGTGGATGCCGGCGAATTGGAAAGAAACTCTGAGCCTTATAAAGGAAATGAGAAAATACCACACAGCACCCGTTGATGACATGGGTTGTCACACTTGTGCGGATCCTAAAGCCATTCCTTCCGTCAGAAGATTTCAATCTTTGGTTGCGCTCATGCTTAGCAGCCAAACAAAGGATCAAATTACTCATGCGGCTATGGGGCGTTTAATAAACCATGGATGTACACCACAAAATATCACCGAGACACCGAATGATATACTCGGCAAGCTCATATACCCTGTTGGCTTCTGGAAGGTGAGAATTTTTTTGTACCACGTTAACCACCTAGGATACGCGAGGTGTCTGTAAGATTCCACTCAATATATAAGCACCATGTTATCTTTCGGGGTGCAAGTCTCAGGGGATTAAGGGTAATTCATGTCGTGACATTCATCCATTCAAAGAAGAGCGTCTGATGAATTTATGATGGCAGTAATGATAAATGTTAGTGGAGTGTCTGAATTTTGAAATGATTTTGTCATCCAGCTTTGGATGTATGTCATGGTAAATTTTGTTCATTAAACATGGTACAAATATGGAAAGGTACATGAGGCAAATTTTTTGATTGAAAATATTCCAGTCGTGTATTAGATCAACACAGCAAATAATTATGTGATTGATATGATAAATATGAAAACTTCATAATGAACTTGGCTGCTTTCCATTGTAGTATTGCAATAAGAAAAAATAGATGACCATAATATTATACAAATAAAATGCATACATAATTTTTGTCATACCACAGTTTTGAATGACAAATTTTAATATTTGATGGGATTAATGATCTATGAAATTTCTTCAAAATTTAGCGCAAAGTGGAGTACCTTAAGAGAACATCAGAAATCTTAATAAAGGACTATGCCAGTGATATCCCAAAAACGATCGAAGGACTCTGCAAGTTACCGGGAGTAGGTCCCAAAATGGGTCACATTTGTATGCAAGTTGCTTGGAACGAGACATCGGGCATAGGGGTCGACGTTCATGTACACAGAATATGCAATCGTTTGGGTTGGCTTCCAAAATCAACCAAAACTCCAGAAGCAACGCGTATAGGACTTGAATCTTGGTTGCCCAAGGAACTCTGGAGTGATATAAATCATTTGCTTGTGGGATTCGGTCAGGAAATCTGCTTGCCTCGTTTTCCCAAGTGTAAAGATTGCCTGAACAGAAAAATTTGCCCCTATCCGAAGGAAAGTAAAAAGGACTGAAAAGATGTACTCGCACAACCAAAATCAGTATTTGTTTGCTATAAGTATTTAAAAAAATGTATTGATTTTTAAAACAAGAAGTTAATTTTCTATACAGGACGTTTTAATTTTTTCTTTTTGGTCTTTCCTCGTACTTTCTTCAAAGCTTTTTCTTGTCTCATTTTCAGCTGGTTCGAGCGTTTTTTATTTTTCATACGTTCCAATCGAGCTTTGTGCTGGAAAACTTTACTCGTTGTGACTTGTTTTAAGGCTGCTCTTTTAACAGCTTTAGCCACTTCTTTTTTCGTTTCCGGTTCTTTTTTCAATTGCGACGTAGATTCCTTGTCTTTCGTTTTTTTTGCTGGTCTCGCTTTGAGTTCCATGCCCTCGACTTCATCTTCGTCGTTTTCCTGATCCTCGGATTCCGCAGATTCTTCATCTTCGTAGACTGGCTGATTCGTTCCGATCCAGTTGCTCTTCTGAGCAAGATCAGCAACATTCAGCGTAAGAACACTGACTGTTTGATCGTCGTCTTCAAACTCTTGCTTAGACAAAAGTTCTTCCAACTCTGGTACATTTCGTTGCGAAAGTAGAGTTTTATATTTTTCACGGGCCTGTTCGAAAAAAAATAAAATTTAACGTTATCGGTATACCGATGGTTGTTAATTAAGTATGTATCGCCGACAGACGCCAATACAATTTCAAAAATCTTTATATATATAATATTTTAAGCAAACTGCATGATTTATTGAACTCATATTTGAAGACTCAAAGAATTTATATTCTTTCTTCTGATAGCTGGATGAAATTCGAAATGAACAGTTAAACAATATTTTTTGGAAGGTAATCTAGAGATTTCTCTTATATAACCTCAAAATTAAAAATTGAAAAATCTTCACACTAACTTTGCAAAACCAAACTCACTTCCTGTTTAATTCTCTTTTTCTCCTCTTTAAGCTTTTGCTGAAGTTCATCTTGTGCCTTCTTTTTCCGTTGAAGCTTCCTCTTGTGGAAGCCACCCAAGAATTCTCTGCGAATGAAGTTCGTCAATGAGTTAAGTCGCCAACTGATTCACGAATCAACTACAAAAATTATATTCACAATTACTTTCTCTTGTTTTCGTCAAAGACGAGAGTGATTTTACGTCGTTTCTTGGGTTGTCCAGGAAGACGATCAACGTTAAACTTTTGAGGATGACCCTTTCCGATCGCACGTAAAGCCATTTTTATTTCCTATCTTTTTGTGGTTATGTTATGAATGGTACAGGTTATGTTTTGTCTAACGAAGACGCGTTTTCCACGTCAAGCTTCGTAAAAAAACCACCAAGCGGCGCTGTCACCTTCTCGCGTACTTCGCAAATTCTCCGCGAGAATGCGCTGCGAACGTTGGAAACCAGCCAGAACTTCGTAAATCAGCATCAAGATGGCGGCACTTACCGACGAGTGGGCGGAGCATAATAGCAGGCGGGGGCCGTATCGATTTAAATTTGGTTTCCTTTAAGCGTGCAGTCGCAGATAGTCAACAGTGCTGCACCGGGTTAGTAAGCGCACTGTACCAACGATTTTTTTCTTTTCTATACACAAACGCCATACACATGGTACTGCCTCTGGACTTAATCAACCGTGTGACAAATTTGACGATATAAAACGAGTCGGAGCGTGATCGACGTCGATTGTACAAGAACAAATTGTTTAATTATCTAAATACCCAAAACATACTAAAAATGTCGAACGGAACGAGTAACAACATCACCAGTACCGGCGTGAATAGTGTGACAAGCGTCGAAAGTGCGGTGCCGAAAAGAAGGTGAGTGTCCCTCTTTGTTTGCCATTCCGATTAGTTCCGCACATGTGCCGTGAGCGCTCAACTACGGACTTTCACGCACATACTTATTTATCTTTCCGTGTGAATACAAAATGTTTCCCACGAAATATGCGAAAGATATGATACTCTGTATGTGTTAATACCCTGGTACAGTGTATAATGGGGCTAAGACACCACGCCTCTCATTCACGAGACACTGGCTGACTCACGTCTCGGATTAAAACTAATATACTACATCGTGTGTGTCTTGTAAAATATTACCCGCGTACTCCGTCCATCTTGACGAGGAATATATTTTATGCTTGTCGTAAGACACGCGGTGGGGCCATATATGTACATAGATAATTGTGTTAATATACATATATATATATATGTATATATTTTCATCCAAATATTATATATATATGTACATAGATCACCAAAGTGCGATAAAACGAGCCGTTGAGAGCTTGTTATTTCCTTGTAGAGTTCGACGAATCTAACCTAGGAGTTCTATTATTGTTACGCCAAAACTCTGTATACTCACATACGTTTAGTACGTGTAAACGTCACCATAAGCGCTTCAAAATAACCAAGGCGATTGGTTGGCTAACCTAATTTGAGTAGAACCGGAAATGGCTTGTTCAAAAACACATTTGTCCTATACGTTATTGACTAATTGAATTCGTTTTTTTTTGTTTTGTTACTTTTTATTATTTTTTACAGACAAGATTTGCTCAAGTGGAATGGCTGGGGCTACAAAGATTCCGAGTTCAAAGTGGCTGACAATGAAGTCATTGAGTTCACCGGAAGTCGGTAAGTTTGTATGGAATTGAACGTAATGAAGTTTTCGATTCTTTTTGCAAATTTTGTTTGATGTTTTTCTAAGTGCTTTGATTAAGTTGCGAATATTAAGGAGAACGTGTTGGAAGATAAATTAGCAAGGAAGAATATTTTTCGAGGCATACATTGTGATAATTATTTTTTGAACTCGACTCTCCGGTTTGTAAAATTTGTAATTCGGAAATTATCGAATACAGATGGCAGTAGTGTAGAATATTTTTCGAATGGATTTAGATGCAATTTAGAAAATTGAAGTTTATGAAAGGGGAGACAATGTTTTTATTTATAAATGATTTATGACAATGTTTTTTAACATTATTATTTTTTTTTCCAATACTTTATTTTTTATTTTTTTTCACAAATATCGTTAATTTGTTTTGAACCAAGAAAGATTAGTGAATTCTTTCGAATGATCTTTAAGTGGATAAAGTTTTATATTTTATTTTAAAAAGATTTTTAATTCGTCGATTATGGCAATAATTTTTGTTTAAAAAATTATTTATATAAAGATAATTTAAACAATAAAACGTTAGAATAGAATCATTGATATAGAAGGATTTCTTCCACATATATTTTCTCATCCCCATTATTTAAAATTCAAACGAAACTTTCCTCCCCCCACCTCGTTGGACCAAACTTATAATTACCAAATTATTAAAATATTTTTTCGCGACGGCGTTTCCAAGATTCGGACTTTGGTTATATCATCAAATATCTTCGACTTTCACAATGGCGAAAGTCGAAAAGTTAGGTTATCCGGTTCGGGCGGTCAAGATTTCACTTTTGAAAAAAATGCGATCTATGAGATACCGTTAGGTTAGGCGTTAAAATAATTTCCATATATACAAAAATAAATATCCGTGTTTCAATGTGTTTGCACGTTTTTAAAACCGGCAGAAATAATACGACGTTTAAAAACAAGATGGCCGCTCGAACGGTTTTCGAGATGTCATTTATATTTGAGGTTATGTATAAATACTTCTTCGTTTGATTTATTAATAGATAGTAGCTACTAATAGCTGACGTTTATCGATAAATAAAATGTACATAATTCAAATCTGTCCTTGCATTGTTCGTTGATACATTCATCTTCCTCAACGTACATATATGAATATCAATGTGTGTATAGTGTAACCGTCGATTGACTGGTCGCCGCTCATCCGGGTGAAGGATTGATCATGGCGAGCCAGCGACTTCTTTTTCCCGTCATTTTTACCCGCGCAGCATGTTCGAACTCGATGTAGAAAGTTACACTTTTTTTTCCAGGGACACGTTCAATATAAATCGTAAGTCGTATATCAACGTCATGTCATCTAGTCAAGGTGTAAGAGTTCTTAAAAATTGACTTTTCACCACATCGTAACGAACATTAGACACTCATAGTGAATTCGGAATATCCCTAGTTCTCAATTATCCGGGAATCCCCTGGATAAGACAAAGCCTGCTGTTCTTACGATTATAGAATTATTCGTAGTTTTAATTGTTCCGGAACTGGTCGATTCTTCTTGCTTGTATAATCGAAATTCTACTCTGTCTTTCGCTTCGTACATATGTCATGTTTCGCTCGAGACTCATCCCCTTCATTTTAATCTTCCCCTTCCATCACTCTCTGCCCCACCATCGCGACCGTACCTAACCTATTTCCACCACTGTGCCGCATGCGCACAAGGGGCACGGAGAAATTTTGCCAATAGCATGTGTCGAAAACACAGGCCCTTTCAACGACGTATATTACACACCAACGCCGACATATTTCATGACACACGACCGGTTGTCAAAGTAATTTACACATTTTGTCAATTTATATTACCACGGTGTGAATTTCGAAACACTGGCCAAATGGCTGATCTCACGGTGTTTATGGGAAAGACGCAACTACGATGGAATAGATGGAATATTAAAAAGACTTACTACGAGAGTCAGCACGTGGTTTTTCCAACTAGTAAACAAAGAACTATCTCTCGACATCGTTGAATGTGAACAAGTGTTTGCGTTCTGTCGAATGAATATTTAAGGAACGAAAGAATAGAAAACTGTGACATTGATGAATATTATTTGAAAGCGCCATTGTACAGTGATAATGAGGATGGATTAAAATTGAAATGTGGATCGTCCAAACTGATCTGAGCGATTGTCCAAAGGTCTGAACAAAATATTGATCGCATGAAATTGAATAAATAAGTGAATACTATATTTTAGCAAAATATGTATATTTGTTATTGACTTGCATAACATGGATCATATCAGGTGGCATCAATTATGATAGCTGTGTAGCGCTTCAAGCTTATTTCAACTTTATGAATAGAAATATTTGTTTATCCTTGATGAAAAAAGAAATTATTGATAATGTTTTGCAAGGAATTGTTCATAGAAGATACGATGATAAATGAGAAGACAAAAATGTGTCGAACAAATCATATTCGCTAGGACAGACATTCTTTTGTATTCTTTGTAACAGATTTTTGGTGTTTCTTTTATTGCAGTGAAAGGAATTAGCGTTGTTATTTGAGAATATTATTTGAGCGCCTTTCAAACTATTGGAAAATTTCTGAAGCGTGGACAAGCTTGCATCCATGGAAAGACGGAAATCAAGAATGATCTCGACACTGATGATAAAAATTATTAAATCCAAAAATACTCGATGACTAGAATGTTGGTGAATCAAATTTAAAATAATAACTGAGATTTCTACTCGTCTAATGCAAGATAGCAAGGAAAAGAATAATCAGGAATCTTCGATGGAGCTGCAAGGTCGGTTTGGCACTTTTGCTGAAACAAAGTCCCTAAAAAAATGAATTCACCGCATATTACAAATTGGTGGTTTATTGCGTGTTAATTGTGTGGTCAAATAGTTCACGACGTCGTGAATCTATTCTCACATGTGCATCATCCACCGAAAATATTTTGCGGTAATATTTTGAAAGTTGTTGACTTTCGCCTCTGTTAGAATATTCAATAATTTTCGAATAAATGAATTCTAAATTCCAGGCACGAACCTCCTTTAAAAAAAATATATTATGCATTGTACACGTGAAAGAGAGAAGATGAAAAAAGAAGACTTAGTGATCATAAGAACCCTCGTTTTCCATTATAGTGTTTGCTCTCGTACCAAGATTTCTCATTCTCTGTCGTAATTCTCGAACAAACAAACGAGTCTTTGGTATTTTTTATTACAAAACCATCATCATCTCGCTCCGCACAAAGAAAATCTGACGGATGATAAGAACAAAAAACAAAAATAGGTTCTCGCTGTAGAATTTTATTATTATTACTTCTTCCATTTATTCCATTGCGTATATTGATTCGACACAAACAAATATTTCAATGCTTGTGTGCTCAACCGTTTACGCAATCTACCACATGCGCAAAGTGTATTCTCATTATGGATTTAAAGAAAAAAATTTCTTTCAGATTCCTTTGTTTATTTTGAGTCGAAGGAAAAAAAGGAGAAAAAAATCGACGACTTTTACTATTTACGCAATCGAGTGTAGTAAGACGCTCTCAGGAACTCGAGTGCCATGCCGATTCATAGCTAATTGCACACCTGTGCCCGATTTTGTGTGACATGCAAAATCTCCTCGTCACGATGGAATTATTCTTGCATTAATGCCTCGTTCTTTTTGTTCTTTTTTTTTCGATACCTCGACGTGCACCATCATCGTCAGATATCCAATTGGCAATCTTCGATTGCCTTATTTCACCGAGTGGGTGAAGGACGTCTTGGGTGTCGACCTAACCCAGAGAAATCCACCACAGGCATTGCCAACGACTTATCCCGAGCCGATAGTGGAATCGAAATTCGTCGAGGCCATAGAAAAACGGAAAATCGAATATTCGCTCGATGGCGAGGATCGTTTGTTTCGAGCACATGGCCACACTCTGAGAGAAATGGTACAATTGAAACGAGGAAGCTTCGAGAGGATACCGGACATCGTCGTGTGGCCAAGTACGTATCGTTCCAAGGAAACGTTCGATTCGTTCATAATTGTTTTTTATTTCCTCGTCATCTTTGTTTTTCTTTCCATTGTTTGATCTACTTTTGTTTCTTTTTTCTAGGATATTCGCCTTTAACCCTTTGAGACCTGAGTACTTTCAAGCTTATGTGGTCCGCAGACGCATAGGCTGACGCATATATGCGTCCTTAAAGCTCAAAGGGTTAACGTTAGGCCAGTGTTACTGACGATGAGCCACTTGCACTTCGAAAACGAGATCCGTAAATTGTCCGGCATTGAGCAGCCTTAAAATTTGGAGGGTTGTTAAAGAATTATGGCATAAAGTACATGACAGTCTTATATCTCTAAAATTTTGGAACATTTTTTGCAGATTCAGTTACGTTAGTTATTCAGTTCGTTACATTCACTGGAAAATTGTTTCCAGAATTTTGGATAAATAAGACAGTCATGTACTTTGTGCCATAATTCTCTATGTACCCTGGAAATTTTAAGGCAATCGGTTGCTCAATGCCGGACACTTTACGGACCTCGTTGTCGAAGCACAAGTGGCTGCTCGTCGTTAGTAACATTGCCTCTTAAGGAACAATTCAGATCTTTCGACACCAGCTTAAGTTTGTGTCAAAATTCGTAGCTCGCAGAATTTGTTCTCAAGTTTCGAACTGTAAGAAAACTTTGTTCCTTTATCGATCTTTAGTTTGCTTTTTATTCGACATACTTTTATTTATTTTTCATCACTGTGCAAAGCAAATTTCTGTTTGATCTTTCAAAAGTAAAATGAATTTGTGTCAAAGAGGTGCATGCGTCTAAACTAATCAAACTCGTACTTCAATTTGTCATTAAGCTTGTATTTAGGGTAGTCACACTAGTAGATTTGTCTACTAAGTTTACAGAAATTTATTCTTTCTGTTTACCCCTTTTTTGTTCTCTGTTACTAACGATTATCTTTTCCTGCTTTTTGTTGTCTTTTAGTCTTTCCCAAGAAAAATCGAGAATCATTGGTACGAACTTGAGTTTATATCGAAGTGGACACTTCATTTGACGCTTAAGAAGGATTGTTACCGGTTATACTTGCGTGTCGAGTACCGAAGAATTATCTGTAAAATACAATTAGTAAATACTCGGACGAGGTGCAACCGATCAGGATGAAATATAACTCTGACACCTTTTGCCACAATTGTGCGTTGGCTCAGCTTAATTTGATCCCAATGTTGTTGTGCAATATGGGAGGACGAGCTAATGCAGTTTTCGAAGCGGTTATTGCAAGTCACGCTGCTCCTTAACATTTGTATTTAAGCTGACACTTACTATCATACTTTTAAGTAGATAATTCCAAGCTGCGACTTGCATCGTTAACTTCATACTCGTAGTTCGTAACACTAATGTTTATGTTTGTCGTACAAAAATTCTTTATGCTTATTTTCACACGTTTCATTTATGATTCTCTACTTTTAAACTGAAAGTCGAGATCAAGTTTTAAATTGAAGTTGGAACGATAAAAAGCAAACTCAAGGTTGAACGAAAAAATAAGTTATTTGTAGGAACTATAGTACAATAGCTAAGCTCAATAATTATATTTTTTACTATTAATTGTAATTAACAATCATCGTATTGCGGTCATTCGTTTACGACCACAAAAACGTCTATGAAACATGTTCATAACGTCTCGCTTGTTCACCTTTAATACCGCACACGTTTCTCTAACTACGATAAGAATTATCTTACACTCGTAATTGCTAGATATACACAGCGGAAAAGAAAACGAAGCCAAGGTCTGCTTATCTAGCGTGGCTTTGCCACACACACTACGTGATAATAGCCTGGAATCTCGATGCAATGTTTTCCTGTCGATATAACATTTCTTGTATAATCGTGAAAACGATTACAGGAACAAGAATCTATCGACACTATAAAGTTGCATAGTTTGTTTTTCCTGGATTCGTTAAGTTCACACGACAAGAAAAAATACATCAGACGTTCGAATGTTAAATGAGATGTAATCGATGAATTTTTTGTTCTTCAATCTCGACTAACAAACGTTTCTTTTTTGATCGTAGAATGCCACGAGGAAGTAGAGGATCTTGTGAAGCTCTGCGTCGAGCATGGTGTCGCTTGCATACCTTTTGGCGGTGGTACAAGTGTGAGTCGAGCAACTTCCTGCTCTGCACAAGAACGTCGTACGATAATGTCCCTCGACACGTCGCAGATGAATCGAATACTTTGGCTGGATCGTAACAATCTTCTAGCCTGCTGCGAGTCAGGAATAATAGGCCAAGATCTCGAACGCGAGATGCGTCTACGTGGTCTGACGACTGGTCACGAGCCAGATTCTTACGAATTCTCCAGGTAAAAGAAGCTTCTTGGTTTACGACCACGTGCACATCAGCAACGTCGTTCTAGGCAATAAAAAGTTTTCATCAGAGGAAAAATAAGCTAATAAAAAATTGATTAGATAGTTTTCACGAGCTCATCATGAATGGCTACAATAAAACTTGTGAAACTTTTTGTCCTTATGTAGCCTGGGCGGTTGGGTCGCGACACGAGCAAGCGGAATGAAGAAAAACACTTATGGCAATATCGAGGATCTCGTGGTACGAGTCAGAATGGTGACCGGAAGAGTCGACGAGCCTACGATTAGTTTGGAGCGCGGTGCTCAAGTTCCTAGGGTGTCCACTGGTCCGGACTTTGATCATGTGGTGTTAGGAAGCGAGGGTACCCTCGGTGTTGTCACGGAGGTCACCCTGAAGCTACGACCGATTCCCAAAGTCATTAAATATGGAAGTATCGTATTTCCAAATTTCGACAGTGGCGTCGCAGCTATGAGAGAAGTAGCTTTGCGTCGTTGTCAACCAGCGAGTATACGTCTGATGGACAATGAACAGTTCAAATTTGGCCAGGCGCTTCGACCCGAGCACGGCTGGAAGGATCATATCATGCAGATTATTAAACACGCCTACGTGACGAGAGTGAAAGGTTTTAGTTGGGACAGCGTGTGCGTAGCGACGCTTTTCTTCGAGGGCCAAAGTGCCGATGAGGTTGCCACCCAGGAGCGCAAAATTTACGACTTGGCATCGAAATTCGGTGGCTTAGCAGCTGGAGAAACGAACGGTGAACGTGGCTACACGCTCACTTTTGTTATTGCTTACATACGGGATCTTGGATTGGAATATTGCGTTTTATCCGAGTCGTTCGAGACTTCGGTAGCGTGGAGTAGAGCATCGTCGTTGTGTCGCAATGTCAAGACTCGAATCGCCACAGAGTGTAAGCAACGTGGTATCAAACATTATCTCATGTCCCATCGGGTTACACAGACTTACGACGCTGGCTGTTGCGTCTACTTTTACATGGCTTTTAATTATACCATGGTTAAGAATCCCATCGAGACGTACGAGGAAATGGAAGAAATTGCGAGGGAAGAAATTTTAGCAAGCGGTGGTAGCATCTCCCATCATCACGGTGTTGGGAAGATGAGAGCGAAATTTTATCCAAGCGCTGTTGGGGATGTTGGACTCTCGCTCTACAGAGCGACCAAAGCGCATTTAGATCCACACAATGTGTTCGCCGCGGGTAATTTAGATCCTAGTTATAGAGCCAAACTGTAAAGGAAACGCTCTTGTCGAGTTTTAGCAAAATGGAAGAATTATGTGTTATACGCGTGGCTGCGAGACACACGCGTATTTTATTGTACAAGAATCGATTTTGTCATGTTCGATGATTCGGAAATAACGAGATGGAGATTGAATGTTATTTGGGTTAATTTGCGGTGTCTTGCGAGTTTATAAACGACCAGTGGAAGTTATGCGAGTCAACTTCGGTTCGAAAATAATGCCCATCGCTTTTTCATAAATTTTTATGACTGTTGATAGCATCTTCGAATTACGTCCTTTGAAAACGATCGTTAACGTAGCCGAGTAACGTGTTGGAACGTTATTTTAATTTAATAGCTACTTTATGAGAGCACGTTTGGTCATGTGACCATCAAGTACTGTCGTTCGTTTTGTTTTTTTTCATATCTTTTAACGCAACTTTTTATAGTTTTGTTGAGTTTGGTCGTACGTTGTTTGTAAAGACTGCAAAGGACAGTATTCGGTGGAAAATGACGGTCTTTTTTTCTAGGCGTAATTTTCAATACGAATTGATCTCGAATTCGGTTATATAACCGATAAATGCAGCACTTCCTTAAATATTTACATATTTTCGCAAGTTTGATTCGTATTATCAATTTTCGCTTGGTTTGGCCATATCACAGTTTCCCCTGAGGTGACATAAGTCATTGATCTGTTAATTTAGGGAAAACACGAGGACCATATTGTTTTTCTTTCTGTAATTTTGAATGTAAATTGTTTACTGGTACGGTCATATCGACCGTCGAATAATTGCATGTAATTGAAAAATAAGGATTGTTTTATTTGTTGATAATTCTTAAGGCGTATTTGCAGTAATTCTGGTCACACGACCATCAAATTGTTCACATTATCTTACTAGTTAGAGAATGTCGATTCTTTTTTTTTTGTTTTTTGATAACTTTCCTATTAAAGGACGATCATTTTCAATTTCCGTTGTTCGACGGTCAGATGAAACGCATCCATAGAATCAAAGAATCATGTTAATCTCGGTTCGTGGCAAGTATGACAAAATCAATAAGATTGTTTGTTGTCTTATGGCCATGAACGTGTACCGTCCCTGGAAAGTTTCCTGACCAAGCAACGCATCGCCATTCCCATAAAGTGGTTATCCCCCATCCGTTCCTATAGAGAACACTAGCGAGAGTATAACGAGGGTCTTATTTCGACGATGAAAAATAAAAAGAAACGACGTAGATAGTCAGGTGAATAGGACAGTGATAAAGAAACAAACAAAAGACGTAAGTGTGTTGACGCATAGCTAATTGAAAACTCGTGTCTGCGAGTCTCAATGTTTTTTTGGTACAAATACGGAATTGTAATTGCATTGACGTTTTTTATATAAGTTATTATAAATAAAAAGAAAAACAAAAAATGAAGTGTCGCCCTCGATGACGGACGAGAAAGAATCGACGAACAAATATTCGGACGGATCCGTGTTTGTGATGATAAATTCAATGTTCTACAGTCTAAAGCCCGTATCGAATCGTTTGTTGGCCACCGTAATTGCGTTGTCTGCTATAACTTATATTTCTATCGTTTTCCTTTTTTGTTATTTTTGTTGAGAATCAAAGGTCTCCGTATATTACTTGCCCATTTTGTTCTGAACTGTTACGTACCCACGTATACGTACTTCTTTCCCAGAAATTTGCATATTTTTTTCAATTCTTATTCTGTCGTTACTTTCACACGCACCGTGAATTCACTGACTGTCGTTCGATTTCAGAGTTGCAAGAAACGAGTCGAGATCGTACTCGTCGTCGTACTGCTGCTGTTCCCATAATTCTGGTAGTATTTCCAGTACCGATCTCGAGACACCGGAAACACAGCTAATCAGACCTTTGGTTGATCCCGCTGCGTCATTGTGATTGCTTGTTTTTGTTTCTTTTCCATTATCCAAAGAGAAGAGATCCAGAAGCTGTGGACAAGTGCATTTTGATTAATGGTAAATTCACTGTGGTTGGATAGTTGTTATCCTTACAACAATTTTCATTCTTCTAAAGTCCACTAATGTTTATACTTCGCAGGACCGCTATAAAACTTGATGAAATTTCTTCTGTATCAGGAAAACTCACCTGATCAGTTCCCATAGTGTCGAGCGAGGCATTGTCCGTCGAGATAACAGTATTAGCCGTGTGTAATTTAAACTTCTGCAATCCCATTATCTTTTCCTCGACGGTCGATCTCGTTATAAGTCTGTAGACATTGACGACCTTTTTCTGTCCAATACGATGAGCTCGATCCATAGCCTGAAGGTCCTTCATTGGATTCCAATCGTGTTCGACGAATATCACAGTATCGGCACCGGTGAGATTGAGTCCGAGACCACCGACTTGAGTCGTCAGAAGGAGCACGTCGATCGATGGATCAGTATTGAAACGGGCGACCACCGAGTGTCTCTGAGTCGCTGGTACTCCACCGTCGAGACGAAGATACGTGACGGTCGGCAAATGAACGCTCAATAGATCTTTCTCGACTATGTCGAGCATAGCTTTCAATTGGCAAAATATCAGCGCTCTATGCTGGCTCACTAATTGCTGCTGAGACGCTGATGGCTGACCGTCTGAGATTGGTGTCAATACTGCTGAATTTGATAGACAATTTTTGTGAATAGATTGAGAGGAAATGAGTGGCTGGGGTTGACCAATTCCGCAATCGAGCAACAATTGTTTCAGCGCTGGCAATTTAGCAGCAATTTCAATATCCGCCAGGCTTGTTTGCTGGGCTTTTATCTGGGCATATACCTGTGAAAAGAAAAGCAAGATTAGAATTTTGTTGTTTACTTGAATTTTGCTTTGAAACTTACTGTTTGATATTGAGGATGGCGAGGGCTCAACACCAATTTCGGATGGTTGCAGACGTTACGCAAATAGCGGAATGCCTCGAATACGTGCCCACGTGGCGAATGGTTCGTGGATGATGTGCTTGAATTGTTCATGAGAGTTGCCGAGTGTCGTGTACGGAAATCTTCGTAGAGGCTACGTTGAATGGGCGAGAGCTCGCAGTAATAATCTTGTGTTATTTTTGGTGGCAGATCTTGTAGTACGTCTTCCTTGTTACGACGCAAGAGAAATGGTAAAACCTGTGGGAAGAAAATTGAATTTTTGATAAGTAATGATTGTTAATTATAAGCAATTCGAATTATTTTGATACGAAGAATTGGAATTAAATAAAAACATCAATTAAATTCGAGTAATTCAATAATTCAAACTGTTTGAATTCGAACAAGTCGAGTATCACAAGTCGTCTGTTCTCGAATCGTTAGATATTCGTACTCTTCCGAATTCTCACTGACCTGTCGATGAAGCGCCTCCATAGCAAGCGCTCCAGCCTCTTGTTCCTTGGGCGCAGCCTTGGGTTCTCTACAAGCCAAAATGGGTTTGGAATATTTAGCGGCAAATTGTTTCTCACTGCCCAAAAATCCAGGCATCAAGAAATCAAACAGCGACCATAGTTCCAGAACGTCATTCTGTACCGGAGTACCAGAAAGAATCAACCGGTGATGTGCCCTTAGTCTCTTCGCAGCTTTTGCGCTTTTCGTTTTTCCATTTTTGATAACATGTCCTTCGTCGAGAACGCAGTAATTCCATTGTACAGCTTCAAAAAATTCAATATCCTTTCTGACAATGTCGTAGCTAGCAACGACGAGTCGATAATTCATTGCTCGGGGTCTTAGTTTCTCGCGTTCTGGTGGTGTTCCTGCATACTGAATGACCGACAAATCTTTGGAGCTAAAAAACTTTTCAGCCTCGTAGACCCAGTGCCCCGTCAACGTCGGCGGGCAGACGACGAGACTGGGAGGAGCTTTTGGCTTTCTGTAATGATCCAGGGCCAAAATACAAAGTGTCTGCAACGTTTTGCCAAGACCCATGTCATCGCAAAGAACACCATGAAGTTGATAACGATTCAGAAAAACGAGCCAGTTCAATCCCTGCTGTTGATACGTTCGTAGTTCCGCTCCAACCGGAATAGGCATCTTTGTGTCCGGAATGCTTCGTGGATTGAGTAGTTGTTCCAAAAACAGTCTCTCCTGAGTTTTCTTATCGACGAGATGAGGTGGATCTGCTATCGAACCAGGATCGAGAGGCAATAGTTGAACAAGCGTCGCCAGGGTCGCGCTGCAAGCCAATCTCACGGGTAAATTTTGATCGCTCATACGCCCAAGAAGTGGAATCATGAACAAAACCGCGTATGGAACAACGCGAACGCCCAAATTCTCAACGATGCAAGTTATGGCCTCAGCTGCTCCTTGACGACGAACATCGAAGTCGTTAGGTGCGGAATATTGTGGCGAATTTCCCGTTGTGGGAGTTTGAGCGCTGTGAGTTTCCAGAAGTGGAATCACTGAGCGTACCACGTGCTTCATAGTTTTTTCCGTATCGAGAAGTGCCAGGGTGGAAATGCAGCGGGAGGCCATGTGCCTGATGACTTTGTAGGAATGCCCAAGTAAGGCGCAGAGTCTCGGTAGACAATCGAGGGCTGGAGGTATCAGTGTTGGATCGAGACTCGGGCAGACGATTTCGAGAACTTGAAGTCCATAGACGATATTGTTGATGAATTCGCGATTTTTCTCAGTATTCGAATCAGCGGGGGGTTCTGTCTTGAGGTCAGTTTGGTTGTTGAGGATCATCAACTGCCAGAGATGAGGGAGCCGAGTCGATAGACGCGGTCCAATGAGATTCGCTGTAATAAGAGCGAAAGATAGTGAAAGTGTTTCATTTTTTAAGACTAGGAAAAACGAAAGAAAGTCTCACCTATGGCGGTAAGCGCCAAGGTGGCTCCACGACGACGAGTTCTCGAGGCCTTCGCCTCGGGTTCCTCGCAAGCTAGTAGTTCTTCCAGAGGTATGTCTGTTGCCGGAGGTCTACCGGGTCCTCTTCCACCACCGACACCACCGCAGCCTGCGCCTCGGTTATAAGCCACTCGCTCTGCGTGACGTTGACGATTGTTCAAGGTTAATATTCCATCGAAGGGATCCAACTCAGTTTGCTCCGTCAACCGGGGTGTAAATTCCACATCCGAGCACAAAAATGTACAAAGGTTCGTCGTTATCTGCAATGATCGCAAATTGTATTAATATTAACATTAATTATAAATGGTAAAGAAAAAACTGTATTGGCGTAAGTGAACGATGTTGGCACGGTGAATAAATAATGCTTTTCACTTTTTATACCTTTGTATTCGGAGACGGCGTTCGATCGACGCAAAGATCAACGAGATGAGCCAAATGTTTAGCCGCCAATTTTTGCAAATCCTCATCTTCTTCCCTCTTGATGGCCTCCATAAGAGGCTTGACTACAGGATTTAACGGTTTTGGAGCTTCCGGTAGGCACCTTAACATAGTTGCACCACCAGCCAGCGCTGCCATGGACATAACATTGAGCGCCAGTTGTTGAGCCGCGGTGCTCGAAGCTCCAGCATCCAGAGCTTTGCGTCTCTCATCGAGACTTTGTATGAGTTTTGGTTTTAGCTTCAAAGTAGCACTATTGGCGGTGTTGTTGATGGAACAGACGACGCCACCCGTGACCTGCAACCCTCCGGCTGGTTTCGCGGCAAGATTTGATATTTGCTCAAGGGTCATAACCGTCGCGCTTTCTTCCTCGGCAGGCTGGATCAATTTGTAGTGTTTCAACGTTGCAACGTAGTCGCGACTCTCGTGCAATAGCCTCGTGAAAGCTCCGGCGATTTCGTCGTAATAAACGCACTCGTTCAGACAGCCGAGAAGTTTTTCCCGCAAGATGTCCGGTATATCAGGTGGTTTGTCATATTCAAGTGCGGCCCAATGTGCCATTGTGATACCGACGACGGTTCTCTGAAGCGCTGAGCGCGAGGCAAGATGAGCCAAGAGTACTCTGGCGTAACAGAGGCCAGGACTTGGGATATCAGGCGCGTAGACGACACCTGGTGCCGGTTGCACGACGTAACGCGATAAGAGTCCAAGCATTCTAGCAGCCATGCAACGAGCTCGGACTGTATTAGCCCGTCGTGCGCTTTGGGCGACGGTCTCGATGCCACCAATGTAGACTTTAAGCTCCGAGGTCGACTTCGCGCTGCCGTTGCTGCTTCCGCATTCCTGAGCTTCACCGTTCTGGCCGTTAGGCGCTCGAGTTGGTTTTGCTATCGGTGGTACACAGGCGTTGCTGAGGAGACCCGGATTAAAGGGGACGTGCTCCGGCTGCATCGCCAGACACAGCCACGTACTAACGAGAGGACAAGCAGCGTGTAATAGCATCTCGAGGTCGCTTCGTACTACTAAGTTTTCCCAGACGCGCTCAGCAACTTCTTGTATCGCTGCATCGTGCTCAATGAGAACTCGTTGAAATACTTGACGGAGTGCTTCTTGGAGGATCGCACTACCGTCCTCACCCCAACGCTCGCGACGATCATCGGTCCGATCAGCATCTTCCCCGGTGAGCGTCAACAGAGTTTGGAGAGTTGCTTTGCGGACACTCGAGCTTGAGTGACTGAGGAATGGCCAGAGGCGCGGTAATACCTGAACAGAGTTAGTATAACATCAATGTAATTATAAATCTGATAATTGTATGTTTGAGTTGAACTCTATGCAAGTGTGTCTTCTTTTTGAAAATAAAAATCAGTCGTTTGTTACAAAAATAATGCACAACCAATTGTCCATTAAAATCATTACCATTAGTTAGATTATAACCAATGCATGAAAATCTATTTAAACAAACTGCACGACACATGTTTTGCAGATAAGCAATTTAACTCTTAGAAAAAAACAAGAATAATTCATCCGTTAATCTCAACGGTTGGTAATCATTTGTGCGATCAAGCTGACTGAACAGAGAATTGATGTCGCTCATCGGCAAAGCAACAGATTTTAATCGTGTGAAAATATTAAAAGAAAATTTTACGGTATAACTGAAAAGCGCGTTGACATTTTGAAACAAATTCTAGTCTTTAGAGCAAATTTTTCACGGCGAATATTGTACCTGGGATAAAGGCTGCGGTGATAGACAAGCCCGCGCTGCCGGTAGTGATATAATCGCGGCCAAAAGTCCCATAAAACTATTACAAGCAGCTGCAAGATCGTCCTGTTCCCTCAACAATTCCCACAATCTCGCGACGATGGCTTGAAGCTGTTCTGGATCGAGAAGTCTCGGTAGTACCGAGGCAACAGGTATCAAAGCGCTCGCAGCGGCAGCACCGACGTCGTCAACCGGATCGGCGAGACCTCGCATGGTCGCTGGGAAAGCTCGAGGCAGCAATTCGTCCAAAAGCTCGCGTCTGACCGCGAGTAAATATTTCAGCGCCAAAAGAGCTCCGTGTCGCGCTTCCCACTCGTCATGCTCGAGAAGTTTGAGTGTTACTCCTAATACTCCCATGACACCAGAATTTTCGCCATTCTGCATGAGCAAAACGAGGGAACCGAGCGCCTGGGCACAAGTCTCGCGGACGGGCGCGACGACTTGATCGGAAACGTAATCGCCGAATCTGTCGAGGCCGAGAACGCACAAAAGTCTCAACGCTGCGTCGATGATCCAACGACGATGGCTTTCCGCCATTTCCTGTGCAGTCTGATCTCTCGATTTTCCAGCGCCTTTGCCATGCAAACGTACGAGCTCGCGTAGCGCCGTTGCCGCACCATGACGAACTTCCCATCTTTGACTGAAAAGATCCTGACAGAGCGACTCACTGAACGACTCGAGAGGCCAATCTATCGCTGTTTCCGGCCAACAGCCTGTACCATCCGGTACCGCGCTGGTACTCCCGGTTTCAGGATTCGTTGTTAGAACCGTGGTCTCTTGACTCGTAGAACTCGAATTTGATGATGTTTCGCCGGAAGCCGTTCCAATGTTCGAGACTGTTTCTTCCAATTTGATTTTTTTCTTCAGAGATTCTGCGCTACTTCCGGTTTGAAGATTGTTCGTGCGCGTTACGTTCGACGTAGATTCGCAATCATCGGGATCGCGCGAACGCTGTTTGGATAAGGATTGACGCGCTTTGCGACGTGCGCGATTCATCTCGCGTCTGCTCAAACCGGAAGCCAGCGGTCGGCGGAGCGTCTCGTCGATCGACATTTTGTCGCATATCGGCGATGTTACTTGAAGCGTTAGATCTTCGGCGGTGAACAGCTCGGCGGTATCCATACCCATTATTCTCGGATCAAGGCCCAACTTTGCTGCCAATAATTTTTCTCCGTTATTCGCCGGGTTCTGACCACCTTCGGCAACTACAAGGTCGTACTCCTTTCCTTCGGATCCGGTCAGATGGGAACTTCTTGCTAATACCTGGACCATGTCGAAATCTTCCAGGGTCAAACGATTATTGGTACTCGTATCTCGTGATTGATCTCTGGTCGTTTCACCTGCGATTTTATAACAGTAAGTTTTTCATAGTTCAATTCTTTTTTTTTGCGGGTCGATGAATTTTCTTTTGAAATTGACTTCTTGCGGGTTGATCTAATATTGTTTAATCGAAAAAGCTTACATGGTTCCTCCTTGCAGGGCTCGGGATCCCACTGAGGAACCTGAGCAAGAATAGCTTGAACGGCGTGAGCAGCTGATACTCTTGTGTCCCATTGCGGTGATTTGAGAAGAGTAGAGACTCTGGCCAAAAGATGATGCAATTCGTGAGGATGAAGCCTTTGTGCTTCGCCTAATTGTTGCGCGGCTGCTCTTTTTGTTACAGCGTTCGTTCCAGTCTCCAGGAGTATGAAAAGTCTGTCTAATCTGTATCGGATCAAAAACGATTCAAATTATTGATCAAGAATTAATTGATTGGTTCATTCGTCTCTTGTTCTTTCTAAAGTTTTATCAGCAATGTAATGTTCCAGTTTTTTAAACTCTCTTAAATATAACGCTGCATTCTTTGATAGCTCAAATCTATTTCTTATTGCATTGAGCTTGCCTTCTCTGTATGTAGTTTAACGTATTTCTTGGCCATCCTTGTTTTGTCTGCATTATTTTTCCTACTATTAGTTTGATATCATTTTTACTAAAAATATTTCTATTCATTTATCATTTCCAGTTTATAATTATCATTTTTGTATTGTACGTCCGTTTAACTTTCTTCTAAAAAAGTGAGAATCTTGTTTTCATAACTTCAATCGTTGGTACATTGTCCTCTACGTATTTTTCTGATAATATCAACATGTTCTTTGGACTGGTTATTCTCAGCATGTACTTTGCATATCGTTCAACTTGCCAGCCTAATCGCAAATCGACAGTGGTCGATCGTATCTCATCGTCTACAGAAAAGTTAAAGCACGAGTCGCTAGTCCAAGCTATAAAATATGTAACATATGCGCTATGGGTACCCAGCTGTAGTGCTTTGTCATCACAGACTATCAATATATTATTATTAGTAAGCTACCCGCCAAATTATATTTACTTCAAAGAAATTTGTATCGTTCGTTGGAAAGGCATTTGTCTCGCCTTGGCAGACTTGAGACTACTCTTATACACTGTTGATTTCGCAACAGTTTAATACCCAAACCCGGTATATGTGGATAGATATGCAATGTTAGGTGGATATTGATCGATGAAGCTTGCAAAGCATTGGAGAAAATTGCCATTAAGGAATAGAACTCTGAATATCTGTAGAGGTAAATCCGAGTCCAACCGCCTGTGCCACTATTCGGTCTATTATTTTGAAAACTATTATTAATATTAGGGTAGCCATAAATCTTATTATTAATTATTTATAGTTATTTGCAAAATACCAATAAATCTTTTCAAACTGCTTCTTTTTGCAGCCTCCGTGGTTCAAGATCCACCTAAATTTACACATTCATCCTGTGCAATCAACAGAGTTTAAAAATTTCAGAAAGAATAGAAAAAATATCTTCCGTGCAAGATCCGAGTCTCAATTCTGACATGGTCAAGCGGACAACTGCTCAACTACCCGAATAACTAATAATTGTTATCGTTATTATTCGTTTACTTTTGTACTCGATCCTTCCTACAATTAAAAAAAAAAGAATTAATTAAATAAAACAATTCATATATTTCTACTCGCCTTGATGCCATTTTTTCCAATTGTCTATTATCGTCCGGTGATCTGAAAAGCACAAAAACAGAGGAAACATTGTCCTGATTAGAGCGACCGGAAAATCCTCGATGCACCAGAGAACAGAGAAGTCTGTAGAAGCGCTATATTTATGGAGTTCCTGGGACAATTTTTTGTAATTGGTACCCCACCACCCTGAGCACTAAATGCATCAGTATGCGTACATCATTGAAGACATCGCTCGCGATGGTGGTGTACGACCAAAATCCGTGCCAAATCCCAAAACGGGCTTTACGTTTTCATGGACTTCTCTATTCTTCGAATGCACCGAGCTTGACATAGATGCTACTGTATGAAGATATATATATATATATATATATACGCACACACACACACGCATATGCACACACATATATAAATATATGTATGTTAAAAAAAAGGGTAGGCATATAATTTTCTCGAGGATGACGAATACGTCGATCTTAGTCACGAGTAGCGTAAACTTGGATCGATCGTTTTCGTGAAAAATAATAGGGCTAAGTTGGCATTGACAAGAGGTGAAACGAAGGAGACAATATGGATGTGTGTTGATCAAAAACGCCAAACAGCAGCGAGTGCACCATACCTCCCTGCCCACCTGCAGCGTCTCTGTGATAAACCCGCTTAATACACTTCAACTGACCCTCATTGCCGTTTCCCACTTTGCGAGCTCGCGGTAAATCACATTACCCTTAATTATCGTGAAATAATTACAATTGAACGTTTGATATTGATGATTTTTAGGAGAGAAAGGCATGTTACAAGCATCAAATTTATACTGACAGCCATATTGCTGGGGAACCTGAGTTTTGTGCCTCGATTATCGTCTCATTGGCCGAAAGTAAGCTCGTCGCGATTTTGATTGGTCCACGACCGTTGCACCACGTCCAATGATTGTTCGAAGACGGTAGACGTCAAGACTTACCCAATGAATGAAAAAGGTAAGGACAAGACGAGATTGTACCACGCGCCATAAGATGGCGCTAGTTGTGCCTTGAGCCAATCACCCGCGAAATTAAAAATTTGGAATATTTGTAAGCTGTTATTTCTTTGTTTACTGTTTTCATTGAATCTGTAGATTTCTAGTATAAATAATAAAATTGTTATTAGTAATTACAGATTGAATTTATACTTAAGCATGTCTTTTGCGTATATATCCATATGTAAAAAAATCCATGGTACATTGGACAAACTCTAGTGGTCACGTTTCAGATGAAGGTTGGAAACCTTTTGTATCAAAAAATATTCACACGAAGGTCAAAGCCCCAACTATCTTTGCATTTTTATTTTATTTATTTCACGTGCTTGTTATTATATTAAAATTATTAATATTAAATTAAAATATTAAATATTATTATTATTATTATTATCACTCTTATTATTATCGTTGTTACTACTATTATTATAGTGGAAAAGTTGAATGTCTAATATTTTTCGATATTTTAAACAATCGAAAAAAGGAAAATATAGATTCTAACCTATCGAACGTAAGATATGGAAAAATCGCGATGATAACAAAATTATTTAGGTAAATGAATGTTTCAATTTAAAATGAACCAAAAAGCTGGTTGTAGACTGTCCTTGAAATATGCTAGACCGTAGTGACGAATTTCATACATAACCTCATCATAATTGTACACGTTACATTGCCCACCTCGAAAACTAAATTCGCAAATTCTGCGATAAAACACAACCGATCGTGAAAAATTTAAACTCAACCCACGTAGAATTGTGGCAAGATGTGGCTAAACCACTTTTGAACCCAATTAATTAAGTCGTGCCGGAAAATTAGCGATTCAAATTTTGCAGCTATCTCCGTCGCACTTGTGCCACATTGCGCATGTACCATAACCTCGTTGTAACTAATTTTTGGCAATTCCCATTAGCAAAACTTTCTTTATTCCAAAACCAAAATAGGACTCTTTGCAAAAAAATTAATAAAAATCTCATACATCATAGAGTTAACCATCATTTTTCAACCCTGGAAAGAAACATTACGAAGCAGATCTGTAACGATCATCGTGATATCATGATCGCTCTTTAAAGGATCGTTATATATTTATTTATTGACATACTTCGATGCCAATCTTCGTAACGTTACGCAAAATATCTCGACAACTTATGACGATTGCTGTATCGGGATGAAAGTAGATTTGGGTGACCGTTAATCGTAAGTAGGTCAACCGCGATGGGTCATTTTTTTTTGCTTATTCGTATCGTCCGCCAGGCGATTTCATAGCGAGAGAATCGAGCCTTTTGCCACGAGATCGCGCCTCCTGTAACGCATAAACGAAGGGTAATCACATGGATAACCTGAAATGAGGAATTTCATATTGTTTAAAAATTGTATGAAAATATATCAATAATCGATTATAAACATTTTGACGTTAACGATAAATTCTGTATTTTTATTATTCTTTTATTTATTTCATAATTAGCGAGAAAAATTATACGATGTGATTTATTCGTATCGACGAATTAACGAGGAAAAGAAAATCAAACAATTCGGTCGCGACTCGAACCTTTCGCTAGCCCGACCAGCCAATCAGAGCGACGTCACGTCTGCGCATGGGAAGCGTCTCTCACGCTTTGCTCTTGTTGGCTAAGTTCACTGACATGGAACGCGCGAGAGTGCGCATGCGCCGTAACGTATCGGGCACGCCGCGATCGAACGTGCTCCCCACAGTTTATCGAACGGCGATCCAAGCGAAATGATCGATCCGCGTGATTCGATACTTCGTTCCTGAAAAAAAAAAATTGATATTAATGTAAATTGAAACATTAATTTACACGAATTTAAAATTCAAATTAAATATAATCATAAATTACAATGATTATTTAAGCTCAGGAAAATAATTCTTTTGTTTTCATTTAATTACTCTCAATTTTCTATACATTATTAATTTTTTTAATTTTATCCAAACCACAAATTTTAATTATCGGGGAATTAGGATTTTTATCTTAAGCGAATTTAATTTTACAGTATTATTGTTGATATCAATTTAATTCCAATCGACAAACAAATAATACAAATGCGAAATTAATTATTTATCATTTATTTGAACACGAATTTCATTCACCATGAGAAAATTTCTTTTATTTTTCCATACGTCGTGATTTTTATTTAAAACCAAGAAAGTACGATTGTAATATTCACTTATTCATTTTAATTTAAAATGCGGTCTTGACATAAAACTTTTCCTTCAATTGCCAAGTGGTTGTTTTGATTGAAGCTCCGGCGAATTTAATTTCAAATTTGAATTTTTGTTTTCAATATTTGTTTATGTATAAATTATATTTATTATATTTATAATTTATATTTTGTTATTTATAAATTACATTTATTATATTTATAATTTATGTTTTGTTATTTATAAATTACATTTATTATATTTATAATTTATATTTTGTTATTTATAAATTACATTTATTATATTTTATATTTTATTATTTATAAAATATATTAATATTTACTCGTTAATTTTTCCAATTATAATTTCGGAAAGTATCAAACGAAATTCAGCACAATTGAGATGTACGAGAAACACGTGATATCGATGAGAAAAAGAAGACAAAGCGTAGACAATCGTACATGAAATCCTTCGTTGTTCACCCGACACTCGTTCCTTGTCAGCACATAGACGGAAACACGACGTGCACATGTAATTGAATATTTTTCAACGATCATATTGCATGCGTATAGCTCCAAGTGTACAATATCGTTATCCGAGACTTCGGTGACAAGTGTTAGTAACGACAGAGGAATCCATCGTATTTTTCCCATCGATTTGTCTCATGGAAAACGTCGTTATAACAAATTAATTTTTTTCTACGTAAAACTTAAATGAAAACGAAGAAATTTTGTTTATTTCTCAAAATGTATGTGCAAAAGTTTGTATTTTTAGTATTTTTCATTATTTTCTTTATTGTTAATCAGCGGTATGGATTATTGATAGAGAGCTTTATATAAAAAAAATGTACGTCGGGACTTCCATTATAATTCGGATTACAATATTTTTTTTGCTGATGAATCTTTATTCTTTTGTCTTTCGCACTTCGCCTTTCACGATAATATATATGTATATTTACACGTATATAACATTATTCTCGTAGGTAAAAGTGCGTTACTCGAGAAAGCAAGTTCAGCTCAAAATATTCGTCGAAACACTTTCGCGGTTGAACTGGAGAGGTGATCAATCTTCTTCCGTAACCGTCTTATAATGAGAAGCAATAACGAAAACATAAAAACATATGAAAGAGTTGTATATATATATCTTCGTATAATAAAAAGCTTTCGAATCGATAGGTTGGGTCATTTTTAAAGTCACGGACCACCCAAAGTTGCGAAAGACCGTCTAGAGTTGGAAAAGGTTAAATTCACGCCGGAATTAAAGTCACGGTGTGCCTGATGTGAGCGGGGATAGAGTGACGGAGTCGTTAAAGTCACGGCCTGATCGAAGTAACGGTACGGCTAACGTCACGGGGGGCCGAAGGTCACGGAGGTGTTACGATCACGGAATAACTATGGCGTAGTTACGGCTACTATATTCACGGAGTAGCGAAAGTCACGATGGAATTAGAGTGACGCAGGATCTAAAGTCACAGACAATATTCACCACGAACTCGAAATTACGAAGTGGCTAAAGCGGCGGTGGAGCTAAAGTGACATCTTAGCTAAAATTACGAACGAGTTCGAAAGTGACAATCGGGCTAAAACCACATACAGGTTATAACCACGGAATAGCCATAGTTAAAGAGTGGTTAAAGACACAGTGGAATTAAACCGAAAGAAGGTTTAGAGTCCAGAAGTGTCTACAGCCACGACGCAGTGATGAATGAAAAAATGTCTATATCGACGGCGTTCCTATTATATATGCAGTAGCTGCAATCCCGGAATGCCCATAGTCCTCGACTCGCTATAGACACATAGGTAGCGATAACTACGGAGGGCTGCAGCGACGGAGGACTTCCGTGTAGTCGGTTGCACGAGCTCGCAGTGCTCGAGGCGTATAAGACCCTACTATATACACGAATGTCTATATATATACAAATCTGCAGAAGGAAAAAGAGGCTAAAACCACGTAAAGGTTACAACCACGGAGTAGCCATAGTCACAGAGTGGTTAAAGACACGGTGGAATTAAACCGAAAGAAGGGTTAGAATCCAGAAGTATTTACAGCCATGGCGCAGTGATGAATGAAAAAATGTCTATGTCGACGGCGTTCCTATTATATATGCAGTAGCTGCAATCCCGGAATGCCCATAGTCCTCGACTCGCTATAGTCACATAGGTGGCGATAACTACGGAGGGCTGCAGCGACGGAGGACTTCCGTGTAGTCGGTTGCACGAGCTCGCAGTGGTCGAGGCGTATAAGACCCTACTATATACATGAATGTCTATGTATACATACACATTTGCGGAAGGAAAAAGAGAGGATGAGACGAGCGTGTGTGTCTCGGCGGTCATCTGGCGAATCCGGGACGTCGAACCCGACCTGAAAACCTTTCTGACTTTTCTCTCGAAAGTCAAGGTGCTCACATACTATAGGTAATCCCCTTTTGTTCCACTTGCAGAGCCGAGTGATGTGGTCATTCCGCCTGGTCAGCGTAGCAGCAGCTTTCTTTCTATCTCGCCAAACAGCTTGATTCTCTCTCTCTCTCTCTCTCTCTCTCTCTCTCTCTCTCTCCCTCTCCCTCTTTAGTTTTTAGTTTTTAGTTGTTAGTACAGCTTAGTTTTAAGTGAACCCTAGTCGTAAGGATCGCTTTTAAATTCATATTACTTTTTATACGTTAATTAATTTAATTATTATTCCAATAATTTATGTTGACAGGTATAATAATTAAAAATATATAGCAAATTACAGGGAAAAAAGAAAAAAGTAGGCGGGTAGTCTTTTTTTCTTAAATAAGTCTTAATGTCTGGTCTAGCAGTTTCGGCTCCCGGCTTCATAATTAATTAACAACCATCATTAATCTCGATAATTGACAATAACTCGTTTGAAAAGATGACTCGTAAACAGAACAACGCAATTAATGACTCGTGTTTTATTCGACTCTTCTCTCTCTCTCCCCCTCTCTCTCTCTCTCTCTCTCTCTCTCTCTCTCTCTCTCTCTCTCTCTCTCTCTCTCTCTCTCTCTCTCTCTCTCTCTCTCTCTCTCTCTCTCTCTCTCTCTCTCTCTCTCTCTCTCTCTCTCTCTCTCTCTCTCTCTCTCTCTCTCTCTCTCTCTCTCTCTCTCTCTCTCTCTCTCTCTCTCTCTCTCTCCATTCGTACTTATTTCTCCTTCGAGGAAATAGAAGGATAAAAGAGCGTTTTTTTTGCACTTCGGTGTCAATGCCACGAAATTGTCGGTCTCGCCCTCGCTCCGGAACGGGAAGCGCTCGATACGTGGGAATTTCTTATTTCCATTGTTACTCGCTTCTCTTTCGCTGTTTGCCAAGAATTGGCCGTGGCAAAGGGAGAAACAGGAGGAAAAGGAAGAACAATCACATAAAATTGTATTTATGTGAGAAATTTATCCCCGAGGTTCTAATATTTAAATAGAACGATTCGCGATTAAGAACGAGACTAATAAAAGAAACAAATTGGAAAACGGTAATTACATTCTCGAATTAAACAATTTTTATGTCACGTGATGTAATTAATTTTTTTAATTTGTGATGGATATTTATAGAATTGCTGCTTCGAGGATTGTGCTCGATATTTTTTTTATACGTTTTTTTATGTCTATGAGAATTAATATCGACAATAAATATTGATTAACTTGGAAATTTGATTCTCAGGTTAAATTTAACGATTGAACAAATTAACGTTTATCAAATTTTTGTTGCATTAATCGGTGAATGTATTTTTTTTTGTTTTTCAAATTGTCGACATTCGTCAACTAGCTGCAAAAATTCATGTCCCATCTCGCTCAAGGACATTTTGGAGATTTTTGAAAAT
This sequence comes from Netelia fuscicornis, assembly GCA_946811545.1. Classification (NCBI taxonomy): domain Eukaryota; kingdom Metazoa; phylum Arthropoda; class Insecta; order Hymenoptera; family Ichneumonidae; genus Netelia; species Netelia fuscicornis. The sequence continues at coordinate 12,906,096 of OX328014.1, read as the reverse complement.
TTGAAAATTTTACCCCTCTCCCTGGCTGACCCAAAAAAATTACAATCGATTAATTGAATAAATCACGAATTAGAACGATTTTAATTAATTAACGATGTGAAATCCTGAATCGTGGTCATTCGGTTCGGTTCCAAGGTCACTTGTTTGGCAACAAAGGTCACTTTTATAGTCGAGGACGATGGTAACGTTTAAGTAAATTCAACAATTTTACAGAATAACGTGATAAAAAAATTTCTCAAAATTTAACAAATATAAATAAAAAAAGAAAATATTGAAAAAAATTTTTTTTTTTAATCTCTTAAGGCTCGCTGCTCCGAACGATCTTTCACCTTCGATTCGAGGGAAAGTTTTCGACGAAAATAAATATCATCGGAACAGAAATACGTAACAGGTGTCGATCGGTTGAACGATCGGTGATGAGTTAACTCGATTTTGGTCAGGAAATTGAATCGGCTCCTCGTTAAAGATACAAGTGACGGAACTGTGTCGCCGTCGATCCGTTACTTTCGTTCGACTTTCGTTCATTTCGAACGCTATTATTTCTAAGTTTTAACGCGATTTCTCATTACACGGTCATATTACGCGTTACGCTTACGTCATATTACGCATTAAAGTAGGTACGATCTCGTTTTCAACGAAAGGAAAATAAAATTGAGACCAATAACGACGACTGAACTGGCAATGGCAAAAAATATCAATATTTTTATATCAATATATCGATTTAGATATCGATTTATATATCGATTTATATATCGATTTATGTATCGATATATATATCGATTTATATATCGATTTACATATCGATATATAAATCGATATATCAATTTACGATTTATATATCGATATATAAATCGATATATCAATTTACGATTTATATATCGATATATCGAACGAAAATATCGATATATCGATATATAAATCGTCGATATATATATCGAAATAAAAAATATCGCATGAATATATCGATATATCGAACGAAAAATATTGATATATCGATATATTCATGCGATATTTTTTATTTCGATATATCGATTATCGATATTGTTTTTTTGTACAATCTCGATGGTTTTTGACCCTTCCGACATCACTAAAATGACCTCGATATAACGTTAATTTTATTTTTTACGAGGTCGTTTAAGTTGTCCGAAGATACCTCTTTCACTGTCTCGAGGAAAAAGTTCCACATTCTTGAGCGTGTTTTGAAAAAAAAAAGTTTTTTCTCGGAGATATATTCGTCCTATTTTTATAAAACCCATGAATTATCGTTATTAAGGTTTCGACCTTATGTGGAAATTTGTTTTTTCGTAAAATATTCTCGCCTTAAGGGGGGACGTTTTAGGACTTTCGTAAGCGATTGCGAGCGTTCTAATTATTCAAAAAAACAAAATTAATTACGCGTTTCGAAACAAATATTATTTTTTACTATTGATAGTTATTGAACAAAAATACAAAATGACGATATAGTTTTCTCGAATATATACAAAATACACTTTTTTCTTCTCTTCTTTTCTTCTGGATTTATTAATGTTGAAAAAAAAACATATTTTTTGAGATACGAAAGTTTACTTAGTTAGGACGATATCTAGACGTGCTCTCGATCGGCCCTTCAAATTCGGAGTCGATCGATTTATCGATCGCTGAATTATCGTAACGATTTTTGATTGAATAAAAACGTGATTTTTTTTTGTTAAATTCGTTCATTTTTGAAAATTGTTACTAAATCAACGTTAGAAATTGCTTAGTCCCGCGTTTAGATTTTCCCGTATTTGACAATTTTTGTTCGAGAATGGAGAAACCGATTTCTGCAAATATTTACTCGTCTCGATTTTTTTTTCAAGTCGAGACGAGTCGTCGTTGACTCACCTCGTTGTCAAGCTCAGCATCAAAAGTTTGCTCGTATCACGAATTCGCAAGATACGCGTTTCAAACATTATTCCAAGAGCCCTAAGGCACTGAAAAAAAACACGCTAATGGCCCAAAGTGTACCTGAAAAATGTTATAAGTAAACATATTTCTATAAATTTTCAAAATAATAATTTTGTCAAAAAATCTTCAATTTAATTTAATTCTTTCAAATTTTCCTAAATCCACGATAAGGCTGAATTTTTTTTCGAACGATGTAGTAAAAATTCGTTGATAAACCTTTTTTTTAATCTCGTCCCTAATAGCATTTTTACTTTTGACTGCTTTTACTTTTTTGCCCCAAAAAATGAATACGATAATCCTTGAGGCAAATTAATTATACGAGCACCACAAAAACTATCCCAAAAATTTATTTCCAATTTGAAAGTTATCGAATAATTGTATCGATCGATCGATATAAAAGATTTAAAAATTCGCTTTGGTCCAACGAATCGCGAAATGCCAGGCGAATAAATAATAATAACTGTGATATATAAAACATATCTCGTGCAAGCTGGGACTCGTTATACGTGAGCATGACTAATTACAATTCACACGGGAAATTAATTATTTGCGTGAAAAAACGTATCAGCTTGTTCATTGGAACGATGAGCTCGAGATAATGGACGGGGCGAGAAATTAGCATATACGGATATTCTTAATGGAGAACCGAAGGGGATCGAGATGAAGAAAAACGATTTAACCGCGAGGGAAGAGACCAACCCGTTCGCTTATGGGAGAGAAAAAAAGAGAGAGAGAGAGAGAGAGAGAGAGAGAGAGAGAGAAACATTTTTTTTAAGTCCAACGACGCAGTCCCCTCTACTTTCGTCGAGTAACGGCAATTCAAGCGGATCGCAATCACGCTCCCCCAAATACTCAGCGGCGACTGTGAGATCCTCTCCCCCCACTCCACGACCAGTAGGCGACGGAGTCGCGCGCAGCGGCCAGAGAGGGGGGGGGGGGTGCGCGCCTCGGGCCAACCGCATCGAGTCGATGGCATTCCCGAACTAGCCGCCGGACCGAGCGGACGTGCTTTGTTTTTTCTACTTCTATCTATTCCGTGCACGAGCTCTCGGCACGATCGAGGAATGCATTTAGCGACTACACTATTTTATTCTCTCGCACGTTTCGTTCAATGAAAGAAAACAAATATAATAAATAAGTGCGATTCTTAACGATTAAAGGTGCTGAGGTAACGAGACGCATCCCCGCGAGACTAATGGAAGCAGGGGATGCTTTTTTTCTCTGATCGTGTATCGATCGACCTTGAGCGATAAATAAATGTTCAAACCACCCGAGTGTGAGGTGTGATAAACTTCGAAACGGGCGTTTCGCAAATTCTCGCGCGTGTGTGTGCGTGTGTGTTTGTTTGTTTTTTTTTTTTTAAATTCTTTCGTTCCGTTTCGCGAGCTCTAACGTGGACACGGGATTGGGCGAACATTTAAATCAGGAATTGTTTCGCTCGACGAATGGGAAGCAACCCCATCGATACGATCCAGACGTGTTGTGAACAAGACTCGTACATTCGAATAATATTATCGAACGAATAAAATTGCGCGTGTGCAGTAAATCGTAAACAAATCGTTAAGGCGTGTGTCAAAGTCGTAAGCGAACCGTTACGACGTTCGTTAAAACGTAATCGCAGCGTCGAGACGTTGGTAATACGAGAAACGAGGGAGCTAGTGGTGAATCGAACTACTCTGAGATGGTGATGAAAGAAAACATGTGGAGACAGAGGCGCCTCGCGGTGCCCAAAAGGTGAGACTTGATTGAATTTTTGTTTCTTTTTTATTCACTTGCAATAATTCGGTTAATCAGAGAGATGTCGTTGGAAGGGTCAAAAACTATCGATATGTATCGAATCGATATTTAAACAAAAATGTCAAGGTCGATATCGATATATCGATCAAATATATCGATATATCGGTGTATCGAAAAAATATATCGATATATTGATGTATCGAAAAAAAATACATCGATATATGAAAAATATGGATATATCGATGTATCGACAAAAAAATATATCGATATATGAAAAAATATCGATATATCGATGTATCGAAAAAATATATCGATATATCGAAAAACATATATCGATATATCGAAAAACATATATCGATATATCCGTGAGATTTTGTAATTAATCGAAAATGGTATACAAATAAGAAAGGCAAAAAAATTGGTTTTTGATAAGTATTTTTTATCATAATAATATTATTATTTTCTTGTTATTATAAGTATTTTTTATTAAGTTTTTGATACCTTTTCGATACTTGAAATTTGATATCGAAATAAAAAATATGGATATATCGAGTGAAAAATATTGATATATTTGATATATCGAAATGAAAAATATCGCATGGAATTATCGATATATCAAACGAAAAAATCGATATTTATTTGCCATCTGCAATTAATCGCTTTCTAGGTTAAACTTCAATTAATTATACATCAAATTCACTTTATATAAATTAATATCAACAACCGACTGATAATTTAGAAACGAGACATAGGTGTGTAGATATCTTTGTTTCGTTGCATTTAAAACGATCTCTAAAATATTAAAACATTGATTATTAGATGGAACAATTTTTAAGATATTTTTTATTGTTAACATTTGTTCCAATATTTTTTTTATAATTCGTTGTCAAAATATTTGTCACTTTAACGAGGCGACTTCAAGGTGAAAACCAACCATATACTCGGACGTTACGACGTTAGTTACCTGAGGTCAAAGGATTTCTTAACCCTTTGACCTCAGCTTAATCGTTATCGCGATTTTAGACAAAATCGCACTTGGTAAACAATGGGCCCTTGGCTAAAAAATCTAGGGACTTTTTTTTATAAATGCATCTTATTATGAAAAACAAATATGTATACGTTTCCTCGTAACGGTCGATTTTTTTACAATTGTTTAATATAATGTTCATTTGTTGTGACAATTGTCAAATATATGGCAGGGTTGTCGCAACGACGTAACGATGAATACAGAAATTTTAGGTTGGGAATGCACCCACTTACCCTCGCTATTTATTTACATCGAAAGAGGTCGATGTGGAACGAACTCGATTATTGATTAAGGGCCCACTCTAACGTTCAGAAAAACAATCTTATTTTCATCAGCTTTGTAATTCATTTAATTGTTTTCTTTCGCTCAATTACAGCGATATTATTCTACATAAATGAACCCTTTGACTGCAGCGCCCTCTCGGCGGAATCCATCGGTACGAATGGCGCGTTATTTGAATTTCAATCGCTGCGACTTGTCCATCGAGCACGGACCAGTGATAAAAATAATACCCGGATAATTGATTTTATTCTTAGCATTAAAAAAAAATACTAATATCAAACAAATGAAAAATATAAGTAAATTAATTAAAAAAACAATAAAACTTGTTTTCCATTTTTAGAAAAGAGATAAGGTACACAAATTTTCTTTTCTTCCAACCAATCATTTTCAGAGTATACAATATTATTTAGAAAAGTAACAAATGGATAAAATAAAACATTAAAATTTATCCAATAACTTATCATTAAAATTTATCCAATCATTTATCAAAAACATAAAATTAATCCAATCACTTTCGTGATTAATGTTTTATTTTATCCATTTGTTATTTTTAAATTAATAAATTTTTTTTCTAATCAGCCTTAATGTTGAATTTTAAACGACAGCAGTGCATGAAGAATTCTTTCACAGACATCCATAAATCGGACAAAATATACATACGGAATGTTTGTTCGTTTTAGAATTTCTTATCGTTTGAGGTAAATGTGAGAAAACGGGAATATGACGATAAAAAACGGTCGTGAGGAAGAAGAGCTTGCGCAGTAACGGGCAGCGCATATCTTGCAGCAACTGTCTCGGGGAGGTCGTCGTCGGCGGCGAGTCAGACCGGTCGCCTCGCTCGGGACACGGAAACGTCACACGGAGAGAAAAACGTTTGACCTGTCTCCTCTCTTCATGACAGAAAACCAGTACCTTACGCTATATCTCGTTCACGAACCTCGCTCTCCTCGTCTCTTTACATTTTTTTCACGAGAATATTTGTTTCATTTTTTACTTGACCAGTGTGATCATTTCCTTTCCAGATTTTCTTATAAGTTTTATTGTTTATTTTTATTCTTCCTCTTTCTCTCTCCCTTCGTCTATTTGCGGTTATATAAATATTAGTATTGGCATTTTTCGATTACTCTTTTCATTCCTTTTACTATATTTCCGGGATGTCTGTTGCTTCTTTACTTTGGTTTGCATGCGAGCACGCTCGCGCTCGTCTGTTTGCGCATGCGCGGGTCGCTGCGCGCGCATGTGGACGCGCGCCTGCGCACCCGTGCGTGCACATGTGCTCTCTTGATCGTATAAAAAGCTAGATATCTCCAGAACTACTTGAGATATCTTGCTGAAACTTGAAATATAAAATTATCAGCCAGTTCTCTTACGTTTAATGTCACTTTCGTGTGCAAAATTAAAAAAAATAAATTTTAATCGAACTTACAATGATTTAAAAATGTCTAAATACTTCGTCTTTGATGAATTTGTGACTATCGCGTCAATATTTTCCGCGTAAATGCTCTAAAGGTAAATTAAATTTAACACTGGATTGGAAAATAGTCGATTAAAAACCAACCGGATGTAAAGAAACAATAATTATTACTTCGTTACAATGAAATATTATTACAAACCTCCACCCTCTGTTTCTTTCCCTGCCGCGAATTGCTTCGGGCTACTATCTATTTTTGTTAGATAATATCTCACGGCATTCGACCCAAGGGTCGCAAAAAAGCTCTGCCTTCGAGGGAAAAACGATACTGTAATTGCATTTCCAGAGAAGCATGCATCTTTCCCTCTTTCCTATCCGCTGGAGGTCTCGAACCTCCGCTATTCCGATACGCGCGCGACGCTGCCCTCGACGTAGAACCTTTCCCCCTCTCCCGTTCTCTCGCGCCGATGCCCCGAGACTCACGCGCATCTGCGCCGGCGCATGCTCTTCTTGCGCCGGCGTACGGACATCGGCGCGCGCACACATGCGCGTGCTGCGGCTGGTCAGGGGTGGGGGAAGTTTCCCTTCCGCATCGGCAGTGTCGTTGACACCGCTTCGAGCCCATAAAACTAGTTCCGTGCTCCATCGGCCCTATCTGCGAATTTCTTACGTATCGCTTTTTGTATCATCGTTATTATCTTCTCCCTTTCTTTTATTTATTTTATTATTATTATTTTTTTTAATTGTTTCTCTCGATGATCGACTCCCTTCATCTCGGCTCCAATGTCTCATCAATTATCTGGGTTACGAGCCTCGCGATTCTCCATTGTGGGAATGATGGGGCTTATTTATGTTTTTTTTTCTTTCGTTTCTTTCTTTTTCTTTTTCGTATCACGGAGAGCGTATAAGGCACTCCGGAATGTTTAATGCTGATTCGTGCGTTCACCCGACAACTACGTGATATATATGAACCTCCTCTCTCCCTCTTCCCCTCCTCCTTACGTTTCGCTATATATCTCTCGCTGTGCTATGCTGGAATTAAACCATAAGTTCGTATACGTACTCGTGATATGTCTAGCTATTCCTATGCGAGTTACAAAAGTGGAAGTAGGCCGTTGCTCGTGAAGACACGTTCATCTTGTCACCACCCAGAGAAGCGTACCAATGTGGACCAATTATAAAATCTTGATACGCACTGGTTACTACTCTCTACTTTAATAATGTGCACGATGATATTAGTTTTCGAGCACAGTCGACAGTTGGAACAATGCGACCGCCGTTCTTACATCGCGGCGATTTATTTATTATTATTCTCTCTCTTGTTAATAAACAACGATCTTGATCGTTATGCTATAATCATTACGATCGTAATTTATTATTATCGCTATTGCTGTTATTAGTATTATTTATATTATTATTATTATATATTATTATTACTTATATTACTATATTTTATTATATTATTATTAACCAAATTAGGTTTCGAATCACCGAAAGCACGGAAAAAAAGCATATTGGTGAAAAAAAAATTCCATTGATTACGGCTGGAATCGAACCCCCGACCTCTGGAGTGGGAGTCGCGAACGCTAGCCACTACACCACCGTCTCTCTATCTTACAATAATTATTATTTTATTTTATTTTTATTATTATTATTATTATTACTAATAATTATTAATGATGATTATTGCTATTGTTATTATTATTATTACTTATTAATTATGATTATTGCTATTGTTATTATTATTGTTCTAACTATTAATATTATTATTATTATTTTTAACGTTTATCGTCGTCGTTGTATGTTTGTCTTCGCAGAACCAGCGAGCTTGTTGCACTAGTGGCGTTATCCAGTACGCTCTTCTTATTTCTTCACACACGGGACCTTCATTCACGCCTGCGCGAAATGGAGGTGCGCCTACAACCCGGCGAGGGCGAGACACTTTCCGGCAATCAGCTATCTTCCGGTGAGCCTATATTAATTAAATTAATATTCTCGTTACGAAAGCAAAGCTTAAAATTATTATTCGTATTTTCATTTCGTACTAAATGTATATGTATATATTTATATGGCGAATGAATCATGCGTGTGTAAGAAGAGAAACTGGTTTCGCTTCTTACGCCGCATTTTCATGCTGAACTTGATCGCGGCGCGTCTGAAAGGAAAGGAGAAGAAAATGGTCGTGACGATGGTGAGAGCGTTATGAGAATAACGCGTGTGTACTTTGCTCGGTGGTACATGGTCTTTTATATGCGAAGAAGATGAAGAAGAAACAGAAGAAAAAGAAGAAAATGAAGAAGAAGAGGAAAAAGAAGAAATAGAAGGAGAGGAGGAGGAAGGAGAAGAAGAAGAAGAAAGAGAGAAAGGAAAAAACAGAAGAAAACCAAGAAGATGAAGACGAAGAAGAGGAAGAAGAAGAAGACGAAAGAATAACGCGTGTGTACTTTGCTCGGCGGTATATGGCCTTTTATCCCTTTGAGACCTGAGTACTTTCACGCTTATGTGGTCCGCAGACACATAGGCTGACGCATATATGCGTTCTTAGGGCTCAAAGGGTTATATGTGAAGAAGATGAAGAAGAAACAGAAGAAAATGAAGAAGAAGAGGAAAAAGAAGAAATAGAAGGAGAGGAGGAAGAGGAAGAAGAAGAAGAAGAAAGAAGAAAGAATGGAAAAAACAGAAGAAAACCAAGAAGATGAAGACGAAGAAGAGGAAGAAGAAGAAGAAAGGATAACGCGTGTGTACTTTGCTCGGCGGTACATGGTCTTTTATATGCGAAGAAGATGAAGAAGAAACAGAAGAAACGAAGAAAATGAAGAAGAAGAGGAAAAAGAAGAAATAGAAGGAGAGGAGGAAGAGGAAGAAGAAGAAGCAGAAAGAAGAAAGAAAGGAAAAAACAGAAGAAAACCAAGAAGATGAAGACGAAGAAGAGGAAGAAGAAGAAAGAATAACGCGTGTGTACTTTGCTCGGCGGTACATGGTCTTTTACATGTGAAGAAGATGAAGAAGAAACACAAGAAAAAGAAGAAAATGAAGAAGAAGAGGAAAAAGAAGAAATAGAAGGACAGGAGGAAGAAGAAGAAGAAAGAAGAAAAAAAGGAACAAACATATGAAGACGAAGAAGAGGAAGAAGAAGAAGAAGAAGAAAGAGAGGAAGAAGTGGGAAAAAGAGAAAGACGAACAACTATAATAAGAATGGAAGTCTTGCTGAAAGATCACTCCGTTGAATTTGTAACGGTAAAGGAAGACCTCATTTGCGTGCAATCATGATTCTCCCTAATTAGTCTATCCCATCCTTCCTTAGAGACAGCTAGAGAGACAGAGAGAGAGAATAAGACGAAGTTTACTTTAGTTTCCCCAGGCGTTAAATCCAACCACCATCATCGATCGATTACGCCCCATGTTCAATTAAACACTAGCAATTATCATATAATAAAAGGACGGCCATCGTGTCCCGATAGTTATTATTGCAACAGCGAGTATGAAACACCGAGGGAAGATACGAACTCGATCTTAATACGGTTCTTACATTTCGCTTAAATTCTAGCTACACCAGAAAATTTGAGATTTAATTAAAGATAGATATTGGTCGAAAATAATTGTAAAATTTTAATTAGTTTTACCGTTGGGTTTCCTTTTAACGTTTACTTATTACTTAACACATCCGGTATAGCAAAAACCGCAATTACAGTGATTCCCCATGGATAACTTCCGGTTCCAAAAATTAAATTGGCGATTGAAATATTATGCGTTGGTTGGAACTGATCTCTTCAAGACAATCTTACATTAAACCAAATTGTTTATAATAAAAAAATACTTATCCGTGACCTTGAAATGTTGAATGTCAAACGAGTGTTTAAATTCTGACATTTTCATTATTTACTATTTTACTGTAACTTTTATTAACTGTTAAATAATATAATTTGAGTTTAAATTGGCCGATGAAGCTATCTTCGAATAAACGAAGACGTATTGTTGTGGAATGAGGAATTTCGAAGCAATTGACGGTAGTGTCTGTGTGTGTGTGTGGTTGCTGGGAGTAAGATCCTCGAAGGGTCGTCAAACTCTTCGAGCTCGAGGAAATATTTCCTGCGATTATCGTTGAACAAGCCTAGGAAAGAGATTCGATGGTATCCTGGCGGAAAGGGAGATCGGGACTCTCTGGAATCGCCTTCATCCTTCGTCCAGGTTGGGTTATACGCGCTCTTCACTATAATTTTAAATCCTACCCGTGTACTATTGTGAGAAGGTAAAAACGCGTGAGGAGATAAAGGAACGCGAACCCAGAAGAAGGAACGCGTACCGCGAGAAAGGAAGAAGAAGAAGAAGAAGAAGAAGAAGAAGAAGGAAGAGAAAACCGAGACAAGAAGGTAGAGATTTATACGACACGCGAGGTCCTCCAAGGAGGGAACTGACCTCAGCATCATAATTCAAAGTTGATGAAGAGTTCCGCTCGTTGGTGAAGAGAGACAGACAACTTCGAAGACCCTTCGAGGCCGTTATATTCAACATCGACGCTAATAGAGCACCTTGTAATATCCTATTTCTTCGTATTCTTCAACAATCGTTGCACGAGTGGCGCTAATGGGAAGATGCGGGAGTAGATGAATCAACCACGAGGCCTCCACCAACGGAGGAACTAAACAAAAAGAAAAGCATGGATATAACGTCGAAGCCGGTTTTGTGGGGTTCGTCTGGTATGGCGTTCATCTATAATCTATTCCAGCCTCGGGCCACCTATCTCTTCTTTCTCCAAGCGCATACAACACGGAAGTTCAGGGTGTGGGAATCAAAGATCTCGCGGCAACGAGAGGAGAAAAACATCCGAACGATAAAATAAAACGACCTAAACTCGAGGAATCATATGTTTCAATTTCACTACGAAGCAGAGCTGCCTTGGAATTAATGCCGCACCTTTCTCCTTTCACGCTCGGCTATTTCTCGCACATCTTTCATCCCGAACGTTTCCGAAACTAGCGACACTGTCGGTTCTGTATTATCGTTGAATCACGACGACACGTACGTCGCCGAAAGAACGGGTTAATCCCTTTAAGGAAATATACAATTACGTATGGAATCTGGTAAAACGCTCGTCGCCGGACCCGAGAAATGAGAAAGAGCAGATGTGTGCTTGTTACATGTCACTGCAGCCTCTCTCGTTTATACAAGAGCCTGACCACTCTGGAAATCCGCTCTGGGGACCAACCGAGACCTCTTCTCGCGAAAGGCATTCCAAAAGTCCGGGTTATCTACCGTTCCGATATTTTCACCGACGTCGTACGGCCAACGTCGAAGAAATAGTTGGTACGGAGACTATTTCAACGACTACGACGCGGTCAATGGATTTTCCGGCAGCTTGGACGATTATTTTTTTAAACCGTTGAATTTATCGAGGTACGATTCGAGAGAAATTAAATTCTTTGCATTTTTGTTCTTTATTACTGTGTAATTTTATTTTTTTAAATTTTTATACAGTTATAAATCATTGTTAAGTTATGAAATTAATTGATGAATACGATTTTGTGCATATTTACATATTTTTGTATTCTAATAAGTAATATTTATCACTATTTGTTTTGAAACGCCCCGTTTTCCCGCCTCCGAGTCACTAATCGGCGGCCATCTTGTTTAGTACAAATGTTCGCCGCTAGGGGACGAATCCTCGATCCGCTTCGCTTCCTTGCCAACTTCAGACAGTTGTTCTCTCTAGATTGTTCTTCTGTCGTGTTAATGTATGTTATACTGCGATATGAAAATAATTTCGCCTTTATTAATTAATAATGACTGTTATCGTTATTGTTGAGATATAAGTATTTCCTAATCCGAGGTAAATAAAATAGATCTTGCCAATTCTGGCTCTTGGAGTAACTTGTTTCAAAGAGGTTTCCTTACTTAAAGTAAAAGTAACTTTCGGGTAATGGAGTAGTTCTCACTTTCATAAAAGCCCTTCGTGGCACGCACTATCAAAAGCTTCTGGCTTGTACAAAAACAAACGTTCCCCTTTCTCTCGTTAGCTTACGTAGCTGTTGAGACGTGGTCAGTGCTCATCTGCTGTAAATTTCTCATCTCTGAACTTGGTTTAATCGTCGGTCATACTACCTTTTTACCACTTGTTGTAATCTGTACTGCATTATTCTCTGAAAGAAATTTGCCGATAGTCGTTAAGAAAGTGGTTGGTCTGTAATTACCTTATATCGCTCAGCAATCTTGATTGAGCTTGGGAATCTCAATAATTTATTGCGCACTTTTAAAGATGAGGATAATGGTAGTTGTTCAGGTAGAAATTAAAGTGTGTTTACCGTGAAGCTATAGGCTCTGGGTTCAAGCGCTAAATTTCTAATTCACCTTTTATCGAACTATCGATTTCTCGAGGCTTATGGGCGAGATTTTAAAAACTTATTTTCAATCATTGGCAAGGTGGCACATTTTTTCTAATTATTCTTCTGCATATTCTCTCCGGCTTTTCAACTTAAGCTTTACTCAATTTTAAACAACTCCATTACGTTCTAATTTGAAATATGACAGTTTGTTTTTCATATAAATTGTAAATAAACAATTTTTTTTAATTAATTTGTATCTATTAACTTTAGAGGGTTCGAAGCAATTATTAGGAACATGTACTTCCTGAGTTATCAAACATCCTTTATCTCTATTCGAGACTCTTAAATCTGTGATCAAATATGCAATAATATTATGTTATTTCATACCTATTATGCTAAGTGCCAAGCATACGGTTATGGCATTACGATAAGACACAAATCATAAACCGTCACTTTTCAAAGGCAACGGTTTACCGCCAAGAAATCACTACTTAGTGGCCATGTTGTTTCGTACAAATATCCGCCACCAGGTGCGTGACGATCGTAAATCGACGTCGATATCGTCAACAGTCGACCGAATCACGTGTCGTAGGTTTCTATGATTCTAATTCCAACGTGCCAGTCTCATGCTATTATTCCCAGTTTGGAGTTTCGAGCTCAAATATGAAGAGATGGGTTAGCGATGCAACGAGAGAATCCCTCTCAACCGAAACCCTCGCATATTAATCATCCTCGCTTAGTTCACGCTTGCTATGCGTCCCTGAAATAAGAATTGCATCGTCAGAATCAGGTCAGCATGGAATACAATAAAACTGTGTTTTCCGCAGGGCGTGAAGCAAGAGGCATATTAAAAAAAAAAGAACAATTGGTATGGATTGCGTGCTTCTTCGACTGCATATCACAATGATTACCAAGAGTTAGTAAACGGTTAGCACACGCACGTTCAATGCTCTTTATTCTTCATCCTTCTCCATTCGCCTTTCATCGTATTCGCTAAGAATTGTCGGCGGGGCGATGAGTACCCAGCATTACAATGTTTATTTTTATCCATCGCGCTTCAAATAACTCACCAAGATAATATTCAACATGTATCGTTTCCTCAAGCGGTATGGTGATTGAGTTCTGATGTAAATTACCGTTGTTAAAGTCACTACGCTTAAGGTGGTACATCGGTACAGTACTCTCCAATCGACCCCCTATTTCCAGGGTAATAGCCGCATAGGAAAACGTAACATTTCAGGAACAAATGCATTTAGCAGAAACTTCACACAGTTGCAACCTTTAACAGTAAACATACCAAGGAATAAAACAAGACGTATATCTTAACGTAATACTCGGTCAATATATCAATAGCGTGGTGTTACATGTTCAAGAAATTTGTGCGAATTGCTAAGATGTTTGTTACTCTTTTTTCCAATCAGCCGTTCCTTTTTCCCATGGTCTCTTAACATTGTGCCAAAAAGTATATTATGAATTTATCTTGTTTGGCGTTTTTCACAAAGGACTCTCTTTTTTCATTGAAACCAACAAACTGACTAACGCAACCATTGGTAAAAAATGGGAGCAGAATTCATAGGATTCAATGTTATCACTGAAGTACAAAAACAAACACTGTTATTGTATGGGCTCCAACTACTCATAATGCACATGCATAGGTTGGTATCAGGATGTGTAAATAGTTGGATTCATGTATTTGCACAAAAGACTTGAATAAAATGCAACTTGTCAGATTTTACTCAACTCATACTTTTTGGGTTGCGCAAGTGCACAAATTTTACCCTAACCCAACGATTTGCTTCAGCAAACAGAACTGTTGAAAGCAATTTATACAAATTGCTTGAACATCCAGGCATGCCGTTACAAGCAGTGCAAAGAATTTGGTTCAAGTGCAAACGAGATAGATAAAAACACGACTCGCTATCTCTTCGCCACGGCTGGATGAATGGCGATGAAATGTCACTTGGCCACTTCTTGCCAGAATTTCGTACCAGCTACATCCAATTTCTTTTCGGCCGGCTCTGTCATCCAGCCAAATTTAGAAATCCGGTTTTTGAAGTGGTCAGTATGTCACAGTCTCTTGATGAGTCGATAGCGAGAGTGATCATTCGGACCCAAAAAAATATCTTCGGCAACTAAGAAGTTTGACAAATTTCTCATTTACCTATACACAAGAAGAAAAAAATATTGAAATCACAGGCGTACAACTCACTTTATGAAATTTTAAATAATCAAACCATTCTTCATTCATTTAATTATTCCTACCACTAAATAACTATTTTTAGTTACCTACTGAAAAAATTAAAATATAAAACGAACCTGCAATTACAAAATTCTCAGGTCACGTATTGAAATTCAGTTATTCTTTCATGCCCGAGATGGTCCAACAACGAGGTGCGAGGGCGCGTGAAGCTCCAACCGTACAAGCCTTTAGTCCATACAGGAATCCCGTTTTAATTTATCGGCGGAAGTAAGTCCAGAAAGTAAGGTCATCATCCCTCATTCCAACTGCAATTCACAGGTAGTAAATTGTAGGTTAGCATTTAACAAGGCGATAATAACCGTCACGTGACTTCAAAGTCCTCCACGAAAAACGAACTTCGTATAACAGTAGCGAGTCCCTTTTGGAACTTAAAAAACTTTTATGCGATACTTTTTTTTCTTCGTCTTCATTATCTCGAATTATCGACACTGATAAGCAAAAACGGAACCTCTTGTCTATATATTTTAATTAACGCAACAGGTAACCTCAAATCGAGCGAAAACTCATTCGTTTCGGTCGAGTCTACGTTCACGGAATCCCCCGATTAGCCCCCCCCCCCCTTCTATTGGGACTACACAAGCTGGCCAGGGCCAACGGCAGAGTTCAGGCGTACCAAACGTAACGGTTATTAGTAATGCATCAAAGACCGAGCGTGCTGCTTTTGCATATGCGATGGTGAGTTGCACGCTACGCTCTTTTCACTCTCTTCCCAGTTCGCTCAGACGATGCGTGAAACAACTTACTCTTCTCGTTGAGAAGAACGCGTAGAATTTCGAATTCGTACGATTGTTCTCGGTGTTCAAATGTGATGTTAATATAAAAAACAAAATATACCGAAGATGCGAAGCTATACAGTTGGACCACTTGAAAAACTTATTTTGCAATTTCTCAGGTCTGCTGCAACGGATTGAAATGAAATTTGGCTTATTCGCTAGAGAATCGTGGCAAAAATACTCAGAGCCATGTTTTATCCCGATCGTTCGTGGAGAGTCGAAGAATTTTTGAATTGCATTTTGCATCTGTCTCACCTTCGTAGCTTGCAGCTGGGAACTTTCTAACCTACAAAAATTCTTCCAATTGCACATTGAACGATTTCAATAGTTTGTATATCGAACTTGTATTTCTGAGGACAAATATTCCATCAGATGATGTAAGATTGACCAAGAGGCCCAAAGCCATAAGATGGAAGAAGAAATGGTGGATCGGTCGGCGAAATTTGGAGGTAAATTAATCTAAGAAAATATTGCATAATGCGCAAACTTAGTGTATTCTTTAAGGGACAATGTACGACGAGCCCTAATGATCAAGTAACCATTGGAATTCCCCTGGACTCGTTCTCACCAACAATCTTGTGAAACAGCAGAAAAATCGATGGAGCGAATCCACAAGAAGTTTATGACAACTCTTCCGTTTTTTTTTGCTCAGCGTCCTCAGCTCCTGAAGTGGCAAGAAATTCGACGTAAACTGTACTTTATGTCTATCTATCTCTATCTTGATGCGAAACTCTTGCAGAATATTCATCCGGGTGCAGAAAGAGGATTGTTGAAACGGATCGCTTTCCTGAAGCAAATTGAAAAATCGATCTTTCTCGGTCCAGGAGAGCGGAAATCTCGTAAAGTGGAAAAGACAAGTGCTCATCCTGGTTTTGCGAATACGTAGACGTTTGTGCTTCCCTCGCCTTGACGCGGGTCGACTCCCATCGAGCGTTGCTCATCGGACCTTGCACTTGTCTCGAAGTGAATGGCACAGTGAGAAAGAGAGGACGGTGTACCACGAGATAGCACACGCACACGTCTCACGGGGCAGATGAAAGTTGTGCTGCGCTGTCCCTGTACTCGGGCGTTCCGAGCAATTAGACGGCAAGATCGTCTACTGCCACTATTTCTTCTCGTTCATTCTCGTAATAGTCATCCATACACCTTGCCACACAACGCTCCCCATCTCGTCGTTCCTTATTCATTTATTTTTCTCATCGCTTCGCACTCATCCCGGACGAACAGCTTTCCCAAGTTCTGGGTCAGCGGGTCTCCTGATCCGTTAAACTTGTAAAACGATCGCAAAGATATAGTTGTGCTCGGAGTCGGCACTGCAAATAACTTTTTATTTGCCCCTCTCCAGATGGAGCACATTCCGTGATTGACAATGGTGTTGCTTGTTCTGGTTTTTCTTTTGGCAAGGCGGTTGGGATTCTTTCGCGTCGACTACTGGTGCCTAAGTATAGAAAATTTTACATAAATATACGATTAGGCAACGTAATTTCTTTGTGTGACTATGACCTTTTCGATGTGGGCCTTGGATATGCCATTTACATTGTTTGTAGTTCGTTGAGGTTCCACCGTGGCGCTGCTGTATATGGAGCGGGGGATTTTCTGATCCTGACACTTCCACTAGGAGACGCTGGTGTCGTGTAAGAGTTTATTTAGATACAGATCCATCCACCATGGTGACTGCGTCATCAGCTAAAATGAACTAAAACATATTTGACAGAAGAAAAGTAAATCTCTTTCGGACAGTTATATTAAAAGGAAAAAAACTTCACTACCAGAGTACCGTCAATTAACTCCAATAATAAGCTATTCAATACTCGTTAAACTACAATCGATAGTCGATTATATTCATCTTACAGTGAACAGGGTCAATCGCCAAGACTTTTCCAATGAAGAATTTCACGATCGTCCCGAATGAAGGCGTGATCATCACCATCTCCAAATCCAGCCTTTCGTTGCATTATTCTTTTCTCCTCTTACATCGACGACGGAGTAGATAACGGATAAAACGTTTTACTACAAAGAAAGAGAGAGCTATGTAAACGCCGGAGCGTGCCGTTTTGTGACGAGAAATCCGCTGTGCATGCGTACAAAAGTGTCCGCGTAACTTTTAATCGCTCTCCCGTGAAAACGAGCGCGCGCGTTTGTCCATCCTGGGAAGATACACAATAACAGCACGCAAGTCCTAAGAGCATGTGCTGTATACATCTATATCGAGTGAAGATTCGTCAGACTCGGGTGTAGTCCGACCGTAACAATAGCCACTCCGTGACTTCAGCCCTTCCGTGACTTCACTTGCCTCAATGCTATATCTCCTCCGTGGTTGTAGACCTAGACAATAACCGCACCGTGACTATAATATACGGTCTTGAATTCTTACTTGTATACGACGATGATGAGATATTTTTATAATACTACCAAGTTTCTCAGAATTTGTAGGATGTCTCCTGCGATGTGGTAGATCACCGTCGAAAGAAGCATTTAGTATGTAAAAAGCTCTAGAAAGCAGCTGATATAAATGCAACGGTTCTGAATACTTTGGGTCCATTCAAAACACACGAGCCTCGTGTACCTTTACTTTTCCTTCCCTCTGTGATATTAGAGGAATTATTCATGACACGGATTTTGTTGTCGTTCATAAACCGACCACCGCGAGCGCTACTTGTATCGGTGTTAATATGCATAGAAGCCAAGTTATGTTATTCTGGTACGTATGCATTAAATTAGGTTTGTTCTTTTTCGGTGAACTCCCCGAAACTCCCTGCACTAGTTCAAGAAGTGTACACTGAACTATATACCTATATTTATTGAATTAGTGCATGGATTTCTGGGGAGTTCGCCGAAAAAGAACAATCCTATTATGTTCTTACACCAACACATGCAGTGCTCTTAGTGGTAGGGGTACAAGCTAGAAAAAACCGTGCCCGAATCTCCGTAAGTTTTGCGCTTCCATGGACTTGTCCGTTCTCTGGAACATATTTATTTTCTGGTCAGTTGACAATTGGCACAGAATCTCCCATACGTACATGCAATGCCCTTTCACTCGGGATGACCAAGCTTATCTTCTGGCAAAAGACTCTCTTTCCTGCACCGTTTCATCTCACCATTCACTTATTAGAACGTACGCTGAATTCCAATCCTCTTCGAGAGTAATAAAGAGGATCACTGACCGCACGCTCAAATAGCCCTCTCTTACGTTTCTTTTCGTTCTCTTTTTTCCAGAAGATGGACATTCCGGCCATACTGGATACACAGGACCGGCGACGAACGCTCCTATGCTGTCACAAAACATGCAGAAACAGACTAGCGTGAAATTGGTAAGAAGTGTGAAGTTAGCCACGAATACGATGACAACAAAGATGGCGTACCCATTGCAACCCCTTGCTATTTTACGCATATGTTCCTAGTTCGTCGAAATAACACGATGAAAGAAACTAGGACAGAATTCGTAATGTAAGACGTCAATCATCCGTGCGGTACGAAGGAAAATTTAACAAAGTGCAAACTGAAATTTAATTAACGACGAGAATCTAGGTCGATGGCAATCAAAAATGGCGAAGGGGCTATTGTTTTATCTCGGCTCTCCCATAATTTCCTCGTACTACATATACATATAAACTCGATAGAAACGAGCGTGACTCTCGGTATACTTCGACGACCGTGCTCGAGGAACTTTAGGTTATCCACAGATACGAGAAATTACCGGGCATGACCGGGCTACACCTTCGGGCATCTCCCCGTTAAATATTACGCAAGGACTATGTGTATATATATAGGTGGAGTAAACACGAGAAAGAACGAAAGGTAGTGCTCTGAAACCGGTAAATTGACGCCGTTCTGACCTTCCGGAGAGAGGTGAGATTCGCCTCTAGTCGCCATCTTTCTTTCCCGGGCCTGAAATCTTTCCGCGTTCCTTCACTCGGACGCATTTTTAACCGATTGGAAAGTTCACGGATGCTCCGCAGTAACTTTTTTATAATTGATACTCTTCCACAATTAACATATAAAACGATTTATTAATCTTTAATCCGTTAATCATGAAATTTACAACTCTGTTGGGTTGATATTTAAATAATACGGATAATATAAATATAAAAATTTTAATTTAATGAAACAATAACATAACCTCTCGAAACGATAATTCGTTTTATCTTCAAGTGGAGATTCCTCTTTGCACGGTTTATAACACGAGTGTTAAATCAAGACTGAATTCTTGTTACGAGTCCAGCTTACCGGAAATTTTCACGGGAAAGGGCGAAAGTGCAAATTGCTGTTTATTTTGTAACGGCTAATCTCGTTCGAACTTCCTCGGACGTTAGTGACGTACTGGTGGCGTACTTATCACGTCGATGGATTTCGGACTTTCTCCCATTTCCGAAATCTAAATAACACGAGAAGGAATGATGTTTTTAATCAAATAAAAATGATAATCGAACGATTCGAAAACCTGAGTAGGAATGATTTTTTATTTTTTCAAATAAAATACTAAAGGTCGATAATCGAGCGATTCGAGAACCTGAGTAGAAATGATTTTTTAATTTTCAAATAAAATACCAAAGGTCGTTAATCGAATGATTCGAAAATAGAAACTATAAGCGTGAATTAATGGTTGAATATTATTTTTAAAATATTTGAGGTTATTTTCATAACATATAATTATAATCTTCTTCCTCATATTTTTTGTACTCAAGAGTAATTCGATGCAATTATTCAAACACTTATTATCTCATACATAATATTATAATGGCTGATTTAAATTGTCGATTAATTTTCTTCATTGGCTAATTTCATTTATTAACTATTTTTATTTTGTCGACGTATTTTATTTGTTTCGGTTAATTTAATTTGATTATTAGACAGAATTCATGCTCTTTTCTTCTTGGTATGTTTTTATTTCAGAAGTCGAGTGAGATTGATGATAAGTGGCTACCAGTAGACACCGCATAGTCATAGACGTCTAGTTGAAGATCTCGTTGAGTACCAATTGCTGTCGCCTGTGCACGTTTTCTAGTTCAATTTGTACTTTCGTACCAATATGAAAGCAAATGACTGTATTAATTTATCTTAAGGCGGGACAACACTTCAACAGTCAGAAAAATAACTTTTTTGTATGAATTTAAAAAAATTTATTTAATGGTTTTTCTAGGCTCATTAAAGATATGTTATTCCATGTATATCAAAGTAGATTCGAGTAAAGTTTTATCGAAAAATAAACAATAGCTGAAGTGTACAATAAGTATTTTTTGAAAGCACGTTTATTGATCTGGTGTGGACGATAACTCGAGCAATAATAGTCGGATATGTAAAATTTGTTGGTGAATTTGTTTATAATTGCAATAGCTATCATTAAGCAAAGCCGTTTCTTTTGTTTTTCAAATAACTATTTTTTAAAGCATTTTGAATGAAAATATTTTATGTGAATAATACTTTTTACCTCAAAACGTGGCCATATTTCGAAAAATAAATAAAATTAAGAACGGTACACTCAATATAAGTTATTATAATTCATATTCACATATCCGGCTATTATTGCTGGAGTTATTATCCGCATCAGTTTGAAAAACCTTTTAGAGAAAAATTTATTCAACTTCAACCATTGTTTATTTTCCAATCAAAATTTACTCGAAGCTCCTTCAATGTATGTGGAATAACATATCTTTAATTGAGCGCTACAAAAATTCATGAAGCGAATAAAAAAAATTCTTGAAAAAGAGGTTATTTTTACAACCATAACAGTGTTATCCGAGCCTGAATCATGACTACTAACATAACTATTTTATACTTTTATGCAGGATCTTGGACAACAATGAAGACGCAGGAAATATCCAAATGGTTGGCGTCGACAAAAGCAAAAGAATGTTATATTTTAAATCATCCTGGGACGAAAATTTGCAAAGATTGTACGCATCTCCTCCACAGACTGAAATCCACACCAGCGCTGCAGTCGATTCGAAACCCGAGTCATTTTTCTTGTGAGAACGACTCCTACACTACCAGATGATTCGAGGATGATCATAATATGAATTTTGGAAAGCGACCTTACGCCTACGTGCGGGTTGACCAATTTAAATCCCAGCGCCCACTTAACCAAAGAAATTTTATTTTTATCCATCGGATGATTTACGTTTTGCTCTACACGTTCAAGATGTTTCCTATCGATAAGCACCCACGCTTAGGTTTTTTTTTTGTTACATTTTAACCTTTCCCAGGGTCAGCAATGTTTGCTATGTCGTAACGACGTAGGTTATCATAACAATGAATAAGAATAATTGTTATTGTTACTGGGACAAAACGAGCTTTGCCCTCCTAATCCATAAACCGCTGTAAAAAATATTTCTCACAAAAGTTTCAAATTTCTCAGTAAACTAGAGATTTCTATCTAAAAAAAACAACATTCACTTCTATTCAACCATGCAAAGTATATCAAGAAAGAACCTTCACAATTTACCTGCCTTTAGAAATAATTCAATGTTTATAGAAAACATTTTTCATGATTTTGCCATTCAGCAAAATTTGTTACCCTGGGAAAATTAAAATGTATTTCTCTGTTTACATATTATTGAAAAAGGAAATTGACCTGTTCTTTTCAATATTTCTTTTCTAGAATATTTTACCCAAACAAAACTGTGATCATCCTTGGTAACAAAGTTGGGCGGCTTGCGATGGCACTGAAAATAACATTGACCGGTACACCGCACAGGTTTTTAATTCCAGCGATAATCTTTCTAGACAATCGTCGATCGAGTTTAGGCACAGTGCATTTTAAATACTAACGTCTTTTTTTACATTTTCAGAAGAAGAAAAAACAGACAGAAAGTAGCGATTATTTGTCTAAACTTTCTACGTTAATGTTGGTCAGATCGACAAACCACTGGAGGAGAGCTTGGACATCGACGCACTGAATAACACGAGGCGAGCCGACAAACACGTACTGTTTTTCAATCGAGTGCCAAAGGTTGGATCGCAAACGTTTATGCAATTACTCAGACTGTTGTCGTTGAGAAATGGCTTCTCGTTTAATACGGATCGAGTGCAGAGAGTCGAGACGATACGACTATCGACTTACGAACAGGTAAACACAGAGGAGACCGTCCACTTATTATATCGTTCTCGTTTCCATCGATCGAACGAAGTGTTACGGTAGTCTTAGTTTTATTCTTTTCCTTTTCATCTTCCTCTTCTTCATGAGCTTCTTCGTCCTCTTTCCGTTGCTTCTTTTTCTTCTTCTTCAGCATACTCTTGCTCTTCTTTCCTCTTTTCTTCCTTTTTTTCTTCTTCCTCTTTCCTTCCTACATTCTCCTCTTTTTCTTCCTTTTCTTCGTCTTGTTCTTCCTTTCCTTCTTCCGCATCTTTTTCTTCATGTTCTTCTTTTTCTTTTTCTTCTTCTTTCTCTTCTTTCCTTTCTTTTCTCATTCTCGTTCTGTATCTCAGCACTCTTTACATTTTCGTTGATTACATTTTTCACCCTGTTATTTATAGCTTCTTTTATCTTCACTTTGTTTTATATTTTATTTTTGTCATGTTTTAGAATCTTTTTTTGGAGAAGATTCGCTCGATTGACTTTTTGATACTTAACTCGCTCTCTCTACCTCTCTCTCTTTATTATATTATATTCTCTTATTATATTATATTATATACTCTTATTATATTATATACTCTTTATTATATTATATTCAGTTCCACCGTTATTTTTATTTTTATTTCTATTAGTTTATTTCTGTTTCCATATCCAGGTCTGTTATTATTTTTATTAATTTGGCTCTATTAGTTTATTTTTATTATTTTTATAATTATTATATTATATTTTATTTTTATTATTATTATATTCATTATTATATTCATAATATTATTTCATTCTGTTCTATCATTATTTCTATTATTCTATTTTATTCTGTTAGTTTATTTCTGTTACTATACCTATGTATATTATTATTTCTTTTATTTTATTTTACTAGTTTATTTTTTTGCTAGGATATAAATAAACAATCAATCAATCTCTTTGATGTTTTGAAACATATTTTCTGTGTTTTCATATTTTCTCACCCATTAATGTTATTATCTTTCAAATTCTGTTTGTAGCGGCAGCTTGTCAGACTTGTGAACAGCTATCCGGAGCCATCGGTCTACATCAAGCATGTCTGTTTCACCAACTTTACGCAGTAAGTTTTGCATCTTTCCACGACTTTTGCTTTCTTCGTTGAAAACAATTCTAAATTGTCGTGACCGAGTTCTTAAGAACGATTCAAAAAGTCTAGATATAAATATTTCGATAAACGTTTGGAGAAATAAATCACGTTGAAGAAATATGCAAAGTTTGATCTTTCAAGTTTGATTTAATATTTATATTTCTTAAATTTATTTTTCAGGTTTAATCTTCCTCGACCAATTTATATGAACGTTGTTCGCGATCCTGTCGAACGTGTTATATCGTGGTATTACTACGTCAGAGCACCCTGGTACTACGTCGAGAGAAAAATATTGTTCCCGGAACTTGCGTTGCCCGATCCCGCGTGGCTGAAAAAAGATTTCGAAACTTGTGTACTAGCCGGTGACCGAGAGTGTCGTTACATCGAGGGTGAATCCAACGAGAGCCTCGGTGATCATAGAAGACAGACTCTATTTTTCTGTGGCCATGGCGAGAAGTGCACGTGGGTTTAATCCTTTTATTTAAACTCCAAACAATAATCTACTCTTAGCGATAGGAAAACTATTTGCTTTTTTTCGATAGAACAGTTTGGCGAATTTTTCTTCTCTAGAACGAATTAATTTTGGGAACTAGATTACTTGTTTTTGCAGTAGAATAATTTTTAGTATAAATTTGTTTCATTCCCAATCGAATAGGTTTGTGAAAAAATACTGTTATTGTTCTAGAATTATGTCAGGGGAATTTCTTTTGTTACCAAAAGAATTTGTTGGTTTTCATTTTTCGATAAAGATAGAAGAAGAATGCTTGAAGTTTCTCTTACCGATAAAAGCGTTTGAAGAATTTCTTGTTTTGCGAATAAATTTTTGTTGAATTTCCATTCACCTTGATTCTTGTTTCCAGGCCCTTCAACACGGTTGGAGCTTTGGAGAGGGCGAAATTATCCGTGGAAAAGGATTATGCCGTGGTCGGTGTACTCGAGGACATGAACACGACCCTCGCTGTACTAGAAAATTATATACCGCAGTTCTTCCGTGGCACGACGAAATTATACTGGGGTCGGTAAATCATTTTAGTAAAAGAAGAACAAAATGAATCGAATTAATATTCGTTTCGCGACTGCACTGAAAAATGAAAGTTGCACTTTAAAAAACGAGCTTGAAATTGTAAAGTACTAAAACGATAACATTTATTTCCACAGACGAGGTGCATTTCTACAAGAGGATAAACCGCAACTCGTTCAAGCCTCCTGTGAGCGAGGAGGTGAAAGCAATCGTACGACAAAATTTTACGCGCGAGATCGAATTTTATCAATTCTGCAAGCAACGACTTCATCGTCAGCTTCGAGCGATCAAGCTCAGCAACCTCGCGGAGAGCGACAATTTTCTCTAAAATAAGTACAGTGCGATAGAGGTGCTTCGAAGAGGGAAAGGAAAAGGGGGAATCCCCGGACAATGTGATATAGAGAACCAATATTGTGGTAGTAAGAGATGACAAAAAAAAGGGGGAAGGGAAGCTGAAGGAAAAAAGAAACGTGTATAAAGAGAAACGAACGTTTTAGCAGGGTAATTAGCATAAGCACAGAAAAAAAAAACTGTCACGAGGCAAACGTAGTAAAAAAAGAAGTGCCAAGTAAATCTAAATTTTTGTAATAAACGTTTGGCCACGACGTCGTGAAAATTCGTACATTTTTCCACAAGATTTTTCATTTTTATTGTCTTAACATATAACGTTCGTATACATATACATCTATAATTGATATATTATATACTATACACTATTTATAATTTCGTACGTCAGATTTTGTTTACAATCCCGTTTCGCGATGAGATCCCCGCAAAACTGAAAATAATTCGCACCCTCTCAGCGAGGGGAAGAGTCGAGAAAATTTCGACGAGTATTATTTGTACAATTTTAATTCAGGCCATGTACTTCGATTGCGACGAAGCACCGTATTCTCGTTGTGTTTTTGTCATGTTTGTTTTGATCTTTTGTTTTCTATACTATTTCGCCAAATTCGGGCATATATATATTTTCATTCTGTCATTCGCATATAAAAAAAGAAAACAAGAATAATCGCACAATTCATGATTTCGGCTATCGTTTGTTTGTTTTTCTCACGACTCTACGGTACAAATTTCATTTACTTCGCCTGGTGCTGATAATTTATGTTCTAAATCGATGAAAAGTATCGATGTAGGGACGAAACTACGACGACAATCGTTTTAAGAAGATTTAAGCCAACGACGTTTACGAATAACAATTAATTACAAGATTTTTTTTTATCAAAACGAGAAAAATAAAATTGTAATCTTCACAACAGCTCGCAGCCCATTTCTTCTTTGTTCTGACCTCGTCGAATTCTTGCTACCAAAACATATAAAGACTACGACGATTAATTCACAATGTCTAATTGATAATATTGATTCGAGACGGTACTAGCGAGTATTTAACAAATTATGAGCGTGCTTACAATAATTCGTTGGGTTCTTATTGACTTTGGTTCATCATTGGCGATAAAGAAAAAAAAAACAATTGTCCCGCTCGCTAACATTAACGTATGATAAACTTCGTTGCGACTATAAATATTCATTGGACATGTTTGATATCGTTTTCTTTTTTAAGGTACTATGTAATCAATTCCTCGTGTTATCTAAGGCGAACGACATTTCTACAGAGAGGATGTAAAATCTTATTTGATTTTCTGTTGAACTTAATTATTCTTTGTCAGGAAGACGAAAGAAGAAAAATTTATTTACACGATTTATATCTGGGGACTTCCTTTCATACACTCATCTCTTTCTCGAATGTTTCCCTTTGTTAGAAAATTAGTAACATTACTTGACATTGCCTGTTGTGACTTTGTATATCATCTCTCTATCTTATCCAAGTGACGTTTAAGTTTTTCTCATCTTTTCATATCCTCAAAAAAAGGTAAAACGTAGAAGAAAATACACGTTACTAAAAAATTGCATTTTCGTCTCGACTTTAACCCTTTGAGTCCTAAGGACGCATATATGCGTCAGCCTATGCGTCTGCGGATCACATAAGCTTGAAAGTACTCAGGTCTCAAAGGGTTAAGCATCGATAAATAATAATTATGTTTCGTTCGTCTTTGTAACTAAAAGAAATTTATATTATTCATTCTTTTCTTCTCGTGCAACACGTGCAACTGTATCATCATAGAAAATTGATAAAAGCATCAAACAACATCTTCGTTTTGGAGGATTGAAAAGTTTATAACTTAATTCAAGAAAGTAAACCCGATGCAAGATTGTAAAAGAAGAAGAACTGCACGGATAATTTAACATTTCGTGAATCGTCACTTTCATATTATTATTCAATTAATTCCTATAACGATAACAAACTCGATCAACAGCTTTTCTCAAGTATTCCTCGAATATTTATACAAAAATAAAATAATATCAACAGCACCATCGAAAAATATCACGTTGAACGAAAAAGTCAATACTCGCAGTTCTATAAATCCAAAGCTTCGTTAAAAATGTTAATATCGTTACAAAGACAGCTTTGTTAAAAAATTAAGAAAAATAACGACACGACTCTTTCCTTCTGCCTTCACCATCTCGAGGTAAACAAAAGTTACAAACGAAGAAAAGAAACAAATCTGAGAACCGCCTGAACGAAATTTCTTTTGAACAATGACCCAGAAGATTTTCTCAAATCGTCCTACACAATCGAGAAGGCACGAGGGTAACATCCGAGAAGTATTGCAAATAAGTTGCCAAGTTTAAAGCTCCAGGACGCTTTTTTCTTTCTTCGTCCTCGCCGACAAGGAACAATTCTTTCCGCTTCTTCCAAAATACTTAAAAAAAAAAGAATAATCCATTACACACCCTCGCTCGCTTTCATCTGACATTTACAAAAATCTGAGAATTGACAGAGGAAAAAAAAACCCAGAACATAGGAGAAAAATCCTTCTTCAGTAAAAAGTTGGTGCCCAATCTCGATTATTGGTCGTGGATGGCTCGATGGAAGTCACAGTGATCGCTGACTGTACATTCGGATATCCGGAATTGGCCGAGGGTGTTGCTGGCAAGCATTGAAAACAATAATTGATTCCACCGTTGTTGTCCCAATATTGAAGGCCTTTGCATTGAAATCTCACGGCCAGTTCCAATCTCTGTCCAACTTTGAGCGTGTGACAATAAAGTACAAAGGTAAATTTGTCGCTGAAACCGTCGCAAGAATTCGAGGCGTATACGGCTTGTAGGTCGCTGAAATTTTTCCAAGAGTCGAGGGTGTAACGTACGTGAACGGATTTATGAAAATCGATATTTCGTACACGAACGGTTCCTTGGAGGCACATATTGACCGGATCTTGTACAGCGACGTTCTCCAGACAAACGAAACGTTCTCTCACAATGTCCAAAAAATTAGCGGAGCCACCAGGCTGCTGGAAGAGTGGAAGGATTGTTCTGTCGAGTTTAAGATTGTTTGGTAAACCGCGTGGCATAGTCGCGGCGTACAAAGCTGTGGTAAATGTAGCTGGTCCGGTTCCCCAGAAATTCACAGGACTCGAATCCTTCTGAAAGCCCTCGTCGTATATCAAATCCGAATAGGCGGAATTTGGTATTTTTGGTATCTCGTCGAGGAAGGTTCTAACGTCGGCAAGGTCAAGACCAAGGACGTCGGCGAATCGGACGATTTTTTTTCTTCCTGGTGTTCCGGGTGGTGTTTTTCCGGTTTTCAAGGAAGAACATCTTCGAACTCTTTGAGGTCTGCCCTCTTCTTCTTCTTCCTCCTCCTCTTCGTCCTTGACTTCCGGTTCCTTGGTTTCTATCTCGTCACTGACTGTTCCGTTTGTGTGGGTTTGAGCTAAGGTGAGTACAGGTTTGTCGAGGTGTTCGATGTTTGGACTGCAAGCGAGCCTTTGCAGCAATCTCGACATGCCCTGCTCGCTCTCGTCGTTCTGGGTTTGAGAATTTGCCTCGTGCGTTGGTTCCTCCTCGAGAACCCGAGGACTTTCGGCTGGAAGATCGAGCACAAGGTCACCTTGAATCTCTAAATTGGTGTCCTTGAACGAGAGATTTTCCGACCTTGGCTCTTCGCCGTTGGTCAAACGAGTCTCGAGGGTACTTCCTGTTATCTCGGAATCCGAGTGGGATTTTGGTATCGTTGTCTGAACACTGGCGGAAATGGTACCTGAATGAAGACCGGAAGTCTCCTCGCCTTGAAGAGAAACCGTGCTATCGTCGAAAGTACTCCAGAGCGACTCGTGACTCGGGGATGTTGTTTCCAGGGAGCTTTTGCAATTGAGCGAGTCGAAACTTTCGGTATGTACAACTTCCGGTTCTCTTAAATTCTCCAGGGTCGAACAGGAGGACGAAGAGATCGATTCCGACGTATCATCCACTTTCTTCGAATCGTAGTTTCTTCGATGTGCCGGAAGCTTGTGAATCTTTCTGCCTAGACCGTTCGTCAAACCGGAAGTCGTCTCGCTCTCGGTACTCAATGGATCGCAGAAAGTCTCTCGACTCTTGTCGCCTTCCGAGGTGAGATAAGGATCGTAAAATATTTCGGAATTGTCGCTTTCCGGCGAGGTACCGGGAAGAGGCGATTGAAATAAACATCCGGGCTCGTAGTCTTGTACGACTTCCGGTGGTCTGGGACATTTTTCATCAGTTTCGTGGTCCTCGTGATGATTCACGCGTATATTCATTAAATCGGCAGGATTTGCCATTTCGACCGGTGACTCGATATCTTCCGGCGTCCCGCATTCCTCCGGACGAAGGTCAAAGTCGTAATAAATATCGGATTCGAGACCATGACGAGGCTGAGTGTCGAGTACTCTGGATTCTGATGGAAGCGACGACGATAAGGAAGTTGCCGAGTTGGTTGGGGCGCTGGTAGTCGTTCTTTGACCCGTCGAAGAGTGCAACCACGAAGTTTCGGTCGATTTGTTCGATGACCTTGCGAGATCTGGCTCGTCCTCGGACGAGTTCGTCGACTCGCCACCGAGGGTCGTTAGACGACGATGAAGACGCCGAGCGAAAGACTCTGCGCGACCTCGACAGCTGTTCGGGAATAGCGTGCCGACCAAGCCGCAGGAAGCACCACTGTGGGAACCGGAAGCTGAGTCGGTGCTCCCCATTTCCGGTTTGTCAGCGTCGACGCCGACGGGCTCGAACGGCGAGTTCGTTGTGACTTTTAGTTGTTCGCCAGGGTCGGCCTCGATTCCTGCAGTACGAGCCTGAAACAGAGATTGGGGGTTAGGTTGAATGGGTTTTTCAAGATGGCGGAGAGTGACGCTGTAAATTTGAGGTTATTCGATGTGGGTATCTCGGGTTGTTGGTCGTGGGAACAAAATGGCCGATGAAAGGGTCGGAGATTTTGGTTGGTTGGGTAATCAAAATGGCCGAGTGGCCATTTTACCAAAATCTTCGGTGGTACGTATTTCGTTTAATTGAACAAAATGGCCGACCATTCGGGTTTTGTTAAAATAAATAAAATGGCCGAGGAAAGTGTCAGACATTTTGGTTGGTTGGATAATCAAAATGGCCGAGTGGCCATTTTACCAAAATCGTCAGTGGTACGTATTTCGTTAAACTGAACAAAATGGCCGACCATTCGGGTTTTGTTAAAATAAACAAAATGGCTGAGGCAAGTATCGGACATTTTGGTTGGTTGGATAATCAAAATGGCCGAATGGCCATTTTAACAAAATCGTCGGTGGTACATATTTCCTTAAACTGAACAAAATGGCCGACCATTCGTGTTTTGTTAAAATAAACAAAATGGCTGCGGAAAGTGTCGGACATTTTGGTTGGTTGGATAATCAAAATGGCCGAAGGGCCATTTTACCAAAATCGTCGGTGGTACATATTTCCTTAAACTGAACAAAATGGCCGACCATTCGGGTTTTGTTAAAATAAACAAAATGGCTGAGGAAAGTGTCGGACATGTTGGTTAGTTGGATAATCAAAACGGCCGAGTGGCCATTTTACCAAAATCGTCGGTGGTACGTATTTCGTTAAACTGAACAAAATGGCCGACCATTCGTGTTTTGTTAAAATAAACAAAATGGCTGACGAAAGTGTCGGACATTTTGGTTAGTTGGATAATCAAAATGCCCGAGCGGCCATTTTACCAAAATCGTTGGTTGTACATATTTCGTTAAATTCAACAAAATGCCCGGCCGGCCAAAATGACAGCCATTCGGCTTTGTTGAAATATACAAAATGGCCGACGAAGGCGCCGACATTTTGAATAGTTGAACAATCAAAATGACCGACTGGCCATTTTACCAAAATCGTCGGTGGTACATATTTCCTTAAACTGAACAAAATGGCCGCCCATATGGCAACTGTTTAGCTTTGCCGAAATAAACAAAATCAAACAAAATGCCTAATTACACCATTAACCATTTCCGTTTGATAAAATAAACAAAATGGCCGACATAACGGTCATCGACTCTCGGTAATAAATTGAACAAAATGGCCGACCGACGTACCACGATTCATTCTATTTTGGTACGATAAATATAATATAATAATCGGCCATTTTGTTATGCCACGAGGAGCTGTGAATTAAGAGAAGCAATGGCGAGAGACTGTAGCTGGCCGATGATCAAAATCACAAACGACACGTGGTCAGCAAATGCAATTTACATCCCAGACATAGAAACGAGCGCATACACGGATCTATCACGCGCGCGAATCTTCCTCCGTTCATTGGTTCGTTGCGCAAGCTACTTCGACTCGCGAGATATTTGTAACTTGTTTCACACTCAGGGACCAAAAGAACGACGACGATTAACGAAGACGTCATAAATTTGGTAATTCGAGGAATTTCGGAGACCAGGTCTACTTTAAACTCACCAAAAAACAAGCAACGAGGACAAGGGCGAAGAAGTTCAAGGTCAATAAGATTAGAATTAATGAAAATATGAAAAGAAGAAATGTGAGAAGATAAATGTAATGGAAAATTAAATTAAAACTAAAAAAGAAAGATATGAAAAGAAATTGTTTATAAACGACGAAAGATATTTAAAGATGGTCAAGGTTGTATGAAAATGAACAACGTAAAAAAGAGAATTATGAGAAGATGGTGGTTGAAAGGTTTGCAAAAAAAGAAGAAACGATATAACGAATAATAATTGAAAAGGAAGATGAAGAAGAAAATGAGAAAGTTGTTCATGGATTTCATTTGTTTATTTTATTCATTCACGTTGTTTAATTGATTTCGTACATTTAATTTCGTTCCTGTAGTTCTTTAAATTTATTGGTTTTTGTCATATTCCTCTGCTTCATTATAACCAGCTGGCAGGAATTATCGACCTCTTTTAGGGCAGGACAACACTATGAGGATTAGAAAAGTAAACGCTTTTTTAAAAGTTCTTTTTAATTCTCTTAATTGTCTTTTGGGCTCGATTAAAGATATGTTAGTCCATGAACATTAAATTAGATTTTTATTGAAAACAAAAAAACAATAGTTGAAGTGACCTGGTGCGGTGATAACTAGAGCAATAATAGTTACATTTGTAAAATCTTTGCACGAAATTCTTTATAATTATAATAGCTAACGTCGAGCGTAGCTGTTTTTTTTATTTTTGAAAATTACTAATTTTTATAGCATGTTGAATGAAAATATTTGAGCTGGTAATCACATTTTTTATTTCGAAACATGGTCATATTTCGAAAAATAAAATCAAGAACGGCTACGCTCAACGATAGCTATTACAATTACAACAAATTTCGCACAAAAATTTTACATATCGGACGATTGTTGCTCGAGTTATCGTCTGCACCAGTTTGAAAAACTTGCTAACGAGGATAATTTATTCTACTTCAACTATCGTTTTTTTTCAATACAAATTTACTTGAATCTACTTTAATCTATGTGAAACAATACATTTTCAATTGAGCCAAAACAAAACCATTAACTGAATACAAAAAATTCGTGAAAAAAGCTTATGTTTCTATCATTACCCTGCCTTAAATTACAGAGATTTAATGTAAACAAAAATGTGTAAAGAATCGCGTGAAAACGTTAAGAACCAGGAAATCGATAAGATGACAGAATGCGTCAAAGATCAATCGCTTCATTCTCGATATATCACTGGGCTTGCTTAGCACGCGTCTATTACGCATCTATGGACCGTCTTTCAAGTGAATCGCCCAGACTGCCTAGACTTCCGATAGACGACATAAATTCCGTAGTGTTAGACACGCGGTAAATTTTGCAACCTTAACCGCGTGTGGGTTCATCCGCGAACTACGATCATTCGAGTACGACGATAAGAGACGTGGTTTTCTATCTGTTGAAGACGAAGAAAAAAGTTGTTATACAATTTTCAATAACTAAACAAACAGCCGATGTTCGTTCAATAATAATATCGTGTAACATTATATAAAACCAATAATTGACAATAATATCGATCTTGATATCAATAACAATACCGAATTACGAATGATACAATTAATAATCAATAACAACATCGATCAAACGATATTAATATTAATCGTAATAACGGTTATTATTATTGATTTAACAAGCAAAAACTATCGAAACAATAATTCGTATAAACGTAAATCATAATTGGATACTTGTGTTATTTAAGTACGAGCGGCAATAACATAAAATTTGTAAAAAGTATCAGGCGATACTTAATTATTATTATCATCTTCAAACAAATAATGATAAGTAAAGAATGAATAAAAGTGTATGGTATATTCACGTGAATCGAACGTGACTCGAGCTGATTATCGAATGACAATAAATGCATGCAATAATATTTATCTTCCCCGCTGTAAGGAATACAAAGTGTCGTATGTTCTCGAATATGTTTGTCAATTTACCCCTCTCATATAGTACGCCGAGATTACGATGGAACGATTTAGTCGTAAATTCTCAACTCGGAACTTTCCCTCTTTTTCCTCCGTCCCATTCCTCCCTGGGTAAGATTGCAGCCTATTTATAGCCAGTTCTATTAGCGTCGAAAAGGCGATGAGTCAGTCGTGTTTTACACGCTATATCCACTTTGGATAGGATTGATTATCGAGTATCGAACACGTGGAAAATTTCCCGAAGTGTCCGAGATCAAAAGGACAGCAAGTAGAAAAAATCAAACGAACTCAATTATTCCAATCTGTTCTCGTTTGTTATGTCGAGGTGCACTTTTATTGGTTTACCTTGAATTCCTCATTTCTTCGTTCCCTGCAAATATTTAATAAATACCAACGGATAAAAATTCAATCGAAAATCGAGCAATGTTAATAAAAGTATCTTTTTTTCACCTGATCTATTTTATATAAGAAAAAAGGATCACAATAATACGATCCTCTTTGTCGCTTCAAATATTTTTAAACTCGCAGTTCACCATCTCTTCGTCAGGTGTCGTTCTTCGGTGCCATCTTCTTCTTCTTCCCATTCTCTTGGATTAAAAAGGTTCTGGTTATTTCCAAGCGTTTTACCATCGCCATTCGACACGAACGTCTAAGACTAGGAAAACCGAGTAATTTTCTGTTCGCAGCCATTTCCATGAAAATCTAGATGGACCGATAAATTTGTGACGAAATTATAAGTAAATATTCACAGAGTGCGTTGCTCAAGTTTAATCTTATTTTATAAAACTGTTTTGGAAATATGCTCTCAACTTTGCTCATTTAACATGCAGGGATATACAGAAAGCAACTACATAGTTCATCGCTTCGCCATTAAAATTTTCTGTTTTGCAGACTAAATGAACAATTTAAAAATCATACCATCATTACAATAAACATCTTAGAAGATACGAGATAAAAACAAGAATGATTTGCCATATGATAATTGTTACAATACACTGTAGGCAAAGGAAAACGTGTGCATAACCTCAAAAAGTATGAATCGTATCAGAATGACAAAACGTAAGCATAAATGTAGTAAAAAATCTCCATCGTAAAAATATACACACCATGGTAAAATGTCAAAACGTTACCATAACCTCAAAACGTATAGGCCGCGATGGAATGTCGAACGAGCACCGAAACACTGATATTTTCATAACTGATTAATCCATTTTCATAGCAGTAACTTTGGTTAACTCGTAAAATCAATATATTTCCACTTCACGATCCAAAAGCTATAAACAGATTGTCAATTTCATTGACAAATACCGCAAGAATCGACTGCATTACTCGAGGAATGTAACCGAACGACGCATGTATTTGCATATTATAAACCTCATGGGTGCACCGGTTACGCGATCACGACGCTCTCTTGCGTGCTGCGGACCCAAGAAGCAACTACGAGCTACGAGTCGCGAGCGAGCTTAGGTCGAGAGTAGGGGGCACTGGCACGCCCCCTACCAGCGTCGCGTAGTAACTACGCGGCAAGGTGAGTGAGTGAGTGAGAGGGAAAGAAGAGAGCTTACAGATATCAAAGTCAGATATCAACGACCTAAATTGAGAGTGTCCCTCATTCTCTATTGCTTCTGACGATTGCTCACGGGCCAGATTGTCTTATTGCTGACAATGTGGAGGACAGCAAGATAATCGTATCTTTATTCGACTTCATTCGTCTTGAGAGTCGATCCGGCGGTCACCTCCGTCGTGCATCACACGACTGTGAGAATTCTCGAGATATTTATAGCCAGCTTCATACCTCAGGGTGCATGAAAGAGGATGAGACGCTTCGACGCCCACGCAGAAGTTCTATAAATGTGCCAAGTTGGGGTGAACGCCACGACCTACGGTAATTTAAATTCGTATAATTATTAAAGTCAGAAGTTTTCTTCGCTGGGATTCAAGAAGATAACATTGTGTTATTTTCATTCTCTTCCTACGCTTTCTTCTTTTTTCTGATTTTTATTCTTCTCTTCTTTTACATTTCCCTCTTCTCTTCATTATCCTGGTAATACACATTTTTCAAATTCTTCGCGCTCTTTTTTCTAGCTGGACAATCTTCAGTTACCACCATCAGCCGCAATGGCGCGTCAGTCGTGGCGATGACGAATTTTTCCTGGCGAGGATTCCAACCTCACTTATTCGTAAATTTACCAACGCCATACAGCGTAGGCGTCAAATGTCTGGTGCAACAACGGTGAAACACTCGCAAAATTTATTTTCGTGTTCGGACATAAATACGCTGGGAAAAAGAAGCAGCAGACTCGCGTCATAAATCTAACGATCGCATCAACGCTCGAGAAAAAATACGGTTCCATAACCTAGTCGTATGTACATATGGCAGTTCGCCCACCAAATGTAAAGATGACCGACCTTTGTTACAGATTGCAAAAATAGAGCCCACGTCATATAAACATTCGTGAAAGCTAAACAAGGTTTGGTCAGTGATCTTCGTGGAGTAATTCTCTCTCGATATCTACGCATGTACCAAAGAGCTGCTCTTTTCATATTTCTCTCGGACGTGACGGCCGCCATGTGAAGAAAAAAGAGAAAAACCAAGATGGATCACTGCCAGAAAAGAAGAGCATCGCAAGAGTGAATCGGGTCTGGAAATAGCTCGTGTCTCTTTGCAGATGCGAACAAAACACGTAGAACGTCAACGAGAGAAATTTTCATTTGTAATATTGTTGTTATAATAACTGCCGAGCTGACAGATTTGTTGGCTACCGTTGCGTACAAATACGACCCCTCTTCGACTGACGGTGAGAAAAAGAACTACGATCGAAGAATCTAGGACCTATCGGCGAGAGAGAGAGAGAGAGAGAGAGAGAGAAAAAGTAAATCGATGGTCTGCGCATGGGCATCAGCTTCCCCCTCCCCCAGAAACAGCAACGTAACGGTAGAGCAAGAATGACCTTGAGCTTTTCATTTATCACTTCTCAAGGCTAAACTGTGATCTCAAAAACGTTTTTTCAGAGTGAGCAAACATGGAGAAAGTTGAATTTGGGATAAAAGAAATATTCCAGAGTGGCTCTAGCAATATCGTTCGATAAGAAAAACATGCGGGAAAAGTGTGGATGATGCGGATACGACGACGAGCCTGTCAGAGCTCGAACTTTTTTACTCGGACGGCCCATGATAACGCAACGTCTCGAGCCAGTGAATCGTCCTATACATAGCGCATAGCACGACCTAGTGTTCGCCTAATGCACAACGATGAACCCGAGACGTATTATTGTTATGTTAATCGGCATCTCGTGATTGCTTTGATAGGTTAAAGATCGATAATGCTATTGTTGTTTCGGGCACATTCTTATTGCGATAGCAGCGCCCTCTCTGGGTCGAAGTATTTTAGTCACGTCCGGTGATTACGAAAATTCGAATTCTCTATAACGTTAGCGACTAATTAACGAATAATTTTTATTTCTTGGAAAATACATCTCGATCAAGAAGGCAATATCAACGACCTTCTCATTATTATGCAACTAAGCTACATCTTTACACGCGCACCGGACACATTAAACGACGTAATTGAAACTATCGATGACAAAAAACCTAGACATAGGGACTTTTGTCTTAAATACTTTTTTGCCAGACGCCATCTTTGTTCCACGATGCCAGCGCCCCCTCCACGTTTCTTTATGCATTTTCGATTCATCCATTGGACTATGAGAATCATAACGATCCAATCGTAACGTTCCATCTGAATCGTACGCCGTGAAGTTAGTCAAAAGTGAAAAGACTTTTCACAAAATAAAAAAAAAACAGTAAAAATCGAATTTGAATTATTGTCCGTGCTAGTAAGATATAATTTTTCGTATGTTTCCGACGATGCACGCTCCCAAGTTGTCAAGGCAACACCTCGATTCGTCCTAAAAGCGATCATGTGTGTAACCATCTTCTTCACGCGCGCATCAACTGTTTTATTTCCGTCTGTTATTCGCGATGCCAAATGCCGGGGTGTCCATCGTGCGCGCGCGCGCGCGCCAAATCTACTTGGTCCAATAATCATCGCGTCGCGTCGTTCTAGACTCGGCCACGCGTGTGCCTCGGCGTCTTAGTGTGTGCGTCGGCCGCAGTAGCGCTGCCGCTCTCTCCTCACTTTAGCACGAGTGTGTGCCGTACGTCTCACGTGTACGTGTAGGTTGCGTCCAGTACTTATTTTTATTTACCATTTAATCGTCCCCACGAGCGGAATTAACGAACGTGGGAACATTTTACGACCCGAGCGCGACTCCTTGTTATATTTTCTCAAGTATCGAGACAAAAAGAGCGATACTTCTTCAATGTCATGATTATGTTGTGTCACTTTATAAATATAACCAAGTGTAAAATATAAACACGACGGAACGTTGTAGGAAAAGACTGTGGGACAGGGAGAGGGGGGAGAGAGAGGGAATTTGGTACGTGAAAGCGAGATTAGACAAGGTATCTCAACGTAAACTCATCTTTTGTTTACGCACATGAGTCGGGTGTTCCACCACAATTTTAGACTATCGCTCTTTCGCTTCGTACGATACGAAAATTCATGAAAACACAAAACATCCAACGTTTCTTATAATTATATAATTATTATTAACGAGTCAATTAAATTTGATTTATTAACGAGACTGTGTAAATAAGATTAAAAATTACTCGCAATTCTTTATTGTTATTCAATAATAAACATTTTTATTAAGATCAAGTTTTTAAATCCAAAAAACTTTCACTTACCGCTAGATAACTGGAAGTTTTCAGCAATAAAAATAACAACAAAAAAAAAAACAAATCACACGTTTCACTCGACAGTTAGCGCGACACTGCATCCAAAAGTCTCATTTACTCGGCCACAAATAACCTATATAGATTCTCGTCACTTGATCACTCCTACTCTGCAATCTCTCCTCTCTCTTTCTCCCTCTCTCACTCGCTCTCTCTCTCTCTCTCTCTTTCTCACTCTCTATCTGCTTCTTATTCGGCTATTGGCTTTTCGAGGGCCCCGTGGACGCGCGCGAGTGAAAAACAGAGAGAGAGAGAGAGAGAGAATGTGTTTTGTTTCGGAACGTCGAATGTATTGTTTGTTGTAAATTAATAAACGTAGACGGAAAGGTCGAGGAGATATTCCAGTAAAAAAAAGTGTCGAGCCCGATCGAGGGAACTCACGAGCATGTTCTTGCCTCGTGGGGAGGCATGCACGAACGGAAAAATGCGACTGACCGGTCGCGATCTTCTCGCAACGTACGTCTCGCTACCAAGGGCGTCGAAGGTCGCAGCTGCGCGGCGGGCTGCTTTCCGTCGCGCTAGCTCAGGTGCCACTATCGCTCTGTCTCTCTTTCTCTCTCTCTCTCTCACTCTTCTCTTCGTTTCTCTCGTTCTCTCTATCTCCGTTGCTCGAACTCACTGTGTTTAGTTTTCTTGAAGAAAGATGCCCTCGTTGCTTTCCACGCTCGACATCCCTCCAATACTTTTTCAAAATATTTCGTCATTTCTCGACACGAGACGACGTGAAACATGGATGAAGCTTTGATACGTGTGGGAGAGATGGCGCCATGGGCGGTAACGTAAAAGCGAGGGAGACTGTGTAAGATAGAAGGTCTTTCGTTATAAGTTAATATATGTTGTCTCTTCTTTTTTGTAGAACGCGAATCTTAATCAAGCATCACGTATTAATTTGTACGTTTTGGATAAGGACTGATAATTAATTTTGTCAACGATTTCACGATCAACCGAGTGAGTTTCACATTATAGACTCGGTGGGTAATGCGAGCGCGGCGATCGCAGCGCCATTGGCGTCGTAGCGGAGGGAGGAGGAACGATAGACTGACAGTCTATACTCAGCTGGTAATAAAAACTGTAAACAAAGTTTTTGATAATGAGAATTTGACTCGAGTGAAATTTTACTCCATGAAGAATTCTTTTATAAAGGGTAGTTTTACATTGTTCAGAAGTCATGGAAAAAAAGATGAATATTTTTGTTTATCCTCATTTAAAGTCGTAGGAATTTCTTAGCACCATAGGGCAAAATTATACAAGCAAGTAAACGACCAGTCGTTCGTTTTTCTCGTACGCAGTTTCATTCCGGGCAACGTAAGAGTCTTCTGCTATTCGATTTTTAAAAAAACACGAGATGACACTGTTATTTTTATTTCGGATCGTTGATGGTTACAAAAAAAAATAAGAAAATCTTAACGTTGCTTATCGCTTTGGCACTAATGGCGGCGC
Organism: Netelia fuscicornis; assembly: GCA_946811545.1. Lineage (NCBI taxonomy): Eukaryota > Metazoa > Arthropoda > Insecta > Hymenoptera > Ichneumonidae > Netelia > Netelia fuscicornis. The sequence goes on along the minus strand of OX328014.1, from coordinate 12,866,177 downwards.
AACGGTTGCACCATACTTCTTCAGACTATTTAACGATTGGCAGAGCCACCATTCGTGGGAGAAAGATAGCTTCATTTTCTCATTCCAAATTTCTCTCAGTTTCTTCAACCTCTTCCGGCAAGATGGATACGCGAAGAGTTTATCGTAGAATCATTAAATCGTTAAACAAATTTTGAAGAAAACCCGAATAAACTTATTGTTACCGACCGAGCATACAATACATTGCACTTATAAAAATAAACGTTTTTTTTAACGAACTCGATCAATAATACAAATCCGATGGTAAAACAGCAACACTTCTGATTGGACGGCTATTTTAAAGAAGTGACAGTTGAACGTTGTTTTTTTTTCAAGAGGGGATGAACGAAATATTGATGTCAGTGCGTCGCTCTTACCATCGGAGGGGTGGGGAGAATGTGAGACACGGGTAGTAGCAAGGGAGAGCAGTAGCGCGCGTGCTGCCTCGGCTCTTGTCGCAGAGAAAGAATAATAAACGCGTGTAGTGTGTAGTTCGACGAACATCTTCCTCGTCCGACGATGGAAGATTCCAAATGGTGTATATGCCATCCTGGCATTTCTTTAGTGTCATTGAGAATAAAGAAGTTGTAAGCCAAGATTATCGACTACGTTACCTCCGCTCGAGATAATCGCGAGTTGCACGGGGTTGATCATGAACATCCGACGATTGCCCGGCTTCGTTTATCACTATAAAATTCTCGCCGGTATGATTTTATTGAGCTTCTTTCTCGTCATTTATCTTCTTCTTCACTGGGGTATCATGTGCACGAATCTCGAGGCACGAAGACACGTCTCGAATGTGGTGAGAAAATATATTGTTACTTTATCGACGATGTTCCTTTGTTACGTTGATAACACTGCGGAGAGTGACGAATTTTACTGAGAAAGGGTGGTTATGCGCAAGGGTAACGCGAGTATATATATATATATATATATATATGTGTGTGTGTGTTGTGTTGTGTTTTGTGATTGGTCGCGTGTACCAAAGATGGCGAGAAGCGTGCGCGCGCAGCTTGTGCAATTTGGCGGGCAACGTTTCTCGATTCTTCGAATCATCGATATTCAATTAATTTCTTATATTTGTCGATGCGATATCGATATTAATAATAACGCGTTGATGAATCGTTCATGATAATTGTGGGCTGATTCTTGGAATGGAACGAATAATAGCGATAAAGCTACGCGCTCATTTTACGTAATTCCTTCGTTCGCCTGTCACACGCGACGTCTCCGGAAAGCTTGCTCTAATTACAAGATTTCTCGGCTTTCGTGTGCTTCATTGGTGTATTAAATTGTAGGGATATATCAGCGATGAGTCATTGCTATTATATATCATTGCACGAGAGATACGATCGTGATGAGTGGACGAAATAAAAAATGTAAATTTTGTTACAGTGTAACGCGCACAGTGATGGAACTGCTCTTGGTATACTTTGCGAGCCTCTATGCTCCGAAAGAAGTATACATTCGCTCGCTTGCGAATCTCTGCACTCGGGGAAGGAAGCTGTTTTCACCGCTCACTGGGAAGCGACGAGACTCGTCTTCAAAGCATCTCGGTATAATCCAGGCGGCCATTTTCTTTTTACGGATCAACAGCGTTTTCAAAGTGCTTTAGAATCACCAAGACAAAGAGAAATACTTTTTTGGAAAGGGTCGAGAGTTCTAGGGAAAGTGTCAGTTTGTTTGAAAGGTCTACAGACCTAGCGAATAAATTTCCAGCATTTTTTAAAGTGCCACAAGAAATTATCATTTTGGCAAATATTATCTTGAGTCACGGAGAAATAATCATTTTTTCTTACTTCGCTTGGACGAATTGAGAAAATTGCTCTTTCCGGATTCGGTTCCTCGAACGTTCGAGTTTGTGATAGAGAATAAATTCCCAAAGAATTCGTATTTTGTTTCTTCTTAACTTTTAGAGTTTCCAAGTCATTTTATAGAGCGTGGTCTAGAGTCCTGGAAGGAAATCCCTCTGATCAAAAAATGCCTGGAAACCTGGGGAAAACATTTTTTAAAACCGGAAAGAATTTAATTTTGTTTGGAACTGCTGACAATTTCGAATTTGTTAAAATTATGAAAACGGGTGACAAATTAAATCGGAAGGGTTACAAGAGTAATAATGAACCGATCGTTTCTTTTTACAGAACAAGACCAGCTTCGGAACAGTACGAGACGCTCTTCTGGCTGGATACTCTGGGGGTTCGACATTATCCCAACGAAAATGATTTTGGGAACATGATCAGAGATCTTGTGTTCAGTAGACTGAACGTGACGCTCGGCGAACATCAAATACAGAGATTGTCACGTTTGCGGACTCACCGTATGGAAGTCGACGAGGACAGAAGACATCTGGAGATGGAAAACGTGTGGCAATTGTTACAAGAGAACGAATACATCATATCGTTGGTATACGAGGACAGAGATGTCTTTCCGCAATTGGTCGGTACTTGTGGTACTTTTTATGCCGTCGAGTACGTCAGACCGATCGAAACACCGACCACAATTCTCGCCCTGTCCGACTCTAAACCAGAATGGGCCAAGAGACTCAAACTCGCTGTTATGATACTCGATCTACTCGAGGAACTGGAAGCTAATTTTCCCGAGACCTTCTATCTCTGTGATGTTAAGATAAATCATTTTGGTCTCCCAATGGGTGGTCAGAGACTCAAATTCCTCGATCTCGATGCAGTCTTTCCACAGAGCGTCGTTGGCCGAATCACAGCCGATGGAAAAGTTTGCGAAAAGCACGAGGATTGCGATTATTTCGATTGCAGATCTTTGTGCTCGAAAAACAAACGATGCGAATCACCCGTTGTTAATAATAATTTGCAAGTAAGAATTCAGTTGATATATGAGAATAGTTTGTTTCAAAAATTAAATCATAAAGAATAGCAGATAAATCAGAACGAAAATGCTACCAATTGCAGCTTGTGTAATATTTTGTTCTATTTAGAAACATTTGGTAATTTGCTAAATATAAACATGCATCTATATACATATGAAAATTTTGAAAAATATATTTTTGCCACTTAGAACGTTTGAAGGATTATATTTTATAAATCTTAAAAATATAAATTCTCACAATAAATTTGCATTTACAAAGAACAAATTAAATAAATTCGTAGTATTATCTGTATGTATAAAAAAAATTGACTACTGAAAAGTGCAAAAGTGGGGAAAGTAAGAAAGAAAAATGTTATTGGACGAATTAAAAAAATTGATTCTTTTTATATTTAGATCGTCTGTGAAAAAATCTTCCTGGGCTGGACCCTCTCTGGAACGATAATAATTCCTGGTTTACTGATGTCCGAGCACACCTCAAGTAGTCTGGCAATTCTCCTGAGGCATTGCGCCAATCCAGCGGGTGAAACAAATCGCTTGCCACGTGCGGCGGTCTCAGATTCGGCCAAGGCGAGACTCTATAATACACTGAGTGAAATGGAACAAGAGACGAGCGCTTCCTCGTAGAAATGCTAAAGAGCATGTTATACACAATTTATTACAAGCATATTGTAGATATCGACGCATTCGTACAAAGTATCGAGACGCTCGAGTTTGGAACTTTATGCCTTAATAGAAATTATTGTTGCTTCCATATTTACAAGAGTTATACCACTGTGTCGGTAGCAAACATTGTAATAGAATATTCTTCGAGGTAGTTAGATGATGTTCCGAGATGATTAACTTTTCGGAAAAAATAGGCAACAACGAACTTCATTTATTGAGTATACCGTTCAAGATTCTTATTTTCTTTTATGCAAAGTAGTTTTTGGCACCAAAGCTGCTTTAATCACCTAACAAGTAGCACAGTCAAATCAGATTTGCAACAAACTCCGGGCCGGAATACTATTTTTTATTTATATCGGGATCGCATGAATGAAAGTACCAGAAATTTGATATACCAGTGCCCGTAGACTGTTACTTTTTTGGAACTATTCGGAGAATGATTAACCGGGCGATAATATTGCACAGGACTCTAATCAGTCAGCAGTCAGGTATTAAACAAAACGTCCATTGCAATATATCTTCAAATGTTTAGTTTTATTGCTGCCAATTTTATAATCAAACATTGACGCCAAAGAAAGATAGCCTCGTTCAGAGGCATCAATCGATATCAATATCTAATATTTAGATATCGGAGTCAGAATTCTCATGACTTAAATTTCATTTCGAAATCTTACAAGCTGCTGACGTATTATTTGTTTTATATTAACTAATGACTTTTAAAATCACTTTTTCGCTAACCGTCCTTTTTTGCAAAAAAATTAGGAATAACAGAATTTGGTGAGATTAGTTTTTGTAATCTCAATTAGGCGAAGAAAGCCATATTGTTACAAGCAATTGATTGTTGTTTTTTTTAAGTTCCGCTGGTCGGAATATTTTGGAAATAAATTAATATATTAACATATGCGAATATGAATCTGGAAAGATCAGAAAATTTTTTCCAATGATTATTAACAATTGGAAATTTTCTCGTGACGTGAGAAAATCTTTGAAATATGTTATGCTTTGCTGTCGTAAATGACAACATTTAAAATTTAGTTAAAAACCCACGGCCATTCCGGTGCATAACAAAAGCTGTTGTTTATTTAAAACAATTCCATTCTTTTAGATTTCTTCCATTCCATAATTATTTCTTATAATGGAACAAACAATAAAACAATTTAAAAAAAATTTAATCATAACAAAAACTTTATATTGTTTATAATAATCAGTGCGTTTATAAACTCTGTAAGCGTTTCATGTTGTTGGACAATGCGAAGCACGAATTGAAGTTTGAACATTTCACAATGCGAAATAGGGTAATTTTTCTGTCCCAAATGTCTTAAGGGAGCTTTCCAGTGTGACAGCCCGAAAAATCGCTGTTTTTCGCGATTTTTTTTTAAAGAAAAAATAATCTAATCGGTCTGGTTTTTTTTTGTATATTAATTGGGTATTGAAGAATACAAAACAATTTTTTAAAGATCGATTTATTTATTAATTAATATCTATAAAAATGATGAAACAATTGTTGCAGAAAATGCACTTGGATGTGGTGTCCACGTTGGGAGTCATAATTTTGATCTGAAACAAAAAACACAAAAAGATTATTGATCGGTATATAATTGGCTTTCGTGCTATGGAGGCTTTTTTTTGCAAAAATGGCGCCGGTTTGAACAAAAAGTATCGATTTTAGCATTTTTTTTTGGCAGTTTTTTTTACAAAAAAATAGGAAGATGTCAAAAAAAAAAGCTTCCATAGCACGATAAACAATGACGTTAAGAATATTGTGTAAAAAATTCAACTCGATAGCTTTAAAACTCTGCCCTCCAAGTTGGACACCGTTTTCAAAAATGCTGTTTCGAGAAAAACGCGTTCAAAGTTTCAAGCGAGGAAATTTTAGGTAAATCGTTTACTTACGGTCAATCAGCGATGCCAGGTCCATACAATATCCCTTCTGCTTCTTCGAAAAGATCGTGCTCAATGGATCGTTCAGTCCGACGAGCTGTCCTCGCCTCTTTGCTATCCAGGGACGCCTGGCGGTTTGCTTGGGTGATGCGCGCATTCTTGTACTTAGCGGCGAAATCTGCGGCGCTCGGCCCTATCGTGCATCCCATCGTCTCGAAAATTTTTTAAATTGGGTCGTAACCTTCATTGAAGGTGCACACAGCACACTGCGTAGCGATTTCTACTATCTGCTTGCCGTAGAATACGTACTTTGGGGCTAGTTGCCACACACAGTGATCGAAGCTCTCGTTTTTCACGTGCAAAACACATTCCTTTTTTTTACCGTCAAATCGTCACCGTACGGCTTGGCTTCTAATAACATCTCGAATGTTTTTGTATCGCCGTCTCCTATATAGAAACCGTATTTCGCGTTGTGCAATTCTTCTGATCTCTTGAATATTTCGATTATACCGTCGACTTGCATTTTTCCCGCGCTGCCTTCGTGATTGACGTTGCATTCGGATTCATGCGTCTCAAACCACGCCTCGTACTCGGGTGTTCCCTCTTGTCCTATCCAAAATGCACAAGCCTTGCAGAAGCTTGATTCGACAGCAACATCCAAAACTTTGTTGGTATATTTTCCAATCACGGATACGATACCCATGCGCGACGTGAAACCGCGTTTCGACCACGATCCATCACCGGACACCGTCAGAATATCGTCCCGATTTTCTGCTTCCAAAGTTTTTTCCTTCTCTTCGTTACCTGCTTTTTTCACGACGGCCTCGTATATTGGTTTCGCTGCAATCTGCAGGATTTTCACGATTCCATAATAGGTGTTATTATTGAAGTTTGCAGTTAAATCCATCAAGGCGATAAAATTTCTAATGCCATTAATGCCGATGCCGACCAATCGCATGGCAAAGCAGAAACGACGATTGATTTCATAAGCATTTTTTATCAAAGGACAAGAATCTATCTCGGCCGGATCTGGACACGAACATTGAACACAAATTTTAAAGCCCAATCCGCGAATCGATGTTTTAAAAAACTTCACGTCGCTATTACAATTTTTGCACTTCAACAGTTGCTGAAGAGGGCCGAAAACCAAAAAGAACTCCAAAATCACATAGCTAAACGTTTGATCGATTCGGACTTCAAACTCTGGACTCTTTTTCAAGATTTTTGCTGCCGAAGTGCTCGCAAACGTTAGATCCGTTTCGATATCGTGTCGATTTGTTCCCTTGAAACCCGCGGATCTTTTTCGTTCATTTCGCGGATGTCCGCTTCTCGAGCCTTTTCTATCCTGCCACGCACGTTTCTCTTTCGTAGATCTATCCATTTTGAATGTCGAAACCGAACTGAAAGACGAACCGGACTCACGTTGGAAGGTACACGAACAGGTAGGAACGAGACAATAGAAATAACGAATGCCGCGTCGGGCAGACGGCCGACGCGGCAGCTGTAGCGCTCCGTTGCCTTCTTCCAACAAATGCTGTACAGTAACCGAAATAATCTGAATTTCGGCATGAAAATTTCAGGGAATATTCGGAAGAGTGTATTCCATTCGATAAAGCAAAAAAAAATCGATTTTTTTTAAATTTCACACTGGAAAGCTCCCTTAAACAATGACTGGCTATTGGGATCTGACAAAAGTCGTGAGACATCTGGTGGTACACGTTGAAACTAAAACCGGGGTGCATTGCTCAAGTTACAACGTAATCATTAATATCAGTAATTTTGAGAAATTGAACAAAAAATGGCAGAAGTAGGTGTCTTTACATCTCGCAACCCATCGAAGAAAAGAATTGCATGTTCCGTATATGGATGCGAGAGTTCTTTTAAAAAAAACCGTGAACTGACGTTCCATAGTTTCCCCAAAAAAAATGCCCGGTGCGTATACCAAAAAATTGTTTTCGCCTTCTCGGAAATTTCGATTGCCGGGATTGGAATCAGACCATTTACAAATATCACTAATGGAAAGGACTAGCATTTTATTAAAAAATAAAGCTGTTACGCTATGTTAAGACTAGTTGGCTGCAACCTCTTCTACGCCATATTGGTTTTCACGGTAAGTCTACTATTGCACGGTTTTGACAGGCGACTGCACCCCGGTCAGCGCCATATTGAATTTGACCACGCCTCCATGTCAGATCCCAATATTTCTGAAACAAAATGAAAATCTTGAGCTGCGCAATTGTCTTTGTCAGAGTTTTCTTTTTTTTCTTCCCCAACCCGTCTCTGGGTAAATGGAGTTGCAATGTTTGTTACCGATTCAGGGTTTTCAGATTGCCAGCAAAGAACTCTCCATTCAATCCGATCCACGCTAGCGCATAGACTTCACTAGTCAGACATATGTATAGATAAGCAAACCAAAGAACATTTTGCAAACAGTTATGTTTGATCTAGATATATTGATTTTATTCATATGTATATTAATTTCTCCATATGTGCAGTCCTATCATCAATTGTATTGCAAGTTTATTCTCTTGTATAAGCCTGTTGTGCTTTAATAAAGTGTAAATTTTACATTTAATTCACTTTAACCAACGAATTCAGACGACTATAGAAGGAACTTGCTTATGGCGCGATTGAAGCCAAGTTTTTGCCTCCAGAAATTGCCACTTGGCGTCGCAGCGGTCGATATGTGACGTCACTCGGGATCGTATGTTTAATTCAAATTAAATTCAAAGAATAATCTATTTTTTTACAATTATCTAAACTTCTATTAACGTTATTAACATTTTTAAGGTTGATATTATATACAAATCAGTGGGGTTCGGTAGTAGCAGCTCAGAAAACGAGAGAGTCGGCACGAGAACCCCACTGTATACCTCGCATTAGAGAAAGCGAGAAGGAGCTACTACCGTGCCAGCACAGGAAAAGAGAGAGTCGGCATGAGCACCCCATTGTATACCTCACACGAGAGAAAGCGAGAAGGAGCGCTCGCTCGGCCGTGATTGGTGAGAGAGGAAGCGGAGCTGCGCCGTAACGTTGTGTAAGGTATACGTGAACGCGTCTGTGTGACCTAACACATTCTTGTAGCGACGTCAGCGCCGCTGGTGAATGGGGTGCGAAGCTCAATGGGGTTATCGTTTTCTGGCGTCAATCTAAGACCAAGCAAGTTCCTTCTATAGTCGTCTGAATTCGTTGCTTTAACCTATAAAACCGACAGTCCGCATAAGGAAAGTTAGTGGAGGGTGATTTTTACGCGAAATTTAACAAAACCGTCAATATGATTGATTTAGTAAATTTTGTCTTAATAACAATATTTGCAATTGAAAACTTTATTGGCTTTATTGACCGAAGACTTTATTATACAAAGTAGTGTAGAGTGTCAGGCCTAATGAGATTTTTCAGTAGTAAGCTTTTCGACCGTTGGTGGTACTACTCTTCTCTTCGGCGATTGGCTCGCGACTAACGGAAAGTAACGGTAAAGAGAGGTAGGAACGTTACGGTGGCGCCATCTTACGAAATTTGTCCGTACCTGCTAGCCAACTCCGCCCAACTTTCTCCCCTCACCGCCACTGGCCATTCGGACTTCCGCAACGATTGGAAAGAACGAGCGGCCGTCATTTCTTAGTAGCTGAGTGTTGAAAGGTTTCGTGTTCATAATTCGAAAATGAATTTCGGACATTATCCTCCGGAATACAATAGAGCGATACATGGAGCGTACGATCCTGCTCGTTTCTATGGCACACGTAAGTTTCCACAGAACTAAATAGTATCAATTCGCAATGTCTGATCTCCGCGTGTTAAAAAAATATAATTTCTTCCATCAACAGCCGACACTCCATTCGGTGAAGTGAAGATTCGCGACCTCGGTAGTTGGTTCGCACGTCGTCAAAAGACCCCGAGCAGCTGCATCTCGCTCATTTCTCGAGGTATAACTTCGTATAAATCTTTTTTTTTCGATCAGCTGTAGTATCCTTCATCGACGGTGGCCATCTTGGGAGAAAAAATCATTGCATAACTAGTAATGTAACGAGTGAACAAAACATAAATTATTCTTTTTTTCACAGAAAATATGTTTATGGATTACTAGATGCAGAAAAAAAGAGTTTTCAAACTCATACGGAACTACATTTTTCTTTACTTTATAGTTTTGTGTCCGCTATCGAGCCTCGGACTGTAAATTAACAACATCGGTTGTCAGTACTAAATGAGAATTTTGTTATAATAACGTAATAATATGTGACTTAGCTTTTTCTTTCATCTTGAGGTATTTTGGAAAAGATATAGCAAAGAAAGTTAAGATATAGAAATATGGAATTCTTTTAAATTAACGTTTACGTATAGTAAATTATGTATGTCAATGAGCATTGAAATGCGATGAAATTCTTATAGATGACATTTCAGCAAAGAGACATAGTGAAAATTTCTAATTCGTGGACAATATGTTTCATAAATATACCCAAGTTTACAAAATGAAAAATAATAGGAAAAGAAAAATGGTTTTAATTAAAGTTTGTTCGATAAAATTCATGTAATTATTAAAAGTCGTAGACAGTGGTTTAAACAATTTAGTCATCTTACTTTGTCATTTGTAAATGGTCGTTCAAGTCAAATTTATATTCAGTAATGGAATACACGATTTTGCTTTTGAGAACGGATCTTCTTTTCATAGATGGATAAATTTCGATGACATAATCATAAAGCTCATTAGCCATTTGTAAACCTTCTCTTACAGCTTTCGTCAAAGAATAAGTGTTGACAATGGGTTATGGCACCAGATGAAGGTTTGATGATTCAAAGGGCAGATATCATTGTGATTGAAATTGATGCTTGGCTCGTACTTTCCGAGATATGTAAAAATATCAAATCGTAACTTGGAAACGAATATATTATATCAATTTCAAAAAAGCGCCTATAACATACTATATTGTAACTGGAAGCTGGAGTTTATATGTCAGCTTCCAGTCCAGATTTATGTCCAGTACAATGTGGACAACATTTTAAAAGTTGATGAAAATTCTGTGCGACTACTATACGAGGTTTTATTCTATTTTTAGCATGGTGGCGTTGGCAGCACGCTTATGTTTTCCCAAAACGAGCTGGCATCGCTCCTTTCTTTCAGTTGACATTCGGTATGATGGCCCTGTTTTACTACTTCAATTACGGCAGAATCAGTAAGTATTTGCGTCCAATGGACTAATCGATTTTTTTTCAACGTGTGTACATTTATCATTATTCTTTGTTTGTTTCAGAGCATCACAAGTCCCGCAAGTATCACTAAACTCCTCATCTACTTAGCCGCCTTCTATCAAAAATTATTAGTTGTAATTATCTGCCGGTTTCTTGTAAGTCGAGGATTGAACGATGGAAGATAGGCTAATAAATTTCAGCCAACATAGTGTAAAATTGTAAAACTATATACACATTGGTGAATTCAATCAAATCGTCTTCTTTCCTCGTCCCGAACCAATCACAAGTTTAATAAAACCTAATTCTGTGTTACGGCGTAATTTCACGTGAAAAACATTTCGAATAGTTTCAAGAAATATCCGCCGTGTGGCAGCACCCGTCGCGACCGACCAGTGGCGCTGTTTCCCGAAATTTCTAGACAGGTAAGCCAGGCGACCGTATCGGAACTGATCAGCATTCACTACGTTCAGTATTTCGCTGGTTGTCGTGTCTGACTGATCGTAATTAGAGAAGAGATTCGTCAGTTAAGATTTTCTTGTGCTAATTAGGGGTTGCCCACTGTTTCTCAAGCGCGAAATAAAAAAAACACGTCAACATTATCCGGTGGTTTGACCTACTCGTAATTTGTACTGTTCTGAAAACGGGGAACGGATATGGAAAGTCCGTTGCCTCAAATAATGGAGGGTGCCGACAGCCAATATTCCAAGAAACCAAAAGACAGGTTACTGGGTCTTCTCGATCAGATTGAGATGAGGGTTGAACAACTACGTAAGGATGCGGGACGGCTCGAAGAAGAGAAGGATGCAATGCTCACGACTCTCGATACGCTGCGTAACAACGAAATGCTTATCGCGCTTGAAGAAGGTTAGCTTTCCGTAATCCGAGTAACAGTCTGTGTGTATCGTCATCGCGACATTTTCTGTTTTGTTTCTGTTTTCTTTCTCTCATCACAGAGGATCGTTCTGCGGGCGTAAACTCACATAACCTTCAAGAAGGTGCGAGCAAACTGTCGCGTCGTTCAATTATTTTCATATTTTCTCACGAGACACTTGACATTTCAGATTTTCTACTCTCGCTCTTCTTCATCGAGGAATATTCGTACAATATTTTTCTGGCCTTCTTTATGAAAGTTATTGAATTTTTTTAACAAGTGCAAAGATCGTATTTGACAACACGTTTATACTTGTGTATTTTTCCCTTTTGAAAATCTCACGTCGACATTTCGAGAACGTTCGCGCAACGTCGCATATTCGATAAGCAGGTTTAGATACGATCGATTGAAACTTACGGATATTATTAGTTTTTTGAATTAAGTGCACGAATATTTTTGTTCTTCACAAAATCAAATTGTTCAAATCTTCATATTGTTTGTATACAAATAGCGATGGGGACAATAATATTTGATAATGAGTTTCATCGTCATCTGTCAAAGTCTTCATATTTCATAACATTTTTTGTTTTCAGATAATGTCATATTTTTGAATGGAACGTCTTGATTGTTCTGCTTTTCAAACCGAAGATCCAGTTTGTAGCGAGCGTACTTCAAAATTCACAGGTTTTTTTGGTGACCAGGAATCTATCAAATGTGTTAAACGCTTACAAACATGGAAGAATGATGGAATCACATTCCATCAAATATGCAAACTGTGATGCATCGTAATAGCGTTTTATTCCATGATTTTTACTTCTTTCAAGACAATCTAAAGTTTCCGTTATGAGCAAAAGAGACAAGGTTTATGCATCTAGTAGAACTCGTATAGCGTACTATCCAAGTGAGAAAAAATGGCAGAAAAGCAATATTTAACTTGCAATCTGACAAGTTTTCTTCTAATTGGTCCCTAGAGGATTTTCAAATTACGACATTAATTCAATCTATCCAGCTAAGTTCACCCCATAGCATGCGATTTGGGCTGCTGACTTGGAATTTGAAATAAGCAAACCGTAACACTTTTAGGAATCGATGCATTTCAAACAAATTGAATAATATTTTTCTTGTTTTAATTTCTTCACCATGTTCACTTCAATATGATGAACTTTTAAGTTGCTTTAAAAATCTACAGCGTCAACGCTCCCGAGGTATCTGCTATCATTGAAATCAATTCAACTCTTATATTTTTTCTTTTTACACTTATACGATCTTTGGCAATCGTTACGGTAAAATTAATGAAAGAATGAAAGTGAATTTAGATTTGAATTGAGATTTTATTTTTGTTCCAACTTTAGTGTATGAGAAACTTTGATTTCTGTTTTTGTTACCGACTGAGTACTTTTCGCCGTTTCATACCGACTTAAGGTAAATGGAGCCGGTTGATAATAGAAATCTGTACTCAAATTTTCTTCGTGACGGTTAATCTTTCAGACAAGAGAAGTGAACGACGCACTGGGTTCCAGTGATTCAGCGATGGATTGTTATCATCTTTCCTACGAAAAATCAACTGATTAGAAATAAATTGCAATGAAGAAATGCAATTATTTCTCTCAGCTCGTGTGACGGTTCGATTGATGTTGCACATCGTCTTAAGGCAATATGAAACAAGCTCGGTCGGTAACAAAAAATTTTGAACAACTTTTCGAAATACAGTGTACGTTTCAGCGAAAAAGCTAATTTATTCCGTTTGACTTTTCATCTTACAAAATTTTACATTCGTTCAAAAATGTTGGGTATTCAACAAAAAATGTCTATAAAATATTTACACGTACCTGTCTCACTTGTAAAATCGAGCGGTTATAAAAACTTTATGAAAATCAGATTATTTTTTAGGTTTTTTTTTAGCTATTTTAGCAGCTAAAAAAATTTAATGTTTGTTATCGACTGAGTTTAATCTAATTTTGTTTATGTTCACATTGTCTTCATTTTCCACATGAGTATTAAAATATAATTAAAGTATAAAGTAATTTTAATTATTCAACTATTCGAAAGAAAATTGATGAGGACGTACAACTGTTAACAAATTTAAAAGCTGCCTTGAATTCTTCCAAGAAGTTGAATGTTTTGTTACAACTCTACATTACCTAAATCAAGGAAACCTCGGTTAATCAATGCTTACAGTTCTGTCAGGATAGGCCATGATATTCTTTAGATAAATTTTCTAAAAAACTGATGATTTGCCAAAAATCTTAATCACCCTACCTCAGGATTGGTAATTGTTTTATTCGAGTATATAAGACTGATACCACACATGATATACAATAATATGCGACCAAATGATGCTTCAATTAATATTTTTTGTAATACAGTTTAATTATCTTTACATTGACTTAGCAGGAAAAATTTGTTATATTTGAAGCAGCCGATCGAGACGACGTCCTACGCTACGCGGATCGACTTTCCATGCGTTGTCTGACAGTCGACGTTCTCGTCAAGATAACTCGTGACCAGATCCAAACGGAAGCCCTCTATCAGGTACGTTACCAAATTGTGATTACAAAAATGTACATTAAGCTTACAGAACTAGAAAACAAAATAACGAAAGAAAGAATTTGGTGTCTATAACAGTTTATATATTGTATAAATAATAATATAAGTTCCAATAGAATATGAAGACAACTAATGATTATTTTTTATCACCAGGTTAATGGATTAATCGACACACTGGTCATTGGGTTAAGAAACGATCCGTTTGGAACACGACAACGCTGCGCTGCATTCATGAACGCTTGTTCTTCCCATGGTCAGGGACATTCGGACAAAGTATTCGAGACTGCGATACTTGGCTGCACCCTGGACGATCAGAAGCGCGTGAAAAAGAGGCTTCAAGGTCTTCTTGACTACATCGATAAGAAACACACGATAGAGCTACAATGAAGAAATACAATCGTCCGCAAGGAATCAATGCTCCCTCCGTACCACGCATATTTTCAATACTATCAAATGGCTGATATTCTTCAGATTTAATCGCTGTTGAGACGTCGACCGAAAGCTACCCTCGTAGCAAGAGAAACAAAAATATTGTTCCCCCAGTGCGCTTTAGGGGCATCTTATTTTTCGAGGAAAAAACTTGCCAGGTCGATCGGATCACTGTTCTTATTTGTCGGTCCGAAAACAAAGACGTTGAAATAAGATGGACGATGACCATTTTCTTTATTCCTACTTACGTTTCATAGTCAGTAGGTGAAACAAAAAATGATCCATGTATACGTCTCGCATTTGTACAAGGATCGATTTGAAGCATACAAAGTGATGTTAGATTTGAATTATTCTAGATAGCCAGCAACCGGATATAATTCCTTTATCCAATGAAACGAACATAAACGGCTGGCCAGTTTTTTCAATCGTTAAATTTCAAACCCTGCTTTTTTAATCTCGCGTAACGATCTTTGTCGTGACTCGATTATTCCATTTATATCCACTATTATTAGCCAGTTCGGGCTTCTCTCGAACGAGTTCGGTATGAGGGTGTAACTATATAAGCCGAACTCAAGAAATTCCACCGTTCCTTTGCTTTCGCTCTTCTCACATCGGGAATCGTCGAATCCACTTTACCTCAAAATTCCATCAATTTTTAGATTTAACACAAAACACCTTTTTGTCTTGTATACAATTTTTATTGTCATTTCTCTGTGATAATAAAGATTCAGCAAGAGTATGGGAGAGATAAAGTAAATTTTGCTGATATTAAATACAAAATGTTTTCATGGTTTGTCTTCACGGTGCGTCTCTCTTTCTGGCTTTAAAAGTGGTGCGTGTCTTAGATCGCGTGACATAATAATAAAAATATAATAGTGGTCGTAGAGTGGGGTGTGGGATAAGATGGTAGGAGAAAGATGTAAAGGTAGAATAGGCACGTTTGTGTCAAGAGAACGTGGAGAATCCAGGACGTTGACTCTTACCTCGAGGCCTTGTGAAAGGTGAAGGCCGCATTTTGCACGAAGGTTTTCTCGCGACATAGCAATGTCACTAGCTAAACAGGCTCTCGCTTTAAACGTGGAAGCTGCGGAGATGGCTTTTTCTTCTTCTCGTGTTTCTTTAGCCTACTGACCGATTCGCCTTTATTGCCTCGAGGAGAACAAAAAAGATATCAATGAAAGGAAACACAATCTCGACTTCCACTGATTTACTTTATTTGGTCAATTAGGATCAAACAGTTCGAGATAGAAAAAAAAACACGTAATGCCTCGAAAACGAGTGTATGAAAAATAAAATACACATATGTACAATTTTTTCAGCTTAAAATTGGAATTACTAACTACCGATACGATACTTGGACGGAGTCTTATTTAATCATTCTCGCAGCTTTATTATTTACTCTCCATCGTGGTTATCGTTCTTTCTTTTGGTTTTTACGTTTACTTCTCTCTGAGGATGTTTCAACGAAAAAGAAACTGCTCGATGTTACAACAGTCTGCAGGCACTTTTGACAAAATTTTTCTTCTTGTGATGTCTCAGTTTGCCACCAGGTCGTAGGACTATCGTGCCATTCGTTGAATTGCGTCCGCACATTGATTCGTTTGGACTGAAAGCACCTGTGGAGTGGAAAATAATTGTTTTTTTAATCGCTCATTCATTATGTACACGAGGTTTTTCTTATTAAGGTAGTCCTATCGTTGGGTGGGGTATTAAAATTTTATTTCCGTTTTTTGCTCACATTGGAAGTGATCCAAGCGTTAAAGTTCATTAAGAAAAGTTGTTGCAAATCGACTAAAGAACAACATACTCAAAATTCAAATTGATCCTACGGAAAGTTTATTTGTTATATAATAAACAAAATCATGAATTTTTGTTTCCATAAGATTTGTTATAAAAACTAATCGAAGCTTCTTTGATGTCATATAAAAATGTGTGCAACATTTCAACAGGCTTCATCGACCGAATGATCGAGATACTCGTTGTATAATGTTGCGATATTTAACACGGGCTCTTATGGGAGATTGCGAAAACGTGACGATTTTCAAGAATAAATATCTTAATTTTTGAGTCAATAAAGGACCCTGAAATTTTACACACATATATATATGACATCAAAGAACGTTACTGCAAATTTTCAGTGAAATCTAACGGAAACGCTGTATCGTTACAGGGGGATTAAAATTTTATTCCCGTTTTTTCTCACATTGGAAGTGGACCAAGCGTTAAAGTTCATTAAGAAAAGTTGTTGCAAATCGACTAAAGAACAACATACTCAAAATTCAAATTGATCCTACGGAAAGTTTATTTGTTATATAATAAACAAAATCATGAATTTTGTTTTCCATAAGATTTGTTATAAAAACTAATCGAAGCTTCTTTGATGTCATATAAAAATGTGTGTAAAATTTCAACAGACTTCATCGACCGAATGATCGAGATACTCGTTGTATAATGTTGCGATATTTAACACGGGCTCTTATGGGAGATTGCGAAAACGTGACGATTTTCAAGAATAAATATCGTGATTTTTGAGTCGATAAAGGTCCCTGAAATTTTACACACATATACATATGACATCAAAGAACGTTTCTGCAAATTTTCAGTGAAATCTAACGGAAACGCTGTAACGATAGAACTACCTTAATAGGCTGAGCCAAGAACGGTGCTTTGGAAAGTTATACGTAAAACGAGATTAGCATTGGGCACAGTTTATCACACGGTGATTAAATTTTTGGAACATTTTTTCTTCTAACGGAATTTGTATCCGTGGTTCTTGAAATTTACGTCGATCCATCGATTATTTATAGTCGATGGGGTATCGATGGGGGATTTTGTTTTTCTCGATTGCTCGTGGCCGATGTGACATGTATTATTAATAGACCCGTGGCCAGCATATCAAAGACTCTCTGGTGGCCACGAGAAGCACACCGGCGTCCGAGAAGACAAGGTGAAAGGGAGAGAATACTGACTGATGACGGAAGGTGACCTTGGTCCCGCGGAATAGAGCTTGAGGTCATCTTGAAAGTCATCCTCACAGCGTCGCATCTCGATGAGACATCGGGATGCTAGGTGTCTGAAAACACCTACGACCCCAACATCTTCTTTCACCGAGGTACGCAGGAGTTTGCAGCCGAGAGATCTTCCAAGACGCTCGGCTTCGTCACTGTCGGAAGAAAACGGAGATTTCTTGTTAATAGAGCATGTTTATGAGCTTTTTATGATTTTTAGTTGATGACGCCACCACGAGGGGGCACTCGCGGCGACGCTCTTGTACCACCTGGTGGTGGCGTCATGGAACTAAAAACAACATTGCACGAGAAGGGCAAAGTAATGTTATTAAAAGTGATTTTTAAATTGTTTGAGGAACTTTGAGACTCGGTTGGTAATAAAAGTAATTATCAGGGGATAAATTTGTTCATGAGTATGGAAATGCCTTGAACCTGGAACAATATTGTCCAGAACATTTGCATCTGTCCTGTTTACACTCACGCAATTTTACGCGTTACTTGAAGACGAATATAAATACCGACGTGTGTCCACCTCGAAACTTTAAACACAGTTTTCTTCGCGACGCTTGCATAAAGCTTGACAAAATTTCAACAACGTATCTACAACAATGGCAAGAAGAGGAAGTAACGCTTAATTTTTGTATTCCATGAATTGGTGAGCGAGCAATGCGTTCATCATTTTTTGAGGTTATGCATGGAAGTTAACTCCTCACTTTTATTCGTTCGCGCCTCTAGCGGTAGCGTCCAGTAATTAAAACGCGTCTTTCAAACAAAGCTTCCAAGAGAATCTTCTCAGTCGGTAATAAACCTACAATTCAAATTCGATAAAATTCTTTCCTTAACGATTAAACTATTAGAAAATAATTGCAAACGACGTTCTTTCCAAAATATGATCAGGATAAAATTGCGACAGAAAAATGCATCTATCCCTGTAACGCTCGTAAAATTACTCGGTCGGTATAAACGTCCGGTTAGTTCCAAAAGCTGCCACTTACGGGTCGATGACGCACTCGTCGACCAGGTCAATCTTGTTTTGTACAAGCACCGTCGGTATTTCGCCGCACTCATTCTCGACCTAAAAACAAATAATAATAAAAAAATATTGCAACAAAGAAAAAAAAAAGAAAGGGAAGGAATTAACGAGCTATTTTTTTCTTAACTCGATAATTCTTGTACCTTGAGTTTCCAGGAGGGTATAGCGTCGAAGGAATCTCTGTCCGTTGCCGAGTACGCGAGTACGCAGGCGTGAGCACCACGGTAATAGGCTGCGGTAATAGCGTCGAATTCCTCTTGGCCCGCAGTGTCCCACAGCATCAATCTCACATCCTCACTGTCGACTCTGTCAATAAGAACGATTTAACGGGAATCCCCGTTGAGTATTATAGGCGGATTGGAACAATGAGAGGGACGAGAGTGGGAGAACACTTAAATTATATATGCGCATGAGCTCCCACGATCATGCGCGTCTAGAGCTCGGATAATCGCGCGAGTGGTTCGTGCTTTCCTCTCGTACATAATGAAAACCGCGTAGGCAGTCATCCGAGCGAGAGTCTCTCTCTTTCTCGACTCTAAAGACGTGTGCTATTCCCTTTTTTTCAGGCTTCTTTAAAGAAACTCTGTGCACTTTCAATGCAACGGCTACACTGAGAAAAATGCATGATTTAAAAAAAGGGACAATAATAAATAGTTTCTTCGACGATCATTTCATTTTATACGAATAATAATTCAGCCATTAGAGATGTACAAACGTCGATGAAACTATTTTAGATAGTTGGAGAAAGCATAAAGGTATTATCTTCGTGTATTTTCATGATTTTTATTCGTTGACTAATTTATTATTTATTCGTAAGTTTTTTTTACGAAACGTTATTCGACAAAGAATTGTTAATTCTAGGTTATTTGCAATTTTTTGTCACCGTTAGTGGCCAACTTCACATCGATGGTGTGGCGCCCCTAACGGTAGAGCTAGGAACTACGAGATTATCGTTGAAAAAAAGGTGATTTATCTTGAGTCGAGAACGAGGTGGACATAACCTCGAAACATACATTTTTCTTAAGTAAATAACTTTAAATGTTTATCTATTTAGTGAAAATAATTTACAGCGTTGCTTTGGTATTTATAGACGTGTCGTTTCTATGAATTATCTCCAGAATAATAATAAATCGTATAGGGAAATCCCAAGATACGATGTTACACGCTACCACCGCTTCGAAAGTTTGATTCGTGATTTCTTCAATACAGCACAACGGATTACGATAAAATTTAGTTCAATCAACGCAGAATCGTGGCAAGAAATATTTGAACCCAAATTTGATCTGGATTAATTGGTCGGATAATTAATTAAGTTAAATATGTTACAATCCACGATTAATAATTGGGGATCGATTAATCGATATATTATGAAAGTTTCGATCAATGCAATGGAATACTCACTCGATCTCCCGTTCTAAAAAGTCTACACCTATAGTCTTCTTATATTCTCTCGTGTACGTCCCCTTGCAGAATCTTTGGATCATCGAGGATTTACCGACTGCTCCGTTGCCCACGATCACCACCTGTGATCAAAATACTTAACCTATATAATATGAATAAAAATAAAAATAATCTTAACGACAAATTTATATTATTCCTGAAAAATAATCGTCGCGAGATATGTCTCTTGACTAATAGAGCATAGATTATTGCTCGGAATTGTGTGTACAGAAGACTCATGTACTAGAAATTTATGGCGAGAAAGTTAACGGTGACGAGAAGTGCTTCCCTCTCTCTCTCTCTTCCTCTGGAGAGAAGACGAGAGCGTCGAGACGACTTTTATAGTCGATTGCTTCAACGATTAACCGGCAATCTTGAAATTTCTCTGCGTCAAGTGGAGTGTGTGCATGCGCGTGTGTGCGCATGTGCACCCGCGCGCATGCGCCTGCGTTTGTGCGCGTGTAGGCGTGCCCATGCGCATGTCGTAAAATGGCGAGAGATATTGAAGATTTTTGGGACATGTAGGGCCGCGGAGGTCCGCATCTCGAATTATTTCCTATCGAATGTAGGATAACGGTTCATTAACCTATATATATAGATATATGCCTGTGTGTATGCATAATGAAAAGATCTTACTGCTACCGTCGAATATGAGAATTTTTGGGTCCATAAAACGGTCCCAAAAATTCTCATTCGAATGAGATACGAAATATACCGGGTGTCCTCCGTACAAACATACCAAATAGAATTTTGTTTACGATCTAAGAAAATATCTCTCGATATCAATTTTGAAATGTCGTTGAAAGAGCTTCCAATTTTTAGAGATTATTACATTTTTTTTTATAAAACTCGGGAAAGCTAATTTGTCAATAAAAAATTCCTTACAGTTGTCTTCTAGTTGGCGATACAACCTGCTTTCTCGGATTTTTTTTATTTCGAAAAACGAATTTATCCAACAAAATATAAAGTCAAGTGGTTTTATAAAATATATTGCTGAGTATTTATAGTGCAATGGAATGTTTTAGATTCGTCGTATTTTTAAGAAGAATTCGATCTCTGTGCAGCGAAATATTTTGAACATAGAGTGTAAATAAAAAAAGTACTTTTTAATTTTTATTATTTTAAACGAATAAAATAAAACACGATAATGAACAAAAAGAGTAAATAAATAATATATCTTTCCATATATACATTATATATAAACAATAAATTAAAGAGAGACAGTAGCGTAGGGGTAGCGTTCTCGACTCGCACGCAATGGACCAGGGTTCGATTCCTGCCGGCATGAATGGAATTTTTTTTTTACCAATTTTCTATTTTTTGTGTTGTCGATGGTTTGGAACCCACTTAAGAAAAAACTGTAGGTCCACCGGAGTGGTATGGTGAAATTGAGACTTCGGACTTGTACGAGGAGAAGAGATATGTAAAAAGGCAAAGTACACCGTATGTTGGAATCTGTGCATATAAACAATAAATTGTTTATCATTTAGATAAACAATTTGTTTATATAGTGTTGTTTATATCTGATAAACAATTTATTGTTTATATAGATATATCTATTTTATTTAATAAATAACCATAACCGTTGCCGGTGAGCCTGAAAAAAGGTTAATATTTATTTCCAACACGGATGCGTAAAATATCGAAATTGCAAAATGGAAAAAAATGGATCCCATCGTTATCTCATTATCTACCATGGCTTAAAAGTTGTGGAATTAATAACAATTTTTTACAGAAAAATTTTCTAGTAAGTCAATCAGTACGAGTTTTTTTTGTAAATTAACAATTTATATTTAAAACTTGAAAATCTTTTGTAAATATGGTTTGAAAATTTTGTTCCCTTTGAAATTGAACACCCGGTATATGATTTAACTTTTGTTCCAAACAAGGCACCCGGTATATGTATGCTCCTTTTCAAATTGGACACCCGGTATAAGATTTCTCTTTTTTCGAACAAGACACCCGGTATATGTATGCTCCCTTTGAAATTGAACACCCGGTATAAGATTTCTCTTTTTTCTCAACAAGACACCCGGTATATGTATGCTCCCTTTGAAATTGGACACCCGGTATGTGTATACTCCGCTTTAAATTGTACACCCGGTATACAACTTTTTTTTTAAACAAGACACCCGGTATATGTAAGCTCCCATTGAGAATTGAACACCCGGTATAACATTTATCTTTTTTCCCAACAAGTCACCCGGTATATACATGCACCCTTTGAAATTGAATACCCTATATATGACATATTTTTTTGTTTCCACACAAGCCACCCGGTATACGTTCGATGCCTTTTAAATAGCACACCCGGTATATTTATCGATGTTATTTTAATTGTACCGAGAAATTTCTCGTATTCAAATAACTTATACGAACGCGAGATTGGCAAGCATTTCTCATATTGGACCGATGAGTTCCATATCTTCATATATATCCAGGAGAAATAAATCATTAATTACGTGTCGCTTTTATACGAATGCGAATTTTATTTAAGCGGAAATAAATTTAATATTTTGCATATATTTTCATAAATAGAAATCACACTTCGCACGTACTTCTCGATATAAGAAAAAATATACTTTCGAATATATTAAATTTCTATCTGGGTTATCATCACCGAAATCTCCAATCTGTATCATAAATAATTCCTCTCCTTAAATTATATTGCTCATCGATCACTGTTCGATGTGATAGCGCACTAATAAAAAAAACAATCTTGCACGAAGATAACGGTTTGGCTTTTTTTTGTCCTGTCGCCACGTCGAAATGTAAATTTTCCAAAAAACAAGTCGAAAACAGTCTTCTTCCGGTATTTCGAGATTTATCACGTTGACCTGTATTCATACAACCTCGTTTCGCAAACTTTTTATAATCAAATCATTTTCTCCAATGTTCTCATTCGCTTCCTCCCGTCGAATTACAAATTAAAATCAACGTTCGAAAAGTAATCGACGGTAGCAAATCAATGCTACGTACAAATGTAAAAGAAAACCCAATTTTTTTTTTATAAATACAAAAAAAATTCTAGGTAAATATTTCGAAAAGAATTAAAATGCACATTTCTGTGTAAAACAGATGAGTTTTATAATTTTTCAAAAATTAAGCAAACGTGACACGTAAAATTGTCCATTTTATTCAGGCTTTCCTGTATTAATTTCAACCCACCGGTGAAACGACCAAGATTTTCACGTTGTACAAAAAAATTCTGATAAACAATATGACGAGGTTGATGTTTTTTTTCTTTTGGAAACTGCATGTCTTTCTTGATGCGCGCTTCAAATTTCATGAAATTCTGAGCAGTGGAAGTATGATAAATAATTATTTTTAAATTAGCGTTTGAATTCATTAGAAATTCAAACTTTTTCAAAAAAATCGTGTCTCCTGAAAAGTTGTTCTTTCATCTGCAATTTGCCTTTTCTCGAAATTTATTCATCGTATCGGCATATATTTTTTTTGAAATGACAAGTACATCCAAACGAAGTATGAGTCGAGCCATTTTTTTGTAAAATCGAATCAGACCCGAGAAAAATATATTTGAAGGTAAAAAATTTTAACAAAATTTCAAAACGATGTCAAAAAATTCTGACACAAAATATCGAAAAAAGGGCTCGATACATGGTTTATAACCCTTTAATACACACACTCAACAAAAATGGTCAAAATCGGACGTACGGTTCCTGACAAAAGGTCCATGAAAAATAGACATTTTTTCGAACCAATACTTTCCGACTTTCACCCAGTCCCAAAAATTGTCTATTTCAAATATCCTCAAAAACCCCACAGACAATTATCAATAAAGTCTTCTTAAACAAAACTAAAAAAAAATCATGAAAAAATATTGTATAGTTTTGAAGAAATCTCAATTTGAAGCAAAGAAGATCAGATCGGGGTTTCCGAATATGTCGAACCTTCTTAAAAACCGGAAATCGTATTGGGGTTGAACACGAACGGGTCTTATAAATCCACAAACGTATGCTGTTAGTACGGTAAATAAGTAAAAAAGAAAAAAAAACAAAGAAGAGACATATACGTATATACAAATCCGAGAGTGAATCGGAGAGGGTCAAGGTCAAACGTTACCCGAGTTGGCATCGAAACATTGTCGAGTATATCTATATACACAGAAACATAAATGCACCACGAGTGGTCCCTGCAGCCCGAGCAGTACGTGCCCCGCTCTCTCTATGTTTTTCTACAGTGGTTTGACTCAAATGGGACTCGAGTGAACATCCAACGTATCAGATGCTTCGTTTGACCTCGATGTTCCACCCAAAATGTATCCGGCGACAGCGATCACCGTATCTTCGTATAATAAAGAGAAAAAAATATATACGTATGGTGTATACAAGAAAGGGACGTGAACGGAGTGTAAGTCGGTTAAAAGTGCGCGAGCCGATAGTACACCGTTGCGGCCAAGAGAGGGGGTAGAGAGAGAGAGAGCGCCCGTGGCGCGTGTACGCGATGTAAAAATCGTGAAACCGGTCTCTGTCAATTTGGAAAATGCGCCCGGTCAGGACGTACCCAAACCCATAATTTTCTCTCTCGTATCGCTTCCGCATTTCTCAAGGCGGAAATCTTCACTCTTCTCCAACCTAAATCGTACACGAAACTATTACTTTAGAATGTTTGCTAACACACGTACGAGCTGATTGGTCATCTTCACAGCCAATCATGTGTCGAGACTCGGACCGGCTAGGTCGGTGTGCCGAGCGAAGTTCTAACGTAGTTCGTGCCACGACCAGTTTACACTATGTATTGTCGTCGATAGGGCGCTGCAATCACGGACTTGAATAATGTGTCGTAAAAGGGCGCCAATTTTCAAATCGACTTTCGTCTCGTATAACGATATTTCAATTTTTCACGAATCTGGCTTATACCAGACGTTAATAAATGTCAATTAATTAACATTAAGTACATTTTTACTTAATACGATTATTTAAATATCGTTTTTTCACCCAGGAATTATAAATTTTTCATCGAACAATCTTCTAGAAATTTTTCGTTTTTCATGATTTTTATTTTCTTATTTATTTTCCGGAAGAACGAAGCGTTGAGTTTTGGATAATTAGAGACGAAGTACCGTACCTTGAGTGATATCTCGAGCTCTTCCTCGCGCATCCTGGTCGCAGCGATATAGCAGCAGTGGTAATAGCGGCAGCGTCATTAGCATAATATTGTATCCCGAGGTAAAGAATTCCCAAGAATTCCCTCTTATCGGCTTACTCTCTCACTCTGAACGATCTCCCCCTCTCCCCCGCGCCACCTTACTTCACACGCAACAAACACTGCACTTGAACTATTAAGTGCGGCCAACGCAGAGTTTGGCGTTTGGGCGAACCTAGTCGTAAGCGAGTCCTTCGACAATTTTTCCAACGTTTTTACAGTCATCTGTAACGACGATCGTCCTCGGCGAATCGACGATACGACCAATTCATTCTCGTTCGATAAGTAACGTAATTTATTTCAAACTTTCGTCGAGCCGTGAACGTTTAATAAAAATGTTAAGAAAATTGGCATGAGAGTTTAAGAGCGAGGTAGATGCACGACGGAAAGATGGGAAGGAGCACTACTGGTCGACGCTCCACTCCCTACTGACTACCGAGGAGTCGCCTCTTGGAATTCTCGGTGTAGCCATGCCCCCCACCCCCCTTGCCAAGCACAAGATGGCTCGACTGGGGGAAGAGGGAGAATGTCCATTCTCGACGTGGGTAAGCGCACCTGTTATTCTACGCTCGTTTCCCCACTACAGTTTATCGCCATCTACATTCGTTATGACTCACGCATACATACGTAAAAGCACCTGCCGTCTTATTTCAGGCTTACCCTGTACGACATAGGGACGTTTTTAGTCGTTTAGTTACGAGTGGCGCCACCAGAGGTCGTTGGCAACGCCTGCCATTTTCAATTTTCGTCGTTACGACATTGGGAACGGTTTGAATTGTTATGCTACAAGTTTTCATCACTTGGGATGTTGACATTTTGTTAACAGGGCTGACAGTACGGGCTAGGTCGGTTTTTCTTTCATATTAGTTTTAAGTTTTGGAAAAATTGTCTGTTATTTTTTTTAATTTTGTAAATGTAGTTTTAGACTTAAAAATGTTTATTGAAAGAAACTAGGGTACGAGGATGTTTGGTTTTGAATTTTGCGTTGGTTGACCATAAGCATATAATTTATTCTAGGAGAATGGTGGTTTTCCAAATGACAATGGTTTCCGAGCGAAGTTTCAAAAGAGGGTCTGCCGACCCGACACGCCTCTAGCGGGAAGCTCGTCACAAAGAAACATCAGCTCGTGTTACAGAAATTCGAAATCCGATGAAGCCAATAAGACGTTTTTACCGGTTCGATATCTCGAATGTTCGCTTTACCGACCGACAAGATTGGTCGATAATGTAGAATTCACAGATGGAGTTACCGACAATCTTCCTGAATTTATTGTTTGCCGATATTGTCATTGTAAAGTTCATACCAGAAGAGTTACGTTTTTGGCACAATGTTCTAGCAATTATTTTGTAAATTATAATAAAATTAATATAAAATTGTAATTTTGTTAACTTGACCACCCAATATTAACGCCTCGAAGCTTTCTTTTTTTTTATCGTTTTGTGATGGTCTGATATCGTTTGATAACTTGATAAAAGCATTTGATAATTAATAGTTATTATTTAACTACAATTGAAATATGTACTAAAGTGCTGCGGCCACTTTCTGTTGCGTTTTCTTTTAAAGCAGATCGTACAGCACGCAGCAGGTTCGAATGCATCCCCGCTCTGTGACTTGACACAAACAGTTGTACAACAAATTATACTATAAGAATTCAGCTATGTAAAGTTAGCCCCCCGATTTTGACTTTTGCATCTTTTTTTAATTTATAACGATTGTTTGTCATTTGTTTGTGATTGTTTGATTAATTAAAACGTTTGTTTGATCATACTTTTTATCAAACAAACAAAACAAAAATGAGCGTTAAGTTAGCCGCAAATTTTTGAAATTTTGTCTAATTTGATTTTTTCAAACGCCAATGTTGGAAACCAATCATATAATTCGAACGTTTGTTTGATCGTTGATTTTCCAAAAAATCAATAAATAAAATATTGGTTCGCCGTAGCTTTCACACTAGATTCTGGCTTGACCAGACTTAATATGTGTCGCGTGCATGTAACAATATAACCTACAATTCATGTTGCGACACGGGATTACTTGATCAAGTTTATAAGATTTTGTTAACTTTACAAATCCTGGCCTTCGGTAGTTGAGTGCATCTCATGTTGAGCATCTTAGTAGTTGTATGCTAAGAAAAAAGCCAGAATCTAGTGTGAAAGCTACGACGAACCGATATTTTATTTATTGATTTTTTTTGGAAAAACAACGAGCAAACAAACGTTCGAATTATATTATTTGTTTCCAACAAACGATTCCGAATCGATTGGCGTTTGAAAAAATCAAATTAGACAAAATTTCAAAAATTTGCGGCTAACTTAACGCTTATTTTTGTTTTGTTCTATTTGATAAAAAATATGATCAAACAAACGTTTTAATTAATCAAACAATCACAAACAAACGACAAACAATCGTTATAGATTAAAAAAAGATGCGAAAGTCAAAATCGAGGGGCTAACTTTACATATCTTAAGAATTCTCTAGATTACAGATAAACAAAATTCCTAAATTTTCCCACCGTAACTGTAACTACTTTGCCTAATGTTAGAGAAAAGAAAAACAAATTTTTTCCTTCTCCGCTGTTTTAAACGCTTCGTTGCAGTCACAGAGGAAAATTGTCTTTGCAACTGTAATCACTAGGTTATAGAAACGAAGGCAAATTCTCTTCGCAATCATTTCCCTGTGTAAATTTGTCTATTTGGGTGATGTGGAAAAAAGTTTCTTGTTCCTTCAAGTACACCTGCAATAAATCTCCATGTTCTTTATAATTTCTGTGTACGGCGATGGCGAGATATTTTGCTAATATCGAGATATTAATGCTCCGAACCGGAATTTCCTCTGTACTAGTGTCTAAGAATGCCATTTGTACACCTGCATAATGTTATAAGGTCTGTGCACGAATGCCAGGAAGATCATTAAGATAATATGTATTATTACAGTGATAATAATTATATATATATATATATATATATATATATATATATATATATATATATATATATATATATATATATATATATATATATATATATATATATATATATATATATGTACGTACAGGTACATAAAGAAATCCCATATAAGTTTGGTTCGCCTACGTGCACGCAATCCATGCAAATGAAAGGAACACCAGTGGATGCAAATTCATAATTTACTAGGTTATGTATCTAGAATTTGCAAGAATTTTTTATGGTTAACTTCACTTTTGATGGTTAAGCTATGGAAATGTAAGAAACCTGGAATTTTTACGAAACGTAAGTTTTGAGGTCGAAACTGCAGAGAAGTATCAACCAAACGCTTTCTGTGCTTTTATGCCATTGACAATGTGAAACCATGTAAATAAACACGACTGACATATGTAGGAGATTTCCTAAAGTTCAGGATTGCAGGAATAAATAAGAAGGGTGAAGCTAGACAATTGTTTAGATATAATAATAGTATCTTTATTTAATTAAATAACTAATGTAAATGCACTAATAACGAATGTTACTGTCAGTTTAGGGTCTTTCAACCACTGTCGGTTAGTTTCTGGAAAGAAGATGGAAACGTGTGGAGTGGAGCGCCACTTGTAGCTTGTGGAGAAATGAACAACTAACAATAAATGGTAAAGGCGAACTTATTGTGTAAAAGCGAGAGCACACTGGCGCTACATGGCGCTACCATAGTATATGCTGACCGGCTTGTTTATTCTCTATCTCTATATATTCTCTGTTGTGACGGATGGTGAGCGGTAGATGATATGAATGATTATATGCTTGTTTGCGGTGATGAAGATTTGTATTTTATTTAATAGAGAAAAGGTTTAGACTGTTAGGAAGTCGGAGGAGAACTGATTTGGGATGATGAAAGAGGCTGGAAGAAAGGGTTTGAAAGAAAGAGTTTAGGAGTGGAGGGGATGTCATGTGAGGGTGATAAGGGACCGTGGGATTGTGAAGTCAGCAAAGTTGGGGATTAGCTGGAAAGAAGATTAGGCGTAGATGAGAGTGGTGAGAATGGAATGTGGGACCGTTACACTGTATATATTCTGCATTTCTATATACACACATATTCATGAATATATGTATAATATATCCGTACAATTTAGTATTGCATGGATTTCATGACAGTTGCGTTTGTTTTTCCATTGATTTCCATAACCCAATATTTTTCTCTGTAAAGAGATTGGAGTTCGTAATAAAAAAAACACGGATATTCGTACCAAGAAAGAATTTGTTTATTCAGAAAGATAGACATGATCGCATTTGGAAATATTTCGTTTTTTTTATTATACCGATTATTTGTTTTGTGTTCGGCGTTGAAACGCGCACAGGACGAGTGCATTCGTTTCAAAATAAAATGCTGGATTATTTGATATATAATAATTAATGGCTATGAGTAGCACATGGGAACGATAATTCGGTGTAATTCTATACATCGTGCAAAATTTCCTCCTGGATGTGTGAGGATTGAGAATGTTTTTGAAAACATATTTCTAAAAATGAACGTTTCGGTATAACAATCCTCCTCGACGTTCCCATGTATTTACCGAAGCCTCGAGAAATCTCACACAACTCGCATTATTTATTAGCAATGCCTCTTTACAAAGAACATACTTAATATTGTTACAGTGTAGCGTTTGGGACGTTCTTTCCCATTCAGGTACCTTGTTTTATTATTTCACATACTTTGAGGCGATCGTTCGATCCCATAATGTGAGAATCGACGAGAGTGGGGGAGATGAGAGTGGGGACATGTCCAAGAGAGCACGGAAACCAATTATCAAATTCTCACCGAATAGAAGACACTCGCCCATCAGATTCCAAAGAAGGAACATCGTCAGACTATCAACCAGACGGTGCCAAGAGACAAAGATTCGCCGCCCATCTAATTTTGGATTTATCATAATCGACGATTGCCTGGCCAGCGATCGCCTATTAACATCCAAAATTGAGGGTCCACCGATCGTTCCGGAAAATCTTCCATCCACTATACCGGACGAGATTTCATTTACCATCCAAGATCACGTGCAATCTGCTCTGATGGGACTCACTAAAGGCATCTACAACAACATTTCCGTTCTCTGTCTCTCTGGACATGCCAACGAGGGAAGACAAGACATAACTCCAAGATAAGGACTGATTTATTTTATTTCATTTAACAAGATCGATCATGATCCCGTTTGTCTCTACCTATGATGAGTGAGATGGAAAGTATGTCAACGTGACTGTGTGTGTATGATTGAGAACAAGTTAATATTATTTATTTTGTAATTTTCTTAAACTTTCGATATCGCTATTCAACGTTTAATCAAGAGATTCAATTGGTTAAATATTGTTGAAGCGTCTAAAAATAACTGTACCAAAATATTAAAATACAAACTGTTACAATTTGTTACAACTTATTACATCATACGAAGATACGTGATAAGACGACCGCCCAAAATCCGATATACGACCACTTCAAAACGCGACGGTTCATTTTCTTTGACAAATTACATTTATTTATTACAATTAGTGCCCGACGAAATCAACCGAGATGACGCGTTTATTTCGTAAATCAATTATTCACTTCACGACATATATCCCAATTTTCTTGACCGGTATAAGTCGGATGTGGTCTTGATGATAACCATTCGTTCAGTGGGATACATTTAGAGCCCAAGCAGACCTGAAACATAGAGGAATCGGATTAATCTTTTCCGAAGTACGTTTGAATTAAGTTCTAAGGGTTTGACTGATAGTTTATGGGTGCAAATTCGTTATGCGATTCTTACTCGATTACAGCCGCAGCGTGTTCCGGTCAATGGATGTAGCATGTTACGCAGTTTGCGAGGGCGTTTGTATAAAAAGAACTCATCCGAAGCTTTATATCCACAATTTAAAATGGTGCATGAAATACTCGTACCTATATCATATTTCTGAAATCCGTTGGAATTCAATATTTAGAAAAATGGTGTATCCCATGAATTAGGAAACCCATAAGGGTAGTAAAAGTTAAGGGATCGATAAACAGCCTTACTAAACACGAAACGTCGAACCCGAAGCGTTGACATTGTTCACGCCGAGTTGGCACTGGTTCCTTTATCATTGGTGGCTGCCTCTATAGAAAACAGTACAAATTACCGTTAGAGAATTCCAAGTCTCAGAATTCATGAAAAATATATATTGCTGATATTTTCCAACCGTGTGCTCATTATACGAGGGTGGGCTGCAAAGTTTCCAGCCTGACCAAGAAATGGCACCACTAGGTCTACTTTTGGAGTGGCGTCCTATAGAACCATTCCTACCAAGCTTGTATGTAAAGTTCCGGCCCAATCGCTACGTTAGTTTGCATTTGAGAGCACATTGCGCGAGACCCTTCCGTTGTTTTCGTGAAAATGGAAAAATTGGAAAAACGTGCTGTCATCAAATACTTCTATTTGAAAGGTTTTACACCAAAACAAATAAAAGAAGAGATGGATTCAACACTAGGAGACTCCTCCCCATCATATTCAACTATTAAGCAGTGGGTTTCTGAATTTAAAATGGGTCGTGTGAGCACCTCTGACGAGCCTCGCTCAGGACGGCCCGTTGAGGTCACAACTTCAGAAATGATTGAGAAAATCCATAAAATAGTGTTGGAAGACCGCAGGTTGAAAGTGCACGAGATAGCTGAGACCTGTAGGATGTCAGCTGAACGTGTGCGAAATATTTTGCACAACCATTTGAACATGGAAAAGCTGTGTGCAAGGTGGGTGCCGCGTTTGCTAACGCTCGACCAAAAACTGCTTCGAAAAACCATTTCTACCGACAATTTGGCGCTGTATAGGCGTAATCCAAACGAATTTTTGCGCCGATTCATAACTGTTGATGAGACTTGGGTCCACCACTACACTCCTGAAAATAAAGAACAGTCAAAACAGTGGGTTGGAAAAGGGGAACCAACTCCAAAGAAGGCAAAAACAATTTTATCGGCAAACAAGATTATGGCTACTGTTTTTTGGGATGCGAGAGGAATTATATATATTGATTACCTTAAAAAGGGTAAGACTATCACTGGTCAATACTACGCAGAGTTATTGCAACGTTTGAAGTACGAGGTGCAAATTAAACGACCTCATTTGGCGAAGAAAAAAATTTTGTTTCATCACGATAACGCACCAGCGCATTCGTCGATTATTGCCATGTCCAAAATCCACGAATTGAAGTTTGAATTGATGCCGCATCCTCCCTACTCTCCAGACTTAGCCACCAGCGACTATTACCTGTTTCCTAACCTCAAAAAATGGCTTGGCGGTAAAAGATTTAAGAGCAACGAAGAAGTTATCGAAGCTGTAAATCAGTATTTTGAGGAGCTTCATGAGTCCACGTTTAAAACTGCTATAACTAAATTAGAACACCGTTATGAGAAATGTATCAGTGTTGATGGAGATTATGTTGAAAAATAAAGCAAAAAAAATTTTAAAACGTCGTTTTTCTTGGTCAGGCCGGAAATTTTTCACCCCACCCTCGTATATCATGGTACGTTATAGAAACATCTCAGCACTATTCTTGCGCCCTAGATATCTATATTCACGTTGGATTTTATAATACGATTCTTGTCGTCTTATTTCAACGGTCTTACTTTAGGTCATGATGTGCCTCGATGTAAAGGAAGTCGAATTATAAAGTCGCCATACGAGGGCTCTAATACTCATTAACATATGGGCAATATAATATGGAGATTTCCTTACTTGCATGCATGGAAAGTAATAGACCCTACTCCGATAATGTGGCATTAGCGCTGCGATGCACTTCCCCCTCATGCATATCTGGCAAATACAGTCAACTAATTGATAATACGTATTTCGGAACGTACGTGGCCTCATCGAGATTTTGATATTCATTAGGCAATATCGAATAATGTAAGCCCAATTGGCTTAATTTTTATCGACTGAATAAATGCGAAAGTCAATACACGATATAAGATACTCACTTTTGATTCACCGCACTCTGTGTAGTCTGGAACCCCGTTTCGAAGAATTATTGGTTGACGAAGGTAAGGGCGACGATTAAAATTGTTGTTCTCCACATGGCCGCATACCAACACGTCGCAGGGGTTAGATTTTTCTTTGAACTAGCAAATGTCAAAAAATAAGTCTTTATAAAGAGCAACTACCTAACACCGGCGATGCATTCAACAGTATTATTCAGCAAGATAATAATTGGCGTGACAGAATCCTACCGTACAAGCAACTTCGTAGCCGAGCTCCTTGCATTGTTCATTCCGATTTTTTGGCGTTCTTGTTGGTTACATGTGCAAAGGTAAAGCAATATATGTAATGTATGGAAGTATTAAATACGAATATGAAGGAAAACGTGCGGTTACCTAACAATAGAAATAGGTAACTGAAATTTGTTTACCATTGAATATTTTCGTATGAAATTTTGTCCATGTGTATGTTCTACTATGAGACAATTTTAAGGGAATGAGACATTTTTATGTACATATGTTCGACAATTGGACATAATCTTGAGTAGAGGCTTATATATCAAATTCTTCTGATGCGTAGTAATAAATATTAGCTGTTTTTTCCCGTTTTTTCCGATTAAACAACTTTCAAGTCGGAAATTCGAGCGTCCCTAGGACGATAGTAGTAAGAGATAAGTGTAGTTTAAACTCTCATCCGCGAAAATTGATTTTTTTGATTGAAAAAGAGGACGCCTTTCGCTGGCTAAGCAATTTATTGTTCTCAACTTTGTTCTAAAATGCTAATCGCTCGAGGCAAGTGGGGGCGTAAATATAATTATATCTGTCTCGCGCTAAAAGAAGTTTCACATTACCCTCTTAGTGCAAAATAAGCGGGCCATGTCAGGATGAACGTCGCTATGTACACGATAAAAAGTGCTCTCACGCACATGGTGAAGAAAACCTGATTCTGTAAATAGAAAAAATAGAAACGCGCTGCGACATTCGGTGTTAGAAATAAGGAACAGTTCCCATCAGGACATCCCTCGCACGAGACTTTTTGTTAACTATTTCGATAACTCCCTTAAAAACGATCGTAAGAAGATGTTTTTTTTACTCGACGTAGGCATTTCTTTTTCGCGAAATAAAATCTTGTCGAACAGGGATTTTCTGAGGTATTTTCAAATTGCAATATTTTGCACAAATCAATGAAAATTTGGCTACGAATTAACAACATCGTAGAAAGTACAAACTTTTTAGTATATGAATGGGCCCCTTAGTTTTGAATTTCGCTGCGGCTTGGACTGTTGACAAATACGTAAATCTCTGTACAGTCGTGCACGAACCGAATACCACAGATAATACAATTGATAATGATAAAACGTCGATACTTCTAACGGGGTTCGATTATAAGTGTCGAGCACCATGTTTTAATAATACATCCGTAGCGTACCTTTGACTGTCGTCGACACTTAGACTGAAGTAGACGCCGAACTTAGATGGTACGGTAAATGTTGCGGCACAGTCAAAATTCGTAGGTGCTGGATACCGCGGCTTACACACATACTATATATACCTAGCTGTGAAAAATCCTGCGTACGAATTTTATTACTGCAGTTAAGAAACTCGGCAATGAAGCGTATCTCTCCATGAACCTTATCGCCGCGGCTTAACCGTCCTTGAGTATGCTTCGGCGTAGAAAAATGCATTATTTTATAAATGCATTGTCAGATTTTTACTCAGAAAAATCTCGAAACAACTTCTTTAAAGCCATTTATGTATCTTTGAACGATTAAAAAGCGCATTTCAAGCTTCAAGCAAATGGTTTTCTTTCGACGACGCGATACGATCATTCTCCGCCGTGATATCGATCGTCGATCTCTTGCATCGCCAGCATTAAGCGTTAGATACGCCTCGGGAGAATTTTCTCGTTTGGGTTCACGCCTTTTTTCGTCCGTAGCATCAATATTTCCATCTCAACTTGTCTTTCCGTTTTTTCAAAAATACTGCCTGCGAAAATAGATTCGATCGAGCAAGGTCGAGTGACTTTTTTATTTTTCAGGAAATGTTTACTCGCGATATAACCTTCAAAGTTTTTCCAATAACGTTTTTTATTGGTGGCACATGGAGTGTGCAACGGACAGCTTGGTTATTGTTTTCGTGACACACGTGGCAGTTTAATTACGTTTTTTTATCATTGGGCGCTCCATGGCTGAGAGGTAAGAAGTACGAGGATTTTTGATTCTCTTGACGAATATTGAGGTTGTAGGACTTTTTGATATCCGAGAATCGATCGGATTTCGATATTCCGACAGCCAGTTTTGAAGAGATTCTATCATCGTTGTTTCCTCGTGAAAAGGGCCAATGAATCACCTCCATCAAGTTAGCCGACCAAAATGGAATATTGTTATTTTTTTAAATGTCAATCGACTGTCGGTCGTATCTCGGTTTTTGTCGGTCCAAAATAAAGTTTCTTCGGTTAGTATTTCTATAAGAAAATACAAAAATTAAAATGAGCGTCAAGATAGCCGACCTGACACGTATGTTGTCAAAGTCGCTTTCAATCGATTCGCAATCGTTTGTCGCAACTAAAAATCATAATTGCAGCTTTTGTCGGTCGCATAATTGTCCACGTGAAGGTGGAACAGAAACAGAGAGATAAAAGCATGGCCGACTAGTGCTGTCTCTGTCTGACACCCACCCCCCTTGGCCCCGTCGGGGCGTGTTTTCTGCTCGCAGCGAACCTAGTGGCGACTAGTGAACTACCAACTCGGCTATACAGCTGTGCAAACTTGGCCCACCGATTTTGACTTTTCGCATTTTTTTTTTTTTTAAACGTTTGTTAGTCGTTTGTAGTTGTTTGTTAGATTAATAAAAACGTTTGTTAGATTAGCCCTTTTGCAAAAAACGAAAAACAAAATTTGGTGTTAACTTGGCCCAATTTTTTTCATTTTAATCCGAATCAAGTCCGCTAGGGGCTCATTCGATGCGTAATCGGTTGTAGGTGCCGAATAATTTAATTAGAACGTTTGTTAGATGATTGTTTCTTTTAAAAAACCATAAAAACCATTTTCGGTCATCTAGGCGGTGCGGTCATATGACCGTGAATAGTTGAGCACAAAATATTTAATTCGTTAAACATTTTCGTCTAAAAAGTGGATTAATTGATTCGGAATCGTTTGTAGGTCACGAATAATTAAGTTGCAACGTTTGTTGGTTCTTCGTTTAAATGAAATATATAAATGACCGCATTTATCCAGTGGTGAAGACGTCACCGTCTACCCGTGTTATATACAGGGGAAGAGTCTGACGCACGGTCCTCTCTTCTTACAATTACCAAAGAACGAACAAACGTTGCAACTTAATTATTCGTGACCTACAAACGATTCCGAATCAATTAATCCACTTTTTAGACGAAAATGTTTAACGAATTAAATATTTTGTGCTCAACTATTCACGGTCATATGACCGCACCGCCTAGATGGTCGAAAATGGTTTTTATGGTTTTTTAAAAGAAACAATCATCTAACAAACGTTCTAATTAAATTATTCGGCACCTACAAACGATTACGCATCGAATGAGCCCCTAGCGGACTTGATTCGGATTAAAATGAAAAAAATTGGGCCAAGTTAACACCAAATTTTGTTTTTCGTTTTTTGCAAAAGGGCTAATCTAACAAACGTTTTTATTAATCTAACAAACAACTACAAACGACTAACAAACGTTTAAAAAAAAAATGCGAAAAGTCAAAATCGGTGGGCCAAGTTTGCACAGCTGTTGACACATGCAGTTCGGAAATGTTCCCGTAATGTCCTCGCTTCAGAGTGGAGCTGATAGACCCCCGTGAAGTTGGCCGGACAACTTGTACTTTATTAATTGACTTTTTTTTTATATCGTTAGGTGGTCGTTAGGTAGTGCTAGGTAGTCTAATCAAAACGTTAGGTAGTCAATAGTTAAAAAAAAAAAATAATAAAAAATGTATGTGAAGTTGGCCGAATTTTTTTTTTCCTTTATTTATCTTTTCAAGATGCTCAAATGATGCGTAATCGTTAGGTGGTCGTGAATATACGAATTAAAACGATGGGTAATCAGCCATATCCTTACAAATCCAAAAAACAATTTTGCGAATTATGCATGCGCAACGGCTAATGCGCACCTGTGCGAACTTAGCCAGTCGACTGACAATTGCGATCTTTGCCCGTTACGCATGCGTCGAGCATGCAGGTTTCTCAAAATTGTTTTTTGGCTTTGGCAAGGATTTAGTTGACTACCTAACGTTTTAATTAGTATATTCATGACCACCTAACGATTACACAACATTTCACCATCTTGAAAAGATAAATACAGGAAAAAGAAAAAATTTTCGGTCAACTTCACATACATTTTTTATTCATTTATTTTTTTTTTTTAACTATTGACTACCTAACGTTTTAATTAGACTACCTAACGACCACTTAACGATATAAAAAAAGTCAATTAATAAAGTGCAAGTTGTCCGGCCAACTTCACGGGGGTCGCTGATAGTCCTCTGACCGGCTTGTTTATTCTCTATCTCTATATATTCT
This sequence comes from Netelia fuscicornis, assembly GCA_946811545.1. Lineage (NCBI taxonomy): Eukaryota > Metazoa > Arthropoda > Insecta > Hymenoptera > Ichneumonidae > Netelia > Netelia fuscicornis. The sequence goes on along the minus strand of OX328014.1, from coordinate 12,828,630 downwards.
CTGTATCTGTTGTGACGGATGGTGAGCGGTAGATGATATGAATGATTATATACTTGTTTGCGGTGATGAAGATTTGTATTTTATTTAATAGAGAAAAGGTTTAGACTGTTAGGAAGTCGGAGGAGAACTGATTGGGATGACGAAAGAGGCTGGAAGAAAGGGTTTGAAAGAAAGAGTTTAGGAGTGGAGGGGATGTCATGTGAGGGTGATAAGGGACCGTGGGATTGTGAAGTCAGCAAAGTTGGGGATTAGCTGGAAAGAAGATTAGGCGTAGATGAGAGTGGTGAGAATGGAATGTGGGACCGTTACACTGTATATATTCTGTAATTCTTTATTGCTTCCCCTTAGGGTTACAAGCCTCCCGTTTCTCGCTCTTTACACTTTCTCTATTTACATTTCCTTACGCTATGATCTTATTCTACCTTATCTACTACTTATTGTCTACCTTATTCTATTTACATTTTCTTTATTCTACGTCTTATTTTCTACTCCGCTTTTTCTTTTTCCTCGCCTTTCGCTCGCACGCTCGCTCGCCTTTACATTTTCCTCGCCGCCTTTCTTTCTCTCCTTTGTACATTTCGTTTTCCTATTCTCTAGTTATCTAATGCCCTTCTCTCCTTTCCTTCCCTCCTTCTGAAACCGACTTCCGTTTCCTCTCCATTCATTCCATTCCTTCTATCACTCCCTTCTTTCCTCTTCCCCCTCCCCGTCACTGTATATATTCTGCATTTCTATATACACACATATTCATGAATATATGTATAATATATCCGTACAATTTAGTATTGCATGGATTTCATGACAATTGCGTTTGTTTTTCCATTGATTTCCATAACCCAATATTTTTCTCTGTAAAGAGATAGGAGTTCGTAATAAAAAAAACACGGATATTCGTACCAAGAAAGAATTTGTTTATTCAGAAAGATAGACATGATCGCATTTGGAAATATTTCGTTTTTTTTATTATACCGATTATTTGTTTTGTGTTCGGCGTTGAAACGCGCACAGGACGAGTGCATTCGTTTCAAAATAAAATGCTGGATTATTTGATATATAATAATTAATGGCTATGAGTATCACATGGGAACGACAATTCGGTGTAATTCTATACATCGTTCAAAATTTCCTCCTGGATGTGTGAGGATTGAGAATGTTTTTGAAAACATATTTCTAAAAATGAACGTTTGGGTGTAACAATCCTCCTCGACGTTCCCATGTATTTACCGAAGCCTCGAGAAATCTCACACAACTCGCATTATTTATTAGCAATGCCTCTTTACAAAGAACATACTTAATATTGTTACAGTGTAGCGTTTGGGACGTTCTTTCCCATTCAGGTACCTTGTTTTATTATTTCACATACTTATTACATCATACGAAGATACGTGATAAGACGACCGCCCAAAATCCGATATACGACCACTTCAAAACGCGACGCTTCATTTTCTTTGACAAATTACATTTATTTATTACAATTAGTGCCCGATGAAATCAACTGGGATAACACTTTTATTTCGTAAATCAATTCTTGACTTCATGCCGACATATATCCCAATTTTCTTGACCGGTATAAGTCGGATGTGGTATTGATGATAACCATTCGTTCAGTGGGATACATTTAGGGCCGAAGCAGACCTGAAACATAGAGGAATCGGATTAATCTTTTCCGAAGTACGTTTGAATTAAGTTCTAAGGGTTTGACTGATAGTTTATGGGTGCAAATTCGTTATGCGATTCTTACTCGATTAAAGCCGCAGCGTGTTCCGGTCAATGGACGTAGCATGTTACGCAGTTTGCGAGGGCGTTTGTATAAAAAGAACTCATCCGAAGCTTTATATCCACATTTTAAATTGGTGCACGAAGTAGGGGCAACTCTAACATCGTCCTGAAATGCGTTGGAATTTAATATTTAGAAAAATTGTGTTTTTCATGAATTAGGAAACCCATAAGGGTAGTAAAAGTTAAGGGATCGATAAACAGCCTTACTAAACACGAAACGTCGAACCCCCAGCGTTGACATTGTTCACGCCGAGTTGGCACTGGTTCGTTTATCACTGGCTTCCTCTATAGAAAACAGTACAAATTACCGTTAGAGAATTCCAAGTCTCAGAATTCATGAAAAATATATATTGCTGATATTTTCCAACCGTGTGCTCATTATATATCATGGTACGTTATAGAAACATCTCAGCACTATTCTTGCGCCCTAGATATCTATATTCACGTTGGATTTTATAATACGATTCTTGTCGTCTTATTTCAACGGTCTTACTTTAGGTCATGATGTGCCTCGATGTAAAGGAAGTCGAATTATAAAGTCGCCATACGAGGGCTCTAATACTCATTAACATATGGGCAATATAATATGGAGATTTCCTTACTTGCATGCATGGAAAGTAATAGACCCTACTTCGATAACGTGGCATTGATGGCGTTGCAACGCACTTCCCGCTCATGCATATCTAGCAAATACAGTCAACTAATTGATAATACGTATTTCGGAACGTACGTGGCCTCATCGAGATTTTGATATTCATTAGGCAATATCGAATAATGTAAGCCCAATTGGCTTAATTTTTATCGACTGAATAAATGCGAAAGTCAATACACGATATAAGATACTCACTTTTGATTCACCGCACTCTGTGTAGTCTGGAACCCCGTTTCGAAGAATTATTGGTTGACGAATGTAAGGGCGACGCTTAAAATTGTTGTTCTTCGGATAACCGCATACCAACACGTCGCAGGGGTTAGAGTTTCCTTTGAACTAGCAAATGTCAAAAAATAAGTCTTTATAAAGAGCTACTACCTAACGCCGGCGATGCATTCAACAATATTATTCAGCAAGATAAGTATTGGCGTGATGGAATCCTACCGTACAAGCAACTTCGTAGCCGAGCTCCTTGCATTGTTCATTCCGATTTTTTGGCGTTCTTGTTGGTTACATGTGCAAAGGTAAAGCAATATATGTAATGTATGGAAGGATTAAATACGAATATGAAGGAAAACGTGCGGTTACCTAACAATAGAAATAGGTAACTGAAATTTGTTTACCATTGAATATTTTCGTATGAAATTTTGTCCTTGTGTATGTTCTACTATGAGATAATTTTAAGGGAATGAGGCATTTTTATGTATACATATGTTCGATAATTGGACATAATCTTGAGTAGAGGCTTATATATCAAATTCTTCTGATGCGTAGTAATAAATATTAGCTGTTTCCCGTTTTTTCCGATTAAACAATTTTCAAGTCGGAAATTCGAGCGTCCCTAGGACGATAGTAGTAAGAGATATGTTAAGTGTAGTTTAAACTCTCATCCGCGAAAATTGATTTTTTTGATTAAACAAGAGGACGCCTTCCGCTGGCTAAGCAATTTATTGTTCTCAACTTTGTTCTAAAATGCTAATCGCTCGAGGCAAGTGGGGGCGTAAATATAATTATATCTGTTTCGCGCTAAAAGAAGTTTCACATTACCCTCTTACTGCAAAATAAGCGGGCCATGTCAGGATGAACGTCGCTATGTACACGATAAAAAGTGCTCTCACGCACATGGTGAAGAAAACCTGATTCTGTAAATAGAAAAAATATAAACGCGCTGCGACATTCGGTGTTAGAAATAAGGAACAGTTCCCATCAGGACATCCCTCGCACGAGACTTTTTGTTAATTATCTCGATAACTCCCTTAAAAACGATCGTAAGAAGATGTTTTTTTTACTCGACGTAGGCATTTCTTTTTCGCGAAATAAAATCTTGTCGAACAGGGATTTTCTGAGGTATTTTCAAATTGCAATATTTTGCACAAATCAATGAAAATTTGGCTACGAATTAACAACATCGTAGAAAGTACAAACTTTTTAGTATATGAATGGGCCCCTTAGTTTTGAATTTCGCTGCGGCTTGGACTGTTGACAAATACGTAAATCTCTGTACAGTCGTGCACGAACCGAATACCACAGATAATACAATTGATAATGATAAAACGTCGATACTTCTAACGGGGTTCGATTATAAGTGTCGAGCACCATGTTTTAATAATACATCCGTAGCGTACCTTTGACTGTCGTCGACACTTAGACTGAAGTAGACGCCGAACTTAGATGGTACGGTAAATGTTGCGGCACAGTCAAAATTCGTAGGTGCTGGATACCGCGGCTTACACACATACTATATATACCTAGCTGTGAAAAATCCTGCGTACGAATTTTATTACTGCAGTTAAGAAACTCGGCAATGAAGCGTATCTCTCCATGAACCTTATCGCCGCGGCTTAACCGTCCTTGAGTATGCTTCGGCGTAGAAAAATGCATTATTTTATAAATGCATTGTCAGATTTTTACTCAGAAAAATCTCGAAACAACTTCTTTAAAGCCATTTATGTATCTTTGAACGATTAAAAAGCGCATTTCAAGCTTCAAGCAAATGGTTTTCTTTCGACGACGCGATACGATCATTCTCCGCCGTGATATCGATCGTCGATCTCTTGCATCGCCAGCATTAAGCGTTAGATACGCCTCGGGAGAATTTTCTCGTTTGGGTTCACGCCTTTTTTCGTCCGTAGCATCAATATTTCCATCTCAACTTGTCTTTCCGTTTTTTCAAAAATACTGCCTGCGAAAATAGATTCGATCGAGCAAGGTCGAGTGACTTTTTTATTTTTCAGGAAATGTTTACTCGCGATATAACCTTCAAAGTTTTTCCAATAACGTTTTTTATTGGTGGCACATGGAGTGTGCAACGGACAGCTTGGTTATTGTTTTCGTGACACACGTGGCAGTTTAATTACGTTTTTTTATCATTGGGCGCTCCATGGCTGAGAGGTAAGAAGTACGAGGATTTTTGATTCTCTTGACGAATATTGACGTTGTAGGACTTTTTGATATCCGAGAATCGGTCGGATTTCGATATTCCGGCAGCCAGTTTTGAAGAGATTCTATCATAATTGTTTCCTCATGAAAAGGGCCAATGAATCACCTCCATCAAGTTAGCCGACCAAAATGGAATATTGTTATTTTTTTAAATGTCAATCGATTGTCGGTCGTATCTCGGGTTTTGTCGGTCCAAAATAAAGTTTCTTCGGTTAGTTTTTCTATAAGAAAATACAAAAATAAAAATGAGCATCAAGGTAGCCGACCTGACACGTATGTTGTCAAAGTCGCGTTCAATCGATTCGCAATCGTTTGTCGCAACTAAAAATCATAATTGCAGCTTTTGTCGGTTGCATAATTGTCCACATGAAGGTGGAATAGAAACAGAGAGATAAAAGCATGGCCGACTAGTGCTGTCTCTGTCTGACCCCCACCGCCCCTCGACTTCGCCGCGGGGTGTTTTCTGCTCGCAGCGAACCTACTGGCGACTAGTGAACTACCAACTCGGCTACTTCATTAAGCGACCTACCCCTTCCACTGGAGTTTCCAGACCTGTATGTAAGATCGTGGTCCCGCGTCGTGCGGCAGCCTAATGGGGGAATCCCGCTGAGCCTTCTATATTTAGTTCGGATTTCCGCCGCAAGGATCGCATTAGGTAACTCACAGTGTGTTGCATGACCGAGATGAAAATTAGTTCAATTTCTTCCGATCGCGACGCATGCGTATGTCCGGACTACATTGCTCGTGTTTATTACATCTTTATAAACAATACAGGCAAATTACACTGGAAGTAAATAAACAGAATATATCTCTTCGTTCCAGAACCAATTATTTTTTAATTTCGAACGACTATTCATGTCAAGTCCAAGCGACGAAGCATGGTCACAGTTTCTGCTCTTAATCACGAACGATAAAAATTAATCGAACCGATTAAGAAAATCTAATTCTACTTAAACGATGCAAAAAACTCCAAGCAAAGCCACATGAACCCATGGCAAGTAGAGTCATAAGTTAAATTAGAACGAAGCCTGTTATTTTCTTTTGATGTGAAAACTCACACCATAAGAAAACTTGATTTGGAAAAAGCACCGAGCTGGTATCCACAAGGGTGTGTGATAGATTTTTCTACAATTTACTAAAAAAAGAAAAAAAAACGAAAGAGACAGGTCTTTGGTGTCGATGGATACGCCCGGATATAGCATAGGGATCTTCGACACTCGTATAGGGATATTCATTGTCTCCTTGACAATCAGAATATTATTGTTGTTAAATATTCCTTTCTGTACGTTCGTCTGATGAGATTTGAGCGATTCGTACGGAGTGGGGATGCGCAGGAGTGCTTTATCGAACCGGTGCGCATGCGCACGCGCATAGAGTTAATTGGAGACAGCACCCGGGCTACGCACTGGTCGGGGGCTAGCCTGATTATTTCCAAGGTTGACATCTCCTTTACTCTCACTCCATACAGTTTGGTGACAGGCGCTCGGATTGCGTCCTATTACAACATACGCAGGACAGGAAGCACAGGGGGAGTAGCACAACAGCAGTAGCAGGCACATCTCGTAATACTTTTCCGATATGTATGCATATAAAAAAAATTATACATTCGCCAATCATAACTTCGTTTTCTTCTTCATGCTTGCATGAATGTGTCCATCATCGTCTTTTATCTACCAACATCTAACAGCTTACTATATTTAATACTTATATATATATAGTTGTATTTATGTTTTTTGTTTTTATCTTTTCGTACGAGTAATATAATCAATTCTCTCGTCTAAGGTGCTCGAAAATACACAACGTAGGTATTATGTATAGCAACTTATTTCATTCTCTCTTGGCATTAATTCAGCCAAAACGCCACGCACATTCGTACATATATGTATGTGTAACAAACATCCGAATATTCTCGATGAGAATAAAAACATTCGCCCGCTTCATCCTGGACTGCCTCGTATTTGCGGTCGCGGAGTCATTTCATTTACTTTTCTTTCCTTCCTTCCTGTACTTTGTTCGTCATTGGCCAAGATCGATTCAGAATTTTGGGAATTACATTATTTTGGCTACTACCTCTATTTTGAATCTTTTACATGTATAATCAAAGGCGAAGCTTTTACGATTATTGTTTCACTAGTAATCCAGATCGGTGGATATAATCGACAAAAACTTTTTATAAGAGATTGTTGTGTTTTAGTCATTCCCTTAATTTACGTTAAAAAAGGGGTTCACGGGGCCAAAAGACCCTGGAGTTCGATAACGAGATACAAAATGACTTTAGAATGATCGATTATGTGGAGGACAGGACAAACGGTTGCTGTGAAAACACTAAAATCAAAATTATCAAACTTTACTTGGCGCTTTTATATTTAAAAAGAAAATGGCATTTCGTCTAAGAAGACTTGTATAATGCATTTCATGCGTATGATTCTATCGAGCTCGAAGTATTTTACCATCGTGTATGCAGTTTGGACGGATCTGTTGCACTAATTCCATTTTTGTTGAGTTTACAAAAAAATAAAAAATTAAATACTAAACAGATTCAGTTTCCAAAATTCGAATGTCATCGAAGTAGTAGCCAATATTATCTGTTACTCTCCGGCTTTTTTGTTTTCTATTCGCGACCCTTCTTACTTCATAAACCCCTTCCCACCTTCCCATCATTCGCTTCATACCCCCTGTGTATGGCAGCCAGAATGCGTTAACGAAGAATGAAGATATAATGACGTTAGAAAAATAAACGATCCTATCATTCTATGTGTTTATGTATATATATAGTATATATATCCTTCGTTAAAAGATCGCTACATATTTCGAAGTTGGCTTTTATCTTTCGTCTCTGATCGGCCCAATTATTCGTTCGTGTTTTATGTATAATGTCGTTTATCTGTATTATTTATATTATGTATACAATATTGTAAATCGAACCGGCCCTTATCCCGATGGAAAAAATGCCTTACGATTATTTAGAAAGAAAAGAAAAAGAAGAAGGTCGAATTTTCTGAGAGAAGTCTCGATAATTCGGGGAACACAAATATCATCGAGTCTATCGAGTTGAAAAAAAGAATCACCTCGATGCGTGGTATGCTCCTGTGTATGTGTGTGTGTACGTGTATGTATGTATTTGCATAAGGCTAAATACGCGATTATTGGTTAATAATTCTTGTGCCTGGTTGACGCGATCAAGGAAAAAATATCCGCTCCGATATTGCAACTGTCTCCGAATACGGTAAGGCAGGCACTCAGTAGGCAGAGGCCTCCTTGTATTCGGATCCTTCCATTGTGAAGAAATCCTCGAGCTTCCATTGCAGAGTCTCGAACGTTGGCCTCTTCATTGGATCTTTGTTCCAACATTCGAGCATTATCTCGTAGAGAGCCGTTGGACAACTTGGTGGACAGGGCATTCGATAGCCATGTTCGACTTGATGCAATACTTCAGCGTTGGTCATTCCTTGAACGTAGAGATGGAGAAATTTATTAGTATAAGGCAATTGGTTGAATACCGTAGAATAATAAAATAATATTGTATAGAGTGAAACGCATTTGTAGATTGGTGCATTAAATTTAAAGATTGTCCGTTCTAAGTGTTTCCATTGCGTACGAAAGCTCAGACAAAAAATCAGATATTTACTAGAGATAAGTGACTGACAATGAATTAAGTATCAAAAAGCTGTAAACTCAATCATTTTAATAAACTAATGGGGATGCAAAGATTATTGAATGTTTGTTTTTTAATTTACTGGTGAAGAGTTGATCAACGGAACAATGTTAATTTTGCAGTAAATAAAAATAGCCCCATTCTCAGTTTCTCGAATCTTTAACTCCAAAAGCTTGAAACTTCTCGGATAACAGACAATAAGATACTGGAAAGCCCAATTCTTAAAACTATTAACTATTGCTCGGAAACATTTTAATAGTAATTTGGCCAAAATATTTCTCTACACCGAAATAATATTTCCATATGATTATTTAACAATTTCGTGGAATCTTTGGGTCGATTAGAACACCCAGAATCATACACTAGCCCATCTCCGCATAAAATTAGGCCAACTCATGGTGTGTACGTTCTTAGAATTATATTTGATAAGTCTATTTTCACCTGGATATGGAATTCTTCCGTAAGTTACGAGTTCGGTGAGTAAAATACCGAACGACCATACGTCCGATTTAATACTGAATTTGCTGTAATTGGCAGCTTCGGGCGCGGTCCATTTAATCGGAAACCGTGCTCCTATTCGAGCTTCGTACTCGTCCTCCTTGATGAGTCGAGCTAAGCCAAAGTCGGCGATTTTCACGACATTGCCATCGGCGACGAGAACGTTTCTTGCAGCCAAATCGCGATGTATGTAATTCTGGGATTCGAGATAGGCCATACCCGCAGCTATCTGAGCCGACATGTCGATCAATTGCTGGAGTTTAAGGCCCCGTCCTTTACCTGAAACATATAACGTTATAGATCCGACCTTCAAGATTCGTGCCACACTCATACTCATACCTTGAAGAAATTCGAGGAGACTTCCATTTCTCATCAACTCGGTGATTATGTAAATCGGTTCTTCCATCGTACAAACTGCATACAGTTGAATGAGCTTTGCGTGACGAAGTTTTTTCATTATCTGCGCTTCAGCGAGGAAATCCTTTGGATCCATGGTTCCTGGTTTCAACGTCTTTATCGCCACGGGTGTCGTGTTGTTCCAAAGACCTTCCCATACCTCACCGAATTGGCCCTGGCCAAGCTTGCGAACGAACTTTAGCGAGGAACGATCGATTTCCCATTGATCACGTGTACGATGACTGAGACCCTCGGTTACGGGTTTCTCCACCTGTAGACAAAAGCACGATGGCCCAGTCAATGCCTTGAATATCGACGATCAACGCTCATCGCTTATCCCTTCGAGATAGGCTTTAAACATATGAGACATTCTCCATGAAGACGCCAACTTTTTTCTCTCTAAACTTTCCAGACGCATCCCATGGTATCCCAGTTTGCGATACATGTTCTTTTTCATATTCTTGCATCCATCGTTGCCCCAAATTGTTTCTCGCCTTATGTATTTTGAACAAAGCGACTCACGAATAGAAACGAATCAAGGCGTAAAAGTCGACTGTTTTTCATTTGGGACAGACAAGATTGTAATTTCTTTTTTCTTTCGATGCACTTGGTTCATCATGCTATCAATTTTTCCATTATCCGATCAGATTGATACAATGAAAAACCCGCAGACTAAACAATTTGTTGTATTTTTGTGTACATAATCTTGCATTATTACCTTGTTGACAAAGTCATCGACTATTTGTACGTAATCTTGTCTTTTATGGATTTTCACATAGACATAATTTTTGTTATTACTCATCTGACACAAAATTTCTAATTTTATCAATATTTGTAGATTCCACAGATATTTACAGGAAGTTTCGTAAAAGTTGCAATGAATGGATTATACAGAACGAAAATGAATGAATTTTGTAACATGATCTGTACAAAAATAAAAACATAACTAGACTAGTTTTTTTAAATTGAGACGAGACCCAAATTTTTTTGTCGCCACACTCTTGTTTCACAGTTCGCTACTTCCCAACTCGAGGTATTCTCAAATAAATATTTCCAAGCAGAAATGAAAACTATTGAATAGCGAAAGTGAAGGAGAATGGCTGAAGTACTACATGGAAGTTCGTTTTACTTTCCTGTCCCATAACGAAGTATGTAAAAAGATAAAACATAGCGACTTGGAAAAAATAGAACGTTAAATTGTAGTGAATATATGTTGTCAACAATGTGTGCATCTGTCTTGATGTTCCATCAAAAAGCACGATAACTGTTGGCAAAGCTTTTGAGAATAACAAAAAACTTAAGTTTCATATTAGTTTGCATTGTAATTGATTGTACCTTGAGTACAATGTTAAAAAAAACATGATTACAAAATGAATACAACAAATGGCTTTATGTAAAAATCTCTCTCAACGAAGAGGCTTAACCATTCGACACGGTGCACCAAGATCAATTTTGATATGCCTAGAGATTAGTCGAGGGAATGATAACTATTTTAACAATAAATTTAGCGACTCTTTTATTTTTTAACTTGAAATATTTATTTTCCATGCTCGTTTGCGTCTCTCTAAAGATGGAATATACAAAGTTCATTTTTTATCTTTGTAGCTTTTCTTATAGGAACTCGGACTGCTTTCTACAATTGTGAAAACTGTATTTTTTGTTTGTTTAGGAATCAGTGTTACGAGTGTTTTTTTAATAAAAGAAAAAGAGAGAACAAGAGAAAAGAAAAATGCGAATCTTTCTTTACAATTTCTCTACACGGCCTCGTCACCGTAGTCTTGATTATACGCTTTGAAAGACTCATGAAAAACTTGTCTGAAAATATATATAGTTTTGATAGTTCGAAGTCAGAGATATTCTTCGATTCGGGAATAGAGGCTGGGGCAAGGGGCAGAATATAGACGGTTCTTTTTAAAATGTCAAATTGATCTGTGCGCTGTAGTTTTCCATTAGTCTCATGAATTCCCTGGTTGAAGCACCATTAAAGTAGTCGTTAGTTTTGTACAAAATTGGACGATGAACGACGGAGAGGATCCTCGAAATCTGTGTATGTAGTTCCCTTTCTTCGAATTTCTGGCCTTGTATAAATTTCGATAATTATCATTTTGTAGAAATTCTTCTATTAAACTTTGATTGCTTTGAAATTTGAAGAGCCATGTGACAGCAATCCATGTCTGCACCGTAATTGATAAGTCTTGCAAAGATAATGAAAATTCTCGTCACTTTTAGGTTAGCCACAGAGTCGCCACTTGACACGTGACTGCGAGAGGTTAAGTGACATTTCTGGTCGACAATTCTCAGTCACGATTAATATTTAGAACAAAAGTAGAGTATTTAAGTGTCCCGCAATCAACTAACACAGACCTCGACGTTTTATAACTGTCCTAAAAGCGATAACCGTATCCAAGAATGACAGGCAGAAAATGGCGCGGTTATTCGCCATTCGATTTGCCTAAGTTCGAATTTTCGCCGCGAGAGGCGATACTCTCGATATTGATCCTGTTCAAAACAACTCGATCGGTAACGAAGAAAAAGGAATTCCGAATGAAAAACACTACTGCTATTATATTTATGGACATTATTCATCTTCCATCGTTTTCGATCGAGTTTTTTTTTTTTTAACAGTACAGGTGGACACGCATACTCCATATGGCTCTCAGTTTATCCGAAACTTTAATTTCTTCAAAAGCTTAATTTCTCTGAAATACGAATAATTTTGAAATTTTGATTTCGGCAGATTTCTCGAATATGCAAGTAAAAAAAAAAATTTAATTTCTCTGAAACATTATGCCGTAAATGACCGGCTTGTGCTTCGATATATCAACAAACGTGCATTATCGCGTGCATTCATGCATCGGTGCAATTAATGATGAAAATAAAGAACGAATAATTATCGTGTTTTACAAGGGTTCAAAAATTACAAGGAGTCCAGAGATAAATGAAAATTCGATTATCGTTCGATTCGTTCGGACATTCAATTTACCAATAAAATCCAGCGGGAGGTAGGGCAAGCAATAACAGAGAAACAAACACAGTCTAAAATCAGATATGCCCAACAAATTCATATACAATATAATATTTCTTTCTTTCTTTCTCTCTCACTCTCCCTTTCACGTTCTATCCAGAGAAAGTATTCTTCGCTTTTTAAATAACTTCACGGACAGAAATCAAGCCAAGAGTTTCTAAGTGGAGTTTGGACATTTCGCGATTTGGCCCGATTGAAACAGACTCGACGAGACAAAAAAAAAGCACAACAAAAAGAAACCGCATGCAGCCCCAGGTTTTGTCTAAACTCCTTAGATAGATAGACGCATTTCTATTAATTTTCCTCAGTCGGATTTCAATCCTGTCCACGCTTTTTGTTAATCTACGACGAAGGGACGATTTTTTATCTCCGTTTACCTGGACACAAGGCTTGCAAAGATTAACGCAAAGTCCATCCGCATCTTTGCTATAATGCTCGACGAGATCTTGAAGATTTCTAAAAGTTGTTCGTCTGGCGATGAAGAAACCACCCTCGTCGAGCTGACGAATGCGATAATGTTTAACGGTGTCGCCGTCTCGAACTGAAAATAAAAATTCGTTGTTAATGTCACGTTGGGAATAAGGATGATTATTTAATATTGATTTTTGTATTTAATCTTTTTACCTGAAAGTGAAAAATCGTTGTGCCGACTTTCCGAGTCGCGAATCAAGAAGGCTCCATGATCATTTTCCGGTAGCAGAAGCTTCTTCTCGGCCTCGATTCTCTTTATCTTCCTGAAGTACCATCTGCGAACAACGAGAAATTTTATTATCAAACTTGGCTCTCTCTTGAGTGCGAGGAAAGCAAAACGGCGTGGGGAAAGCCATGGGCAGAAGCGTGTTGCGCTAACGACCGTTGATTAATTAGGTGAAAATGCAATCGTTAAAAGTGTGCTAATCGAGGTTTATGGAAAAATATCTAGGCAAACGTATCGAGTTAAAAAAAAAACAATTATTTTTTTTATGCGATAATTGTCTTTCTTTTTTAACAATAACATTTTTAGTTTTCGTTTTGATAATTAAATTTGCTTTTTGGATAAAAAATAAGTTGTTTGCTTCGTTTTTAAAATTTTGTTTTTGTTTTTGGAAATTCAATTTTTTTTTGGGTCATTAGCGAATTTTCATTTTTCTCAATTGCTTAAGGGAATATTATAGTGTAAATTTTTTTAAAAATTGTTTTTTTTTTTGCTTTAGCCAAGAATGTGGAGTTTTATAAGCATGCTATTAAAGTTTGTTTATTTCAAAACGGTAATTTAAAAATTATTTATTTTTTTTGACGAACAATTGTTGAAAAAAAGGGTGATTCTATATTTAATTTTTAAATAGCTAGAATTTTGTTAATTTTCATCGAAAAAAATCCTCTGTACGCCTCTACAGTTTTTAATAGAGATTGATATTTTTTCTTTAATTCTCTTTTTTATTTCAAAGAACTTTTTGAGGGGTAGGATTTTCCACCATGAGGCGCCATTTTTTAAAATTATTTTGCAGTAGATAATAAAATTATACAAAAAAAATAGGTGAAACATTAACATAATATTTTTATGTACAACTTAAGTCATTGGAATAAATGAAAAAAACAAATCAGACAGATTATCGAATTTTATAAACAATTTAAAAAAAAACATGAATATCAACTATGTTCAAGTCAGTCAAAATCCTACGTCGATTTTTTTTTGAAAACGATAATAGAAATTGCAATTTCGTTACGTATAAAAAATGGCGCCCAAAATTAGGATAAGTGGATGTAATTTAATGTAAAAAAGATACAATTTAAAAAAAAGATGTAATTAAAAAAATAGATAATTTAAAAAAAGATGCGATTAAAATTTTTTTAGAAATAAAAAAAAAGATGCAATTACAAAAATATATAATAAAAAAAGATGCAATTAAAAATTTTTTTTTTAATTTAAAAAAATGTTTAAAAAAGATGCAATTAAAAAAATATATAATTTAAAAAAAGATGCAATTAAAAAGTTTTTACAAAATTTACAAAAAATAAAAAAAAAAGATGCAATTAAAAAAATATATAATTTAAAAAAAGATATAATTTTAGAAAAAGATAATTTAAAAAAAGATGAAATTAAAGAAGAAATTTAATTTAAAAAAAGTTATAATTTAAAAAAGGAGTAATTATAAAAAGATATAATCAAAGAAATGATATCATTTAAAAAAAAGATATAATTTTTAAAAAACTACAAAATTATTAGAATTTTTTTCAATCGGGAACATCGAACTTGTAATTATTTTATAAGGGAAGACCGATGACTCGTCAAATTTGGACGAGACCACGTGCGTAAACGACTCTAAAAAAGGCGCGATTGTCCAAATGGAGAAGCGATATTAGTCGAACAACGGGATTTATCCGCTTTCGAAGCGATCGTCCATGCCACAACGATCGATGACTAATCGAACTATTATTTTTTTAATTAACTAGCTTATCGCGTTTTTTCGCTCGAAATTTAAACGTAATTTAATTTGTCGAAATTACTGTTTTTTTTTTCAAATTAAAGAAATTATTAAAGCATATTTTTTAAATATTCTCCGTCGGTAAGTCAGAAATTTTATCGACATTTGATTAAAATTTAATTTCGCTATAAATATTTGTTTATACATTTTTAATGAAATTTGTAACCGATTTGTTTCAATAGCATCCTCGTTGTTTAAACGAATTTGTTTTTTTTTAATATTTTGGGCAACCGTTAATAATTAATTGAATTTTTTATAGTCAAGCAATAAATTTTCATCTTAATGTTTTTCTTATTTTTTTTTCTTTTTATTTACACAAATTTAATGCAATGTACTTTGAACATTTGTATAACCGATATCTCGACAAAAAATATATTTATTTATTGTTTATTTATCATTTATTTATCATTTACGGATTAGAGAAAAAATTGCTTATTCCAATCAATCATAAACCAACAATGTGCGAGTTTCCAACTGTTGCTCTATTTTCCTTTAAATCGACGCATGAAGGTTCCACCGATTTCCCGACAGATGGCGCATCGAATCAAATTTGAAAAATTCCCGCAATTGAATTACTGTACTGGCGCATGCGCAACCGAATAACGAATATACTTTCCCCGGGGTATTAGGCAAATTCCAATGAGAGACTTTAAAACAATATCATTATTTAATTGAGCATGTTACAGGAATTTCCGGTGTACATATGGGAAGCAATGTAACAGCGACCTACGTAGCATTCGGGTTATAAAACGAATTGAACTGAATTGAAATATTATCGTGAATAATAATGATGGGAAAAAGGTCAGGCGTGCACGACAATTTATCCAACGAATGCTCAATTACTCTAAAATATGATCCACTTTCAATCTAAATCAATCGATTTTTTTTATTTACATTGCGCTTCGAGTGCAATTCAATATCCTCTGTAACAGTAATTCACCTTTTTCCGACAAAATAGTTTTTATTTTTATCGCTAGGTGGCCAGGCAAAGAAATATTTTCCAACCAAACCTCAATATTAAATTTCTACTTTGATTACACATAAAATCTTTGAATTAATTGTATTCACGTCACAAATACTGTCACCTATAGGATGAAAAGTGTACTAAAGTAAAGAGCCCATGTGTGTGAAAAATAATTCATCCAAGAATATCGCATTTTCGTCGATATTTAAAACAACTGTTTACATGGCCAACTTCAGAGCACTAATTTCGTTTAAATGCCTAAGTGCTGCCACCTAGCGAACAAAAATTGTATCGAGGTGGCCATGTTGAATAAAAACAAACATACGAACGAGTAGCTCGCGTTTTTGAGGTTAAGTGTTTAAACCCACTTCGTCGATATTTAAAACAACTGTTTACATGGCCAACTTCAGAGCACGATTTTCGTTTAAATGCCTAAGTGCTGCCACCTAGCGAACAAAAATCGTATCACGGCGGCCATGTTGAATAAAAACAAACATACGAACGAGTAGCTCGCGTTTTTGAGGTTAAGTGCTTAAACCCAAACCATCATGTGTCTACCAATTAATTAATTGACTTTAACTGATTACATGCTTTTCGATTAATAACCGGACAGCATTGGGCGATGAAGAGTTTCGACCTATCTGCTATTCGGCACTTGTGTCATTGATGGGACGGACGGACTGAGTGAAACAAAATGAAGAATAACAAACGAAACGAGCACGAACGACCGTGGGGTCCATTGAACCACCGAAATATTTATTAAACGCTCTCAGCCAAGTGAACCTGGATAAATTAAGCTTCGAGGTAAAATCATGAAATTATTAAAGATCTTGGACTTTAAGTAATATGACTGTCAATTAAGTGCGAGGGTAACAAATATCAATTTTAATGCCCAATATTTTTCCAGATTGCAAAACCGTTTTGGATAATTCAAAATCCTTGTGACATACGGAATTGACTGAAGCATCCCGGAAGCACTTTTGTCTATTCGCAATTCTAAAAACTGTCCGGCAGTCTAGAAAACAATTCTTACTGACCGAGTCCGCAGCAAGATTCGATCGGTGACAGAAACTGTAATCCGTTTATTGCAGATGGGTGATCACCTGTAAACAGTGCCCTCGTGACCGAACCTCTAATCTGGGTTAATGTTTCTTGCATACGACTTCTCATTAAAAAAGTATTAAGAAGGTCTTATTACGGATTTGGTATTTAATTACCTCGCTGATTTTTCAAAATTTCATCAACACCACATGGAGAAGTATGTGTATAAAAACGCGAGCTGGATTTTTGATAACTAATACCAAATGGTTAGTCAGCGATCAAGAAATTCATTCCGTACAAACTATTGTAACGCTATGAATTTGAGGCCATCGATTTACTGCGTCTTCCCAGTAGTTAGACTTAACCACTCGCTGCTAACAAATAGGAATCTTGAGAATATTTGCATGAAACATTGATTCCCACAATTATCATAGACCATGGAACTACACGCCATAATCTTGCCATAGTCAAACGTCTTATAGGTTATAATCTCCAAGTGTAAATTTTCTCCTGATCACGTTACAAGAATTTGATCTTATCGACATTGAAATTTCAATATATCAATATTTTCACATCCCAAAGCCTCGGCTGACTGGCTACTGGTTACGAAACAACCTCAAGTCTCGCATAAAACACTAATAAAAATGATTCGTGAATCGCTGGCCTTGTAAATCAGCTGATCGATAGCCACTCGATACTTTTTCCCAAGCTAACCTAAATTCTCGTGGCAATCCTCTATTCTTCTTCCTCAAACATCGTTCTAAAAGCATTATTTTCTCTTCCATCGCTTCTTTCTATCGATCGTTATCACATGTGCCACTAAAAAAGAATGTTTAAGTTGTCCATGTCGATAGTGAATGCTTTTTTATGCCGTCGTATCGCCACCTAGCGGAGAAACAATGTATCACAGTTGATAATTTAGTGAAACAAAAAGAATTTCAAAACTCACGGTTCGGCCTCGATGGATCTCAGCTTAGCGACATAATTACTGGGAATGTAGCCCTCCTGTCTGGTTCTCTTGCTCCTCGCGAGCCACCAATCGCCCTGGGTGTCATTTAGAATCTCAAGATTTTCGCCCTTGCGAAAGCTTAGATCCTCGTCCGTACGAGCGTCATAGTCGTAAAGTGCGACGAATATTTTAGCCGTTGGTACTTCAGTCTCGGGTATCTGAGGCATTGGCCTTATGGGATCAGGCGGTGGTGTAGGTACTGGACTGGCTTGCGAGGCTACAGCCTCGATACTAGGATTTCCTATCCTATCGGGTTTCTCCTTCTCCGCGTCGCTCGGACTGCTAAAACAGTTACCCATTTTGTTTGTTTTCCAATTCTTCCTTTCGCAACCGTTGCTACTTCTTCTCCCCTTCGTTCAGTCCTTCATTTCTTTTTGGCTCATCTCCGGTTATAATGTCTCGCAGTTTCACGTAGAAAGAAAAACGAGTCTTTGTTTATTGCACACAAAAATCTTTCAACAGTGACGAGATTGGAGAATGGAGTGGCAGTGGTGGGGATGGCGGTGAAGGGGAGGGGGGAGAATAGACAGGGACAAAGGGGAGGGGGGGAAACTGGAGAAAATCTCGTCGTCGTTCAGCAGGCGTCAAATACGCCCCTCGTATATCGCAGCATTTTATCCCGTCAATAATCTTCTCTCACTGTTCACCAAATTTGTATCAAAACATTTCTCGTTTCGCACCAAACACTATGTATTTTTTGTTGTCCCAGGTAAAAATCCTATCGATCGCCTACTTTGCCGATCGGACGAGCGCAATCGCTCGACTAACCACCAAGCGACAAGGAGGGTCGAGGAGAGGGGGGAGCGAGAGAGGGGGGGAGCGAGATCAAATATTGTGGACGATTTCACTACGAGCGCACACGCGAGTCGGACGAAGAGAGAGAGAGAGAAATAGAGAGAAAGAAAACCAGAAGGAATTCCGCCTACGGCACGCCGATCGAATGGGAAAAGGCGAAAGCCTCCCGGGAGAGCGAGAAAGAGAGAGAAACGCCCAACTCGCCAACTGTCAACCCGCGACACAAAAAGAACGAAGTAAGGGGAAAGGACGGCAGAATTATTCAACGCGACGATTTACACAAGCCCAGACGCCGCACTATTCCCTCTCGATTCATTTTCCGTTTTTTCCACACTTCCGGCCCGCGATATAACGAAAATATTTGTCGAGCTCTCGACTCGATACAGGATCGTGGAGGATGGAGGGGAGCACGGAGATTTTCTTTACTGCATCACTTCGCGTCTGGAGACAAGATATCGGAGGCAAACGCGCGCGCCCCTCTCACCACCGACCTTCTAAGCACTGCTTCTGGCTTCTTTTTTATTCTCGATTGGATAAAATCGCAATGGGAATATATCCATGGTGAATAATATCCAAAGTCTCCGGACTGTCTAATCGCGATCACTTTTACGAGTCGTATATTACTGTATACTACTCTCACGAGCGACAGGACAGTAGCGTATGTATAAAAGGCCGAGCGCGTACAGCGAACGGAATTCACCGATTGCGAGGCCCGTACCTCGTTCGGAACACTTCGGTCACTCGGCTCGAACTTGCACGAACAGGTTCCCCCCACCACTCCGGCCTACCCCTTCTCCACCGACGCTCACGTCGCGCTCTCTCTATCGCTCTCTTTCACTCGACCGTACTCCCTGGTACCCTCCGTACCGTCATGGCAGAAAATACAGAGGGCGCTAGTGGGCAAATGGAGAATACTCAATTCCAATTTCTTAGTGAAAAAAAAGGATTCCGATGAATGCACGTATTTACACAAAGTCTTCCCTTATCCTGTTTAGACTTTGTGCTTTTTTTTTTTTCATCGCGCAGCCTTTTCTGACGCATATACGCGATCATACAAATATTGTTATAGTATTGCATTATAATCGTTATTTATTACCATGAATAATAAAAATTTCACTTTGATGCTTGATTTATATTTTATATTATTATTCTAATATCGAACTAAATGAAAAAAAAAAATGGAAATATATTGATCAATATTACCTGAAAAATCGATCGAGAATATTTCGTACGGTTTTGGATTGTAACAATTTAGAGTACATCGCCTACATGTAGATTGTAGAATTTGCGAAACTGAATAAACACGTACGACCAACCGTCGATGAGTAGGATGAACGAACTGACATTGTTACGTATTTTATCACGATTATCGGGAAACAATGGGATATCGGCGGGGAACGTCGCCAACTTTGAGATTATCTTTGAGATTAGATAAACGAGAGAAAATAAAGGGAGTAGGGGATGCATCACGTCCCATTTTTAAATAATATTCGTTATTTTAATCATTATAAAAGAACACCGTTAACTTTCGTAATTCGAATCGTCACTGTCTCGCAATTCATCCGTGTCACATAGCAAAATTTTATAAATTTGTTTTCATTATCACAACTTTTCAGCTGTACATCCTATGCTCGAGCTTTGCGTTGCTTGCGTTGCGTTCGCTTTTTTTCCGCCAGACTCTGAGCGCCCTTCGAGAAAGGAGGGAAATATACGAGTGTTGGCAAGGAATCGATGATCATATGGGAAATTAATCGCTCGTTTCCGGTATGGGGGTTTCCAGTATCTTTGGGCCATAGAGAAGTACGTAGGCGCAATGCCAGTCGCCACCGCCACTCAGTTTCAGAATTTCCTCGCTCGTCACGATGCTGACTTTTTCATCATCGCATTTTATCCATGTAGAAGCATTGTGACGCACCCACGCAACGTAATGACCGCTGCTGCTCGAACGTCCGCGATGCGTTAAAACCGCTTGCAATGTGTAATAACCACTATTGTTCGAGCCCACATCTGTAACAAAATTTTTATTCGATTAAAATCTTATAATTCGTAATAATATTGATTATTTAGAATAAGAATGACAACAATTATTACTCAATTTTGGGTGTAGAAAAACAATCAAAATTATATTTGTATGGCAATCATTGGATTTGTATAGCAAAAATTGGAATCCATATAGCGATCCAATAAAAAAAATTACTATTTCGTTGAAAAATAATTAGTTAGGTTTTGTAAATCTCTTATTTAGAAGATGTACAATCGATATGACCGATCAAACAGAAATTTACTGTAAACATACAGATTTTGATACGAAGTTAATGTATTTTTATGTCAATAATCATATTTCTATATAATTTAAATATTCATCGTATCACTTACCATCTTCGAACCAAAATGGTTCTTTCTTAACATTTTTCTTTTCCTCCTTTTTTTCGTTCCCCTTTGCCTTCTTATCTTTAACAGCAACGAGGGATTCTTCGACCTGATTGTCCTCGAGTTCCTTGAATTTGGCACGCATCGGGCCAAGTTTTTCCTGAAGCTCGCTCGTGCAAAGATCAAAAGCGTCGAATTCCATCGGAAATTTCACGTCTTTAAGAATCTTTGCATTTACCGCAGCTTTCTCTTTGTAGAAGAAACGAACAAACTGTATGGTCAGATACGCCGGCAGCCTGCTGATTTTCGACTAAAAATTGCATTTTCTTTACAATCAGAAAAACGTTCCATCGATGGTAACGAATGAGGAAAAAAACTTTTACTCACCGTTTTAGTGTAAACCGCGTCACGTCCTAGAGTCGGTGATAATTTCGTAATTTGTTCTTGAAGCTTGTTTCTCAGTCCGGAATGCATGTACCTAACGTCGCTCGATATGAAACAGCTGAGCTGCAAAAAATCCTCCTTTCCCTTTGTGGGCGGCTCGTCTTCGGATTCTACACATTTGTATTCCGTGTCGAAACTACCACCAAAATATTGCTCAATGAAAGATCTTACTTTGCTGACTTCGACAGTTTCCTTTGTATCACTCGGTGCCTTCTCCTATTTAAAAATCACATACTTAGACCGTAATTAACAAAAAGCATCGACCTTTTCAAAGGAAAAGGAAAAAAATCATCAAATTTTTTGCTAACCTCGGCTGGTAATTTTTGCTGAAGCATCCTGATAAGCTCCGTCCAACACTCGTTAGCGTCTTGTTGCTGAAAACCACCATTCTCTGATTTTTCCGCAAATCTTGGGAATGCTAGATGCATCATTTGCACAAGAATGACGGGTGGTGACGAGGTGCCCATGTCCATTGTCTCGTAGAGATCACGAAGAGCCGTTGTTATACTCAGTGCCGGTACATTTGCGGTACTTCCAGGTGCAGCGAAACCTCCGGTATATGCTCGCAGTGCATCTCGTAATTGTGGTACAGTTTTCAAGCACTGTACAGTAGCATTTAAATAACAAGTATTGCCAAGATTCATCAGACCCGCTGGAAGTTCTAGACTCGATGCCAATTCAGCCTCGCTCATGTCTTCGACAAAAAGCGTCTTTTCAGGTGGTTCCATTGGCACATCTTCCTCTTTCGATCCCATCATCAATATGGTCACTCCCTTGTTGTAAAGAAAAACTTGTTTATTTTTTAAGCAAATCATGGATCTTCATACTTTCTTCATAATACTCAAGCGCCTGGAGTATTTTAAACAATATCCAATTTCCATAAAAAGGATTTACCAACTTTAGATTTATATAGTTTTACTCACATCTTTAAGTTTAATATTACCCCAATCATCGTCCTTGAGCGTCATTCCCTTAAGCATGACTTTTTGCCTCTCAGGTTGTACACCTGTGAGCGCAAACAGCTGAGCTTTGAAGAGCATCGGCTCCTCATCAGTGTTAACCTCAACATTTGGAAAAAGTTCCTTGCCCCACTTGACTTTCACTGCAAATGTGACAAATGAACCAAAAGTAATTACAATAGTTGTTTTGTTGAACCGAAACACTCGTTGGATGCACCGGCTAAGTTATTTTGTTTGGCTTTTATTCTCACTGGGGAAACTAAAATTAGGTTAGGATTTTATTGATACGAAGATTGGCCAATGTCTGGTGAAGTCTTACCTGCGTATTGGGGCATATTGCGAGCTCCCGATGAAGGATGCTTCACTGAAATTAGAACCGTTTATATCGGTTTAGTATTGACGTTTCTTTCAGTCTGATATAGCAAGAGTGCAAAAGTTGCCTAGTCAGATCCCGACCGAAGATTTACCGAATTGCGGCGAACCGCAATGTAACCAAAAAAGATGGACTGAGATGGTCACCCAAGGTCTGACATAAGTCTAGATGTCGGCGTATTCGCTCCGCGCACGATACTAGAGACATCTGGCGGTTTAAAATCTGCATTAAATCTGGAAAAAATACATTGATTGATATAGGGATTTGAAAGAAAAAGCGGGAAAAAAGAGTTCGCAGTGTAATTTTGCAATTATTCTTCGTGAGTTTAATGTCTGCAATTTCCTGTATTATACAGATTCTTAAGCTATTAATACTGTTGTATTAATAGCTTAAGAATATCAACAAACCGAAATTTGCCAAATGTTTATTAAAAAAATGTGACAATGTGCGCTGGATTCAACCAAGGTTACATAGGTTGCTGCGGAACCTTGACTAACTAGATGAAACTTTTTTCGACGCCGTATATTGCCAAAGTGCAATAAGGGAAATAAAATGTGCATAGGACAATAGTGCCACATAGTGGTGGCAATAAGCCTTAAAAGTTTATTTAAATAAAAATAAATAAAATATACAAGAGTAATCAAATAATGTTTTATTTATCACGTTCGGAAAAACACTTTTAAAGTGGTAGAAAAGTTGTGCTCATGGCTGATCGTTTAAAACGAAATGTGGGAATGCTGAAAATATCCTTGGAAATATAAAAGTTCTTTCGTGATGAATGGACACCCTTCACAAATACAGAACAATGAAGTCGCGAAATCTCTAGAGGGTGGCATCGGCTTTTTCAACACTGAATGGTTCAGGCACCTTGCTCGTGCTGCAGCTTACAATCACCACGTCTTTCTTCGGTTTGTTGTTTCCGTCCGTGGCGACTTTTCCAATTTTTTTCACAATGTCCTGTCAAATATACGTAATTTCCATGTATTGAGCATAAAACAATATACAAATAAAATTTGATATTGGCAAAGATTGTTGTACTAACCATTCCCTTGATGACTTTGCCAAAAACAACGTGTTTGCCGTCGAGCCATTTCGTCGTAGCCAGAGTGATGAAAAATTGAGAGCCATTTGTGTCTTTGCCGGCGTTGGCCATTGACAACCATCCAGCGCCATAATGTCTGAGCTTAAAGTTTTCGTCGGCGAAACGTTCACCATAAATACTGCGTCCTATAAAACGAAACAAAGTTATATATCCGAAAAAACGAGAGAACAAATATCGGAAATTTAGTTGAAAAAATGTTTCCAGGGTCACATCGTACCTCCCGTTCCATCACCCTTGGTGAAGTCACCTCCTTGAATCATAAAGTCGTCTATTACACGATGGAATTTGCTACCAGCGTAACCTTCGCCTTCCTTTTTTTCAGCGAGTTTTACGAAGTTCTCGGTTGTCTTGGGCACGGTTCCCCCGAAAAGACCAATGTCGATGGTTCCTTCATCCTCGTTACCGATTCTGATCTTGAACGATACCTGTCAAAATATTTTTTTTTATTAGAATAGACAAGAATTTGGTAACGTTTTGTATCGACTACGCCGTCACGCTCCAATCATAGTCAATAATGGAAATAGTTTGTTATACAAAGCCACTAACGACACTAAAAATTCCTATATACGTTGCATTTGATCGGCAGTCGATAACAAAGAATCGTCATTGCCGACCGCATGTTTTAGTGTTTGCAAAAACGGTTGTACAAATGACTATTGTAAAAATTCAATTTCTCTATTATTTCTGATAATATATCAAATTGATAAACGAAAACATGTCGTTTGAATATTATTTTTCTATATTTCATGTAAATTTAATTTTCAAAAATAATCGCTATTAAATACAAATCCGTCAGTGTAAAAACCATAAAAAAAGAATTGTTGTTCTGAATTTCATAAAGATTTGACTGAAATAATGACGGCACCCTACAAAACAGTTGTGGGGAAAAAATTTTGTAGGTTAGGAACAGCCATTTGTGTATTCAAAGTCGTTACTTCCGTCGGTAAGAAAAATTACATCCGTTTCGCATTCAACACTGTTTTACCAACATCTACAATGTACAACACATAGAAGATATGCTATGGTCTCCATTGGCGAAGGAGAAGCTGGAACGAACGATGAGAGTAACGTAGCTCACTACAATTTTTTCTCGAGATAAACGGAGGACAATGGCTGCTCACTTGTATACATGCTCCATTCATTGGTTAACACATCACTCGACACGTACAGAACTGTGCTTGTTATAAATCTAAGGATCTTCTAAAGGACAATCTTCTTTAATATTATCACATATCTTGCAATTAAGATTTATAATATAAAACCACTTTCAATTAGCAAATAAACCTTTCGAGCATATTATTTATGGAATCTCGATGTCGATGTTAATCAAGAAAACAATAATTTGTATCCACAAGGATACGTGTAACTAACAAAGGAACAAAGACTTACTATATCGGTGACCTTGGGACCGTTTGCTTCTGCAGCACTGCTCCCAGAGCAGGATACGGCCACTACGAGGCCGAACAATAGAACAATTTGCATGATTGTGCGATATTGAGCAAATTGATTTTAATTAAACAATATGTTAGCAAAAACGCGGTTGTTTGGAGTTAGTCAACGGTCGTCGACCAATTCTCGCGATGTTCGGATGCCAACTGTCGATACTTCCCCACCTTCACCACCATGCCGCGCGCTGTAACGGTGTAAGCGGTGTAAAGGGGTATAAGCGAAAGGCAACAATCTCGCGTACGAATCCGTCCGTGCGTGGCGACCGGCAATTGGTTCGGTAATATTGCCACCATTGCTACCATCGTCACCACCTTGCATTGCTGTGAAGTAAGCAACGTATCGTCAGCATTTTTGCCAATGCATCTCTTTTGGACATTTTCGAAATAATAAAAATCTTCCGGTTTTTTTCATCATTCAATGAGTTTGAACGTGATATTAATTCATGATGAATTAAACAATCCGTCAGATAAATACAGCATCGGCATTTCGGATGAATTAAAGAACGAGATTGAACTTTAATAACTTTGTACATTGGACAATTTTTTATTCGTGCGATAAAGATATATTTGTCCAAAATATGAAAAAGGCTTACACGAAATTTTTAATTATAGATAAAAGTAGCGTAAGTGAAATATCAGTACATACTGATGAATCTCATACAATGTGAGTGACAAAATAGATTTGTTTGTGAAAGAGCTCTGGCGGCTCGACTTGTGTGTTCCAGCGACCAATCAGACGTCGGTACAGGAGAAATGAATTTGAACCGGAGCGCATTGTTCCGAATGAAAGCTCGAAGGACTAATGTCACTTTCTCTCTCTCTCTTATCTCTCATATTCTTTGCAATATACTCTTATCGTTAAATTTATGGAGAGAAGAAAGCTCTGTGTTCATTCTGATCGACTAGGTGACAGAATTACAAACGATATTGCACGTTCTCGCTGACATGCATGGCTGTACTCATTTCAATTAATTTCTAGCTCCTAACCTAATTTTCGCTACATAATAAAGAAGCGCCGCCCACGGCAAAATGCACAACCTTCGTTATTCCATGGATTCCACTTCTATGTCAGCATGGTGACCTGAATACCCGCCATTCTGCGACAAATTGAAACATACTTTTTGTATTTTTCAAATTTAAAACACACTCGAAATTTAAAGAACTCCTTTTGTTTCTCTCCCTATAAAAAATGGCCGCAAATCACCTTTTTTAGGCCTCTAAACGAGACGACTGCCGACAACACAAAACAACCACAAGTCATAGGTTTCCCGCGTCGGCGATAAAAACTGGTCCATATCAGTTCTGACATAAATTCTTTGACTTTTCGTGACAAAAATTAGATAGATTCATAAACCGAATAAAAGTTTATTTAATAATTTGCAAAGTCACTTGATATATAGCAGCGTGTATAGTTACGTGATATGGCGCGAAATTTGAATCTGACTCTAAAAAGCCGGAACTTCACACTTAGCAAACCTCAACAAACCGCCACAAATTCAAACGCGTGGATAGAGTGTTTTGCTTGGTTTGCGAGGGTTTGCAAGCGCTTGTAGCCGATCCACGAGTATCCGTTTTTTGTCACAAATCAAAGGGAATTTGCTGCAAGCGCTTGCGACGCACTCACGCGTTTGTGCGTACTCGCACGTTTGTAGAGATTTGGAATTTGGGGCAAGTGCCAAGCGTGCGGTTCCGGCCAGTTCCGGCATAACACCGACTCGCAGTTCGCGTCAGCTGATGGGAGGTCCAAGTCCGAGGTACGGTTAGGTTCGCGTGGTTGCATTGGATTGCACGTTTAGAAATATCATCCCATCATCATTCATTGTAGAATCATCGTCGAACGCCGGACGATTAAAAAACACCATTCAAATTCTCGTCCTGACTAATGCACTCACGTTCCGTGTAATCTTGCTGGAATAATCTCCGCCAAAGTAAGTTGCTGATCTCATTCTGACACATTTTTCTCACTATCCTTCTTAACAGTCATTGATAGATAAAAGTGATATTCATCGATGATGAGTTTGCGTAATTAGTGAAAATTGTTTCGTTTGCTCATCGATAAGAATTTTAACAAAAAACACTTTTTAGTGTTCATAACCTCTTTTTCCTAATAGAATGGATGAGGGCATTCCTATTCTCCCGGGGCATTCCCAGGAAGATTTCATCCAAAATGATCTCAACTTTGACGTTGATCCTAATGATCCGATGACAAAAGCCGCCCTTCAGGATCATCCTAAGGATGAATGGATTGACATCCTTGGCAATGGACAACTCAGGAAAAAAACGATAGTGACGGGTGAGAAGAATATTCGTCCAAATAGGTTTGACCTTTGTACTCTGAGGGTCAGTGGCAAACTGTTGGACACGGATAAAATCGTTGAAGATATACCAGAGATTACCATTCAATTGGGAGATGTCGAACTTGTTCAGGTATCCTATAAAAAAAAGCTTTAAAATATTTCAGTTGTTCATATTTATCAGTTAGTATAAAAGTTTTTGTATGGAAATTTGAAACTAACATAGAAAAATTTGCCATAAAAATGTTGAAAGGTTTTCAACGTACGAAACCTCTCGATTACATGAAATCTTTGAACATTTTTTAATGTTTTCTGTGACTGCAAGAATTGTATCTTACGCTTTACTTTGAATTTTGAATCGAATCTCCAAAGGGGTTGGATCTAGCGATCGCTTTGATGGAAGTTGGCGAGACTGCTGAGATAGAAATTGCTTCGAGATTCGCATATGGTGACGCTGGGTTGCCGCCAGATATACCACCAGGTGCGACTATCCTTTACACGGTTGAGTTGAAGACCATGGAGATTGATACAGAAATCGAGGAGCTGGATTTTCATAGCAGACAAAAAATAGGGTAATTACATACGTTCCTTCATTTGTTAACTGCAAGAAAAGAGATTCGTTGTACCAGTGAGTAACACCTGAAAAAACGATTTCAATTAAAAACAGAAATAAGAAACGCGAACGTGGAAATTGGTGGTTCGAAAGGAACGAGCCAACTCTTGCGATTCAGTGTTATCGTCGGGCTCTGGACTTTTTACATCCCACAAAAAGTGTCTCGGTGGGAAGTGGTGAGCCTGATAGCGGCCGAAATACCGAAGAGGTTATAAGCGACGCTGATCTGCAAGTACTCCTCGAGGATAGAACGACGGTTTATAATAATTTGGCAGCTGCGCAGATTAAAATCGAAGCGTACGACGCGGCTCTCAAGAGTGTCGAGAACGTACTGAGCAGTCAGCCTCAGAATGTCAAAGCTCTCTATCGTAAAGGTAACAAGCCATCCTGGATGATCGGCTATTCAATCGTTTATACATACATATAATATTTTGCTATTGTCCAGTAGTGTTAACTTTTTATTGGACTATTGATTAATAGTACGAAGTTTCAACATATTGCCTGATTAGATCCTTGTCCAACTTTAAGGTTGCCGAATTCAATCGTTGATCAAATTCACTAACGTTCCATTTGACAATCGTCCCATTCAAACATTATTTAACGTGACTATTGCCTAAGTTGACTGTTATCCAACTTCATTACCGTCCACTTTGATTATTGCCCACGATGACTATTGTTCAACTCGACGATGGTCTGTCTGGTTTTACAATTGCAGAACTTAATAATTGTCGATTTTGACAAAACTATTTGCAGGAAAAATTCTTCATAAGAAAGGCGAGCACGCTGCTGCTTACGAAACACTGCTTCAAGCCTCGAAATTTATGCCCAACTCAAAGGCAATACAGCACGAGCTGATGATAATTAAGACAAAAACAGCAAGAGACACGCTCCATGAGAAAAATCTGTATCGTAAGATGCTCGGTACGCCCAAGGACGAGCCGGATAATCAAATCGGCAAAAATCATACAAAGGAGAACACGAAGAGCGCCGCGAAAATAGCTGTATGGAGCTTGTTTGGCGGTGCTGCCGCGGCCGTTGTCGCCGGTATCGCTTACAGATTCGTCTTTTAATAATTGCACTAAACACAAATTCTCATCTCGTCATCGCGCTTGGTCAAAGAATAATTTGTTTACATTCCAAGTGCATTTAGAACAAAGAAACAAGACAAAACAAATTAATATTTATATGTATCTTCCTATTATTTGTGGTTTCGTTCCCCTCGATCGTCGACTTTCCACGTCGAACGGAAGTGAACTTTTTGTTTTATTTATTTATTGACATAATGATTCTAATACGACTTTCCAACAACTTCAATAGTGCAAAAAATTCATCATTATCGTAAAAAAATAGAACGCGAATACTTTTGTCCAGCTCCATTGTTGAAGCAGGAAATCTGAAATAAGAAAACTCTCCGTCAATCTTTCTGTATAAATAGCGAGGAACAAAAAAAGAAAAACAATAAATTATGTAATTATGTACTATTCGAGTT
This sequence comes from Netelia fuscicornis, assembly GCA_946811545.1. Taxonomy (NCBI): domain Eukaryota; kingdom Metazoa; phylum Arthropoda; class Insecta; order Hymenoptera; family Ichneumonidae; genus Netelia; species Netelia fuscicornis. The sequence goes on along the minus strand of OX328014.1, from coordinate 12,798,820 downwards.
GTAATTATCGACGCTTCTTGGATTTCCCAACTGTGAACAATAACGCGTTGAGTCATGGAAAAGGGGGGAAAAAAAGAGGAGAAAAGTTATATACGATGACCCCCGGACGGAAGAATCGGAGAATCCCCCGCTCAATACGCTTAACGATCGTGATAGGCGCGACGATATCAGAGGGTCAACGATACAAGTGGCCTACGGAGAATTAAACCACTCGAGCTTCCACTCTTCTCTCATTATACTATTCAAACCTGATTGGCAATATCATTCTCGTCTCATGTATTTTCCTCAAATTCCAAGAGAAAATTCATGCCAAAGAAAGATTCAATCGCGGATTGAATAATACGAGGAGGCAATAAACGAAATAATAATGACAAATATGATATAATTGAATAAATTCACCTCGGTTAGGTTTTGCTCGCCTATCGACATCGACGAAACAGTAACGAGGGAATGAGAAACGGAGGGGACGAGTTGAAACTTCAGACAGGCATTGTACCCTGATGTATCGAGCTCAGTGCTCGTTCGTCCTCGACAGAGATCGTCCGAATATTTCCCGTCTAAAATTTGTTTTTGTCTCTTCTATTTCTCCACTAATTCTTCTCAACGATAAACGCGGGCTTAATCAGCTCGAGAAGACAAATCGTGTATGGCTTCGTAATTGATTTTCGGTCTGGATCAAAGATCGATCAAGAAATGTTTTTCATGGTTTGCGTCCTGTGGCTCCTGGGCCTCGTCGATTGTAATATCGACCCGGTCGACAGGTAAGTTGAAAACAGAGTGTACCAAGCACCTCGGGCCCAAGTGACATCACGTTTTATAAATTTTCCAGTGGATACGTTTTTACTGCACCGAAGAAATTATTGGCTGGCGAGACTGAGAGTGGATGTCTTTCACTCCACAATTTGGAAGGACCGGCTCATATACTTCTGGAGCTTCTGTCACCTTCGTCGGCGAGTGACGAGGAGGTTTTGGCCAGTACCAGCACTCTTCTAGAAACTGGCAAGTACAACGAAAATAAATTTTCATCCTGAGTTCGGATACTGTAATAGTACTTTTTATTTAACTATCGTACCCGTGTTCGTGCAAATACAGCACAGTCCAGATCCAATCTGTAATCGTTTCGATGGGGAGTACATTTTCCACGCTGAGATACGAGAGGGAGACATTATCAATTGAAATTGTAGCTTCCTGCAACAGTTTAAAAAGGGGAACGAGCATCGTTCAATAAAGCCACTCGAGTATAACATATTTTTTTTGTCCTTGGATATTGTAGGAGTGGAGACTTGCCTGGAGCTCGCTGTGCCGGATCACATACCAACAGCCCACTCGATAGCCCGTCTGAGGCTGAAAATTCGATTCGACAAGTACCCGGAGTATCATGTTAATACAGAGAAGGAAGTATATATCGAGCATGACTCTGTCATTACCTTCGTGGAGACCGATAAGCCCATTTATAAACCCGGGCAGGATGTTAGAGTCAGAATTCTTGCATTGACTCATGATCTTAAACCGTGGAAACGTGCGGTTCGTAAACAAAAGTGTGCCCTTTGCTTGTTCCGAGAAGATGCCAATTGTTGGTTCAAACAAATTTACAGATACCAAAAGTATGGATAGAAAATCCTTCGGAGGTGCGGGTTGCTCAATGGACGAATCTCAGCATGGACCGAGGAATGGTCCAACTCACGTTTCCTCTGTCTCCGGAGCCCAGTCCGGTGAGTCATCTTTTTCAATCCTAGAAATAAAAAGGAAAATCAACTTTGAAATCTTTCAGGGCACATGGAGAATCAAGGTAGAAAAGAAAAAGTCATTGCAGCAGTTGATTCACACATCAACATTCGAAGTGAAAAAATACGTTCTGCCAAGATTTCAAGTTACGATCAATGCACCGAGATATATTCTAGCAGACGCAGAGAACGTCACATGGACAGTATGCGCCAGCTATAGTTATGGGAAGCCGGTGCGTGGCAAGCTGTTCCTAAAATCGACACCCCAGACACCGAGCTGGAGACGGCAGCTCAATCTCCCAGAGATCAACAAGGAGATAGAGGTAATTAAAAAAAGTTATACATATAAGGAGTGCAAAACCAGTAATCCAAGAGGAAAATTCATTGAAAAGGGATGCTGCAAGGTTAGCTTTGCCTGTAAAGCTTCCCTTTTTCAGATAAAAGTTGTGAAATACCTGCTACTGAAAGTAGTGATAAACCATTAAAGTTGATACAGAAAATCATTTGATTTTGATTGAGGAAAGCACCAACTTTCATAAAATCCACCATTGCAAAATTAAAAATAACAATTAGTTACATTGTCAGTTCGATGGAATAATGGTGACTGAACTAATTATCGATAAATAATTTAATGCAGTTAACCTCGGATGATGGATGCACGAAATTTACGGTTACCGGAACAGAACTTGGATTGGCTCATTGGAAAGTCGCACCAACTAGTATCGTGCTCGGGGCTAATCTTATAGAATTCGGAACGGAAGTAACCGAGACAGCAACGAGTCGAACCGTCGTCGTACATCAAGCTTTGAAACTAGAGTTTGCGTTGCACACACCGAAATACTTCAAACTCGGACTTCCATACCATGGAAAGGTACGACTTGAAAGCCAAAGTGACGGCATATAACTCATCAAATTAATTTAGTCAATCACGTAATGGTTCGATCGAACGTTAATTGAATTATTCAGAAATCAAATTAACAATAATAACAATAAAAATAATAATGTTTACAACAGCATTGTACTTTTATCATTATTAGTTAGTTTGATTTTCACACAATTTAATCGATCAAAGAGAATTTAATGTCTTTTTGTTCTATCTTCTACAAAAAATAAAAAATCCATAGTTACGAGTCCTGCGTCAAGATGAAACACCGGCTCTGGGTGAGAAGATACAGCTTTGTCTTCGAGTCCGTGGGAAAGATGAATGGGTCCGTGTAGTGGTGGAATGTCGAAATTTCACATCTTCCGTTAGTGGCTTCGTCAATTTCATTGTACCACCTCAGCACAAGAATATCGTTCTCTTGAGTTTTGTTGCAACAGCCATCGAGTATCCAACTAAGTATTATTCACCGGACAAACGTTGGCGGGTAAGTTTGAGACTGCAATCTTGAATTCCTTGTCGAGTAGAGACGTCGAGTCTGCAAGTTTAAAAATCTTTACATAAACATAATTATCATACTTAATCCAATTATTGTCGCAGGTTTTCATGGATCAACCCTCGGCTTACATTGAAGTGGGAGCTTGGTACTCACCCTCGGATAGCTATCTCGCTGTCGCTCGTGGCTATCAGCCTATCGTATGTGGCGAGAAATATCCCTTCAATGTCATGTACACAATGCCAACTAGTGACAAAACCGCTAACCAGTCACTCGCATTTCACTATTCGATTAATTCGAAAGGTGATTTATTAATCTTTGGTCACGTCAAGCACAAACCTCATCAAGACTCTCTTCTCAATTATTCGGAATTTCGGAATGTTCTTGGTGCGGTTGAGGCTCCAAACAACAAGAGCGAACATTCCAGTGTCGTTCACAGGTAACCAAAAAGCAACAAAGATAATCATAAATAAGAATAAAAATAAATGAAATAAAAATTCTTATATAGATGGAAGAATTTTAGATTTCTTTGTTATTATCATTATTTATTATTTATTATTATTATGATTATAATTGTTATTGCCCATTCGTAAAAAGGGCGTTATTTTGAAAAACATTTCGTCCCAAAATCTTCATAAAATGTTTTAAATAATCAGAAAAACTTTTGGGCCAATCGACGAGAGGATGCGCGCGCACGCGTCTGTTGGGGAATCCCTAGTTTTTCCTTCTATTTTAAGATCATTTGTATTTTGTTTACCTTCGAATACTTATCGTTTATTACAATCGCACAGATTTCCATTGAGCGTAAAAGTGACACCGAGCATGGCACCGGTCTCAGAATTGCTGTTGTATTACCTACGCTCCGACGGGGAGACAGTGGCGACAACGTACACAATCGAGGTTGGTCACTGTTTCGAGAACAAAGTCAAGACATCGTGGCACGAGGAGACACAGACACCAGGTGAAATGACGAGATATCACATCGAAGCGGCACCGTGGTCGCTGTGCGGCGTTTCCGTTCTCGACAAGTCGACGTTGTTTTTATCAGCTCGTTCCCAACAAGGCAACAATAAGGTTAGCTCGAGTCTTCTCGACGCTCAAAGAGCTTTCGACACGGTCAAGAGATTTCATCTCGATGCTGATACACCGTCGTATCAAAGCGTCTGGAGTCATTGCGAAAGTGAGTGAACAATTCAACAATTGGAATAAAGAAGAGTCATCTTCATGGTGCAAAGTGACACGAGAAATCTGTCGAATCAAGCTTCCGCTTGACGACACCAGCGGCGCTGTCGGCAAAATATTAGTGTATAGCTTGGTTTCATTTTACCTGGACGACACTAGTGGCGAAATCTGACATCCGTAAATGTTCTCTTGAGAACGCTTTTACCGCTTCTTTCACTGGGAAGATGACGCTCCTTTACTCTAGTCTTCATTGACTTGTGAATTACAAATATCCCGTGATATGAACTTCGATCGATCGCCGTGTTACAGAAACAACGCAGCCCGAGACGATTATCGAGGAGATTGATCATTTACCCAGTCCGGCCGTCGAGGCGCCACCGGTCTGGGATCTCTTCCGAGGCATACGGATCAGGCGGAAACGACTGTCTATGCGTGCCCCTACCGTTCCCGGTAGCGCGACTTGGGTTAATTATGTTGACGCTATGCAAGCGTTTGATGTATGAATTTTGTTCTCCATGGTTTCGCACAGTTATTAACAGTACAAATTATTATTTAATATTTACTCTTTGTGAATATGATGATAATTTTTTATCGTTGATTTTAGGATTTTGGCGTAATCGTTATGAGCGACTTGATCGTAGAATCAAGACCGTGTCCTCAGCATACCTGGATGACAAGTCGTGAAAGCATTGACTTTAGAGTAATGCGAAGAGGAATGGACGAAGATGGTGAGTTTTAATCATCGCCGAGCTTTTATAGGGTAAAACACCCAGTAATCGGCCAGGAACCAGTTGTCGACCTTATATGAGTGAGAAGAGGGTGAACTATATCTTTTGTACTTTTCCAACTCGTACAAAGTATAGGCAGAAGCCGACTACTGGTTCCTGGCCGACTACTGGGTGTTTTACCCTAACTTACTTTCTTTCACGTCGTTAAATTGACTTGATAATAATTCGCAGACAGAATGTGGATGGCGGCAAAATCAATGCCTCAGGCCTTTCCTCTTCTCAACGGACATGAAATAGGTTACGTCGATCATCTCACCGATCATGCAAGTGCGACTCTTCGATCCTATTTTCCGGAAACTTGGCTCTGGGAATTAGTTCCAACAGGGTTCGTTATTCTTGCTTGTTCTCTCTTTTAACTGCTGCTTCTTTAAAGTTATTTGTACATGTATAGAGTAGAAAATAATGTTGTTAACATGGTTGGTTTTTGATTTACGTTTAATTTATATTTGATTTTTTTCAGACGGACATATTGTTTGCCATTTTGAGCATGAAATTTTTAAGGTTGAATTCGAATTTTGAAAGCTACCTTTGGAGTATCACTTTTTAGAAAGAGCTTACATTTAAATGTTTCTTAATCGGCGATATTAAGTTTGTTCTCTGAAATTGTCATTTCTTCCATTTTTTAATTGATACCTTAAATATATCATTTTCTATCAGAACTGAGAATTGCATACATATTATAAAATATTTATTTTTAATTTGAAAAAAGTAATTTCGATAATCCCCTGGGTAGAGTTATTATAAAAAGCAGAGCATGTTTTTTTTTGATCAGCCATATTGATTCCACCATAGAATGTAAGAGCAGTAATTGTGATAACAGCGAGATAAAATTTTTCATGAATATCGATTCATTTCGTTATACTCGCAGCGTTCATTTCGTATCAACAGCCTCTAGATACAAACAGAATCAAATATTTCAACTTCTTGACGACCGAATCTTTATCAAGACCAAAACAAAACTGCTTTTTGTATACCAGTTAGAAGAAATGGCAATCATCTAAGCATATGCCATAACATTATCTAAAATAATGTTATCCTTGTATGTCCACCATAAAACACTTTTAATCAAAAAAAAATTGAGCGCAAGTAATGATTACAAGGAAGTAATATGCCAAGTTCATTTTGGATTGCTTGTTATTTTCTTGGTCAGCTATTATTTGCTAAATCCGCTATTACAAATTAAGCTTCAATTTAATAATAATCCTTCGTACGGATCTTCAAATTCACTAACACCGTATAAACCCTTTTAAATTTCATTAGAATCAATCTTTGCTTCGAACAAGAGTACCGCAAGTCCAGGCGATCACGATGCAAATGACCCCACTCTTCCGTGCAAAATATATATTCCAGATGAATTTATTCTTTGTTAAATTGACAAATGGGCAATTCAGACGATGATCAATGGACTACTCGTGATAGTTACATTAATGTACATTTGCGGTGCCTGGCACAACGCTTAAGACGAATCAACCGCGAACCGAGCGATTGATCGTGTGGGTCGTTGAATTGATAGCTCAGGTCTTTCAAGTATTTAATTAGGATTGAAACAACCAACCTTCGTTTCCAGAACATAAGTTGATACTCGAGGTTTCCTTTATAATAGAAAATTTAGTAAATTCTATTGATAATTGATAACGATCATCTATAATGAATATTCGGTCAACGAATTCGTTATCGCACAAATATTTACACATACGATTTGTTTACTTTGAAGAAGTTTAACAAAGTGAGAATTTTCTGAAACTAACATTTTTTATTTATTTTCAGGAAAGATGGCAGAGCCACGATAAAACGAAATCTTCCCCATACGATAACCGAGTGGATCGGTCACACGGTTTGCATATCACCCAATTATGGACTCGGTATCGCATCACCGTCGAAGATAACGGCGTTTCAGCCCTTTTTCCTCGATTACGCACTGCCATACAGTGTGAAACGAGGCGAGACTTTGCGAATGAAAGTTTCTCTCTTCAATTACATGGATCACAGTCTCCCAGTGAAAATTACGTTACTCGACACGTCGGACTTTGATCTTCGTCTCGCTCAGAGATCTGGCTCGTACTGCGTCAAGGCAAGGTCGAGTGTCGTCCACGAGTACGTCTTGCGTGCTCGAGTCATCGGGGAGATAAATGTGACGGTCACCGCTGCTGTCGATCCCGATTACGAGAGACCGTGCGGTCCAGAAATTCTTCTCAACAGACGGTGCGTTTTACTCAAGGCTAATGAAAATATTTGAGAAAAGAAAAGTATAATGCAAAGGTTGTATTTTAAACAGAGACAGTATCGTGAAGCCTATCCTCGTTCAGCCGGAAGGGTTTCCCATCGAGACGACAGAATCGGCTTTCGTTTGTCCCAAGGATTTCAACGACGACTCTTCGATCGTTTGGAATCTGGATTTACCTCAGGATTCGTTGGTTCCGGACAGTGCCCGGGGTTACGTTTCCCTCGTTGGTGATCTTCTCGGACCTGCCCTGGAAAATCTCGAACATCTCGTTCGTCTTCCTTTTGGTTGCGGTGAACAGAATCTCATTCTTTTCACGCCGAATATTCACGTTATCAGCTATCTGGAGGCAACGAGTCGAAATAATCCTGATTTACGAAGAAAAGCTATAAGAAGCGTGGAGAAAGGTACGATTATTACATTGATGTACGATGGAAATCGACATGGATGTTTTGGAAAGTATTGTTTCTCTTATAGGTTTGCAATTTTCAAAGATTTCCTTCCCTTAAATGTTAAAGAAATCGTGCCTATACGAATGTAACTTAATGCTATTCAAATTGGAATCATCAGAAAGTTTCTGATTAAGTAATTACAAACTTGTCCTCATTGATAATTTTAACTATCTGTATTGAAACGTTTTACGCAAAAATAACTCGAATCTAACTAATCCGAACGTGAATAACTTGTTTGGATTAGTTAGATTTCTGATTAAGTAATTACAAACTTGTCCTCATTGATAATTTTAACTATCTGTATTGAAACGTTTTACGCAAAAATAACTCGAATCTAACTAATCCGAACGTAAACAACTTGTTTGGAATAAACGATTGGACTGAAATCATGCAGATTTAGAACAATGTCGAATCAAAACATGTTAAACTAGAATGTTCTGACTTGAATATTATTTAAACTAAAATAATTTAAATCTAATTACAAACAAAGTACAATTATTCCAGTCTAAATCATAATTATTTTTCATCCAGGTTATCAGCGTGAATTGAACTACAGGCATCCCGATGGTTCGTACTCAGCTTTCGGCCCTCACAGTTCCGAGAATGGGGGTTCGATGTGGCTAACGGCTTTCGTGGTAAAGTCTTTTGCTCAGGCGCGTAGTTTAATCCACGTCGACGAGCGTGATCTCAAATTGTCGGTCAAGTGGATTGTCAAGAAGCAGCTCGAGAACGGTTGTTTTCCGCTAATAGGAAGAATTTTTCACAAGGACATGAAGGTGAGCAAATATTTTTCTATTCCGTGAGCGGTTGTTACGAAGGATCTAGCTTATTTACTTTTCCTTAGGGTGGTCTGCAAGAGGATCAAGAGACTTATCCATCGGCATTGACAGCCTACGTTCTAATATCTCTCCTCGAATCCGGCGTTTCCCTTGCTCCGTCCTTGATCAGCAATGCTCTTTATTGCCTGGAGAAGGGAATGACAGCAAGCGAGAGAGATGGCAATCCTTACACAGCTACACTCTCGACTTATGCTCTTGCACTTCTGGAACATCCAAACGCAAACGCAAGCATGAAATCGTTACTCTCGAGATCGACTCGTGTACATGTGAGTCTTTCTAACATTGTCTGTGAATTCTAAAGACGAAGGTCGATTAATGAAATGTTATGTATATCCATTCGACAGGACCTCATCTGGTGGGAGGACAAGAGAAAACCGTCGAAGGGTCTCAGTATTGAAATGACGGCTTACGGCGTATTATCCCTCGTTAAGCTCGGTGGCGAGGCAAACATGGCACTTGCTCTCAAAGCTGTGAGATGGATGGCCAAACAGAGAAACGCCGAGGGTGGTTTTACGTCAACACAAGATACCGTACTTGGCCTCGAAGCTTTGACCAAATATGCCATAGCTATGTCTAGCAACTCTACTGATCTATCGATACTCGTTACCACCGGCGAGGTTGATCAAGTCTTTCGTATGAACGAAGAGAATCGTATGGTATTGGCGCAGGTTCGTTTGCCAGTATTGCCAACCCTCGTTGAGATATTTGCCGAGGGCGAGGGATGTGTTCTGGTCCAAGTGAGTTTCTTCAAAACAACGTTTCCTTTAGATTATTTTTCACCACTATAAGAATTGAAAAATAGTCGAGAATTGTTCGAATTAATTGTAATAGTGAAGATCGTCTCGGTGAAATTATTCAAATTTTTGGAAGATATCTTTATTCTAAATTGATGTTTATCTTTCACTATTTTTTCCAGGCTAATTTGAAATACAACGTGGCGAACGCAACGGGTTCGGAAGCTTTTGACCTGACAATAAACACAGAACCGGTCATGTCCGGTGGAGAATGTTCGATGCAAAAATTGACGGTATGTGCGCGTTACAAAATGGCAGACGAGGAGAGCAATATGGCACTTTTGGAAATGGGAATGGTCAGCGGTTATGTTCCGGATAAACCGAGCTTGCACGCGCTTCTCGAGGAACCAGTCACGAGTGAGTAAACGATAAATAGTACGAATAAAAAGACTGGGAAACAATTCTGAGAGAATCTTTTTTTTTAGAGGTCAAACGATTTGAGGAAGAACGTGGCATGGCTTTACTGTATTTCGACAAATTAACGAGCGAGCGAACCTGCGTGTCTTTCCTTGTATTTCGAGAAAATATCGTTGAGCAACCAAGACCAGCAAACGTGAAGCTCTATGATTATTACCAACAGGAACTCGTCGTGACTCAGGTAACCTAAACAAAAGTACAATTTTAAGTTTACATCTTGCTTGTGTTTCTACTGAGATTAAGCAGTGATAGAAATTTATTTTTTCTCTCAAAGCCAGTAAAGGCTCGGTGAACCTTTGGCAAGGAAGAACGTCGAACCTTAACGTCGCATGGTTTTTTGTTTTTACAAATTCAAAATAATTTGGGACAATTAAAAAATTACACAAATCCGACTCAACCAACCGATTTTTATAAAACCCAATAGCACACCTAAAAGTAGTTATAATTCTATATTCGATAATACGTTTATTTGATTGCTTTGCAGGAAATACAAATAGAACTGAGCACATAAACAAAAAAATATTGTAATTTCAGAGTTACGAATTTTCTCGTACATGCGAAGCGACAGACGACTCGGACGACGCCGATCAAGGCAGAGATCACGACGTTAGTGATACCGGCGATAGTCTCGACGACGTGATACCTCCGATAAGTTTGGAAAAATCAATCGGTTCACCGGAAATTAAAACAGCCGTGCCGAGTATATTACCGATGGAGAGGTCGGTTAAGTCGAGTCCTTCAACGTCATCGACATTGGAAGAGAACAAACACATAAAGCGACTCGATCTGACCCCACTAGGACACGCAAACAAATTACGCGAGATCATCGCCTTCGGGATAGCGGAGCTCGACAAAAAGCGAATGCAAGAAGAATCAGGAACAATCGATAACAGCACGAAAATCGACTTATCGACGACAGTAGCGCCACTGTGGTCGTCGAGTGTAACTAGCATCGACAATGAACGTTCGGACATTGGTAGTGGCGATGATCTACCGGACAATCAACGAACTACCGACTCTTCGACGGTATTCTTTGGAAATCCATCGTTCGTCGTCATCGATCACGAGCTTGAGAATCCGGATGGCATCGAGGGTCCTCCCCCGGTTTATGTCAAGCCCTCGTACAATTTTAACTTTCCCAAAGAATCCACGAATAACAGAGACGATAGAGAGCAGGCTTTTTTTTCAAAGCAAGAAGCGTTTGCAAGCGTTCATTCTGGTTCACCGGGTGATGGACTAGTAACTGGTAAGTAAAATTTGTCAATTTTTCCAAAGCTCTTTTCTTTCATGAAATACAAGAACATTTTTATCTTGCAGTAACGGAGCAGGCAGGAGCAAATTTGACCACTTCGGTGTGTCCTATCTGTGAAGACAAGCTCGTTGGTGACATGAAGAATATATATTGCAGTTCAAAAAGTTTCTTCAAAGTAGCGATACGACGAAGGCGACGAGCTCGTGTACTTCTGAACCTTCGAGTGCCCGATCGTCCTGAACGTCTGCGAGGCCTTGTCGAATTTATTCTCGACCCTCGATGTGTGTGTTCCCCACTCGACAAGAGTAAGTAATAAAACAAGTTAAGGTAGTCCTTTCGTTGGGTGAGTGATTAATATTTTACTCCCGTTTTTTTCTCAGATTGGAAGTGGACCAAGCATTAAAGTTCATTAAGAAAAGTTGTTGCAAATCTACTAAAGAATAATATACTCAAAAGTCAAATTGATCCTACGGAAAGTTTATTTGTTGTGTAATAAACAAAATCGTGAATTTTTGTTTCCATAAGATTTGTTATAAAAACTAATCGAAGCTTCTTTGGTGTCATATAAAAATGTGTGCAAAGATTTAGAAGGCTTCACCGAGTAGAGGTCAAGATATTTATGGATGAAAGTGCAATTTTTAACACGCGCTTTTATGAGAAACTATCGAAAATTCTGATTTTCATCAATAAATATCTCAACTTCCACTTGTTAAAATGTTCCAAAAATTGTTACACATGTATATATGACATCAAAGAAGATATATCCAAATTTTGAACAAAATCTTAAGAAAACGATAAAACGATACAACTACCTTAAGGTAGTCCTATCGTTGGGTGGGGGATTAAAATTTTACTCCCGTTTTTTTCTCAGATTGGAAGTGGACCAAGCGTTAAAGTTCATTAAGAAAAGTTGTTGCAAATCTACTAAAGAACAACATACTCAAAATTCAAATTGATCCTACGGAAAGTTTATTTGTTATGTAATAAACAAAATCGTGAATTTTTGTTTCCATAAGATTTGTTATAAAAATTAATCGAAGCTTCTTTGATGTCATATAAAAATGTGCGCAAAATTTCAACAAGCTTCATCGACCAAATGATCGAGATACTCGTTGTACAATGTTGCGATATTTAACACGGGCTCTTATGGGAGCTTGCGAAAACGTGACGATTTTCAAGAATAAATATCGCGATTTTTGAGTCGATAAAGGACCCTGAAATTTTACACACATATACATACGACATCAAAGAACGTTTCTGCAAATTTTCAGTGAAATCCTAACGGAAACACTGTAACGATAGGACTACCTTAAGGTAGTAGTCTCGTGAAATTAGCAGCGAAAGTTTTAAGGGCGCATAATAGTACGATGCTCGACTTTTCGTCGGGTTATTATTATACACATAGTCATAAATCCCATCTTGCGAAGCTTATATTACTTGTTCGAAATGGTAAAAATTTGTCAAAAAATTCTACAATATGTGGAAAGGTTTTCTCCACCATTGTGCAAAGTTTTCCCCAAATCTATCTCACCATATCTCTTTTATAGTAGATAGACCCATTTCACCCATAGGAGTCCATGTAAAACAGCGGTTTTTTAAATAATTAATATCTCAACTTTTAAACGGTGCAGGCCTTCCAAATTAAATCTATGTTTTTATAACACTTCAAAGATCATCTACAAAAATTTTCTTGAAAATCTGTCTCAAAATGTGTTCACGAGACTACTACCTTAAAATGCTGTATGCCTTCTTCCTTACACTTGATACTTTTCCTTATTTCATTTGGTTCACAATTATTACACCGATAATTATACATTGACCGAGATTTATGATTTCGCAATTGAACAAGTTTTTTTTTACTATCTTAATCCACCTGAGTAAACACATACTCACTTGTAAATATGTCCAACAGGTGGAAATTTGGCTGTGGTCGTGATGCGCTTTGAAGGAGGCTCTCGTTTCGCAGAGTACGGCAGCAAGATTAGCCTCGACGGCACCTATTCGATTTACGGATTGCCAAGGATCGGCTGGAGCACGATTCCTCAGGAGATAACGGAAGCGCGTGCCTCGTGTCCTTTACCCGCTGCGTAGAGAATAATAACTATTTCGTCTTTCTCCCCCGACTCATCCTAATTTTGCATATTTAAATAACGCGACACACTCTTATTCGCGTTAATTCACTGCATCGCTTTTTATTGTAATCGTCAATCCGAGCGGCTTGCCGCTGTGTGGTTTTGCAGGGATCCATTACAAATAAACAATTATATTTTTTAGACGATAATCCTTCCCCTACCGCTATAGAGTAGCTTACATTTTGTTTTCTTTATCAACGGATCTACGACGCCCTATACGATGTAAACATTTTTCCATTGGCTTCGTCAATGCCAACTTTCGTTAGGATTAAACTTACGGGAGACAGCGTTTTTTTTTTTTAAATAATACGATTCCTTCCACGCGCTTGTTCCCTCTCTCAGTCTCTCGTTCTCTTGTCTTCATTAAAAAAACAACAAAAACCAAGTCAACGAAAAAGAGACAATCTGATGGATTATTCGACTGTATAAAAATTGGCAGTAAATAGGCGACAATTATTTTGAGCTTTTTGTGCGCGTGAGGCAAACTTAGATGAAGCTCGAATAATGAAACGAGAGCGAGCGAACGAGAGGGAGCTTTCAAGGAATGGAAGACGCGAAGAAGGAGAAACGAATGCTCTTAAGATATGATGATACGTTGAAAATCGCAAGAGCGCAATCGATCGACGAATAGTCGCGGATGCAATTTTTGTTCTATAATGATCTAAATATTATAGGGTGTATGTATGCGTGTGTGTGTATATGTGTGTTGTGCCCGCGCGTGTGAATGTGTATGTGTAGTCGTGGGTATGTATTGTCAACGTCGAACTTTCCTCGGTGGATAAATGCGAGAATAGTGGACAAGGAGGAATAGAGAGAAAGAGATATGAAGAGGACAATGGGAATCCGCTCAGCGAATACGAAGGAACTCGCGTGTTTTGTTTTTCTTAGTAAATTTGCGGCGCCGAACGATCGTTAATAGGACCGCTGGTTTTCCGCAACGACGTGCCTCGTCTTATCTGATCCATGAGAGAATCTCGAACTTGAAGAGGATCGATAATCGGTACTCGATTGCCCATTATACGTCTGACGCTTGCCGATCTGCTGTTAGATTTAGTGGCTCCAACTTGGGTCGTTGGTAGTACAGTCGACTGTTGTTGATGAGCCAATTTAACGTTCAGACTCTCGAGAAAGTTTGCCGAGCCACGAGAACTTTTACTCATTTCGGGGTTTTTCCTCGTCGATTTAGGACTCCCGCCAGAACCAACAACGCTTGCGGCACTACCTATGAGCTTAGAGCTCAGTGCGGCCATGAAACTCTGGCCAACACCACCGGGTCCGACTCCGACTTGGAGTGTGTTCGTTTGGGCGATTTTTATCGAACTCGAACGTTCGACGGAATTCGATCTTCCGATTGTTACTGCTGGCTGAGGAGCTTGTTGTTGATTAGCCTTTCGCAGAAACGAGGGACTCGCTGGTGTGTGTCGAAGCTGCGTCAGAGTTCGCACGGTCTCTGACACGGATATCGAGCTACAGGTGGAAGAATTAATGAAAAATTAATCAACGTTTGGGTAAAAAAGAAAATTTAGATAGAATGACGATATTTGTTTTGGACTCACCGTTGAGGTGTTGGCGAGACAGTGGGGGATGAACCCTCCAGTAAGAAGGCCGGTGGTGGAGGAAGATTTTCAGTTTCATCGAGGCAAGATGTCGAAGCTCCGATCTCACTTGAGTCTTCGATAGCAACCGCTGGGGCGCCACTGGTAACTACCGAATGACCAAGTGCGATCGACGATATACTATAATTACCGCCTATAATTGTCGACGTGCGTCGCGTTGGTGGCGGTGGCCTCGTTGTCTGTTGCATTGAACCACGTCGGGATAATACACAAGTCGGGGAAGTCCCCATGTTCCAAGTGTTGTTTTCGGCGATATTTTGATTGTGACCCGACTGTGAGTGAGGCAGAGTAGTCTGACTGCCGTATCCGCTGCTCGATTCTAAACTCGACTCCGACGTCTGGCTGCCACCGCCATCTTTTTCCGTAGTTGGTTCGGCCTGTTATAAAGTAAAGGAATTGCGTTAATAATGAAGTAACAAAAAAACCACTAAGGTAGATTGATAATTTTCCTAAGCCCTGGTAGATAAATTGTTGGCCATTTCTATTAAGAAGTATAAAATATAAATGCAAATCTTTGTTAACTCAATGTTTGATGAATGCTTACAATTTGGACAGAAAAGAACTCACAATGTCTTATGGGATTAGTGTACGGTTGACTCAGTCGATAATCAAAACTGTTATCCAATTTGTTTCCAAAATGATGCGTCAGAAACAAGATAAGACGACAAATTCTGTCCAACGAGTGGATAGGTTACCGTTTCATCTATTTTCCAGAATATTAATCGTTTGAAAGAAACTTGTCTCACAATCAGTCGGTAACGAAATTGGACTTTTAAATAATCTTAATTGCAAGTGTCAAGGTATAGTTAAAATTAGTAAGGACTAAATGTAAGTATCAAGCAGTTATTGTAAATATTAGCCCATTTGCATTTATGAGTGGAATAATCCGCCCATGATAATAGTGACCTTTCACCCATCGCAAATTATTCCACAGGCCATGACTTTTATTTACTACTCGCTTGAGGGTCCCTGATGTCTGAACTTGGTAGCACATGTAGAGTTATGAAGCAAACTGTTTAAGTACACGTACCAAGGATTTATGTACGAGTTCTCGCTACAAGTAATCAGTAAAGTGTAGTTTGTTAGATCTTCCATAGAAGAGCAAGAAACAAAGGAATATGGCGAACCTTGTCTGGAGTGGTTCCAGTAACATTGGACGGTGATGTGACTGGATTAGAAACAGAGGCGGAAGCATTCGAGGGATTTAGTCCAGCAGGTTGTACTCGACCGATGGGTACCTGTTGCATTTCTTGGGCACGATTGGCAGCCAGACTCGCCAACTCGTGCATATTGACGTACATAGGTTGGGCGAGAGGATGACCTCCCAACTCTGCGTGTAATGGACAAATCATTATTATCAAGCTAAACCTGAAGATACGTTTAATAAAACAGAAAAGCAATAACTCCCGGATCACCTTTGGCCAGATGGGCTGGTATAGGTAACTTTGGCTTTCCTCGTCCACTCGAGGGTGGTTCGTTCTTGGCGCTCGAGGCTGCGGTTGGACGTTCGAGACTGGAACATCGGCTAGGAATTGGCGGTCTGGTACCACCTGCGCTGTTCTTCCGCATTTGCACACGAGCTAATTGTTGATTCGACGATGGCGAGGATACCGGTGATGCTGGCTGACTGTGACAACAATTGCCATCGCGCTCCGGTGCCTGGAATGTGTAAACGCTAAGGGCTGGTCGTTGATGACCCTTCTCGTATGCTGTAATAAGAAAAAAAAGGAATAATAACGCTACTGCATCCGAGAGATCTTATTAAGACTAAAAAATGGAAGCATCGGAATGTAGAGATAAACTGAGAGATTAAGTAAACAAATTAAGAATATTATGTTTTTGATATCGAGGTCAATAATATTTAGATTCAGATTAGATTTAATTGTAACTCTAGTCATGTTCGTTTTTCGAAAGCTTGTCAACATTTCTTACAAATTGGCAGATTGCGCTACACTGCGATGCTTTGAAGTATTTTATATTAATTGTAAAAAACGATTGGTCCGATCCATTCCCAATTTACATTATCAATGGCATTTGGTATCAGGCAAAGTTGTAATTGCTTTTTTGGCTAACGCAAACACTTTCCAAAGATTGGAACTTTCAAGAACTTATAACTAAATTTGAAAATTTAGCATCTTCATATTAAGGAGTAAGAGTTGTAAATATTTAAACATTGTGCTGTGGCAGGAAAGTACCCACGGAAAATATGTTTCAAGCACTATATACGATTTGAAAAGTTAAGTTGAAACAAGTTTTCCGCCTTCTCACCCGACGAAATAGTGTGCGGTCGTTCGTTTATAGTGTTTGGACTTTGTCGATCGTATTGAACGGTGGATTCCTGAAGATCGGGCCACGTGGAGGTCGTCAACGGTCTCGATATCGTTGTGCCACCGGTGCTCTGATTACTCTGGGTCGAGGCGTTGGAGACCTGGCGTTGAAAGAGTAGAAAAGAGATAAATATAGTCGAGCATTAAAAATGAGAAATTTTCCTAAAGCTAAATCGTTCAATTCTACCGTTCTAGCACAGGCTATCGAACAACGAAGAGTATAAAAATTAGGAACGTCCAGAAGAAGAGCGGAGTGGGAAATTTCTAAGTACTATTTATTACCTTGTGTTCAAAAATGGCTTGCTTATAAAGCGTGTCCTGAGATGTAAAGCCAGAATCACGAGAGCTGCCACTGGTCGAGTGACGCAGGCTCGTCACCGTGGCTCCAATGCTCGAGGGTCTGAGGCCGAGTGGCTACAAAGTACGATTACACAACATCGAGGATACTACGGAAACGATCATTCAACGCAAAGCGAGTCGACAAAATTCTGTCGCATGCACACCTCTTTCTCTCTCTCTCTCTATCTGTCTTGACTCTGTTTCGTTGTTGCAAATTGAGCGCTAAATGTAAAAAAGAACAGCTACATATCTTTTATATACAAGAAGCTACCCTCGCAGGTAAACAGTGAAAAATAAAATATCTATTTCCAAAGAACGGTCTACTCCTGGTGCAATTCAGGCCGGCAACGACTATGTCTAATATCACACAGTTTTACCTGTGATAGGGATCTGTGCCAGGGATGTGTGCAAGGATTCGAATGATTCTTGCAAGAACCACTGCTGCTACTCGTCAGTGAGCTTATCGAGCACATCGAGCTCTTGCGTGAGCCAAGGGACAGTGACGGACTCGAGGGTGGCGTTGCCAATGCCCATTGCCCACTCTCCCGGATTTTTAGATCCGTTATTATTTGCTCCGAGGCTGCGGGTAAATCCAAGGGCGAAGCAGCGTGCCTCTCGAGTTGGTCCGAAACCTCTTGGAGGTGAGTCAGTTCCATCAACATTGCGATTTCTTCGTCCTTGAAAAAGATCCAATGTCAGTAATCACGTAATAAATTTAATCATAATTGTTCAATAGTAATTCCTATTATTAGAATTATTTCATGCTTAATTAGATTGCAAATACCGAATACGAAATGGCTGTCCAAAATACAAACAATAATTTGATATTAATGAAAATCTATTTATCGAGGTCTCCTGTTTTTCATAATAACAAAGTTTAATTACAAGAGAAGATAAAATGTTTCGATTTCCATTGAAAACAGCTTCGTCGAGATCAAAGTTATAAAAGTAAAGATCTAAATTGGCTACGCTAACGCAGTCGACGACTCGATAATGTTATTTTAAGATATGAGAATTCGTTTCAACATAAATAACTCTTTGACTTTTCATTCCTTCCAATTTTACATCAGCAACTGATACCGAAAAAAGGAAAGGTTTCAACAGCAATTACTCACGAGGACGGGTTTGAGAAATCTCGCTAGTAGACAATATCTGCCCCGTTCCTCGAGAAGAGCTGCTCGAACAGCCTTTCTTTCGGTCTCTTCGAGACTCAGTCGTTTCTCGTGTACAACCGCTGCCGATGATTCGAGCAATCTCGTGAATTCCTCATCGGTCACCCGACCACCCTGGCCTAAAGACTGTCCCGCTGGACCATGAGTGTGTCCCTGCACCTGACCCTTGCGAGCTTTTTTCTTTTGCAGTCTGAACGTATCTGTGGAACGTTTCTTCAATTCTGCCTTCGCCTTTTTGTACTCTGTGGATGGTTCGAATAAGAATTGTTTAAATGTTATTCATCGCTCGATTATGGAGATTAATAGAACAAAGACAGGACGATTACCTTTGGCATGCTCCTTGTCCAAATTAACGAGAGATTTCTTCCAATCCTCTAGCTTCTCTTGAAGCGGCATAACGAGGCAGTCCATTATTGCGCTAGGTTGAACAAGTAGGATATTGAATAATTTCGACACGCTATTACGATTAATTCCATCGGAATTGTTTCTTTTTTTTTCCCTTAATCTTTCTCATGTATTAACTATGCTTTGAAGCCCACTGACCATGTGAAGGATTTCACACGAGTCTCGACCGCCTTGTGCCTGAGACATATTCTCGTCAGCGCCGTGCCTATTTCCTTCGTTGCGCCTCGTGCGTTAGTAGCCGCATCGGCGATTTTTTGAAACGCCTCAAGATACGCAGAGACTGCCAATATCGCTGCCCTGTTGTTTGTCGTTTTTCCATTTTGAAGACAACCATGAAAATGTAAGCAAAATTATAAAACAATGTTTTCACTATCGCTTACAGGTCAATGACCAATACTACGTATAATTAAACAAATCTAAGATATTGTAATAATATTAAAATCATATTTGGTGCAAAAAATTTCCTTCGCTGTTTACCTGAGACACGTGTGAAGTTTCGTTGCCTTGGAGATTAAATCTTCCCAGAGCGGAGCTCCGTTCTAAAATGAATAAATTACCATGTACCGATATACGCAAGAATAATAAGAATTAGAAAGAGAAACAAATTCTGTGAAATGAAATTCCGCAATGCATAATTTTGCAATTCTGCAAATTTCAGTTCACAGTATTTCTTAAATTATTCTAGTACAATTGTTTTCACCCAGTTGAACTATTTTTCTCAACAATAGTCAAAATAAGGTCAAATATAGAGGTTATAAATACAATATTTGAACTGTCGCGTTAATTCTTAAAACAAAATCAATTAACATCTTAATCAGAAATATTTCTCACAAACCATGCAAAATTTCTTATGTTACATGTATATCTTTCATTCCATAACCTCATCTTTAAGTATTTATTGGGTTATGAAGGAAACTAATCTACATTAATTCTTCGAGTTTGACAAAGATGACATTAGTTTCGAAAAACACACACAAATTTATAAAATACAAACAAAACGATCGATTTCCTTTCAATTATACGTGCAAAAATTATTTCGTGACAGTACCATTCGTGTAAACAAAACTGAATCCGTCAGTTTGAAAATTCCAAAAATTAACCTTGAAAAGTTTTACAAAAGACATAAACGTACAAAAAAAAGTGTCATCGAGTGAACGAATAATTATGAATATTGTGCAAATGAAAGATGGTTGGTAGTTCTAATATCGTGCAAAACTTCAGTCCAATCAGATAAGCCATTCCGAAGTTATGGAAGTTTAAATTTTTCAACTATCCACCACACTCGACATATCGTATGCGTTTACACGCACACGTATGCACATGCGCATGCGCGCGCCCGCGCAATAACGCGCACAACACACAACACACATATCCGCTAATATTTAATAAATATCGTATTTCCAATTTTTCTACATCAACGTAAATATTCTAGAATCCAGGAAGTTCAATGTTTTCTTTATGAAAACAAAGCTTTGTATACGAGAAGATAAAACAAAACCAAAAAAGGTCGTACTTTCATATCTGCGATGATCTGTTGGAAAAGACCACCCAGGGCGCTGCACTCCTTCTCGACATTGACGTCCATGTTTCAGCCTTTTCTCGTTAGAATTAGATTATTACGGTATACGCGTACATACATATATCTATAGCAACACTCTAGCAGTTTAGTGCTGTTTCGTTTCTTTTTTAACGCGAGAGTTTTTCTCCCGTCAGCTGTCCCGCGGTTGTTCAGGATCGCTTCTTTTCTTCTTCCCTCTTTCCGCGAAACGACGCACTACTCGTGTATATTATATATATATATATATATATATATATATGCATCAATGTGTACGCGTATATGAAGCAAGTACACGCACGTACACATACACGCCGCCACGATTTTATTCCTTCCGGACGATAATTCGCGCAGGACACTGGCCTTACGATAATTTGCACTCGCACCTGCACCGTTGTTACCGGAGCATCACGGACGAACGGATATTGTTTCGAAACGACCGAAGCCAAAGAGACGCACACTTTTGTTTGACACTGAATTTTCACTCAGGATGCGCTTGAAAGACAAAAAAAAAAAAAAGACAAGAAAAAAAAAAAAAGAACTGGAGCGGTTATCGTGACGATGGTAAATATCTCGTGTGTACAAGCTCGTAGGACGAGCGGAAAAAAAGTAGTCCGTGGTGGGGGTAATCTCTGCTAAAGCGAACCGAGCGACATGAAAATTTTATTTCAACACGGACGTTTGTTTCATGGAGCGCGATCCGTTTGAGCTGCAGGCCAGGAGCGTGGATTTATCTCTGTCTCTCTCTCTCTTTTTCTGTTCTCACCGCGCCAGGCAGCTACGATACACTACATAGTTCAGCCCTCGCCAGTGAGAAACGTAAACACAACTGGAATTGACGCAGCTTACGCATCCTAGCACTCGTAAAACTGCTCGTTTCTCTCCCCCCACCATCGCGACCAAGTCATCCAGCCCCCCTCCATCTCCGTGCCGCGCGACGCTCCACCCTGCGCGTCGTACTCGCATCTTTCTTTCCCGAGCCCTCCTCCGCCTTACCACCTTCGCCCGATTCCCACTTCTCTGCAAGCCCCGTTTTTTAATTCCTCTCTCACCATTCACGCGCTTGCGTGCGGCTTCTCGACACGTTTTTATTCTAGAATATCGGTATATTCTCGTTGTTGTTGTTGTTGTTTTTTTTTTCTTACTCCTTTAGCTTCACGCTTTATTTAAACTCTTCGCTCCGTTTGTCATGGCTACGATTCGAAGTCGAAGCACGTCTTACGCTTCGAAAAGACCGGAACATGGCCGTACGGTGGATGCCGCTAACCAGTGCGATAATCAGACTCCATCATGGACATGAGAAATTGCATATGTGCGCACGCATACGAGTCTCTTGGCGGGGCCGCGAGAGGGAGGGGATTGGACACCTGGCTGGAGGCTGGGCCGGTCAGGATCAACGGAATCAACGTAACGGGGTTACTAAACGACCGGTAGTCCCCCACTCCATGACAATATATCGCTCAACGACCGACGTAAGAAAGAAGGGGGACTATTTCCGGTCTATACAAGAGTCCTAAAATATGAGTCAAACAGGCGTAATAAAAGCTCAGTCGTTGCTCCAACTAGAGTCGAACACACCCAATACGTTTCATAACCTCAAAAACCTCGTCGACTTCCCATACAATGTTTCTTCTCGTATTGTAATCTTTTTTTCAGCTACGTCAAAGATTAGATAGGAAGGAGAATATAAATATACGCGAGAGAATGGTGCGAGTCTTGCAATGTTCGAGAAACGAGAACTTCGACTGTATCAGCGATATAGATATTGCGCACGGTGTAATCGACGGTGCAACGACCGAATAAAGACGAACGTCATAGAGCATGCCTGCCCCCTGTCCCTCTACCGTTGAACCTAAGAAATATAGTTATATCCTTCCCCCACTCCGGCCAATATATGTGTTCTCGACGTGGTCCCTCTTGCGATCAATCACGCGATGACCCGATTCCTACATTCGACAAGTTGAAACACGGGAGAGCTTCTGCATTTCGGTGCGCGCTCATCCTGTGTCCGCTATCCCCTCCCCACTCATGCCCACGACCGCTTGGCTGCATCACACGTGCAAAGATATGTAGGATAAGTTTCGTGTATATAGACACGGTAATACTCTCGTCTGGCTGCAAACGAAATCGTTACTCGAGCGCCCTCTCCCTCTCTCCAGTCCAATCCCCCCACTCCTTTCTGACCCGCCAAGTCCAATGTGATTTGACTTTTTTTTTTTCACATCTTCTTTTATCTTTTCGCACGAGTCGACGAGAGTAATTACATCCTCTTCGTATTTTATAGTCTATGCGTTCTTTTTTGTTTTCTATTTTCTCGAGATTCGATTCTTTTATTTAACAAATAAATTAACGAGATTGTAGGTCATTGGCTGAAAAGGAGACGGGATAACGGATAGTCGACGTGTTACAGGGATGGGGAAGATATGAAAGACTAAAAACAGAGATTCGAAAATAGCGTGTTTGCCTCTTGAAATAGAAAAAGAAAAACAAACGTCTTGACGCTTTTATTTTTATTTATTTTTCCTCCGGATGTAACCCTCGGTAGGTAGGATGCAGCGACTCCAGGCAGACGAGAAACTGTGTCACCAATACTGAGGACAGTGCTGCTTGACGATCGATCTCGAGACATCGGCATGACCTTTTACGGGGCGCAAAGTAAAGAATGTTAAATTTTCGTTACATTCGATAATTACATTGGACGAAGGGGAATGCTAAAGTATTTACCTAATTGAAGCTCTATGTACAAGGCGAGCATTATAACGTGTATGGGAACGTCGCAGTCCGGACCTTTGGACAACCAGACCTGTTTGAGAATCTCTCCGGATTTCTCAAGTTCGCCACGAATCGCATACGCGACTGCCAAGTTGTATTTCATAATCGCTCTGGCTGTTTGAACACTCTTGGGAAACCAGTCTGTAACATTATTGTATTGTATCGATACGACGAGTGGAAAAACGTAAGGATAACGTTCTCAAAATTTAATGTACGAGACTCACTCGAGCTCGTCTTTGTCGATGTCTCGTCATCGCTTTTGTCGGGAAATTCAGCGTGCGATATTATGGGAATCCCGGTATTGAGATCCTGAATATTTCGTGGCTTCAAATACTCGATGGCCTCGTTCATTCTGTCCATGAGTATCAAGCTCTCAGCGGCGTAAAGATTGGCGAGCATTTTCTGCGCTCCCGGTAATTTATCGACAACGAGGATTGATTTAGCATGCTCGAGAGCGACGATATAGTCACCGAGGCATAGCGAGACGTATGCGCTTGCTGATAACACAGCGATTCTAAGATCCAGAGCACGTGTCCAGACAGTTGAGATCTGTGCAGTGGGTATCGATTCTTGATTCGTTCCACCCGCAGCGGCAGCTGAAAGTTTTAAGAATTTTATTTATAATCTGGTCGTGCACCATTTTTTGAAGGAACATGGTTTTCCACTTACCAAGGCCACCGCTGAGAGACATGGAAACGCTCGTAGTCGACGTTAGAACAGGACAACTTATCATCGGTAAATTACTCGTTTCGTCGTCGTTCGCTGGTAACGCCAAAAGAGCGTTTTTCAAACACAATGTTGCAAATTCCAATGTTGGCTGTGGTATTGCATACGATGGGCTCGACGTGTTGTAATAACGTGTATCCCGGGACAGAGCAGAGGCCAGGATTATTTTTCTGTGTCTTCCGGTACCGATGACTTTTTGAACGAGATCGTCGCGACGTTTTGTTATGTCCAAATCTATCTCGTTCGTCTGGATGAAAAACAAAATTAATATAACATTGCGAAATAGTCAATCTTGAAGTAAGTCTAATTATAAACTAATTATCAATAATTATTTTAATGATATTTTAAAGAATAATTTAAAGATTATTTAAATATCAATACATAAATAATTTTTTAATTATTTTACGAATATAGTCAATGCTGAACATCTTCAAGTCTAATTTTGTGTGTGATTGATTTTTGTTGTCATTGAGATAGCTTGTAATTTTTGCAGCAGTGGACACAGACATCCAGGTCGATTCGAGAAGTCGACCCCTTTGAGAAAAATCGAGGTAAAACAAAACATATGTTCTACATGACCTTTCTAAACATTTTAGAAAATTCGGTTGCTCTAATCATATACAAGTACACTCGTTAGATTTTATAAATTGATCGAGGGTGCTTTTTTAACATTAATGCACATTTTTTACTTTAAGGGCCGACAAGATCCCGCCCAAAGCATACAGGACCTGTAATTCCGAATTGGGCGGATTGAGAAATCATTGAAAAGAAACATTAGGCCAGAAAATATATACACTTTTTTAAAAATAATGGTGGATTGTAATGGCAAGAATATTATTTTTTAGAAGGGGCCGACGTCTCGATCGTTTGCATCGGGCAGACTGCCAAATTCAAACCCTTGTATATGGCAACGTCAGCGTCGTCATCTTTTTATCATATAGACAGATATTGGCGATATCCAGAGCCCTGAGGCGGGGTGAATGTGCACAGCGGAGTAAATGTAACACAATGTCGTTCAACGATTGATCTTCTATAGATTTTCGACAGATATCGCATTGTACACACTGACTGGTGTATGAAAATCGCTGGTTCCTCGTGTCATCTTCGCTTTAGACAGCAAATTTGTCTTGCGAAGGATAAAATCACAATCGAATGATATCATTAATATACCACGGTAATAATTAAATCCCTATTGATTAAATAAAATTAGTACATCGTTGCTACTCATGGCGAAATAATAAATTAATAAACACGTGCGATGCATATAAATATTAAACTTACGGGTTTGTGGCACTGTATGCAGCACTCAGCCATCCTGAGCCACAATTGAGGACTATTGTGAAGTCTCTGAGCGGCTTCGGTAAAGCAATCGAAGGCACGAGCCGGTTGGCCGGCGTGTAAAAACGAAACGCCAAGGTTGTACATCAATTTGTGATGCTTGTTGGCACACAACGTAAACAAAGGCTGGCCCGCACTTTCTAAAATACCATAAGAGTCAAATTTAATTAAGTTGTTTTTTTACGCCGAAGGACAAAATAGTTCCGAACAATTACAAGCCTTCTGTTAAATGAGATTGTAAATGTTCCAATTCAAGCACAGCAACTGGACTCTGAAATTGTTACCGTCGTTTGTGCAATATTTGCTCAATATAAAATCATTGCAGTTACCATCTTTCGTTTTTAAATTTTCCATGGCGCGTTGATTCTCTTCGAGCGCTTTCTTCAGATAAAATGCTGCTAAATTCGGTTTTCCTCTGGCCTGATGAATACAGGCCATGTTATTGTAGTACAAAACTGCTGTGGATTCTCTGGACGTTCTGTGAAATCATTTAAATATTTGTCAAAACATCTTTTCTTGGTTTTTTTTTGTTTTTACTTACTTGACGTCCATGTTGTCAGGTGTGACGGAATTCAATAATTTGATGGCTTTCTTGTAATTTCCTCTGGCACACTCGAGATTGGCTTTGAGAAAAATGCTCGATGCGTTCTGAAAGTTTGGAACAACCAGTAAAAAACACAATTTTTCCGAACGGTGATATAGAAAGGAGCCATTTTACGTACGACCTGGCTGCAAAGTGAGACGAGAGTCTTCCATTCTCTCTTGCACAATTTTGGTTGTTGAAGCATCATATATATTTTGGCTTTGTACTTGAGCAACTGTATCCTAAATGCATCAGTAGCTGCATCCGAGCTCTCTCTTTTGCGCTCCTTAGCCTCTTTGACTGGCTCAACGGATTTACTAGTAACTCTGCTTTCTTTATCGCCCATACCACCCAATTTACCTGCCTCCGTCGAGACGAATTGACTCTCGACGTAATTGACTATCGACAGGGCCGTGTCCGGTCTGTTGGTAGCAATGTGCAAATCTATTAAGAGTAGACACACTTTGTGAGCGAGACTCTCCTCTGAAAGAAACAAACTGGAATTAGTCATTCATTATTATTCATTTGTTTACTTAACTCGCTAAATATTTGTATCAAAGAAAACAAACAAAAATCCTACAAATTGAAATATATATACAGTGATTCTTAATAAATAGATGAAATTATAAATTTTCACGAATTGGAAAATCTACACAAGTGAGAGGAATTAAGCTTTTTTGTTGCAAAGGAACATATTTTTTATAAAAAGCAGATATCTTTAAAACATTCGCAATTTTGTAAGATCTCAACTGACCGTTCTTTTCTACTCCTAATAAAAAAATTAACTCCATAACTGCAAATTTGCAAAATACATAGCATTTGCGGACTTCATGAAATGTAAACTCTGTTTAAATCTGTAATAGTAATATCCACCGCATAAATGCTAAATCAATCAAAGACGGCCGATAGTTCTGTTTGCATACCCAATTTCAATAACATATCTCAAGCCATCTTTGACTTATTTATATTTCAGTAGCATTTGAGTGGACACAGACGCAACATATATATACATGAGACATGTATGCAAAGACAGACAGCCATCCACGCCTATTGAGTCTAACCATGATTTTTGGCCTCTTTACAATCTTTAAACACGATATCGTTAAGATCTGCAAATTGTTATCTTCCGCAGAAACAAAGCTTCCTTCACGAAGAAAAAAAATTCAAATAGCAAAGATTATTATTATTATTCTTGTTGTTGTTGATATTATTATACTTATATCGTATGAATACTTGCGATGAAATATGGTAACAAAAGATCATTTGTTGTTTAAATATTTGTTCACACACCCATTGGTTCGACAAACGTAAACAATCTATTAATTATTCCAAGAGCCGACTCGTACTGTCCAGTGTGATAAAGCAATATTGCCTGGTTATATCGCATAACACACTTTTCAACATCATCGATAGCATCCAGCGGTGTGTCAGGAGTCGTTGTCGCTGGACCGCATATCGCGTCAAGGCTCTTACTGAGTAATTCCGTCTTTCTCAATTCGCCACGATAATATTCGGCGACGACTTTGTTGTGCATTATTTTAATGTCTTTCGGTCTCATTAATTCCAATTTATTGAGATACGTTAGACACGTCACGTATGCGCCCCTTTGAAATTCACCGAGTGCATTTTGTGCCAATTCGCGCTCTTGCTCGGTTATGACGCTAGCACCGACGCCACTCGTCGATGATGAGCCCTCTTTGCTCGATGACTCGCTTATTTCACTCATTATCGTAAATATTGTTTTTGCTTTATTTGTTAAATAGGTATGAAACTACCTACGGACGATATTTCTCCTGTTTTGTCGGCGTTTATTATGACAGATTTGTGTTTGAGGTTAGGAAGACGCCAAGAGGTCGCCACCTCGCGGCAATTACTCGCGTCAGAAACGTCGTAATTTGAATATCTGCAATTCGTAAATTACTTTTGGTACATTTAATCACATCGATTCAAGATTATTAACGTTATTTTCAAATTTATTATCGAGCGTAATAGTGACTACGGTGATATACGCATTCTTTCTCGGGTAAAAAAGTCAAACGGAGAGAGTATAGAGATGTTGAAACGAATGATTGCAGGTTATGTAATCAGTGTGCACTGTATTTGTAATACAAAAAGGTCATTCAAGCTCAATTTTCTTCACCAGGAAATCAATTGATCGGCAATTGATTCGACTTTTATGTAACCCAGGCCATTGAGCGTTTTGTTTGATCGCTTTAGGACACGCAGGAAACAAAATCGAGTCTAACCAAAAATCCCTTGCAGGTTGTTATGTTTTTGTTTCTGGTACAGACTGCGCAATAACACATCTGCAAAAACGGAAGTGAACAAGGAAGTAAGGACGCGGTCGAAACAAACTGCTTTTGACCGTCAAACGAGATTATTCATTCTCAATGTCATAGACGTCTAAGTAAATAAACTTAAAGGCATATTACGATTCGAGAATATTACGACACGTCACCTTACTAAAACAGTACGAGTCGAGTGTACCAGGTTGCACGTATTAGTCAACGCGCATCTTCGAAAAGTTTACTGGTTCACTTATCGACATTCGTAACGCGTCATTGAACGATTAGCGCGCTCTCGTTTGACGTCAAGATCTCGTATAAATGCTTCGGGAGGCTGTCACCATGCAACAATCTCTTCGACTATCTCCAAGTGACTGTACCGTAAAAAAAAAGTGTCCTCAAAAAGTGCGACAAGTTCCAATCGAGAATCGAAACAATTATTGCATCGTAATCGAAGAAAAATGGTAAGGAAACAAAAAAAAATCTCAAAACCCACTTTTTCGAAATAACCTAAAAGCGATATTTTTTAATAACACAAATCTTACCGTTTATTTTCCAGGCATCAAAATTGATATTCTTGTTGGCGACGCTACTCGTCACGGTAAATTCGAAGCCGATCAACGATTCGTCGAAGATTTCAAAACCGGAAGTAGCCCCGATCGTCGTGCAAAAGAACCCGGAAGTTGAGCATTTAGAGCTGCGCAAGACACAGGAAGTTGGGAATTTCGATGCCAATGCACCGGAAGTCGGCCATATTGAGGCCAGGAAACAGGAAGTCGACCATTTTGAAACCACGAAACCGGAAGTCGAGCGTTTTGAACAGCGTATTACACCGAAAATTGAGAATATCGACGACGAGTATACACCGGAAGTCAAACGTCCCGCCAGAAATTTGAATTCACAAATGGAAAACGAGAATAACGACGATCTCGAGACCGCGGCTGGCACCAACGTTCTTCGACCATTGTTCGTCTATCGTCAGCAACTCGCCTATCGCGAACGCGTTCGAAAAGCAGGACGACGAGCAGCCCCAAATTTCTGAGATCCGTTTTAATTCGTTGCTCTCGTCAATGAAAAAAAAAAGAAACAAAATCACGACTACCAAAAGACTGAAAATAAGACAACGATCCGTACGGATCTGCATCAAGCTCGCAACTTTCAATCCCTTCCGCCATATTCATTTTTGCTGTAATTAAATAAATTTTTACGACACGTTTATCAACAATCCTTTTTTTTTATTTCTCTCTCACGTGACAACGAACAATTTTCCTTCTCTCAACAAATTCTCGTCTTCACAATTTTCTTTTCTTCTCTGTTTCAATAATAATAATAATAATAATAATAATGACAATAATAAAAATAACAATAATAATAATAATAATAATAAAAATAACAATAACAAAAAAAAATGAAATTAATTAAAAATTTATCTCTCGAAATTCCACGAGGATGTTTCACTTTCTGCCAGGAAAAACCGGATATATCGGCGGTCTTCTCGGTGAGTTTTCCATCGGTACATCAAAATTGGAATAACGAGCTTCCAGTCTTCTCAACGGTCTTCGATAAAATCTTTCGCTGGAACGTGCGACTCGTGCAAGAACGACGTTCGGATCGAGTAAAATGTCCTCGGAGAGCAAATCAACGGGAAGCTTCGGTTCCTCGCCGTGACTTCCGGTTTCGAACGAGCTCAAGGTCGTCGCGTCCTCGGTCGAATTTTCCAAGGTCGTCGCGTCCTCGGTCGAATTTTCCAAGGTCGTCGTTGATATTAATTCCGTCGAGTCCGTGAATTGATCGGGCAAGGACGAGGAGGCGAGCACGTTGAAATTCGTCCAGTAAATTGAAATTACCGCCAAAAAAACTAGCGGAAGTGGGCTCGGCGCCATTTTGAAAAATGGACGATCGGAGCGCGAGATACGAACGATACGACTGTCTCGACACTTCTGAAGCCTCGACGACGTTCCCGACTCCTTTTTATACCGCGAGATCACCTCCATTCGTTTACTACGAAGCTGCCACGCTAATAACTCGCTAAGTGCGATTTTCACGAACCAACGCAATTCTTAGGTTGGACAAAAAAAAAGATAGATTTCCATACGATAAAAATTAATGCGATTTTAATTCAATTAATTTTATGATGAGATTGAAAATTAATTGATTAATTAATTAACGTAATAAAATCAATTTTTCTAATCGACGTTTCGATTTGTTTATTTACAAAAAAAAATGTCGATTTTTAATAAATAAAATAATATAAAATACGATAAAAATTAATGCAATTTTAATTCAATTAATTTTATGATGAGATTGAAAATTAATTGATTAAGTAATTAACGTAATAAAATCAATTTTTCTGATCGACGTTTCGATTTTTTTATTTAAAAAAAAAATGTCGATTTTTGTTCAATAAAATAATATAAAATACGATAAAAATTAATGCAATTTTAATTCAATTAATTTTGTGACGAGATTGAAAATTAATTGATTAATTAATTGACGTAATAAAATCAATTTTTCTAATCGATGTTTCGATTTTTTTATTTAAAAAAAAATGTCGATTTTTGTTCAATAAAATAATATAAAATACGACAAAAATTAATGCAATTTTAATTCAATTAATTTTATGACGAAATTGAAAATTAATAGATTAATTAATTAACGTAATAAAATCAATTTTTCTAATCGACGTTTCGATTTTTTTATTTAAAAAAAAATGTCGATTTTTGTTAAATAAAATAATATCAAATTGGGTAAATAAAATTTTTGAAAATAGTTACATTCTTTTGAATATAGCCACTTCCGTCCTTGCAGTGCTCGAAGTTCCGTTAGGTGGCCAAATTAGCTGGGCCGTGTTAATTATCCTCTATGGCATTTGTCCTTTCGACCTTGACCATAGAAACGTATAAAAAGTCATGTGCCAGAGGAAAGATTCAGTCGCGAGCCACTAGCTGGAAGAAAAACTATTCTGGACGATAGTTTAAGAAGTTTTTTTTTTTTACAAACATAATAATTCTCGACGGTATGAATAAACGAGGAAAGGTATGT
Source organism: Netelia fuscicornis (assembly GCA_946811545.1). Lineage (NCBI taxonomy): Eukaryota > Metazoa > Arthropoda > Insecta > Hymenoptera > Ichneumonidae > Netelia > Netelia fuscicornis. The sequence goes on along the minus strand of OX328014.1, from coordinate 12,767,483 downwards.
GGAAAAATTATTTGTATTCACGCGTGCGTGAGATTTCTTGGGAAAAAGACACTCATTGTTTCGAGTTTTGATGAAGAGATACCAATCGGTTTAATAATTATGCATTTCCGGTAGGTTTCTTTTTTTTTACACGCTGGAGATCAACGTGATTGTATATACACAACCGGATATATCGTTTCCATATATTTCTTAATGAGGTTTCATTAATAATTGTTTAATAAACGTGCAATAATGCGATAATGAACGAAAAACTGTGTGGATATTTTCAAATATATTCGTAATGACGCCAAAGTTGCGCAATGCTTACTGCGCAGGTTGGTTACGCATGCGCGCTTCTCTGGGTTGGCGGCTTTTTTGGCACCTCCTGCGCAAGACCTGGTCCAGTCCCGTCCGACGTAGACGCAGTACCCGTGGATGGAGGAAGCTCGGTGAATGTCGTGGTGAGTCATCTTGCGTGTATTTTTGTCACGAAAATATTAACTGTCGGTAATGTGAAATACCGACTGATCGATCGTAGTTGGACTTTTCATGTCGCTAATGTTTCATGATCGAGTTATATTTCGGCAAAAAAAATAGAGCCATGAACTGCGCAATTGTTATGGAAATTTCGTCGTTCTCGTATTTATGAAGGGAGCTCGATCGTAACGGAAAAAATTTAATAATTATTTATTGTTACCGACCGAGTCAATTACAGAATTAAATACGTACAAGTGTTTTTTTGTGTAATTAAAATTATAACTACTGAAACAAACTTGGTTGGAGATTTATGTAGTATATAATCTTTCACAGGGAAAAATTTGTCCTTGAAGAGATTAATGATGATTCTGAAAAAAAAAACCTAGGCAAAGTAACGGGACAATTTTTTTAGAAATGGGGGGCAGTTAATTAGTAATAGTCACAACGATAGTAAAAATAACACTCAAATCGCATAATTACAATAACATTAATTTCATTTATCGATACAAATATTTGTATCGACTGTCTTATTTCGTATATTCTCTCAGGTGCCTCAAGTAGGTTACTTGGAAGAGAGACCGGATATCGTTCAATCAACGAGTAACGTCCCCAATGGAACTTCCGGTCCCGGAATTTTAGTACCAGTTGTTTCTATGATCGACGGAGATACCTCAAAGAGCAAGAGTATCACCACCGGTAACAGTCCTCTCGTGGCGCTTCTGCCAGCGCCACCAGCGCCACTCCCCGGCCAAGACTCGAAGCTCCCGGTCATCGCGACTCTCCCCATCGTACCGTACGACCAGCCGGCGAAGACAGAGGTAAATGGAGAAGTGGCAAATCCCCAGCTGACCCAATCTGTGATATAAAAACGATAAACAAATATGCATATTCTGCACGAATGTAAACTTAACGCTACGTATCGTGGAATTATGCAAATTAGTTAAAACAAAACAAAGAAAAGTCATAATTGAGTCAAGATCGTCGAGATGAACAAAGCAAATATGGGCGACGGTAGCGAAAGTGTGATTCGTAGACGAGACGAGAGCACATTGATCGTAATATATTCGCAGATACGACGCTCTCCGAGCGTTTCGGACGAGACCATGGATGTTGCTGAAGACATCGTTTTCAGACCGTTGTTTCGAATTCGTCAGAACGAGGCTAGAAATCCATACTCCACGAGGAATCTGAGAAGAAACAACAGAAATAATTATCGTCGTTATAACGTCAATGGCTATTATCGTATTCCTTACAATTATTTTAATAATAACAATAATAATCGGGGTTATAACGATTACGATTAGAATTACGGACGACGATCGACCTAGATGTAAATTTAGTCAATGATCGACTCGTTTGAAGAACAATATATGTTATCCTGTTATCCCGGTAATTATCGTTAATTCGATTATACGACTAAACAATGTGCGAATAATGATTTGTTTTTATTTAATAAATATTTATCGTTTCACAATTGTCTACAATGTATTTATCATAATCTTTTTGTTTATCTGGGTTTGTAGGTTAGATTTTTTGTTCCTAATACATTGATCGTTTATCGATAATCGATTATGCACCGAGATCGATTATTGAATAATCGATTAACGATAAGTACTCGATAATCGATTGCTATTCAATTATGAATTCAGTCTTTATTGTCTTTGTTTTATTTAACACTTGGGCTTAATTTCTCTGGTTCGTTCCATTCATTATTTCAATACGTGGAAACGTTTGTAGAAACGTGACGAATTAATTATATACAACGAGAGCGTTCGATGACTAATCAGAAAGAGAGACTGCGTTGTTAGAAAACCGGTAAAATACACATAGCGAAACGATACGTGGAATTTTTGAACGAGCGATAGTTAACGAGCTTGTGTCATCGATTATCGACCAGGACAATCGATACCGTTGAGTCGCAACGGTGTGTGTGTTTTCGTGCGAAAGCCGTGATTCTCTTGTTTATCGTTCTCATAGGTGGAGGACGATGCACCTTCGTGCCTCTTCCGCATCATGGAAGATGTCGCGCGCGAATGACTCACCGAGATCCAGGGAGAACCGACTATCTCCTTGTACCCAGAAGTATAGTGAGTTGTTTTTTTTTTTTCTTCGCGCTCAATTCCGAGACAGACCGGTCTCACTTGTTGCGGGATGGACGAGAGATAAATATGAGTTGACGATAAACTCTGAGCGAGACACCTGATCGGGGGCAAATCCAATCTGCTTTTACGTAGGCATGACAAGTATATAAGATGCTGTCACTTCTCTCGGATATCTCAGTGATTCTGCGACTAGCAAAAAAGTCTCTTGTATATACATCATTGGGAATACTAGTCTTTGAAGAAAATTTAAAAACGACATGGCCGCCATGATTGTCAAAAGGGTAAGAAATATTTGTAGAAGAATACAATGTTATAACGATAATAACAACACTAGTAAATGTAAGTGTGATAATAATGATAATAAAAAAATGGTAAGATTTTGTGAATTGTTTAACAAGGATAAGGATATTGTCAATAATTATTAATTTAATGGTGTAGAGCATTGTTGACATATGTGGAAAGCGATATCAAGCATTCCACTTTTAACGTTTCAAATTATTTTTGTTTTGGTGGTACTAGGAAATTAAAAATCTGGCTAGTTAGAATGATTTTTGTAGCTTTGGTATCGAAGAATGTATCTTTACATTATCTTACAAACATCTAATTGAATGCACTGGAAGTAGACATGTGCAGAGAAAAATAATTGAAATCTTGTTAAATGAAAATATCTCTTCTGCCTGGTATTTATACGCAGTGGTATTTACCATTGTTACTGAGCGCAGTTCTTATAAATAATTGCAAATGTATTATGGTAAGACCATTCGTGTTGCATAGCACAAGAGAAATTACATCACTAGTGAGAATTACCTTCTTCTCCATTACAAACAGAAAAGATAATTTTCTTTATATCAGATCCTTTGTAATCTTATTTACACTTTTTATACGTCTCTATAATAGAAATTATTTTGTAAACACCCATTTAGATTCTGCCAATTCTTGGACTATTCGTCCTCGCATCAGGATATCAAGTAGGAAGTAGCACAGAACGTGAGCCTAGTATCCAGGCGTATGGTTTGCCGAAGCATTTTCTGGCTAACAATGGGCACATCGACAGAATTCGAGTGGACAACGTTGCAAAAGACAAGGTTGATCCGAATATAGGATTGCCGATCAGAAGATTCCAGACTAGGATCGCTAGGCCAGCAGTGCAACAGGACGTGCCCGAGGGAACCCTCGAGATCGTCCACCTGGATTCCAGTCCACTAGCGAGAAACGCAAGATCGATCGAGGATCTCACTGCCAACGAGACCAAAGTCTTCAGGCCTCTGTTCGTCTATAGACAGCAGGTGGCAGAGCGTGCGAAATTACAGAAGAAGAAAGGAGTTCCGAAAAAGTATAGAGATGTTCGGTATCGGCCCGACAGTTTAACTTTACCTGTGTACTACGGTGTCCGCAAATGGTAATTAATGTTAATCGACAAGTGATATTATATTCTCGAAAATATATATTTATATTAAATTATATAATTAATTAAAAAGAGCGATGACTAGGTTTATCAGAACACGAACAATCGGCGCATTAAAATAAATAATATTTAAGCTTATTCATAAAATATTTCAAGGGACAATTGTGGCAAATGATCAACGAATGAAATCGTAGCTCTAGACATTTCCATGACCGGACGCGAGAGAATAAATGAGCGTTCAATTTCTTTTTTATCGTCAAATTTTTGAATAAATTTGAAACTCAAGTTCTGTGAAATGTGACGACTGTTTAATGGGCTTTCACCTCTTCCAAATCCGCCGACCTCGTTTTAAATTACACCGACGAATCCAGACTATAGCAGTGCGTATGCTTCCATTTGAAGCGAGAAATTGAGCCCCCCCTAATGTAGTTCCGTCTTCCAGCTACTGGTGTCGCTGGTGTCACTACACGAATGTGTATGTCACACATGTGGCGTTGACGTATATCTCATACAACCGCATGGCGTAGCTCCGCCTCCTCTGTCACCAATCACGTATAAGCAAGCGTACCTTATGGTCCATCTCGCTTCTTCTAATGTGAGGTTTCTGAGCTGTTACCGTCCCACACTGATTCGCCATATATAGCAATAATTCCAAGAACGTTAATAACCGTATAATATAAGTTCAGGCAATTGTAAACAATGTATTATCTTTAATAGTTGAACTATGTATTAAAATGTCGTAAAAAATAATTTTTTACCATAGAAAAAACGAAAAAAAAAATTACAGTGAAGAAGATTTGATCGCGCGATCTTGTCCTTTCAAATGCAGCACTTTTCCAAATATCCAATTGTCTGAACTCGTTATTCAATGTGTTACTGATATTCGATATGGCTCACTATAGCTTCTACTCTTTTTTCCTAATATAATGTTAATCTTTGCGAGCACAAAGGCTTTGGGTTTAAGCTTTGCAAGCTTAAAGGGCAATTTATTAAATAATATCAAATGTTACATATAAATAAAAAAATCACAAATTGATTTGGTACAAAAATAAACTAAATTCAACATGTATAGAATAAAAATATGTTAAATGTGTAAAAATTAAGAATAGTAAAGGCAGTAAACAATAAAAAAAAAAAATTATTCGCGTGGGATTCGATCCCACGACTCCGCTTAAGGGGCGTATACAATTCCAAGTGACATCACAATCGACCACTGTGACGCCAAGTGGGAGTATCCGTTGGGAAATGCTTTGGTTCAATAGAAACATAGGCAACTGACTACGTCTGGATTTCCTGTTTACATATGCGAGACGCTATATTTCGAGGTATCAACGAGTTCTAATGAACTTATATAAAAGAATTGTACCCTCTTATAACAACGAGTGGACCTCGACGCTTTTTTTACAGAAACGATGAATCCCTAGTGAGATCTCGGCGGATTCACCTCAATTTCATTCGGGGAACGAATAATCTTAGAGAAACTGAAAGAAACGAAAAAAGAAATTATTTCTAACCAATATATTGCACACCGGTAGTTCTGACACCAGTCCATCAAACGTAAACAACATAAACCATATTAATATATTAATTATGTTTATGTTCTAAATTCATGTTTTTGTTGTTGATATCGTTATTGTTATGGTTCCTGCTGTTGGATGATCTTATTCGTGTTGAAGTTGTCGTTATTGTCGGAGTTGCTCATGTTGTTTTTACTATTGTTTTCGTTATTGTTGGCGTCGTTGTTATTGCTGATATTGTTGTTGTTAGTACTAGTATTACTGGTATTGCTGTTGTTCTATCCGACCACCGTTGTGACGTTTGGGCCTTGTTGTTGTTGTGACTAGTTATTGTTGTTGTTGTTGTTGTTGTTGCTGTTGTGACTAGTTATTGTTGTTGTGGCCGTGGCTGGTCTTTATTATTGCTGTTGTTGCTGTTACTGTTGTTGTCGTTGTCGTTGTCATCGTTGTTGTTGCTGTTGCTGTTGCCGTTTTGTTGTTGTTGTTGTTGTTGTTCTTGCTGTTATTGTTATTGCTGTTGTTGTTGTTGCTGTTGCTGTCATTGTTGTTTTCATCGTTGCTGTTGTTGTTGATGTTGTTGTTGTTGTTGCTGCTGCTGTTGTTGTTGTCGTTGTCACTATTGTTGTTGTTGTTGTTGTTTGTTATTTCTGGTCGTTGGTGGTCGTGTGCTTCTTGTCTTCTGTAGTTCCTGATGTTTTGTTGTTGGCATTGTTTTTGCTGTTGTTGTTGTTATTCATTGGATATCGTTATGATTGTTTAGAGACGGCGCTAACTGGTAAGACGCCATCAAGAACAGATTGGGAAATGCGTTAACGAATTGTCTGAAAGGCTTGCTGGACGAACGGCCCCGTATCATAAATACTGTAGAAATGTCTCGGGAACAATAATCCGAGAGGTTATCTTAGTCACTCGAGAAATGAGTGAACCCTTTCATCTGAAATCACGGGTTATCTTATTGATTCGGAACCCACGGGAATTGCAAGAAATCGATTCCTTTTGGAAATCGTTGAGCCATCGAATCTGCGAGTGACCAACTCCTCGCCAATAATCACCGTGTAACGAGTCTACATGAAATCATCGCTGTCAATCTGAAATTGATGAGGTGGCTGGTACTTGCTGGTTTTCGGATCATCATTGTTACTAGCTTTGTCCTCGATGATCTCTATGGATTAACTAGTAAAGAGAACGATCGATTCTTCGTCAAATCGAACGAAACAAATGCCACGATACAATTCGAAAATGAATATTTGTGAAAAGGAACAAAAGCGAGTCGATTAACGAATCGACGTCCTGTTGAGAATTCGATAACAAAACTTATGAAAAATAATAATCGATAAGATTCGATGATCGATAGCATTGCGTTTCGAACTAATGAGTTTCATGAATGAGCGAGCGAGACTCGGTGAAAGTCGTAAATTTATATGTGTTTTCCGAAGGAATTTGACAAATCCGAAAAACGGAATGTGCGACATTTTTCGATACTGATAAAGGTAACCCCGAGGGGTAGAAAATTTTCACGAGAAAGTATTTTTGGCTCAAGAATTCTCATAGACAAAACAACCGGTGTATAAAAGCCAGAACGACGAATTTTTCACCATCAGTCGAATTTTCTAGTTACTGTTGTTTGGACATAATCGTGTTCCTAAACGCAAGGACCATGCGTCTTCATGTTGTGATTCTCGTGGTGGTAGGTACAATTTGTTTTTCAAATCGGGATTTAATATTTCGTGAAGTGGATATTTAAACAAATTAGATAGTAGGTGGCTAAACAATCGTTATCTAGACATTCGGATTTTATATATTATGTATCTAGATAACGACCTCTGCGCCATCTAGATGTCTAAAGATTTCGAGGTTAAGTCGCAGTGTTAATACCACCCACCTCGAAAGTTATATTCGCAAATTCTCCGGTCTGACACAACCGATCGCAATGAAATTAAACTCAGCGATGCAGAATCGTGGCAAGAATCGCCAGAGACGAATTTTGTCTCAATCGGTTGCGTCATAACGGAGAATTTACTAATCACATTTTGCAACTTTATCTCTCAGAATCAAAAGACAGCCATAATCACTGAAATATTACTTAAGCATCTATATTCCTCGTTTCTTACTTGTCTCCCGGTTATTCACAGATCGTCGCAAGCGTGATTGGTACGATCGACGGTTTCTTCCTAAAAAAGGCACCTTCCCTACCGGCAAGTCTGTCGAATATCAAAGGAAACCTGGTGAAAGATGGCAAGGAAGCCATGAGCGATCTCGCACAAGGGACGCATCTCAAGGTTAAGGGAATCACAGGCGGTATAAAGGCGATCGGTAAGGCGAAGCTGGATCTCTTCAAAGGCGTCAGCGCTGCCAAGATTGGTCTCGTCAAGGGCGTCAAGGCCGCCAAGATTGGTCTCCTCAAGAAGATCGCCGGCGCTAAATTAGCCAAAGTCGCCGCGATCAAGGCAGGCAAGCTCGCGATCGTGAAGGCTCTTGTAGCAGCTAAAGCCGCACCGTTGGTGGGAGCAGTTCTTGATGACGGAAAAGTCGAGACAATAAAAAGATTCATCGGGGCAGGTCTTCCTCTGGCTGTTCTCGGTGGAACAACCAGCAATGATGCCCAGAACGACCAACCCTCTTCGCCCCTCTTCAGTTTCCTCGGCAATTTCGTGGGGAACTCAGCTACCGATTCCACCTTCTCCATCATACCCGAACAAATATCGAACATGTTGTCCAGATTCGGTCAGACGGTGGCTCTTTTTCCAGCTCCCGCAGCACCACCATTGAGCACTATAAATATCGTCACGTACAAGAACGAAGCACCGGTGAATTCGATTCCTGAAAACAATGTTCCACTTGCCTCGTCCAATGTTCAGCAGTCGCCAGCTTTAAATTACGGCGAACCGGGCAACCTCCCAGCAACTTCCTACGATGTGCCGATTCATCAACCAACATCTTCTTCCAGTTTTATAACCCCGATTAAATATTGACGCGATTAAAAGCTCCCTCGTTTGCTCTATGCGAATTAAAAATAAAAGAGAACCTAAACAACAACAAAAATCGTCATACTCCTACATATTTTGTGATAAAGAAATTCCGATCTCGGTCCCATGACCGGCATTTTATTTATGTTTAGGAAATAAAATATTGCCGAGACAGCGACTCGTGTGGCGATAGACGATCCAGCGTTCTAGATCTCTGGCCTGAAAATACACTTGAAACAACCAACAAACAAATAAAAAAAAACATTACGTATCAGATTACCGAGAAGCTATGTATTATTGTCCCAATCTCGCGTGGCAAAATCTCTGGCCTCTAAAACGCAGATATGAAAAAAGGTCGTGCGATGCCCTTTGATCTCCGGCTCGATTAATCCCGGCTATAAAATCACGATCGATCGCTACGAGACAAACAGTTGGCTTTGTGAACACAACAGTTGATCATCGTCGAAGATCGAACCATCGAACGTTTTGTTTAATTTATTTTAATTATTCGACGATCGTCGTCGACACGATGTGCAAGTTTGCGGTAAGTCAAACATTTCTCTTAAAATTAGTTTAGTCAACAAATTATTCTCGGGTGTTGTTATTTTTTACATTTTAATGAAATTAATTCGCGAGAGGCATCGTTCGATGCAGATTTGTGTGATTTTCGCGAGCTTCGTTTCGACCGGCATGGCGGCACCTAACGGATACGGTACGCACGGAGGAGGTCAAGGTTACGGCGGAGGTCAAGGTCACGGCGGAGGTCAGGGTGGAGTTATCATCCCAGACTCAGGATTCGGCGGTGGTCAAGGTCACGGCGGAGTCGGAGGCGGTCAAGGTCACGGTCAGGGAGGATTTGGAGGTGGTCAAGGTCACGGTCAGGGAGGTTTCGGAGGCGGCCAAGGTCACGGCCAGGGAGGATTCGGAGGCGGCCAAGGTCACGGCCAGGGAGGATTCGGAGGCGGCCAAGCTTATGATCAGGGAGGATTCGGAGGCGGTCAAGGTCACGGCCAGGGAGGATTGGGAGGCGGTCAAGGCCACGGCCAGGGAGGATTCGGAGGCGGTCAAGGCCACGGCCAGGGAGGATTCGCAGTCGGTCATGATCACGGCCAGGGAGGATTCGGAGGCGGTCAAGGATCCGGTGGATCAGGACACGGAGGATACGGAGGTGGTCACGGAAATCATCCGGGCGGCTATAAGACTCACGGCTACTAGATATTCTTTTAATTAGCTATCACAATATAGACCGTAAATCGTTGCTAAAGAAATTTCCGTAAAATAAACAATCAATCATCCGTCGCGTCGGTCGTTCACCAAGATTAGATAACGTACTTACGAGAACACTTTTGAATACACAATAAAACATTAAAAAAAAAAAAAAGAAAAAAAGAAGAATTAAATCAACTCCATCAATCTTATTCCGAAATTGCGAGTGAAGGAGCCTCGAATTTGCGTCACGTCTTCGATCAAATTAAACCGCGAAAGTTCAGTTGATCAAACAACAATAAAATATCGCGAGGTGACGTTAATAACAGGTCACATGGTGCTGCGTACGTATGTACCTGTGTATTTTTTCACCCACGGGAAAAAAAAAAGAAAAATTGATTACTAAACGAGGCACGATCGTTCGAAAATTTATTGTTCGTTTCAAGGCTGGGCTCGGTCGAAGAATCAAATAAAATACGTGAAAGGCGGAAGAGAGATTACGCTCTATTGTGTACCATTCGGCGTAGAGACAAATCTCAATTTTTGGATCTTTCTTTTTGTCGTTATCAAAGATCGAAAATGAGAAGAATATGGAATTTGCTAGGGAATGAAGGAAACGAGGAAGATGGAACTCCCTGAGGAATGTCAATGATGGAGACCAACCTTGAGCCATGACACACTTTTCAGCCAACCTTTTTCGTTTCAGTCTAATTGAATCTCTTTGGCATTTATCGAAGTTTTCGAGGGGATCAAAACATCATAAATTATTCAACGAAGTACCTTCGTTTCGGCGCCAATGATGTCTCCCAGGTTACGTATCGGTGGCAATAAAAGCGAGGATTTTTTATCAAATTATTCAAGCCGTTTGTCAGTCTCATTTGTCGCTCGTTATCGTCGTGTTCTCTCGGTGGAAATATGAAGGGACGTTATTACGTATGCTTTTGGCTCCTCGTTCTCGGGATCGTCCGGGTCGATTGTCATTTTCGTCGCAAATTACAAACCTTATTAGGTGGTAATTTTAATCAAGGTTCGCAGCGACGTCCTATACAGGACGGATCTTATGAGGTTTATAAGGGTTCTATGGAAGATTTGAACTCGTTCAATGCGGAGTGGATATGCACCAATCGCTTTAATAACAACAAGGTACGTAACAATGTTATTGGTTTTTGTTATAAAATAATTAACAGTACATTGTAATGAACGATTTGTTGAAAACATCGAGGAGAGATTGAAATTTGTATTCCACGTTTGTAAAAACATTTTTTTGACTGTTTGTTTATATAGTAAATGAAGTTTAAACGCCTGACCATTTTTATTAAGGTAGGATCTCATTGGAAAAATAAACCTTTATGACATGAAGCGAATTAAAAAAATTCAGAAAAAAAAGCTTATTTTCTTAACTGTAACAGTTGGGTCGTGCCTTAGCAATTAATTCAGAGGAACAGAGATCTTGATAAAACAAACATCGAGGATGATTAAATGTATTAGAATAATTGTCATACTTCGCCTTTTTACATATTAGTCCAGGACTTTTAGACATTTGCAATGCAATTATTCCTACTACGCGATTTTTTGATTGGATTGTGTCAGGGGGTGTCTCCTAAGTATAAATGCAAGTTTGTGTCGTCTGAAACCTTGTGCGTTAGGCACCATCTTGAAAAACGCATGTTTGCAAATATCTCGGAAACGGCGAGTTTTACGTTAAGTATTGTAAAGACCTTTTTTATAGAGAATAAAATTTCCCATCTTTTTCATTTGAAACTTTTTTTTTCTACTGTTAATATTTCTTTAGATATAGTCGATTAAAAAAACCAATTTTTTGTTTTTGGAATATATCTCGATCATTTTTCGAAATACGATAAAAAATGTAGTAATCAGAATTATAGAGCATGAATTTTTCTATAATTTTTGTATAAAACTTTTTTTTGTAAACTCAATAGTTGGTGAGTTCCAGCGCAATGAAAGTTGCCGTTAGGTAAATAAAAAACAGCGATTTGTGGTAATACGTTACTCTAGCATGCTAACAAAAAATTTAATCGAAGGATTTTATAATAGAGACGGTTAATAATAATATTTATCATGAAAAGGAGGGATATGGGCGATAGGAGGAAAGTTTAATAAACAATAAACACATTTTAATGACCTGTTTGAAAAAGACATGAAAATTTATTCATTTATTAATATTCAAAATCGGATTGAAATGTTAACGATGGAGGGACTGCAAGTAATTGTATTGTTTTTGTAAAAAACTGTAAAAGTTATGCAAATAAAACACACATTATATATATAATATTCAAAATCGTGCGTACATTTATAATAATAAAAAAAATTATTCTTGTCAAGTTATAAATGTCGGCTATATATTTAAAGGCATTTTCTTTGTTTAGAGTATGACGGCTGATTTTTAATGATTGGCAGGTATTCTTGTTCCACATTTAAATCATGAATAGGAAATAAATCAATGAAAGATTCATTATCAATATCCTCTTCGTCACTATCGTCCGTTGTCCGGATTGTGTTACTGCATGTTTGCCCACTAAAATTTGAACAAATTATGGAGCATCTTAAGCCACTCTTTCGGCATTCCCAAAAGGATCCATAATTTGTTTTGCATTTGCACGATGTCACTTGGAGTAAAGTTTGCGGCGCGGGAACTTTTTTGGTCCTTATATGCGATAATCGATTGGCAGCTCGCTTCCATCCCCATTCTTCTGGGTCATGGTGAAAGCCCAGCCAACTTTGCACTTGATAGTACGCTCTGAAGGAATGGTAGCGAGCTGCATCCTGCGTGCGGTGGAAGATTAGTTAAATTCAGCTTGGTTTTCCGAGCTAATTTGCCCAAGTTCTTATATCTGAGAGAGTCGATAGGTTGTTCCATTTTATTACATTCATATAAAGTAATAAAAAAACTGCTCGCCAGGTTGGGCGATCATGTTCTGGACAATAGACGCTAGTGACAAAGACGACATTGAAAATGAATCTTTCATTGATTCATTTGCTATTTATGATTTAAACGTGGAACAAGAAAACCTGCCAACCATCGAAAATCAGCCGTCATGTTCTAAACAAAGAAAATGCTTTTAAATGTATAGCCGACGTCTATAATTTGGCAAGAATAATTTTTTTTATTATTATAAATAGACGCACGATTTTGAATATTAATAAATGAATAAATTTTCATGTATTTTTCAAACAGGTCATTAAAATGTGTTTATTGCGCAAACTTTCCTCCTATCGCCCATATCCCTCCTTTTCATAATAAATAAATATTATTATTAACCGTCTCTATTATAAAATTCTTCGATTACACTTTTTGTTTGCATGCTAGAGTAACGTATTACCACAAGTCGCTGTTTTTCTTTACCTGATGGCAACTTTCATTGCGCTAGAACTCAGTGACTATTGAGTTTACAAAAAAAAGTTTTATACGAAAATTGTAGAAAAATTCATGCTCTACAATTCTGATTACTACATTTTTTATCGTATTTCCAAAAATGATCGAGATATTTTCCAAAAACGAAAAATTGTTTTTTTAATCGACTATATCTAGAGAAATATTAACAGTAGAAAAAAAAGTTTCAATTAAAAAAGATGGGAAATTTTATTCTCTATAAAAAAGATCTTTACGATTTTTAACGTAAAACTCGCCGTTTCCGAGATATTTCCAAAAAGGCGTTTTTCAAGATGGCGCCTAACGCACAAGGTTTCAGACGACACAAACTTGCATTTATACTTAGGAGACACCCCCTGACATAATCCAATTAAAAAATCGCGTAGTAGGAATAATTGCATTAGGAACCCCGTTTTGGTGCTAAAAGTCCTGGACTATATGTCTCTTTTCCTCTTACACATCTCCAGCCTAAATTCCACCATCGACGACTCCAATAAACCTACAGTTTTTGATTAGGTGGGTTCCTACGAACCACCGAGAGCACAGAAAAAACACATAGAAAAATTCCATTGGTGCCAGCGGGAATCGAACCCTGGCCCACTGCGTGTGAGTTTGGAACGCTATCCCCTATACCACTGCCATTTTTTCTATTTGACTAATTTCTGAAATTCAGGAATCATCTGGAAACCGTTGGAATCGGTAGAAATCACGTGAAATCACAGGTTATCTTATTGATTCGGAAATCAGAGGAATCGCAGTGGAAATCACAAGGACTCGATTCCTTTGGAAATGGTTGTGCCACCGAATCTGCTAGTCTGCATCCCCTCATATTGATCAGTATATGTTTAGGGTTCTTGGTAATCACGCGCCTGACAAAATCACCGCGTTTCCTCACGTGTTCTATCAAGTTTCAAGTAAGGCAAACAGCGTTCCGAAATGCACTAAACTGTGTGAAAAGGATACACACTCGTACAGAACCTCCTTCCGAGTCCGTTTCGACTCCGTGCAAGGTGCATAGGTACACCAATCGCATTTCAAGTGCCTTTCGACTCCGTTATAAAGCTGTAGTATTATCTGTTCGGAAATAGGCTTGTCACAGGCTTTCGAAGCGAGGTCTCTTATGCTACAGTCACACTATGTTCCTCGCGCTGCCGCGATATTGCCTTTTAATCCTTGCCCTTTAACCCTTTCACTGCGGCGGGCATATATATACGCTCTGGCGAGTTTATCAATTAAGTAAATTAAAATAGTTTAAGAATGCTACCCAAAACAAATTAAAGTGAATATTGTTAATTTGTGTGCAGTTACTGTCTTTGAGAAACCTTAAGAATGCTATAAAATCTCGGGGTACTGTTTGGGTCACTAGTTAGTGACGACGGGAGACGGGTCGCCGCGATTTGTAGCAGCGACCAGCTTATTCGCCCACGTATTACCCTTGCGGTTTCTCTCGTTATTCGTAGAGTGTGCGACCATAGTATTAAATAGGAACCGTTCCCAAGATAATATAATAATAAAAAAAAACTATGATACAACGAGCTGCAAATATACATAACATAGATATATGATAGACATAAGCCATAAAGGCTTAATCCTCTTCAGGATAATGAGTTGACTCGTACTTCTCATCGCGGTCGACATACTATCTCTTTTTATTGAAATGCTCGCTTTTATAATCCTAGTGGGCCGTTGTTTCGCTCACGAGAAACGCGAAATGGCCATGCGCCACCTGTTGGCTTCAAATGGTACAAAAAGCACTTGGCAAACGCGGTTCATACCATTATTCTTTGGGAGACGTCACCTAAAGTATGTTTCAAGTTTGTCTCCTCAACATACTTGAAACAGACTTTTGACAGAGTTGGAACGTCCTATTGGAGTGTCAGATTTTTGCGAAGGCGTGATCGTTATGTATAATCAACAAATTTGGACCACTACAGAAGGAATATGCTTATAAGCCGATTGAAGCAAAGTTTTTTTCCGCTCGAAACTGCCATTTGATGTCACAGCGGTGAATCGCTCGGACGTGACTGGCGAAAAAGGAGGCGAAATTACGCCTTGAAGCTGTGTAAAGTATACATGAACGGGTACGTGTGACCTAAAACATTCTTGTAGCGACGCTAATGACGCGAGTAACTGGGGGACAGAACTACACTGGGAGATTTGGAAGAATTAATAGTACACTCGAACCTGGATGACCGAGAGTTCAAGGGGCCGGAATCTTTTTCTCACTTATGGAGGTTTTTCACGTAACCAAGTTTCTCACTTATCGAGGTGCAGGAGCGGGTTTCTCACTTATCGAGGTGCAGAAGTGGTTTTCTCGCTTACCGAGGTGTACACAAATGCAAAGAACAGTGATAGATATGTAATATATACATTTTTTATATGAATTTGGCAGAGATAATGCTTCATGAAAACAAAACAATTACACATATATTTTTATACTGATTATTAATAAGTATACTACCGATACTTAAAGAAATCCGTTAATTTTTGTTGCATTTCTGTGTTCGTATTTTGTTTGTGTCTTTTAATTTCATAAATTTTATCGAAAATTGTTTTATCAACAACCGCCGAAAATTAAAAAAATCGATGGTGCGTCTCCAGTGCATTTACAGCCTCTTTCTTTGCGATTGATACTTAGCAACTGGTGGCGTCTTTCACGGGGATTCACCTACCCATGCCGAGCTTATAGCTGTCTTTCCGATTCAAAACACATTGTAACAGATAGTAAATATGCTCGATTCTCGCTTATATTATTATTATTATTATTATTATTATTATTATAGAGGTATAGGGCACGTGTCAGTCTCAGTTATAGAGGTTCAGGCATGAAAAACGACTCTCTCATATAGAGGTTTCTATTTCTCACTTATAGAGGTTTTCGAGGGCTAAAATGAAGGGACCTGGCAATTACTCTCACTTGTAGAGTTTTTTCGCTTATCCAGTTCTCGCTCACCCAGGTGTGACTGTATATGTTTTCATCAATGTGGCATACAAATTTCAATAGGCTCTCTGTTTTCAACAAGCATTTGAACGCCTTTAAGCCCTCGTTTGTCTTAAATCTTCATTTCTTCCCTCCTATATTCTTCCCTCCAATATTTCAATTATTAATGATTTATACGAATTGATTCGCAGATGTTTATCGGTTCTGACCAAATGAACCAATTTAACGAAGGAAACTTACATTCCTCTCAAAACGGCAATCAGTGGAACGGTGGAGTCTACACTCCACCACAAGAATACTATCCTCCGCCCCAATCGCAAGGAAATCAAGGAATTCCCTATCAACCGGAAATACCGAAACAGCAATATCCTTCGCAACAGGTACCGCCGAATTCTCAGGAAGGTCAACAAAATCCTCCGCAACTATTACCACAACCTCCGCAGACCCCTTTCCCACAAAATGTTCCACATGGTCAAGACCAATTTGCATCCGGTTCTTCTGGATTACCTGTGACATCGCAGACCTCGACCAATCAACAGTCTCCAGTAACTGACGATTCTTCCGTAGCATTCCCCAATTTCGATTGGAACGCTTACGTCACGATAAAACCCGGCGAGAACGCAGGTGGTGCAGGAATCATCCAGCCTCGAGTGATTAATTAAATTGTCTTCGCTTCGTAAACGTTGCCTATTCTTGATTGCCAAAAAATAAATTGTACATTTATACTTGTTACGTTAGCACATTTTCTGCCATGCGGTTTCCATCAATTTTGTCCGGTAACTTTATGTTTCATTAAATAAAAATGACTATTTTTACTTTTTCAATTTTACTCGTGCGGAGAGTTTTATAATGACAAATATATGACAAAATTGATGTCTATGAGAATGTTCAATTCGGACTGTATTATATTTTCGCTCGTAAAGATTTATGTCCCAAATGGTTTTTCGAAAAATGTGTTTTTTAGAGCGAGCGCAAAAGGTCATTAATCGATCTAGTGTCAGCGTAGCAAGGATCTTGAATTTTCAGTGCTATTTGCCTTATTCATAAATAAAATAAAATAAACTGTACCGCTTTCTTCTTTATCTTTATGTTCGGTAAGCGCGAGCCAATAAAGACCCGTCTATACGTCCTTTTATGTGCACAACACTTGCAAAAAATGCTATTTTCAATTTTAGATAAATTTAATAAAAATATAGGTTTTAAATTTGGATCAAATGGAACGAATGGTTTCCGAGGAACTTAACTCTTCGTATGTAAACATTTGTGTGGCACCTCACGATTGTAAACCTGGATCTTCCACGTCTAGCCGTTTCTTCTATCCTGTTCAGGGCTAGCATACGAGTACCTCTGCGCGCACTGAAAACCGAATACATTTGAAAAATTATTATAAATGTTAATATGATGAAAAAATAAATTAAATTATTGATTTCACATTTTCTATTAACTTTTCAGCTATAAGAAAAAATATATATATTTTTGTTAATAAAAAGATATAATGTTAATAATAAAAAAAAAATTGTTATTTTTTTTTAATATTTACATTATTTTTTGCGGGTATAAATGGAGTACTGATGAAGACTGTGCTACCACCTTGTCGACAGCATAACTCCACCAAAAATTATCCAACTTGCAAAAATACAAAACAATCTAATAAAACAAGATAGTAGTTATAGTGTGACGGAGTGAATGATTGTTTTTTTTTCAAAAATAAAGACATTATCATATTTCAAATCTTAATATGCAACTTAAAACTCCAAATCGAGTGTTTAATAATATATCACAAATGTTTATTAATAATCACCTTCAAAATGAGATTTGCAATACAAAATATTATTTCTTTCGAGCCCAATGCATCTTAATATATAGGTACACCGACCTTCAGGCCTAAGCGGCAAAAAAAAATTTGACCTTGAAATAGCACTTTTCAAGGTCAAGTGAACTTCCAGGAATTTTTACTCTCAGAGCTTTAACATTACAGGTCGGTTCCCCTCGTTCCCCTCCCTACATAACTTTTTTCTACTCTAGAAAATTATTAACTCTTAGACTGCAGACTTCGGCTGCCGATCTACAGGGTGTCCAGATTTAATCTTACCCCTAAATTATCTCGAAAAATATTGCTCTGATCAAATTTTGTTTGGAACAAAAGTTTTAGAGTTCGAAGGGGGACGTTCCAAAAAAATATTGTTGAAGGTCGCAAATTAAAAATGGCGATGTTACGATGGCTGACATGTTTTTTTTTAAGGAAACCTAACTTTTTTTTATGACAAAACAATGCATCGTGTTAAAACTAACAACTTTTGTAGGAAACATTTTTCGATTCAGATTGTAGTTTTCATGTTGGAACTCCATTTTTGACTATTTAGCGCTGTCCGGAAGGTACCATAAAAAAGTGTGCATGTATCTGTGTGTGCGTGTCTTAGGTTGCGCGATCGTGGGCTGAGACTTAATAAAGCCATAAAGAAGACGAAGAGTAATGGCTGACGTGAATTTCTCCTGGTAGAAGACAGTGACCCGTGAGGCAAACTGCACGAAACAGTCGTGGTGTCATGACTATTCCGGGGAAGTCCGACTTTCTTATCGTGCAATAAACATTTCCTTCTTCGCGAAAAAAACAAACATGCCCATAATCGCGCCTGTATAACTGCATATAGGGTCATATTGACTCCTGGCGTTTTTCAAACCGTTGTATCTCAGTAAATATGCATTCTTTCAATTTCTTTGTAGAAACATTTTTACAGTACGTAATCCATATGTTATGGGCCGAAAGTTATTTTTGCCCGAAATTAAAAATTAACTGCCAAAACATTGTCCGAAGTTGGGCATGAGTTGAAAAATGCATGCTTACACGAAAAAAATCATAATTTTTTTATTTTTGCAAATAAAAAAAAATCCTTCGGGGCTTTTCAAGAGGAAGGTATGTAGATACGAAAAAAAATATATAATGTTGACCAACTTTCCAAAAAGTATATTTTTCAGGATGTTTGAAAACGGGCATTTTCGTAGTGAAAAATGGTAAAAAATGACTCTTACGACAGATTGACCAAAAAAACGTTTATTAAATATATTGTTTAGTTTGTATTATATGCTATTCTAATTTACTACAATCAACACATAAATACGCTCTGTGCGTGTTGCACATTGCTCTCATACACTTCGGGCACTGCAGTTTTGTTTTATGATCATCACGATGGTTGCACAAACCGCATCCCACGCGATTTGGAAATTCTGGTCGTTCGTCCAAATCTTGCATGGACTCTTTTTCTGCATTTAAAATTGTGTAATGCGATATCAGACCTCTGATCTCTCTTGAAAGTAAAACATTGAAGAATTCTTCAATGGAGTTGCAATTTGTTGCTTCATTTTTCCGGAATGTTAGATGTCAACCTCGAAAAGCGATCTAAACAATAAAAATAAAAAATTAATAAAGAATAAGACCGTAAAATGTTTGGAGTAATAAGTTGTACAGAAATGTGGTTAGCTCCACGTTATAAGTTTGTTGCTCATTCGACATCTTAAATCTAAAATTTATGGTAATGCAGCAAAATAAAGTACATCTATTACCTTTTACTATCTTAACACACTTACTTTTGACAATTTAACTCAGAATTTCACGAAAAAAAATTCACTTTACACCCCACTTCTGCACACAGGGGGTCAGAATGACCCAACGTCCTTTCTTGTTTGCTGGTATACTTAAACCAGATCCCTGGCACTCAACATATATAGGGTGGTTCTTTTAGCGTCGCCAGCCACCATGTGGCGCTAGTAGTAATCCGCGCCGCAGCCGCGGGCTATGGCTGATGCAAACATTATCTATTATGTTATAGATAATTACAGCAACCCACAAAATATAATTAAATAACTTGAAGATATGTATATAATAGTATAGATTCATATTATATTATATTACATTATATAACATTATATATATATATATGTTATATGACTTTATGAATTTGTAGTAGACAAATAATTGCACACAAATTTGGGGTTTTTCTTCCGAAAAAAATATAAACAATTTTGGCAATTTTTTCATTTTCTAATTTGCACAATTTTTATTCAATATTTTTTGAAGACTAACAAATGTTCTCTACTTCGATAGTTTCTTTGTGAATTCAATTATAATTCTTTTTACCACGCCATGCATTTGTATAAAATTATCGGAAGTATCACGATTTTCACGATTGCAGTAGCTGTCTATTTAGTTGAGGTTATAATGGTAAGTGGCAAGGGGATGACGGGGGTGTGGGGTACAGCGCGGACGACTGGCAGCGCCGCACAATGCGAACTACAAACGACGACACTAAGCGAACCATCCTACCTCATCGAAGCCCGTTGAATTTCGTTGAGTGTCACACCCCTGACTTAAACTGACACGATTTAGGGGAAGGGCAATAACGTCTATCCATAAAGTAAGAATGGGGGGAAAATGTGACGTCAAAATTTTGGGGAACACCCTCCCCCGAAAATGCAGTCTAAGAGTTAAATCAAACCATTTTTTGCCTGAACATGAAACTCTCAGGTTTACAGACGAAGGGTTGAAAACGTCACATTGCCATCGACGAATCCAATAACATAGCTTTCATCGAATGTCTGTAACTCGTCCAATATCTGAAATTTCGATATTCTCGATTAAACAAATTGATCTCAAAAATTCCAAGATAGGAACGAAATTATGTAAACAATACCTATGTTTTCTGGATGTCTTGATGAGGCAACCTCTTGAGATGACAAAAATTACCCAATCTCGTTCCTTCGACACTAGTTTTCCAAGTTCTCGTTGAGACTACTCTGTATAAATTTATTCAAATAAAGCGTATGAACGAAAAATCGAAATGTACCTGTAAAATTGAAGAAAAAAAACATGTTCTCGTCGAATTCGTAATACGTTCAAAATAACCAACGAGTGTCCATCAACAGGATACTATTCCTTATGAATAATGGGCTTACGTAAAAAAAACGATAACAAATGATTGTTGTAGAATCAGTTTTGTCAAACGTCAAAGTTGACTCGATGACGCACATTTATTCTTCTGCCAACTGTTCAATTTTAATACTTTGTGCTTCTTCGTGACAAATAGACGACACGAAAAGAAATTCATCGTTTCTAAAGAATGTTTCGATAAAAAATAGGATATAAAAGCCGACATCCGTTATAGAAAATGTAGTCTCTTACCGACTAGTCCACTTGTACTGTATTCTCGTTATATCCGGTACTCCGTGAAGTTCGACGATGAGTATCAATCCGATCTCCGCCATCTTTCTTCTGACCATCGGAATCGTCAGCGCGGGCTTTTCGAATTCTTTTTATCCCGACGAGCCGCAAGGGGAATGGAAATGCACGAATAACTATGGCGATTCTGTACGTATCCACTGGAAATAAAAGATTTCATTGCAATTAATAAAAAAGAATATTACGCACCATTATTTTTCATCACTGCTTTTCTTACATATTTTTTAATTAAATATTTGCGTTTTTATCGAAAAAATAATTTATATATATAAATTATTTTTTTATATTATTTATATATTTTTTTATATTATTTATATATATATATATATATTAAAAAAATAATGTTAAAACATGTTAAAAATATATGTTAAAAAAATAATTTATATATATATATATATATATATATATATATATATATATATATATAAATTATTTTTTTATATATATTTTTTATTATATATTTTATATATATATCATTATTTTTATATATAAATTATTTTTTTAACATAACGCAAATATTTAATTAAAAAATATGTAAGAAAAGCAGTGATGAAAAATAATGGTGCGTAATATTCTTTTAATTAAAATATATATATATATATATATTCTTTTGCAATAATATTTTAGCTGATTTTAAAGAAAAATTGTCTATAAAACTATTTTGCAGATGCAAATCGACATCGCCAATGGTGACTTCCCGACATTGAACAATGCACAGCTCGATCGGCTTTATGAGGCACAGTTTGAACAAATGGACATTACTTATGGAATACCAATACCCTGTTACGATTATAAGAAGTATGTAAGGATAACCGGAGATGAGAACTCGTGGACGTGCACGAACATCAAAACTAATGAAAAGGTGAGGGTTGAAATACATAACCTAAAATTTTCTTGAAAATACGATTGACATTAACCCTTTGAGAACTGAGTACTTTCAAGCTTATGTGGTCCGCAGACGCATAGGCTGACGCATATATGCGTCCTTAGAGCTCAAAGGGTTAAAGAGTCAGTGTAAATGGCGACGAGCTACTTGCACTTCGAAAACGGAATCCGTAAATTGTCCGGCACTGAGTAACCGATCGCCTTAAAATTTCCAGGATACATAGAGAATTATGGCATAAAGTGCATGACAGTCTTATTTTTCCAAAATTTTGGAAAAACTTTTGTAGATTCAGTTACCACCGGAAAAATTTTTGTAGATTCAGTTACCACCGGAAAAATTTTTCCAAAATTTTGGAAAAATAGAGAATTATGGCATAAAGTGCATCACAGTCTTATTTTTCCAAAATTTTGGAAAAACTTTTGCAGATTCAGTTACCACCGGAAAAATTTTTGCAGATTCAGTTACCACCGGAAAAATTTTTCCAAAATTTTGGAAAAATAAGACTGTCATGCACTTTGTGCCATAATTCTCTATGTACCCTCCAAATTTTAAGGCGATCGCTTGCTCAGTACCGGACAATTTACGAATCCCGTTTTCGAAGTGCAAGTAGCTCGTCGCCAGTTACACTGCCTCTTAAATAACTCGACAAAAATGTACGAAGCATATAATTGGGTTGTTGAAAAAAAAATTTTCTTTTCGGAAATGGAAAGATCATACCTAAGTTTTATAATAAAACTATTATCGTTTTTTTTTTCGTTATAATTAAAAAGTTATGTCAAATAGAAAATAAATTTTTTATCCTAGTTCCGATGACGCGCCGACAGCTCCCGAAAAAACCCGAGAGTGTGTGACGTCACTATGTTAATTTTTCCTGAATTACACCGTGCCGTGATAGAAATTTTTAACTTTTGATCAGTTTATTCTTATTATTATCGTCAATGTTTGATAAAATTATAGACAATGGCAAACGTTAAAAGTTATCGTGGGTGTTTTGTACCATTCTGTAATAATACTACAAAATCCGGACAAAATGTTTTTAAACGTGCCTCAAGAGGTTAAACGTAGACGTCAGTAGTTTGAAGCATGTTTTCTGTTGCGAGGATCATTTCGATGTAAGAACAGCTGTGAAAACATTTTAACATAGTGACGTCACAAATATGGCCGCCCATTATGTCATGTTCGTGGTCGCTTGATTTCTTTTACAAATTTCATCACTCTTCAATCATTTATAATTAATTGTAAACAGTCTTTTCAAAGTTTTTCACATCGATTACCAATATTACTTATAATAATGTTTTAAAATACAGCAAAAAAATCGATTTCTTTTTTCAACAACCCGATACAGGGTTTCCAACTTGAGCGGAATGAATTACATGCCGGGTGTCCCATACGAACATACTTGCATGAATTTATAGATTGGCTATGCTTTATATTTTCGTTCGAATACTTTAAAAATTCCACAGATTAAAATTTGAATCAAGATACCTCGTAGTATTCGCAAAGCTATAAAAATCTCTCTATCTCTAGCTTTGCTTTCTCATAGAGAAAACTTGTTGGCTGAGGTTTTGTTCAATGAAGTCCCTATAATTCAAACAGAATGTATAAATTTTTATAAAACTTACAAAGTCGTAAAAGTTGCAATAATTCTACTTCGACGCTAATTATTAACTCAATCATATTACAGTTGGTCGGCGTGAACGAAAATAGTGTGAAGAAACGGAAGCTCGCAAGCACAAGGGGTAGGACCAACTTTAACTCACAACCAGTGAAAGGTGCCGGCGGTCCCAGGGGACCCCGAATCCCAAACGCTTGTCAGGAACAACGAAAAAATCAACTCTAAGATAATACTTCTTATGATGGAATTGAATATGGAAACAATTGTATTTGAAAAACATAAAAATAAAATATTGCTTCAATCTTAGCAGTCATAAAATAATTGTGGTAATCTCAAATTAAATATTCACTAACGACAGCCATTATTTCTTCGTCTCCAGCACTGTACTTGCACTTTTTCCCATTGCACCAACGAAAATCGAAGGCTAGAGTTTCTTTAACGTGTCGTCATGGCTATCTGTAATAACTACTACATATACCGCGATATATTTCTTATAAATATACTATTCTTACTTTATTGACGAAAACTTTTGAACACTAACTAATATGGACGCAGTTGTTCGCTACAGGGAAAAAATGTTTCGTTTTTCGTTTTAACATAAGAAACGCGGAAATCTTTATGAAAATACAAAAGTTTCGTTGATTCTCTTAGCTAGCGAGCCTTTTAGTAAGGATTCTCTATTAGGTACTCATGTAGATGCTTGAACATACATATTAGACTTCAAAGAACAACGTACAAGATTTCTTTCATCACAAAACGTACCCTTTACTAGAGGGCACACGTTTCTTACAACTTTAAAATTATGCTGCCAACAATTAAACAATTAAACAACTAATTTCTCAATAGACATTAAATGTGTGTATGTGTGTGTGTGTGTGTTTGTGCACGCGTATGCGTGCGTGTGTGTGTGCAAAAAACCTCAAGAGAACTGTGACGTAATAATAATGTATTAGATAGCAAGGAATTTTTAAAAAATAAGTGTGTACTCAACACACACATAAATATATATCGCACGAGTTTAGGCTCGATATAACACTCTCTGTTTATCATTCTTTGGTGGTGTTGGTTCTGAGCGAGTTTTTAGGCGTTTTTAAAAGTATCACAAAAAAGTAAAAAAAGATAGAAACTTCTTCACTGCAGCTCGTAGCGAACTCGTTGAAGCCGTAGCTGCAAGAAAAAAAGGCCAATATTATAGAAGATGAAAGCCACCGGATAAATAATTTAAAAGAATGGAATAAAACTCACGGGTAGCTCATCCGCGTTGGCGATAGTTGTGTGGGCTCCTGGGGCCGGACGAGGAATCGACGGTAGGAGTTTGGTCGTGTCAATGTTGATGTTAGGATTGATTTTCATAAGTTCCGCCTGTGCTACTTGGGCAACTTTGTGAACAGCTACCGCATCCAATCTTGCCGTATCGCTGTACAACGGGCATCTGAAATGTCACGATTGTTATACATTCCATTCGAAAAACAAGCCTCGAAACTAAATAGTATGAAAGAATTTTCAAAAATATAATTACAGTCTCTTCTCGTCAGCACCCTGTCCGCGAAAGTGTTTATAATCTTTCCCTATTGGTTGATCGCAAAGATAGCACATAGATGCACCGCATGGACATGTTATTTTGTTGCAACCGTCTTCTTTCACAAAGGCACGACGACAATTGTAGCAATTGCGAGCCAGTGCCTGGGTCATTTTTTCCTCAATGTAATGACGCGCTTTGTCGGCTTTCAAAACCTCGTCACATTTCAAAGGTACGTGACTGAGTTCCTTACACAAGCTAGACCAAAAAATAAAATTGCCAACATAATTATTATTGATTATTCTTCAATTAAAAAATAATCGTTCTGCACAATGTGATTATCACTATATCCCCATTCGGTCTCGTATTTAACAAAGAATAAAGGACAGTCACTCACCGGCAAGATTCTTTCATACACTCAGGATTGAGGCATTTGAACACTTTATCCTCCTCCGGAGGTATGGAGGCAAAATCGCAGAATGGACAGAAGACAAGACCCTCGAGACCAGCTTCAAGGACCTCAGCAGCTTGACGCTTTTTCAATAAAACACTGAAGGTTGTCGGTGGGAGAACTTTTTGAAGCGTAGAGATGCTGAATTCACTGCCGCAATTGAGGAAGCAAGCTATGCGTGTCTCACCGTCACCCATTTTTGAGCTTGTACCAGTTTTCACGCAGGTATTGCAAAATCGATGACCGTTCTCACAATTTGAACATTTCGATGGGATGCACTCCGAGTCAAAGCAACACTGACACTCGACCAAGCCATTTTGTTCCTGTGTAATTTGTATACAAAGGATTTTGTGAAATTAGTAGAATGTTTGGTGAATTGTAAGAGAAAGAGCCAATGTAATTTTACTTTCAATCTTCTGAATTCATATTCTTCGAGAGTCTTCTCCATCGTCATATGATCGCTTAACTGCTGTTTGTGTTTGACAAAAGCAATCTCCTGAAGTACTACGATATCCTCGGTGGGGATTTCATTACTCATCCGCTTTGACTTTAGGTCACTGACCATCTTTGTAAGATTATCAGCTGTTATGCTGATGTTGTATTTTGATCTCGCGTACAGTGCCGAAATTGTGTGTACCTATAAAAGCACAAAATCATTTATAATAAAAACTACCAAAAGAATGAAGTTAAAAAAAATGAAAACACTATTAATATTAAAGAAATATAACGAAGAAATCAACTCGCTCGCATTTTGTTAAAGTAACTCTTGAGAAACTCAAAAGCTACTGTATTGTGAGTACACTTTCTGTTCGGATCCATGAAGTGTTTGAAGGGATCAGGAATGACCGTGAGAAATTGCTTGACGTCGAAGCCGACTGTGTACTGTCTCTGCTGTTCCGTAATCTTGAGCTTGGTTATATACTGTTCCCTTGTCGGATAATCGTGAGACTGGAGCTTGTCTTCGATAAACTCTCTCAATGAGTTTGGTTTGCCTACTACTTCTTCAGCAGTTTCTCGAAGATAGTGGGGATCGGCGTCGGGGAAAATACCAAGAAGCGTCTCGTACATGCGGTCGACATCGTAGCAAGCTTCGTCATCATCGTTCTTGAAATCCGTTTTAACGGTGACAGTTGGCAGATTAGGTTGGCTGAGAAGATGGTCCACAAGCGGAATAAGCTGAGCATCACGATCACCGGGACCCCATTCCGGTGGACATATCTTCCTTATGTAATTCGGATTGACGTTAGGAAACATGTGTCTCAATCGACTATACATTTCCATGCAAACTGGTCTCGTTGTACTCTGTCGTATTTCCCCTTGAATCTGATGATCGTTTGGTTGACGATCATTCGACGATATCAACCGTACATCTTTCTTTGTGTCGCAAGGCGGTTCATTTTTTACCCTGGAACCTTGTACATTTATTTGGGTCTGCGACTGACATTTTTTGGCAACTGAGCTGGAAGTTTGCTGAGAATTCGAGGTTTGCTCCACGATCCGTATTTTTGGAATATTCATGACACGGTGTTGTTCGTTCGTCGATGCCGGTACAGTCGAATTTTTAATCGTCGTAGTGCTTGCGGGAAACCTTATTTTAGGTGCTACCAGATCTTTTACGTTTGCTTTAGATTTGTTCACAGAATGCACGAGCTGCTTGCGTGCTGTTAAAAAAGAGTCGTGATTTGTGCGTTTGACCTTGACGACTTCGACGATTTTGACTTCCGGCGATTCAGAAGAAGACGAAACTTTCGAATTACCGGATCGTTTCGACGGTTCCTCTTTCTTCCACCCGTTGTCGTTTACCAAGCCACCGTCAATAAATACTTGAGCTTTTCCAGAAGCCGAGTTACATTTGGCTTTAGAGGAACCGAAACTTCCTGGCGGATCGTTCGAGCGACCCTTATCGAAGGACGATTTTTTATAGTCTATCGTACAAATATCTTCGTTCGGACCTCTTTTAGCTGTGCCAGAAAAATCGTTGGTCAAGGTTTTCTTGAATGCAGATGAATGTTTCTGAGAAAATTCAACCCGCTCGTTTGGTGGCAATAGGTCCCAGAGTTTGAGCTGACTAGCCAGCGTGTCATGATTTCTTATAACACAATTAAAAATCGATTCCCGAGTGATTTTGGAAACGAGACCATTAATGTGCCTTACGCGCTCGCTCGATACATAAGTGTCCAGTAAACTTTTCCGATTTTGACTTCTTGGTCGCCAACGTTTACTGCAACTTGGTCTTGGACTTTCGTATGACGGTAAGTATTTCGGCAACAAGCCGAATGTTTTGTCAACTGCAGAGTCGTCAGAGTCACTGCTTGGATCATTGTTATTCTCTTCGCAGATCTTGTCACTGGCGTCTGAAACTTCTCGCAATACAATGCAGTCCGATTTTTTGGACGATTCGACGGACAATGTGTTCAATACGACGGGGTCATCGTCGATTACGACGGGCTCGTCGAAACTGTCGCCGAGCCAACAATCGT
Source organism: Netelia fuscicornis (assembly GCA_946811545.1). Classification (NCBI taxonomy): domain Eukaryota; kingdom Metazoa; phylum Arthropoda; class Insecta; order Hymenoptera; family Ichneumonidae; genus Netelia; species Netelia fuscicornis. The sequence continues at coordinate 12,739,315 of OX328014.1, read as the reverse complement.
CAACGTCTATGTCCATCTTCCCAAGTGTACCGTGATGGTCTACCAGCAACACCTGTTGGCAATTAAATATTGTTAAAATATACCGCTACGATTAATATTAATTTCTACATTCATTATGGATAACGTACTAATACTGTTACTGTTCAGGTTTGAAAATAAATTATTTCATTGGTAATTAATGAATTGAAAATAATAAATAAAATTGACTTTGTTTCATAACTTTGTGAATGTTTTTCATTATTTGCTATTTTATGGATTGGATTTGTGTATCCTGTTTGCGGAAGTATTCGAAGATGGCAATAGTACAATTTATTATTACATTGGATAGTGTATACACATTTTTTAGATTACGCTCATCACGATTACTAATTTAGAGCGCAAAGGACGTCTTCGATTGTACTGTAACTTTAACAAAGCGTATGTAAATGAGGGCAATAAACAAAAAAATTGGCAAACAGGACATCTGTGATCTGTAGGCATAGTAATATTACATTTGAGCGAATATATATGAAACAAATCATTAATGCGATTATGAATAATAAACAATTTTACTGATAGGAAACTACTTCCGACATAGAGAAGTTGAAAAAATGATAAATAACTATAAATACATAGTGTTTTTATATTATAATTGGATACAATTCGCTTATGCATTATACGCGAATATAATTTTTTGCATATTGGATACAGAAATACCAATTTTCAGTGTTTCATGATTTCTCCATTATACGATTTGCATGCGATGCGACTAATTTTTACATTGTTCTGCATGAAACACTGCTAAACTTGTTAATTGAAATACGACTATTATAATTTCTGCAAAAACTAAGAATATAACTGAATTTATTTGTCCCAATACTTTGTTTCTGTGACATGTGACTGTCTAAGAGCTCACAGAGATGACGATAATGCACGTAGTGAAAAAGTGGAAGACCAAGAATGTTAAAGAAGATTAACACGAAAGTACTTTGACAAGATACAACAAGCTGTCAAACTGCAAACTGATTTTGCAACAATGTCCCTTTTTCTAATTCATCGCACGATAATTGTATGGATGGTATCAATTATTAATGATGATATACAATTTTTTAACAATTCTTTTAATATTTGTATTCCTCATAAATATGCGCTCTTGTTTCAGACACTTCAGGCATCATCATTAAACAAATAAAAAATGGAACATTTCCAAAATTATGTTTAGTCCTAAAGGTGCTAAAATGTCCTTTAGAGACACAAAGAACAAAGGGAAGTGTATTAATCAGCCCGAAGAGATATATTTTCCTAGAGTAAGAGAATTTTTTTGTTGTAAGAAAAAAATTATCTGTAGATACCAATGATCAGAGACGAAGCATGACACGTAACAAAGTTTTGTTTAAAGGTTGAGATTCGTCAAAGCCATACATACTTACTATAATTTTTGTTCCTACAACAACAAAATTATCTGTAGATACCAATGATCAGAGACGAAGCATGACACGTGACAAAGTTTTGTTTAAAAGTTGAGATTCGTCAAAGCCATACATACTTACTATAATTTTTGTTCCTACAACAACAAAATTATCTGTAGATACCAATGATCAGAGACGAAGCATGACACGTGACAAAGTTTTGTTTAAAGTTTGAGATTCGTCAAAGTCATACTTACAACAATGTTCTTCTTTGATCGTAAGTAAATCGACGATAATCACTTCACCGATACTTCGAAGATGCTGACCGATGACGTATTTTCTTGATAATCTATGAAAAAACCTCGTTATGATTAATTGATATCGCTCGATGATAAACGACGCTCAATAGCCTGCGAAGGGACAAAGAAAACAGAACGTATGTAATCAGCGGTTAATTCCGTGTGAAGCGCAACTAGTGGCAAATGAAAGATTCGGATAAAAATCAAGATAAATGCATACCTTTGTAAGAAACGCGTTCATAGGCGGGAAACCAGAGATTCCTCGACATTGTACGCTTTCTCTATATAACCGTCACGCTGAAAGATGTAAACACAACACGACCAACGACGCATGTATGCCCGCCAGAGAGACGACGTGACGACACACGAGTTCAACGTTTACTACAAACTCATGGTCATGGGCAGTAATAACGAACGATACAATTTTGCCACCTATCCCTATGCACCACCGCGCGCAGCTTCGTTCACGCACACACACGGATAATAATCGCCGGTAAACACACACGGAAACGCCGGAAACGCATCGAGGTTAGGGCGGCTGCTATACTATTATACGATACTTTCGTCGTTAATGAAGTAACGAAAAGAAAGGACTCGAGGGACAGGGAATATCGAGACAGTTGAGATAAATAAGAGTACCTCATCAAGTTAGAGCCAGAACTCGTGAGTTGATAAAACGTTTCGTTGCAATAACGCTTTGTGAATCGTTGAGATTTTTTTGAAAGAGGTTATGTATGGTCTGTGATTATAAACATAATGGATCACTCGTGTGTCAATTTTTACTTCATCAGGAATCTGGAAGGAGAGATAATATTCTTCAATCATACGCTCGACGGTGGAATGTTTTTTGGAGGTTATTTATTAGCTCTGTGCTCTCCAGCCTGAAAATATTACGGATAAAAGTACGCAGGATTTTCTGTACCTTTCACAAAGTGCATTACGTCGTATGTATAATTTTTTTGATAATTGGGATTTTGTATCGTTACATTACGAACGCTATGAACAAATTGTTTGAATTGCAAAGTAACGTATTTCTGGAACTAGATTGCAAAATCATTTGAAACTTTGATAATAAATGGTAGTAATCTTCATTGTTAATGCAACACTAACATTCCTAAAGTCATGAGAATATTTTTGTTTAAATTAAATAACAATAATTCTGTATATTTTTAGGACCAAACGAGGGTAGTACAATGAGCGTTATAAAGAGCGTATTACAATGTATTCTTCACGAAAACTTCAAATTACGAGCGCACAGAAGATTTTGTACATTGCGTCCTCGAAACCGTTATGAAGCAAAACGTATCATCGGGGTTCGATTCGCTTCGTCAACGAGTGCAGAAACAAAGATTTCCAAGTCTCCGGACCAAGCAATGATCTGCAACATCGGGACTATCGGCCACGTAGATCATGGCAAAACAACTCTTACTGCGGCGATAACGAAATACCTTTCAGAGGAGAATAAAAGTTGCAACTATGTACCATACGATCAGATTGATCGTGCACCGGAAGAGAAAGCGCGCGGCATTACGATAAACATAGCGCATGTTGGTTACGCAACAAAACTTCGACGGTACGCGCACACAGATTGTCCTGGACATGCGGATTTTATAAAGAATATGATATCAGGAGCATCGCAGATGGATGGTACAATTTTGGTGGTAGCAGCGACTGATGGTCCAATGCCACAAACGAGAGAACATCTTCTTCTGGCGAAACAAATCGGGATTAATCACGTTGTTGTGTATGTGAACAAGGTCCGTTGAACCGTTTGTCTTTTCCGTTCGTCCTTCGTTTATTTTTAAAAGTATCAATGATGCGAATTTCAGGCGGATCTAGCTGACGAGGAGATACTTGATCTCGTCGAGATCGAGGTTCGGGAGCTTCTCTCCAAACTGGGCTTCGATGGTTGCCAGACTCCCTTCATAAGAGGATCCGCATTGTTAGCGCTTGAAGGAAATACGACGGATTTTGGTGTACCCTCGCTAAAGCGTTTGCTTGATGCCATCGACGAGCACATACCGACTCCCACTCGCGATTACAAGTCTCCGTTTCTCATGCCAGTCGACAATACCTTCAACGTGCCCGGACGTGGTACCGTCGTTGTTGGTACGATAAAACGCGGTATTATGAAGAAAAATGCTGCTTGTCACTTACTAGGCTTTGACACACAAATACAGACTAGCGTCTCCGATATTCAGGCAAGAATAACTTTATCAATGGTCTTGTTCGATTATTCGTAACACAGAATAACAATGATTAATATTGTAGAAAAACAGATATTTCAGAAAAGTGTACCGCAAGCTGCAGCCGGAGAAAATGTGGGAGTGCTTTTGCGGGGTGTGAAGCACTCTAGCGTATTCAGAGGAATGTACCTATGTTTGAGAGATTCGATTGTGCTAACCAATCATTTTGAAGCACAGCTGTATCTGCTGGAAACGGCTGATGGTGGACGTCACAGACCCTTACAGGTATCAGTCTAACACTCGGCTCGCCCTTAGCATGCCTAATGGTCAGCGTTCGAAATAAGTCCAGTACTAAACAAAAGGAAACATCTAAATTTAATAACTTATGGGTCTCACGCCATCGAAGTAAAAATTTCCTATGATATTGATGCATTTTAATAGTTACGTAATAAATATGAGACCCAGTATTACACGTTAGAATGGCTTTGAAAACGCGATGGATGAATTCACCGGTACAGTACAACAAATTTAGACGAAATGTAGCTTAGCCACTGTAAAATCTTGTCAAAAAATAGCTAAGCTAAATTTTATCCGGATTCGTTGCTCTGTATTGGAGGACTGTAAGAATAGCAATTTGCAACTCTCGCACTCGAGACGTAACGACAGACAGTAATACAATGTTTAAAAAAATTACCAAAAGTACACAGTTTCAAGTATTTGCGAGTAATAGGTTCAATCGCTACGTGGTAAGAAAAACGTATCAATGTAGATTTGGGAAGATTTTGCGACCTGGGAGCGAACCGACGAAAACCTATACTGATGAGACAGGTTTGATGCTTATTATGACCACTTATTTAATTTTCTTTCAGGCTTCGGGTTGGTGCATTCCCATCTACAGTGCGACCTTTCGCGTACAGTGTCGTTTTGATCTTATTCTACCAAAAGGAACGGCCATGTTGATGCCCGGTGAATATGGTACAACCCGTATGACGCTTGTCAGACGAATGCCCGTTCTGGAAGGACAAACATTTACGGTACGAGAGGAGTGCGGTACCGTGGCAACGGGAATCATAACCAAAATATTGAAGCCGCTAAATGTTGACAAGAAAAAAATGAATCTTCTTGTCATACCTGATCTGCCACAATAATCGATCAATAGATTGTACCAACAAGATCAGTAGTAAAAAAAAACTATAAAAATTATGCAATAAATTGTACAAAGGACATAAATACTTAGATTTTATTTACATTGGATAATTTCCTTTTGCTTCTGGGATCTCGTTCCTCAATACTCACGCCGACTATGGCCGCATCGGCAGAAGTTCTCGGAGTATGCAAGATTAAACTTTATTCAAACACGACAGGGTGCGTTTTTTTGTTTACTTTTATTTAATACCAACGCGCAACGTTTCTCAATTATATGTCGGTGACTATAGTACAGTTTTATCGCTTTCTAACTTTGTGGAATTGTTGATGATTTCATGGCGATTTTACAGTATCACCTTTCTTTCTCGTTCTTATTTCTCACTCTCCCTTCAGTAATTTTTGCTTCAAGCTGTACACCCATGAGTATCTGCTGTTCTCTCTCTCTTTTTTTCTGCCCTTTATGAAGGGTGAAAAAATATTGAAAAATTCGACGATTAACTAACTAATCGATACTCGTAGAGGTAAGCATTCGGCAAACATCCTCAGCTTTGACGATGTTGGGTGATGAACGGCGCTCGTTTGCCCTCTTACGCTGAGAAGGAGGAGACGAAGTCGGTAACGACCTTCTTAAGCTTCGCGTCGGAAGATTCGCTGATGATGTTCTCCTTTGCGATCGTCTGGACCAGATCTTGTTGCGTTGCCCTGTTTTTTTGTGTGTTTTCAATGGAAACAATAACGAGATGAATAAAAAACGAATTTATAAATGTTATTATGAAGTTAGCAATTACGTAGAGGTAAAGAAAAGCTGACCTGATGTGTGCAAGGAATTCTTTTTCGAAGGCAGTGATTTTAGCGGGGTCCATCTTGTCGAGATATCCACGAACACCGCAGTAGATAACGGCGACTTGTTCCTCAATAGCCATGGGTACTGCAAATGTTTCGATTTTTTATGTTGATAATTCATCATCATCATAATAAGATTCATGAAAGAATAAATGAATTCGTATACGTACCATACTGTCCCTGTTTGAGAAGTTCGGTAAGACGAACACCACGGTTGAGGAGCTGCTGCGTAGCTGCGTCCAAGTCGGAGCCGAATTGAGCGAAAGCAGCAACCTCACGATACTGGGCCAATTCCAGTTTCATGGAACCAGCTACTTGTTTCATGGCCTTGGTCTGAGCGGCTGAACCGACACGCGATACGGAAAGACCGACGTTGATGGCCGGACGAATACCCTTGTAGAACAATTCGGTTTCCAAGAAAATTTGTCCGTCGGTAATGGAAATTACGTTGGTTGGGATGTAAGCCGATACATCACCGGCTTGTGTCTCGATGATGGGAAGAGCGGTGAGGGATCCACCGCCAAGGGAGATGTTCATCTTCGCTGCTCTCTCGAGAAGACGAGAGTGAAGGTAGAATACATCACCGGGATAAGCCTCGCGACCGGGCGGTCTTCGCAGAAGCAGAGACATCTGACGATAGGCCACGGCCTGTTTCGACAAATCGTCGTAAATGATGAGGGCGTGTTTGCCGTTGTCGCGGAAAAATTCACCCATGGCGCAGCCGGAGTAAGGCGCGAGATATTGAAGGGGGGCGGCGTCAGAGGCTGTCGCAGACACGATAATCGTGTAACCGATCGCACCACTGTCGGTCAAACGCTTGACGATCTGAGCGACGGTCGAACGCTTCTGACCAATGGCAACATAGATACAGTATAGTTTCTTCTTCTCGTCACCCGCGTCGTTGAACCGTTTCTGATTGATAATTGTGTCGATGGCAAGAGCGGTCTTGCCGGTCTGCCTGTCACCGATGATCAACTCACGTTGTCCACGACCGATCGGTACGAGAGAGTCGACGGCTTTGATACCAGTCTGCATGGGCTCCCTGACGGACTCCCTAAAAGGAAACGATGACATTGAGAGATTACAAATCTTGTCGCTGTCCGACGTTATATTTTCTAATTATCTAATAATCTATCATATTTCTCAAGACCTTAGTAAGTGAATTATTCAAGTCTCGATACTTGAATTGTTGAAATTATTTGTAAGTCTCGGAGGATTATAGGAGTACCCTTTTTCTAATTATTCACAAAGAACGTAGAATTAAAACGGAAACTGGAATCGCACCTGGGAATAATACCAGGAGCTTTGGTACCAATACGGAATCTGAGTTTGTTGTTGAGCGGTCCCTTGCCGTCGATTGGATTACCCAGAGCGTCGACGACACGACCGAGCAGCTGATCACCGACGGGAACGTCGACAATGGCACCGGTACGCTTGACGATGTCACCCTCCATGATGTGTCTGTCGTTACCGAATACTACCACACCCACGTTGTCAGGCTCTAAATTGAGGGCCATACCTTTCAGGCCGGAGCTGAATTCCACCATCTCGTCGGCCTGGATGTTCTTCAAGCCATAGACACGGGCGATACCGTCACCGATGCTGAGTACTCTGCCAGTCTCTTCCAAGTTAGCCTAGCAGCGAAACAAAAGAATTTATTCTCTTCGCAGCGGCTTGCCTTGTTTCATCTTTCAACGATCATAAAAGGAAAACTGTTTTATATTTTCTGATGTTTGCGACAGTTGCATAGATAATAAAAAAACACAGTTTTGCCTATGTTCCTCATTTCACACAGCGATCCATATTTTCGACAGAAAATACACATCTTTCTATAGTAGTCGTTTTTATCCTAAAAACCCATTTTTTTCATGCAAAGATGGTCGCATCTACAATTTTTCAAACTTGTAGGCTATGATTTTTAATCTCTTGCTTGCAAAAGACCACTTTTGCTGGTGTAAATGGAATTTTATATTCAAATTCGAATTCGATGGTAAAGAGACTAATTGATAAAATTCTGTATCTCATTAGTGTACCCTCCGATACTTTTTCTCCAAAACTATAACATAATTCATAGCAAAAATGCTTTACAGCGATAACAATCGTGAGGGTTAGGTTTCAAGTAACATGTTTGTAACAACCCATTTTTGTACCAGATTCATGGACTTACTAAATATCTATAACTAAAAGCATTGGCTATAAACATTATTACTACAGAAACTTAGGAACAAAACCCATATAATTGAAAATTGGTTAACAAACGTTAAACAGAAATTCTGCTTGCCGCTATAATCATTTCCTAAAATCACCCGACAATCTCTCCCTAAGAAACATACAAAATTATGTATACAGTAAATGTTAATGAATATATGAAAAAAACCACAACACACCTTAGGCGCGGAGCCCAATATTCTCTCCTCCAAGATAGCAGAGATCTCAGCGGACCGTCGACTGCAGGAGACATGATATTTTCGTGCAGCGAGAGAGCTGACTGGCCAGTTGACCTGAAAAATTGTTCAACTTTTAAAAAATGTCACAAGGTATACGAGTAAAAATGTTCAGTTGGTTGCGCTAGCTGGCAACGAAAAATCTGTATTATTACATAACTTTCAATTCGCCAACATTGTGTTTATGTAATACAAGCGAGAGCCGCGAGTTGGAGCGTTACCGAGGTTTATCCGAAGGCAAGTTTTCCGACTCAAAGATCGAAGGGAATGACATAAATTGTCGCGAAAGAATTTAGACGTACGATAAGAGAGTAATGTAAAACGAGGCCGGTAGGAAGAAAAATGTCGGCACTCCGAATGTGCCAACGAGGTGGGGGAGGACACGAAACGCCAGGTAGAGGCAAATGATTTTGTTGAGACGAGTATAACGAAATATGCGCGGATAAATTTACCTGTACGGTAGCATTTGGCAATTGTTTTGCCACTGATGCAGCCAAACGAAGTGTTAACAGTGCCATTTTCGGTTCGTTCAAAGCCCGTCGACCGGACTACGGATTCGAAGATGAAGAACGGTCCAAGTAGACACGACCCAGGCACTCGTAAGAACGACACCCGTAATCCATTCGGTCCCCACTCCTTTACATATGGGCGCATGTGCGCAGAACCCACTGCGCCGGAAGTCGTCGACCATCGACCAGTTTTCACAATAGTCACGAACCCAGACGTCAACCAACATATTTCCAGCACCAAAGCTTTCGTCACAAAACCATTTTTCATCTTTTTCTCAACGAATCCAACGAAAAAATCATCAAACAGATTTTAAAATGAATGATTTTATATTTGTAAATACTTAAACACGAAAACATTGCGTAAATCGAGTGTAAGATTAACATGCGTAGTAGCTAGTCCAAAAAGCGCGGCAAATTCAAAAAGCCTAATAAGAAATTATTTATTTGAATTAGATATTTCATTTACAAGATTAAGGATGGAATATTATATATCGATATTGCGAATAAATACGATTAATATATTCCTGTTGTGCGATTAATAGTATTTTTATTAGACAGGGAAATGAAATATCTTGCGTGATATAGCAAGTGAACTGTCATTGGCGTAGTCTAAATAAGTTAGAGAGGGAGTGCTTGTAGGTTAGTTGATTCGCAACCGTGGTTAAGAGCGCTGCTGTAGGGCGTAGGGGTGCAGCTGCATCGGCGCAAGCCAACCCGCGATAAACCCCGTTGGAGCTCACAGAGGGAGTCTTAATGATGCGTATTGATTACAATTTTTCGCACTTTTACGGTTTTCTCCACACCCTGGACGAATTCCCGTTTCTCTCGTTTCGACTCAAATACTTCGAGTGAGTATTTTCGTTCGTTATCGACCGTGCAAATAATGTACAGTGGTGCTACGACAGTTTTTGAAGCCTTAACCCTTTTTCGATGCACGTCGATGCATCCAAAATCGCGATTGGCACGATCAAAGTTGATCGTGGGACGATGAGAAAAAGTCGAATCACGGAATAATGTGAGAGGCCAGTTAAACGGGAACAACACCCTCCGAGCATTGTTCGTTCCATGCAAGCTCGCAAGGATTCTCAATTTGTAAAAATGGACACCGCCACGGAATTAGAAACCGTCGAAAGACTCGAGAAGGAAGCTGAGAGTTTGAAGATTCGTCTTGAGGACGAGAGACAAAAGCTCAATGATGTTACTCGTAAGTGGAAAATTGTTGATGACATTCACACTTTATTATGGAATTTAAAGTAACGTGCAACGAACTCGGTCGGTAACACAAACTGTCATCCAAGTCGTTCTACGGTGGTCGATTTTCCAGTCAGAAGAAAAGAACGATGAACTGGGCCCAATTTTTCTACAGTGATCTGTCCTCACCTTTTGCATGAAATGGCTATCAGTCGGAAACAAATTGATGTGGGAAAATACATCCAATCTCTTCCGCATCAATGTCGGCTCGGTCGATACTGCGTGGGAGTTGACAAGTGTTACCGACGGAGGGAAATTTGCGAGTCCCATAATTGTGCCATAATTAACCTGCAGAATTGATTATCTTATACCAAGATTATAATATTCATATAAATGTAGCATGCCCTGCTTATAATCACATGCAAATTTCTGCATAAATCACGAAAGCAACTTTTTCCGTTTTTGGAGGTTAAGTATAAACAGTATAAACAAGTCTAGAAATCATACAGAAAACTTCTAACTTGTTTAGAACTCTGGAATGCTTTCAATGAAATAATGAACCAGTAACCTCAATTAATGTCTTGTAATGTTGATAATCAATGATCAATTCTTCTGGGTAATAACGACTTAATTTGGTTAATATTCATTTTTAACTCCATCCGTAAAAAAGCTTTGCCTTAAGAGCTTTTGAGCAATATCATACACAACACCAAGTGCCAAAAGAAGAAGAAATGGAATCATTAAAGCATTATTTTTGCAAAAATTTTGGATGAAAAAATGTTTCACATCCCTTAAGTCCACTGTTATCTGAAACTGACAGGCAATTTTGGTTTCATTTAAATATTTTAATATAATGCGTTGTACGTGGAATAGTAATTTCTCCTAAAATTAACTCTTGTTGCTAGAAATCTAGGGTATTCCGAGCAAGGCTATATTTAAATTTTTATAAAATATACAAGGTTCATGCCATAAAGAGTGTACTAAACTTTTAACTTTGTGCAAACAACGCATACAACATTCGCTATCTTCTGGGCGTATAAAATCAACCAATTTTTGTTAAAAAACTCGTTTATGTTTCAGTGGCCAGTGTAGCAGACAGGCTTGAGACGATAAACGCCATAACTGCAAAGCCAAGAAGGATATTGAAGGGTCATCAAGCCAAAGTATTATGTTCAGATTGGTCACCGGACAAACGCCACATCGTATCTTCCTCACAAGTAAAATGCTGTTTTCGCTCACGTAGACTGGGAAAAATGATGCCTTAATTCTGAAATATTGATACCACAATGGCGTTAAAAGCAAATGCAATAAACATTTGCTCGTTCGAATGACTCGAAGCAATAGGAATCAAGTTTGAATAAAATTCAAATTTGGTAGCTAAAATATTGCATTTTTTATTTCAACAAAGTCACAAACAATTCAATTCTTCCATTGATGATTCGATGGAAAGAATGATTAACATTAAATAGTCATTGATAAATTGTAATTGTTATAATTCGTGTAATTCTAATTAATACTAATCGTTGACAGGATGGAAAAATGATAATATGGGATGCATTTACAACCAACAAAGAGCACGCGGTGACGATGCCAACGACTTGGGTAATGGCATGCGCTTATGCCCCTAGTGGAGCTCTTGTCGCTTGCGGGTGCGTTTTGTTTAGTCCATATTTTAAAATGATTTTTAATATATCTCGATCGAATCAATGAAATACTGTAATAATGTTTTCCAGGGGCCTGGACAACAAAGTAACGGTATATCCTCTGAGCCTCGAGGACGACGTGACGACGCGAAAAAAAACTGTCGGTACTCATACGTCGTACATGTCGTGTTGCGCATTTCCAAACAGCGATCAGCAAATATTGACAGGCAGCGGTGACAGCACGTGTGCACTTTGGGACGTCGAGAGCGGTCAACTGTTGCAAAATTTTCACGGACACTCCGGTGATGTGATGTCCATAGATCTCGCGCCTAGCGAAACCGGAAATACCTTCGTTTCCGGAAGTTGCGACAAAATGATTCTGATCTGGGACATGAGAAGTGGTCAGTGCGTTCAGAGCTTCGAAGGCCACCGTTCCGACGTTAATTCGGTTGGTTACACTTCTTTTCTTTCCACCATTTTAAATCCGACATAGATTTGTTAATGCTGCTATCCCATTTTGAAGTTCTTTAAGTTAACAAATTTTACCATAATTAAAAATGCCCCATCTTATATTGATTGAAAGATTCGAAGGCCATTGGCTCAAAATTGAACAATCGACAAGAAGAAATCTTGAATTTTTATCAAAACTTATTTCCTATGGTTTTTATCAATTGTTTATTTCAAGCGATAAAGAAACATTAACAGGTTTTAATTCAAAATTTAAGATAGATTTAGTGAACATTTGTTGAAACTTATTTTATTTTTATTTCGCAACAGTTTTGATAAGGGACATACCGCCTTTTCCAGCTTCTATAAATAATTTTGTTTCTCCAAATGTAGGTTCGTTTCCATCCAAGCGGCGATGCAGTGGCGACAGGTTCGGATGATGCGACTTGCAGACTTTTTGACCTTCGCGCCGATAAGGAAGTAGCAGTTTACGCCAAAGAGAGCATCATATTCGGTGCAAACGCGGTTGATCTAAGCGTCAGCGGAAGACTGCTCTTTGCCGGCTACAACGATTATACGATAAACGTCTGGGACACACTCAAGTGTCAGAGAATAACGATTTTGTATGGTCACGAGAATCGTGTCTCGTGCCTTCGAGTATCGCCTGACGGAACTGCTCTTTCCACCGGAAGTTGGGACGCTACCCTTCGAGTCTGGGCCTAAAGGTTCATTCTTTCAAGCTTTTACCCATACCCTCGTCGTATTCATTATTAGCGTGTTCTCGTTTCCGCACAAACCAAAAGATACATCTGCATTTACGAGACGAATTTATCACACCGCGCGCTTCAAATTGCGGTGTGTCGTAGCAAATATTCCTCGCGACATCATTCAATTTGTACTCTAAGAAGAAAAAGACAGAAATTGCCATACAGTACGAGAGGCTAGGCGTGATTACCATTAGTGATACATAGAGCTGTAATTATAAAATGTTTGTGCAATTCGCACATTTGTTGGATACGTTATAGCGAGATGGCGGTGCTTTCAACAAAATGATCGATGATTTATACAGAAATGGCGTCTGTTTTTTATTTTATCTTGCGAGATTGAAATTTAGCTAATTGCGTTATTTGCTAATGCGCTCTTGAATCGGGTAACGGGAGTCCCGGTACAAGTAAAGAAAGAGAGGGTAATGATAAATAGCTCTGTGCCCTGAATATTGGTGTCCTGAATTTTAAAACGTTCCGTGCTATGTTAAGAATTCAATAAAGAATCACCGCATACATGGACTAGCGAATAAATTAATGAAGCATCGTTAAATCTGACTTTATTACCGTTCACCTTTATATCTTGTTTATTTTGATTCGGGAAAATCATGGACCAAGTGATTCTGAATTTTTATTTTAATATTTTTTATTTTTAAACAATGCTTTGTAATTTGAAAAGTGAATTGTGTATGAAACCACACACAATAAGATTCTTACCGACTGAGTCTGCTCGATCGGGGTGTTACTTGACCTTCAATACAATAGGAAGTTGTATTTGGCTCACTCGGTAGGTAATATAGTTGGCTTCATAAATGTTCCATTTTCAATTTACCTTTTGTCCTCGTACTATTTACCGACTTGTTTTTTCAACGAGGCGGAGAATCGATTGAGACGTCACCGATGTAGCTATGTAAAGTTAGCCCCCCGATTTTGACTTTTGCATCTTTTTTGAATCTATAACGATCGTTTGTCGTTTGTTTGTGATTGTTTGATTAATTAAAACGTTTGTTCGATCATACTTTTTATCAAACAAACAAAACAAAAATGAGCGTTAAGTTAGCCGGAAATTTTTGAAATTTTGTCTAATTTGATTTTTTCAAACGCCAATCGATTCGCAATCGTTTGTTGGAAACAGATAATATAATACGAACGTTTGTTTGATCGTTGTTTTTCCAAAAAATCAATAAATAAAATATTGGTTCGTCGTAGCTTTCACTCTAGATTCTGGCTTGACCAGACTTAATATGTGTCACGTGCATGTAACAATATAACCTACAATTCATGTTGCGACACGGGATTACTCGATCAAGTTTACAAGATTTTGTTAACTTTATTAATCCTGGCCTTCGGTAGTTGAGTGCATCTCATGTTGAGCATCTTCGCAGTTGTATGGTAAGAAAAAAGCCAGAATCTAGTGTGAAAGCTACGACGAACCAATATTTTGTTTATTGATCTTTTGGAAAAACAACGATCAAACAAACGTTCGAATTATATTATTTCTTTCCAACAAACGATTCCGAATCGATTGGCGTTTGAAAAAATCAAATTGGACAAATTTTCAAAAATTTCCGGCTAACTTAACGCTCATTTTTATTTTGTTTGTTTGATAAAAAATATGATCAAACAAACGTTTTAATTAATCGAACAATCACAAACAAATGACAAACAATCGTTATAAATTAAAAAAAGATGCAAAAGTCAAAATCGAGGGGCTAACTTTACATAGCTCACCGATGTTAGGCAGTCGTTATTTTTTGTCCGAAAGACCAACCGTCTTACAATTAGAGAAAATTGAATCACAATTTTCATTACCGACCGAGTCACATTACTCTATTTTACTCCAAGGTGACCGCTAGTCTTTCCCACTTCGTTTAGTTCTACGAGAATTATCAACGAATTTTTACGATTAAAATTTGTTTTATTTCGGTTTCCTTCTTACATGGGAGAAATAAAATAGTTTTTTTCTTGCACGATAATCTGTAGGAATTTTGGGATTACAGATTGTGTCTTAGAAGAGAGAATAAGGAAGTAGAACGGGGTACGTTCACGAAGTAACCATAATTACAAAAACAAAAAGAAAATTCAATATTAATAAACGAGAGTACAATCAATAAAAAGAGACACTTGAAAAACTACAACGCCAGGGTCTAAAAAACGCTTTCATCAATCCTATAATTACGAGTTGGTAACAAATTACAGTATAAAATGGTAGAGATGTGTCGGTTAAGTGTTTTTTGCCGATCTGACTCGCTTCCTTGACAATTACCAGGCGAATACAAAAGAATGGAGATAAAAAACGCAATAAAAAAAATGGGAACCATTCGTTCGTTTTTTTTGCGGCCTAAGCACGAAGGAATGGAGGTAATACACGATAATTTACGAATCGTGGGGAAATAGGAAACATGGTCCGTGGTATCGGCACGCTCGATCGAATCTCGTTTAGGCATATCCAATGCACGAAGGTCCGGTCTTAGCGCGTCTCAAAAAATACATGTTTTTTTTTTCGTTTTCTTGTTATTTTTCTCCTCGTCGTTTGGAATCCCGTAATTTGACCTCAGAGTCTGTCGAGACCTTTTTTGCTTCTTGACTAGATTCACTTTCGTTTCGTCACTTTCACTAGCGCACTAGGTAGGTAATGCAGGGGCGGCGGACCTCTTTCAACCGGAACAGACTTCCGAGTGTTCGTCCCAGGCTGCAACCTGTAATCGACGATGTATAAAGTATTTAGTATTTCGTTTATGTCTTTTTTCCATGTCGTTTTCTAATACCATTGCGTACCTGACAGTCACGACTGCAGTACCACTGATTTCCACAACCAGCGCAGACGAATTGAGCTGCACGCTCTTGACAGCCTTGACATCGTGGTGGACTGTCCCTTTCGTCGCGATTGTCCCTCGCTCCTGAGCCCAGTCGCGAATCTCTATCGTCGATGAGCGAGGTATCTTCGTCAACGTCATCCTGCGGGAAAGTAAACATAAGTATTTGTCATGTAACACACGAGGGGATTCGGTAACATTGATAAAGAAGGAAAAATAAGACAGGTCGACTTACCACTTGTACGAGACTGTTTGTTTGCGACGTACTATTCGGCGGCATCGGATTGATGACCGGTGTTATCGTAATTTCGGTCCTCGCCTGAAATGAAATTGCAATAAGCTATCCATACATACTGTGTTCACAGTGTGAATTGAATTCGTTGAAGCTCGAGCCGAAAGTGGCAATTGGCTCGACTTTAAATAGAAAACAACCACTCGTGGTTGCTACTCAAATTAATTAATAAATTGACTCGTTGATTTTTATGTTTCAGCCACATCGACCCCAGTATTTCAAGTTACGGTCAAACTCAATATTGCGTTTAATTAAACGATTGTTATTCGAATATGAAGGTTGCTAATCTCGATCAAAATGATTTGACGCACCTTGGACGACGATAAAAGGTCGCTTATGGAAACAGGATTCGAACCCTGATACGCCTGCAGAAGATGCTGCGTCTGTTCCACTCTGTGCTGTGGAGTCGAGCTAGCTGTAGTAGACGCGGAGCCGCTAGTATTTCTCTCTCTTTCTGGCGCGGTGAGAAGTCGCGCGAGGGTCGGTGAGAAAGTAGTCGGTCTCGGTGATTGTGATTTCGTAAGTATACCATGAAGGAGAGAGCCTGTGGGTTGTTGAGACCCCGCGGATGAAATAGGCACCACCGGACTCGGCGTGACGGGATGAAGCGTCACGTCCGGATAATTCTGAGGGGTCTTTACAGCCTCGCCCTGTTGCTGGCTCAATTTTGCAAATTGCACGAGTACGTCTTTGAAACTCATGGAATTGTTCGGATCGAGACTCGCGTTAGTATTGCTCTTGCAAGAGTCGGTGCTCGACGGTCTCGAGTCCGCGTTGTGTCCGGTCTCTACCATAGCGCCGCCTGCGCCCAACCCAATGTTCACAGAATTCCTCATTCTCCGTCCCCTGCGAACATTAATCAAGCCCGATGTCTGATTCAACGTTTCGCGTGGTCGAGCCGGACACTCGGGTTTCTTATCGTACCTCCTCGGTACAGTTTCCGGATGTCGCAATCGATAATCAGCAATGATCGATCTGACGTCGACGATGGGTCCTTGACGTCCCTCGCCAATCTGTCGATTCTCCAAAGATTGTTGTTCCGCGACTTGTTGCGTTTTGCGACCATTTTCGCTCGTTCGTTTGGGTAGAGTGGCCCGTCGCTGGGCGTTTATCTTCTCCCGCTTAGGTGGCGTAGTAACTTGTCGACTTTCTTCGACCCGCTGCTGACAGTCCTCGTTTCTCGGTTCCTCGACACTAGTTTCCTTAACCTCAGAATTTTCAGGCTGCAGCGGTGATTCCCATTCCGAGACAAGAGACAGACTCGCTGGTGGCACATTTTCCGGCAATTGTCCATTGCTGCCGCTCTCCATATAACCAACCACTTGTCTTCGCCTCTCGATTCGCAGATACGCCTCTTCCTTCAGTTTTCTCATACTCAAAATCTCGTTCCATTCCATCTCTTTTGCTCGAGCAAGTTTGTCGAGTGCCTGATAAAAAACAAAACAGTAAATCAGCCATTCGAACAATACACGCCAACAGCGAAGAAAAAATTATAGGTTAGGATTCGTTTGTTTACTAACCTGAACTTGGGCGCGAAGTTGATCGGCTCGCGAAGCTAGCTCCTCGGCGCTCACTCTATCAGTCGTACCAACCAGATACTCGATGAAACGTTCCCTCTCTTCGAAACATATTTTTTTGGCAAATGGATTCCCGGCAAAGTTCGTATCGGTCGAGCGTCGTTTTCGCGTTTTCTCACGGCCGGCTTTGCCGCGCTCCGTTTGATCGATTTTTTTCTCCTTCGTCTCGTCGACCGAGCATCTTCGTGGTCTGCCGGAGTCGATCTCCATGGATTGTCGTTCGGTCTCACCGTCCGAGTGATTCTCACATTTGATAGTCGGACAAAGACGCTCGGAAGCCCCTCTACCGGAAGTTGCGACAGCGGTCGCGGCCTCTTCCGGTAACGCAGCGCCGTTTTGTCGACTCTGTGCAACTTTTGGCGACTCGCGAGATTCCTCCTGGCGTTTCTCCGTCTCGAGCTTCTTTCCAGTACCGCAACTCCCGTATTCAACGGCAGCGTGCATTTTGTTCAAACTGCCAACAAAACGAAAACAAACAAAACATCACCATGACATTCATTCACCCTTTCATCAACTAAATATCAGCCTGATTTATCGACTGTCCTCGTTATTAATATTCACGCTTTTTACCCCCTTCCTGTGTCGTAGAAAATTCCGTAATACAAAAGTTGACAGCGAGTTAAGTGTCGAACGTGCAAATGCGGTCATTCGCACGCTTTTGCTCGTCCAAATGAAAATTTACCCGAGCAGAAGTGCTCGACTCTCTTGCCCAGTGTGTCCAACAGAAGAAGAAGAGAGATAGATAGATAGATAGAGAGAGAGAGAGAGTGAGAGCGAGCAAGCGAGGGAGAGAGAGAGAGAGAGAGAGAGAGAGAAACGAAGAATTACCAGATAGCTAGACAGAGAGAAAGCTCATGGCGAGTTCATTGCTCCCGCGTTCGCTGCACTTGATCTGCGTTATAATCTATTCCCATCTGTGCAAATTTCCGTCGCTCGTTAAAAATATACAATAAAAAAGAAAAAAAAAAAAGAAAAAAGAAAAAAAAAGGACGTAAGTACAGTCGACAAAATTCTGATATCTCTTAACATCGACGTATTACGTATCGTAACGAAAATTGTTGGAATCACACGGAAACTGAACGACGAGTGAGAGTACAAACGTGGTACGAGGGGAGGGATGAGAGGGGAGACCGTTATACTCCGCGAGTCTAGTCGCGATTACTGCTTAGAGCCGCTTGGCGGGGTGCTTCTTGCCTTGCGGTTGCATCGCGCGCGCTACGGTGACGAGGTCAACGACGAGGCAGTCCGTGCGCTTTTGTATCTCTCTCTCTCTCTCTCTCTCTGTCGCTGCCAGAAACATGCGCGCAACGTAGAGAGCATCGGTACGAGGATAAGCAC
This sequence comes from Netelia fuscicornis, assembly GCA_946811545.1. NCBI lineage: Eukaryota > Metazoa > Arthropoda > Insecta > Hymenoptera > Ichneumonidae > Netelia > Netelia fuscicornis. The sequence continues at coordinate 12,720,432 of OX328014.1, read as the reverse complement.
GATGGCGGAGAGCGGCAGGGGGCGCTGTACGAGGGGGAAGGGAGAGTCGGTAGAGGGGGACGAGGGTGGGGAGAGGGGGGAGAACAGAGACGGTTATTATACCGAGAGACGCGAAGGACCAAAGGAGGCCAGTGGTGGAGCGTGTGTCGATGCGTTTTGCGTGATGGAAAGGAACGAAAGAAAAAACAGATCGAACCAAAACAAAATAATATAAGGAAAAAAAAAAAAAAACAACAACACCAGGCTCTCCGTTCAAGGTCAAGATGTGTGTGTCGATTGAATTCAACGGATAACTCACCGAGGCGCGGGTTTCAGGCCAAGTGCGAGAAGTACGTCGATATCCGCCATTTTGCGTTGTTCCGTGAGGTTATCGAGATTACGAATTTGTTTCTTGTTGTCCTCGTCGTCGCGTTTGCGATTGTAGAGATAAATTTTTGACGAATCGGCACTTTCGCGTGTAAACGTATCGACGTTACCACCGTCGGTAAAATCGTCCTCGTTAAAATTGTCGACCTCGTTATCACGAAAATTGGCAAATTTATGCTCGGACGTTATGACGCTCCTACGAGCGACCTTGAGTAACGAACGCTTGGCGTCCTCCACGAGCATCTTCGTTACCGGCTGTACATTAACCGGTACCCCGAGGGTCGGTACGGCGCCTCTTCTTAACCGACTGCGAGCCGGTAAACCGAGTACCAGATGCTCGATGTCCTTCTCGTAAGACTCATTGTTGAAGTGCAACGAGCATATACGGGCGGTCTGTATGTTGAACGGTACGTCACCGTTCGAAAGAGGCACACGACCGCAGGCACGTACCCAACGACCGCGTACTTCCGGTATTTGGGGAAATCGATGGTAGCGGATACGACGACCTCGTGTACGACGATGACTGTTGCGACACGTTGCCACGGCGCACTGCGGCATCTTTTTCAACTCTTAAATAATTATTCTTCTATTCTCTCTTCTCAATCACTTTGTCTTACAACCGACGGAAATAAATAAGAGAGCGCGAGTTTTAAAAAGGGTTTACGATTGTATGAAACAAAGAAAACGAAAAAAAGAAAAAAAAAAAAACAGAATTAAAAATTAAAGAAAAAGAATGAGAGAAATGTACGACTTGAAATTATCGTCGTTTAGTATATTTGGCCTCGTTACTATATCACTTCCGGTTTTTTTTTTGTTTTCGAATACTGCTTTTAAATCGGCATTGGTTATCGCATGGCACCGTAGGGTTGTGAATCACGTGTTCGCAGCTTTCTTTTATATATATATTTTTTTTTTCACTCCTTCTCATTGACCCCTAAAGCGACACTCCGATTAATCTTATCACAGGATTTCCTCGTCTCTTGCATCGTCACGCGCGCACACCCCTCGGCACCCGTTTCTTTTGTTTCCCGATACGGCTCGTCGTTTGCACGCGTACAATGGTAAATAAACGAAATCGTATGATTCTCTCGTTGTCACAGGTACGTAATGCCATTTGTCATAAACCGGCATTTTTTTTTTTTTTCTCATTTGTTTATCTCGTACATTAGTCTCTCACGGGTAACTCTCGACCTATCCGTGTAAAATACAACCACCTCTCTCGTCGTTCCCAAACGTTACACGCCACGCTTAAGCTTGCTCCCCCCCCCCTGCCCTGAAGATACTTTGATATATATTTTGTCGTCGCGAGACGTCGACGACGTATCCTTGGGCGTACGGTGAACGATGCACTGACGTCGCTCAGCGCGATATTCAGAGCGGCGCGTGAGACGAGTAAGGGGGAGGAGCCAATGGCGCGAGGAAGGAGGGGCGGAGAACTAGGGTGGGGGGGGGGGGGATTATAAGAGAGAGAGAGCGAGCGACGATGCGCAGAGCACCCAAAGACGTAGCGACGGAAGTAAGCGAGCGCACAACGATGATGATCGAAGAAGAGTGCGAGCGAGATACGATACTCAACAGAGAGAGAGAGAGAGATAGAGGTCGAAAGGACATCTCTTGGTACCAACCACAATGCCGACGCCCTGCGCGCAACCGTACGCGCGCTCCGGCAAGAAACTCGACCGAGGAGGGGGGAGAACGACGACAACAGGAACCACGAGGATCCGTGCGTCTATGTTTCCATGAAACGCCGGTAGGGGAGTGTCTCTCCACGGATAAATTTGATGCCGGTGGAGAGAGTGGGGAAATAGCGAGTGAGAGAACGTACCCACGAGCACTTGGGGATATGCGAAATATTACAGGGAACAAGGACGCCTCGAGAGTACTGACGAAAAAAAAAAAAACGGATGAGTGGCATCCCTCTCTTGGTTCGCCTTTGCCCCCCACCCCCACACTCTTCGCTCGCGATAGGCGTTATATTAAGCTCTATATATTTTAATCTACGTTTCATATTTCGAACTACGTGCACCAGGAGAGAATGTTCATATATAAATGTAATATATGTGAGATTAGATTACGAAAAGCCAGGGAACACGTGGGAGAACACGTGGCTCAAGATGTCGCCAGTAGTACCGGCCGAATAATTTCTTTGCTTCGATATTTTTCCATCTTACATTTTGTTTTGTGTGTGTGTGTTTTTCCATTCTCTGGTTTCTTGGAACTGGACGTTGCAGGCGCTTTTTCGCGTTCTAACAAAAGGGAGAGTTGTCTTCTCTCTTTCGCTTCTCTTTGACTCGACGGGTCTCACGCGTCTCTCTCTCTCTCTCTCCCTATTCTGTGGAGGAAGAGAGAGAGAAGGAAGAAGATAGATAGAGAGAGAGGGAGAGGTTGGATTACCGAACCGCTGTGGCCAAGCGGCTGGCACTGCTACTAGCCTGAAACCCTCGGCCTCTTCTCTACGTTGCTCTCTCGACACATGCCCACAGGCCACGATCGTGAAGCTTCGACGTTGTATACATCTATATACGTCCGTTACTCGAGTCTCAAGCGGACCACCACAGCTGCTTTATCCCTACGCCATTTCGCTTCGATTATTTTCGTGTTTATAAAATATCTAATTAATGATATTAATTATTATCGTTCGTGCAAAATATATTATTACAATTACATTATGTTAGCATTAATAATTATTGTAATTAATAGAACGAATTAAACGAAAACGCCGGACAATAAGTCATTTTGTCTCCTGCAACGGCGTTCGTGTTTTCACTATTCTACAGTCCCGATTATTTTCCTGTTTATAAAATATCCAATTAACGATATTAATTATCATCATTCGTGCAAAATATATTATTACAATAACATTATGTTAGTATTAATAATTATTGTAATTAATAGAACGAATTAAACGAAAATTCCGGACAATAAGTCATTTTGTCTCCTGCAACGGCGTTTGTGTTTTCACTATTTTACAGTCCCGATTATTTTCGTGTTTGTAAAATATCTAATTAACGATATTAATTATCATCATTCGTGCAAAATATATTATTACAATAACATTATGTTAGTATTAATAATTATTGTAATTAATAGAACGAATTGAACGAAAACGCCGGACAATAAGTCACTTTGTCTCGTGCACCGGCGTTCCTGTTTTCACGAATCTACAGTCCCGTCGTCAAAAGATTTTTGTTCTCCGGCGATGAAACTAAGGGTTTGTAACGGATATCGAGGGGTTGGTCTCACTGGTATACACTCCGAGTCCCACTACCTCGCCCTCGTTCTCTAAAGGGGCAACCACCCCACGGGGGGTTCACATGGTAGCCACATTTTTCTCTCTATCCCATCTTCTTCTTCGTGGCTCTCGTTTCCCTCGACTGCTAGGCGACCATCTCGTTATAACACCGGCTTTACGCCTTTGTATATATTTATCTTTCGTGACTGTGAAAAGTTTAAGAAAGAGCGAGAAAGAGAGATAGCAAGAGTCGGAGAGAGAGAGAGAGAGAAAGAATGACATAGATGGCGCTCGCGACCGAGCGACCGCCAGTGAGGGAGAGAGAGAGAGACAGAGAGACATGGGTACGCCATTAGTCGTGGCGTGGCGCGCTCGTACTACGAAGCTAGAAGGGAGGGATATTCCCTTCATCCTTGAGGTGGGGTTCACGCGGCTGGCTGCTATCCCAGTGGCGTTCGGCGTAGGATCAATACCCGCGCGTAACGTGCCCAAGTCCAAGTCAACCCCTGTTGCCTGCGTACCCATGTACTCTCATGGCTTGCCTGCCTGTCTCTCGTGGACTCTCTGGGCTTCCTACACCAGTGCATCCACGAGTCCTCTGTCTATGTGTGCCTGTCTTTATGTATTAACTTCTGGCCTGTGTTGGTAACTCTCCCTCTCGGTTGACGAGAAGCAACACTGCCACGAAAAATCTCGTTACGTCACACGTACGAGGGAAAAAATACGATCTATCTTCTACCATGCCCCTTCTCCATTCCATCTCCCCTCGTACGTTGGTTCATCAAGCAACCAACCTTTCGCCACCACTCTCCCTGGCTCGAAGAGGATACCGACGAGAAGAGAAACGAGTGGAAAGGCGCCATGCCGGAAACTTCCAGTTTCGTTTCTCTCTCTCTCTCTCTCTCTCTCTCTCTTTTTATCTCTAGCTTGGTTCACTGTTCAACTCGGTCTGGATATTTCGGGCCGTCGAACGAGACAAAGAGAGATTGAGGATGAGCCTTCTACGACCTCGACCATCTTGGAAACCCTGCTGAGATCCAAGGGGTGAATCGATTAATTTAGTATTTATTAAATGTTTTTAGGTTATGTGTGAGTATAGGTTTGTCTATGTATGTGTGAATAATTATGTAACAATATTCCTGCTAGAGCCGCCATCTTGTGCAAGAACGGAGAACCCTACGCCTCCGGGGAGTATGGACAGAGAATAGTGAGCGTCCGGGCTGTGTCGAACCCCCTGGTACTATGGATATATATGTATGTGTGTGTATGTATGTGTATCTCCAATACCTTTGTATTTTTGGCTAGTGACGAAAATTCAACGAAACCGGTACACGAAACATCTGCATGGGATCGTCACTCTTTTTTTCTTTCTTGAGTCTCTTTCTTTTTTTTTCTTTGTCTCTCTCTCTCTCTCTCTTTCTTGGTATACCTAGGATAGGTAACCCTCGTTTTATTTTTCAGGTATGCCAGAAGTTTCTCGCGACCCTCGTCTCTTTGACCTTCGATCGTCGGTAACCGTACGTTTGTCATATATTCATCGTGGGACCAGGTCCCTCTCTCTCTTTCTTTCTTTCTCTCGTTTCTGGAACCGAAACAAAGAAAAAATAATACCCGAGATGGGAATATTCGGTAGGATGATTCACGCCTGTAGCGCTGGCCCGAGGGCCACCGTGAATGGTTTGTACTAGCGACCTGGTAGCGCGCGCGAGTGCTTGGTATCGTCTTTGGGAAAATCGATCGGCGAGAGAGACCGAGGGATTCTCCGCTCGGCGGTGGTCCGTTTTTAGAGATTTCAACCGAGGGGAGAGACCTATTTGCAGGAGACGAAATTCAACGCGGACGAAGCTTACGGACGATGAATTCGGCATCGATGGAGATTCAGTTGCGAGCTTTGAGTAGATGTGAAGAATTCTGGATATCAACAATGTCACGGAGGAAAAATTGTATACGTCGTTGATGGAACGTGGAACAAAGTTTGTCGTGACACAAGTCACGTATACAGAAACTTTATACGTAGGAAACCTTAAGAGAGCGTATAAATCTAATGACGTTACAAAAATCGATTATTTTTACACGTTTTCTTAAATCTTTGTGTTTCAAGAAAGTCTGATGAAAATTTCAGGTCAAAATTCCAAATGATGGCAAAGTTGGGAACCTTGGAGATTAATACCTTTGGGTTAGACCTGCTCTGGGTGGAAAATTTTAAACCCTAGTTTCTAGAAAGTACGGTTCTCAAACTTGTAGAAATATGGCAAAAGTACATGCATTGATTTAAAAAAAAAATCATTTTACAACATATTTTTATTTTTGTTTGTTATGAACAACAAACGAACGTTAAAAAAAATCCCCATTTTGTCAAGAATAGAGCTAAAAATCGGGCCAAAATTTTATCAAATCGGCTATGATACGTCGCAGATATCATTTTATATTTTGATAATCCATTGCGTTTTGTTGTTGTTTCCGATTGATTTTCTTCGAAGCAGTACCTGGTAACAAATCAGGGTGGTTCTTGGTGTGCTACCAGTCTGCTGTATTTTTAAGAGGCAGTGTAATTGGCGACGAGCTACCTGCGCTTCGAAAACGGGGTCCGTAAACTGTCCGACACTGAGCAACCGATCGCCTTGAAATTTGGACGGTACATAGAGAATTATGGCATAAAGTGCATGACAGTCTTATTTTTCCAAAATTTTGGAAAAAAAATTCCGGTGGTAACTGAAACTGCAAAAATTTTTCCAAAGCTTTGGAAAAATAAGACTGTCATGCACTTTATGCCACAATTCTCTATGTATCTTCCAATTTTTAAGGCGATCGGTTGTTCAGTGCCGGACAATTTACGGATCCCGTTTTCGAAGTGCAAGTAGCTCGTCGCTAGTTACACTGTCTCTTAAATGAAACAAATTCTAACCTTTCTCCTAAATATATATTCACCATACTAAAGTGTCCAATCCAATAAAAATCAATAATTTCCGAAAAACAACTTCCAAAAATTGTCTTTCTCTTTGACATCTTAGATGCATATGCCCCTTTAATAAATCATGCGAATAATGCAAGATCGTGTACCGACCGCTTGTCCTGCTGTACCGACCGAAAAGATTAAATGGATACATCGTTGTAATGTCGCGGCTCACCGCTAGATGGAACTGGCTTCTAGTGCTTAAGTACAGTTCGACCGTTATTCATCCGATGATTTGATGTTTGAACTCTTGGAAATTGTTTACGCTTAATTGAAATATCAAACGTACAGTTAACCAATGCAATAAAAATTTATATTTGTTACGAGAGATACCAATACTTTTACCGTGCCACATCCTTAATATATCCACAATTTTCCGATCTTTGCAGATCTGATAAATACCTCGGATTTTGATAATTGACGATGAAGTAAAAATAATCGTTGGAATTTATTGTTATCCGCAGTAACATTATAAACATAATTTACACATCAAAGGAGCCCTTTCAATTATTTCCTCGCGTTATCATTGTCCCAACATCATATTGTACCTATTAAAGGTCACAAAAAATCACATTGTCGCTCGTAGCTAAAAATCGGTTGAATTAGCCGCCGGCGGTGCACCCTAGCGCCATCTACCGTCGCGCGCATCGTTCGCAACAGTATCCACTTACCCGTCTCGATCGGTCTAAAGTTATCAACGGTCGGTAAGTCGCCCCATGCATATACGATTGAAACAAAGCTCGTTGATCGAATAAAAATGATTTTCGACCAATTAGAAATCCCTATTTCGTATTTATACCGTACATTCTATACTTATTGCCTAAATCTTATTGATAATATAATTCCCTATATAGGGAATTATAATCAATAATATATAATTCCCTATATAATAATATAATTCCCTATATAGGGAATTATATAATATATTATTAAATGGGAATTATGTAATATATTATATATATTATATAATTCCCCTATACAATATTATAATATATAATATATTATATAATATATTATAATATTATATAGGGGAATTATATATTATATAATATATTATATAATAATATAATAATATATAATAATAATATATATATATTATATAATATTATAATTCCCTATATAGGGAATTATCAATCAAGAGCCAATTGTATTATAGAGCCAAAAGAATTTATAATATTATAAATTCCTATAATTTCATGGATACAATTGTCTCTGCCATCGACACAAATCCGTCCAAACTTGCTGCAGCAAATTCGCAAATTTACCCTCGTTGTAACTTTCCTTGGTTGGTTCACCAGTGATTCTTAGGCCGAAGAAAACCAACCATGAGAGTCTTCACGCATAGGAGACATATGTTTGAAGGGATCCGGTGCGCGTGTCATATTCGACAAAACGCGCGGGACCAACCGTGCCAGAGGACAAAGGAGATGTAAAGAAGAGACCGAAGCGAGCTGTTGCTGAACGCGCAGCGCTCGATGCTCTCCCCCCTCCCTGCCGTCGACGCTCCCTTCGCACTGCCGCCGGATAGCTCACCATGCCGCGACGCCATTCCATATACCGGCACGCTGCTCTCGCGCTGCCTGGGGCCAATCTGCACGAGGGGGCAACTGCGAGGGAGCGAAGCAGTCAAGCCCGGATTATTTGCTCGCTCCTCAGACCGCGGGGGAGTGAACGAGGAGAGCGAGCAAGAGCGGGCATGGAAAAATCCCTTGGTACCTTGCTATGCTCACATTTATGTGTATATATATATATATATGTATATAACATAGTGCTGCCTCATAGCGGATCCAGTGCGTAACTCGAACCCTTCTCGCCGCATCTCGCTCGCTCTCTCTCTCTCTTTTTGTCTTCTCGTAGCCGCGCCCACCGCCACGATACTGGTACCGTTTCTATGGTACCGTTCTCGTGAATCACCCTCTTGCGCCATCCGGCAAAGAGAGAGAGAGAGAGGGGCAAGGGGGCTGTATGATCAGCGTTATGGGAGTCAGGCTTGTTAGAAGCAAAAAATATCCACCTCGTGATCCGAATAATATCGTATCATTTTGTTAATAACTCGAGAAAGATAGATCGGTAGCGGTCATTTGATCGTGATTGAAATAATTATAAACAATCGCTGGTTCGATCGGTAAAAGGAGATTATCGTTGGTAATGCGAAATCCACAGAGGGTTTAAGAAAAAAATTATGTTTTAAGGTAGATATCGTCAAAGAGGGCTACTTTGACATTGCGGATAACTTTGACAGATTTTGGGGCTACTTTGACACAGCGTTAAATTGCATGCAATCAATCTTACCTATGAATGTGTGGTGTGCGAAAATAAACAATAATTCTTTTTAAACATATTTCTATTGTTTCCAATTCATTGTTCCAGTTTATTATAACGTTGATTTTAATGTTGTTAAACTCGATTTTGATCTCAGTAATAATATTTAATGTAAGACTGATAATATAAAACTTGCAAGACTTATAAGACTGATCTCAATAAAAATAATAAGACTAATTAAGTGCCTATAATAGCACCCTAGGTACTTCGTATTTTTATATAATATGTTTCATTAATAAAGATGATAATTTGATAGGAAAAAATTGTTGTTTTTCATTTAGTTTTATGTGGAATGTATAAAATATTAAGTTTGTTATCAAAAGGATATCAAACGTAACCATTACGCTTTGAATCTTCGATACAAATTGCATTTTAATGCCTTGTCAGAGAAGCCCCATACCGGGGACTTTGACACTTTTTAAAAAATATATAAAAAATAGTCGGGGGTGGGAGAGCTTGACTTTCTTATACATTTCGTAGCCAAAGAAGACATTGGTGTTTTGGAACAAAAGAAAATTGGGATTTAGGATGTTAAACAAAAGTTACATACAAATAAGTTCCAAAACCTGTCAAAGTAGCCCTCTTTGACGTTACTGGTCAGAGGATGGGTTATGGTAAGTTTGATGTTGAAAAAATAGTGACACGAGTAAGTATCGTTATATGAAAATAATTAAACGTGCATGGACGGTTCAATGACCCAAGGCGAAAGTGATCAGAGATTAGAATTTGAAAATGTCGAAGATAGAATTGGCTTATGGGTAAAAAATAGTTTGAAAGAAGAAATAACCGCCATTTTGTAATCAAGAGATGTTGAAAAAATTGTGCATAATGAGAAATAACTCTATATGCAGATACAATATTTATGATAAAATTTTTAAAATGGCGTCAAACGATGGAATCAAGAGTTTCAGAATGTTCGAGAAAAATTGACAATCCTACCAACTGATATACAGGGTGAATTTCATAAGGTGTAACAGGCTTTATTCCAAGGTAGATGGGATCGTTACAAATAAAATTTGTAAATATACATTAGTGATCTTTTTAATAGTTTACGAGATATACATTTTTTTATGTTGGTCCAATCGAAGCGTTGGACCCGCCCACTCTCCGCCCTAGCAGCCAATGCCTGAGAAATGAAATTGACTGCGTAATAATATAATAAATAAAATTGACTGCTCTGAATTTTGCAACCCCAAATGTAACGCCCTACACTGTGCTATCTCTACGGCTAAGGCGGGAGTGGGCGGATCCAACGCTTCTCGGCGTGCTCTGATTGGACCAATTTTACAAATTTATATCTCGCAAACTATTAACAATATCTCTAATGTATATTTGCAACTTTTGTTTGTAATGAACCCATCTACCTTAGAATAAAGCCTGTTACATCTTATGAAATTCACCCTGTAGATCTAGGACGATGGCGAAAGCTCATTGGTCGATTGGCTCGATGGTGATACGCGATTGGCTGAGAAGACGAGCCTACCAACACAACGGATATCTTGCCTAGTTTTTTGTCCAATTGTAAAAATTGCATAAGTCACGTTTACACAGTTTGATAGAATGTCAATTCAGTTTCACCTTTCTTATCAAGCTCAATGAGTGAGACTTCTAGTGATATGTCCAACCAAGTTTCAAAACTTATGGCCGATGTGATAACGAGTTGACGAAAGTCATCGTCGTTGAAAAATAGCTGTTCACACATAATTGAATTTTGTGAACGAAACTCGATGGGGAATGTTGTAATTCATTTGGAAAAGGGGTCGAGTCCATACGTTTCTTCGGAATAATATTTCTTAGTGCAATACGTAACCGATGGATTATGATATTTATAGAGTTCGAGTTAGTTCGAGTGGTGTACGGTAGGTGGCGCGCCGGTAGACCGGTTACTGTAACGCAAAAACCGTTACGGTGCAGCTAAAGAGGTGTTGTAATATTTAGCACTGGTCAAATGACGAGCGTACACATTGCAAAGTGTGACATTGTAGAAAAAAGGAATAACGGTGATAGAAATAATCATTACTTTGCAGCTGGAAGAATCCTGCGCGCCATCTACCCGTTGTTGAGACGTATTAACATTGGAATGTAGCAATAATAGCCAAAACGAGACGAGCGGACGAGATCTGAAGGATAATAAACCGTTGTACCTATGCCATAAGCTTGGACAAAAATTGTTCAGGAGAATAACCATAACCTTAAAAGTAAGTGCATAAACGTTGATTCGTTACGAATCGTGAAAGTAACGAGATAATGGAAACGTAAATTACAATTATTTGGTAAAAATATGCATTACTTTAAGATCACACGGTCGAATAAAAGAAAAATCTATCAATTCGACGTTCGTGAAAAAGAAGACCACCTGTTGGTGCAAAAAACTCCCGTCCGATGGCGCTACGGAGAGTTGTCACGTGACTGAACGAGTTGTACGTTTGGCCAACGAATTCAGACGAGTATAGAAGGAATATGTTTATAGGCCGATTGAGGCAACGTTTTTCTGTCCGAAATTGCCACTAGGTGTCGCAGCGGTGGATGACTCGTACGTGATTGGTGGACAGAACTAAACTGGGTGAGACATTTGTTGCTTCAATGGACAAGCATAGGCATATTCTTTCTATGGAGTCTATGTAAAGAGACCGAACTCTGTAATGCTCAGGTGGTCAGACTAGCGTGCCATGTAGTAGTTCAGATGGCGCCCATGGCGGCGCTGCTGTCAGACAACAGCTAAATCATACACACACAAAGATTGTGTACATGAGTTCTGGTTTATGTAAACACGACCAACACACGCACGACTAAACGAACATGAATTTGTGGAAAGTAGCACTTTCGTTGTTGGCCGTGAGTGGCGCTGAACACAGCAATATCTATCGCAAAAATACCACTGTCCCAAAATTGAATTCCTAAGTAATTCGATTATTTATTATTTACGCTATTGCTTGTGGATGCTGGAAATTTTTGTGTCTTAAACAATGGTTGAGATTATCGACTACATGGAGGCAAGTACTGTTATTTAATCCGAGATTAAATAACATTTAATCCGAGATTAAATAACAAATATATAGATCTGACTATGTAACATTGTATCACATACTGGAATGTAATTGAAATCATGGAGACATTAGAAATAAGTCCAATCTCCACTTTGAGATGCGCACAAAAGAGTGCACTCCTTAATTATACAACTGTTTCAATGCAATGAGTTCCGATTAACAATCATTATCTCGAAAACAGGATTTTAGAAGAACCCCTCCACATATTAATTACATTCCATTACAAAACTTCTTCGCGTTCCTCAGTCGCAAAAGCTTATTATCGTATAATTCCACTCATTTTTCGTTAGCCAATTTTCCTCTTTTGACATCTGCTTTGTCCCCTGTCCAGTATCCAGGAACCGTACGACCGCTTGTCCATCTCAAGGAATATTCATCTTCTGTAAATCCAGTTCTCTATATAGTCGCGACTCTAAGCAACCGATAATCTCAACTGTTTAACATAAATAGGTTTCCAGCATCCACAAACAATACCATAAATAATAACTAATTGCAATTACCTACTCGGTAATAGCAGCATCATGTATTACATACATTTAAGGAGAGTGGTATTTCTTGAGTGCGTTCAGCAATACTTCTTGTTAACAGCGAAGGTGCTACTCTCCACAAATTCTGTGCCATTTCCTTAATCCACAGTTTAGTCTCTTCCTGTCTAGGCTCCATGTTCGACCCAGTCAACAATTTGACAAAATTTCTTGATCCATGGGTAAAATAGAATTCTGCATAACCGACATCTTTGACAATAACGCCTCTGAAGAGTAAACGACGATTTTAATGAAAGCAATAATAAAAACAAAAGTGCTCACCACTTGATGCTTCTCCTGATGATACTCGTTACGATTCTCTGTGATTTTCTTGTAGGACCAGCTGTGGCATTGCCGTCAGAAAAGCTTTTCTTTCTTCTCCTCGTGGAAGTTTTGACGCCACTGGTGCCAGTCTCCTCGACTTCATCATCGTTGGATCGCCTCGACCGCTCTATCCATTCGGCAACGTCAGGCGCGCCTCCATTGTTGTCGCTCGTTTGACGATTTTCGTTTCTATTATCACTCGGCAACGAGGAAGATTCGGTCGTACCAAGTTCCTCCTCGTTAACGAGATCTCTGACGGCGGTCGGTGGTCCGACAATACCAACTTCCGGTGGGTCGATCTCGTCTTCCCGTTCGAGATCATCCTCGTCCTCTTCAATCTTCACGACCTCCGGTTTTTTCACCAAAAGCGATGACGTTGTCCCCTCGTTATCCCTCGCAACACAGTCGCCATCTTTCGGATTATTTCTCGAAGCTTCTGCTCCCCCTTTCTCAATCTCAACGCTCTTCTTTTTTTCCCCAATATCTTTACCCTCGCTACTCCCGCGTATTTGTTCGCTCGCTTCTTTACCTTGTTTTACTCCAAGGATTTTCTTCTTTTCCACGAGCGAGTCACAAATCTCTAGCGTGGAACTTTCACTCGCCGTCGAGGTCTCTACCTTATCGACGCTCGGATTCGTTTTCGAATCTTCCATCTTGTTGTTGTTTACTTTCCTTTCGCACCCTCCAACGGTCGAATTTTCACATTCTAACGAAAATTTGCCTCTACGCTGTTTTATCGAATACGAGATGAGCGAAGACTTTACCGTCAACGGGTAATGTAGCTCGATCGGTAATACAGAGATTGGCGTTACCGTATGTTGGTAACCGGGCGATATTCCCTACGATTAAATTTTCGCATCCAAGCGTGCAATAATAAAGACTCGTGAAAACATCACTCGTAGCCGTAAATAACAATCCACGAGTTCTTTCTTTCCTTATTTCGCAATATCGCGACGTTCCAAAGACTCGCGATACGTTTTACTTTCAAGTAAGAATTTTGCATAACCTTACTTTTTCGTCGCGGATCCCCGTCCGCGAATAGGTCAAACCACCTTGGCGACTGAGAAAATTTTCGTCTCGCACGGATCGTGGCAATGCCGAGGAGATAAATAATTTCACTCGAACGAAGAGACGAATAAAGTAGCTTGATCACAGACGACGAATTATTCCAGAAGCCGGTCCAAGTAACACGCGATGTATCCAACTTTTATCTGCGTCACACACCAATCTAGCTCTCTCTCTCTCTCTCTCTTTCTCTTTCTCTACACCACACACGTATAACCGTCAAATTAATTTTTTTTTCTTCGACTTCCCTTTTTCATCCGAGACAACAGACGACTCGGTATCGATGTCAGGAAAGATTCGTGTCGCACTGATTTAGGTTAACAAACGCGACACGAGTTGATCGACGAACGTTAGTTTAAGATTGAAAATACAGGACGGGAAAAGGAGAGCCCGTGACACGGTCCTCTCCGCGCAAAAGTCTCTCGTCTCGTACTGAGGCTAGTGACCTCTACACCCAGAGTCCACTTCCCCACCGCGCGCGCTCGTTGGCTTGCTCTTTCTCGCTCCTTCTCTCTCACTCTCTTTCTCGTTATCCCTCTCTACGTCTACTTCAAACGCGCCTTGCTGTATTTCCATCGTCTATTGCAAATTAACGGTATTTGTAGTTTTCTCGTGACAAGTTGTAACAAGGAAAACTTGCATGTTTTGTGGATAACGTCAAACGAGTACGTTTTTTTTTAGAGGAGTGTAATTACTTGCAGCTCCAAGTTTTTCAGACGCGTGGTGGGGGAATTGCGAACTAAAAGAATTGCACCCGATTCGAAATTTCGAACGAGATATTTGAATGTTTTTTTTTTGTTTAATCTTTTTAAATGTTCGCAAAGGTTTTTTTCTTACTTTGTTTAGTGCAAATGTTTTTAATTATTTAATGTTGATATAGTTTGTTATTTTTGAGCGTTTCGGGATTTAATGTTATTTAAAAATTTTCGCGGTTTTAGGCGTTTTCAAATAGTTCGACATTTTTATATTGCTCGAATGTAGAATGTTTGATATTATTTGAATTTAGGAAACGAGCACAATTTTCGAATTGTTTCGAGATATTAATTTGATTCGCGTTTTGGAAATTATTTGAAATATTTTAATAAAATTATTTCGTAATTTGAATCCATTGAAATTTTTGGCTAATTTGAAATTTCTAAAGTAATCTTCCATTTTGAAATTATTTAAAATTATTGAATTGTCGAAAATTATGGAATGTTTTCAAAGTATTTTTAGAGGCGAATTATTTTAAAAATTTTAATTATTCGATAAATTTATTGAAACACAAGTCCGAATCGTTGCAAAATAAAAATAATTTATTTGCAACTTGAAAAACATTTCATGGCAATGAAATCGGGGAAATTACAAAAATACTTACCAAGGTGGATTGAAATTTTTGTAAATTAACACGAAGTTCATTAAACACACAATTCCCTTGAGATACAAGCGCCACCTGAAAATCTTAAATGTTCAAAAAATTTAAGATTTGTCTAAACCACTTTTTATTATTTTATTGACGCTTAGCTGGTCTATTTCGGGTTATGTTTAATTGTTTTTGCACGAATAATACATAGTTTCCAAACCAAATCGCATATTGTATATTTTTCAAACTTTTTTTTTTGCATTCATTAAAAAATTTCCAAATTTTCTAAAAATCAAACAAAAATTATAAACTTCAATAAATCACTATTGAATTATTCTGCCCATCAATCATAAAGTCAAAAATAATCAATAATATAAAGAACTAGAGTAAAATACAATTATTTACATAAACAAAACATTTGATAAAAAAAAAATGATTTTTACATCTCTTGTTGCAAATTTTCAAGCTCTCTTCTAAAATAACAATTTTATTTTCCAGTATCAATTCTATTCTCCAGTACCATTAACTTGGATCGAAATTTTCATTACAATGTAAAATGTGTTTTGATTTTGTTTTCAAG
The DNA here is from genome assembly GCA_946811545.1 of Netelia fuscicornis. NCBI lineage: Eukaryota > Metazoa > Arthropoda > Insecta > Hymenoptera > Ichneumonidae > Netelia > Netelia fuscicornis. The sequence continues at coordinate 12,704,677 of OX328014.1, read as the reverse complement.
TTTTCAATTTTTTTGTTTTGTTTATTATAAACAATTTCAATCGCGACGCATACGTTATACAACAGACCAAAGGAAAATTTGCGAATAAAACAGTTTGTATGACTTCATTTACTGCATTTGTCATTGTATATTTACAGAATATTCATGTTATTCGTGATATACACGTATACGCTACAATACGGCATACATTGTCAGTATAATACATTGCAACAAAAACAATGCGAATTCTCAATCGTAAACACAATGAGCATTCGTTTTTTTGTTTCATGGAACGTACGAGGCGCCATTCGTTCAAAAGTAATAAAGTATACAGTCGATGGGCAATTCGATAATGCGGTTTAATAATTTTCCTAATTTAGCGAACATCATTGACCTTTTTAGCCTGATTTTTCAAAAAACAAGATGTAAAAAAGTTACAGGAATTAAAAAAAAGAAACTGTGACATTGTATAATTCGGATTTCGGTTTTACCATCTGTAGGTAAGGTAGCGATTCCACAGGCTTTCAATTATACGTATACACAAAGAATTCAGACTATAGAAGGAATATGCTTATCGGTCGATCGAAGCAAAGTTTTTTTTGTCAGAAACTGTCACTTGGCGTCGCGGTGGTCGATGGGTCGTACGTGATTGGTGAGAGAAGAAGCGGAGCTACGCCTTGAAAATGTGTAAAGTATACATGAACGTGTCTGTGTGGCCTGGACATTCTTGTAGCGACGCTAGCGACGCGAGTAACTGGGTGACAGAACTAAACTGGGTGACACATTTCTCGCTTCAATCGAAAGCATGGACTATTTCTTTTATAGTCGTGTAAATTCGTTGGTATATAATTCATTGTGAGAATCGTTATTAAATTTTAATTAAAGACAAATTTATGTGGATTCTCACAATAGCGCAAGAGTCAAACACAAGAGCCTGTTTCTACCCTACCATTATTACATACTTTCAGAATCACCGAGGGCCCAATTTCTCATATCGAGTAAAACGACGCGAAACTCCTCAGTCGGTAACAAAATCTGTAATCCAAATTTCTCACAGACTGTCGATCTTCGGACGAAACGACGATTATACGATATTGTTTTTATTTTTGTTTTTGTCGGAATGATCAAACATTCGAGAGTAATTTGGCATCGGAATATGAAGCTATAGGTTTTCACGCTCGTGGAAGTTTCGCATCGTCTTAAATTAATTATACATTTCAAGGTATATAAATATAAAACATTTTTTTTTTCTAACTATCGTGAAATATTTATCTACAACGATTATTTATTCGGTGGCCGCAAACCCTGCGAATTTACATTCGTTTACTTCGCTCTTCTTTCTCACTGTCTCTCCGTTTTTGTTTTGTTTTTTTCGTTCCAACTCGTCGCGTACACCATCTTGTTTCCCTTAATTTGTTTTGTTTGTTTCTCAACTACCAACGAATAGCACCTAAATTACGAAATAGCCACGAGTAACAAGTTTCTCGATTGGCGACCACGATTTGCGGCGCTCCGCACTACACCTTACGATTAAAGTTATTCATGATAAATTCAAGAGCTATACGATTATAAAAGTAATGTTGCACTTTTCCCCGATAAAATCTACGCGTATAGGTAGGTTTGATGAAAAGTGGGTCGTTACGATCCATTCTTACTAGTTCTGCAAAATTCTTCACCGTTGATAAGAACTCCACACGAGTTCGACAATTTTGCACCAGCGATAATTATTGTATCAGATCACTGTGATCGTTTTTCATACTATTGCACCGACACGCAGTCCCGACCGATTAAAACAATAACAATAACGAAAAAATATTCTAGCCTTCCTTCCAAGAATCTTGTAACCTCGTTTTAAAATGCAAATTATTCGAGGTGATACGTTTCGATTCGTGCCTCGTCAAAACAATTTCTCTTATAATTGATCCCTACGGCGGAAGAGACAAGAATCCCAAATCCATGGTTCATAATCAAGAGGCAAGTGTCGTCCTGTGCCATGGTGTTCGGTGTGTCGTTTGTTGAGGTTGTTGTTGCTGGTGTTGTTGCTGCTGTTGCTGTTGTTGCATTTGTCTCTTCTGGCTGTAGATCAACAAAGGGGAAAACAAACAAGTCCAATTAGTACACGTATAAGAAGGATTTAATTAAAGCAATTAAGCTTCTCTAGACAAGAAAGAAAATAAACCTTCCCCACTGAGTTTATAAGCCAGGTAAAGGGTAGTTTTCTACGAGGAAGTTTTGCTCACAAAGGGGTTGACACGATGTGAAATACAGAGGAAATAACAGAAAGGCCAGAAGTAACTTCTCCAGATGTCATACGTAAAACAGACCTACACTCATAGTTCGTTCGTGTCCCTAGGGTTGGTGTGTATGGCGACCTAGCGATGCGTACCAGCCCTTGTGACATAAACCAACTACGATTCAATAATATCCCTAGGATCATATACCTTCGACCTCTATTCCCCCAAACCTTCCAGACTAACTTTCTGCTCTGATAAATTGGTATTTGGGTCGAACGTTAGGTAAGTCTTGTCCATCCAATTTTTTTCGTTAGATCTTTGCGTTTGATATTCGATGCGATATATTGGAAGTTAGGTAAGTTAAATTTTTCTGAATTATTATTTACAAATGAACTGTAAGTTGGAATAATTTCGAAGCTACGACACTACGTAAGAAAAACGACATAAATGCCATTACGACTATCGGTTTAAGTTCGTCGTAGCGAAGGAATGGAAAGTGGGATCGAGAAGCCGCGAAAGAAAAGGGGACATGGACTAAAATAAAGTATGAAGACAGAACAACGAACGATAGATGAAAGAACCTAGTGTTGTAACATATACGTCTAAATGTGTATAGATGGCGGTGTGTATTAGCGGACGACGACTAGAGCAAAGGCAGTGTAAGAGAGAGAAAGAGAGAGAGAGAGAGAGAGGTCGTGCTGTTTGCAACGAGGATCGATTGAGGTAACTGCGCGGCGGAGGAGGAGGAGGAGGAGGAGTGGGAGAAGGAGGACAGTGGGAGGGGGGAGATTTTGCGCATGCGCACAAGCTCACCGTGCTTCGAGGGCCTTTCGGCAATATAAAAAAGAACAAAGGAGATAGGTAGAAAAAACATTGAAAAAATTAGAACACTTAAGGTGATCTTCGACACCAAACGGGAAGGCAGCGAATGCGAGTTAGTTACATTTACGTCGTTCTAATTTTTTTATTAAGCGATTGGGTTTTATTTTTCCTGCAAAAAGAGAGATCACTGTAGAATTTATCATTAATTCGATTCTCTCGTTCGAAAACAAAAACAGTCGTTTTAGAAATTAATTTAAAATGCTGCAATCTTTGTTACCGACCGAGTAAGCCGTTACCTTGGATCAATGTATTCTAGAAAAACAAGACAGAGCAATCTTTCTAAGGATTCTAGTGGACGAGAAAACGTGCGTTTCGTTTAGTTACAGCAAGAGTATACGAGTGTAGATAGTGGAGAATGGGAGATAGAGAGAGAGAGAGAGAGAGAGAGAAGGCAACAGCGTCGCAACGCGGATCGATTGGGAGCACCGGCGTCGAGCTTTCGAGCTATCCTATCTATCTAGCAAGCTCACGGTCGTGTATGTATACGTAATATACCGTCACATCGATTCTCTCGAAAGTGGGGGAAGGGTTTTTCCATTTTGCCCACGCACGTATAAACTATATATATATACACATACACACATCCATATACATACATCCATGTGTGTGTGTATATATATATGTGTGTGTGTGTGTGCTATATAAATTCGCCGAGCCCTTTGGAACGAGGGTGATCGGGGTATGCGTATACGATTTATACACACTCCAATCCAAAATCGTTCCACAAATTTTACATAAATAAGTAATCGAAATGAATAAGTTAATAATTATAACGAATTGAATACTTAATTATGGAAATAATAAGTTTACGAGGTCGTTGAGCAAGCGCGTGAATACTTTACTGCACGAATAAGCAATTAGGGTAGCGAAGTAATCCAATATGGATGTTTGCTTCTAAACAGGAACGTCGATAGGTCGATGGTTCGAATCTTGGTTTCATAGATTTCGTCGCGAATGAAAATATGGGCGTGGACTCTACTCTGGTTATATCTATATATAGATGGTTAAAAGGCTATTTGAACCGAGCGCCATTTTGAGAATTTTACCCGAGAGTGATTGGAAGATTTATTTTTTGGTATTTGTCTGGTTTCGGGATAGTTTGATTAATGTGTTTCACGCAAACAAAAAGGGTTTTCCAATAAATAAATCCCTTTTCTGTGAGAATTTTCAAAATGGCGCTTGAGTGAAATTGCATTTGCGCATGTTGCGTTTTTGACGAGGCAAGTCCAAAGAGAACTCGGCCCTTGCTCGGGTCGTTACAGGTTTTCAGCCTGTGAGAATTTTCAAAATGGCGCTTGAGCGAAATTGCATTTGCCCGTGTTGCGTTTTTGACGAGGCAAGTCCAAAGAGAACTCGGCCCTTGCTTGGATAGTTACAGGTTTTCAGCTATTGTTTAATATTTGTACGATGTATGTAATATTCGTGGAAATAAAATGGCTTAAACCGATCCAACACGAGCGCATAGAAGAATAACGACAGAAGGATTAATCCAAAGAATGTGGCTGGTCTCAAAACTTCGTTTTGCGCATTCGATTATCGAATTTGTTTTCCAAATGAGACAGCCGTAAATGTACGGAAATACATACAAAAATGTGCCACAGACACTACGCATGTCGGTTTCGTTTTGGAGCGGAATCTTTTACGAACATACGTTTGCAAAATAAGCAGGTTGAAATTACGACTCGACAAACAATGAAATTCGATGTTTCGATCATTGGTTCAAATCCGTTGGTTTACATTTTCGTCCGGCTCACTATCAATGGGTCTTCCGATCGAGTATTGTGAAGTTTTTATATAAAAAATAGCGAACATTCCGCTTATGTAATCCGTAATTGAAACGTGTCCAATCTAAAAATCGCAATGTCTTGATGTAGACCAGGATTGGAAGCCAATAGGAACTATTCGATAGATCGACAAGGAGTGTAAGGTAGCAGATGTGTAAACAAATTAGGTAACGAATCAAATGCTCACCTTCCAAAAAGTGGGTGCCATAAATGGGAGTCGTCTTGCTGTTGATGACAAACGGCTGAGATCTCGGACGATGTAACTTGGGATTCTTGTTTCAAAAGGCCGCTTCGTACCCTCAGTAAAGGCGGCGGTGGGTCCTTATGATGATGCCGTAGCCCTCCAGGAACGAGGCCCGCCGGGGAAAGAATCGTACGACGTATGCCACGCGAGGAAAGATCTATGGGACCGGCCATGAGACTCCCTATTGGCTTGCAACTAATGAGTTTCGGTGGAATTCGTTTGTTCTTATTCCTTGCGTAATCGAGATCGAGATTGAGACTCTGCTCTGGAACATCTTGATCCTCCTCTTCCTCCTCGTCCTCGTCCTCCTGGATCATCAATTCGTCCTCTTCGCCGACACGATCCGGACGCGACGAGGGATAATCGGAGCCGGGAGCATCGTCGAGAACCTGCTGTAGATGGGCCAACGATATTACGAGGAGATTCGGATCTTTGAGCAAATCCGGCCTCGTCAGAGCTTCGGGCAATCTGAGCTCGGGCCTCGTGGCTAAAAGTTTCGGGATTTCGATAGCCGGCGATGCCGCGAGTGCTGGTAAACAATCGCGAGGTACTAACAGTGGATCCGGTATCGCGATTGACGAGCTCCTCAACAGATGGCGTAACTGGCTAGCTGCGACGCGCGTCCTCTCGTGGCGAGTGTTTGTACTACGAATAGTACGATTCGCCGACATCCTGGTCCTTGAAGCGTCGCAATTGGAATCTTGGGAACAAGTGACCTCGGAATTTCCGGAACGCCTCATGGTCGTAACGGATACCGAGAGGCCTGGAGTACTCCTCAAAGCTTCTAGAATTTCCGAGCTCGAGTCGACCATCTCGTTTTCTCTACGATGTATCTTTCCTAAGTTATTGTTCGAGGTACGTTCTCTTTTAATCTGGGAATTGGCAGATTTTCCCGTTAAGCGTACGACACTTTCGCCGTTTTTATCAACATCGGTCTTATCCTTTTTCGACTCGAAGAAACTAGTGATTGAGATTTTATTGGCTTTTGTCGAATAGAGACAACTCGGTAGATGAGCGCTCGGTGGATCGGCGACCAAAACCGGAGAACCGGTAGAATCTAGCACAGCGGTAATCTCGTTACTATCGTCTCGAGATTCTTTGGGATTGTCAATGTTCTGTTTAGACGTCTTTCTCGCATTTTCCGAGGCGACGGATAACTGCAACTGTTCGAGTACAACCCTGGGCTGTAGATCGATGCAGGAATAATTGGCTCTGTCGATTGTTGACGACGGGCTCATTTCTCTAACGCGTGAATTCTTAACGCTGTTAGGTCCGCTGTTCAAGAATCTCGTTCCGTTCATCAACCGTTCCCAGGATCTAGGCGAGCTCACCAATAGACCATTGTTACTCTTATTGTTCGAACTCTTGTTATTCTCGTCCCTTCTCTCTCGCCTACGTTTCTTCCTCGGCTTATCGCTCATCTCTCCGGCAATATGTTCCCTCGAATCCTCGTCGCTGTTATCATCGTTCTTCCTTCGTTTATCGAACTCCTCTTTGTTCGCCTCTTTCTCCACCTTGTTGTTGCGCAACGTAAACAAAGTGCCACGGACGAGCGAGTCGTTCGGATAATTTGACTCGGCGTCTCTGCCACCTGTCGCCATCTCGTGGCTGCTCGAGGAAGATATAGTCGCTGGCGACCATCTTGGTGAGCTCGAGGACGAGGACGAGGGACTGTCGCACGCGCGTCCATTGCTCGTTGCGTAAACGTTGGACGCTGTACGGGGTATCGAGCGCCAGCCATGCGCCGTTTTAGTCAGTTTAATACGATTCCTCTTGTCGTAATCCTCGCAACGTACCTCGATTATTCTCTGCTCGTGTTGCAATGCCCACAAAAATATAGGATTGACCTTCGGTCGATTCTCAACCTTGTTAACCTTGGAACGACTCTTCTCCGCACCGTCGTCGATCGTCGTTAGTTCATGATTTTGGCGTCGTGGACGTCGGGGCGATGTGCCCCTTGCAGGGGCCCCGCTCATTACTCCATCCAACCCGATTTTAGACTCTTTCGGCTCGCGTTCCCTTTCGAACCAAGAGCAACCTCGAACCCTCACAATACTCGCTACTCCTCTTCCTCTTATTCAAACAAACTTATAACAAACACAAATACCACTTAGTAGCAGCGCCCTCTATCTCAGCCAAAATCCAAATCGAGACAGAGAGACTCGACGGATCTCTCTGTAATTTTTTTTTCTACACCAAGATTCATCTCTCGCCATCACTCGTGACGATTGAATATCTGGAAAAAAGAAAATAAAACAGAGAGAAACAAATCTTTCATCGCTCGTTTACTTTCAAACTCGTGTCAACCGTTCCAATACTCTCGACGAAATTTTCACTCCGTGAACGCCGTGACTCGAGACCCTGGTCGGCGCTCGGGAGAGGAGAACGACTGTGCGAGCGAGAGGGGGCTAGAGACACTTTGATAATGATCGCCCGCTCGTCCGGATCATACATAGTACAGTAGGTAGAGAGGTAAAACGCACTGCCTGTGTTAAATCGTCTTCGTAGCTGCTGCCCAGCTTGCCTCGACGTCGTAGGTTCGCTGACCCTCGTTTCAAAACTATAACACTATACCCTAACCGTAAACTATATTATTACAGTGACAAAATATTAACCCGGCACTTGATAATTCCCCAAACCGAATGGATTATTTAATTTGACTTAGAATTTTGATTATCTAACGAATTTTAATCCGGATACGCCAAACGATCCGTGCCCAACGAGCCAGGCCTATCTACGTTGGATACACATATTTATATATATACATGTGTCTGTGCATATATAAATATGTGTGTATATATGATTTGGTTACGTTCAGATTGAGCTACGAATCGCGAGGAAAGTTACTCGCGAATTCGCTGCCTGCGAGCTACTGGCCGCGGTCGCGGTGCTCGCTGCCTTCGTCTAACCGTCCCTCTCCCCTCCCTAACGCCATTCGGCGCCGTACTCCAGTGCGCTCCGGGTCGCTCGTATGCCTCCTCGCGCAGATATCTATATATGAGACTGGAGCACCGTGCTGCCTCCCTGGCACAAGAGGAGGAGGCTTTCTTCTCTTTCCCTCGCTCCTCGCTCTCGCCCTCCTCGCACATACACACAGTCTCTATCATTCGTGGTCGCGGAAACAGAATTGGCCATGTCGACAAGTAGCGTCGCTCGCGGCCGGTTTCGGTAATCCGTGCGATGTTGAGAGGACGTCCATAGTTCTCTACGATTCATGGATGAATTGAGAGACTTGTAATTTTTTATTAAAATGTGACAAGATGTTGATGTACGAGTTATAGTTTGTTGGAGACGCATTTTTGCTATGGAATTTTATTAAAAATATTAGAGCTTGAAAGTAACGCGGGATTCGGTATATATGCAAGAACAAGGCCTTGTCTACGAGTCTGAGCACTCCCATATTTTCTCCCCTTTCCATGCGTAACCGCTTGAGCTGTTTCGCGTTAGTTTCGTGTTTTCTCGCGAGCGCTAGTGTTGACAAAGTGGACATCGTACGATAACAAAAGATAACGGAATTGTATAAATTATAGAATTGTTAATTAGTACACTATTTTAGTGAAAATTAACAACATGAAATAATTGGGAATAAAATTTGTGTAAATTCGGAATTTTTGTTTGTATTTCTTATTGCCAGGCAATGACATAAAACTGCACTTGAAACTGACAAATGGTAGATGAGTTTTTACACTGAAAAGGAAATTGTAGTTTCCTGTTTAGTAACATTAAACATGGCGTAGTAAGGTTTTCATCTTTTAGGCCCAGTTCCACAACTCGAGGTTAAACGCGAGATTTGTTAACTGCACTTCGAAAACGGGATCCGTAAATTGTCCGGCACTGAGCAACCGATCGCCTTAAAATTTGGAGGGTACATAGAGAACTGTGGCATAAAGTGCGTGACAGTCTTATTTTTCCAAAATTTTGGAAAAATTTTTGCAGATTCAGTTACCACCGGAAAAGCTTTTCCAAAATTTTGGGAAAATAAGACTGTCATGCACTTTATGCCATAATTCTCTATGTACCCTCCAAATTTCAAGGCGATCGGTTGCTCAGTGCTGGACAATTTATTAACTGTGGCATAAAGTGCATGACAGTTTTATTTTTCCAAAATTTTGGAAAAATTTTTGCAGATTCAGTTACCACCAGAAAAATTAGACTGTCATGCACTTTATGCCATAATTCTCTATGTACCCTCCAAATTTCAAGGCGATCGGTTGCTCAGTGCCGGACAATTTACGGATCCCGTTTTCGAAGTGCAAGTAGCTCGTCGCTAGTTACACTGTCTCTTAAATCCAACCGCTGCTTTAACGAGCGGTTTTTTATACTTGCGTTCCACAATGCATTTTCAACCGAGGTTTCCGGAAACCTATAGCCCGTTACAGATAACTCCAACCGAGTGCTTATTTCTTTTCAAATGTCGTCTGTGATTGGCTTTCCGGAATGGGGTAGTGGAGGGGATGTTATTACACATACATACCTCTATCAAAAATATAAACAAATGCAGTGGTTTTGGTGTCCCTACCAAATACGTTTGCACCTAAGAAACGAAAAATGACTTCCAAACGAAGTGCTAACTTCTCTACGGTCGAAAAAGAAAAATTAATTAAATTGGTGACAATGTATAAGGATATCATAGAAAATATCATTGTCAATATTTCGCAACAATATTATTCTAGCGTTCGCTCGAATTATTGTTAATACAAATGGAGAAAAATATGTTCTAGCAACAATACAAATTACCATAACATGAACTTAGATTAAGAATCCGCAAGCAGCGAGCGCGCTGTCAGTTGACACACGCACACCACTGATGCACACATAACCTATATAACGAAGGTTTAGCCCGTTAAACGCCCAAACTCGGCTGGTTATATTGAACTGACGAATACCCGGGTTAACCGTTGTTTAAGAAGTCGTGGAACGTGCGTTTCTCATTAAACTCGGTTTACCAACTTAAACGAGAGTTGTGGAACCACCGGCCCTTTAGTCTTTTGCTCGAAGCTTACATGCAAAGGTTGATCTTATTTGCTGCGAATTTTTCACAATGTAGGTTATGTTACGAATAAGATTATGTTTGTGACACTAACCACGATGCTTTTCCTTACAGTTTATTGGATACTGTGTCTTGGCCATTGTGCTATTTTCTACTCTTTATTTTTTATCTCTTATCTTTGATTTCCTAAATCTTATTTTTGATATTTTATAATACGATTCTCAGGCGAGCACTTTGAGGGTCGCATGATCTTACGCAAATTGTGATACGAAGATGGCGGTGTTATGTTACTTCCTGGTGAAAAAAAAATTCGCCTAATCGCCGCAAGGGTTATGTCGTGGTAAAGTGCGATGACGTTATATTTTACTAATGCATCTTAATCTTATATTGCCGTATGCTATACAAAGAGCATAGAAATAGAGTCACGGATCCAAAGATTTAAAGCTTCAACACTTACAACAGAATAATCGATGGAAGCATTGTTTATTGATAACACGTGGATATGATAGAGATAGGTAAAATGTTAAATACGATTAGGGCTAAATTTATCTCGGGTACTTGTTGCCACGATTCTGCGTTTGCTAACAATGAGATAAATTTCATCTTGATTTGTAGCGCCATGTTGGAATATTCCCAAGTCGTGTTTTCGGAGTGATCGAAGCGTCTACAACTTATGTTTCCACCAATCTCAATTCAGAACGTGATTAAAAAATAAATTAGCTTGGAATGGGATTGAAACTATCATGTTCGTATAAGTCATAGATACGTTCTATTCTTTCATAATTTATTACAGTCGTATTATGTCATCTTAATATGATCCATTTATAGTAATAAGTTGCGTCGGGTCAAAACTATTGCATACGATAGAAAAGTGCAAGATTGTATACAAGTTTTACCCGAATCTACTTTCCCCATGAAAATACCATTTGTTGATAATAGCTCAGTCGATAAACTTTGGAGAATCGTAGTGACCGACAGTCGGTAAGGGAAGAATTTTTCGCAGTTCGATCGATCACCGAAAGATGGTGCTACTATGAACGTCAAATATTTTTGCGCGAGCAGAGATTAAGGGGGAGATCAGTAATGTTCGACAACAGTTGAATCCTCGAAAGTTGATCCCGCGGGACGACATCTAAATCGTCAAAGAATTAAGCGTGGTTACTTCCGTGCGCCCAAAAAAAACTGTGTGTACTTATATACGCACAAAAAAAGTTATACTTCTGTGGCGTGAGTAAAAAGAATTTTTTACGCATTCATGCAAATTTTAACTTCGTCAAATGATCGATAAACGACATTAAATATCATGAATACAAGTTTGAATAAATAATACTTAAATTAAATTAAATAACTAAGTGAATTAAACACTACGCGCATATGCGTGCAAACTACGCCACTTGATTCTGCGGAAATCTTACGTACTATTTCATTATGTTACTTTAGAGTAAAGCTGGCACAGTATATGCCACATGCGCACCAGTTGGATAACTTCAGACCGAAAAGTAAAGAAATTCTCACTCGCAACTAACTTCATGGTGTGTGACGACGTTTCGAGCACAATTCTCTTTCGCAACTAACTTCATGGTGCGCGACGGTGTTGCGCGCGCAGTTGTTGACATCGAGAAAATGCACTCCCATTGGAAAAGCTCGGCGGGTTTAGAACTATAATTTCAAAAACGATTGTGTTTACTTATGTACGCACGATTATAAAATAATATATATTAATATAATAATTAATTATTATTAATTAATTGTTATTAATTAATTATTATTAATTACTTATTATTAATTATTAATAATTATATCATTATAATAAATTACCCCTTCACCATATATACGACTGTGATATCTTGCGATCAACTTAACGTGGATACAAAAAAATTTACCCTTTGGCCGCTTAGATGTCCCAGAAGCAACTCTCGAGTTTTCAAATTTTGTCGATTGTTGCTCATCTCCCCCCTAATCGCTGGTATTCGTACGACGATAGCTAGTCGAAATGAAAGAAGAAGTGCTAATTTCGATAAAATAACAGTAATATATCAATATGTTTCGAAATGGTCACACCTTAAGGTAGTCCTATCGTTGGGTGGGGGATTAAAATTTTATTCCCGTTTTCTCTCACATTCGAAGTGGACCAAGCGTTAAAGTCCATTAAGAAAAGTTGTTGCAAATCGACTAAAGAACAACATACTCAAAATTCAAATTGATCCTACGGAAAGTTTATTTGTTATATAATAAACAAAATCATGAATTTTTGTTTCCATAAGATTTGTTATAAAAACTAATCGAAGCATCTTTGATGTCATATAAAAATGTGTGCAAAATTTCAACAGGCTTCATCGACCAAATGATCGAGATACTCGTTGTATAATGTTGCGATATTTAACACGGGCTCTTATTGGGAGATTGCGAAAAGTGACGATTTTCAAGAATAAATATCGTGATTTTTGAGTCGATAAAGGCCTCTGAAATTTTACACACATATACATATGACATCAAAGAACGTTTCTGCAAATTTTCAGTGAAATCCAACGGAAACGCTGTAACGATAGGACTACCTTAACTAATGTCAATTTTTCATGCTTATATTTGCAGCTTCTGCCTCGATCGCATTGTTTTTCCATCAACTTTTGATTCCTAGCCAACAAATCTTCAAGCGTATTACATCCGCCTTCTATACTTGAGTTACAATCGCCCCTCGAGTGCGAGAGAGATAGCTTCGAAATGCGCTTCGCAATTTCTCTGGCAAGACGCAACCAATTGAGATGATAAATGGCTTTGCAAGTTATTGCAATAATATCGCGTTGCCTGAGCTAAATTTCATCGCAATTCATCGTACCATGACGGGGAACTTACAAATCCCGTTTTCGAAGCGGTTGTAGCGTCCGACATAACCTTCCAATTTTTTGATCAACTTTTCTCAAAGATAGTTAACGTCTGGAATAGAACTAAAACCTTTCCTCTCGTGGTAAAAATAATTCTGGAGAAGTTAGGGCTTTGATTTTGTCTCCAACGTTAATAATCTTCCAAAAATGTCGCCGGTTCCTCTCGCACTCACGTGTCACGTGACCCACACTCACCTCACATTGGCACTAAATGGAAGATCGACATAACCTCACCAATTTTCAGCCAGCTTTTATAAAATAGAATTTTTATCCCGAGCTTTTCAAGTTATTAGCTGCTGCATTCTGAAACAGTATTATGGGTGAAGTAAGGAGTAAGAGACTGTGTAAAACGGGTCCATTACGTAACAACTTTTACGATGTAGCTGTACAAATATTGATTGTTGTTTTTTACGGAAGTCGACGAGATTATTCTCGACGCACGCTTATACATTACCTGCCATAGGCACATCTTATTATATATAATCAAGAAAACTCGTGAGAATGATGCAATACCATGTTTTAAGGCCTATTTACATGTTCGAGTAGTTTGCGCAAATTGACTTGTGCCAGGAAACTTGAACGTCGACCTACACGTTCAAGTAATTTGTACAAATTGGTGAGATTTTTGAACGTTTTATTCCAGTCATTCATTACTTCGTTCATTATTTAAGTGGCCTTTTAACATTCTACAAACAAGAATATCATTTATATACACGATTGAATTCAATTAAAAACTCATTTTTCTATTCTTCTTTTCTTCTATTTAAACAAATAGATAGGATTGCACAATTAACTTATTAACATTGTAATAAACAAACACCGTTATTATACATGCTCCAATCACTTGCGGTACAAAGATGTGGGTTGGAATCGACATGTGCAAATGCACTTGCGCAAATGGCTTGAGTAAAATCTAACACGGTGCATTTTACCCAACCCACACCTTTTGGCTTGCGCAAGCGATACAGTATTATCCAAACGCAACGATTTGAATGTGCAAACAAGATTGCACAAGCCATTTTGCACACATTAGTTAAACGTGTAGACGAATCTTTAGCTAGATCTTCAGAAGTCAAATTTCGAGGAAATCTGAGTACGCTGGATGACTATCTTCTTTCATCGATATGAACCAATCGCGTTCTTTTATTTCCCATGTTTTAGACATTGAATCGTCGATGATTTTGTCCACCGGAAGTATCTATATAAATTCCAACGCATGATACATATGATAAAGTCAAGATCCTTATCAACGGCTATTTTATTTACGTATAAGTCGCAATCCCCGATATACGTAAAACCACGACGACTCTGTAGACTGGAAAAAGAAACATCGCTTAATTTTTCAACTCAATTATTTTCCCAGATTTTTAACATTTAAACACAGGTTAGACAGAGATTTCTCCATAAATATTAGTTGCAGTTTTAAAAAATATACTTTTTTTTTACGATTTACTCCAAAATTTTGTCAACCGATTAAGTTCCGAAAATTTGTGAGGTTATGTTCACCGTGACTACGGTTGGTTCTAGCCTAAAATACACGTGGATCATAAATTTTCTCAATGAAATATATCCCAGCATCCTTTTGCCATAATTCTGCGTTGATTAAATTAAATAACTTGTCGATAGGTCGCCTGGAGCCGAAGAATTAACGATTCGCGTTTTCGAGACGGTGCGAGTGCGTCACACCGCGTCAAATGGCGTCACGAGTTTCAGAGCGATCGAACGGGTCGCGAGTCGAGTGAAACGAGTCGGATTCGTGCCCACGAGTATCCGTCTTATAAGCCGCCTCGTGTTTTCACTACAAGTGGGCTTTCTAGTGACGCGTGAGGAAATCCCGCACGAGTTTTTATTTCGTACGAGTAGAGAGGCGCCTATACGCGTCGAAAGAATCCAAACGACTCTTACAACCGTTTAAATAACGCTCAAGCATATTTATGAAAGAGAAACAAAAAATTGCTGTCATTTGGATAAAAGATATTAATCGTCTTATGGTTTTAAAATACCGTTATGACGTACGCTCCTCAATGACACTCGATTAAGTTTCAAGGAGTATTTCGTTCCACTCACGATCGTGGCGCTGTTCTCCGAAAATAAAAGATTCTAAATTCCTATACGGACAGAATTTTGTTTTCTTATAGTTTTTAATATAATCGTTATCACGGGACGTTTGATAACGCATCGTTTCTCACCTATCCATTAAACTAAAGCCACTAGATAATAAAAAAATTATTCTCACAAAAGATTGATGTCGAATCGACGATGAAGCAATTTTCCCTATCAACAAGCCGTCGCGATCCAGGCGACCAATAGGCTCGTCCATCGTACGGTGGCGCCGCCTGTCCGGTCGCGGTAGACGAATGAACTAAATTTAGATCTCGAGTTCGCCGTCGATGGCGCCACTGGCGCGAACATTCGAATTCTCATACCTCGCGTATCAAAGACCAAACAAAGAGAGAGATTATGATAACATTGAACGAGTCGAGGTATCGTATGCCACCGACTCATTCGCGTCAATTCCCGCGCAAAGCCCTCCATTCCCAAGATAGGTAACGTGTGCAACACGATGAATTCTTTCAACTCTCACGTCCGGTCTTGAAAAAGATACGTTCGTACGTTCGCGAAACATTCGTGACGCAAACCTTTGGAATTTGTCGATATTCTTTCTTAAACTAATGAGCAATTTTCTCTACAACTAATGTAAACTTGTTAGTCTTGGAGTATTTCCGGATTGGTTATACGCTTCGTAATATTATTATGTATTTCGTACCGGCGTACTATTTTCGGAAATATGAGACAGCTATTGATATCGTTAAAGCGTAGAATGGAGGTGGTTGAGGAATGTTACGTTTATAGAGAATCAAGACGAAACGTCGAATCATTAAAAAAATATTCAAGCCTCTAAAACAGAAATTCACAATCTTTCGAGGAAAAGATTATAATCGTTCGTTATATCTTTGGAAAATAGCGATACGACGCTCGACCATTAAAGTTGCACTCAATAAAACTCTCAGAAATAACTCGCGTCACTCACGCATTGATAGGCGAGGAATTTTGTCGGAAGAGATCAAAGTCGAAATCGAGGAAATGCGGAAGTGCGATAGACGGAAAGAGAGAGAGAGAGTGAGGGCTCGAGGGAGAGGGAGGGTGAGAGAGAGGGAGGTTGGGCGAGAGGGAAGGAGAGAGAGGGGAGGGCAGAGAGAGAGAGAGAGAGAGAGAGAGAATGAAATTTATCGATCGACATGTTACTTATACCTTAGCAAGGCTACGATATAATTTAGGCTCACGCAAATATGTAAAATAGGGAAATAAATAAAAAAAAAATGACTTATAAACTAGTCCACTTTGAAAAATGTTGATCGTTAAATAAACACACAAAGTGTTTTAGAACCAGAAATTAAGCTGTATGAATGGAAATTTGTAATAAAAATCTTTCTACACGATAAACAATTTGAATAAAACTAAAAAGATAAACTTTCTATACAAATTTGTATTTTGTGGAAAGTATAACAAAGAGGAGGAGTCAGACTTTGCACGAATATATTTCTATACTATGCTTACTACGTTGAATTATTCGGATAGGTTGATCATTATCGGAGAAGGAGAGTCCAGAAATAAATCGACAGAAATAAATTTCATGGGAATGCATGGTATTAATAGATTCTTAATTGAGAGATTTTTTTTTAGTAACGTGTTAATGAGATTGTACAGATTGTACATTCGTGGAACAGTATAATTTATCGATCGATTCGTATAAAAACAGATGTTAATTCATATTTCTTTCGCACGTGGTAAAGCACGAAAAAGAAACAACAGCCATTGGAAGGAAATACTTATCATTAAATTTTTAATACAACCGTGTCCATTTGGTATTAGATCGGTCGGCCAATTAGAGACGTGGTTGGTTCGCCATGATTGGCCACTACTACGAGGCCCTCGATATCTAATTGGTCAGTGTACTGAGGAAGTGGTCCGCGTGAATGAAGATGGGGAATCCCACAAATATACTTGAAACTTATGCATGAAACTTTTGCATCTACTTTGCATGTTCTCCAATTATAAAATACAATTTTATATCAAATTCAGAAATATTAACGACTGCTGGAACAAGTTCGTTACAGAAAGTCGTGTTTTTAAGATAAGCTATTATATTATTATTATTTAAGATAATATATATTAATTAATATATTAATAAATAATAATTATTATTATTTAAGATAAGCTATTATAGTATATTAACTTAACAAACATTAAAATACAATCTATTTTCACCTATTGACGATTGTAATAACACAAAAATGCATTCACTGGATGGTCCAGTACATAATTTCAGGTTAAACTAGCTGATCTTAACTGCAAACATAATTTAATTGCACACATAACCTAACTCTTCTTTTACCTCAGCTGCAAGACAGACCTAATGGCCGCATCCAGTGCATGGGTCAGTTATGGTATCGCTCCCTCTCTGAACGCCTTTGTCCTCTGAATGCTTTGTTGGGTGAGCACTGGAAATTTTAAATTAAAATCACAATTATAAATGTTCTGTATACAAAATAATAATACGAAATCTACAAAGGATTAAAGTTTAGAAGACGATGAATCTATTACTTTTAATTATACATACCATCCTTCAATTTCTCGCTTCGGATCATTAGCGCAAAAATCCACAACTGTTCCATGCGCTAAATGCGACCAATGGCACTCATAATTCCACGTTTCCTTTAGGGTAGTCCTATCGTTGGGTGGGGGATTAAAATTTTATTCCCGTTTTTTTCTCACATTGGAAGTAGACCAAGCGTTAAAGTTCATTAAGAAAAGTTGTTGCAAATCGACTAAAGAACAACATACTCAAAATTCAAATTGATCCTACGTAAAGTTTATTTGTTATATAATAAACAAAATCATGAATTTTGTTTTCCATAAGATTTGTTATAAAAACTAATCGAAGCTTCTTTGATGTCATATAAAAATGTGTACAAAATTTCAACAAGCTTCATCGACCAAATGATCGAGATACTCGTTGTATAATGTTGCGATATTTAACACGGGCTCTTATGGGAGATTGCGAAAAGTGACGATTTTCAAGAATAAATATCGTGATTTTTGAGTCGATAAAGGCCCCTGAAATTTTACACGCATATACATATGACATCAAAGAACGTTTCTGCAAATTTTCAGTGAAATCTAACGGAAACGCTGTAACGATAGGACTACCTTAAGTCAATCCCCCAAAATTATTCAACAAAAAATAATAAAGATTCGATATTCTGTAATACAATTAAATTAATTTTCCAAACTGATTCATTGCTTTTCGCAACATTGTCACAGAGTCGATTCTATTTATGTGTTGTAGACCAGACGCTGATGTCATTTACATATGATTCCGGTGTATCAGTGAAACTACTGATTGAACAAAGTGACGTGATCGTTCGAAAATACGTCACGCTGGACGCACTTCTGTGGGGTTCCTTTGTTTATTTAGTTTTTCGCCTAAATGTTTGACGTACACTACGTGGAATGTACCACGTTACCACGTTCTGCGCAAACGCGGATGTAACAACGCCAGAAACCCTCGATGCGAATTGTTTCACTGTGTAACTCCCACCCTCTATCCACTACGAGTAGAAATCGAGCGGTTACGACGAATCCGTCCATGGTCGTATACCCAAACTCATACTTCACCTCCGTATTTGTTGTTTCTTTTGTGTCTTCTTCGAAAAAAGCAGCTATTTTTATACTAGGTGAAAAGGTAACGAGGTAAAAATTCCTTGAACTGAAAATCCATTCTGTTTTATCTAAAAACATTTTTCAATGATTAATTATATCGTGCGATGCTATTATGATTGGTTTTGCCAAAAAATATCAAGGTAGAATAAGAAATAGAACATGTTATCGATTAATTTACCTATCTCTTGATTCGCTTCCCACTGTATCGAATACAGTTTAATGCAAGAAAAAAAAATAACCTGTGCACAAAAATGAGACAAAATCGAGTCTCGGTTCAATAAACTTTGAAGACAGCTGTTTTGATCCAATATCGAGAGTTTAAGACATGAAAATTATTGTCACGATAAAAATAGCACTTTGTTTTTAATCTCAAATTCTTATTCTTCAAGAAATATAGTTTTATACAAGTGGAACGTGTGTTTTGTAATTATTGATGGAAATAACGCAGCTGAATATTTATGTTGTCGTATAAATTACCTTGCATATGAAAACACTTCGATCTTGTGCTTCTAGAAGACCCATATATTTGAAGGGCTTAAACTTTCTAAATCATCTATTTTTGTAACGTTGGGAATACTGGGGCGCACTTGACCGACTGGGAGTCAGCCCCCTCTTACGGAGAAACTACTAATCAATGGAACTCACACTATGAGCGTTTTATATACATATACAGTAGCGGACACAAGTTTAAGACGGAGAGGAAAAAAAAAGATATCGTTTATTTTTTATGAAAAGAGATTTATGAAAAATTCGACGTCTTACATACAATATCCTGTCAGAACAAATTCGGTTGAATTTGGATTCGTCCGAAAATAGCACATTTTGCCAATCCTCCCTTGTCCAATGCCGATAAGCCTTAGCAAATTGCAGTCGTAATTTTGTATTCTTTTTACTCAACATCGGCTTCTTCCGTGGCTTTCGCGCTTTCAAATTGAATTCGTCTAATCGTCTTCGGACAGTTCTTACACTAATTTGTGCATTATTATTGCTGGATATTTCAGCTCTGATATCGACTGTCGAACGAAAACGATCTCTCTCGCTTAATCGATGAATCCGACGATCCATCGTTGGCGTCGTTTTCCGCGGTCTACCGCTTTTTGGTCGATCAAAATAGTCCCCAGTCTTTACAAACTTGTACCACGCTTTGCTTACAAGCAGTTTGTGATCGATCCATTTTAGTTGCAATTGAAGAAAATGTCTCATTTTGCTTCCGTAGAGATACGATTAGTCTTCGTTCAGTTGATGACAAATTACGGGCTTTACCCATACTTTTTTCGTGCGTAATTAAATTTAAGACACTGGATGATACACCACAAACTATTTACAGTATTAATATATTAAATTATTGCATGGATCGCCTGTGGGTATCTTGTTCGACAGATCGTCTTAAACTAATGTCCGCTGTTTACAGATGCTCGGAAGAGAACAAAAATTGTACAGTCTATATTGTTCACATTTGATGACCGAGACTTCTACATTATGAAAGTCAAACATACACATGTATTGTAACAAACCAACAAGCCGAAGGAAACGTTAGTATTTATATGACAGATTTATGAACCAAATTGTAATTCATCGCCTTAAACTTTTGTCCGCTACTGCACATGTGCACTACATAGTGTGTGAAACTACGCATAGCAAATTGGACTGTAATATGTCTGACGCACTTGTCACTAATTCTTCTTGACAGATAATTCATCAATTCTTCGATAAGTTACTGATCCCTTTTAAAACGTGCTTTAAAGTGGCACAATCAATTTGTTTAGAAATCGACAGGTAAATCAATTTAGCACACTTCGTGCAATTGGCATGGCTAGCTTAAAATCAAAAGGAAAGCTAAAGGTAAGTGTTCTTTCTCATAATGTTGTTATTCTATGATTCAAGGTTCGTTGTGTATCGCTGTCATATTTCTGGCGCCATGTGACGCGATCAGTTTCCTTTCTTAGCCGCATGGCGCGGCGGACGCCATCGCCTTGCGCCTATAGAAGTGAATGATGTACCACGTGACAGGGCAGTGTAAGAAATTAGAGCAAAAGTAAAGACAAATTTAGAGCAAGGGTAAAGTATTAGCCCCCACACAAATTCATACCACATGGAGCTTTGGTTTTGCTCTAAATCTTAATCACTTCAAGATATTCATGACCAACAATTTGTAAGGTTATGTCCACCTTTTATTATCAGCAACGAATTCAGACGACTATAGAAGGAATATGCCCATGCTTTCGATCGAAGCGAGAAACATGTCACCCAGTGTAGTTCTGTCCCCCAGTTACTGGCGTCGCTGGTGTTGCTACAAGAATGTGTTAGGTCACACAGGCACGTTCATGTATACTTTACACAGCTTCAAGGCGTAGTTCCACTTCTTCTTTCACCAATCACGTACGATTCATCCACCGCTGCGACCCCAACTGGCAGTTCCAGGTGGAAAAAGCTTTGCTTCAATCGACCCATAAACACATTCGACCACTTCGAAAATGGAATTTCACAATTTTCCAAAACGATGCAATAGATTGAGCCAAAGTTGAACTTAGCTAGTACAGAATTGTGGCGAAAGGTGGCGCTACCTTTCAATCTGATGAGCCAATCAAAGAACCATTTACAGATTTGTATTTTCACACCGTTATAAATATATGCATAACCTCTCGCTATAGCAAGATGAACAATAACAATTTAGCCATTAAAAAAAGTTATAAAAATCCCAAATTAGAAAATCCACGTGGTTATTTCCAATAAAACGTCAGTTCCCATTTAAAGATGTCGAATTCATTGTAAGACAATCGATCGTTTGACATTTAGTCGTAACTATACCCTCTGTGAGAACATGCAAACGTTTTGCATCGTTTGTGTTTGTAACTTTGTACAGATAACCAACATACGATACGCTATCGCATCATACGAATTATTGATTCATCATATATTCCACAAATTATAAATATTTTACCATAAAAGCATTACAGACGCTGTTTTCCCCGTACTTACCGTGGTAGAAAAGAGCAAAGTTCATGACGATCGAGGCATCCTTACATCTCTAGCTACAATCCTATCTTACGCCATTGAAAGTTTATCAATCGATCTGTGATGAACGTCCTAACTTGTTAAAATTGCGGACGAATTAGAAAAAAGATTCGTTACCGCATGGCTCGGTTGTTTAACGGGGAAGTCTAGAAGAAATTTTCAAAAAATCGTTTTTTTCTTCATTTTCTAAAAGTACGATAGCTTACGAGTATTTTTCGACTAATTGCATTTAAATCGGACCATTATTCGCTGAAATACATAACTTTGAAGGAAGCCGTGTTAGAGTCATACAAAGTAAGTAGGTAAAACTTTAAACTCGTTTTTCTCGAAAACATTTTTTCGAAGTCGGTGATCACTGTAACTCGAGAACGGCTCTACCGATCGGGTTGAAATTTATATCACTTCTTCTATATATAGTTATCCTCCGGATGAACGAAGGATTTTTTTTTTTGGACAATTATTTTTTTTTTATAGTCAAAAATGTAAGTGAAATTTTGGTCAAATCAACATTTTTGACTTTCAACGTCCGCCATTTTGCGAAAAAATGGAAATTTTTCAAAACCCTTCGTTCAACCGGAGTATTATATCATTAACTAAAGATCCCCCCCTGT
The DNA here is from genome assembly GCA_946811545.1 of Netelia fuscicornis. Lineage (NCBI taxonomy): Eukaryota > Metazoa > Arthropoda > Insecta > Hymenoptera > Ichneumonidae > Netelia > Netelia fuscicornis. The sequence goes on along the minus strand of OX328014.1, from coordinate 12,682,332 downwards.
TTTGTTGGTTTCAGATAATCCGTTGCAGCGCGGGAGTGATCACCGCAAAATCTGTTTTTTTTTTACAGCGTCTTCGACCGTTGATATATAACGGCTTATTTTTAAATATATTTCTTTCAAAAAATTATAATGTTTACACTAAATATATATCTTTTATACGGAAGAACTTTTGTTATCAATTATTTTATCGATTGGCCAAAAAAAAAAAATCGGAAAAAAGGTCTTTTTTTTACCTTTCCAACTAGACCTCACTCCTTAACGGTGGAATGAGCGATGTATATGGATCGTACAGGGCGAAAACGGTTCCTCTGGCGCAACCTGCCAATCTCGTCTTACACGCTGTTTCCCCCTGCCACGACCTGCGCGGCCATAAATCGACTGGCCTGCCGTAGGAAGCAGTCAGTGTGCTCGGCGACTCCGATCGACCGGCACTACGCGTGCGTCTTCCGTCTGTCAACACGTCGTTCCAATTTTGAATTTCTCCCACGAGACGGGCATATCGAGGATTGTAACAGAATCAAGGAAAAGTCCATGACTTAAAGTGTCATCCAAACTCAATCGAAGACGAGCGAAAACGTTTCTTTATATTTCGTCTCCCTTTTATCACGTTGTCACGATGATAAACATCGGATTGCTCGATCATCGACCTAATCGAACATTATCGCATTGTTGTAAAATCAATTGGGAACTTCGCTCGAACGTGCTGCGATAATAAATGTAAAAAAATTAATTCTCCAATCGCGCGTCAATAATTTCTTATTCTCATTATTTCCCTTGTTTCATTCTTGGTTCGTTTTTCTTTTTCTTTTTTACATAACCGTAGTTATGCGATCTCATTCTCCTAACTATAGAAATCTATAAGATTGTAATAAAATCGTCCGTCGGAAGAAAAGAAGATATATATAGGAGGAAGTGATTGGCGCGAAGTGTTAAGTGAGCGGTGCGAGACTGATTATCAAGATTCGACTGATAATAGTCAAGGAATACCACCGATCGAGACAAGACGCACCGAGATCCACCGTAACGTGTTCGACGACACGCCACGGCGCGGGCGCTGTTATACGTGTGTGTGTGTGTGTGTGTGTTTGCGTGTGTAATCCAGAGAGAGAGAGAGAGAGAGAGAGAGAGAGAGAGAAAAGAGGAAGGGGAAACCGGTATAGAACGTTGCATTGTGGATATAAAATACGAAGGATTGACATTCGTTACGAAAGCCCGAATGGGAATTACCCACGGATAAAAGTACGAGTAATTCGGGTCTTCCGTAATCGTTGATATTATGGTACCAACTCAACGAGACATATCGCACATGTTCGCTGAAGAAACAATGATATCCGTGATGAAAAAATCACGTTCGTCCATGCGGCTTGAGACATTTGTCTCGACAAGCAGTTCCTTGCCGACTACCAAGAATAACTCGTTGTTTACATACCTGCTGGTATCGATCGTATGCTTTGCCTCGTTGATGGAAACATCGGTCGGTCTTGCAACGACCAGACCTCCTCCAGTCATCTTAGAGGTCTCAATGGTAATTTTCTCATTTCCTTCTGTAACCTTCTTGCTCTGTATATAGAGATTCTCTTCGTTATAACAACACAGTTTTGCTCCAATATGATTTTGTTCTATGAACGAAGAGCCAATCCGCTGAAAGCTTAAGGTAATCCTATCGTTACAGCGTTTCCGTTAGATTTCACTGAAAATTTGCAGAAACGTTCTTTGATGCCATATGTATATGTGTGTAAAATTTCAGGGTCCTTTATCGACTCAAAAATCACGATATTTATTCTTGAAAATCGTCACTTTTCGCAAGCTCCTATAAGAGCCCGTGTTAAATATCGCAACATTATACAACGAGTATCTCGATCATTCGGTCGATGAAGCCTGTTGAAATTTTGCACACATTTTTATATGACATCAAAGAAGCTTCGATTAGTTTTTACAACAAATCTTATGGAAAACAAAATTCATGATTTTGTTTATTATATAACAAATAAACTTTCCGTAGGATCAATTTGAATTTTGAGTATGTTGTTCTTTAGTCGATTTGCAACAACTTTTCTTAATGAACTTTAACGCTTGGTCCACTTCCAATGTGAGAAAAAACGGGAATAAAATTTTAATATCCCACCCAACGATAGGACTACCTTAAGGTGCCTTACTTATGTTTATAAAAAGTGTGCGGACAAAAGCGAACGATTGGAAATAATAGATTTTTTGTAAAAAGTAAAACGTAGAGGTCGAAATACGATTGTATACTGGGAGAGTGTTCGTTCAATGACGATTAGTAATAGCGATGAAGAAGTAACATCATGGAATACGTTTGATGTGTTTGTGCCTCGATAAACATATTAGTCTTGATTGTAAAAAGAAAATAGTATAATTTGTTTTCTTAATTTTCGATACAGTAAACTCCCGTTTATCCGAAATCCGCTTTATCCGAACAAAATTTATACGATTTTTTGTTCATTGTACACAACTTTAAAAACATTGCCGCAACAAAAGTTTCTCGAGCAAAAAACAAAAAAAAAACATTACAGACTTTGTTACCAAAAAAATAAATTCTACTGAAGCGTCCTAGAACTTCAACGTCCATAAGTTAAAAGTTTTTTGTTTTTTTTTTGTTTTACTTTAAAGTTTCCTTTGAGTAATCTCTAGTTTTGTTTCATAATTTTGTAGTTAATTTTTTCATTCAAAAGAGCAGGTAATAAAATAAAAACTCCTGTTTCTTTCCCGCTGCCGAATAAGGCGGATTGTTTTCTGTAAGAACGAAAAATAAACGAGTTTTTTTATTCAGCATTTAAAAACTTTGAGTTTTCAATCATACTTTAGCGCTTTTTTAATACGTCAATACAATGTTTTAAGTCAAAAACATGCAGGCTTATTCACAACCATATCAATAGCATTCTACGGTTGTTTCACGCGGGAAAACAGGGGACTTCGGCTTATCCGAAATTTTCGTTATCCGAACCGGCTGCCGCCCGAACATTTCGGATAAACGAGAATTTACTGCACCTGAGTTTGTTTCTGTACTAGTTCATTGTTTGGTGTAAAGCTCGATACACATCGGATCAATGGAGGTCAACGAAGGTAAACAAAGAAGTTTCACTAGCCTTCGTTGGCCTTGCGTGTACCCAGCTTAACGGAAATGCACTCAACGTGTTATTTTTAAGGAATCTATCTATAGTGATGTACGGGGGTTGTCTGTATTTACATAAACTTAACGTATACTCGAGAATATTTATTGTTATTGTTCGCAGAACGAGACGATATCGACCGACCTCGATTATCACAATCTACCGAGGGTAGGAAAATGTTGCCCCGTCGGTGAGACGATCATCAAGAACGAGGAGGGTGCCGCGAGATGCGTACCACTATCGCCCTTTCACACGAGCGATTCGCACGTCTTTACGCCATATTTTAGTGACTTCAACAAATCGGGTGTACTCGTGCCCGGGGACGAGCGCGATCGCTTTCTTGCCATAATTGGTGATCCCTGTCGATTTAAAAGGTATATTTTGTAGTCATCATGGAAGTTATAAAAATTTTCATAGAAAGATTTTGAGTTTACTCGAATCGAAGAATCACGATTCAAGGATTTCGATGAGTAAACATTCTTATAAAAAATAACAAACAATTATAAATCTAACTCAAACCGAGATTAGTTTTAGAGTCGACGAAAGATTTGAATCTTTTTTTGAATGGAAAGAATCGATGGGGGAAAGAACAGGATGAGTTGTAGTGAATGCAACACATTACAAGATAATGGCTTTTTTTAGACGTACTTGGACATTTTCAACTTTAAGGCTTTACTATTATCTCTGAACTCTCTGAAGATTAGCCTTAAGATTTATTTAGTTGCTGGCTTTAAGGTAATTCTATCGTGAAATTAAAATCGAAATATTGTTGCACATTGACTAAAGAACAATATACTTCAAATTCAAGGTCATCCAAGGTAATACGTACTTGCTGTATAAATACAAAAATTTCAAAAATTCTTTTCTTTAGATGTTTTTGAAAAACTAAATAAAGCTTCTTTGTTGTTGCATAAAAATGTAGGGAAAGTTTTAGAAGGCTTTACCGAGTAGAAGCCAAGATATTTATGGATGAAAATGCAACTTTTAACACGCGCTCTTATGAGTGACTACCGAAAATTCTGATTTTCACCAATAAATATCTCAACTTCCGCGTGGTAAAACCTTCCAAAAATTATTACACACGTGCATATGACATCAAAGAAGATATATCCAAAATTTCAACAAAATCTTAAGAAAACGATAAAACGATGGAACGACCTTAATCCCTTACCGCATACAAATCCATATATGACTGCTAAAATTTTATTCTATTTTTTTAATACGATAAAACATTTGTTTGCAATGTTTTTCTTCACACAGACAACAAATAAGTTTCATTACACAAAGAAAAGTACAATCAGAATTCAAAGTTGGTTTTGAAAAAAACAAAATCTTTTAACATACTGAACAAAATTAGAAACTTTAGCAACTGTATATGGCTGGTAAAGTTTGTATGCGGTCAAGGAGACAAATGAAAGAGGTTTCACTAAAAAAAAAATATTTATATTCCATCTCTTTCATAATTTATGCAATAAGGAGTAAAATATTCACGAATCGACGTAAACTTGTATCCAATCGGATTATAAACGAACGACATTCGCTCGTCAAGACAATTCTGCGAATGCTAAGTAGCCGTTACGAATCCGGAATTTAATCGCTCGCCGACTCGCGACGAGTATTGGGGAAGATGTCGTAGCCTAAACGCTAAAACCTTGTAGTCTTTATTTGTCGAACGTTACAACCACGACAGTCATTTGTTTCCTAGCTTTCGAATGAGAGTTATTTAAAATTGGAACGATATGATTTCGTTCACTTTTTTCTAATACAGTACGACCTCCAAATAAGAAACCCGATAATAAGAAACTTTTCCCAGTTTATCACTCGAGCGCTTCAACCATTTCGGTTCGAACTCCGAGCTCGATAATTTCGTGCATGAACCTCTGGTTAAGAAACGAGCCTGGGAGAAAGAGTGAGAGACAGACAGGTAGTGAGCGCGGAGCTCGTGTCTGGTGGGAGTATGCGATATACAGTAGAACCTCGATTATCCGAACCCATTGGGACCGATTCTAGTTCGGATAATCGAAACGTGGGTTTTTTGGGACGAGATCATATACAACACCTTATCACATAAACAACAGGACATACATATTAATTAAAATTCGACATACATATTAACGTTGGGATATATATATATACAGTAGCGGACAAAAGTTCAAGACGGAGAGGAATACAAAAAGATATCGTTTATTTTTTATGAAAAGAGATTTATGAAAAATTCGACGTCTTACATACAATATCCCGTCAGAACAAATTCGGTTGAATTTGGATTCGTCCGAAAATAGCACATTTTGCCAATCCTCACTTGTCCAATGCCGCTAAGCCTTAGCAAATTGCAGTCGTAATTTTGTATTCTTTTTAATCAATATCGGCTTCTTCCGTGGCTTTCGCGCTTTCAAATTAAATTCGTCTAATCGTCTTCGGACAGTTCTTACGCTAATTTGTGCATTATTATTGCTGGATATTTCAGCTCTGATATCGACTGCTGAACGAAAATGATCTCTCTCGCTTAATCGATGAATCCGACGATCCATCGTTGGCGTCGTTTTCCGCGGTCTACCGCTTTTTGGTCGATCAAAATAGTCCCCAGTCTTTACAAACTTGTACCACGCTTTGCTTACAAGCAGTTTGTGATCGATCCATTTTAGTTGCAATTTAAGAAAATGTCTCATTTTGCTTCCGTAGAGATACGATTAGTCTTCGTTCAGTTGATGAAAAATTACGGGCTTTATCCATACTTTTTTCGTACGTAATTAAACTTAAGACACTGGACGATAAACCACAAACTATTTACAGTATTAATATATCAAATTATTGCGTGGATCGCCTATGGGTATCTTGTTTGACAGATCGTCTTAAGCTAATGTCCGCTGTTTACAGATGGTCGGAAGAGAACAAAAATTGTACAGTCTATATTGTTCACATTTGACGACCGAGATTTCTACATTATGAAAGTCAAACATACACATGTATTGTAACAAACCAACAAGCCGAAGGAAACGTTAGTATTTATATGACAGATCTATGAACCAAATTGTAATTCATCGTCTTAAACTTTTGTCCGCTACTGTATATGTATTTTAAACACCTGAAAAAAAGACAAATGCTTTTTTGAATTTTTTTTTTTTTATAAAATCGTTATTTTTTTATTGATTCTCGCAAAGATACATTGTTGCTCACGGCGATGGCAGCGACCAACAATGTATCTTTCGTGCCAATGTTCGGATAATTGAGAGTTCGGATGATCGAGGTTCGGATAATCGAGGTTCTACTGTATAAGAAAAACTGTTCCCCTTGGCGGCTTTGGGTTTCTTATTTGGAGGTCCGACTGTACTTCTTCCATAACGAACTTATAAACGGGTTGGCGTTAAAAATTCAAGCATTTTCTGTATAAGCCAATGGTTTTTTTTTGCCATTGAGGTTTCGTAATATAAAACAGGCTGGGAGATTGACACGAAATTTCAGCAATGCTGTAACACTGGGATAGGTTTTTAATAGGAGGAAGCGCCCGAGTGTCTTCCTACAAGGCAAGGTGAAAGGTGGACCACCTGACGGCGCCAGTGCGCAGGCAAAAATCGAAATTTTCAGCCGAATCATTCTCTCCGAGATGATTGACATTTAAAACAAAAGCTAACCAACACCTCCTGCGAAAGTTATGATCGTAGGGGCTATTGCTTTGCTTTTACTGTAAATTTTGAGCACTATGGAGGCATCCGATTTGCGAGGTTATGTCAACCTTTAAGGGCTACACGCTCCACTTCGAAAATAATATTTTCAAATTCTCCGGTATGGGACGACGGGTCGAGATAAAATTTAGCTCGCCGAACGCAAAATCGTGGCAGGAAGTGCTTGAGTTCAGTTTCGTTCCTAGCTCGTTGGTTTTAAACTTCTCGCACCAGGCGCGTTTATAGCCAGTAACGTTGCGAGACGCGATTTATTTCACGAGCCACCTTCGAGAACGTACTCTTTTACCCTGAAGTACGGGAATAGTTCGTTTTGAAACTAGACATTGTCGAACTAAATCGACAGAAATACACACTTAATAGCAATGCCGTTAGCTCTCCCAAAGCTCACACGCTTTATTGCAGCGCCCACAGAGAAAAGGTGGTAGTTGGAAGAAGTAACTATTATTGGGTGTCACGCACGACACATAAAAACATGCAATTAAAACTAATCAAACTACTAGCAGTTTATTCTTGGCTCCCATGAATCGCGAAATTCTGTAGGTACTTAACTACATAGTTTCGATCAAATACATTTTGGAAACCTCATTTTTCGAGGAATTTTCTTTTTGTTTTTTTATAACTTTAAAAACTTGTAAACTTTCGAATTTTAGTAGCATGGTATAGATATAGAGTTTGCAATATAGCTCGAAGAATCGGGTATCTTTAATCCGACTGGAATTTGTACTCGGTCGAGTTGTTTTTTTTCAAGATTGTCCTAAGCGCACCGGAATATTCCGAGTACAGGATTACGAGTACCTCGCTATCTCGATGGCGGCATCTCCCTATCAGACTTTTTTCTTGAGAGCTACACTTACACAAGCCGCAGACTGAAATATCTCAAGGTCGAAATTATTTTGGAAAAAAAACATTTCAAAGAGATTTCGATTTTATGCCGTTATGCAATAAGAGCTCTGATCAATAAGTAAACTACGTTAAAATTACAATTATAAAGCATAATTAGTAAGTTTAATACATCGACGTATATGGAAGAAATAATTCTATATAATTCGAAAATAAATCCCATACAATCTGTAATCTTCGGGCGATAATAAGGGATATTGCAGTAAGCGGAATCGTTACGCAGCTCGGTTTGCATAAATCTTGTTCGAATTATGCGCACGGAAGGATGGGCGCATATGTACGCGCATGCGCAGCCGATACGCGCACCCCCACGCGCGCAGGCACGCGCGCATGCTCACATACGCATACGGGCAGACGCGCATGCGCACATATACACTCACATGCGCATGCGCATTCCCACACATACAGGTATACGCGCATGCGCACATACGCACTCCATGCGCATGCCCACACTTATAGGTATATACGCATGCGCACACTTCAGCCACTATAAAAATGAGATTACCAAAAGCTTTTTCCACATTTTTGGAGTGTTCAAAGATAACAATTTCGCCAAGTATTAAGAATCCGAATTTTTGATTCACAGTATTACGTAGACTTGACGCTTTACCCTTTGTGATGCGGTATTTATGACCGGTTTGGTATCACTTCATAAACACAATTCATCAAATCTCTGGCACTCTAATCCTAATCTCTGCAACAGATCGAACAATAAATTAGTTCAACCAACGAACAAATTTATCAACCTTTGTTCCTTCACGATCGATACGCTTATTCGAATTGCGTTATGCACTTATCTCTCCCACGTTCTAGACAAACTTAGCCTTTAACACCGCCACATTAACGATTACAGTTCTTTATGCGGCAAAATGAAGTCATCGGTAAATAGACAGGTACATGGAACAACTGCTTTAGTACGAATCCGTAAAGAAGTAACGATTCTACTTTCGTCGTTCGATTCGAAGATTCCTTGCCAACAATAAAGTACAATACTTGAGACTAAAAAAAACAAATGAAATATTTCTAAGTTTATCAATCTGTCTAACTCACGTGTAATTAATTTTTCATTTGTTACCCAAGAGTAAGCGCGACGATAAAGCATGATAAATTATCTATAAATTCCACAAAGAATTGATGAGATAATTCTTATCAGCAATTAGATGAGTTCCAGAAGTTAACCTCCTTAAGTGACAAGTGCTGTCCGTAGCGGAACTTACAATTAGTTTTAGGTACACTTTAATGTGTCACGAGTGGGTTCGGCAATTATTATTGGTAGCTTATCATTCGCTGATACGCGTTACTGCTGTTTGTTATCAAACTACTGCTTAGTTGCTGATGGAATTCCGGAATACCACTAACTGTTCAGGGCAATATTGATTAACATAGAAAATCTTTGGAAAATGATTTCACCGAAAATTATAGTAACTTGTAATCATTTCAATAACATATTATCATTTAAAATATGTGAGCAAGCAAAGTTTGGCAGCTGTGGTGGTTTCTATGAGTCAGGAGTGAAAGGATAAATTTTATAGGTTATTCTTGGCTCTTGATCGAACGCGATTTGTAAATTCTTCACCACTGTGTAACTGAACGTAATAAAACTTACTTTAGCCACTTCTTGCCATCATTCTGCAGTGTCCAAACTAAATTTCATCTTAATCCGTGCCCCCGTGCTGGAGAATTTACGATTTGCGTTTTCGAAGTGGTGGCAGCACGTAACACCTCGTGTTCAAACAGACTAAAAGGTCAACATAACCTCACACATTTTTGATATCCGGGTTTCTCGAAAATGTTTGACTTTTAAGTCTAAAATTAAATAATCCATTGCTGCAGAATTACTTCGCGCAAAGGTTTACTTTGCTTTTATGCGAAATGTTAACCATCTCTCGCATTGGCGTGACACGTGATACAACTCGCATTTCGTTTCACGACAATTTTGTTGCGATTGAGATGGAAAAAAAGTATTAACATGAGAAATCATAATTTTTATATTTAAACTTGAAACCTTAAGCTTCAACACTTAACTTCTTGCATTAACTAACAACTAGCAAATCATCGATTTCGATGTTACCATCTACACATGGAATGAATCATTTACTTGTAGATCAAAGATCTCCTCTTAACTGCAGACCTCTTATCGAACATAACCCGAAGGGTTAGTCACTCGGGAAATCAGTGAACCAGTTCATCTGAAATCGGGCTAGGAATCACTAAAAATCAAGGGAAATCGCAGGTTATCTTATTGATTCGGAAACCACGGGAATCGTAGTGGAAATTGATTCCTTTTGGAAATTGATGTGTCATGGTTTTATTAAATTTGTTCTTATGTGCATCAAATCAGAGAATAAAAATAATATTTGAGGCAACCTCGATCTATGTACAAAAAGCCGCGCTCGAATTGGTGTTTTTAGATCGCCAGATTGTTGACGATTATTATTATTGTTTTTAATATTTTTAATATTTTTAATATTTTTAATATTTTAAATATTTTCAATATTTTCAATATTTTCAATATTTTTAATACTTTTAATATTTTTAATACTTTTAATATTTTTAATATTTTCAATATTTTTATTATTTTTAATATGATTTCTTTTTTTGCTTGTTGCAAACAACTGGTAAAATCTTGCTTCAGTTTTTATAGATATGGCTTCGGTATGCTTTATTTATACCAGGTTAAAAACGATAAAGTCACGTATCTAATCGCTAGCCGGGCAATAGGATTAAATTCTACCACCGTAAAAAAATCGTTGGCGCTACTTAAAACGGATGCAAAGATAGATAACACGTCGCGTCGAAGTTAATTCCGCCTCTATATGGCGATACCGTAAAGTGGCTCGATATCGCCCTTTTTGTTCATCATTTTGATTTTCTTATCTGAGATTTTCGATATTAAAAATTCGCTGCAGAGAAATGAAATTGTATGATCTAAAAATTCTCAGAACATCATTACAATAAATATTTGAGGTAGTGGTATAGCTAGGGGAAGGTTTAAAATTTTATTCCCATTTTTTCTCACATTCCAAGTGGACCGAGCGTTTAACGCCTTACATACGTTCAGAATTTTCAAACAATTCATTTTTTTTACATGCGGCAGCTGGCCTTTGCCGTCAAAGCCTTTTAGGCTGTCGGTTCTTTTGTTATCTTACAATGTACGCAGGGACGTTTATGAAGCATTGTGCGAGTGTATTGCGGTTTCTGAAATTCAAGGTTAGTTCTCTCTGATCGTTGCCTCTTTTTTTAATTTATAACGATTGTTTTTCGTTTGTTTGTGATTGTTTGATTAATTAAAACGTTTGTTTGATCATATTTTTTATCAAACAAATAAAACAAAAATGAGCGTTAAGTTTGCCGCAAATTTTTGAAATTTTGTTTGTTTTGATTTTTTCAAACGCCAATCGATTCGGAATCGTTTGTTGGAAACAAATAATATAATTCGAACGTTTGTTTGATCGTTGTTTTTCCAAAAAATCTATAAATAAAATATTGGTTAAGAAATAAAATATTGCTCCAAAATGATGTAACGATCGATTCTCATATTGAATAATGAACAAATCAGTATACCTGCAGTATCGACAAACTCACAGACGAGTTGAATTACGCAAAGATAAACAAAATTGAGAATGTTTTTTCTTCATCATGTAACTGCGAAGATGCTCAACATAAGATGCACTCAACTACTGAAGACCAGGATTTGTAAAGTTAACTAAATCTTGTAAACTTCATCAAGTAATCCCGTGTCGCAACATGAATTATAGGTTATATTGTTACATGCACGCGACACATATTAAGGGAGCTTTCCAGTGTGACAGCCCGAAAAATCGCTGTTTTTCGCGATTTTTTTTTTTAAAGAAAAAATAATCTAATCGGTCTGGTTTTTTTTGTATATTAATTGGGTATTGAAGAATACAAAACAATTTTTTAAAGATCGATTTATTTATTAATTAATATCTATAAAAATGATGAAACAATTGTTGCAGAAAATGCACTTGGATGTGGTGTCCACGTTGGGGGTCACAATTTTGATCTGAAACAAAAAACACAAAAAGATTATTGATCGGTATATAATTGGCTTACGTGCTATGGAGGCTTTTTTTTTTGCAAAATTGGCGCCAGTTTGAACAAAAAGTATTGATTTTAGCATTTTTTTTGGCAGTTTTTTTCACAAAAAAATAGGAAGATGTCAAAAAAAAAAAAGCTTCCATAGCACGATAAACAATGACATTAAGAATATTGTGTAAAAAATTCAACTCGATAGCTTTAAAACTCTGCCCTCCAAGTTGGACACCGTTTTGAAAAATGCTGTTTCGAGAAAAACGCGTTCAAAGTTTCAAGTGAGGAAATTTTAGGTAAATCGTTTACTTACGGTCATCAGCGATGCCAGGTCCATACAATATCCCTTCTGCTTCTTCGAAAAGAGTGTATACTATTCGATAAAGCATAAAAAAAAAAAATTTTTTTGAAAATTTCACACTGGAAAGCTCCATTAAGTCTGGTCAAGCCAGAATCTAGTGCGAAAGCTACGACGAACCAATATTTTATTTATTGATTTTTTGCAAAAACAACGATCAAACAAACGTTCGAATTATATTAATTGTTTCCAACAAACGATTCCGAATCGACTGGCGTTTGAAAAAATCAAATTAGACAAAATTTCAAAAATTTGCGGCTAACTTAACGCTCATTTTTGTTTTGTTTGTTTAATAAAAAATATGATCAAACAAACGTTTTAATTAATCAAACAATCGCCAACAAACGACAAACAATCGTTATAAATTAAAAAAAGATGCAAAAGTCAAAATCGAGGGGCTAACTTTACATAGCTGCAGTTGTGTGTCGTATTTGTGACTTCGAAAATGTTAAAACGGCGTAGTCTAGATCGTAAAGGGAGTAAAAATGAACGATATTCACGTCCTAAAAAGAAGAAGCCTCCTCAGAGGCCAGATAAAATGGAGTGATTGGCAGAGAGCAAAAGCAGAAGGTACATTAGATACGTACAAGCACAAAGCCGCTTTACCTGAAATTGTACTGCAGGCAATAAAACCCATCTATGAATCAATAAGTGACGATCAATTACTGGAAAAATGCTTGGGTGGGTTTCCACAAAATATCAATGAGAGTCTCAATTCAAAAATTTGGAAGAATGCACCGAAATGTAGTCCAGGTGGCAAGAGAATAGTTGATATAGCTGCCAATGTTGCTGCATGTACTTTTAATGACGGAGCAGAGGCTTTATTAAGAATAGAAAGAATACTTGGAATAACAATTGGATACGAGGCGTACCGCTATTGTCTTGAAGAAAATGCGAACCCGGTTAAAACACGCACGAATCAACGCGTGTAATGCAACAAAAGAGGCCAGAACAACTCGTCGATTGGAAAAAAATAAACAGCAACAATTGTTTACTGACAAGGTAGGCATACAATATGAAGCTGGAATGGGAGATTAGACGTAAGTAAACAAAATAAATTAAAAAGTTCATAAAGTTCTTGCTTTAGTTGCGCGCGACCTCGAGCGAAACGCACTTGAAACTTTAAATGCCTTTTTCTCAAAACTACTTTTTCTGGCACGGTCTGCATGATAACTCATACAGTTTTTAATATTTTTCAATGCTTTTTTTTTTTTTGAATATTCGAAATTGTTTTCTCTATAGTCTGTTGAGTCGGATTTTTGATATTGTAATTTAAAAAATTTATAAACATAATTAAAGTGTGACATTTATTTCACGAAATATACACTTTTTTTAAAACTGCCGTGAATTGCAAAATTTTTCGAATTTCGAAAATCCGGCTTGACAGACTATAACTACAACTTTATTTTACAAGAATCTCTTTACGTTTTACAGATCTATCAACATTTCAAGAAGGAATGATGCAGACCGTGGAGCAACTTTTTTTTAACATTGCTTCGGAAAACGTGATTTTTTATGTTGTAATCTTTGAAAAAAAAAATGGAATAAATTTTTTTTACAAAGTTTAGATACTAATAAACAATGGGCGCATTTAGCGTACGGAACAGTTGTGGTATCGCTCACTTCACAACGCTCTTTTCCGCTGAATGCTTTGCTCAGTGAGCAATAGTTGTGCCAATGCAGCGGAAAAACTTTTGCTTGAAAAAATGGCGTCCGCACACGGAACATGTTGTAAGAGCGCACAACTGTTCCGTGCGCTGAATGCGCCCAATGTGTAAAAATTATTTTGACTATTTTCTATTGCTATCTCTCTTAAAAACAGTTTTTCTTTTAGCGCGTTTTAGACACTGCTGGACGTATGTAAGGCCTTAAGTTAATTAACAAACGTTCTTGCAAATGGACTAAAGAACAACATACTCAAAATTCAAATTGATCCTACGTAAAGTTTATTTGTTATATAATAAACAAAATCATGAATTTTGTTTGCATAAGATTTGTTATAAAAACTAATTGAAGCTTCCTTGCTGTCATATAAAAATGTGTGCAACATTTCAACAGGCTTCATCGATCAAATGATCGAGATATTCATTGTATAATGTTGCGATATTTAACACAGGCTCTTATGAGAGATTGCGAAAAATGACGATTTTCAAGAATAAATATCGTGATTTTTGTGCCGATAAAGATCCCTGAAATTTTACACACATATAAATATGACATCAAAGAACGTTTCTGCAAATTTTCAGTGAAATCTAACGGAAACGCTGTAACGATACGACTACCTTAAACAATATATTTAGTTCTACAGTAAAGAATAGTATTTTGATTCAAGTGTTATGAATTAAAAAATTAGCCATGCTAAACGAACTAAGAAAGTTATGACAAATACTTTGGCGAGCTATAAACATCCAAACCGCCTATTCGATATTGATAATAGTTTAGTAGAAAACAAATTTAAAAAAAACAACTAAACATTTATTTCTAGTAATTACGAAAATCCAAACGTAATTACGAATAAACATCCAAACCGCCTATTCGATATTGATAATAGTTTAGTAGAAAACAAATTTAAAAAAAACAACTAAACATTTATTTCTAGTAATTACGAAAATCCAAACGTAATTACGAATAAACATCCAAACCGCCTATTCGATATTGATAATAGTTTAGTAGAAAACAAATTTAAAAAAAACAACTATTTCTAGTAATTACGAAAATAAAAGGGGACCCTGTCTACAATTTTAACACTCGTTCGAGTTCTAAAAATAACAAAAAAAAAAATAATAAAAGTTTATCCCTAATGTAAAAAAAATCATAAAATATTGAAAAGAGACGTGCAACGATTCGAATTAAATCCTTAATAATGTAAAGTAGCCATGGCTGAAATCGACGTAAATCTAAAACATATAAATCGATCCAAACGAAAATTAATCTTTTTTTTTGTTCTTTGAACAAACAGGTACGTGCTCTCGCCTGAGGAATCGAGCGAGGACGAGTACTACCTGTTGCTAAATGGCTCGATTTTCACTCCTCGCAACGTACCACTCATGCTATCCCCCGGGATCGATTATTGCATGGAACTCGTGCCCGAACTTGGTATAATAACGCTGGTTTGTTTCGCCGAAGGTTCGTATATAGACTAGCTCGTTGTAGCGTTTAATTGGTAACTCTTTGTTATTCGAGTCACGTGCACGTGTCCATATGAATGTCTGATTTTCCCACGACGTGATAGACTTTTTATATTCTTCTTTTTCCTCATTTTGTTTTCCAGAGGCTAAGATATCAACGGCCGATGCGAGAATAACGTTCTACGCCTGCGGTCTTTTATTCTCGGTACCATTTTTGGTACTGACGATAGTCGCTTACTGTATCACTCCTTGTCTCATGGACGTTCATGGAAAAGCTCTTTGTCATTATTGCGGCTGTTTGGCAGTCGCCTTCACCGCATTGGCCATAGCTCAACTTTCCAGTGGTCATTTGTCCGATCAATCCTGCGTTTCCATAGGTGAGTGTATAATTTATTCAATTATTATTTCTTCGTATTATCCTGAATTCTTGTATATCTCTTTATCACATTTCCTTGATTCCTTTTCGACTTTTTTGTGGCTTCTTTCAATTGGAGTTCTGTAAACTTCAAATTAAAATTGTTATATATTTAATGCAAACGAATATGACTAATATGTAATCTAATAATTAATTAATGTTACGTTCAATTTATCATTTCTTCACATTTCTTCTCAGCGTTCGTTATTCAATTCTCATTCGTCGCCTGTTTCTTCTGGCTGAATGTAATGTGCATCGAGACGTGGCTGCAGGTCGGGCGCCACGTAGCGGACGAGCGTAGAAGCGACGAGGTAGATGGCGCCACCGCTATCAGCACTAGCGGTATGACGCGTCCGGCGGATGGACGTTTATTCTTCTATTATTCTCTATGGGCATGGATTCCACCGGCGATTCTCATATTGTTTTCCATGATAATGGATCTCAGTCCGACAATTCCAACGACGTATGTCAAGCCTAATTTCGGAGCTGAAAGTTGTTGGTTCGAGTGTGAGTGTCTTAAACTAATTAACTCTTCCATCATCTTTTCAGCAAATGGAACTTAATGTTGTATTTCTTTTTCGTCTCCTCTTAGCCGACGAAGAAGCAATGCCGTATTTCTACATTCCGGTTGGTTTTCTCGTCGCAGCGAACGTCGTTCTGTTCACCATGACCGCGGTGGCAATAACTCGTCATCAGCGAGATCTAGACCTGAGACGGTTGGCGAGATATCGCGACTCGGATCGTGAGGAGCAACGCCTCTTCAGACGTCTCAAGCGAATTTTTCTAGTCTGTCTTGGCCTCTTTTTTTTAATGGGCATGAATTGGGCGATGGAACTGGTATCTTGGTGGGCTGGTGGTGATCCACTCGCTTGGTCCGCTTTTGATCTCATAAACGCTCTTCAAGGTCTCATTGTTTTTGGTATATTCGTCTTGAGAAAACCTGTGCGTATCCTTGTTTGGTACCAGGTAATGAAGCTCCGAGGTATCGAGACTACCGAGCCTGATGTTACTAGCGCTGAACGCAGCTTGTTGACAGTTTTCAATGGTCACTCCGGCTCATCGAGACGACCGGTTGTCTGTTGACGTTTGATCTATGGAAAACAAACGTTTAGTTCACTCTAATTTTCAACAGCTTGATCCGAACGCAAAGCGAGTCGTGATAGGAGGGTAAAAGCCAAATACCCCACGTGTTGTGTTTCTCAAAGTTTTCTTTTTGTTCTCATTTCGCTGGATTCAGTGATTACACACACACATATATGTATATATAATTTGTTCATAGGCATCTAAGACTGGCATTGTTAATTATCATTGAGTGTTTTATTGCCGACTTCCCCTGACTTCTGGGGCACGTGTCTCCATATGTTAAAAGTTACATCTTGTTTCTGAAAATACTGACTTTATTTATTTATTTATTTATTAACTAGCCATTTGTGAAGCGGAGACTTTGTACGCAAAGTTTCTTCCTCGTATGTACATATTTCTCTAGATGATAAAAATATCTCATCGGCCCATCTGTACAAGATTTTTGGAATCTGTGTAACACGTATGCTATGAATAACAGCCATGAAACTAGGTATGTACTATAGGAATTAAGCAGATAATAGTAATAGTCAGTGTGAAATAGCGACCACCCATTTCTAAACAAATATATTGTTACTATTCAGTAATAACGTGTACCACAGTCTTTATTAAACATCTCGTAACTACTTTTTTATAATCTTTTCCTTCGCTCTATTTTTTTTTTAGAAACGATACAAGCTTCGACCCTTTTATACTATTTACTATCTAAACTTTCTGGTCAACCATAAAAATTTATAAACAGTTTTGGCTAGATTGCCTAAAACAAATTTCAACCCAGACTTGGTTATTACTTCAGCACTCATATCGGTTGCTATCAACATTTGTTTGCTCAAAACATTAATTTTACATTACAACAAAATATAACTTTTCATCGCAGTCTAATAACGTGCAACATCATAAGTAATGTTGTTAAAGCCTTTTGAGCAGTTTAAAATTGTTACCGTTAAAGGTTATGTTCAGTAAGTCATCACTTTTTCGGTTCACTCGCCATTATACTAGGACTCTGATGGCTCAATTTTACACGCTCAGGCCGAATAACAATCTTTAAAAACCCGAATCACAAATAATCCAGCGTGGTACAACAAATTGCGTTCAAATTTAGCTTAACGGAGGCGAAAAGTGTCTGAAGTAAATGTCATCCCGATCGGTTGCCTTGTAGCGAAACATCTACGCATCGTATTTTGCAGCACTTGACAATCATAACCTGTAACACTGCGCTTTAACAGACACACTGGGACCGAAATCCCGTGGAAACTTGAAGTGCTGGAACACAAGTTCTACAAAATGTTCAGACAAATCACCTGTTGCAGGCTTCGCCCCAGGCGATCGGCAAGAATAAGTGAGGTTAGAAACGATCCTCGTGTACTCCGGTGAACAATGGCGATAGCAAATGTTTTCGATAAAAAATACTATATACTTTCGATTATTTCACGATTCGTTGCGTACACATGTAACGCAAGGTGTCTGATACTGTAACGCTTGAAATGGAACGCATAAAAAATATTGTTTTTAAACATTGCGTAGCACTTAAATAGCTGACGTCTCTCCCATCGTATATATATATATTTATTCCGTAGCCCGGTTATCTTTTCTTATAAAAACTGTTGGTTCCTCCACGAAATGAATATATTTCATTGCGTAACAATACTTGGAGGCAAAGTCTCTTTGTGTCCCCATTTGTTCTGGCCTTGAACCCTGTCTACGTTTATTACCCTCCAATACCCGAATAACAAAAATTAAGACACGAGTAGTACACAGGTTCACCCACCAAGGGTCACCGATAAAATAATAATAAAAAAGAAACTTGAATTTGATATTTGTTCGATTTGCCCATTGCACCCTATTCGTAAAACTAAAAAAATAGAACACATAGAAATAATATAGTTTTTTTGGTGACGCGATGAGCGATTGAGCATCTGTACAGTTCCATCGACTCTGTGTCATCAACAGGTACGCAAAGTAATTGTATAGTGCAGAAGCCGATTATAATACCGTCTGCGAAGCGGTTTCAACTTGAGGAGTCTATCGGCGATTTTTGTTTTTATCAATTGATACTCGTCGAGTCGTTGAGTCTTCGTTGGCCCGGAAATGGCGGACTGCTACCTAGGATTCCGATTATGCCGTTGCCTCGTTGAGCCACGTAAACGAGACGATACATACCTGGTGCTCTCAGTGCCGTGTCGTTGAAGTATATTCGCTCGGTTATCGTATGTGGTCCCATCGTTGAGTTCATTCCAGAGTTTGTTTTCCCTTGAATAAAGAAGAAAAATTAACCAACCGTTCAACGAAACAAAATTCATCTCGTTATCTTTCATTTACCGTGGCCAACGTATTCGTAAACGAGATAATCGTCGAGACTCGAGAATCCCTCGTGGAAAAGGCCAATCCAGTCGCCGCTCATCGATCTCGCGTCACCCAAAAGTTTATAAGATACGGAATTTTCCTCGTCGATGAACCATGCTCTGACCGGTTGAAATTCGACCCCGTGTTCTTCGTGCTCTGGTCGAGTCTGAATATTAAATAAAGCTTCGCATAAATCCAATCTTAAGCGATTGACTCGAAAAAATATAAAGATATTATTAGTAAATTACAGTTATGTCGAATTCGCCGGTTACGGGTTTATGATCCGACTGAACGTAACTCGGATAACTCTTGTAGCTTCGTTGAATAGCGTTGAGCTTGACGTCCTCATAAACGTCGGTGTTCACTTTGTATAATATTCTATCCGTCCAGGATGGTCGACGTCTGTTTCAATCGTCACATGGAATTATCGCCAAAATATGAATCAGTATCAAACAACTCAATATTTCAATTACTTGGAAATGTTTGAATGGCAGGGAAAATAATTGGTCCTCACCTGAGATCATAATTTTGTGAGGAGAATTCAAATTTGTAAGTCGGTGGGAATGTTACTTTTTCCTCGGTCAATTCTGCAAAGGCTTCTCCGCTCGCCATTACCATTTTGAGCTGATCCATGGCCAGCAGGGAATCCAACTCATTATTTTTCACTAATTTGTCTATTTCTTCAGCCGAGAGCGGTCCATTGAGACGGAAGTTCAAATCACCAATCCAGAATGTGTAGCTGAAATATGGCTTACCATTAATGATTTACAATTTTCACTCGTTTAATAATATAATTTTTGCCTCTTACTCGTGGTATAGAATATTACGAGTTTCCGGCACATTGAATACGTGATCACGAAGAATAGTGTTGTAATCGGATATTCGATCGGGCAGCAAATGATCGTGAGGTGTCAAATGAGTATTTACTATACAAACACTGACGCCATATATATTGAATCGAACGCTAACAGCTCCCTTATTTCCCTGAAACGATAAATGGTAGTATTTTTTGTCAACAATCTATTAATTGTTTACTGAATAGCAATTATTTATTGACCATCTATAGACTTTTGGTTAGTTACTACTAATGGCCAATTCTCTGTAGATGGTGCCAATTGAGTGCCAACTTCGCATCAACAAAGAGTAATCACGCGAACATGCACTCATTATCCTGTGGCAAAAAAGAACTAAGAATTTTAATTGCAGATTACAACGGAAATATTTATAATGGTAAACCATGGTTAACCAAATTCAACATTGCATAACATTGTTAACCAGTTTCGCTTAGCGCATTGTCTTGTTAAAAAGATTCAGTCGCTGCATAACATTAATGAAAATCCATTTAAATTCTCGTTTTCCTCAAAACTGTTTTTTGCAGACTGGTGAATTTCCAACGTTTCGCAGTGGCATTCTTTTACAATGATGCATTAGTTGGTATTTAAATTGATTTCATTATAAGTTCCACACCAATCGCCACCATTTATCATATGTCATGCGGATAAATTCTACTTGACTGTATTTAAATAATTTGCACAATCTGCGCATCTACTATATGTTATGATTGATCTAGTTCCATCGCACTCGACTAGAGTTGCATCAGTGGGAGCATTTAGTTTTCAAAACCAGGATTTTCTTTTGACTCATACGACAATACAACAAATTCGGTCATTTTCATCTATTCGTTACTCTAAGTAGTCAGGCTACACCATTTGCTCATAAATATAAAGAAATTTGTGGACATTGCATAAAAATCGATCATTAGAAAACTTTTTACTGAACGTTTTTGAACGTGGAACTGAAGTCTCTAAACTTCCAATGACCAAATAGATAATGTGTAAATGTGAAATTAGTCTTTTGCTGAAACAATATGACTCAATAGTAAAACTTTGCAGTTTATTAAGATCGTTATCACTAGGATTCTACTTGACAAGATGGATGTGTTCTAATAAGTTCCAGCACCAAACAGAACATTCCAATACTATAGCAATACCAATAATACTGCGTAATACTGAAAATATTTTAACGATTTGATGGTGCAACTCTGATTTGACAAGTTTTTGGAACGATACTGCCTTGATGCAAATGCTTGTGGCAAGAGACACTACTTTTGACATTGATATCACTCATCCTCGTTGGCTTTGAACTAATGATTGACTTTCTACATACTATAATTTTATTATCAACCAGTTGAAAACAGCAACAACATTGACCTTTACAGTACCTCGTTTAGCTACAAACGTTCTGTCAGCTAATTGTGAATTCATTAACAATTCATAGATAATTGAGTATCAAGTGAATGGAAATTTACTGTAAATTATCTATGAACTCACTCTAAATTAGTTGTCAATAAATTGGATGAACGAATTAAAAGCACATTGACTGCCAATGCACTGTCAATCATCAGACTTTATAATCATGATTTATCTTTATCACCACTTTGTATTTACTTTAGTTTGGTTTCTCTTACCCACATGCCGCCCAATCCTGTTCTCGTGTATCGGGCTTCGATGAGTCGCAAGTGCGTCAGATGCTGTCTCAAACAGAATACATTGAGTACAAGACCCTGAAGCCTTTGAGTACGTATTTTTACATAATCCTTTCCTTTTAGCGCTTCTCTGAAATTGGAAATATTATCGGTATAACGGGACATTTGGAGCAGCAAATGACACGTACCTGAGGTACTTTGTCCATGGATCCTCAAAGAAAATGTCCAGTACCATGTTCTGAGGCTGCGCCTTGACCTCCTGCAAACTGGAGACATATCGTCGTATCCTTTTCGCATCTTACAATTCAAAGAACCTAAACATACCCAATTATGTAGAAATCTGGCAACATCTCGGCATTGTCATTTGTAATTCCGAGAAATTTGTGTGGTTGCTCTTCCGGATATGTCGTCGCTACGTTCCATGTCGCAAAGCACAGCCTTTTTAATAACATTGTAATGAGAAAATAAAACGCACATCTAAACTAAGTTCATTTGTTTAAACGACTTTTAAAACATATGCCAACCTCAAACTGTGTTTATTATCAGTCATTCTGAAACCTCGGGAAAAATAAATTTCGAGGAATTTACTCAAACAGCAGTTTTGTGTTATATCACGATATACACAAATGTGTCGAACGTTTCTGAAGTATGTACCATAAGCGTATTTATTAGAGCGTGCTATTTTCAATATCTATGAGATAAAACGCCGAAACGATAAAACTTCGTAATAAAATTAATAACGGTAATCTCGAAACCTGTCGAGAATGATTTTTTTTTTATTTAAGTAAAAGTAAGGATGGAATGTAGGAGCAAAGTACTTTGCGAAATCATGATATGATGACCTGAACGCCATATTGTTTGTCTGCAGTCACAGCTTTGAACATTAAACATGGAGACTCGTGTAGAGTCGAAACTTTATATTTATTCAAAACGTTCCTAAGGTTCCTCAAAATATCGTTCTGCTGAGAGGCGCTGCCGTCGATTGAAACGCTTCCATGTCATTGTGCGAACAGACGTGCAATCGTCCCGCTGCTGTGTTTATAGACTTTCCGTTAAAGTGAATTGTATACCTCCGTTAAATTAGCCGACCAAAATGAAGTTCTTTATTTTTATTAATGCCAATCGATTGTCGGCATGGACGTATAAATATATGGACGGAGCCTAAAGTGCCTTTATAGATGCGTGGGTTAAAGCCACAGGGGTGAAGAGAAACACGAGTCAGCCATCTTGGTTCATCAGTTTTTGACCTATATATATAATAGATATATGTTAAGACGCGTCTATTTTCACGGCACGCGGCGTTGGTGTAACAAAACTGTGCCGTGGTCGAAGATACTTCGCGCTCGACTTGTCATAACCGTCACAACCTTTCGTAAGGAAATAGCTAATAATGTATTAAGTATACGGCCCACATATAACAAATTGGTGTTATTTAAAGGACAATAATAAACGATCATGAACGGCCACAATGTTAACTTTTTATATACATAAAAATAAATTGCATATATATTTCCAAAGGGGCATTCCAGTGTTTTTACCTCCAAATTATTTCTCGGCTGCGAAATGTAGCCAGTACTTCGCGGGGCTACTCCCGACATGCCTCCCTCGTCGCACCCCCGTGATCTATCCCCACCACCTTACTACTTTGCCATCGCACCACGAAAATAGATATCGCCGCCGCCATCTTGGTTCATCATATCCGTTGCAGCAGGTTTTCATTCCCCTCACCCTTGTGGCTTCACCCGCGCGGAGAAAGACTCCGTCCATATATTTATACGTCCGTGATTGTCGGCCATTTGTCGGCTCTAGAGGCTGTAACGGCTGTAACCACGGTAACAGGTCGGATTAAAATGATGTTAACCACTTTTTCCAACAAAGTTTGCTAAGCTAACTGTCATCTCTATTGCAGACAATGTAATAATTTTCGAAGTTACCGAAGCGATCAGAGTGTTCTTTTTAAATTTTATTTCGCCATTAGTGTAATATCGATCAAGCATTAGGAAGCATGCAGATCTCTATGGCAGCGGTGGCAGTACGCGGTAGCAACTTATTGTTAGAAGATAATTCCGAAACAGTTCGTGTTTACAACCAGGTCAATTTTCAGTTTGTTACATTCCCGTGAAAAAATGTTACCGTCTAAGCCATACCGAATATCATCTGTTGTTGTAAAACCGGGAGTTGATGAAATAACGAGTGATCAATTAATATCAACCGAATCACTTTATTCACTCAGATTGCAAGAATGGACGCAACAAATTCTTAAATCAAAACTCTCAACAGAATGGGAAAAAAGCATTCTCGAATTAGTACCGAATCGACTGAAGGATCAGCATCCACGGTGCGTTGAAAAAACTTTGAGCGAAATAAGAGATATATATGAGAGTGATATGAGAAATTGTGCTCTTGATTCGACTGTTATTACAAGGGTGGTTGATGATGACAGTAATACCGATAAAATATTGGGAGTAAAACGTTACGGAAAAGATTGGCTTGGGAGCGGTACAGTCCGTCTTCAGCGTCAACTTTTTGTGAATAAATATTTTTTTCCTCATGCGATAATGAGGCAAATCGTCGATATTGCTAGCTTAAAGCTTGACCGTGTCATTGTCAATCTGGATGACATTATGTTGAATCATAAAAACAAGGAAGGCAATGAATTATTCGAGATATCTGAATTGCAAGATGAGATGATGAATAAGGTTGCGCAAGTAGCATCGACAATAAGGAACGATTATTACAGAGAAATATCGAGGAATATAGTAGCAGCGATATCATCGAGTAATGACAGCAATACAACAATCCGTAATAAAAAAAGTATCTATCCCATGATGAGGGAAATAAAGAAGTGGATGCAATGCGCTACGAATCTCTTTATTCAGCAAATCATCAAAGTAATGATAAGAACTATAGATGACTTGTTAGAGAGATTGGCTGATTATCGGTATAGATGTCCACGTTTAAATATTCGTCTGGAGTGGAAGCAGCCAAATGACGATCGTTTGTCGATCGATCCATCGATTGGTCAGATATCCAAAATGTGGCATTCCCTCATTGATGCTATAGAAAATATAGCTGGAGATGATTGGTTGACATTCGAGGAGTTAGCGTGTCGCACCATTGATAAATTTCGTCCTACTAATCGTACTGACGATCGTTATCCAAGGATGAGCGTGTCTTTACCAGATTGGTACACCTCGGATTGTCACGAAAGGGTCGACAGGGCAGTCGGACGAGCGATTGGACCTCTGGAGACATATTACAGAATGATCGCAGAGGAATTTGAATCTATTACATCCATCGATCGACAAGACTGTGCGATGCTGAAAACCTCCAGGCAAACACAGGTGAGTTATAGCATAGAGCAAAAGTTCTCATCTATAAAGGGTGTCAAACGATTGGATCAGCAAAAGGAGAGAGCTAACGAGATGACGGAGAGTCTCGAGTATGATGTTGGACGAGTAAATCAAAGCATAGCAAGGATACGTTTGAAGGAACGAATAGCGGAGATGAGGGAAACGATTGTCGAAGGTATGTTGCTGCGTCACAAGAGATATAACGAAGAAATTTGTCTAGATTTTCAAGGACTATGCGACAAGTTGCTTCACGTACCTGTTCGAGCAGCGGAATTGTTCAAATTGAGTGAAACTATCGCATATTCGTCGAGGCTGTTGATAGAAAAGCTGGAGGCTCGAGTCGTTAAATCAATCTCGATTCTTGTTTCCTTGATCGACATAACCACCGACATGTCCAAAGAACATATGAGTCTTAATGCTCGTACGATAAATTGGCTTACAGAGATAAAGCCAATCGTCGCCAAGAGCAATACTCTTTGCGAGGGTATGAAAAGCGAACTCGAGGATGAATTACAGCGACGAATCGCTATATTAAATTCGGACATCGAGGCAGTATTGCCGAAATTCGAGATACTCGATAACATGGACGATCCATCGAGAGTCGACGAGTACTTACAACACGTAAGATATCTCGTCGACAAGCTTAACGAGCTGGATCGTCGTATCGAAGAGATCAACCATGAAGAAAGACTATTTAAATTTCCAGAAACTTCCTTTTTCGGTGTTCAAGAAATACGTCATATTATCACACCCATCTACGAGTTGATAGACATAACACGAGAATGGCATCGTGATCATTCAGTCTGGCTCGTCGGTCCGTTTGAGTACATAGATGCTCGTGAAGTACGTAGAAAAACGTTGGAATACTATCGGGAGACTCTCGAGAAACTGTGCAGCAACATCAGGAACAGAATAAAAGTTGACATACAGCAATCGTCATCGGTGCCAGCAACTACCAGCAAGCGATTCAAGTTCTCAGGACTCGTAGACGACCCCGATCCCATGCAACAGCCAGCACCGTTAACACTCTGCTGGCAAGTACTCGAAGATGTCAAACAATTCGAGCAATATTTGGAGCTGATCGATTGCATGTGTAATCCATCACTGCGCGAGAGACACTGGCGTGAAATGTCATTGATCTATGCTAATCGTGATAGAGGATCTGACGATCAGGTGCGAACTATGTGTTCGCCTGACGCAGGAACGACTCTCCAGAAATTGATAGACCTTGATCTTGTCAATGATATAGACAAGTATCGTGTTATAAGTATTGGTGCGAACAAGGAACTTGCCTTGGCTACCAATCTTGAAAACATGATCGTCAAATGGTCGACCATAGATTTCTCCATCGTTCGTTCCAATCCAGTTGGTAGTGACTCAACGATGATGACTTTTGCTCATCTCGATGAAATAGAGATTCTCATGGAGGAACACGAGGTCATTGTGGGCGAAATGAAAGTGTCGTATTTCGTTGAACCAATTGCATCGGAACTTGGGAAATTTTCTAACTCTCTTGGGAATGTACGCTCTATCGTACGAAGAATATTGCGTGTACAAAACGAGTGGTTCGACCTCGAAGATGTATTCCGTAATCCTTTGTCAGAGAGCAATCAACTTCAGCAAGCTGGCAAGCTCTTTGTTTCCGTAAACAATAATCTACGCATTGTAGAGAGTAAGATTCTCGATGAACCGAGATTCCAAGCGATTGTCGACAGTACTCTTATCTTAACCCGGTTGTTAAACGACTCTGACGACAAACTGAAGACTACAAGAGAAATGGTAAAAAATGTCGTTCAACGAATTACGCCACTCTTTCCGAGATTCAGCTTTATCTCCGATCGTGAGATTATTAAAATTCTCTTTGAGCCAGAATATTCGAGAAAAATAGAACTCTTAATGAGAAATTGTTTTGCAGATGTAAAGAGTGTACGCTGCTGCAATGATGTTTGTAAAATGATAATCGATACGTGTGGCTGACGTTTCTCACTGGTGCAATTGTCGGACGAGGATCTTGGAATAATTGCACCACCTCGAGGATCAGTACACGAGTATTCTTTGGTTCATCCGTTGATTCTAACGGAAAGATCAATTATTTGTACCGTACGGGATGCGATATTCCAATGTCTGAGGAACTTGTGCGCTTGCACTCGAGGATCTTCGGTAGCAGCTTGTAACGATGATCTCATATCGATCTTGACAACTTGTCCAATAGCATTGGCAGCGCTTTGCGCCTTGCGAACGTATTGGACGAGCATGGTGGAAGAGGCTTTCCACGACGCTACTACTGGTAACCCGGATGTAAGCTGCTGCACAAAACTCGTCTCCTACGAGATGGAACAATCACGCTTAATCCAGACCATGATAGCCGAAGTGAGAGGCACAAAAGTATCCAGAAAATGCCACGCTATGCTCGTGCGTTTGATTGTAGAAATAAGCGAGCAGCGGGACACAACGAGACGAGCGATTGGTGACGTGAGAAAAAGAGGTAGAGTCGTTGCTCGACGAGACTTTGCCTGGAAAGGACAAATTCGTCATTACGCAGATGAAGAAAAGAACGAATTGAGAGTGGCGATAATCGATACGGAGGAATTCTATGGATTCGAGTACAGCGCTTGTGAAAACAAGCAGCCTATCGTCTCTACACCACTCACCGACAGATGCTATCACAGTCTTACAGAGGCATATCGAAAACGTATGTACGCCGGCCTCGTCCACGGTCCTGGTGACACTGGAAAGACTCAGACGATCATGTCGCTAGCTCACATTTTTGGGGTTGATCTGCGGATCTTGGATTGTACTCAGCGAGATATCATCGATTGTTCTTACATCGATAACATTTTCCGCGCTCTAATTGTCGCAGCCAGCCAGAATCGTCTGTCCTCCTGCTGGTTATGTTTTAAACACCTAGATCTTCTTACGATTCAAGGATTGTCCATAATCGCACAACGAATCGTCTCGATTCTTGCAGTTGGGTCGCCTCAACATGGAACGACTTTAAGTCCCTCCGTGTTTGTAATCGGTACTATGTCGACCCGACACAACCGGCATTGCCACAATCCGCCGTTGCCCGACACGTTGAAGGTCCTGTTTCGTCCGATTGCTATGGTATTCCCGGACAAACCGAGAATCGTCGAGGTTCTACTCTTTGCCAATGGGTTTTCAACTGCTTCCGTTTTAGCAACGAAATTGCATCTTTTTGAGAAATATTTGTCCACGAGCCAACAGTCGTTATTTCATCGGCACGATTATTGCGCCGTTGATTGTACGCACAGTATGCGAACAACAATGCACGTTGTGACCATGGCTTGTGCGTTAAAACATCGTTATCCCAATGAAATGGAAGACGCTCTGTTTCTTCGAGCTCTCGTTGACATTCATTTGCCAAAGCTGACCACTGCCCCAGTCAACGACTCCGATCTGCGCAATTTCCAACACACGGTTCTAGACCTATTTCCAAATCTATCTTTTCCTCCGCCCAACTATAAGGACCTTTTATCGGCGATTCGACGAATCACTGAAATGCCTGATCACATCGTGGATCAATCAGTATTGAGCTTGAAGGTTGTTCAACTATTCGAGACTTTATTGGTGAGACACGCCGTTATCGTTATTGGTTCTTCCCTCACTGGTAAGACTACCGTTATCGATATTCTCAAGCAGAGTTTGTCATCCTTGCCATTCAATAAACGAGCACTGCATGCGAATGACGATGATGCTGGTACGTTGTTGGGGCGAGTGATTAATTCCATCAGAATAAATCACAATTCTTTCACGAACGACGAGTTGTTTGGTAATTATGACGACGAGTGCATGGGCTCGGGAAAATTGCGCTGGAAAGATGGTATGTTAACACGAGCTTTTAGATCTTTAGTAGGAAATGAAGGAATTACCAACGAGGAAGCTAACGCTATTAATCGCTGGCAATGGCTCATATTCGATGGACCTCTCGACACAGCGTTTCTGGACAACATCATCACTCTACTCGATAGTAACGAGAAGACTTTGTTCCTGAAATCCGGGGAGAGAATTTGTATGATCGATTCAATGTCGATCATATTGGAAACATCGAGTACGACGAGTGTAACCCCGGCTACTATATCGCATTGTGGAATCATTTACCTAGAAGAAGAAGAAGCTACGGGCTGGAAGATACAGATTAGACGATGGATCACTGAACATCATGGAGGGAACGAGCCCTTGGTGCCCCTTGGTCGTTCTCCAAACGACGATGAATATGACGTATTCGCACAGCTATTGTTGGAATGGTCACTCGAGGCGTGTCTTAACTTTGTCTCTGAAAATTCCATCGGACGAGGTGGACTACCGATTAATACCAGCCATTCTGTAATATCGGTACTGACATTATTCGAGATGTATCTAACAGATGCTCTTGTTTCGTCCAATAGCGACCAACGCGGTTCCAAATCTACTTACGTCAACAATTTTTTCTCCTGGTCCCAAGCTGCCCTTCTAATGTCCATAATTTGGGCAATCGGCGGATCTATGGATCGTAATTCCCATGTCGCTTTCGATGAATTTTACAAATTGATCTGGCACTCGTCTCAATGTAGCAAAGATACTAGTACAAAGTTTCCGTATGAGCGGATTGGTGTGCCGAGCGAGGGTCTCATCCAGGATTATGTTTACATGTTTACCGGAGGTGGACCAGGAACCAGCAGTGGATCGTGGCGTCACTTGTCGGACATACTTAAGAAAGACAATAATGTCATCGATTATTTTTGGAGCCTTCAAGCTGGCCCAACGAGCTATGTACCTACGATCGATAGTATTAGATACATGAACATATTCAAGATTCACATCCAACATCAAAGGCCCTTTCTTATATCCGGTGAAACAGCCAGTGGTAAAACTCTCTCCATGCGCCATCTACTCAAGACCAAGATGCTCGACTCCGAATCGACACCCAAGTGCGTGTCCAATTTCCTCAGTCTTGCTGGCGACACTTCGCCGTTGTTTCGTGACTGTCGCACCACGCAAATGACATTCCTTTCGAAGATGAAAAAAATAAGTAAACACGTCTGGAGATCGCCGGGCAACGATCAATTATGCGTCAACTTTATTGACGATTTGAGTATAAACACGAGCCTTCCGGAGGGTGATAGAGTGCCAACACCGATCCTCGAGTTGATCAGGCAATATTACGACGTTGCTCACAAATGCTGGTACGATATTGAGAATAGTGAGAGATTGTGTCTCGAGGATGTAATGTTCTTGGGGGCAATGGATGAGCACTGTCCCAGGGAAGTCAGCAACAGATGGCAAGAGACTACTCGTTTTTTGCGTCACTTTAACCTATACAGGATCAATCGTCCATCGGACAAATCTATATTTCGAATTTGTTACAATATATTGTTTGGCAATTTGCGAGCTAACATGTTCAATGCTGACGTTGCAGGAAGCGTAACGAGCATGGTAAATGCAACGATCGACGTGTATTCTTCGATAAGCAAGAGATTTCGACCGGTACCTGCCAGATTTCAGTACCACTTCAGTCCAAGAGACGTGAGCAGGGTGATTGCTGGTTGCAGTCTCATTCACAAAGAATCGGCCGAAACTAAAATAACACTCATGCGACTGTGGGTCCACGAAACGCTCCGGGTATTCGCCGATCGCATCGACGATCCTGAAGATGCCGATTGGCTCTTTGTCAAAATAAGAGAATCCGCCGAATCTCATTTCAAAGATTCCTGGGACGGGGCGTTTGATAATCTACCTAAGAGCGACGACGCTGAACAGCCTGGATTGACTCGGGAGAGCTTCGATCATCTCTTGTTTTCAGATTTCATGCGCATATCAGTGACCGATAATGTTCATCATCATGCTGATGAAAACGAAAGCAATAATGAGAAGATACGTTACGAGGAAATAACGTGTTCCCGGGAGGCACTGAGAAACCGAGCCAATTTGTATCTCGAGCGGTACAATAACAATATAGGAAATGATAGACACGATGTTCGTACCAATGGTAAAAAGAAACTGGACATAATAATATTTCCCGAGATGTTGAAACACTTGATGAGAATATGCCGGATTCTAGATATACCCGGAGGTAGCTTGTTGATCGTCCGCATTGGAGAATGTTCCGGGACAAGATCTCTCGCTGCTCTTGCGGCTCATCTCAAGTCTCAACCTTTCGAGGAATTGAGTCGTCGCGTCGTTGCCGAGTCTACAGTGATCGACTCTTTGGTAGCATGGAAAAACGACTTGAAGCGAACCTGTATGAATTGTTGCTATCTCGGCGGTGGTGACTGTACGTTTTTCATTACCGATCGGCAGATAATCGGTGCAAATAGGAGTATTATCCTCGGTGATGTATGTAGTGTTATGAAAACTGGACAAGTGGCAAACTTGTTGACTCAAGAAGAGAGGGACAAGGTAATTGAGAAGAGCCGCCTGTGTGCTCAGAGAGGCGAACGTAATCGGGAAATTAGTGGAGACGCTGTAATGGATTATTTCAATAACAAATGCCAGGAGAAGCTACACTTTGTGCTTTACTTCGACAGGGCAGCACTCGTGGCTAGAAGAAAAGATTCGAAAGACAACAAAGCTGAAACTATTCTACAAAGAATACTTAATCACTGCAGCATAGATTGTTACGAACGTTGGCCGGCAGAAGCGTTTTCGGAAATTGGTAAGAAATTTGTGCGTGATATTGACATCAATGCCGAAGTGGGACGACGAGCGATTATTGCATGTAAGTATTTTTATGATAGTGTTGTAGTTAACGTCGTCTCCGTTGCGAGAACGATGAGGGAAAGATACGAGAGCGATTCGAAGGGCGAACAATATCGTCATCGAATGCCGGTATCCGCCTATATCCACATGGTAAAGTTGTACGCCCTGTTGATGAAAAAGCGCCAACAGGAGACGCGAGAATCGAGAAAAAGGTATCTCGACGGTTTGGACAAATTGGAATTGGCCGGCGACAAAGTGAGCGAAATGAAGAGTATGCTGACGAGACTGAGGCCAGAATTGGAACAGTCGGCGAACGAGACGGCCGAGACGATGCGTATTATCGAGAGGGAAAACGTGAGCGTGGAGAATGCAACGATACAGGTCAAGAGAGAGGAAGAGGTTGCGAATGGAATAGCCGAGGTCGCGGGCATCCTCAAGGCAGAGTGCGAGGCGGATCTTGCGGTTGCTATACCGATTCTCGAGGATGCCATAGCCGCTCTAAATACCCTCAAACCGACGGACATAACGCTGGTAAAGGCAATGAAAAATCCACCGGACACGGTTAAACTCGTTCTGGCAGCTGTTTGCGTGATGCTCGACGTCGCGCCCGATCGTTCGGTGGATCCGGTAACCGGGAAAAAGTCCATCGACTACTGGGCGCCCAGCAAGCGTATTCTGGGTGACATGAATTTTCTTCAGAATCTTAAGGATTACGACAAGGACAATATACCGGTATCGATAATGTCAATTGTGAATAGAATTTACATGAACGACGAAACGTTTCAACCCCATATCGTGGCTAAAGCATCGAGCGCTGCAGAGGGTCTGTGCAAATGGGTGCGAGCTATGGTCTCCTACGACGAGGTCGCCAAAGTCGTTGCTCCAAAGAAGGAAAAATTGGCCGCCGCCGAAAGAGAGTGTAACGCCAGTTTGGAATATCTCAATGAAAAACGTACCAGACTGGCTGCGCTCAATGATAAATTGGCAGCGCTTAATGCGAATCTTGAAACGACCCTACGGAAGAAATATCAGCTTGAGATTCAAGTGGCCAATTGCACGGGAAAATTGAGACGTGCCGAGGCTCTGATAACGAGTTTGGCTGATGAGAGAAACCGCTGGCTCGAATCGGTAGAGACTCTCTCTAACACTTATGGAAATCTTGCCGGTGATATTTTACTCTCCGCCGCTTTTATCGCTCTCTTGAGCTCTTTTGATGCGAATCATCGAGATTATCATCTCGTCGATTGGAGAAACGAGCTCGATCGGCTTGAAATTCCAAACTCTGGAGAATCATACAAGTTTGCCCGTTCTCTTCTGGTACTCACCATGAATGAGCAGCAATTCCTCTCCGTCGATGACGGCAGTTGGTTCAATCGTGCGAACAATGCTATCCTTGCAAATTCCCTTCTCACGCCTTTGATTCTAGATCCCCAGAAACAGGCTAATATGTGGATCAAACGAATCGAGTCGCCTAATGGGCTGATAGTCGTAAAACCCACTGATCCACGATGGTTCGACCAGATTCGAGCCAGCATCGATCAAAGATTGCCCGTTCTCTTGGAAAACCTGGATCGTTCCGAGTACCTCGAAAGGGCGCTTTCCATCATCGATTATGTCGGATCGTCCTCGTCGTCATCAACGTTCAAATTGTACATGACCAGTCGAATCTCATTCACCGAAGGTACCTGCAGTTTTCTCAGTCTACGCCATCGTCATAATCTCATCGACATCATGTTTCAGCTTTACAAACGCTTTAACGTCGTCAATTTCTCACTGACCAAAGAGGCACTCGAAGAACGTCTTCTCGAGATCGTGGTGTCGCGAGAAAGGCCGGAGCTTCGGAACACGTACGACAGACTTATGATATCGAGCTTCGCTAATAGAATGCTTCTCGAACAGGAGGAAGATAAGATTCTCGCAGTACTGTCGGGTACGAATATAATAGAGGACGAAAGGGCGATCGAAACGTTGGATCGTTCGAAAAACTTGTCTTTGGAGATAAAGACGAAAGAAGCGGAGACAGCAAGAACAACGGGCCAAGAGATGAACGAGATTCGAGCGATTTATCGTCCGTTGACTAAATATTGCGCTGCGTTGTACGATACACTGGGCAGCCTTGTTTATTTCAATCACATGTACAGATTTTCGCTGGATTGGTTCGTACGCCTCTACGTAAAGTCCATTGATGCATCGAAGAGAAGTGTGGTACTGGAAAAACGGCTCAACTATCTCGAAGCATCTTTCACTTTGAAACTCGAGGCGAGTGTACGAAATTCTCTCCTCGACGGCCACAAGCTCGTCTACTCCTTTCTACTGTCGATGAAGATATTGATAGATTCGAACAAAATTACCCATTTGGAGATTCGTGCGTTGCTATCATTAGGCAACGCAGTTGGTCATCGGAGCAACGCCGACGGTGATGACGATCATTTACTGAGTTTAGTCCGGCAGCTCAAGGACGATCTCCCGGATGTATTTCAAGATCTTGAAACAAGTTTTCGTCAAAGTACTAATTGCTGGACAACCTATTTAAAATCATCGTCCTCGCTATTGCCTTCTCCTTGGAATAGTCAGCTAACAGATTTTCAACGTTTGATACTCGTAAATCGACTCAAACCCGAAACGACTCTGGAAGAGGTCAGACGACTTGTTGAGAATACCCTGAAAAAACGTTCGAACTCGGCAAACGAGTGTTGTTGCTCGTGGACAGACAGCATAGCTCGCTCCTTCGAGGAATCTAGCTGCGTGGTCCCACTGATATTCGTCCTACCGAGTTATCTCGATCCGTACCAAGTTATCGAGAAGTGGGCCAGATCAATCGGATATTCGTCGAGCATCGTTAGATTCTCAATGCCACCGAGTGACATTGGTGAACAATCGTCGATTCAAACCGCCATCGAGATAGCTCAACAGCGTGGTAACTGGATCTTGTTGGAAAATTGTCATCTAGCAACGGACGAGTGGCTGGCCAAACTCGAACATGTTTCGGAGTCGCTGATGCTAATCAACGAACAGGCCTGCTCCGACACACCACCGGTAGCTTTGACCTTTCGATTATGGCTCACGAGCTATCCGTGCACCAACTTTCCTATAAGTATTTTGCACAATAGCACGAAGATACATTGCGAAAGACCGAGCGATTGCACGCGTCAGAATCTTCTGGACTTCTATGCTACGGAGCCACTGGATGATCCCAAGTTTTATAACAGAAGCTCTCGCAGCTTTGGAAACAACAACAACGGCAGAGCGTTCTCCAAGCTCGTATACGGCTTGTGCTTCTTTCACGCCATTGTCACAGGAAGAAACAAGTTTTACGAACGTGCCTGGAATATGCCCTGCTCTTACGAATTCACCGATTCGGACATGAAAATATCAATTGGACAATTGCGTCACAGATTTCTTGAACTGGACGAGTATCAGCGTTATCATCGCCAAGCAACCGACGACGAAACGAACGACGTTCGTGACTATGAACATTTGCTCGAAACACTTGTGTATCTTGTCGGCGAGTGTTACTACGGTGGAAGAATCGTTGACCCAAATGATCGTAATACTCTCAATGTCATCTTGAAAGATTGTTGTAATCTCGATATGGTGCGAGCGACCACGAGTTACGTATTCCCCATTGACGATAGCTGTGTCGAATATTCCATACCCAATCGATCCGAATATCGAGACTTCGTTAGACACATTACCGATTGCATACCAAACTGCGAATCGCCACCGGAGCTATTTGGCTTGAATAACAACGCAGCTATCGTCAGAAATCGTCGAAACGCCGATCACTTTATGCGATCTCTCATCGGTGCTCGTCTCTCGTTTCTTAATAACCTACCGACGAACGAATGCAATTGTCACAATGCCAATAGCTCGAACAATATCAAGACCACCGCCATTGATAACGGCATTGTCACGATTCTTGAAATGATTCAAGATATCCGAACAAAACTTTCATTGACCGATACGGAGATTCACAGTTCGCATATGTTTGATATCGGCGCAGCGAAGAACAAATATCCGAATCTTTACGAAGAACCCCTCAACGCTCTTCTGATCGAGCAAGTTGAATTTTACAATGTACTCGTTGAACTGATTCGGGCCTGTCTCGTTGATGTTGAGAATGTTTACAAGCAGAAGCGACACGACGAGGTATCTTTGTCGATGCGCACGACTATCGTTGATCAATTGGCAAACCATTTTATCAACAATACTGTTCCACCCGGATGGTACTCCATCTTTCGAGATGGGCAGGTTGCACATAGTTGTTTGACTGGCCAGGCGGGACAATCTCTTTCACAGTTTATCGATCGTCTGTCGAATCGTAGAGATTTTTTCAACAATTGGATTCAATTGGGTCATTATCGGGGTACGTTCTGGCTTGGTGGGCTGATTCTTTGTAGAAAATTTGTTTCAGCGGCGCGATTAACATTCGCACGGAAATGCGGGATTCCCCTAGATCGTCTCATTGTCGACTATGAAATAACGAATATCGCAACTGGTGATGCAAAACCTTGGAAATTTGTACATTCGGACGTTGCTGCTGAGGATGTTGTAGCGTCTATGGCACTGCACGTGGATGGCATGTACTTGTCCGGAGCTAGATGGGATATTGTACAATCCACGTTGGTTGAGAGTTTACCCAAAGTATACTTTCACCGCGTACCTATTATACGCTTCCGGCCACGTTTCGAGCAATCGACAATCGAAGAGAAAGATAATGGCGACAGCGTGGGATATTACATGTGTCCTGTTAACTCATCGCCAGTTGTAAAAACGCAAATGTATGATTTTTTCGGTTCGCTGTCGAACGGCTACGTCATGACCATGCCGTTGGTTACCAAAAAGATGCCTCCGGACCACTGGATTAAAAGAGGGACCGTACTCTTTTGTAATAGTGAATAACGAGGATTCTAAATTTGACGCCATTGGTTTAAGATGGTTTCATACATTTGGAAGCCCCTACCTGAACTTCTTTGCTTCAAATTAAGGGATGGTCTCAGTGTGAAGTTTTCAAAAAATCGTTTTTTTTTGTTTGCATTATCGTATAGTATACACTGTTCTAAACATTCTTTAAAATTTTTTAATCGAAATTCAAATTATTACCGTCGCTACAGCGTTTCTTGTAGAAAGGGAACGGAGCGGGACATCTGCCCAGTCCGTCGCGCCGCTCGACCGTTATCCTTTTGTTATTTTTCTACGTGCGCGTGTACCTTTCTAAGGTGCTTAGGTTCTATAACTTTGCAGAATAAACTGTCCAAGCATTTCAGTTCGTTTTTGACATCCACCACGGATAGACATACGAGTGAAACCCCTAAGAAAAAAATCAAGATGCACAGAAAAGGTACGAGGAGCACGAATCCACGAAGTGATAGAAAAAGACCCGCAAAGTTCAAGGGAACAAATCGACATTTCATTGAGACGGATGCATCATTTGCAAGCACTTCGACGGTGAAAATAGCGGGAAAGAGTCCGGAGTTTGACGTTAGAATCGATCAAACATTCAGCTATGTTTTAATCGAATTTTTCTATCGAAATATTCTCATCCATCAGCGCTCGATGACGATGTTCAAGAGGTTTTTAAGCCAATTTACGAAGATTTGACCACCGATGATTTGTTAGAGAGATGTACGGGCGCAAACACTCAAAATAACAAGGAGAGTTTCAATCATTGCGTGTGGCAACTCGCTCCCAAACATATATTCTGTAGGAAGCAAACTATAGAAATCGCGACGTATCGTGCCACCTGTACGTTCTACGAAGGGTTCGATCCAATTTTAAAAATCCTGGAGACAATGGGGTGCACCATAGGGCCGCAGACTTCGCTGCAAAATATAAGGTGGAGCGCATCAACATTACAGAACGTCGAAGCTCTTTCGACAGCAAAGAAGCCCGGACAGCTCGTTAAAACGAAATTTCAGCCGAAAATGAGAAGTTCGAGGAAGCAGAAGGGATATTGTATGAACCTGGCATCGCCGATTGATCGTAAGTAAACGATTTATCTAAAATTTTCTACCTTCAATCTTTAAACGCGTTTTTCTCGGAATAATGTTTTTCAAAACGGTGTCCACTTTTTTTGAAATCTTCCTATTTTTTTTACGAAAAACTGCTGAAAAAAGGGCCAAATTCGATACTTTTTGTTCAAACCGCCGCCATTTTGCCAAATTTAAAAAAAAAACCTCTACAGCGCGATAGCGACTTTCCTACAGATTAATAATTCTTTTGAAATTTTTGTTTCAGATCAAAATTGCGACCACAATCAGGGACATCGTACAGGACCTTTTTTTTAACTTGTCATTTCTGCAATTTATTTAATTATTATATACTAAATAAATGAACGCAAACAAAATCATTTTGTATTCGGCATGAAGGTATTTATT
Source organism: Netelia fuscicornis (assembly GCA_946811545.1). Lineage (NCBI taxonomy): Eukaryota > Metazoa > Arthropoda > Insecta > Hymenoptera > Ichneumonidae > Netelia > Netelia fuscicornis. Next base: position 12,644,330 of record OX328014.1, on the reverse strand, counting down.
TATAAAAAGAAAACCAGACCGATTAGTTTATTACAATACGCAAAAAAAAATCGCGAAAATCAGTGATTTTTCGAAGGGTCATACTGAGACGATCCTTTTAGATTTTTTCAAAACTATTCAACATTTTTCAATGATTTTTTTTTAGTTTTGTTCAGAAAGACTTTATTGATAATTCTATGTAGAGTTTCAGAGGATATACGAAATAGACAAATTTTAGGGCCAATTGAAAGTTGAAAAACATTGGTTCAAAAATACTTATTTTCAATGTATCTTTTCTTCTGGAAAAAAAGAGGAGATTATTCGTCTGGTCAACATATTGATGACCCCTTGACAACGTGTCTTTTCCCCGAATATGTTGTTAATTTTTACAAGCGTAAAGTGTAATGTAGCAATTAATGATGTCCGATAATAAATAAATATTCTTAAAAAATCTTAGTAAGTACTATTAATCTAAATTGCGTAAATCACAATTTTAAATAAGGAAATGCTCATTTATTTTCGCACCTATAATCTCAACGAATTGTAAGAAATGTGTAATCTTTACCATTTGAATTATGAATTCATATGTCATAATATACAGGGTGAGTTTCATAAGGTGTGTCAAACTTTATTTTAAGGTAGATGGGATCATTACAAATAAAAGTTGTAAATATACATTGGGGATATTTTTAATAGTTTACGAGATATAAATTTTTTAAGTTCGTCCAATCAGAGCACGTCGAGAAGCGTTGGCGCCGCCCACTCCCCGCCCTAGTCGTACAGATAGCACAGTATAGGGTGTTACATTTGGGGTTGCAAAATTATTACGCAGTCATTTTTATTTCTCGAGCATTGACTTCTAGATATAATGATTTATTAATTCATAATACAAATGGTAAAGATTACACATTTCTTACAATCCATTGAGTATATATATCGCGATTATAATGAAATATCCTTTGAATCACGATGGCCTTTGTCATATATACGACTACGCTAGTTTGCGGCCAACTTAACGCGGGTACACAAAAGTTCACCCTTTGGCTGTTCAGATGTCGCAGAATCAACTCTCGAGGTTTCAGTCTCAATCGACCGCTGCGACACCAAGTGGCAGTTTCTGGCGGAGCAAACTTGTTTCGATCGAAGCATAGGCATATTCGTTATATCCGTTCTATATTCGCGTGAATTCGTTGATTATTTGTAATGCAACGTTTCGGCGCGTTGTGAAATTGTGTCGGCCAGAGAATTTGGAAATTAAGAATTTTCTTAAACAATAAGAATTATTTATAAAATATAAAGACTCAAATGCAGTGCACGGAAAAACTGTTCTTAACCTCGAACTGCACAGCAAAACTGAAATCCTCGCTCGTTTTGGAGAAACTCTAACTTAAATTTTGTAGGTTATACCTAGGAATAAATAAGAGTGCTTCTTCGCCGTCGTATCAATGTTTTGAACAAATTCCTTTCAAAATACATAAACGATATTGGACAAAATGTCGTACTTAACTAGAAAAGAAATAGATGAGATGAAACCGGAGATCGAAAAGGCGGTTCATAAGTTTCTTGGCTTTGGCGAACCAGCCATCGTCACCGCAGCTGTCAATTGCATTACATCTGGCTATGACAAACGGAAAACTGCTGGTGAGTATTCTCAATTACCTAAATTATATTTTTTATTTACCACTGCACATACATTGTTAAGGTATATTATAATTATTCTTTATTATTCGACAGACAAACTTTCGGCTCTATTAGAAGACAAAAAAGCTTTAAAATTAACAGAAAAGATATTCACGATATATGATGACACCAAAGCAGCTCAAAAAAGCAAAAAGCGTATTCATATAGATGAAAAGGATAAGGACAAGGATGCGAAGAAACCAAAACTGCGAGAGGAAGAACTTAAAAATGAAAATATCTTGGAAACTCAACTATCTCCTGATAAAGTAACAAAAATTTCTTTTTCAGAATATAATATGCATTATATTACAGATAACATTATTTTGAAGAATAGCAATAGTCAATTTGCTATGTTTTTATATTTAACTTTTAATGAATCAAGTAAAATGGCATTCTGAATGTATTTTGTACCATTTTGCATTTAGTTTTGTTTTACTTTACATATATTTTTAGAGTCTGCATTGAATTTTTGGAATTCTAACTTTGACTTTAAAATAAAATTTAACTCCATGGTATCAGTTATCATCATAATGTAATTACTTCTGATATTTTAGGCCATTCATGGTCACGATCCTGTTTTGATTTGCCCAATTTGATTTTTTCAATACATTCTTAGTTACAGAGTTAAAGTAGATTCAAGTCAAAGTTCGTTAGATGCAAAATGCAATTCATATTATCCGGTACAATGGTGCAGTAAACAAACATTTGGATTTGACAGTTCATATCATTCTTAAAGTTTGTCGAACATAATTCAAGAAAAAACTGATTTCGCACATTATACTCAGTCACAAATGGTATCATTGATTAATTGCAGATAAAGCAAATGATGGCAAATGCACAAAGAGAAATTGAGGAGAGAAAAAGAGCCTTGAAGGCGATAAAACAGGAGGATGTACCATCAATGACGCTTTCATTCAAAACCCGTGAGCCTGTGCAGAATGTTGGAAACATGTACAACCAGGGTTTGCTAAGTAAAACTGATTCGGATAAGGCGCGTAAGATAGCTGCTCTTCAGGCTCAAATACGTAACAAGCTGAGTTCGGGTGTATTAAACAACGTTAGTGTTCCCGACAAACCAACCCCATTGATACTCGACGAGTCAGGCAGGACCGTCGATATAACAGGCAAAGAAGTACAGCTGACGCAGGTAGTGCCTACATTAAAGGCGAATATAAGAGCCAAGAAGAGAGAGGAATTCAAGGCTCAGTTGCAAGAATCTAAGGGACCTGAAGAAATTCAAGATACACACTTTTTTGACACTAGAATAGGCGTCAAATCGGCAATACGAGGAAAGCGAGCATTGAAATTCCATGAACCTGGCAAGTTTCAACAGATCGCCGAGCGTATACGCATGAAGGCCCAGTTGGAAAAGTTGCAAAACGAGATCAGTCAAATAGCACGAAAAACAGGAATAAGTTCAGCAACAAAATTGGCTCTCATAGCACCGAAGACAGAGTCCCAGAGCGAGGACGTGCCTAATGTAGAATGGTGGGATTCTGTTATACTCACCGGGGGTTATCCAAACGACGATGAATTAACGACTCTAAAGACCGCGACGATTACGAATTTGGTTGAGCACCCGACTCAGATCAGGCCACCAAGTAAGTTGGCAAATTATTTTTATCTACAAATTTGTTGAATCATTGCACAAAGTAAACATCGGATCGGACTCGTAAATGTTTACGAGTAATTCCAATCATGAATAATTAGTGTCAATAATTTTTCTTTCCGTAGCTGATCCACTAAAACCCATCTACATGCCAGTGTTTCTTACGAAAAAGGAACGTAAGAAGCTGCGGCGACAGAATCGTCGTGAGGCATGGAAGGAAGAGCAGGAAAAGATTCGATTGGGTCTGGAAGCTCCTCCGGAACCAAAATTACGTATATCGAATTTGATGCGAGTTCTTGGTACCGAAGCTGTGCAAGATCCTACGAAGATCGAGGCTCATGTAAGACAACAAATGGCTAAGAGGTTGAAGGCTCACGAGGATGCAAATGCAGCGAGACGTCTCACTGCCGATCAGCGGAGAGATAAAAAAGCCAGAAAACTCAAGGAAGATACAACTCTAGGGGTTCACGTTGCTGTTTACAGGTTTGCCTTTTTCCATTACAGTACCTATGCAACCTATGTATCCCAAGATTTGCGAAGGTAAGCCAAATTTGAAGAAACGCTGCTTTGATCACTTGGCCGTGGAGTTGGCTGCCACTTGCGGCAGTTGGGAATCATTCATTTGAGCAAACCGCAATTAGTTTACTGTAAATTTATGCAATTAACACATCCAATCCTAAAGCTTGACATTAGTTCACAAACCATTATTATGTATCAAGAAGGTAGATGCGATAAACAAAATGTTCAGCCAGTTATGGAAGAAGCGGGCCAACTTCAAGTTGCGAAGCTCTATCATGGAATGTGTGATGAATATAAGTCAAGATAATCCAGCTGTGACGATAATAATGCCTTGTTATATTATATCAGAATTCCAACTGGAGATTGAAAATGTGAAAATTATGAAAACTGAATCATTCCATTTAACACGTTACCTAATCATAGAACCTGTTTACAGAATAAGGGATCTCATAAACAATGCCTCGAAGAAGTTCAAGGTCGAGACGAATGCGAAGCAGCTATATCTAACTGGTTGTGTGATGCTCTTCCGTGACTGTAACGTCGTCGTGATCGAGGGTGGAGCTAAACAATTAAGTAAATATCAACGTCTCATGACGCATCGTATAAAGTGGGATGAGGATATTGTAAAGGACAACGACGGCAATGACGTTGCCAACAAGTGTGTTCTCGTATGGCAGGGAACGAGCAAGCAGCGTCACTTTGGTGAGATCAAGTTCAAGGTTTGCCCGATCGAGAAAATGGCTCGTGAACACTTCAAGAAGCACCAAGTCGAGCACTACTGGGATCTCGCATACAGCGGGGCAGTTCTCGACAACACGGACGACATGCGGTCTTAGAACTTTGCTGACTGTGACCCAAGAAGCGTGAATGAATTCTTTTAGGCATTATAAATATATGGTTACGTACGAAACGATTGAATAAAAAAAAAAAGATTTAAAAGATAGATGAGCGACGCATCGTCCATACATGCACTTCCGGCAGTTCGCCATACCGCATTGAACCTTAATATCGAGTGTTACTGACTATAGTTATGTCTTAAGGTAGTCCCATCGTTGGGTGGGGGATTAAAATTTTATTCCCGTTTTTTCTCACATTGGAAGTGGGCCAAGCGTTAAAGTTCATTAAGAAAAGTTGTTGCAAATCGACTAAAGAACAACATACTCAAAATTCAAATTCATCCTACGGAAAGTTTATTTGTTATATAATAAACAAAATCATGAATTTTTGTTTCTATAAGATTTGTTATAAAAACTAATCGAAGCTTCTTTGATGTCATATAAAAATGTGTGCAAAATTTCAACAGGCTTCATCGACCAAATGATCGAGATACTCGTTGTATAATGTTGCGATATTCAACACGGGCTCTTATGGGAGATTGCGAAAACGTGACGATTTTCAAGAATAAATATCGTGATTTTTGAGTCGATAAAGGACCCTGAAATTTTACACGCATATACATATAACATCAAAGAACGTTTCTGCAAATTTTCAGTGAAATCTAACGGAAACGCTGTAACGATAGGACTACCTTAAGAATGAGAGAGATGATTGCAAGTGGGATTGCTTATTATTCCGGTGAGTTTTCCAATTCAAGGTTCCATATTGATCACAAAAATTCAACGAATGCAACCATCAGTTTTTTTTACGTGTGTCTTGTCTCCAAGTGCTATAAAAATCGATATATGCGAGGACAGACACATTTTGTCGTCTAGATATGTTAAATGTACTGACTTTGATAATTAAGGTAGTTCTATCGTTTTATCGTTTTCTTAAGGTTTTGTTGAAAATTTGTATATATCTTCTTTGATGTCATATGTACGTGTGTAATAATTTTTGGAAGGTTTTACCACTCGGCAGTTGAGATATTTGTTGGTGAAAATCAGAATTTTATGTAGTCTCTCATAAGAGCGGGTGTTAAAAGTTGCATTTTCATCCATAAATATCCTGGCTTCTACTCGGTGAAGCCTACTAAAACTTTGCATACATTTTTATGCAACAACAAAGAAGCTTTATTTTGTTTTTCAAAAAAATCTAAAGAAAAGAATTTTCGCAATTTTTGTATTTATACATCAAGTACGTATTACCTTGGATGACCTTGAATTTGAAGTATATTGTTCTTTAGTCAATGTGCAACAATTTTTCTTTATTAACTTGAGCCCGTAAACCATTTTGTATGGAGAAAAACTGAAGAATAATGTTTCGATTTTAATGTCACGATAGAACTACCTTAAAATCTTGGAAACCGTGCGGTAAATCTCGTGCAAACTTCGCTTACACATGGACGAAGGGTTTGACAACGCTACACAAAAGAATTAGACATGTATCTTAGAGTCGCTCGAATCACCGAACTTCCTTAACCCTTACACCCGTATTCATAGTCGTTCCTTGAGGAACAGGGATTCCTTATTGCTCATTTCGCGTTTCATAGACCTTCCTCGACGGGTGTTAGAGCTCTCAGGAGCCATATATGCATTAGCTTATGCGTTTGCGGACCAAATAGGCTGAGCGTTCTTAGGTCTCTAACACCCGTATTCATAGTCGTTCCTAACCTTGAGAATTAAGGACGCCTCCGTCGAGGACGCCTTAAATCTTCGAGGCCCCCTTGTTTCATAGAGAAGCCTCCAACCTTCCTCCGAGAAGGAAGCGGTTTTATAGGGATATTAGTGATTTCTTGGTGGCAAAACCATTTTATGATGTTTGCTACTCACTTCACGTGGGGCTTCAGAAGTTTTATTTTATGTTTAGAGTGGGATTGGAGTCAAATAAAAAAATTAATCGCGAAAATACTACACATTTTTCCGAAAAGGATGTGGTTCGAAACTGTTTACGTGCTCCATTTTTAATTGTTTTTAAGGTTAACTTGTAGACTGGCTGTCATCTCTGAGTCATATAGGTCATAACTGCATCAACATCAAGGGCAAGCGCAAGCGTTGGCTACATGAAATGAAACAGCCAATCACAGTGCCGAAGGTTTCTTCAAGGGAGCTGAGACCTACCTTGAAATAAGGAGACCAATAAGGCTCCTTATTCTGTCGAGGAAGGTCTATGAAACGCGAAATGAGCAATAAGGAATCCTTGTTCCTCAAGGAACGACTATGAATACGGGTGTTATTGTATCGAGGAAGGTCTATGAAACGCGAAATGAGGAATAAGGAATCCTTGTTCCTCAAGGAACGACTATGAATACGGGTGTAAGGGTTAATAGTGTTACGCGGTAAATTTTCGAGTCCGTAACATTCAATTGAAGCATTGTTGGAGGAAAGAAAGGGCAACTCTCGACAAGTAGCGATAGTTGATATTCGTGATTTGGGCCATGCACACTGGTGTCACCGTGACTGTTTTGTCACTGTCACATCGGGATAATTTTTTTAAGTAAAGCTTCTGGCAGATGCTAAGCTTATTTAACGTCATCGAATTGTCGTCACGAAAAATAAAACGGGCAATAAGTGGAGGGAATACTCTCCCCAATCTTATCGACCACAGAGAGTCAGTGTAAAACGTTACACAGCTGGTTGTGCTCTATACTCACTACTCACTGTTAATTGTGAGTGTGGGGAGTAGGGCTAACGAGCTCCTCGCTCTTGACAGTTTACAGTGACAGTTACGCAATTTATCTGTCAGTTGTCAAGATGGATCTTGAGAAAAGGGGTTTTCTATGCACGTCAACAGTGTATCTGAAAACTGTCAGATAATTGAAGTGTGGGGAGCACGAGGGACATGGAGTGCGATGTGGTGACATATCCAATTTTTTTTTCGTCCAAAAAGACTTCGTACGGCCATGTCGAAAGCGGAATATTTTCGTGCAATACGAATATCACGGTAAAGCGTTTTTGGAGGATAATAAAATTGGCAGCGTCCCCTAGGCTTTTTTCAGGTCCCTTTGGTTCTAAAAATTGCGATTTTCAAAGTTTCGTCACAACCACAAAAATTGAGCTATCCGAATGATCCTGGGCTCATTCTTCCCGTCTCACCAAGACGGGAACAATGCGCTACAAGATATCTGTATTTTAAAAAATGACAATTTTATACAAAATGATGATGGAGTTTTACTTATAGGCGAATGATTCACTGATCCCTGTAAAGAACATTCTATCACGGCTGTACGAAGTGATTTCCCTTCGCAGGACATCCATTGACAATTCCAAGTACCGGTACAGCATAGTGCTGCATTTCTTTAATTAAAGCATTGCGCGGTCTTGAAATTATAGACAGTTCTTCTCCAATGTCCATTGTAGCTCCCGAAGCCCGAGAGTCTGGCCACGAGATGTTTATATTTGGTTGCTTCAGCCAATGTGGTGTTGGATTACTGCAGAAAAAAAATAACAATGATTCCACGATGAACATTTTGATGAATAATAAAAGGTAAAAAAATTGCATTACCCATATTTCGCAAAGTTGGTCCACATGGTGATATAACGATCCATGGTACGAGCCAGATCGCTATTTGGATTTGTGACATAGCCAGGGAAATAAAACATGTACACAATATCGTCGGCGTGTGCAGCACCTTTGGATAAAAAATATTAAAAAGTAATCGAGTCGGTCCAATCGATGGTTAATCATGGATGAAATAAAATACTCACCATAGAGATTAGAATTATAAATGATATTGTGCAAATTTTTGGTGGTGTAGTACGAAAGGCAATAGTAATAAAGCGGCGCAGAGTTCGTTGCCGCTAAACGCTGTTGGCTCTCGTCGATCATACCGGAAAAAAGAATAGCCGTCATGACCTGATACATTATCATTCGTTTAAATAAATAAAGCTATTATAACAATGATACATGTATCAATAAGTGAGAATTACATTTTTGACTGCCTTGATTATAGAGGGAGAAAGTTCTTTGATCGTTGTTCCCGAATCGATCAAACTTTTCACTTTGATAAGAGACGGTGGCACAGTCATACCGATAGCATTGGAGTAACCAATGGATGAATCGAGTGCTTCGCTCAATGCCGTTTCACCTAACCAATAACCATGTAACATTAATAGGCTGGAGAAAAATTACAATTGTGACTATTTTCAATAATCAATTGGCCATATTTACTCGAAAAGTAGAACAGACTCTCATCGGTCAAGAATCCAAACAATTGCGGCACGTGGTTGTAGTTACCGGAGGTGTATTTAGCCAATGCGCACTCCGACAAAAATACATCCGTGGCGATGGATTCATCCTCGAGGGTTGGCGTGAAGGGTGGCACAACCTTAAAAAAACATGTGAAAAATACCGTACAAATAAGATTTAGCTATCGACGACAGACGTTTTGTACTAGTTTTCAAATTACAGTGGATATATGAGCCGTTGCTTCGACGATTTCTTTTGGCGTAGCGCGATACAAAGTCTCGAGCAGGATTGTTTTGTCGTAGGAATCAGTTCCCAATAGAGAGCCGAGTTTCACAGCTTGGGAGAAAGCTTTTTCGGATGTCTGAAATGCCCAATTATCGAGGGGCTGCCCACTCATGGAAATAGCAGCATGGAAGAGACCTGCAAAGTCACAGGATTTATGAAATTTACCTTGAATTATCGAATTGAAATAATTCGATTTTTATATGTAATTGAAGAAAAATGATCCATGCCCTTAGAAGCGTCCGATAATACATGATAACCAACAGATGCAGCTCCTGAACTCAGCCCAAAAATAGTGACGTTTTTCGGATTACCACCAAAATTCTCAATGTTTGCTTGCACCCACTTGAGAGCAAGGACCTGATCCTTGAGACCAACGTTTCCGGTGGCGTTAGGATGGTGTAGATTCAAGAATCCTGATGAAAGTAAAACGATGATGATGATTGAATTGTAATGGATCATAATTAATTATCAAACGATAATCTTTGATTACCGAGCGCCCCGCTGCGATAGTTCATAGAAACGTAGACGACGTCTTTTTCAAGAATGTAATCTGGTCGATACAATTTTCCCGATGAGGAACCCTCCAAGAATGAACCACCATAAATCCATACCATGACCGTTTTTAATTCTTTTGGCTTTCTTTTCAGATCCGTCTGTCAGGATGATAACAAGAAGAAATATATAACTTACTTGAGAATGAAAGAAACTCTAAGCCTGTGAGTTACTTATTTCATTTATCGTACCACCGGCGTGTAAACATTGATGAACAAACAATCCTCGGAACCTCCAAATTTGTTGGTAAACATTTCAAGTTGCGGACAATCCGCTCCATCGACAATAGCCATTAGAGTTTCATTCTGTCGTTTAACGGGTATAGGGGGCTGTTCATGAAATTTATCGAAGTGATCAATTAATTATCCAGTTAAAAAATTAATCGAAACATAGTTCGACCTTGGATTTAATTATTATTTACCTTGAATCTGAGATTTCCAGTTGGTGCTTGCCCATATCGTATACCCAAAAAACTTGCGTATGGCTTAGAATTGTGGGTGATGCCTAATCGACCTCTTACAGGACCAGAAGTCGTCTCCACTACTGATGTATAATTTATAGTTACGAGATTAGTAAAAAACTCGGTTATCAACAAAAATAATAGCACCACTAGCCCACGCGCTTCTCCACGTTGAAGCGCTTGTTTCCCCATCGCGCTCACGATCTCCACTGCTTCGGTACCATACATTTTTAGAACTTTTTTTTCCAAAACCGCATCTTATAAATTATTCAGTTAACGTTGAAGTACTTACAAGAAAATGATCTCAGAAAAGACAATAAACATCCTTAGATTTGTCATTCGATAATTTGGATAATTGGTTTTAAACGAGACGTTAATGGGTTTATCTTCAGCCAAATTTGATTTCTCAAATGAAACAAGCCATGTGGGCCCCATAATATTGACAGAAATATACAGACTGACATATTCGTTGTATACACAGTTTTCTTTGCAGATAATATATTAAAGCTGTGACGTACGGAACGTGCGGTCTGGATAAACCAGATGTGTATACAAACGCCGTGATACAAATTAAACCTTCGCGTACTGTCACGAAGTTTCTGTAGGGGGCGCGTCACATATAACTTACGGCGATGTCTCCAGAATACGGTGGTTAGGCATACGTACATTCGAACGCACTATTGGGCTGTGGGTTTTACGGTCAGGTATTCGCGGTAAGTATTAGGTATAACAGGTAATATAATATTTTTTAATAGTCATTCTACATCACAGATAGTACAGGAACAGTTTCTCTAACTCTCTTTTTGGCGGGACGCTATATAGCCCAGTCGAATTAGCTCAAAAAAGGGGCGAACCCGGAAAAAATCTCAAGTAGCAATTTTCCTTCGGACTTCGTTAGGGGGGTCACTGGCAGTCTAAATTTGGTTTTGCGTCGTATTCGATTCGTTGCGTCTTCCGCCATCTTGATTTTAAGGGTTAATTTTTGTTTATTGAATAACTCGTTTATTTTCAGTTTTACACGAAAAATTATTATAAACAAGGTTGTTTAAAAGTAAATTTTCTACAATGTTGGGTCTTATCAATTTTTTGGTAGTATCGATATTTTTCGATTTATACCTGAGAAGCGGTGAGGGTGAAGTCAAGTTCATTTTTTCATTATAAAAGTTATCCTGTGCGAAAAACTGATTATTTACACCCCTCTTTTCCCGGTAAGCGCGCGTCCGAAGAATATGAACCTTACAAAAAAAACAAAATCGACATCATAATTGTATCAAATTAAATTTACAACAAACCAAATTGTCATCAAATTTTTAACAACAATCAACAAATAAACAAAGAATAATACGAAAAAATCAATAATAAACACGATAATGGGACGTTTAGGTTCACTCTCACCGCTTCTCAGGTATAAATAAAAAAATATCGATCCTACTAAAAAATTGATAAGAACCAACATTGGAGGAAATGTAATTTCAAACAACTTCAGTTGTAACAAATTTTCGTGAAAAAATGAAAATAAACGTGATAATGTAATCAAAATATTTTACTCCCCCTCTTTTCGGGTATAACTCGAAAAATATCGATCCGACGAAAAAATTAATAAGAACCAAAATCGTAGGAAATTAAATTCCAAACAACTTTTGTTATTACTATTTTTCGTGTAAAACTGAAAATAAACGAGTTATTCAATAAACAAAAATTAACCCTTAAAATCAAGATGGCGGAAGACGCAACGAATCGAATACCACGCAAAACCAAATTTAAACTGCCAGTGACCCCCCCCCCCCCCCCCCCCCTAACGAATTCCGAAGGAAAATTGCTACTTAAGATTTTTTCCGGGTCAAATGCTAATTCGACTGGGCTAATATTCGTGGCTAGTGTCTTCTTCTCCATCCTCTCAGAACAACTGGCGCGGCTTTATCTCCTGCTTTCGCCGTCGTCTCCTGGCGCAGGTGTCTGGTGTCAGTACTGTAGGCTGCGGTGCCGCCACACTATTCATACCTGCAGCGACGCCTACATATTCGGATTACCTATGCGATTACCTATGCCATTGGCAATCGGTTTTTGGATGCTTGGATGGGCATCAAACAGAACGTTTAAGGTGTCTGCCCATTACACTGGATCATGCCATTACCGTGCTAGGAACGTGTCAGGCAAAAGATATTCTTTGTATTGAAAAGTATTAGACTATTGCGGAGTAGACTGTTTCCCCACCGACCAACATCGTCGTATGCCTTGCACGGACCGTCAAGAATTGTCGGTGAGGTTATGGTGCGCGACGGTGTTGGTCGCTGACGGAAACATCTAGAGGGCGCAGTAGATCGTATCGTGTTTCTTTCCGTGCCTAATGCTCGATTTCTTCATACTTGCCAACAGCTATCTTCCGGATGAAGTTATCCGTCAGATAACCAAAATTTCTTTTTCTTCACTACAGTCGTAATTCATGGATTTTACGGATTGAGCGAGACGATACGATGATAAGAATCTACAACGAGACTGGCCTACGCTTACTGGACTCGGTGCTGGCCGAAAACGAGCCTCGTACGTAATGTTTACGGTTGGCCCGGCTGTCGTAGCACGTGCCAGGCTCGCGATATTCCGTTTTTGCCCGAATATCTGACTACGTGTTTCACGTGTGATTATAGGGCAAGAGGTTAAAAATAATTAAATTCACGAGTGTGTAACGTGGAATGGTTAACTTTTGAATTCAATTTATTTATTTGCGTATCGCCAACCGGTAGTTGAATTTTATTTCGTCTCATTTTTTTAAACGATACAATTTGTCATATGAAATTAATAATACATTTCTCAAATTCGAAAATACATTGCAGGATCTTGAGACATTCATGAAAATGTCAAGATAATAAAAATCTTCTTGTACGACGATCTCTGGTTGACGATGAAAATCGGTTTGCATCGCTAATACGATTCCGTCCATTTATTTTCAACGCACTCACCATCCATACACACATACTGAAAAAAAGAACGATTATTATTTCTATATGATGTTGTGGCGATTAGACTGAGTAAACGAAGAACAACGATGACAGTCGTCAAGTTATTTTCGTACCCCGTCCTTGATACATTTGGTTCCATCGGGTGGTCGGCCCACAAAATTCCATTTCGGGAAGTCTGCTGGGTTGGCAAAACATCGCAAATTCCCACAGTCATCCTATAATTAAATAAAACCATTTATGGTTAATAATCTTGGATGTGTAAGTTTAAAGGCTATGAAGCTTGCTGCCTCCTCCAGAGCCCACTTTTTTTTAAAGTCAAATCGAGATGAACGAGTTATAAATATATACAATATTCTATTCCCGTGAGATTTGACGCGTTAATATTAAAGGTGAATATTTTTTTAAACTATTTCAAACTTTGAAATGACACATACGAGTAATCTGTAGCCTTCGTTTAAATCCAAGTTTATCGATATAATTTTTATTTTTCCAGATTTATTTAATGAGTGACATGGTTCGGTGCCTTCGAAAAATTCTAAAGCCCATTACATATATAAATTTGAACTCACAAGCCAGGCACTGTCAGGCTTTATAGTATAACCCAGGCTGGCGCAGTAGTGGTTTATGAGCATCATTTCTCCCGGTAAAAGTGACTTTACTGGCTTTCCAGGTGGAAAATATGATTTCGGTTTAGCCAGACACCATGCACTGAAATGAGTTTGAGTAGCATGTACTTAATTGACTAGCAACGTTCATATGAACAAATAAATATGGTTTCACGTATTATTGTATGAATATTCATATTGTCGCAAGTATTACACTTATAGAATTAGATTTAGATTAAAAGAAAAAACAATCGTAACAACTGTATATGTATATGAGTTTTCTTACTAGGGAAGAAATGCGTCGACTCGGCGAATACTGCACTCGTTCGGGCGCAGGTGAGTCCCTGCTGTCCATGCCGTCCTTGGAATAAGGTTTATAGGAGCCTCCAACTTGGCCGGACCCAACCTAATGAGTTACCGAACGACAGTTACCGATCATTCAAATATCATCGTATAAATTTTCTGACACAGTACCAACGAAATCAAACGACTACAGAAGGAATATGCTTATAGGGAGATCGAAAGAAAGCTTTTTCCGCCGCAAACTGCCACATTGCGGCGGGGATTGTTCGTACGTGATTGGTGACAGAAGCGGCGGAGTTACGTCTCGAAGCTGTGTAAAGGGCTGTAAAGTATACGTGAACATGTCTGTATGAATAAACACATTATTGCAGCGACGCGAGTCACTCGGGGAGACATTTTTCGCTTCGATCGAAAGTATAGGAGTGTGTTTGGAAATGAGCTAACAGTACTGTCAGTACTGGAAAACGCGTTCACATTTAGCTGCTTCGACAACACTGTCAGTGAAACAGAATGGCCATTTTTCAGTAAGAACAGCGTGAGTATTGACAGTACTGTTAGCCCATTTCCGAACACACTCGGAGTTTGTATAAGGAGACCGAAGCTACTACGCTGCCGCCACAAAATATGGTCACGCTTTTCGGTTCTCACTTCTCAATTGGTTTAACTTCTGACTACTGGAAGCGCTGTCGTCGAGGATACGCATTTTTGTGCGTGTGTTGGGCGTGTGTTGGTCGTGTTTACAAGGACTATGGAGTCTGTATAAGGAGGCCAAACTCTATAATGCAAAGGTGGTCGCACTCTTCTGCCATGTAGCAATTCGGATAGCCGAATTTGTTGCGAAATTGTTGAAGTAATCGCTGTCGATGTGGCTCCATTACGACATTGTCGCGAACAATCTTTGCGACTATTATAAATACTCGTGTAGGGACATCCGCGACAAATTTTGCGACATGCGACATGCGACACAGCCTGTGCGACTATTATAGACGAGGCTTTATACAGACTAAATAACAAGGACCCATGTGGGCTCATGCTGTTGTCTGACGGCAGCGCCACCATCGGCTCCATCCGTATTACTAGATGGCACACTAGTCTGACCACTACGGTTTGGTCTCCTTATACAGATTCCATAGCCTCCACAGCATATTCCTTCTATGATTATCTGAATTCGTTGATAGTACTGAAACCGCCACGATGATCCTTCTGTTATTCGATCGAGACCAATGAGACAGTTTCAGGCGCACTGATGGCTATTGAAAGACATATGTTATAATGAACTTGCACGTTAATTAATTCCTGAACAGCTCCTTCAAGACCCATAAAAGCAAGATTGTCCCAGATGACAATGTCTTCGATTGGATGATCTTTATCGAGGCAAGGCATCCGCCATTTGGAAGCTCCTGAAAAATAAATAACCATCAGATTTCTGAACGATGAATAAATATAGTACGTCTAAAATTTTTTCTCGGAATGTTCGATGTTCGATATTTTATTTATTGCAATTATATTATTTTTTTGTATTTGTTATCCCATCATTAGCCTGTCTGACAATGAGAAAAAAAGAATTTACGCTATTAGGACTTGTTGCGCTGCATTGGTATATACCAAATGGTCGAAATCTTACCTTTCGGAATGTATGGACTGCTGCCTCCAATGCGCTGACTGATCCAATTATAAAACATACACGCGATTAATCGAGATATACATATGTATATACAGGGTGACTCAAATAAAGTGTCGCACAGCGAATTTTGAGGTAGATGAGGCCATTACGAACAAAAGTTCCAAATAAACATTAGGGATATTGTTAATAATTTACGAGGTATCAATTTTTTAAATCGGTCCAATCAGAGCGCGCCGAGAACCAGGAGCCGCCCACTGCCCGCCCTAGCAGCCCGTGCCCGAGAAATAAAAATGACTGCGTAATAATATAATAAATAAAATTGACTGCTCTGAATTTCGCAACTCCAAATATAACGCCCTACACTGTGTTATCTCTACGGCTAGGACGGGATTGGCCGGCTCCAAGGATTTTCGGTGCGCTCTGATTGGACCAACTTAAAAATTTATATCTCGTAAACTATTTAAAATATCCCTAATGTACTCGTATATTTGCAAGTTTTGTTTGTAATGATCCCATCTACCTTAGAATAAAGCCTGTTACTCCTTACGAAATTCATCCTGTATAGAATAGATACGTACAGGGCGTCCTATTTTAATTTATCATATGAATGCCATCGTATGAATGCACCAATGAAAAAAGTCGAGAAAATGGAGGCGTATGAGGCTTGGCATGTGTTTCACGGTACGTCATTGTCGCTGTTTCCCAACTTATTTTCGGCGACCAATCAAAATGAGAGGCTCGATATGTATGTTTGATTTTACGTAACTATAGCATCGTTCTTATATCGCAGTATCGGTCAAATTACCTCGTCATAAGGACAGCAAAATCATACGATTTGCGTGGAAATTTAGCGGTCCAAGATGGCGTACTCAAAGAATCCTTCATTTTGTCAAGTGCGTAGTTTAAGGTTGGTTGGTGCCTGCCTGTCCATAAAGCGAAGGAGTCTTTCTGCTGTTAATAAATAGCGAAAAAAGGCATCGCCAAATTATTTTATATACATATAACGTGGAATTGGAAATAGATTTATTATAAATAAAAAAATAGCACAATAATGTCGACATGTACTAAAGTGACTTCAGTGTAAACTTACTTTGCCTACAACAATTGCCGCTATGCGAATTATAACTTTTGTTGATTTAATAAGATTGTTGAGTTCGATGTTTATTTTTTTCCAAAAAGCCATAATGTAGGTTACTCTTTTGGTAAATTGGTAGCTGGAAATAGAAATATATTATGTCGCATCGATACGACAATGCGTTCCATCGTTATTTTTTAGTCTACTAACTCTATTTGCCGGTGTTGCCATATCTCATGTATTGCTTGCATATCTAATATCACCAATGGGCTGATATAAATTCTCTTCAGACCGTCATTAGGCACACCTTTTTCCTTATCGGAGTTGCCACATCCAGTGCTTGCAGAGCAACCCACATTTGCATCACCGTAAGACCAGTAACCCTTCCATGCTTCCTATTTTCAAACATTATAGGAGAGGGCCATTCGATTTAATAAAATATCCAAACTAATCGTACAACCGTTGTACCAATGGGTATGAGAACACTGTGCACAGTTATTATTACGCCGATAAACGAAGCATCATAAACTCAACTTAAAATGAGGTTGGTTAGTGTTGGTTAATAATATTCATACAGAAATTAGTCAATCTTGTTCACCCGAATAATTTAGGCTCAAAAAGTCTTTCCGAAAGGTTTGCATAATCCGATTTCACAGCGCAATGATTACACTTACGTTGTAATAGTAGGTGAACGTCCAATCAATGTCGTGCCTGCTAAATTGTCTCGCCACATACAACCTGTTATACTGATAGCTATAGACATCGTCATAGTCCGTAGTGTTTTGGTGGGAGGAAAGAATGTCCATCGCGGACCGTACCGACAGCTCTTTCGAATTATACTGCATTGGTGGCGAAATGCACACGGACAATCGAGTTGAATTAACACATTGATTACATTATAGCGCCCCTATTGATCAGCTGGCAATATTTTTTCATACGTGTATTAACTCATATTTACCCATCCCGGGTAGCGTTCAATGCTAAAGCTTCCATCCGAGTTTCCGTGCGCCACGAATATCGGGGTGTCTTCCCCTATTAAAAATGGCTTCAGTTCGGTTTCTTTCGTAGTTTTTTCTTTTTCTGAAATAACACATTTAATGCAATGTTCTTGGATTTAATTAGCTAAGAAACGACATACAGGACAAAGCCTCTAGTGCTGTTAGACGGTATGAAAAAAGATGTTATTTTGCCTGGAAATTCCCATCGATACGTGTCAAAAAATGAACTCGACTCGATCACCAATCCTATTATACGAAGATTTAAAGAATTTTTAAAGATATTCTCAAACGGTGTTGAAATATTCTTCGACGTACACCAACATTTTGTTGAAAAAACATGAAGATGAAGAATGATGTACGTCGCAACAAAAATGTTTGGAGGCATCTTTTGAGATAAATAAGACGATTCTTAAAATCTTACGCATCGTACAAATATTTAAATAAGTAGGTAAGTATAGTACAGTATAGAGGATAGATTGTCGTCAATTACCCGAATCACTGGTCGCCCTTTTGAACCGTCTCCATTCGATTGTTTCATTTTGTGCCTGCGATTAAATTAACAACGTAAGTATTTATAATATCGTACGAAATTTGCAATTCTCATCGAAATATACACGAAGAGAATTTCTTATGAATTTGTTACGGTGAAATCTCGGTAAAAATTACATTAAAAACTTGTACCCGGTGATAAATGTACAAACAGTTAAAAATTCACACTAGTTTCAAATATTATACTTTCAGGCGTGTACAAATTTGAGCACGTTGCATAATTTCTACGCGCGCTGCACTCAATTTTACTGTGAAGAACGTGAAAATTCTGGTCAAAGCAGGCAAAATGTCGGCTTCCTTTTTTAAATTTTCAAGACAAACGCGCAAAACGCGTGTGTAATTTCAGTAAAAATTGTTGAAAATATTTTTAATTTCTGTCACGCAACAGTCAATTTTTACTCATTTCTATTAAAATGTATAATTTGTTTTCCAAAAACCTCAAGAATTGGGCAGATTTGTCACTCATTTGTCTCGTTACTGTGATTTCACAGTAGTAGCAACAATTACTTAATAGTTCTTTTTGTGTGTGTAATGTTGTTGCATCTTACTTACTAGAGATTGTTGAAATGCAACCGTTGCTATTACGAACAGGCAAACAAAGATGGAATTTTTGAGCTTTGTCCCCATGGTAACTTGGATGCTAGATGTAGGGAGCTACTGCCAATTGACAAAGTACTTTGCGTTGTAGTATCAAATTTTCTGTGAAATTCGATATGTAAACAATGGTCGTGGTGTGCTAGGCGTATTTGATGTTACGTGCAACTTGTGCCGATATTTATACTCGACGCAATACCACGGAAGGAGGAAGGACTCATTTTTATCAGTGTCTCGCTTCATAAAACTGAAGCAGTTAATACGATAGCAATGTCGTTGAAGCTTCTGCGACCAATTTTTTCCTTCGATTTTAATATTAAAATAGAATGAATCTCGGTATCGATGGATCCGGATTTAAAAATAATGGGGCATCTTTTAATTATCAAGCATCGTCCGAGAAAACGGACCTATGAGGCAAAATAGAGACTTTTCATGGTGAGCGACTTAGTCGAAATGAAAATCAATGCTCGCGGTCGAGTGAAACAATATTCAATAATTCATATCTTGTAAAATCATATAGATAAACAAAATTCTCATTGCATCACATGAAAGATCGATTCAAAAACTTGTAGCGCAACGTATAATTGAAAAAGGGTTTTTTTGTTGTTTTGTTTTTGCCTCGTAGTTACCTTTTGTCGGATCGCATCACATACAGTTTTTAGCTCATAAAGCAGCTCATTCTACTCTTTTAATATTCTCTAAAAATCCTTTAATACAAGCAAAAGTATAAACAATTTCTCTAGCGTGACAGATTCGGCTTCTCTTTTTATTTTTATCAATATCAATCTCCTCATGAACTTTTCGTGGCATGTTTGTTTTCCTCAAAAAGATCTTGATCTTGAGATGACGACGATACTGCTGATGAGGACCCGACCGCGATTAAAAACTTAATATTAGTATTTTGTCATTTTTTTAATAAACAGTATTTTTCCAAACTTTATCCCAGTTTTATTTTGTTCGATTTATGAAAAAAGTCCTTCAACTTCTTTAGTTCTGGGTAAGTTTTGGGTAAGAAGCGCTTTATTAATTATTATCTAACATAAGAATTGAACAGTTGCAACGGTTTTTCGTTGGCTTAGTAATAATGTGATTTATACGTCACAATGTAATTTTTAAATGGTATTTCTGGTTATCTAAATTTGTCCGATAGGCAAGATACATTACACTCAATTTGTCCGATATAAATTTTTCTTACGTCCGAAGACCTTCTTTCATCGTGTCGAACAATTTCCAGACATATTACTATGTGACTCGTCTATAAAAATTTTTAACATTTTTAAAGCGGTCTCAAAACATAAGGTGTGTACATATTTTCTTCTGAAAACTGATTCCTTCCCATGCATCGACTAATCCCCAAGTTAATTTATAAAAAAAGATTTTCAGACGAGTTGCTAGAACTTTTTTTTTGGGATCTTTTTTAATTTTTTCAAATTGTCTCCTGCCCAGGTAGGTGCTACACTTACTAATTCAGATCTATTATTCGAGACTATATTTCGAAAATCAGACGTATTTCTGGTCTATGAGACAGGCCGGCAAAATTTTTCGACATTTTTGAAAATGCAGTCGGGTCAGACGCTACTGAGAAAATTTGGAAAAATATTTTTGTTTCGGTTCGAACTAATCGTAATTATCGACGGAAGTATACGATTTTGGCCGGTAAACGAGGAGGGGAAAATTTTGCTCGTGGCCTCTCGCCTACTATACCTACCCCGGACTTTCCTAATTGCAAACACGTGCGATGAAAAATTTTTTTATTTACCCGATAACGGAAAGTCACCTTGGCCGCATTCAGCCATTAAAATGACACATTCATCGCGAGTGATAAAATAATATCTCACTTGTGCAAAACAGTTGCTGGAATCTTTGCCATATATTCCAACATCTCCGTCTTATAAGGGAATAACGGAACAATAATATCGCCAAAATACTCGATTCGTCCTATCCTCGATTATTCCTTACCACTCACATTGGAGAAAGTGATGGGGTCAGTTACGAGGGGTGATGGTTAGCGAAGTAGTCAGCGAAGCAGATTGCCACCTTGGTCTTGGCTTTGGTCCCATTTACCGGATGTAAATGCAATCTCGACGCAGTGCCTCCACCATTTACCACATCCGGTAAATGGGGCTCACTGGCCGGGCTCTCCACACAAACACTCGTTTCAATATGTGTAAGAGTTTATAAGATAGAAATATTAACACTAGCAAGTACCTACCAACTAAGTTTTGGGTAAGGCTGAGAAAAATGAAATCATTACATTCTCTTTACGAACACTATTATTGTTCGGAAAGAGAAAATTTACTGTTAATTTCAGTAAAAAATTCTTGAAGATAGATTTAGATGTTCAGACGAGTTGTTTGAACTTTTTTTTTGGGGTAATTTTTAATTTGTTCAAATTGTCTCCTGCCCAGGTAGGTGCTGCACTTACTAATTCAGATCTATTATTCGAGACTATATTTCGAAAATCAGACGTATTTCTGGTCTATGAGAGAGGCCGGCAAAATTTTTCGACATTTTTGAAAATGCAGTCGGGTCAGACGCTACTGAGAAAATTTGGAAAAATATTTTTCTTTGGGTTCGAACTAATCGTAATTATCGACGGAAGTATATACGATTTTGGCCGGTAAAATGCCGATGAGGTCAAAATTTTGCTCGTGGCCTCTCGCCTACTATACCTACCCCGGACTTTCCTAATTGCAAACACGTGCGACGGAAAAGTTTTTTATTTACACGATAACGGAAAGTCACCTTGGCCACATTCAGCCATTAAAATGACACAGCCATCGCGAGTAATAAAATAATATCTCACTTGCGCAAAACAGTTGCTTCAAGCTTTGCCAGGAATATGTTATACCAGCGAATCACGGGGGATGTACGTACAAATAATTGCAAACACGTGCGACGGAAAAGTTTTTTATTTACACGATAACGGAAAGTCACCTCGGCCGCATTCAGCCATTAAAATGACACAGCCATCGCGAGTAATAAAATAATATCTCACTTGTGCAAAACAGTTGCTGGAATCTTTGCCATATATTCCAACATCTCCGTCTTATAAGGGAATAACGGAACAATAATATCGCCAAAATACTCGATTCGTCCTATCCTCGATTATTCCTTACCACTCACATCGGAGAAAGTCACGGGATCAGTTACGAGGGGTGGTTAGCGAAGTAGTCAGCGAAGCAGATTGCCACCTTGGTCTTGGCTTTGGTCCCATTTACCGGATGTAAATGCAATCTCGACGCAGTGCCTCCACCATTTACCACATCCGGTAAATGGGGCTCACTGGCCGGCCTCTCCACACAAACACTCGTTTCAATATGTGTAAGAGTTTCGGATAGAAATATTAACACTAGCAAGTACCTACCAACCAAGTTTTGGGTAAGGCTGAGAAAAAGGAAATCATTGCATTCTCTTTACGAACACTATAACATGACCAGCAGAGTAATTTTATCGTTCGTTTGATCAGCAAAAGCAGAATGAAGCTCATCAAGGTTGATTGAACAGCGCAGAGGGTTCATCTTGACACAAGTTAACAAATTTTTGTCTCGTCTCCTTGTATGAGGAAAATGTAATAAAGCGGAGCTCGGACTTGCATACAAATAATTGCAAATACGTACAAACATGTAAAACTTTGTTATTTATCCGATAACACACGGAGAGAATTTCTTATTCATTTGTTACGGTGAAATCTCGCTAAAAATTACATTAAAAACTTGAACGCGGTGATAAATGTGCATACAATTAGAAATTAACACTAGTTTCAAATATTTTACTTTCATGCATATATAAATTTTAGCACGTAGCATAATTTGTACACGCACTACACAGAGCACCCGATAACGGCGAGTGCCATCAGACGTAGAATAGCCTCCCGATCATAACTGACCACTTTTCGACTCCTGATTCCCATTTTATTTTTTGTTATTAACAAATTAGTGAAAAAAATCCACATTTTTTTCGTTTTTGCTTATAAAACAAAAACCAATGAAGGAATATCTTTGGTCCCAATGGACGAATTGTAGGTAATTGAAATACGCATAAAATGAGTGCTGAAAGAAGCTGATCGATCCACAATTAAGGGAGATACACTGAAAAAACCGAGAAAAAAAGCTTTTTTTAAAAAATATACAACTCCGCCATTTTTACAGTTAGGCTCTTCGCGAGATAGTAGGTATTGATACGTACTTTTTGTGTGCGAAACATGGGCGCTCTCGGATAATTAGTTTTTGCGTTATTGCAGTTAACATTTTATTGTACCATATTTTGCAGAGAGGCTCGATGCTCTGGAGGTCGTCCGAAAATAACATCATTGTTGCCTTTAATACTAATACCTGCAAACAATGGCCTAGGATGAAGCCAAATTTTGCCTTCTCCAAAAACCTTTTAATTAATGATATCTTTGTTGCGTGGGTAATTCCCAATTTTGCAACCTCCAATGGAAACTTTTTGGAGAAAAATGTAGACTCTCGGTGCCGATAACTGACATTCGTAATTAATTTTCGAGGGTATGTGGGCCTCGGGGAGGGAGGTCAAATTTTTGTTTCTTCTCAAACGTCTTTGCAAGGTGGTTTTGGAATCGGAAATTTCCCGCGCAACACAAATATCATGGATTAAAGGATTCTTGGAGAAAAAACAAAATTTTGGCCCATCCAAGATCATTTTTTGCACGTACAGCATGCTTAGGTTCTTAAAGTCGTGAGTTTGTATGTGACACTACAGCCACAAAAAAAGGAGATATTCGGATGGACCTTGGCGCATTTAGAAAAATCATATATTTTCATACAAAATAATGATGGAGTTTTACTTATAAGCGAAATGTTCGCTGATCGATGAAACAAAAATTCTAGCACGGCCGTGCTAGAATTTTCCTTGATTTCCTTTCGCAGGACATCCATTGAGAATTCCAAGTACCGGTGCAGTATAGTGCTCCATTTCTTTAATTTCAGAATTGCGCGGTCTTGGAATTATAGAAAGTTCTTTTCCAATCCTCATACTAGCTCCCGATGGACGAGAATCTGGCCACGAGATGTTTATATTTGGTTGCTTCACCCAATGTGGTGTTGGATTACTGCAGAAGAAAAAATAACGATGATTCCACGATGAAAATTTTGATGAATAACAAGAGGTAAAAAATCCCATTACCCATATTTCGCAAAGTTGGTCCACATGGTGGTATATCGATCAATGGTACGAGCCAGATCACTATTTGGATTTGTGCCATAGCCAGGGAAATAAAAGATGTACATAAGATCTTCCCCGTGAGCAGCACCTTTGGATAAAAATATTAAAAATTAATCGCGTAAGGCGAAACGATCGTTAATCGTCGATTAAATTAAATACTCACCATCAAGGGTAAAATTGAAAAAAATACTGTACAAATTTACGTTGTTGTAGTACGTAGTGTAATAGTAATAAATTGGCGCGCAGCTCGTTGCGGCTAAACGCTTTTGTGTCTCGTCGATCATACCGGTATACAAAATACCCGACAGGATCTAAAAAATTATCATTCGTTGAAATAAACAAAGAATTATTGTAAGAATGTTACATGTATCGATAAGTGACAATTACATTGCTGACTGTGTTGATTAAAAAAGGAGAAAGTTGTTTGATCGTTGTTCCCGAATCGATCAATTTTTTCACTTTTATAAGAGCCGGTGCCACAGGCATACCGATAGACTTGGAGTAATTCCCTGTTCCTCTACCCAATAATCGTGTACCATTAATATACCGGAGGAAAATTACAATTGTAACTATTTTCAATAATTAATTCGTCATATTTACCCATAAAAAAGAACGGACTCTCGCTGGCCAAGAATCCAAACAATTGCGGTACGTGATTGTAGTTACCAGAGTCGTATTTGGCCAATGCACATTCCGACAAAAATACATCCGTGGCTATAGATTCATCCTCGAGGGTTGGTGCGAAAGCTGGTGTGTACTTGAAAAAAAGATACCTAAGTAAAACACAGATAAAATTTAACAATCGGCGATAGGCATTTTGTAGTAAATAATTTTCAAAGTACAGAGTCTATTTTAGTCGTTGCTTCGACGATTTCTTTTGCCGTAGCACGATAGAAAGTGTCGAGCAGGACTGTTTTGTCGTAACAATCAGTTCCTAATAGAGCGCCGAGTTTCACAGTTTGGGAGAAAGCTTTTTCGGAGGTCTGAAATGCCCAATTATCGAGGGGCTGTCCACTCATGGAAATAGCAGCATGGAAGAGACCTGCAAAGTCACAGGATTTATGAAATATGCCATGAATTATCGGACTAAAGTAATTCGATTTTTATGTGTAATTGAAGAAAAAATTATCCTTGCCCTTGAAAGCGTCCGATAATACATGATAACCAACACACGCAGCTCCTGAACTCTCCCCGAAAATGGTGACGTTATTTGGATTACCACTAAAATTCTCAATATTTGCGTGTACCCACTTGAAAGCGAGGACTTGATCCTTGAGGCCCATGTTTCCAGTGGCGTTAGGGTGGTGCAAATCCAAGAATCCTGATGAAAATATAACGATGATGATGAATTGAATTATAATCGATCATACGTGGTGTAACGGTCCCACACTTAATTCCCACTGTTCTCACCTACTCCCAATCTCTTTTCCCGCTAACTCCCAACTTCGCTGACTCAGCAGTCCCACGGTCCCTTATCACCCTCACGCGACATCCCCTCCACTCCTAAACTCTTTCTTTCAAACCCTTTCTCCCAGCATCTTCCATCATCTAACACAGTTCTCCTCCGACTTCCTAACCAACTAGACCTTTTCCACTATTCAATAAATATCAATCTTTATCATCGCAAACACGTATAATTATTCGTACAACTCGCCGTTCACCATCCGTCACAGTGGAAAGAATTTTTAAGTAATTTTTACTGTGAAATCACAATAACTGAGTGACAAATGTGCAATTATTGAAGTTTTTAGGAAATAAATTATACATTTTCATAAATTTTTACTGAAATTAACAGTAAATTTTCGTGAAAGATAAAAATTAGTACAATAAGTTGAGAAAAGGGCTGATACGAATGAAAGTGTACGGTCCATATTGAGAAATTTGCATGTTTGTCGTGAAAATTTAAAAAAGGAAGCCGAAATTTTCCGTGCGTTCACCAGAATTTTTACGTTCTTCACAATAAAATCAATTATGTTAGAATCAACTCTGTGTAGCGTGCATAAAAATTATGCTACGTGCTAAAATTTTCACATGCCTGAAAGTAAAATATTTGAAACCATTTATCACCGGGTTCAAATTTTTAATGTAATTTTTACCGACATTTCACCGTAAAAATTAATAAGAAATTCTCTCCGTGTAGTAAATTGCCAATTGATAATTTTCAATTACCGAATGCCCCTCCGCGAAAATTCATAGAAACAAAGACAACGTCTTTTACCAGTATATAATCCGGCTGATAAAAGTGCTCCGCAGAGGAACCTACTGCGAATGCACCACCATAAATCCATATCATGACCGTTTTCAACTGTCTCGGCTTTCTTTTCAGATCCGTCTGTCAGGAAGATAACAAGAATAAATATACAACTTAAGAGGCAGTGCAACTGGCGACGAGCTACTTGCGCTTCGAAAATGGGATCCGTAAATCGTCCGGCACTGAGCAACCGATCGCCTTAAAATTTAGAGGGTGCATGACAGTCTTATTTTTCCAAAGTTTTGGAAAAATTTTTCCGGTGGTAACTGAATCTGCAAAAAATTTTCCAAAATTTTGGAAAAATAAAACTGTCATGCACTTTATTCCATAATTCTCTATGTACCCTCCAAATTTTAAGGCGATCGGTTGTTCAATGCCGGACAATTTACGGATCCCGTTTTCGAAGCGCAAGTAGCTCGTCGCCAGTTACACTGCCTCATAATTGAGAAGGAAAGAAATTCTAAGGCTGTGAATTGTTTATTTGATTCGTCGTACCACCGGTGTGTAAACGTTGATGAACAAACAATCCTCGGAACCTTCAAATGTTTTGGTAAACATGTCAAGTTGCGGACACTCCGCTCCATCCGCAATGGCCATTATAGTTTGATTTTGTCGTTCAACGGGTATAGGCGGCTGTTCATGAAATTTATCAAAATATCAATTAATTAACGAGTTAAAAAATTAATCGAAAAATCGTTCGACCTAGGATTTAATTATTATTTACCTTGAATCTCAGATTTCCAGTTGGTGCTTGTCCATATCGTATACCCCTAAAAGCTGCGTATGGTTTAGAGGTGTTGGTGACGGCGAATCGACTCCTTATGGGACCGGAAGTCGTCTCCACCCCTGGTGTATAATTTTTAGTAGCAACGACATTCGTAAAAAAACTCGCTTATGGTTATCGCCAAAATGGTTATCGCCAAAAACAACAGCACTGCTAGGCCGCGCGATTGTTAATGTCGATGCTCTTCTTTCCCCATCGCTCTCACTGTCTCGATTGCTTCAGAACCTCCGCTTTCAAGAACGTTCTTTATCGTAAAAATATCTTCTACATTAATCATTCTTAGATTTACTGTTCGATAATCCGGACATTGAACCAGAAGTTATTACTTATATCTCCGGCTAAATTGGAATCGGTAAACAAACCAAGACGTATGGATCTCATAATATAAACAAAAATATATATAATTGCATATTCGTTGTATTCACAGGTTTGTTCGCAGATATTATCATAAAGTTATAATGTACGAAACGTCCGAGCGTCATTAACCAGACGCTCATACAAATTTCCACGTACTGCCGCCAAGTTGATGCGTGTAAGAGGCGCGTCACGCATATCATACGGTGGCGTCCTTGCCCTTCCCTTTATATCGCAAGAAAAAAGAAAATTTAATACCATCTGATCAAATTTGACCCGGGCTGGTTAAAAAAACAATATTTTTATGTATTTTGATATAAATCTTTATTTTCGCCTTAATAATCAACCTGTCAGATTTCAAAACAATCCACAGTACAGTTATTTAGAAAAAAAAATCGCAAACTTGGAGCATTTGGTGTGCTCATCACATTATGCCTATGGGAATTTTTCGAACATTTTTCAGTATATTATATATATCTACCGAGAAAACGATGGCACAGAGTTAAAAAAGCAGGTACGGTTAAATGAAATATCGGACTAACTTTTGGTGCTTTGAAAATAATAATTTACAGTACCGATTCAACGTTATTAATGATTATAATCGCGAATTTTCCCAAAAATTGAGCACACAAGATATAAGGCTTCGGAAACATGACAACACCGTAGATGTCACAAGCACTCCCTACCTTAGCGACCCTTTCCAAGGAAAGAATTTTTTCCCGGGACCTATGTTCATGGTTGATAAACAGACACTTGGATTTAACGGTTAAGAACGTAGTGAGTATATGACAGCTGTACGACACTGCTGTCAACTCAAGAAATTATCATGGGTCATAACTTACGTTGTTGCCAGTTCGTCTTCCAATAATTCGTCTCTAACGAATTATCGAAAACAACGCCATAAACTAATAGAAATAATTACTGTAATCATCACTTTGTCAAAAATGCATATTCTTTTAAACTGATGTGGATTTTTTCCTTGAAAAATGATATTAAATACGACGATAATTTGACAACAAGCAGTTGGTAACAATTCATCGGTTCCGTGCATAAGCATAGGGCACCCCCTCATGCTTCAGCCCCGATGGCTAGACCCCACAACAACCTTAATTCGTGATACGCTTCCAATGAAAGGCTTTTTGGAGACAAATTTGAACCATCGGCAAGTGCCAATAGGCGACATTCGTAATTTATTTGTAAGACCGGAGTCCGGGGATGTCAAATGGTTCTTGTCCAAAAAGACTTTGTAGGGTGGTGTTGGGATTGAATATTTCCTGCGTAACACGAATATCACGAAATGAAGGAATTTCGAAGGAAAACGCAATTTTGGTACATTCTAGATCATTATTTGTACGCGCAGCATCATTCGGTTCTGAAAATCGTGAGCTTCGACGTGTCGCTATCGCCACAAAAATGGAGCGATCCGGATGATCCTTGGCGCATTCAGAAAAATGCCATATTTTCATATAAAATAATGATGGAGTTTTACTTATAGACGAAATGTTCGCTGATCGATGAAAAGAAACTTCTAACACGACTGTACGCCATGATTTCTCTCCGCGCTGCATCCATTGAGAATTCCAAGAATTGGTACAGTATAGCGCTGTATTTCTTTAATTTCAGCATTGCGCGGTCTTGGAATTATAGACAGTTCTTTTCCAATCCTCATCCTAGCTCCCGATGGACGAGAATCTGGCCACGAGATGTTTATATTTGGTTGCTTCAGCCAATGTGGTGTTGGATTACTGCAGAAAAAAATAACGATGATTCCACGATGAACATTTTGATGAGAAATAAGTGGCAAAAAATAGCATTACCCATATTTTGCAAAGTTGGTCCACATGGTTGTATATCTATCGATGACAAGAGCCATACTGCTGTTTGGATTTGTGCCAATGTCAGGTAAATAAAAGAGGTACATAACATCTTCACCGTGCGCAGGACCTTTGGATGAAAATATTAAAAATTAATCGTCGATCGAATCGAACGTTAATCGTCCATAGAATTAAATACTCACCATGGAGGGTGAAATTCAAATAAAGACTATAGAAATTTACGTCGTTGTAGTACGTAGTGTAATAGTAATAAAGTGGCGCGGAGCTCGTTGCGGCTAAACGCTTTTGGGTCTCGTCGATCATAGCGGTATACAAAATACTCGCCAGAATCTAAAAAATTATCATTCGTTTAAATAAATAAAGAATTATTGTAAGAACGATACATGTATCGATAAGTGAGCATTACATAGCTGACTCTCTTGATTAAAGAGGGAGAAAGTTGTTTGATCTTTTTGCCTGAATCGACCAACTTCTTCACTTCTATAAGAGCCGGTGCCACAGGCATACCGATAGACTTGGAGTAACTAATGCAAAAATTGACGGAGTTGGTCAATATCGTTTCACCTGCCCAACAATCATGTACCATAAGTATGCTGGAGAATAATTACAATTGTGACTATTTTCATCGATTAATTTGTCATATATACTCATAAAGAAGAACAGGCCCTCTTCGGCCAGGAATCCAAACATTTGCGGTACTTGGCTGTAGTTACCAGAGTCGTATTTGGCCAATGAACACTCCGTCAAAAATACATCCGTGGCTATAGACTCATCCTCGAGGGTTGGTGCGAAAGGTGGTATGGCCTTGAATAAAAGATACCAAAGTAAAACACAGATAAAATTTAACAATCGGCGATAGGCATTTTGTAGTAAATAATTTTCAAAGTACAGAGTCTATTTTAGTCGTTGCTTCGACGATTTCTTTTGCCGTAGCACGATAGAAAGTGTCGAGCAGGACTGCTTTGTCGTAAGAATCAGTTCCCAATAGAGAGCCGAGTTTTACAGCTTGGGAGAAAGATTTGTCGGGTGTCTGAAATGCCCAATTATCGAGGGGCTGTCCACTCATGGAAATAGCAGCATGGAAGAGACCTGCAAAGTCACAGGATTTATGAAATATACCATGAATTATCGGACTAAAGTAATTCGATTTTTATGTGTAATTGAAGAAAAAATTATCCTTGCCCTTGGAAGCGTCCGATAATACATGATAACCAACACACGCAGCTCCTGAACTGTCTCCAAAAATGGTGACGTTATTTGGATTACCACCAAAGTTCTCGATATTTGCCCGTACCCACTTGAAAGCGAGGACTTGATCTTTGAGGCCCATGTTTCCAGTGGCGTTAGGGTCGTGCAAATCCAAGAATCCTGATAAAAATATAACGATGATGATGCTTGAATTATAATCGATCATAGCTAATTGTCCAATCGATAACGTTCAATTACCGAATGCCCCGCCACGATAATTCATAGAAACGAAGACGACGTCTTTTTCGAGTAAGTAATCCGGCTGATACATGAAATTCGATGATGAACCCTGTACGAATCCACCACCATAAATCCATACCATGACCGCTTTCAATTCTTTTGGCTTTGTTTTGAGATCCGTCTGTTAGGAAGACAACAAAAAGAAGTACATAGCTTAATTTAGAAAGAAAGAAATTTTAAGGCGGTGAATTATTTATTTGATTGATCGTACCACCGGCGTGTGAACATTGATGAACAAACAATCCTCGGAACCTCGATATTTCTGCGTAAACATGTCTATTTGCGGACATTCCGCTCCTTCGACAACAGCCAGTAGAGTTTCCTTTTGTCGTTTAACGGGTATAGGGGGCTGGTCATAACGTTCATCAAAGTATTGATTAATTAATGATTTCAAAAATTAATCGAAACCTTACTTTTAATTATCCAAGCTCCACCATGGTTTTAATTATTATTTACCTTGAATCTGAGATTTCCAGTTGGTGCTTGCCCATATCGTATACCCAAAAAACTTGCGTATGGCTTAGAAGAGTTAGTGATGCCTAATCGACCCCTTACGGGACCGGAAGTCGTCTCCACCACTGCTGTATAATTTGTGGTAGCGATGACATTCGTAAAAAACTCGCTTATGGTTATCACCAAGAGTAACAATACCGCTAGGCTACGCGATCGTCCAAGTCGATGCTCTTGTTTCCCCATCGCTCTCACTATCTCGACTGCTTCAGAACCTTAGCTTTTAAGAACGTTCTTGTCGAAAACATATCTTATAAATTAATCATTCTTACATTTATTATTCAATAATTCGTACATTGAACGAGACGTTATTACATTTATCTCCAGCCAAATTGGTATCGGTAAACTAAATAAAACGCGTGCATCTCATAATATTAACAAAAGTATATAAAATTGCATATTCGTTGTATTCACAGGTTTGTTGGCAGATATTATCGCAAAGCTATGACGTACGGAAAGTGGGAGCGTGATTATGCAGACGCTTATACAAATTTCCGCGTATTTCATGAAATTTATTTGTTTAAGGGGCACGTCTCGCATGCCTTACAGTGGCGTCCTTACACTTACTGTGATATGGTATTCGAAGAGGGGAAATGGAAATTTAATACCATCCAATCAAATTTCGATGAAGAACCTATCACAGACCAGTAGTTATCCAAACAGAAAAAAAGCCAATGTTTTAATAAAAACAAAAAACAAAATTAAAATAATCAAAGCTTCGATTCGACTTTTAGATATTATGAGTTCTAACCTCGCTCGACCTTAAATGACCTTCTATCATATGTTATTGAATTAGTTCGCACATTAGTATTCGTTAATATGACAAAAATATCCCATCTATTTTCGGAGAGAACGATGATGACCTTTCGTAACTTCAACGCCTCGACTGGAAAACATCTGAATACGATAATCGTCTGTCCCCATCGAAAATCTAAAACTTTCGTGATAAACTTATTTGTCTATGTCCTCGTTTAGTCGATTTATTTCCATTGATAAATTTAAATGTTACGCCCTGTATTATACAGGGTGTTCCCTTTTATCTCTGCCACCGGTAAACACTCGGTAATTATCGACGTACAAAAAAACGTTCCAAACAAAAGTTGTGCTGTATGAAGGGGGCCATCAAATGCGAGCAATTTTTTTTTAAGTAAAGGTGACTTTTGCGTTGCGTAAACGCCTCCACCGAAATTAAAAAAAAAATGATGGCCTTCGATGGCTCCCTCCACGCCGTACAAGTTTGGTTTGAAACATTTTTTTGTAACGTCAATAATTATCGAGTTATTTCGGGTGACAGAGATAAAAGGGACACCCTGTATATCACTGATGTAATAACGGGACACCCTGTATATCACTGATGTAATAACGTGAAGGCGAAAGATTCTCGCATTTCCTATGGAGCAATTGTCTTCAACCCCCCGCCCCGTCTTCTTACTACCGGTTATTTAGTCTTCTAAGATGTAAAATATTCGTAAAATATATATAGTTTTATTATTATTTAGCTTCTTACCATCCAAAAAGCAGTAAGTATAGGTATTTAAAAAGTTCGAACGTCATTGACAAATTATAAAAAACTTGAGTTGGCATCATAATAAAACTTATGATAGAAAGCAATAGAGACGATTTAAAAAAAAAACATATTCATATATCTGTATTTCAGAAAAATGACATAATTTCATATGAAATAATGATGAAGTTTTACTTATAGGCGAATGATTCACTGATCCATGAAAAGAAAATTGAAGTACGGCTGTACCAAATGATTTCACTCTGCATTGCATCCATTGAGAATTCCAAGTACCGGGACAGTATAATGCTGCATTTCTTTAATTTCAGCATTGCACGGTCTTGGAATTATAGAAAGTTCTTTTCCAATGTCCATTGTAGCTCCCGAAGCCCGAGAATCTGGCCACGAGATGTTTATGTTTGGTTGCTTCACCCAATGTGGTGTTGGATTGCTGCAGTAAAAAAATAACGATGAAAATTTTGATGAGTAACAAGAGGTAAACAAAAATCCCATTACCCATATTTCGCAAAGTTGGTCCACATGGTGGTGTATCGATCGATGGTACGAGCCAGATCGCTGTTTGGATTTGTGACATAGTCAGGGAAATAAAAGATGTACATAATATCGTTCGCGTGCGCAGCACCTTTGGATAAAAAATATTAAAAATGAATCGAGTCGTTGGAATCGATTATGAATCATCGATGAAATAAAATACTCACCAGAGAGGGTAGAGTTGAAAAAAATATTGTGAAAATCTGCGTTGTTGTAGTACGAAACGGAATAGTAATAAATTGGCGCGGGGCTTGTTGCGGCGAAACGTCGTTGGGTCTCGTCGATCATACCGGTATAAATAATACTCGACAGTACCTGATAAGTCATCATTCGTTTAAATAAATAAAGAATTATTGTAAGAATAATACATGTATCGATAAGTGAGAATTACATTGCTGACTGCCGTGATTATGGAGGGCGAAAGTTGTTCGATCGTTGTTCCCGAATCGATCAGATTTTTCACTTCGATAAGAGCCGATGCCACAGGCATACCGGTAGAAGTACAGTAACCAATCGAAAAGTCGACTCCTTCGGCCAACGCCCTTTCACCTGTCCAATAACCATTAATATGCTAAAGAAGAATTACAATTGTAACTATTTTCAATAATCAATCGGTCATATTTACTCGTAAAGAAGAATAGACCCTCGTCGTTCAGGTATCCCAACAATTGGGGCACTTGATTGTAGTTACCGGTGTCGTATTTGGACAATGCACACTCCGACAAAAATACATCCGTTGCGATAGATTCATCCTCGAGGGTTGGTGCAAAAGGTGGTAGGAGCTTAAAGAAAACATGACAAAGTAAAATACAGATAAAATTTAACAATCGCCGATAGGCTTTTTGTACTAAATAGTTTTCAATGTACAGTGGATATTTGAAACGTTGCTTTGGCGATTTCTTCTGGCGTAGCGCGATAAAA
Organism: Netelia fuscicornis; assembly: GCA_946811545.1. Lineage (NCBI taxonomy): Eukaryota > Metazoa > Arthropoda > Insecta > Hymenoptera > Ichneumonidae > Netelia > Netelia fuscicornis. The sequence goes on along the minus strand of OX328014.1, from coordinate 12,610,094 downwards.
AGTGTCGAGCAGGATTGCTTTGTCGTGAGAATCGGTTCCCAATAGAGCGCCGAGTTTCACAGCTTGGGAGAGAGCTTTTTCGGGCGTCTGAAATGTCCAATTGTTGAGAGGCTGTGCACTCATGGAAATAGCAGCATGGAAGAGACCTGCAAAGTTACAGGATTTATGAAATGAATCCCTGAATTATCGAACTGATGTAATGCGATTTTTATGTGTAATTGAAGAAAAAATGATCCATGCCCTTAGAAGCGTCCGATAATACGTGATAACCAATACACGCAGCTCCTGAACTGTGCCCAATAATCGTGACGTTTTTCGGATTACCACCAAAATTCTCAATGTTTGCTCGCACCCACTTGAAAGCGAGGACCTGATCCTTGAGACCAACATTTCCGGTAGCGTTAGGATGGCGTAGATTCAAGAATCCTGATAAAAGCAAAACGATGATGATGATGATTGAATTGTAATCGATCATAATTAATTATCAATCGATAATCTTCGATTACCAAGTGCCCCGCCGCGATAGTTCATAGAAACGAAGACGACGTCTTTTTCAAGTATGTAATCCGGCCGATACAAATATTCCGCTGACGAACCCGCCATGAATGAACCACCATAAATCCATATCATGACCGCTTTCAATTCTTTTGGCTTTCTTTTCAAATCCGTCTGTCAGAAAGATAACGACAGGAAATATATAAATTAATTGAGAAGGAAATAAATTCCAAGACCGGGAATTATTTATCTGATTTATCGTACCACTGGCGTGTAGACATTGATAAACAAACAATCCTCGGACCCTCGAAATTCCTGGGTAAACATGTCTAGTTGCGGGCATTCCGCTCCATTGGCAATGGCCATGATAGTTTGATTTTGTCGTTCAACGGGCACAGGGGGCTATTTATGAAATTGATCAAAGTATTGATTAATTAACGAGTTGAAAAATTAATCGAAACATAGTTCGACCTTGGTTTTAATTATTATTTACCTTGAATCTGAGATTTCCAGTCGGTGCTTGCCCATATCTTATACCCATAAAAGCTGCATATCTTTTAGAATTCTGGGTGATACCTAAACGACCCCTTACGGGACCGGAAGTCGTCTTCACCACTGATGTATAATTTATAGTAGCGACGACATTTGTAAAAAACCCGATAATGGTAATTATAGAAAGCAACATCATCGACAAACCACTCGTTCGTCCACGCTCACGTTCTTTCCCCATCGCTCTCACTATCTCGACTGCTTCAGTACCATAGCTTTTCACAACGTATGTTAGTATCCAAAATTATTATCATGACGATAAAGTATCTACAAGGATATAACCTCAGAAAAATCACATTCGTTCTTAAGTCCATTCATCAATGAACTGAAAATTAAACAGGGCGTTCATACGTTTATCTTCAGTTAATATCCGGTTGTCAAACAAGATAAGTCATGACCTCGTAATCTTGAAAAAATATACATATATTCCTTATTCGTTGTATTCGAATAATATCTTAAAGGTTTATCGTACCAAATGAGCATAAAAATTTCTGGTCACTGTCGCGGAGTTTATTTACGTAGGAGGCGTCTCACATGTGCTATACGGTGGCGTCTTTGCCCTCATCATGATGTCATCAAAGGAGGGAGAAAGCAAATTTAATATATTGGATTATATAACGAATCAGAAAACTGGAGATTAAGAAAGAAAAAAGGTTGACCGGTTAAAACCCGTCAAAACATACAATTCAAATAATAATTTTAATTAATTCAATTTATATCTTCTAATATATTATTATAGCTCTGACACGTGTTTGAAAGATTGATATTGTAGAAGTTCGCAAGGAAAATTCTTTATACAGAGTGAAGCACCTAAACTATCACAGATCCGTAGTTATCCGACCAGAAAAAGGAAGCCAATGTTTTTAATAAATAGAAATAGTTATAGCTTCGATTCGATTTTTATATATTATGAGTTCTAACCTCGCTCGACCTTGAATGACCTTCTAACCAAGGTCATTGATTTCGTTTTAATCCCAGTATTCGTAATGGAATAAAAATATCCCATCGCTTTACGGAGAAAACTCCGATGACCTTCCGATGACCTTCCGATGACCCCAACGTCTCGACTGAAAAAAATTTGTATACGATCATCCTGTGTCTCCCATCGAAATCCTCAAACTTTCGTGAGAAAGTTATTTTCCTACGTCCTCGTTCAGTCGATTTACTTCCATCGATAAATTCAAATGTTAAGCCCTGTATTATTTATCACTAATATAATAACCCGAGAGCGAAAGATTCTCGTGTTTCATAACGATAAATTCTCGTAAAGGCCATATGCCGTTTGATTCGTCCTTTGGAAAGACGGCGGCGCTACGTGCAATTTACATGTAAAGTAATGCTCGCGAATGGTCACGCGTTTCACTGTGTACGCGATTGAAAAGGCCACGCAGCTGCGTTCGGGACATCAAACGGGGGAATGCTTTGTAATAAAATAGCTTCAGACACCAACGTGAGCGAACGATGACGAATCTGCGTGTAGCAAGAATGTTTCGAGAAGACTTTTTATTGTTTTGCCAGAGTCGTGAACCCGGCTGCGCAGATAAAAATGATTGTAAAATGGTTTATCACGCGCGCTCCATTGTATTTGTACCGGAATCTTGACTTGTTCGAATCACCGGGAAATAATCAAAAAATTCCTTTTATCTACGGTCTGTCTATAGACCAAAACTTATGGATTTCTCTCAAGGTCGACGGTTCGAATCCCGGTCTCGGAGGATAATTTTTTTCGTGTCGTTTCTTTACCCTGTTTCTCAGGATACATCCATGCACGTCCTCGATATGAAAGTTTAATTTAATTTTCATAAATATCAATAATATTTAAAAAATGCTTATGGATTACTCTCGCGGTCCACGGTTCGAATCCCGGTCTTGGAGGTTTTTTTTTTCTTGTCATTCCTACATCTCGTATCTCAGGGCACGTCGATGGACATTCTCGAAATGAAACTTTAATTTGATTTTCATGAATATCAATAATAACAAAAATGCTTATGGATTATTCTTGGGGTCGACTGTTCGAATCCCAGTCTTGTAGGGTATTTTTTTTTGTCTCATTTCTCCACCCAGTGTCTCAGGGCATATCAATGCACATCCTCGAAATGAAACTGTAATTTAATTTTCATAAATATCAATAATAACAAAAGTGCTTATGGATTACTCTCGGGATTGACGGTTCGAATCCCAGTCTTGGAGGATATTTTTTTCGTCTCATTTCTCCACCCAGTGTCTCAGGACATATCAATGCACATCCTCGAAATGAGACTATAATTTAATTTTCATAAATATCCATAATAACAAAAATGCGTATGGATTACTCTCGGGATCGACGGTTCGAATCCCAGTCTTGGAGGATATTTTTTTCATCTTATTTCTCCACCCAGTGTCTCAGGACATATCAATGCACATCCTTGAAATGAGACTATAATTTAATTTTCATAAATATCAATAATAACAAAAATGCTTATAGATTACTCTCGGGGTCGACGGTTCGAATCCCAGTCTTGGAGGGTAATTTTTTTTCGTGTCATTTCTCCATCCTGTGTCCCAGGCCATGTCCCTCCACATACTAGAAATGAAACTAATTTGTTTTTCATAAATATCAATAATAATAAAAATAATTGCATTAAACATACTTTATCCGGATTAGGCATTGCTTTGGATTTGGGTTTGGGCTTATGAGGCACCACTAGTCATACAATAAGCAATAACTATACTTTGTACAAAACATGGCTGATAAGATTTGTCTTTTTCAGATTCTAATTTGTTCTGAAATATTACAAATACGACACCTTACGATTAGTTTCGTTGCTGGCCACGAACTAAAACAAATTCCACTTTCAGTCCCCTTTTATATTTTATTTACGACGAAGATGTGACGTCATATACACAGAGACCCGAGAGAAAGAACCGGTCCAGCAATGATAAAATATAACGAGTATATCAGCCGTTAATCTGCGAGCGACAAAATACCAACTTTGTTCTAAAATAATCGTTACATCGGTGTCTAAAGATTGCCACGAGATCCGTGAAGTAAGTAAAAAATATACTTAAACATTATTTTCTCTCTTGAACGAAACGATTCCACCAGTTTCACGAGTTGGATAAATTATACGATAATTTTCCACCGACCTTTTCCGAAGAATACGAGCGCGAACCGCATAGTACTCGATGGAAGATTATTACTTACTTAGTACCTGGTGTATAGGCGAACGAGTAAACCTAGTTTCGTTTCATCCTCGCAATATCATAAAGGTGAAGGTCGATGGTAACTATCGCTTCCATAATACCATCGTTCAATGAAAATCTGATTTTCTCTGCGTAAGATCAAAGTCTTTTGATCTTATTGTTACTTAGACAAATACGAAAAACATTATTCTACCGCGACCAATGGAATTTTATCGACTCGATTAAACAAGGTGCCAACTACTGTCTTATCTTCGCACTTATTCTTATATCAACATATGTACATTGCAAAGAATCTTCTAAACAATCGGATTGAAGAATTCCCATCGTGTGTCCTCTCGAAAGATTCCGAGTTAAGGGAATTGAGTAAATTGAGGTTTTTGATGTTGCTAGTGAACATTCACTATTTTATATCGCATCGTTGCACTGGTAGGAAACTAGCTGAATCAACAACACGAATTTCGTCCATCGAAGACACGTGGATGAGTTGGGAAAACGAGTTGGAACGAACTGGCAACGATAGTCATTAGCCAGAAATATTTACTTGGGACGACCATCCTTTTCGTCTCTCCATACTGTTAAATCCATCGCGACGTTCGAATAGCTCGAGCATTCAGCCATTTCGTTCCTAAAACCATTAAAAACCAAGTATTAATTATTATTCATATAATATTTAATTATATTCATTTACGTGGAGTCAAATTGGAATACGTAAAGATCGTTCCATACATTTCCATGAGAAAGATGACGTAAAATACAGGGAAATGGACGAGACAAATTCCTGTACTTAATGTTGAAGAAAATTGCCAGTTAGAAATTATTATTATTATTTTTTTTTCATTATTATTTGACCTCGTTTGTTAAAATTGTCTGGTTAAGATTTTTGAAATATTGTTCTTCTGGTTGAGTCTAATTTGATTTCTGACAAAATACAATGCATTTTTCAAAGAAGTCCGAAAAATCAAAATCGATATCTTTTTCGAAATATTATTGTGCCCATCTACGTATTAGAAATTCTTCAAATTTAATTCACAATATTTTGTTGAATTTAGGATTTCTTTTGTTAACTAGTAGAATTTCGAATGTATCGTGTTTCTTATTCGACGTAAACTAACTATAAGAATTCTACGAATTTCAAGCAATTTACTAAAACTCACTATACAAATTTACTATACGTTTTATCATTCGATATATCGAAAATAAATGAAAGAGTAAAATTTTGTCATTCGAAATATTCGAATAAAAATTGATAACTCCGTTCAAAAAAACACCAAGTCACATTTTTATTCGATCAAAGCTCTGCTCCGATCCAAACTGGCAGTAAGAAAATGCTTTGAAAGACTTTCGAAACTTACAAAACATTTTTTTAAATAATTTGATCAAAATTGAAGAATAGAAATTGAAAAAACTAGACTCACAGAAAAGGATCTTTGAGGATAAAAGCTTTCGGTTGAACAGCTCTTAGCCTGTCGCCATTGTCACACAAAATCTTGGCCATAGTCGTTTTCCTAATTTCATCGAGTTGCTCTGCGGTAAACGAACCCGGAGCGTTTCCATTTTCGTACCAATATCTGTCACCTAAATCAAATTAACGATTACCAGAATATCATCGAAGTGGAACAAAATAAAAATTTGCAACGAATCTAAATATTTCTGATTGTATACCTAGTCTAGCATTCCTAAACGTGCGTCCCAATAGACAAAGGAAAGTGGGACCCAAAACCGAACCTTCCACCGAAATCTCGGAAAGTGCACCAGTCACTAGATCAATATCCTCTACGTCCCTGCAATCAAAATGCAATCATCTTAATTAACTTATAACAATGCCTCCATAATTAATATTTGCGATTCCGGTATAACCGGAATCGCAAATGACAACATAACGATCGTTATAACGGAATCGCAAATGACAACAACGGTAAAAATAATACTATATAATCGTATAAATGAGGAGATCTTGGCACAAAGATAATAATTATAGGATTGTTAGAGCGTACCTATAAATTCTTCGAAGCCTTTCGATAGTATCCTTGGCGATACTACCATCGAGATCCCGGAAGCTGGTAACCTCTGGAAGTTCGCAGAAAGATCTCCACCGAACGTAAGGTGCTAGACCATGATCTCTGCCCTCCTGTATTACCTGTGCTACGTAATCAACCGCAACATCCTGAGTTTTGCCATCGTGAAAATATCGCTCCAGAAGTATCTCGTTTAATGCTGGTGGCAATGGCTTTCTGGAGTGGCTCGCTGTTTATGTATCGAACCATTGAATTATTAGACAAAATTACATAGTTTAAGAAAGAGTGGCATAGGGAATAGTGTTCCCGGATCACAACTCAGTGGGTCCCGGATTCTATGCCCCGTCGGCACCAATTGAATTGTTCTATGTGCTTTTTCCGTGCTCTCGGTGGTTCGGAACTCACCTAATGAAAAACTGTAGGTCCACCGGAGTGGTCGATCGTGGAATTAAGGTTTTTTAGAAGTAAATTACGTTTTATGAGAAAATTTGGAATTTTAAACAATAGATAGTTCAATAGTTAAACTATGCCTCTGCCAAATTTCAAGTCAGTTCGGAGTTTATTAATGGAGATAAAAAATCACAAAGTTATGCACTTTTAAGCATCCGTCTATAGCCTATAATGGGCAGAGCTGGGCACGATCTCAATAAACTCACGATAAATTTGTTCGCGCCTATAAACTTTTGTTAAAAAATTGACCGAGTATTCTCCAGAATATTAAGCATCAATCAGCACCAAAATCATGCGATTTTGGAGATTTTTCATAGAGATTTTTTTAGTTTGAAAATGAAAAATCGTGTCAACATACACTTGAAGCGAGTGAGTGTCTGACCGACATGGCAACGCTGTACCAGAGAAAGAAAGGGCGCAAGGCAGAGGAACTTTTATTTTTCCATATAAATCTTCTGTTTGTATTGTGTATTTTTTCACTTGCATCATTTTTTTCTTTCATTTTACTCTCACTGTTTTCTCGACTTTCGTTATCCATAATGCAATGCCATAAGTAACTTTTTGAGGTTTTGTCGGCCGCTGACGTCAGCTGGTAACATGTACGATACTGGGCATGGGCACCAAAGGGGCTCAACGTTGCCACGATTATGCATGATTTAAAAAAATTGTCATATTGTAATTTTTAAACATCTAAACATAAATAAATCTAAAAAATATTATTAACTTCGGTAAAAACTCAGTCTTATCTAAATTGCAATCATAATTATCAAGTAAACAAAAAAAAGAATTCATGGATTGCTTACAGGGCGCTAAAAAACAATGGTACAGCGCCCAATGTATAAGCATAGAGAAATCTCCCCCACTCTTATCTATCCCCACCCTGCTTCTAAACAACCTTAAGAGTCAGTGTAACTGGCGACGAGCTACTTGCACTTCGAAAACGGGATCCGTAAATTGTCCAGCACTGAACAACCGATGGCCTTAAAATTTGGAGGATACATAGAGAATTATGGCATAAAGTGCATGACAGTCTTATTTTTCCAAAATTTTGGAAAAAATTTTCCGGTGGTAACTGAATCTGCGAAAATGTTTCCAAAGCTTTGGAAAAATAAGACTGTCATGCACTTTATGCCATAATTCTCTATGTACCCTCCAAATTTTAAAGCGATCGGTTGGTCTGTGCCGGACAATTTACGGATCCCGTTTTCGAAGTGCAAGTAGCTCGTTGCTAGTTACACTGTCTCTTAAGGATGCACGATGAAATTGCGTGACAGGAAGTTTAGGAGAGATATGTGGAATATTGAGGATGCACGATGAAGTTGCGAGACAGGGGAGTTTAGGAGAGATATGTAAAAGGCGGAAGCCGTACATAGGAATCTGAGCAACCACTCCAACCTTGAGAAAAACTTGAGAACTATATAGTTTAACAATGATTTCTTGACTAAATGGGGCAAGATTAAATTTTAGAGCTAACTCGAGATGATGATAATAATAATAATGATAATAATGATAATGACGATGATAATGATAACATCTTCTCACTTACGTTTATATTCTCAATATTTAAACGTAATAAAAAAATCGACGAGTTACTCAATCGTAACAAATTATTGTGGACAATGTTAGAGGTAGATGAACCGACCTGTAGCACCAGTGATCAATCGATCGATAGCACCGGCCTCGTAGAGTTCCTGAGGAGCATAGAAAGCCGAAAGGAGAGATCGCTCGCCCGACTTGGTCGTTAACCTCGTGTCGACGAGGTCGAGGGTCTTTGGGGTCAGAGCAGCGACGAAGAAGAGACCGGCCGAAGCTGCGGCGTTCGAGATCGTAGCGTCGATCCTCGAATCGTAGGATCGAAAGTGGCCTCGTCGCTTTAGGCGCAAATCGAATCTATGAAATAAATCGTGAAATGATGTTTCAAAAATAAGTTTGGAGATAGAGAAAGGATCGTGGGACGAAGAACGAGTGTCTAATGAGTGGATGAAGAATAAGAAACGTGATTTGAAATAAATGTACACGTGATTCCTGTAATTTAATCGAGGATTATATAATTATCAGGATTTTGATTTTATCCTGTTCCATGTTTCATATTTGTATAGAAGACTACTTTGATTTTCGTTTCGCCAATGGCAGTTTCTCTTTTTGCGTACGAGCTGGTATTCCTTTTTATTATTTATTTATTATTTATTTATTATTTATTTATTATTTATTTATTATTTATTTATTATTTATTTATTATTTATTTATTATTTATTTATTAATTATTTATTATTTATTTATTTATTATTTATTTATTATTTATTTATTATTTATTTATTATTTATTTATTATTTATTTATTATTTATTTATTATTTATTTATTATTTATTTATTATTTATTTATTATTTATTTATTATTTATTTATTATTTATTTATTATTTATTTATTATTTATTTATTATTTATTTATTATTTATTTATTATTTATTTATTATTTATTTATTATTTATTTATTATTTATTTATTATTTATTTATTATTTATTTATTATTTATTTATTATTTATTTATTATTTATTTATTATTTATTTATTATTTATTTATTATTTATTTATTATTTATTTATTATTTATTTATTATTTATTTATTATTTATTTATTATTTATTTATTATTTATTTATTATTTATTTATTATTTATTCATTATTTATTTATTATTTATTTAGTATTTATTTATTATTTATTTATTATTTCTTTATTATTTATTTATTATTTATTTATTATTTATTTATTATTTATTTATTATTTATTTATTATTTATTTATTATTTATTTATTATTTATTTATTATTTATTTATTATTTATTTATTATTTATTTTTTATTTATTCATTATTTATTTATTATTTATTTATTTTATTTATTTATTTATAACTAGGAGACCTTCGGAAGTTTCTTTTAAATTTGTTTGTACACGTGTTTTTGTAATACGTAACAACACAATCGAGTTTAGACATTTTTCCAAAAATAACTGCTTACTTTATTTCTTATCGCAAATAAAAATAAAAGCATCGTAAAAAAAATAATAATTACATAATAACATTTAAAAAAAAACTAGTTTTAGACAAGAGCATAAAAGTTACGTAAAAATATTTTTGTCTTATTGCTCGTGAGGATTTGTATGGTCAGTTATTTTTTAATTGCGATATAAAATGCGATAAACAGCTATTTTTTTTTAAATGTCAAACTCTGATTCGTGTTAAAACGGACTTTGGAAAAAAATTCAAAGAAATTTACGTAAATAAATTTTGAAGTTACAAGCAAATCTGAGAAAAGAAGGTCCAAACGTCAAACTCTTATTCCAGAGAATTGACAATACACTCAAAAAAAAATTATTTTTAAAAATATTTTTGGGATAAAGAATGGATTAATAATAATAAATAATATAATCGGATGATCAAAGGATGAAAAGCGATGAGAATTTATTCAATGAATATAAAATGAGATCGAAAGAAATAAATCCAGAAACGAATTTAATTTAGGCCATTAGCAAGATAATTTTTTATTTTTTAAATAAATAATTGCACTCAGTTTGACGAATATAGGTAGCACATTACCTGTCGAGATTCCCTTCACCTAGAACGACCGGTAGAAACTCATTGTACGTTATGTGCTGCATCTGCGCTACGACAATACGTCGAGTTTCCTGGTAAATCTTCTCGTCGTCCCAATGAGGATTGAGCAATTCCAATTGTTCGGCTATTCTGTTGTGCTCGCGAAGAAATAGCACGTGCATCAAGGCAAGCCCGGGATGTTCGTTAACGCGAGAATCACCGCTGAAGAAACACGGTAACGACTTGCTCTCGGAACGACAATTGCCAAAAGTCAACGAAGGCATGGGCAGATTTTTTCGTTGAGTGTTGAGACGACCACCATTGCCAGAACGCAATACTTTTGCGGTTTCCTTGGAACTTCCATAAATCGTCGAGAGATCGAGATAGGACGAGGCTTGATTGATCTGTTGTCTCGGACCTAAACAGCCCTTCACGAGGAATAAGGAAAAACGTTAACGGGGGAGGTCTAGTTGAAATTTTCGAAAAATCGATTTTTGTTTTTATTTTCTAAAAGTACAATATCTTACGAGTATTTTCCGACTAATTGCATTTAAATCGGACCATTATTCGCCGAAATTCATAACTTTGAAGGAAGCCATGTTAGAACCATACGAAGTAAGTAGGTAAAACTTTAAACTCGTTTTTCTCAAAAGCATGTTTTCGAAGTCGGTGATCACTGTAACTCGAGAACGGCTTTACCGATCTGGTTGAAATTTATATCACTTCTTCTATATATAGTTATCTTCCGGATGAGCGAAGGATTTTTGTTTTGGACAATTATTTTTTTTTATAGTCAAAAATGTAAATGTAATTTTGGTCAAAACAACATTTTTGACTTTCAACGACCGCCATTTTGTGAAAAATGGAAATTTTTCAAAACCGCACCTTCGTTCAACCGGAGCATTATATCATTAACTAAAGATCCCCCCCCCCCCTCTGTTTTGTTGGTTTCAGATAATCCGTTGCAGCGCGGGAGTGATCAACGCAAAATCTGTTTTTTTTACAGCGTCTTCGGCCGTTCTTATTTTTAAATATATTTCTTTCAAAAACTTCTAAAGTTTACACTAAATATATGTCTTTTATACGGAAGAACTTTTGTTATCAATTATTTTATCGTTAGGCCAAAAAAAATCGAAAAAAAGCCTTTTTTACCTTTCCAACTAGACCTCACTCCTGAAAAACTTTCCAGATTCGAGTATGAATCTTAACTAAATCTTCGTTATTGTTTTCTAAATGTATAGAATTTTACAAGACCAGGGAAATTTTATACAGAAAACGATTATAGGATTTCTCTGGACGTGGAGTAATTGCTCTGATGGATAAAATCATTTAGTTCGACTTACCTGAAGACTGTGGCCAGGATGAGGAGCGGATCTTGAGTATTCCATGCAACCAATGGAATTGTCCGCTTGTATGGGAAAGCATTCCGGATGAAAATTCTCATAGGCAACGTCACAACACTTGAGCCTCGTTCCACCGTTCAATTCCATTCTTGGTGTATGAGCCAAATCGTTGGCGACGAATTGTCCAAAAAGTGCTGTGAGTGCCATCAAATAAGGATGCTTCAAATCTTGTCCACCTGCATGAATTCTGGAGGACACTTCACGGGCACTTGGAAGATTGGTACGTGGTAACGAAACTCCGTCCTGATACTCGGGTGGTAAGTATCTTGAGTAAGCCTCAAGAGCACCTCCCCAAGTTGGATGAAGAGGATTGTTGCACCGGCCCGTGTGAGTCCTATAACGTTGAAAAATCCGACTTTTGCACTCGACGCTGCTCTTTGCGTAAGCTGCTGCTGTGTCACCGGAGCACACGAAAGTTCCAACCGATTGTAACAAGGACATCGCGTCCTTGGACGACATGTTGAACGCTTCGACGATCATCATAGCCATTGTCTCGCTGCGAAGTGCGCGTCGCGAAAGATTTTGTGCGGCCTCGGTCATCTCGTGAGAAGCTTGAAGGTACCACGATGGTGAACCTTGATTCAGCTGCGTGCGAGAATTTAGTATTTTTTCCTCGGTCTTGTAATATTTTTCCATCGAAATGTTCGTACGCAGATTTAGATCTTGCAACATCCTTGGTGGCAGTATCGTGCATCGTGAGAGAACCAGAAGTGGTAGGAGGCTGTCACATGAAAGAAGAATATACTTCTTTGAAACACTGACAATGAGTGGTACGCCCTTAATTTATGCGTAGAGCTAATATTATCTGTAGAGCATGAATAACAGGATCGTGGATGACGTTTAGAGGCATTACAATCCCGGTATTGGTGGCTCTAATATTGCACCACCGGTTTTGGACAAAACCCCTATTTCTAGCTATTCCAATACCGAAACCGTGTTCCACGAGCTTTCAGCAAATCCTCAAGCCATATTAGAGCTAAACCGTGTTATACGGGGATTGCCTACACTATGCTATACCTGTCAACATTTTCTAACGATCCTCTGTCAATATTGCATCATAACTGTTTGCAGATAAGTAATACGTTTACTAAAAATAACATTGCTACTATCATCTAACTCCCGGGATCGTGAATGATGTTTAGAGGCATTACAATCCCGGTATTGGTCGCTCTAATATTGCACCACCGGTTTTGGACAAAACCCCTATTTCTAGCTATTCCAATATCGAAACAGTATTCTACGAGCTTTCAGCAAATCCTTAACCCATATTAGAGCTAAACCGTGTTATATGGGAATTGCCTACACTATGCCTATACCTATCAACATTTTCTAACGATCCTCTGTCAATATTGCATCATAACTGTTTGCAGATAAGTAATACGTTTACTAAAAATAACATTGCTACTATCATCTAACTCCCGGGATCGTGAATGATGTTTAGAGGCATTACAATCCCGGTATTGGTCGCTCTAATATTGCACCACCGGTTTTGGACAAAACCCCTATTTCTAGCTATTTCAATACCGAAACCGTGTTTCATGGGCTTTCAGCAAATCCTCAAGCCATATTAGAGCTAAACCGTGTTATATGGGAATTGCCTACACTATGCTATGCCTATAAACGATTTCCAACGATCCACTGTCAATATTGCATCATAACTGTTTGCAGATAAGTAAATGCAATACGGTTACTAAAAATAACATTGTTACTATCATCTAACTCCCGGGATCGTGGATGACGTTTAGAGATATTACAATCCCGGTATTGGTGGCTCTAATATTGCACCACCAGTTTTTGACAAAAACCCTATTTCTAGCTATTCCAATACTGAAACCATGTTCCACGGGTTTTCAGCAAATCCTCAAGCCATATTAGAGCTAAACCGTGTTATACGGGGATTGCCTACACTATGCTATACCTATCAACATTTTCTAACGATCCTCTGTCAATATTGCATCATAACTGTTTGCAGATAAGTAATACGTTTACTAAAAATAACATTGTTACTATCATCTAACTCCCGGGATCGTGGATGACGTTTAGAGGTATTACAATCCCGGTATTGGTCGCTCTAATATTGCACCACCGGTTTTGGACAAAACCCCTATTTCTAGCTATTCCAATATCGAAACAGTATTCTACGAGCTTTCAGCAAATCCTCAAGCCACATTAGAGCTAAACCGTGTTATACGGGGATTCCCTACACTATGCTATGCCTATAAACATTTTCCAACGATCCGCTGTCAATATTGCATCATAACTGTTTGCAAATAAGTAAATGCAATACGGTTACTAAAAATAACATTGTTACTATCATCTAACTCCCGGGATCGTGGATGACGTTTAGAGATATTACAATCCCGGTATTGGTGGCTCTAATATTGCAGCACCAGTTTTTGACAAAAACCCTATTTCTAGCTATTCCAATACTGAAACCATGTCCCACGGGTTTTCAGCAAATCCTCAACCCATATTAGAGCTAAACCGTGTTATACGAGGATTGCCTACACTATGCTATACCTATAAACGTTTTCCAACGATCCACTGTCAATATTGCATCATAACTGTTTGCAGATAAGTAAATGCAATGCGGTTACTAACAAGTACGCTACGTGTACTGGATGGGGGGCTACGCCCCCCATGGCCCCCGCGTTCTGCGGGCGACGCGCGTTGTGGTCGTCGCACTTCGTGCTCCGCATTCTGTTGATCAGTTACTTGTATTGTTAGGTATTGAAATATTATGTTGTTTTTATGTTATTGTGGATGATAATTGATAATATAGAACTATGTGTTTCGCTCTTGATATATTTTCAATAAGAACCATTCGAAAGTTGATGACTGAATTTTTAGCTTTACAGTAGGCACTTACAACTTTACAATATAAGGATTGCATTTTTTATTTTTATGGTATATTTTGAATGTTGATTAACATGTCCCTTAGGGACGTTTTAATAGGCACTCACACCGTAACTTTGAATTTCTATTAATTTTTCGGGAACATACTACGATATCCATGGCGCCAAGCTTTGGCTGTTCATTCATAATATTTGAACCGGAAAATAAGAATTTCATGAATTACACATTTGCCGTTTCGGCATTCTTGAGGAGTCATGAGCGTTCTTAGTGGTAATTGAGAATGTGCTGAAATTGAATGATTGTTATTGGCTCAAGGGTACAAAATCTTTATTCTGTTATAGATAATTGAAACTGACTACACAAGCTTTAAACTAGCATCGCCGTGTGCTTGTTACGCTGCGTATACTTTTGAAAAATATTAATCGGTATTGTTTCAGTGATAATTCGCGTAATTTGATCCAGTTTAATGTGGTGTAGCTGTATGAACATTTTTTTTGTGAAGATATATTTTATATTTTGAGAGAGTAAAGTTACGTTCGAAGTTATTTTTTATGCTAAATTAATAATATTTGAAAAGTGAAAAAAAAAATTTTTAAAGTGTAAGTATTATGAATAATTTTGATGTATATAAATAATAAAAGTGTAAACAATATGAATAAGTTCCAAGAAGTGTAATATTCGATGAAAAGAAACGTTTAAAACTTTTGTCGAATTGGTGTTATTTTATGGCAAAAAAAAACATGCTGAAAAATTATTTAAAAAAGTCTGTTATAATGGTTCAAATGACTTGAAACTCTTGGAACACTTGAAAAGTATTAAAATGAAAGTAATAGGCGAAAATAAAAAAATTTCGTTAACACGTTTCCATGCAACCAGTAAAAATGGAAAAAAAACTTTTTGTTGTTCAATTTGACTAATTAACAGAATTGTAAAGTTTCTAAACTGTAGAAGACACTTCTTTGAGGTCTTATAAAGAAATACTATAAGTTATGTAAACATTGGTTCGTAGATTGCTGAGAGCCGGACATTGATAGACACAAAAATAGATTTTGGCCCAAAAATAGTCTTGACAATTTTTATATTTAACAAAGTCCGAATGGATTTATACATAAAAAGGATCTTGATTATAATGAAATACATTTGTGGTATAAATTTCAGGTTAATCCGTTCATGCGTTGCTGGGATTTAAGTGCGGACGGACGGCTCCCGCGACGAAAATTTTTGAATCGTGATATCAATAGGCACTTTTTAATATATATTTTATATACAGGGTGATTCACGTAACCTGAAACTTTGAAATATCTTGAAAAATACGCATCGTACAGAAAATTCGTCAAATCGAAACTTTAATGTCGCTAAGGGGGGCATCCGTTCACGCTCAATTATATCCACCCCCATTCTCCCTGTCGGCAGGGCGGGGGGCAACTTTGATATCTTAAATAGGAAACCCTACATTTTATCGCAGATTTGGATTCTACGTCGAAAACCACGTATAATTTGTCCGAAACATTTTTTGTTTTTTGCAATAGGTCGCGATATAATCGCAAGTAATGAAACAGAAATCGAATGAATAAAAAACAGCGAAACACGTATTTAATATTTGGCGACGGGCTGTTCAATGATGATAGCGGGGTGATTGGTAGCATAATTCGGGAATGACGACGAAGACGTATCAGAACCATTGAACAGCCCCTCGCCAAATATTAAACACGTGTTTCGCTGTTTTTTATTCATTCAATTTCTGTTTCATTACTTGCGATTATATCGCCACCTATCGGAAAAAACAAAAAATGTTTCGGACAAATCATACGTGGTTTTCAACGTAGAATCCAAATCTGCGATAAAAAATAGGGGTTCCTATTTAAGATATCAAAGTTGCCCCCCGCCCCGATGACAGGGAACGCGGGGGTGGGTATAATTGAGCACGAACGGGTGCCCCTCTCGGCGACATTAAAGTTTTGATTCGACGAATTTTCTGTATGATACGTATTTTTCAAGATATTTCAAAGTTTCAGGTTACGTGAATCACCCTGTATATTATAGCGAGTGCCTAAAAATAACATTGCTACTATCATCTACCTCCCGAAGATCGTTCGAATCCAGGAGGGTCTTTACGAAGTGACATTACTCAAGAACGAAAGTCCATTTACATGTAATTAAAGACATTCTCCTCTATTGGTATGTTCGATACGACAATGGATCAGCTATAATCTAAGATCTTAGAGGATCAGCAAAAAGGAGATGCCGGGCGAGTCAAGCGAACGTTGTAGCCGACTCAATTAACGAGGTATTCTTCCGTGACATTTGTTTCATGGTCTTCTTCCCCATCACCTTCGCTCCTTAAGGATAACGAAACTTGTTCCAGTTAAGACTTATTATCGTCGATGACAAGATTCAGATCCGAAGAGAATGCTTTTCGTGCGGAGACACGGTGTATCCCTCAGTTTCAAGTTGAATAGATTTTTTTGCATTATTCATCATCAATGTGTAAGATAAATGGAGAGGAAAAAAATTGGCAATGGATAATTAAAAGGTTACGTAATGACTTTTGTAAAATGAAAGACAGTTGGTATCGACGAGGCAAAATGTTGGGTTTTTTTTCTACAGGCTCGGATCGCATTTATGCCTGAAGCATAAATAGAATATACCGGTAAACATCGATAAATCATCAGGAAATGAATTTGCCCTCGGGCCTTCCTTAAACTATGTATCGAAAAAAGGCGCGGGCAGCCTTAATTTTGATATACAGTTATCATTCACCCAGACAGAAAATTGCGAAACTAATTTTTTTGATAATACTGTATACAACCTTCGTTGCGAATTTTACCGTGCCGAATTCTACGTTAAGGACGGATTTTTTGGTTCTTGTTTTTAATACGTTAACTGCTGGAGAATTTTTCGTAAAAATCCCTCGACCTTCCATAATGGAAAAGTTTGTCAAAATTCATGAAATTTAGATCATCAGAACTTTTTTAAGGGATTGATTATATATTCACGGTTTGAAAATCGGTATTCAAAATGGCGGATCCAACATGGAAAACAGAAATTTTTTAACCAGTTAATTTTTTTTCATCTTGACCAAATGTTTTGAAAATTGATAGGCAGTTTTATTTTTGATCGACGATTTAGGATTCAGTGTCAAATCTTCGTAATTCGAAATGCCGGAGCCAATATTTATGTCCAAATGTTTACCCTTGACGTTAGCTTATATATTAATGAAAATCTAGTTTTCAGGATGAATTCTTGTGAAGATGGGACCATTTTTAAAAGTTTTAGTCACGATATTGAGTCCGCCATTTTTATTTCTGATACTTTGAGTATGAATTTTCAAAATATTTTGTTTGAAAGGAACAAACTTAAGCTAACTTTAACATTCTTGGCTGCCATATTGAATCCGCCATCTTGAATTTTGGAACTCTCTCTGACTTCATATTCATTATTAACGATCCAAAAAAACTCCTGAAGATCAGTATTTAAAAAAAAATGGCTGTTTAGCAAAAATTAGAAAATCGAAATTGTTCATGGCAAAAATTTTCATAAATAATGTGAAAATGAGTTTAATAAAATGGCTGTTTTTTTTAAGGCAAAAAATTGAACACTGAGTGATGAAAGACTCTTCGATATACCTGAAAATATATAAAATTACAATTTTCTGTAAAGCAAAGATTCATTTTTTTGGCGGTCTGGAAAAAGTCTGAAGTGTCAAAGATCTTTTCCATAGGCAGTTAAGAGGTTAATAACAATCACAGTTTGACGTTTTACGATCTAACGGTAAATTCTCATTTACCATACGTCTCTTAAAGTAAGTGTGCCACAACTGCAAAAAAAATGTAATCAATTTACCGAAGAGTATTTATGTTCGATTGAAAGATCTACGAGCGAATGAAGATAAAATCTTATAAATAATTCTAATTTGCTTAATTCATGGTCAATTTAACTTTATAATGTTTTAGAACGGACAATTTTTTTAGCATATTTTTACATTTCGATGGACAATTATTCTCGTCTGAGAAGATAGTATAGTTTGCAGATTTTGCATGTGACCTATGAGACAAGATTTTGATTTTTTTCGTTTCAAATGTAACATTTTTAACCTTGCAAAGATTTAAAAATAATTATAAAGCAAGAAACTACATTTTTTTAATTGAAACGAACTGCTTTTCTTAAAGCTTGAGTTTAAGTTCGGTTTGAGTTTGGTTTAGGGGTTTAAAAATTCACTTATTGTTAATGGTTTTCTTTTGGCTCAATTAAAGATATGTTATTCCAAATGAGTTAAAGTAGATTCAAGTAAATCTTTATTGAAAAAAAAAATAATTGAGCTATAATACTAGTTCGAAAAATCGACCAGTTCGAAAACGGGCTTTCGAGAAAAAATTGTTCTACTTCAACTTTTGATTTTGTTTTTCTAATATATACAGGGTGAATTTCATAAGGTGTCACAGGCTTTATTCTAAGATAGATGGCATCATTACAAACAAAAGTTGCAAATATACATTAGGGATATTTTCAATAGTTTACGAGATATAAATTTTTAAAGTTGGTCCAATCAGAGCGCGCCGAGAACCGTTGACTCCGCCCACATCCTGCACTAGTAAACCTCTCTAGAAGCCGAAATATATAGCAAACTTTGGCATTTTTTTTTCAAAGAAACTAAACAACATATCGAAATTCGGTAAAACGGTCCTCTTTATACAACTATCAAGCACTGTTTATAAATTTTATCAGAGCTGTACTAAACAAAATGGCGGCTTGCCAGTATTTTTTCCAACTGCGTCTTTTCTTTTTCATTGTTGCCTGGTCGAACCCATAACTCCTGCAATTTCAAAGCTACAGCAATGAAGCAAAAAGAATTCGATAAAGTATGATAACAGCTTCGACACTACATAAGATTTTCTTTTTAAATTAGTTTTTGCAAAAGTGACGTGTTGTTGAACAAAAATTTCGACAAAACGCAAAAAAATGTACGAAAATTGTTAATAACATTTGAACTATACAATATAAAAAAAAGATCCTACGTAAGATCGAAGCTGTTATCATACTTTATCGAATTCTTTTTGGTTCATTAACGTAGCTTAGAAATCGCAGCAGTTATGGATTCAACCAGGCAGCAATGTAGAAGAAAAGACGTAGCTGAGAAAATGCCGTTATTTTGTTTACTACAGATCTGATAAAATTCATAAACAGTGCTCAATACCTGTATAATAATGATCTTCTTATCGAATTTCGATATGTTGTTTAGTTTCTTTGAAAAAAAATCCCAAAGTTTGCTATATTTTTCTCCCTCTAGAATGTTTTATCCCCTTAAGAAAAATTATCCCCTTAAGAAAAATAATAATAATAATAATAATAATAATTCTAACGCAAATTCTATGATAAAAATTTGATAAAACCCTAATTTTATACAATAACAAAATAAAAGCGTGTTGTACGGGGGAGCCAAAGTTAATAAATTCATTATAGAGGGCGCTGCGTACATTAAAAATCTGTTAAATAAAATAGTTTTCATTTAACACACACATAAACATTATTATTCGTATGTTCGATGGTGAAAACGATAGTGCGAGAGCATGGCACGTTCATAATCACATGATATATCGTTTTCGTGACCACACAGTAATATTAATAGCACGCGATGCTGACATCACGAAGCGCGCGAAAGTTTTGGACGAAGACGACAACGAAGACTTTTGTGACACGAAAATGAAAATAAAATGTTTTTTTGCCTACGGTTGCATCATTTTTGGAGGTCGCGATTGGAAATAAAAAGAAAAGTACAGATAAACTCGTATAACACGATAGTTGGATTTCTAAAAAATCCGATTTTAACTGAATTCCTGTTATACTAAACAAAGAACTAATACAAATGACGAGGATTTTTAACGAAAAGTTTAAAAAAATTGTACCATTTTCATTTTTTAAGGTCGAAAGATATGTCGAAGTAAACAATTAATCGACGGTTTTGTGTAGTACAAAAGTTCGCCACCGTCACTAAACACCTAATGGCGTTTAGTAGCGATGATAATTAACCCAATGGATATTTTTTTTCGCAAAATGTCACCATCCTGCGAGCTTTCTTCAACAGGAAAAGAAAATTACAGGTAAACTCGTATAACACGGTAGTTGGATTTCTAAAAAATGCCATTTTAACTGAATTCCTGTTATACGAAACAACGAACTAATATAAACGACGAGATTTTTTAACGAAACGTTTAAAAAAATTGTACCATTTTCATTTTTTAAGGTCGAAAGATATGTGGAAGAAGAAAATTAATCGAAGATTTTGTGTAGTACAAAACTTCGCCACCATCACTAAACACCTAATGGCGTTTAGTAGCGATGATAATTAAACCAATGGATATTTTTTTCGCAAAATGTCATCATCCTGCGAGCTTTCTTCAACAGGAAAAGAAAATTACAGGTAAACTCGTATAACACGGTAGTTGGATTTCTAAAAAATCCCATTTTAACTGAATTCTTGTTATACGAAACAACGAACTAATACAAACGACGAGATTTTTTAGCGAAACGTTTAAAAAAATTGTACCATTTTCATTTTTTAAGGTCGAAAGATATGTGGAAGAAGAAAATTAATCGAAGATTTTGTGTAGTACAAAACTTCGCCACCGTCAGTAAACACCTAATGGCGTTTCGTCGCTCTGATAATTAAACAAATGAATATTTTTTTCTCAAAATATCATCATCCTGCGAGCTTTCTTCAACAATATTTTGACTTCTTCGCTCTACTTATTCCAAAAAAAGATTTTATTTTCTATAGTTTCCTTCGAGCGAGAGATCTTTATTAATTGTTCTTGTATAAAGGTAAACACCCGCGATATTCACTGTTAAATATTTACTATCTCATGGCACGAAAAGATCTTCTTTTAGAACAAACGGTGTTAGAGCAAAACCGTGTTATAAGGGGATCTCCCTCCCTACCAATTCTTGAACCTGATTGGAGCGAAAGCGTGGCGTGGGAATACCGTGTTATACGGGGATTTCCCTCCCCACCTCTGATTAGACCACGTTGAAGCGAAAGTTCATTGTAGGAATATCGTGTTATACGGGGATCTCCCTCCTCAACTCTAGGACGTCGTTGAAGCGAAAAATCTGAATGTGGGGATACCGTGTTATACAGGGGCAACCTGTATCCCTGGCGATATCTCGCATAAGACACAATCAATTCATTTTCCACAATACGACTTCCAAAAAAAAAACCAAATAACAGCTAAAAAATTCTGTCTCAAAATCCTATACAAAATAATAATTCCAAGGTTCTAGATATTCCCAGTCGATATGTCGATAAGTTAGACTCCCCAATTACCTTACAGTCGATAAATAAACTCACCCCGAATCGCCATCGTAACTGTCGATATATAAAACCTTTGCATAATAAAATTCATTATAAAAATACACCTCTTCGAACTTTGATCCGACGTATCATCTCGATAAATCCGAATGGAACGTATCTGCTTGTATAAAATTATACACGACGAAAAAAAAGAAAAAAAAAAGTCTAATCCAATTATCCATTGTCGATAATTCCAGTTACTTCCTCAAGCGAGCCACGTTCTTGTTACGGTTCAATTCGTCACCACCGCGAGCGCTGTCGTCGCGCTTCGACCCCATTCGTTCTTCGTTTATAGTTTCGAGTTTGACCCACGATCCCTCATGATCACACTCCGTACGAGTCGACCGTCGAGGTCGCGCAGGAATATACGTACTAGTTTAGAGAGGGGCATATCTCTCACAAGCAAGTCTGAAAGTCAGAGGAGAGTTGACATTTACGAATCCTTCCTGGGTCCCTTGTGACTTCCTTACGCAACCGGTGGCACTAACGATCCCACGCTAGAGTTCCTCCTCCCATGTGTCTGATTTCTTTCATACTTGTTTTTTTTTTTTTTTTTTTTTTTAGTTGCCACCTCGACGACTCGTGACTGACCAAGATTGGTTTCGTTCGTGCGATTAATAATATATATATATATTTTTTTTTTCAATTCATTTTCACATATCATCAAATCCAATGACTATAATTTTGTGCTCTTCGTTAAAGCGTGCTTCGAGGATTGCTAGGTTCTGTAATGTCAATTTCGGACGAACGTAAAAAGCAAATGATTTCATAACTACAGATATCACGGATGCGAGAACATTTCTCAAGTACCACCGCGCCTTTTCACAAATGGCTTTATGTATTTTCCGCCAATATCTGTTGCTACACGTTCAATTCTCGCATACCTTTTATCAATCGGCTAGTCGCATACAATATAATATGTATATATAAGAATTTTGATTAAATAGTATATATATGATATACAATTATATTTCTTTTAATTATAAGTATATATATATATATATATACACTTATAATTAATAATTATAATTAATTAAATTATAAATTAAATTATATGTATATGTAAAATTATAATTGAATTAATTATATTTATGATTTGTTTTATAAATTATATAAAATATTATATTAAATTATTATAATTATTATATAATTATATTAAATATATAATTACTATATATATTATATTTTTCTATTACTATATGATATACAATTAAAACTTATAATAGTATTATAATAATAATATAATATATAATATTAATATATATATTATTAATATTAATATTATTATAATTAATATATATATATATTATAATAATATTACAACTAATATATATATATATATATATATATATATATATATTAGTTATTACTTATAATTAAAAGAAATATAATTGTATATGATATAATAATAGAAAAATATAATATATTATATAGTAATTATATATTTAATATAATTATATAATATTTTATATAATTTATAGTGCAAATCATAAATATAATTAATTCAATTATAATTTTACATATACATATAATTTAATTTATAATTTAATTAATTATAATTATAATGAATTTTAATTAATTAAATATAAATTGATTTAGATATACAGTCAGTGACGAAATTGAGTAGACACTTTCTAGTATAAAGTGCCGGAACGGTTTTTTATGTCATTTCGCCGGTAATTGGCCTAGGCCAATTTAACCAACGTCATTTTACAGAAGAGCAATTTATCTTCATTTTGGCTATTTTAAAAAAATGTTACGATTTTTTTTTACAATTGGCACCCAGTTTTGAAAACAAAAATTTTTGGCCGTTTTTTTGTTCTTCTTTGAGTGGACACCTTTCGTAGTACAATTTTTTCAGCACATTTCTTTAACCGTGATCGTAAAGGAAGCAGTCCAAGCTTCAATTTCTTTTTTTTAGAAAAAATTGTACGATTTTTTTTTCCAAAGATATTTCATTTTTTGAGAAAAAATAGACGATTTGAAAATTGCTGCGCAGGACGAAAACGATGAGATTTACAACAAAACCTCAAGATGGTAAAAAGTTGTATTACTTCTTGATGAGTTCACGAGAATTTTTTCAGTTTTTTTTTTCGAAATTTGTTTTCCGTCTATTTTCGATCGAAGCTCGATTGATCTGAATACCATGAAAATAATAGAATTAAATTTTTTACATACCAAATAAACTTCGGTGTCGTCGATGAAACCTTCGAAGAGACCAAAGTTTAATATGTAAGTAAAAAATTTAATTCTATTGATTTCATGGTATTCAGATCAATCGAACTGACCGGAAATAGGTTAATTATAATTATAATAAATTATAATTAATTAAATATATATTGATTTAGATATATAAACATATATGGATAAGGATAAACATATATATATATATATATATATATATATATATATATATATATATATATATATATATATATATATATATATATATATATATATATATATATATATATATATATATATATATATATATATATATATATATATATATAATTTATTATAATTATAATTATATATATATATATATATATATATAATTATAATTTAATTAATTATAATTATAATAAATTATAATTAATTAAATATAAATTGATTTAGATATATAAAGATATACGGATAAGGATAAACATGTATATATGTAAAATTATAATTTAATTAATTATAATTATAATAAATTATAATTAATTAAATATAAGTTGATTTAGATATATAAAGATATATTGTTTATTGAGGACTCATTATGAAGAATCTATCATAAACGCACAATATGAAAACAAAATTGAAAGATCGTAAAAGGTTGACTCACTAGAATCGTAATTGAGCGCACGTGGAAGCAATGCGGAGCCAACGAGAATTGTGCAGGGATAAACAGCGTTTTTGCAATCACATGCTCAATAATAGATTGTTGTGGCATAGACAATCGCATCTGATACATTGATAATCAAGCGAGACATCTCTCGCTTCATTCGTTCATTAAAAAATCACTCAGCTAATCGATAATCTCAATAATGATTTACAAATGCATTTTGCAGAAGCATGCAATAAGTCTTGATAATTAGCGATAATGAATAGTTTTCTTTAGTCTTGATATAAGATAAAATTGTGCCTGGGTGTGTGTTTCTTTCCACAGGGCAATTTTTTATGTAAAAACAACACACAGTTTTATCCTACAGGAAAACTAAAGAAAATTGTTCATTCTTGAAGAAGTTAGTCTTTGCAGCTTGAAATAAGAACAATTTGCTTCAAGAAGTCTTCCAGTCACGTAGATTTTAAATTTGGAACAACCGAGACGAGGAAGTTCTTGAGAGTACAATAAAAATTAATATCAAATACAAATTAAGCTAGTCTAGTTTCAGATGTTACTTTAAAGTATTATCCTTTACAATTTAAAAAAAAAGAATCATAATCGGTAAACGTATCATAATAAGAAATACAGAAAAATTAATTTAATAACAGTCAGCTTTGAAAAGAATGTATAAAATTATGCTGTTATAATTCACTGGCTTGAGTCCAATTTTAATGTACACTCTGTTATTTAAACCGTTTTACTTTTAAGGTAGTCCTATCGTTGGGTAGGGGATTAAAATTTTATTCCCGTTTTTTTTCACATTGGAAGTGGACCAAGTGTTAAAGTTCATTAAGAAAAGTTGTTGCAAATCGACTAAAGAACAACATACTCAAAATTCAAATTGATCCTACGTAAAGTTTATTTGTTATATAATAAACAAAATCATGAATTTTGTTTTCCATAAGATTTGTTATAAAAACTAATCGAAGCTTCTTTGATGTCATATAAAAATGTGTGCAAAATTTCAACAGGCTTCATCGACCAAATGATCGAGATACTCGTTGTATAATGTTGCGATATTAAACACGGGCTCTTATGGGAGATTGCGAAAAGTGACGATTTTCAAGAATAAATATCGTGATTTTTGAGTCGATAAAGAACCCTGAAATTTTACACAGATATACATATGAGATCAAAGAACGTTATTGCAAATTTTCAGTGAAAGTTAACGGAAACACTGTAACGATAGGACTACCTTAAAGATCTACAAACTTTTAACTCAATATCAAAGCTTACAATTAGTCCAATGCAGAAAGTACAGTACTTTAGCATTTTCAAATCAACGTACTATCTTACCTAAGTACAGTAAAAATCATCTCGTTGGTCGAGTTGGATCTCGACTAATCGTCACGAGGAACTTATTGAGCCGGTAGAAAATCGCACCGCAATTAGGCCATCAAGCGTCGCGCGAGATAATTAATCGAAGCATTGACACCAATCGACGAAACAACAACACTACCGTTTACTACCCACGCGAAATATTCTTTTCGCTTCGACGATGGGCTTACAAAAATTAGCGTCGTGCCTTAACGATAGAAAGTTGTCTGATACGAGACAAATTGAAGAAACTAATTTAGCGGTATATTTCTATATCACACTTGATACCGTGAATAAGCTCGATTTGACACTGAGAATTTTCATTCGTTCATCGTAAAACGTATCGTGACGGCGAAGCTGAACTAAGGCTTGTACTCGAATGAAAGTACGATCGAGGCTCCTATGGGGAACTAACGCCTCACAATATTATGTGCCGAGAGTGGGGTCCCCTTATGCAGACACAGACGCAGGATTGTAATCTAGCAGGTACCAGCGTATCGAACATACCCGGTATACAATCGCTCCGACGAGTTCTAGACAGAGAAGAGAAGAAACGAAATAAAAATGTAAAACAGTATATAATTATAGCAACGGTCCATAAGCCCTAACGGAATTTTTTGTATCTCTACCAGATAGGATAGTCCAGACAAGTTTAGTGCTATACGTACTTATACGGACCGTTGCCAATGCTCTACGGTTCGCACTAGTGTCCTACTTTGAAAAAAAAAATGTACTGTACAAAAGAATGAATATGATTGGATATAAAACATACGTTAGACTTGAAAACGAGACGTTGATTGTCAACACTGTTCCAGATTTCACATAGAGGTAATTTGCTTGAGATGTCCTGGTTTGTGATGTTCATCGATGAATCACTGATTACCATTGGGAAATTATAGTTGCTAGTGTCATGAAAGACTAATGCTAGCTGTTGGTGTACTTTGTGTTCCCATTAGTCGTTCTGAAACATTGAGAGGTGACATATATTTAGATGCTATGAAGTTATGTAAAAATCAGACAATTTTTTGATATGGCAAATCAGCCATGGATGAGGCGGATTGGTGCTTAAAGATCCTATTTAGATCTTACCTGTTTTTATAGGTCCTCATAGTAGTTCAAGTTCGTATGGAATGTTTTATTCTAATAATAAGATCTGGAACGTTCAAAAATGAAATGCATCAAGTTATCTTATAGCCCAATATTATGAGTTTACCGATTCCAGATTTCACATAGAGGTAATTTGCTTGAGATGTCCTGGTTTGTGATGTTCATCGATGAATCACTGATTACCATTGGGAAATTATAGTTGCTAGTGTCATGAAAGACTGATGCTAGCTGTTGGTGTACTTTGTATTTCCAATAGTCGTTCTGAAACATTGAGAGGTGACATATATTTAGTTGCTATGAAGTTATGTAAAAATCAGACAATTTTTTGATATTGCAAATCAGCCATGGATGAGGCGGATCGGTTCGTAAAGATCCTATTTAGATCTTACCTGTTTTTATGGGTCCTCATAGTAGTTCAAGTTCGTATGGAATGTTTTATTCTAATAATAAGATCTGGAACGTTCAAAAATGAAATGCATCAAGTTATCTGATAGCCCAATATTATGAGTTTACCGATTCCAGATTTCACATAGAGGTAATTTGCTTGAGATGTCCTGGTTTGTGATGTTCATCGATGAATCACTGATTACCATTGGGAAATTATAGTTGCTAGTGTCATGAAAGACTGATGCTAGCTGTTGGTGTACTTTGTGTTCCCATTAGTCGTTCTGAAACATTGAAAGGTGACATATATTTAGATGCTATGAAGTTATGTAAAAATCAGACAATTTTTTTATATGGCAAATCAGCCATGGATGAGGCGGATTGGTGCTTAAAGATCCTATTTAGATCTTACCTGTTTTTATAGGTCCTCATAGTAGTCCAAGTTCGTATGGTATGTTTTATTCTAATAATAAGATATTAAACGTTCGAAAATAAAATGCATTAATTTAATTATCTTATAGCCCAATATTATGACTTTACCGACAATATCACTAAACCTTAACGCGGCAAAGCCTATGTTTTTCCAGTATTTACTTTTCATTCATTCGATAACGAGTTTTCGTATTACAAGTGCTTAATAAAAGGAAATAAATCAGCCATGCATCTGATAATTAAGGATATTTGAAAAGAAAGTAGAGTTTTCAGATCAATTTATTGCATAACACTCACATTATCGTAACTATCTTTTATCGAAATTATTGCTTAAACCGTAGTGATGCGAAAAGAATCTTGTATGCTATCGTTGAGCGTAGTCCGATCAGCGAGACAACATAACTGTAGTTGCATCGACGCAGTAACTTTATTCAAAAGAGCTTCGATTCGTATTGAATCCTTCCTCGCTGGTTGGGGTACAGCGTCGAGGGCCTCTTCGAAGAAACTCCTATAAAATATGAAAGTCAACGATACAAAAAGCAATTGAGGTGCAAAGGTATTTTCTCGAAAACGTGATCCATACTTGGCTCTCGGTGTACAGTAAACATCCAGAGTTTTCCTTAGCATCATAATATCCGTGCGAGCTTGAATAATGCCTAGTGGACCAAATTTCGTGACACACGACATGAGCCTTGCCAATTCTTCGGCAATTGTCTCGACAATGTGCGACAATACTCGCTTGAGTAATCCTGGCGAGACTCGATTCACCTGCGAATAAATTAAACGTTTTCTTATATAATATGATGATAAAATGGGAGCAGCACCACCGTTTTAAAACTACTTTCGCAATTACCTCGGCATGAACGGCTATTAGATTGGCAAGGGCCTCTTGAGCATACGGTTTCACGTGAATCGGTTCGATGGCCGAGTCCCATTCCAAACCACCGAGATACATGCTAGGCTCTATAGTACCCACGAGCGGATCGCATCGTCTCTCCAAGTAAGCTTCCAGAACCGCACTATCGAGTGTCTCTAATTGGGTCCAATCACTGCGCCATCCTTCGGCGAGCGAGATATCAGGATAGCCACGTGCTTTTAGAGCTTGTACCACTCTTGGCAATACGGTATTTAGTGTATAGCGGATATTGCTCAATGAGATCAACAGACACTTCTCCCAAGTCTGCAAAATAAATACACATCTTTACAATTATAACGATTTACATAATCTTATTACGTTGTAAAATATATCTTTTCTTCAACTTTCTTCATTGTCTACAAGTTATTTTTTACGTCTTACCGGAGTCGTAAGGCCTCGATGATGGTTCTCTTTTATTCTATAACACGATGGTGAACCAACGAGTTGACTGACCGACGACTCGTCCTCGTCAACGGCTTCTTCACTTCCACTGAACGCTAACTGTTGCAGACATCTCGCAAAAGCAACGAAAAGTGTCTTCACTGCGTTGTGATAAAGCGATTGTTGAATCGCGCTGGCTAACAAAGGAGTTTCTCTTGGTCCGCAAGCAACAGCAGTCTCCCTTGCTAATTCCGATACTTCCATTACCATGTCTTCGAACAAACAAGGCTGTAATACAAAATAAATTCATTGTCCAATATCCATCGTTTCATTAAAGAAAACCAGTCTTCACATTTTTGAAGCTTAAAATTTTTGTGTTTGGTACACTGATTTAAATGAAATAATGAAGCAGGTATCCTTCATTGATGCGCATTGTACAAATCTTAGAGACAAATAACAAATTCTATGCGCTGATAACAACATTCCTTAGGAATCCCATTGCTATCTCCGTTGGGACAAACAATTGTTGCACTTTGCTGTTTCTTCGATATGGACTGCACTCAGTCGATAACCCAAACCGAGATCCAATTGCAATGTAAGGATTATTATTATCTTATCTGCATCATATTTCCACCACAGCATGACACTCGTCTCATAGTAGAGCAAAGAGTATAATCAACAATAATTGTTACAGAAATTAAGTGATATTAAAAAAAAGGTATGGTAAAAATAGCTCGCAAAATGCTCAATTAAAGAAGCTTCATATTGAATTTCACTTGCCAATTTTGTGACCCCGCCATCCTCACCCGGAAGATATTCCAATCGCCAAGTTTCCTTGCGCTGAAGGCCACTTATATTCTCACTCGTTTGTCGAAATAATCCCACGAGACACTGTAGCCTCAGATCAAAGATAAACGTGCCAAATATGTCGAGGGCTTCGCTGGGCAAATCCAGATGAATGAGAGCAGCGTACATTTGCCTGATGCAGCGAAGACTGTGAAGCATCCACGCAGGTGTGACATTCGAGCTGCAGGCATCCCGCATTGCCTCGCTCGCATACTGTATACACCTGAGAACGAGATTCTTGAAGGGGTTCTGTTTCTCGGTGTCGACAGCTACGTGTAACTGACCCGTGAAATAACTCTGACCAAGTCTCCACAAATCGGGCAATTGCTCGGCAACTACGTCGCATATAGCTTCTATACATTGGACACGAGATGGTACGTTGTAATTGGCATCGTTATGATTGAACCGAAACCGATCAGCGGACAGAGGTGTGAGACTATTGGATTTCAGTGGTTTGCCAGGTTCGTCCCCCGACCCAGTGTTATCGGAGCTCAAAAAGTCTTGCAGGCAGCTCTTTATACTTTTGTCCAAATAAGCTCCGTGCGACACTGTAATTTTATAATAATGCATGTATTATTATTATTATTATTTTTATTATAATTATTATACCGAATTGTTCGTATTAACGTAAGGCAATGACACAATTTACTATTAGCAAAGAAACAATACTAACCAATTGCATCCCACGCTGGATCACCGTTAGCCTCGAGACTAACGAGATGACGTATTATCTTTTTCTGTCTCTCCAGTGCAAACGGAGTTTCTTCGAGATTTTTGCGCAACAGATCTTTCAAGAAGGTGATCTTGTCCTCGATCTCTTCCAGAACACGTTTGAAAATTTCGACATCGGTATTACCAAATAAATTTTTGACACGAGCATAATCGTTTATAACGAGATCGTAATTGCCTCGTTTTATATTTTTCTCGATGTTGACCGGCATGCAAAAGAGGAATCTATAACGTTGCATCAAAGCAAGGGCACTTCTCGTTGCGTCTGCACGATCGCGTCGAGCGAGTACGTTGTCGAAGAGCTTGGTCGCTTCCGCCATTGAAATTTTTATAGCCGATTCCAATTTGTCGGTGGGATTGTTACCATACTTTCTCACATCTGAGTCGAATTGTTCCTTCAAAAGTACGATTGTTTCGAGTTGTTCCATCACTGCACCAACGTTTGCCTGCGACGCAAGGAAGAGAAAAGAAAGTCCTTAGTGAAAACAGCGTTAACAGCAAAACGGCTATGAATCGTGTGCAATCCCACAGAGAAAAACCAAGTTGAAATTATAGAAACTATTTGATTATTGGAAGTAAATAGTACTCGACAAATAATCGAATGTTTCGAATCTAATTACGTATTGGTAATTTCGATATAATTCAAATGTTATTTACACATTCCTAACGACCAAATCATTTTACAATTATATTTGTGTTTCGTAAAAGTCTTTACCTTGAGAAATGAAAGCTGGCCTTCTTTCTGTGAATTCACTTTGCGTCTCAAATAGGCCAAACCTGCTCTAAGATCATCCAGCGTTGTTGCATGGTGATGCTGTAGCAAAAACCAACCAGGATGAAATTTTTCACTGGTCAATTCACCCGAGCAATCCCCAAAAAGTTCGCAGAGTTCATCCTCGGGAAATTTTTTTCTGTGGAAACCATATAGCAAATAAGAGAGGTTGATAAAATTATTTGCCAAACTTTTGTCAGAAATGATTACAATCCGAAGTGAAAGGAAACAATTCAGCCAAGAAAAACAATCAAAGCCTGAGTTCAATACTTTCCACTTGTGCTAAATGTTAACCATCTCTAAAAATAATTATGCCAGAAATTTAAGAGATTAACCACGTACTTTGCCATAATCTTATTTCTTTCAGATTCTATAACATACTAGAGAATTGTACAATATTACATACGATACTCACTCATTACCCTCGACACTTAGACCCAGAGGATCTTCTTGTCCATAATTAGTAGGCGAGAGAGCCCTGCGACCCCAAACAAAACTTTGAACGGGCGCCTCTTCTACCCATACCGCTGACTCTTTCATAGGTCCGATCGTTTCGTGATATCCTCGAAACTGTACAGTCGAGGTGCCTTGTCCTCCACTGCGTGTTGTTACCACTATATCACCTCTGCCTTTACATGGTCCTGATCTGGCAATTATTTTATTTTGAGACTTCCATTCGGCAGACAGAAGACAGTCACAGCCACATATCGTTAATCCTAAATAAAAATTAATATTATTTCAATAAAATTAAGTAGATCTAGTAGTGAGAATACTAACTGAACGCGAATACTAGCCTATTAGATCTTGAACCTTGGTTCCTAAAAACTCGCCACGAACTGTCACTCGAGTCCCTGGGGGACCTTCTTTCGGTGATATACCAGTTACCACAGGGGGCGGTGCCATTCTAACGAATTTGACAATATCCCTTTTCTATAATAATTACGAACAATTATTTACGGTGTAATAAATATTTGGCCCACCCTCTCTCATGAAACCTTACGTGGATTTAGGCTGTCACTCGATTCACATATTAGCGCGATCCATGTTGTGTTGATGAAATTCGAGGTTATGTGACAGGTAATTTTGCAAAATGTAACATAACCTGACTTTTATCCGTCATGTTTCTGTTGAAACCTCTCGCAGTCCTGTCGTTTTGGAACGATTTGAGATCCCAATGTCAGACCGCGTGTGATTATTTTTTCAACGCACACAGGTGCTAAGCCGGTGTATGTGCAAGGACAGGTGCAAATACGAGAGGAAGGAACACACCTATTGATGAGGTAGAGACAACGATAAATTCGAGACAGAAAAAATATGCGTAGAATTGAACGTTACGAAAAGGGACAAACGAAGTAACGTGTCATCGATGGCAGTTTGTACCGATTGTAGGATTAATCATAAACGGAGGAATTATGAAAACGTAAATTTAATTTAGAACCGTATCAAGCGGGTATATGAATCTGCGTGTTGATTTCATCTGTCGCGTCCATAACCTCAAACCGAGTCATTCGACGGCCGTTGATTATACGAATACGATGATGATGCAGTATTTAACGTGAGCACTCTGTCACAAACAAATATCTGTTGGAAGTTTGTTCGCGAATGCCGGCGACGCAATAAGTACCATACCATTATGTAAATTGAGACAGTGAAACAAGAGTCTACAAGACACTGAGATAGACCTATTTTGATTCGGCTAAGGTCGTAACGGACGTAATGTACAGCTTCGAAGGAGACTATAGGCGCAAGCCTCAGCAAAATTTGGCCGGTGCAAGTCGAAGGGATGAGAAAGCGGCTCTTCTTCAGCATGCACAATTCGAGCGCATGAAGAGGGAGCAGCAACGCAGAAGACACAATGCTGCTGTGAAAATTCAAGCTCACGCAAGGAGCTTCGTCGAGCGTAAAATTGCCAGAAAGCACTACAGAAGAGAATTTGACGAGTCGCAGACTTGCGTCAAGGAAAAGCGTCTTAGTCTGGAGGAGCTAGGTCCATTCTTTCGTACACTTCTATTTTTCTACGAACGTGAACACGATACCAACAGGCTGATATGGCTACTCCAACATGTCTTGAAATATCAGCAGGAGATCAAAGTTCAGACTCGACAATCTACTGTCTGGCTCTGGAGATTGCGGTAAGTATATGACACTTTGTTTCTAAAAACAATGATGCACTCAATTGTTGGATTTTGAAACAGGGAAATATTCGATCACCAAAACACCTCCGTCACTTTCAATACAATTGTAATGATACTTTGCGTTTAGTTTCTTTCTAATCATACGAGATTGAAAATGGTCCTTACTCAAAAAACTATGATTTATGAAACACGTGTTGTGCATACTTAGAACTCAATCAAATATGTGCATATAAAATTATCCATTGCACGCAATTGTTACCTTCTCATGTGAAATTGTCGCAAATTTCAAAGGAGTCATGTGAACGAAATTAAACATATCGTTATTACTCGTATGCCATGCTGAGTCTGCATATAGCCTTGAATCGTTTTTAATACCCATCGAAGAATTATATTCATTTTCTTGAATCATTGCATTCTTCAGTTATTGTCTCATTGCTTGAATGGGTAGCAAAATTGTCGACCTGTCTTAGAATCACTCCAAGTTTGTAATTAAAATTGTGCTTGTAAATATTAAAATAAATGTGAACGTGAGCCGGTAGATAAATATAACATATCTTCCAAATAATATTTGTCACACAAGAAATTTGACATTACATGAGGAAGTTTTATTCATGCACGTGGCCGGGAAAGTCTCGTAGTCCCAGCATGGGCTGGCCAATTTTTGACACATTTATGCTCTTTTCTTATTACAGATGGATTCTACGTGTATCGATGCAGTACACCGTCGATGCTATAACCGCGGACAGAGTTCACTACGTCGCAATACCATTAAGAGTTATCGAAGTTTTGACGATGAAGGAGCAAACGGAGAGTGTCCTTGGGGATAAAACGACCGAGTATCTTAAAGACGTGATGTTGCATCTCGTCAATAACTCATATTTCGACCACGTTAAGAGGCTACTGGAAGACAAAGTGCCACCTTTACCAGAAGCTACCTCGGTCCCACCGACCGCAATGGCAAAGTGTCTCTTCGAGATGATCGAGAGACCTTTGACCCTGGTGAAAGAGTTGGAAAATCAAAACGACGATTTCACCACTCTCGTACTGCGTCAATTCAGTCTTAGCATTCTATCACCAAGAATGTCAGAGCCCATCAGAATGTTCATAATACCAGCATTGGCAAAATCACCAAATTTTCCATATGCTCAATTGATCGCTTGTATAAACAGACTGGAACTTGAGCCAACCGCGAGTCTTCTGTATGCCATACTCTCTCTAGAGCCTGAGAATTTTTGTAAGTCCATGAAACCAAATCGAAATTACCACTTTATGAGATGAGAAGGAAGTAGCATTAAACATTCGCTTGTTGTGTATTTTTCAGGTCCGGCAAAGTCGGACGAGGTTCTTATGAATTACCTTCAAGTACTGGCTTCGTTGAGTTCCCCGATGAGTCCCTTGCCGAACGAGAGAGGGGGGATCGAAGATCACGAAGTGAGCGATTCTGACAGCGATACCGACATGGTTGATCAGGACCAGGCCGACGTCATAAGACAATGCATAGAACTCGTTAACGAGGAACATCGAGTACAGAATATACTGCTGGCAGTAGATCGTAACGAGGATTCTGTTGTTCTTGAGCCCCTGTGTCAGCTGTGTCACAATCTCCTCATGACGAACAAACTTGCAGTGCACAAGTACAAACTTCTGTACATGCTCGCTTTCAAGCCAGCCTTCCTCCGCAATCTCTGGACCTCCCTGCTCTCAGTCTGTCAGACATCGTTCTTCGGAGGTGGAACGACACCTCTGTTGCAAATAATATCTCGCGGTGCGCCTCTGACGCCCGAGGATGCCCGGAAAATCGTCTCTCTCTTAGCCGTATTCTGTTCCCTTTTTAGTCTTCTCATAGCGACGCTGCACGACAGTGAATTTTTCATCAATACGAGGGTCGAAGATACACTCTCTCTTGGTCAGACTCAAGAGGAGAATCAATCGGCAATGCCTTTTGCAACGCAGACACTGGTTCCCCTCTCAGCTCATCTCAAAGGAGTTTGCCTCGGTCTCGTCGAGCGTGTTTTTCCTGACACGAGACCAACCGTCCGGGACGATTACAAGACCGCTGTACTCGGTTCTTCTGCCAGCACGAGAGATCCTCTCTCCCATCGTCGCGACGACAATACACAAATGTGGACGCATCTTTTCAAGGTTACCGTTAGTCTGTTGCGACAATTGCATACACGGGATTTACGCCGACAATTTTGTCCGGACGGTCACTGGATCGCTTCGAATGTCACGATACCGATGGACAAACCGCAGGATTTTACATTTCGTCGACGACGCTTACGTGGTTACGTGCCTTTCGAAGGTCTGCGTGCTTTCACACAAGAAGAAATGGAGGAAGGTGGTCCACCGTTGTCGACTAAGGAACTTCGTACTCTAACTCTGCTACGTGAAATACCATTCGTCGTGCCTTTCAACGATCGAGTCCTCGTCCTACAGTCGTTGATATGTCGCGACAAGCTCGAGCAACAGGGCGAGCTCGCACATTTTATGCAAGGACCGTCCATACAGATATCCGTCAGACGAAATTACCTTTACGAAGATGCGTTTGACAAATTATCGCCGGAAAATGAGCCCGAATTACGCCTAAAAATGCGCGTCCAATTGGTAAACGCAGCTGGATTAGAAGAGGCTGGTGTCGATGGTGGTGGCTTACTCCGTGAATTTCTCTCGGAATTATTAAAAACGAGCTTCGATCCAAATCGTGGCTTCTTCCGTCTCACCAAGGATAACATGCTCTATCCGAATCCAACCGTTCATCTCTTGGTTGATGATTTTCCGAAGCATTACTACTTCATCGGCCGCATTCTTGGTAAAGCATTGTACGAAAATTTGCTCGTCGAATTACCGTTTGCCGAATTTTTCCTATCCAAGATAGCAGGAAGACAGTCAGACGTTGACGTTCATCATCTTGCCTCCCTGGATCCGGTCATGTATCGCAATCTTTTGTACCTTAAGAGTTACAAAGCGGACGTAACGGATCTTGGACTCGATTTTACTGTGTTGTCAGACGAATTGGGCGAACGACGAATCGACGAGCTGAAACCAAGCGGGGCAAATATTCCTGTCAACAATCACAATCGTATCGAGTACATTCATCTAATGGCTGATTACAAGCTCAACAAACAGATCAGAGCTCAATGTTACGCTTTCAAGCAAGGAATCGGTAACGTTGTGCCCCTCGAGTGGCTTCAGATGTTCAACAACAAGGAGCTTCAAGTACTCATATCGGGGGCACAGATACCGGTCGATGTCAATGATCTCAAGCTCCACACGAATTACACCGGTGGATATGCCCTCGAACATCCTACTATTACAATCTTCTGGAAAGTCGTCAACGATTTCAGTGATGTTCAAAAGGGCCAATTGCTCAAATTCGTCACGAGTTGTAGCAGGCCACCGCTTCTTGGATTCAAGGTACACCTGAAACTATTTTTCATCACCCGCCTTATCATCATTCTTCCATTCTCATTCGTACACATTTCTTTCCAGGAACTCGATCCACCCTTTTGCATACAACATGCAGGTACGATTGATCGTTTGCCCACCTCCAGCACTTGCATGAATCTTCTCAAGCTGCCGGAATTCCCAGATGAAACGACACTTCGCGAGAAACTGCTGTACGCCATACAAGCCGGAGCTGGCTTTGAATTGAGCTAAGGTTTTATTTTCGTGAGTTCGAACAAATATCCTTCCCCTTCAACTATACGATCGGCCACAACTTCATCGATTGAAGAGGCAACGAACGATCTTCGTGTTTGAATATTTCGTGACTATATGTACATACGCAATTGCAAAACACTGCAAGTATGTTGTACCGATAAGTACATGCCGCTAAGCGAGCAACAGTCAATACGACAAGTTTCTTCTCATTGATACCATTGTCTATATACGGTAGAGTGCAAATGAGGCGACAAAGTTGAAACACAGCTGAACATGTGATGAAAGAAGAAATAAAAAATAAGTAAAGAAAAACAAACGTTTTTGTACAAATACACATCTCGTGTCGGTTCAATAGTGCACCAAAATCGTGAAAATAAAGTCTTCGTTTTAATGGAAAGCAAAAACTGGGCCTTCGATGTAACATTGAAGATACGCTGCATCTGGCTGTTAACAATATCGTATTTAAGTCGAAAAATCATTCCCGATTTCATTCCTATGCTGTGCAGTTGATATAATATAATTTCTTTTTTTACTTATTTCTTGTCGAATAAGAATACTGAATTTATTCGAGGTTAAGGGATAGACTGGTAGATAAGAAGACTTTCCTCTTGGACGTAAGATGGACAGTCACAAAAGGGTTTGACAAAAAGACTCATAGATTCATATGTGATGTTGTACATTGTATATATTTTGATGTTTGATAAGGTACATTGATATGAAACACTCTACATTTTGATCGGAGTTCGAGTATATTTTATAATTGATTACAATTTTGTTACGTCTTTTTACTGTCTCGCAAAATATTTTTTCTACCCATGGCCCAAAATTCAGTTCTGAGAAAAAAAAATATTGGATCAACGAATGGAGAAAAGTATCATCGATGTGGAAAAGATCGTATGAATTTTTTCCAATAGAATAAACTCTAATTCATGCTCCTACTTTTTAATAGCAACAAATATTGTTTACAGTTCAATTTTAATAAAAATAAAAATGAAGTTAAACAGAAAAGGACAAAAACACAAACTTTTAAAGACACAAAATGCACGGTTTCTCGTTATTTGGACATTTTCGAGTTTAATCCTTTTAGTTTGTCGTGAAAGTGAACGTCGAACAAATTGAACATACCAAGTGTCAGGTAGTGCGGATGTTCATGACAAAGTAAAATTTTATTTACTATCTAAAGCACTGTAAGAGATCCACGACTATTATTTATTATCCGAATCCAGGAGAAAACACATATTTGTTTTAAGAAATGTGTTTATCATGGGACAGACTTCTGTCAAAAGTACCAATTTGTAGGTTAGTACTTGTAGCGTCGAACGGTCCTATACAAGCTGCAATACATCCTTGGCTTTTGTCAGATTCAGCCTACAACAATAACACACAGATGATAGGACACAAATAATTTCAAGGTAAAATACAGAAATAGAAAGATGGAATGCAAAAATTAAAATCGGTATCGCTTAACAATTTTTATGAGTACCTCATTCTCGTGCTATGGCTTAGTTCATTTTTTTCGAAAATAACTTGTTCACGAGCATGTTCGATAACACTACCATGTAGAAATCTTATTCTGTTGAAAAATTCTTTTGTCGACTACTAGAAGACTACTACAGTTCTTCTTATAGGTTGGAGGATAAGTCCCTTTTAGCATCGCCAAACTTCGTCACATGTGAAATTTTTACCAAGATGTAAAGGAGAAACAATGCTACATCCTACTATGGCAGTGTTTGTAGAGGAATGACACGTAGAGTGAACTGCAGCGGTGGTGAGAGCGAGCTAGATAGTTGATTCGTTATTCTCACTGATTGACATTTCGAAAAAAGCAAACATGTCACTTCATCCTTTGTTGACATAAGTATAGAATGACGTTTGATGACGTTCTTATTTCCCCCGGCATTTTCACTCGGGAAAAGTTGAATCTTCGCGAGTTGCTTCAACCGGGCGACATCTGGTTGACCAAACCATGAACTGTGTACACTTTCATGACCTCAACATGAACTTGTCTGAATTTGTCGATAAATCACAACACCAATTCGCAAGGTTTTTGCAGGTTAGGTTCGCAACATTAAGAATTTTCGAATGTACACGCGCAAGTCCAGCTTTTTGCAATGTCCATAATTATTTTAACGAAATAATAAGCATATTACCCTTCATTACTACAATGATACAGTTACAAAAAAGGATGATAAATTCTGTCACTTAACAGCGTCATAAATTCGCATCACGCAAATTTTACCTCCGCCGGTAAAAAAATCAAGTCCTAGCTCGCTCTAAATACTACAAAGGTCACATATGTACAAAGTTTCATTCCGCCATCTACGTATAGCGACATCTCAAATACAATTGGTTTAAAATTATTTTGGTATTTTCTATCTGGTGCCTTTGTTATTTCAGCGTATTTTTATAAAATAATCGTCCCTGGTTAAAAGCGTGTATACATGCATCTCTGTTTGCTGCAGTGTATCCAGATATATACAATCGGGTCGACCCGCTAACCTAACCTTATCGCAATCGAACAACACAAGACTCGTACCTATGAGAGAATTGAACCTTGCGATTATTGGCTCGGAATAAATAAAAAATGTGATCGAAATCAGTTTTGAGCTGTTGTATACATAATTTAATTTTTTTCTCCGTGTATTTCGGTCTCTCTTTCTCGGCCTCGCTCTCTCTTTCTCCCATTACCTCGGCTGTAGCGTTGTTGGTGAACGTCGCGGGGGTCACAGGGGCTGACTTTCATCGGTAGTTAGCCGAGGGAAAGAACGAGGACAAACTGGCCGACGTAGAGGAAAAAGGAAGAGACTGAGACAAAAAAAAACGTGTGTCAGCAACTCACGCCGGCATCGTTCCTCTCAGTTTTCGTATTGTTCTATATGCTGCATTTGGAATCTGAGTACCTGGTTATTGTACGTTACACGTCGATAAGACCCGAGAATCGCAAGTACGAAAAAGGTTATGGTTATGTCACTTGCGTAATATGGCCTCGTCCGAAAGCGGTGATGTTAACAAAACTCTGGAGTACAGAATATACAAATGTTCGAGTTATTCGTCGACGTACGTTCCCGAGTAAGTATATACGCCTTTTTGACTCATCATCGCGTTGAACAGATTTGTACCTTGCATCTTATCGATATATCGATTGGTCACCCTTTTTTGTATATTATTGTAAACGGTTTTGTTGCAGAAACATCCTTACGGATAAACCTTTGGATCAAGCTTCGAGGTGGTCTTCGGATAATGACAACCAACCACAGGTAATTGCGAGATGTCCGAAGCATTGTAATTCATAAACGAGACTGTCTTTACTTACTTTACTTTATATTGAACTGTTGGATGCCAATTCAAGTTCCTGGTGCTCAAGCTTCAATGTCCGGCTATCGTCAAAACTATCACCTTTGGAAAATTCGAAAAGACTCATGTTTGTAACATAAAGAAGTTTAGAGTTTATGGAGGAATGAAACCAGAAAATATGATGACCCTTTTGGAAAGGTGGGTTCTAACATTATTATCATTGTTGTCGTTATGATTATTTGCGGATGTTATTATTTTGGTAAAATGTACAAATATGTTTTCAGTTCATGTTCTTTAATAAATTGTACTATAATATATATTTACTGTGTCATTTTGTTGTTACAGTGGTCTAAAGAATGATTCAATACCAGAAACATTTGATATGAAACACGTAATAGGTAGAGACGGCCATTACTTTCCTGTGCGATACATAAGTATTTTGCCGCTTCAGTCGTGGGGTCCAAGTTTCAATTTCTCTATATGGCACATTCGTCTTGCTGGTTTGGATGATCCCAAGATTGTTAAAAGCAGTATAGAATGGGTGGAAGCGGTAAGAATGTCTTTATAATGTAACCATCTATTCTTGATTGACACGTCGTTTTTTCGTTGTAGTATCTGCAAAAAGAAGTCATAAGGCTGTGTATGAAACACTTTCGACGTCTCGAACAAGCTGAAATAGTGCAAACGTTAGAAAGGGTCACTGGTGTAACACTGGAAGATAGTCGTTTATCGGTGTTATACGATCTTCTAATTAATAAGGGAGATTACATGGAAGTAGAAGCCTTCATCACAAACGCGATATCCAGTGAGTCGTCGTTATTTTCTTTTTCAATTACAAATGTAGAATAACATTTCAAGGAAATTTATAGCTGTTTAAGTACGCATGTGGTAATATAGACCCGATAATAGAGAGAATACACAATGAAACGAAGGTTTGAATAATTGCCAAATCTCTCAGTGGGTATGTTGGACGAATACATAAACTCGCAGTCGTATCGCGCTATCTGGACAAAAGTACGTTGCAGCGATCCAAAACCTGGTATGCGCGGTGGTCATCAGATGGTACTCGACCCCACGGCCGAAATTCTCTATCTATTTGGTGGCTGGGACGGCAATCAGGATCTTGCGGATCTTTGGGCGTATGACATAAATTCAGAAAAGTGGATGTTGATTTGCAAAAACACAGAAGAAGTGGTAAGTACGTTTAACGTTAACATAAAATAGACACAGAAACGAAAATAAAGTATAAAGTGGAAGGATGCATGGTACTTGATGCGCTGTAATCTTGA
Organism: Netelia fuscicornis; assembly: GCA_946811545.1. Taxonomy (NCBI): domain Eukaryota; kingdom Metazoa; phylum Arthropoda; class Insecta; order Hymenoptera; family Ichneumonidae; genus Netelia; species Netelia fuscicornis. The sequence goes on along the minus strand of OX328014.1, from coordinate 12,568,076 downwards.
TCCTGTCTCGGTGGTTGTGTTGGTAGGGAGGACCGAGTGCTCGTTCGTGTCATAAAATGTGCCTCGATCCTAAGCGACGTCAGTTGTTCACACTCGGAAAGTACCTTGACACGCAATATCGTTCGCCGGACAATTTGAAGAGCGATTTTTACATCTACGATATTGAATCGAACAAATGGACGCAAATATCCGAGGATACAGGTGCTGTTGGAGGTCCACGTTTGATATTCGATCACCAGATGTCGATGGATGTCGAGAAAAGAACGATTTACGTCTTTGGAGGACGCGTTCTTGTGCCATCCGTGGGGTAAATAGTCATTTATAGATTCAAGAATTCTGAAACTTTGAAATCGCTTCTCCTTAATTACTAATCATATTGATTTCTACAGAGCTGAGGAACAGGGAGTAACTCCAAATTCCACGGAGCCAGTGTATTCCGGATTGTATTCGTATCACGTTCCTACCGGCACGTGGAGCACACTCGCTTCGGACATGGCAAGAAATAGTCCTCCGAACGTCCCGGTTATAAGATCACGGGTTGGACATTCCATGCTGTTTCATCCTGTAAGATAACTTTGATTTACCAAAATGTGTACAAGCCTTTATTGTTACAAAAAATTCTTGCAGGATTCACGCAAATTGTACATTTTCGGCGGTCAAAGAAGCAAGGAATTTCTCAACGATTTCTTCACTTACGAGGTCGATACGAATCAACTTGAAAATATAAGTCTCACAGATTTCGGTAACAGAGATCCCAGCCATGTGCCAGCGGCGGGTTACACTCAACGAGCGACAATAGATCCAGCTCTGGGCGAGATTTACGTTTTGTCGGTTCGTATGAACTTTGTTTGCTTTTCTTGGGGTTGTGACAATTGTTCGCGGTGCTATCATTGGTAATATGACTTGACTAAATTTGTCGGGCGATAAGACTATGATACAAATACATTGGGAAATATATTTATTGATTTTCAACAAGATTTCGTTGCTGCATTATTATGGAGACTGTCTGGTTCATGGACTTTTGCATTTGATCTAAGACGTAGTGTTACATTCTACAGTTGATCAAGCTGAAATTTAGCTTAGCTACTGTTAGTCCCAATTCTACATTGATTAAGCTGAATTTTGCCAACAATATTGTTCAGCGCTTGCGAATATTTGAATCTTGTTAAAGCGGGAGGAGCTTTAAATTTCTCGAATATGGTTAACATTTTGAGCAAAAGAGAAGTGATAACATGATCAATATATAAAATCGTGACTACGCAAACATGAATGATAAGATTTAATTAATGTATGCACCGATGACTGATTCGAAGTTCATAATAATCATAAATAATCTAACACAGTTTTGATAAAATACTCGTTTGACGCAGGGCCTGAGCAAGGACAAGGATAAACGTAACGACGACGTGCAAAATTCGTTCTGGGTATACAACATCAGAGGCAATCGATGGTCGTGTATTTATCGTAACGAGAACGTCGGCGAGAAGTATTGGAGTAAAATGCAAGATTGCGAGCCATGTCCACGTTTCGCTCATCAGCTCGTTTACGACTATGTTAAGAAAATTCTTTATCTCTTTGGCGGCAATCCCGGACGTTCCTGTCTACCAAAATTACGGCTCGATGATTTTTGGCAATTGCGACTTTGTCGACCATCGCGAGAGGAAGTACTACGTAAATGCAAACGCATAATACGAAAGTACAAGTTTGAGGAATTAGCGATGAAAGACAGTATCGAAGCTCTGGAATATCTTCAGACCGAGGTATCGGAAATTATCGATCATACGGACGAGGAGCAAACGAAAGAGGTAAGCTACAACAACACTATTTTTCTTGACCATTCGATTCAATATGTTTTCACGTTTCTTTTCTTTTCTAGTTTCAACTGTTAGCATCGGTCCTATTTCGCAAGCAAGAAGCTGGTACTACGGCACGGAACATCGATTTAACGACATCGTCGAAGATCGACACTCCTGAAATATCAGGAGCCAACTCAAGACTACTTCACTCACGTCGGACTGAACTCTACGACAAACTTACAGATTTTTTCCCCGAATCACTGACACAACCGCGCGATAATCTAATCGATCTACTACCCTTATGATAGACGAGGCATGGCTGATCGGTGAGATTTTATCATGCACATTAAGATTCGATCGAATCGTTACTAAAAGACTCGCCGTGTACGCTATTTTTGTTTCTTTCCTCCGAGCAGCTTCGTCTATTTTGCGTGCGCATTGCTATATCGTGATCGCGTCGTACAATATAAGAAAACTGAAAGAGAAAGAAACCGATAATCTCTATAATTATTATTCGGGCTTGGTATATATGTATTTTATTTCATTCTTATCACACGGTGGTACGACTAAGCTGTCCGAATGAAGCTCTGTAAGTTATTCTAAGAGTCTTGAACAGTTCCAAGTCTGATGGTCTCAACCACTATATAAAACACGCTATGTACTATATTACGAATTAAGGAAACATTGAGCGCGGTAAGGAAGAAACTAGTCGATTGAAGTATCATTATATTATTTATCACTCGATCCGAGGAGGATGTGATCAGAAGCGTGAGAATGAAGTGGATAACATTGTGGACTTCCACATCGTATCTCGCATGATTTCGTGTATCTATATGTACCTATGTAATATTATGTGTATATGAGAAGATTTTTCTACCTCTATCGATATATCGTTTAAAGACATTGTTGTTACGAAATAACAATCGGTTCGATGCTAGGCCGAAAAGGCGCCCTTATTTCGCTTTCTTTTGCGCAATTGTACATAAAGGAATAGCTTCGAACCGATGGAAGAAGCCAGTATACATCGTGATACCACAAATGCGATAAATTTTTATGTTACGAATATCACTTTATAGAAAGCGCGAAGACAACATTTCTTATTTCCGTTATCACGTATTTTTCATTGTTTTTGACTATTGCGCCGAGGACTCAAAGTCTTTTTCTTGCTTTATTTCTTTTCTTCTTATACGTATCGACCAAATGACAATTGCATACCAGGAATAGCTTCGAACCGATATTAGATTATAATTCGTCAACCAAATGTACGAGATGCTTATACGCCATGACTCTCGTAGCCGTTCACATACACCGTGATAAAACAAGCTCCCTAAGTTCATCGCGCATATTATCATCGTATAATGCGAAAATGTAATATTTAATTATTTGCCATATCACGAACATTGTTATTTTTTCTTCGACGACCATGTTACTCAGAGTCTTTTTTTTTCATATATGTCTGTTCTTTTACATCAAATGACAATTAAAACTTATTTCTCGAAACGGACGTGTAACTAAAATTCTTATGTTTATGGCGGTATATGATAAGTGTGCGCAAGTGTGATGTTTTAAATGCGACTGATATACTTACTGAGCGCGTGTAGCGTTCAAGATTTTTCTACTTAGCATTCTACAATTAAGAGGCGTAATTATAGGCTGTGTTTGGCTCACCCATGAGACAGATTGTTGCAAAACACATTTATAAATTCTCTGGTGAGGCTCGATTGATCTGCAAGAAAAAGTATTTGATTACTTTTTGCCTCAACTATGTGTTGGCTGAGCTGTATTTCCACCTAATTGGTTGCATTACACCAGTGAAATTGTAAATCGCTGCTTCGATGCAATGAAAGAGTCTCATGCAGCCTCTTAATGGGGAAATATTAGGAAGTAATGTAAAAAGTTGTTGGTCTTCCGATGATCTCCAGTTTTCGATGTAACGATAACTCGTTAGTCGAATACACTATTATCATTGCGTATCTGAACAGCCGCTAGTAGTTATAACATTAATAATAATAATAACAGTGAAAGAGTCTCCTATGCTGTTGGATAGTTATTAACCGTAACGTCATTCTTGTATCATACTATATAAAAGTTTTTGTAGTTAATTTTCGTTATGTGTAATAGATTATTGGAAATTCCCCACATTGCTAAGATTTGGATCGGTCCCCTTGGGTAGTAAGAGACCTGGAGTATGGTAACGTAAAGCCCGGTACGGACTGCGTCTTCCAAGGTATCCATAGTCTAGAAATGACAATGTCTGCGAGACGCATAGCTATTACCAGTCCAGCATTTATGATAGTACATCATATTATAAATAAGAAAAAGAAAAAAGACTCCGGTGGTGAATACAAAAATTATATTCCAAGAGACTGCAGTATGGAAATAGACTTATGCAGGACATAAATTACCAACAAGCTGAGAGCGCAACAAATTTGATAGAATCGTTGATGCACAATTTTGAAAATTTACTCGAGATAATTAAGCCGAAAATAACAAAAATGAATACGAACTGTCGAGAAGCGATCACAGCGAGAGGAGGACTGTCTGTGATTTGGAAACAAACGATTTCCACTGTTATTGTTGAAGTGTGTGATGCAATTGTGGAGGGCCTAAGAGGTTATGTCAAGGTACGTTAATGAAACAACTTGTTATTGTTATTGTATTATATATAGACTTTTGTGGGGTAGTGAAAATTTTATAAACACTAATCAATTATTATGTATGTTCAGTATGAGTACTAAACACTTTAATTAACTATCAATCACAGAGCATCGGTTAATATGAGATCCATTCGAAAAGTTTTGAGTTGCGGGATTAACTTTACACAGCTCTCACAATCAAACATGATATACAATGAATATTGAATTGTGGAATTCGACGGATCAAATCATATCTTGCACAGAATCTTTCGTTTCTATTCTAATAATTGTTTGCCAGCTCGTAGCCGGATGGGCCGGATGGCTGTCGAACAGATGTTTATTACGACGGTGGTACGTCCTGGATCCGCAGTGGCGCTGGGCAGTGGGCGCCAAATTCAAACTAACGAATCGTGCCAATTGGTGGGTTTGTTAGCCAACAAAGCCCATCCCTTCACTAGATGGACACTCCAATGGGATCGTCATTTAATTGATCAATTGACGTTTAACTTGGATAGGTTTCAATCAATGAGGATTATTTAAAAATAAAATAAACATAGAAAATGAGAAATCACTGGGTTGCTTTCCAAAGAAGAGCACTCCATTCCGATTATTTTTATGCAACTTTAAAATAATATAATTTTACGCAAATAGATAATAACAATCGTAAATTAACCATCACGCGATGCACCTATCGCTTGCTTTAGAATTTTATAACGTATTCATATCCAAGTTCAATATATTCACTTCGATAGGCGTATTAATTTATATGCCCCATAATCCTCATATATCTAGAATCGACCTTTCATCGATACATCATTGTCCCCAATGACGTTTATTGGTTACCGTACACACGAAAAGTGTCCAACAAAATCACAGAGATTTGATAATTAAAACGATAAAAACAAGTAAACACTTAAACGATATTTAAATCGATTAAGTTATTTAAGTAAACATTGCATATTTAACGTGCATTAATTTTCACCCTCAAGCAAGTACAATTACATTAAAATGTTCGTATTTGTACGAGCATGCACGAACAATGACGAAAACGTACGATCGTCCCCACTCCTTTACCTAGAGGGCGCCACTGTTCCCAGCCTCGGATCCGAGGGACGCACATTCATCCGCCATTTTGTTAGTTATATTCAGTCAGGAGAAGTTGTTCGGTGTATGTTGGTCCGATAAGTCGTTTATCCGTGACGTCGATTTTTCATAAAACACGCTGCCTCTAACGGCCGCAAAACACGAAATATAATTTTCTTTCCGTTATCCATTATATCGTTCTTCAACCAGTTATCGTGAACAATACAGCGTTGATGATTGGGATTCCGCGCGACGACCGGCACAAGATCACGGTTAAGATCCGTAACAACATGAAGCGAAGCTCGAGCCGCGACACTCCACCGCCTCGCGTCAAGCGAACGAGATCCTCCATGGGGCGGTACGTTCTCTCGAATGTCTTTCTCGCTTTCTTTTTCTGCCAAATTGATTTCATCTCGAATACCCAACATATTCAAATCGTGCCGTTACTGTTTTCAATTGATTGTCGGTGCAATACCGTTCATCGTGCTTGTGTTCGTCGTATATCGTGTGGATCGACGAGAAAAAGCGAATGGAAGCGTCGTCGATTGTCGGACATTTTTTCAAGATTCATCGTGCTAGCGTGGCTCGAGACTTGAAAGGGTCTCTTGTGCTCGTCGCCAATACAGCCAATGACCACGCATTTTCATCGTATAACCATACTTGTTACATACATAAGTGCTTTTTTTTTTATTGCACCAACACCAACTTTGTGATTCGAAGTAGCCACCAACACATGCACACACCTACACACATTAAAAATGACAATAACTCTATTTCTAGGATAACGTTGCAAAACTCTACTGAATTTTGAGATGTCAGATTTTCATTCCGGATAGCACTTTATGATGGTGGGATATTTTTTTTATTTCCATTGTCTCAAGTTATTGTGCTCCAAATATGTAAAAAGTGTACAAGTATACAAAAAATCTAAACGTGACAGCAGTCAAATTTCAACCACTTGTCAAGGACCCATTTAGCAACACAATTACAAACAGTAAGCTTAACTTTGTTTTCGTTGTGAATATTTTAAAAGTCAATGCAAAAGATTTGAAAGGGTTATCAAAGTTGTGAACAATGAGTAAATGCTTTTGGTTTGTCGTTCTTTGAGAGGTTCATCCGAAATGTTTGATAGAGACTGATCAACGCTGAACAATATTTGGTATTGTCCTTATCGTAATTGTATCGCTGTTGTACAGAATAGTATAAGATTTTCAATTGAGAGAAAGTATTGAGATTCTTACCATTACAAGGTTTAAATGTATCTAAGGATTAATTTTGAAAAACAACGTTGCAAGAAAAAATTGTGATTTATAGCATTCATAATAGCTAACCAAAAATTAGAATACAACACCCTAAAACTGTGTAAAGTGTAAAGAGTTTAAGTACTTTTTCTTGTTGATTCTTTCGATGCTTTTTGTTTACTCGTTCAGAGAAATCTTTAGACCACCAAAGTTATCTTGGACAATAAACATTGTGCGAGAATCCTTAACATGGTCGAAATAGCCTAGAACCTGATTGAGAACATAATTTCATATAAATATGAGTTTGCACACATGTCTGTAGCGCTTCCACGAAATTCATAAACTTTTATCACGATGGTGCTCTTAGCTATCGCGCTAAAACTTAGTATTGAAAATGAATATTAAATCAGTTTTGTTCCAGATGTAGTGAATTTCGAATTTTGCTTGTTACATTTTTATAGAGGAGTTTATTAGGCAGTTATCCAGTAAAAACTTTGTACACGAATAGTCTGGCGGGAAACGAGAATGTGTGTTACAACCCGCCAAAAGTGTCAAACTTGTATGAACCATAAATGAGAAATGTTTGAAAACTTCCTTTTCAGATAAATTAACATTTACGGAGTGCTGATATTATCATCGGGCCAATATCGATGAGAATGTTCTGATTTAGAAGTTTGCCATATTTGTCCAAACCAAAAAAGGAGAGAATTTATGTAAACTTAAACACTTGTAAATTGCTATATTGCTTCCGCATAATTTTCCTCCTTTCTAAAGGTTTCTTTGCCCGAAGACAAACATGTTTGAGACTATGGGAAAAGACTGGACGTCAAATGGCTGAAAATGTAATGGAAAATCAGCGAGCAGTTCCAATGGGAACCGTTTCTTTGTTTTATCATAAGAATTAGGACCGCTCCAATGAAGAAACTTAATAAATACACATCTCAAAACGTACATCATTATGTTTAATGTTGGACCAACGTTCCTGGAATGATAAATAAAGATTGGCTCGTTTGCATACAGGTACGACGAGTCGAGCGACGAGAGGATAACTCCTGACAGAATGAGACGTCGCAGCAGAGGCGCAAGGAGTCCTAGTCCACCCCCTAGAGCATCGTCTCATGCACGTTACGTAGAGTCTGGTTCGCACAGAGAAGATTATCTGCGCGCTCCATCTAGAGAATTGCCACCGGAGAGACCCTACAGTTACAAAGTATTGTGCGTAAGCTCGATTCATCCAAAGGCCAGCGACGAGGTAATCAAGGATACTCTTTATAGAGAATACAAAAAATTTGGCGATTTTTCCATAAGAATATCGCACGAGTTGGACGAGCGTGTGGCGTTTGTTTGTTTTCGAAATTCGGAAGATGCACGAGATGCGAAACACGCCAAGCCACGCATAATAATGTACGACAAGGTTGCCCTGGTCGAGCCAGTTTATGAAAGACAGGAGACGTATCGTCGTCCCCGTTCCATGACACCGCCAGATTACGATCGTTACTACGCGAGATCACCTGGACCAACCGAGAGACATCGACCAATCGAGAGATACGAGCGTGTCTATGGACCTCCAGTTGGTCTACCACCTCATCGAGAACAGCGTCGCGAGGCGATACCACCGCCTCATCATGATTTCGTGAGGCCACCGATGCATCACGGACCACCGCACGTTCATCATCCCGGTCCTCCTCATCATTACGGTGGACCACCTCGTCACATGATGATACGTCATCCAGTACACGGTTTCGAGCGTGTCGAAAACAAGAAGGACAAATTTCCAAACTATCTTCATCACGTGCAGCCCGAGGACGATCCACTCGCGACACGTACCCTCTTTGCCGGCAATCTCGAGATCAACATATCCGAGGAAGAGCTGAGAAGAATCTTCAGCAAGTACGGCATCGTCGACGATATCGACATAAAAAGGCCACCGCCTGGAACCGGAAACGCCTACGCCTTTGTACGTTTTCAGACACTCGACATGGCGCATCGTTGCAAGGTCGAACTATCCGGCCAATACATCGGTAAATTCCAGTGCAAAATTGGTTATGGAAAAGCAACACCGACGACGCGTATATGGGTCGGTGGTCTCGGTCCTTGGACCTCGGTACCCCAGCTCGAGCGAGAATTCGACAGATTTGGCGCCATAAAGAAGATCGACTATATCAAGGGCGATAGCAACGGTTACATACTCTACGATTCGATAGATGCCGCACAAGCTGCTGTTAAAGAGATGCGTGGTTTTCCTCTCGGTGGACCTGATCGACGTTTGAGAGTAGATTTTGCAGATGTAACTCCAGGGTTTGGTTTCAAACCGCGTCCGTATCCACCGGAGGAAGGAGCTGCTGGTGAATTCAGGCAACGACCACCACAGATGGATTACGACGGTTCGCCTTACGACGGTTATCCTCCCGAGCCAGAGTTCACTTACGGGCCACGAGGTGGTGGCGGAGGTGGCTTCCGTGGTCGGGGAAGTTCCGGCGCTTCTTGGCACGACAGACGCGGTGGTGGCGCTGGTTCACGAGGAGGTGGCACGAGCAGCGGTTATCGAGGTGGCGGTGCCTATCCGGAAGGTGGTGGATACGCTCGCGACGAAGCCGATTGGCCAAGTAGAAGACCACCGCCGGAACTAGAGTACGAAACACCGCGTGGTCTACGACGTTCAATGTCCCGCGAGCCAGGCGTAGATCGCTCGAGATCCAGATCACCGCGTCGAAGGATACCCCTCGATTCGGACTCGGATTCCGAGACGGCGCGTACCGGTATGCTATCGACATCTCGAACTCTGACCGAAGTCGCGAGAAAGTCCATCGCAGTTTGGCAAGGAGCGCTCATACTCAAGAATTCCCTCTTCCCTGCTAAATTTCATCTTACCGATGGCGACACCGACATTATCGAGGCTCTTATGAAAGACGAGGAGGGCAAACACATGCTTCGTATAACGCAACGACTGCGTCTCGATCAACCTAAACTCGACGACGTTTCCAAAAGAATTCAGACGTCGAGCTCGCACGCGATATTCCTTGGATTGGCCGGCTCGAGCGCAGCGATTACCAACGACGATGCCAATGTCCAAACGAGACCTCTGAGAAATCTTGTCTCTTATCTCAAACAGAAAGAAGCCGCTGGTGTTATATCCCTACTGAACAAAGATACCGAGGGTACTGGTGTACTTTATGCCTTTCCACCTTGTGCATTTTCCACGGAACTGCTCAAACGCACCTGCCCGAGTTTGAGCGAGGAAGGACTCAAGGAGGATCATCTCGTGATCGTGGTCGTTAAAGGCGGTAGCGCTTAAATATTGGAAAATTCGAGCTATCAAGGAAATTGGCTCGAAGCACGAGACAAGAGGAAGGAACGAATGACGACTCGTGAGACGCTACTCTGTTGTTTTTGTTGTATCTTCTTTTTTCATCCTCAGAGTTTCTGTTTATTCAGGTCTAGAAGCATCGATCGATCATCAAATCCTTCGGTCGGCCTATCGACAGCTCCGACAAACCCGTGAACGATCGGTTTTCCTTTCGACCATACGCACTGGTAGCTCGATCCTGGTACAATACTTTCTTTGCACCGACGAACCTTGCGAGAGTGCGAGAGTCTTGATTAATCGGGCATGACTTGAATACGAACAAACAAACATAACAAAAGGAATACAAAAAAAATCGTCATCAACTTATGAGTACAGCATCGAGAACGATAGTGACGATTTTACGACGGCTTAGGTATTATTTGTATATTATAAATAAGAAGAAAAGAGAATAACGTTTGTACACAGTTCTTTCACATTTGAAAATTTGAAAGAAATCAATTTAGTCATGAGCCTAGCTTCTCTCTTGTTTCTTCTTCTTTCGTGCCAGAATCATGAAGAGGTTTCGCGTGTAGATAAATCATCGAGTATATATCGGACTTTAAATTTTCACCTAGAGTGCGGTCTCTATTTTCTTGTTGTTTTTTTTCCTTCTTTTCTTTAAATCTCTCCGTTATCCCAGAATCGAGATATCTTGACAATCTTTCGTTAGTCGCATGTCGACTCTCGATCTTCCATTTAATGTCAATAAGAACGAATTACATTTTATTTACCATTACAGACACTCGAGACAGAGAGAGAGAGAGAGACAAATTCACATTTTTTCGGACGGGTTGGCTGGCGGTCCAGCAATCTATTACTTGGCACAACGTAGAGATACCATACTTATCATATGATATACATACATAGATACTTGCTATGAAAATGAAAGGCAATGAATTGTTGAAGCAAACGAAAACTCGTGACGAAACGTAATGGCGGGGACTTAAATCGTGACCTCATGAAAACAAAACAAACAAAAAAAAACAATGTTTCTTGTAGTGAAAAGTGGAAATGCAAAACAAAACTAAACAAAAAGTAAAGATAATGTGAAAGGCCTGGTAGTGAGGACTAAGGCATGAAACCAGATCATCGTTGTTATATTCTAAGACGAAAAAAGAAGCCCTAGATGTAGTTAAATCGAATTTAACTTCGTATTCTTCGTAAATATATATATAGATATACGCGTATATATCTATATAGATAACAGACAAAATAATTAGATTCTCCTCGTGTGACGTAATTGAAGGAAACAAAAGTAACAAAACAAACAAACAAAATAAGTGCTTGTGTCGTAAAGGTAAAAAAGAAACGAAAACATCGTATGGGAAATTGTGCCCTGGTGTCTTGGACAGTGCGAGAAACGATGAATGCGTGTTTGGGCAAGAATTATTATTTTCCATGTGGCGTGGGAATGGCGGGGGGGAAGGGTCGATGAGTTTTGTTTTCCTTTCATAATTTTAGGATAAGAGTTAAGTGACAACTAGTGAACTAGTTTTGGTTTTTATCGCGAATGAAAGAAAGCGAGAGAGAGAGAAACAAAAACACTAATATCTCACAAAAACAAACAAACAGTTGGAAAGATGAGAACGTGTGGATATTCGTCGAATCTTGCAGAGTTTGTCCACATTGAGAGAGAGAAAGAAAGAGGATCAAGCATACGACTTACTACGCTACGCGCAAGTCACGCGGCCATCTTGTGAAACGATCAAGAGAAAAAAAAAACAAGTCCTGCGAACCTGGTGGCGGAAGTGCGGAAGCTGTTTGTGTTTTCGTGGCGTTATATTTTAAAACAAGTAAAAAAAAAGAAAAACAAAAACCGATAAGAATTCTGGGCGGGGGGAAAATAAGAAAACGAAAATATCTGTGTACAGTGATGTATTAAAAAAGTGTCCGAGTGTTCTCGTCAACGGGTGAAAGATCGGTTTTCCGGTGACGGTGTGACACGCGAGCCATAAATACTCCAGCGTTTCTCAATCCTGTCAGCGACTTGCGTGGTCCGTCGGATTGAGAAACGAGAGGAAACGAAATAACGAATGAAAAACGAAAAAAAAAAAAAAAAAAAAATAAACAAAACAAAAATGCGGTCCGATCTACGCCCGTCGACGATCCAAGGTGCAGTGGTTCAAGTGTATAACAGCACACGTGTCTGAATGCAAAAAAAAGGAAAATAGATGCGGCTATTGCAGACCCAAAAAAAAAAAACGTATTCGAATGTGTTTAATTTTCACAGAACCGTCTCGTCCAAAACCCGTCGAAATGAAAAAGAAAAAAACGAAAACAGAGAGAGAGAGAAATCTAAATTCGATTCGGGATTTATCGGAGTTGGTTTTAGTTCGGTCAAAGGATCGAGATCTTCAGCATGCGTGATTAGTGATTTAAAAAAAAAAAAAAAAAAAAAAAAAAGAAACGAAAACGCGATCACCGTTGGTCTCTTCATAAATAGTTTGGCCGATACTCAGACATATTGAAATCTTAAACGAATATTAGTTCCGGACAGTTCATGCTAGTGCTCGAAAAAAGAGATAAAATGATTAACAAAAAAAAAGAAAAGAAAAACACGATCTGTCGTCAGATTCTTCTATGGTTTTCATAAAAAGTTGAGTTCCTCGTTAAAGTTTTAGTTGTTGGTTGTTGTTGGTTGATGACGTTTGTCGATCGTTTAAGTGCAGTTGGCTGTGATACTACAAAAAAAAAAACAAAATGGTGCTGTGAGTTTGTTCGATCCTTCGAGAATTAATTCGACCGGAATGTTTAATTAATTTCCAAAATTATCCAGAATTTCGTGATTCTTTGTATTGTTCTCCGGTGACACAATCAACGAGAAAATGTCTCCTCTCCGAGAATCTTCGTCCGTTCGAGCAACGAAAGTAATGGCGTCCTTGTGTGCATCGTGGTTATACCGCGTCGACTCGAGTTTTTCATTTCGTTCGATTTTTTTTTTTAAATTTTTCTTTTCATTATCGAAAGTTTATTGTTTAATAATTATTTTTCGCTGCATTCTTTAATAATCGAACGATCGGTACGCAATGTCTCAGTGAGAAGACAATGTCGACGGAATATAAGCGTGAAATTGTTCTGAAAAATCGTGCACCGGTGAAAAAGTGAATTTTCATTACCCGTGTAGTTTCGCAGTTTTTTTTTTCGGGGAAAAACAAAAACGTATTCCTTCGTTCACTCGTTGAATCATTATTTTTTGTTTTCCAACAACGTCCATGGGGGATTTGTTGTGCTTTCGTGCAAGTAAAGAAGAAACGCACGGTTGTGGTAAGCTACCGCATGGAAGAATTTTGTTTCAGGAGATGGCCGTTCCAGTAGACGGCGCACCCAAGCGGAGGAAGTGGGAAGCTCCGAGCGTCTGTCGATTATTGCATCATGTATAGTACGAGTGATTTTTTAAAATAAAAATGAAACATTATTTTCTACACGTTTCATCGAATGTCTCAGACCGAGAAAGAAATAGATTTATTCCGTTTGAAGAAAGATTTGAGAAGAGTGATGTTTCTTTTTTAAGATTTGCTTTAAACGGTTAATAGAATGGCGCCAATATTTAAATCGGGAAAATCGATTTTTTTCTCGGTGTCGTTTGTACCGAGTACTTTACTGCGTTTGTTTCCTAAACCTGTTGAACTATGGTATGGTCCTTTCTCAGAGAGAGCTAAGGAGATAATCTGACGTCTTGAGAGTTTTTTGACCCATTTGGTACGACAAATTTGTCGATTGTACGTTTCATGCCGATCGAGACTTTCTCCTTGTACGACCTTGGGATATTCACGATGGATTCGTCATATTTCTCGTAGATGCCAAGTGCCTGAATAACCGACTAATATGAGCAACGTAACAAAACAAAAAATTCACGAGGTTCACTTAAAAAAAATTTCAATATGGCTGACATAGAATCTAATCGCTGATAGACATACGAATGAAAAGATGTACTTTAAGGTCGCATTTGGAAAAGGTTTTCTATCCACATAGAGCAAGCTACGTGCAAAATCAAAAATAGCAATGTGAGAAAATACGGGAGTATAAGCTAAAAGGTAACTTCATTACCGACCGTGGTAAATACTCTCATCTATTAAAAAAAAAAACAGTTGCTTTTGATCGTATCGTTGGTCGGTATTATCGACTGACGGTAAATCTTTACATTCGCCAAATGCGATGCGCGCCAGACGAACAGACGTAAGTTTTTCGGCGATGCTTTTGTAGAGTGCGATGGATTTACCGGCTAACCACAAATTATTAATCCGTTACATATCGACAGATGCAGCACGGTTCGAGTCGATTAGAGAAAATTCGTCCTACATATTGGTCCACCTTCTCCGAGAAAATTGTATTATAATTTTAGTTACCGACCGAGGCACTCGCACATAACCTTAAATTGGTATTCATCACGAATTCTATCCATTATTCCTACAATTCATTGTTAAACATCTATATATGTAACATCAAACATTTACGATAATCCGAGATGGAAAAACGTAGCAAGCTCTCCCGTATTCGCAGCGCCTCTACCGCTATCCTACGTAACCTCCAAGTGACGCAAGAAACCAACCGACTCTACGAGTATGAGAGAACGACGAGAACGACGCAAAGGAACGAGAGATGAGTATATAGAACGTGTTTCACGCTACGATAAATATAAATAAACCCTCCTTTAAAACAATATAGTTCTTCAAACGATCATTGACGACGGTGAAAGTTCAACGAAGCACACATCGAGAGCATCGGAAAAGCTATTCACGGCGCAGACTCGTGACACGTACACACAGGTTAGTACGCTCGAGAGAATGATGTGAACGTACCCTGTAGCAAGCGTTCGTTCCACTACACGGACGAGCTTTTTACCCTTCCTATATATATTTTTCCACAGCGCCGGCAGTATAGCCAAGCCGAGTATGATCGCGAGAGGAGACACAGAGGAGAGTCGTGTTTCGTCGCGCGAGTCAATTCCTCCTTCCGCCCATCGGTTCTGCACCGTACTGTGTCTGGTGGTCGCGAGCTGTTCGGTGGTGGGGGACGGTGTGGCTCGAAAAAGGCGGGTGGACAGAGATCTGTTGTTGTCATAAAAGAACGATTTGTTATTATCTCGATTCGTATTGAAAGATGCGAATGGGACAGACGTATACCCGCTGGGCGTAGTTCGTACTATCTCGTATAAAAAAAAACACAACTGTACGTCTATGCAAGCACTAGACCGGATTTTATAAATAGAGCGGTCTCGCGATCGCGCACCAAAAATCCAAACGACGACAGTGGACCCTTTTCCAACGAACGGACGACGGCGAGTGTGTACCTCGTGACATCTCGTGAGAACGAATCGCATCGTGTGTTTATCTCGTTCGAGCATAACCATTGTACGTTTGGTATTAAAATTTCGTGGACGAAATGACAGATACGTTACGATTATTGTGAATTGTTCGTAAATATACACGGGACAAGGAGAAGGATGAACGAAGAATGAGATTTTCTTTGGAAATGTAATATATCGTTTTTCTTACGTTCTTCGAGTAATTTTAATTTCATTTTTTTTTTTTTTATTAATACGTCAGGGCGTAATGAGAGATGCGTAGAGTCTGAGAATTCGAGTGTGGGAAGTTTGACATAACCTGTGTATATATGTATATTGAACGTGCAGGAATCTTCCGCGTAGTACGAACCAGTAAGTAAACGAGCGTAAGTATAAGTCGAGGATTCGGTGAATGAAACTCATCACGCGCATTGCGAGACGTCTCGCGATGATACACTAGATCCAAGGACGTAGTATTGCAGTATATACTGGGTGGTAGATAACTATACGGACATAGAAGATAACTACGTAGTTGGTGCTTTATACTGTTTATTAAATTTTCTTAGGAAAATTATTTTCTCTTATCATATCGATTCGTTGTTCGTTTATTGATAATTATTTCATCACGAAGTAGATAAAAAACCATAATCTTGGGAAAAAAAAAAATGTCCGGTGGGGGACTCGAACCGACAACCTTGGTATTTATCGATAGGGCGTACCCAATTGGATTGTTAGGTTATGTTTTAAATTTGTAAACTTTGGGAATTAATATCTCGGCCAATTTTTATCGTAGAACAATTTTGAAAATGGCGTTTTGTTCGTAGCGATGCCAACTGTCTAGATATTTTCTGTGTTTTGGTAATTGTCTAATAATATTGATGCAAAATACAATATTTATGTTGACCCGAATATTTCTTGTCGGTTAATTTTGTATACGCGCATAGTCGACCGTCTATAGGTATACCACGTACTTAAGCATTCTTCGACGATCCAACGTTTTTTTTCGACTACCGTCTGAACACGAAAATTTTTGAAACTTTGCCAACACGTAGATCGGGCTGAAAACAATTCTCAGCAATTATTCCAGCTTTCGTGATTCAACCGTTTAAAAAACACCGACTGTCTTTTTTTCTTTCAATTCTACGCGATTCGATGAATATAGGTCGTGGAAAAAAACCCACGGGGGCATCAAACTTGTTATTTTCCATTTACTTTTTAATTAAAATTATCATAAAAAAATGTTTTTATTCCAGAGATATTCTATTTTTATACAAAAAAAACAATTTTAATATGTTTTTTTTATCAAAAAATTAAATTCACAACGTTTATAAAAACTGTGACAAAAAAGAATTTTTTCAAAAATAGATCGATTAGAAATATGCTAAAAAATTGTTACAACATTAATAAAATTGTGAGAAAAATTTGTATTAAACAAATATGATGAAAATTATTTAAAAAAAAATATTTCGACTTAAGTCTTAATTAATAATTACTAATTACAAAGCTCGCGAGAGGGCAACGTGAACAAAGCGAGTACAGCGATAGAGATGGAATGGCTCGTGTATAAGCCTCCGGGAGAAACATAATATAGCTGATGAGTATGCAACGCTGAAAAGGTAATTGTCTACCATTCAGTATCAAGCACAAAGTGTTGCGATGCGTGCGGTAGTCTCGCGAGCAACTTTTTAATATTCTTCAAATCGCGTGTTTGCCGGAGAAATTTTTTCTTTACACGTAAACAATTTTATACATAAGAATAAAAACATTTAAAAAAATTGTTCAAAATAAAGTTTAAAACTTACGTATGTTTAACGTGGCATGTACGTGCTCAAAATATTTCAAAATGATGAAAAATCATGTTTACAAAAATGTCCAAACGCGGGTTAGCGCGTGCGCGAGTCGATCGAAAAATTTGAATTTTTGAAATTTGGCGCCTAAAAATTTTTACGCGCCAAACACGTATTCGCTATTAATTGTAAGTATGAATAAAAGCGAATGCGAGATGTTTGGACTTTGAGGCCTTGTGCATGTAAATATAATTTGTTTTTTATAACCGCGGATTTAATTTAAATGACGGAAGTAAATTTTGTGGAATGAATTGTTAAAAAATTTTAATAATATTTGTCGAATTGCCTGCGTATAATTTCTTACAAAATTATTAAAGACTTTTAGAATTGGGAATAATTGTATAATATGGAAAATCGTGTTGTTCTTGAATTATTTATCGCGAGCTATGAACAATAAAAAAAAATAGTCCGAATTAGATAATTAGGCGTTGCTTCCTCATTGGCTCGTCTCCCTTACGAGGCGTCCCTCTATGAGAAAATTGAAGAATGAAAAATCAAGGTTATATTTTTCTCATAGAGGGAGCGAGATGAAGCAACGCGACCACGATATACAGGTTTCTAATATCCACGATTAATTTAATATTTCTATTGATTTCGTTTTAACATAATTACATTTACATTTAATATTCCTTTTCGTACGTTTAGTTCAGTCATTACGTCGAAAAAAAACGGGTTAGAAATGCAAAAAATCTGAGTCGGCTAAATTTTGGATATGTTGTGGGGGGTGCTTAGAAAAGCTCAAGTTCAAATTGTCGACCAAGATTTCCTATGTGCATTTTCCGCCATCTTGAAAAAAGGGTTAAATTCAGTTTTTTTACAATAACTCGGTTCTGCGTTGAGATATGAACATTGTGATATAATACTTTCTTGTTGCTTTTTTTACGCTCTACAATTTTGGTCGTATATATTTTTCACCTATCGTCTATATTTATT
The DNA here is from genome assembly GCA_946811545.1 of Netelia fuscicornis. Taxonomy (NCBI): domain Eukaryota; kingdom Metazoa; phylum Arthropoda; class Insecta; order Hymenoptera; family Ichneumonidae; genus Netelia; species Netelia fuscicornis. Next base: position 12,549,910 of record OX328014.1, on the reverse strand, counting down.
GAAATATTGAGCAAAAAATTCGAAAATTTTTGTACCAACTTTTTTTTTTTGCTATTTCCTCTTCTCCTATCACAGATATCGAAAAAATATCTATTACCAAACTTGTAGAGCGTGTTCAGACCTACAATTTCATTTTTTGATTTTTGATTTTCGACTAAAATTACGCTCGCTAGCGCGCCTCAAAGTCAGAAAGTCCGTGCTCAGATTCGGTGTAGCAGCTCGCACGGTTGAATCCACGCGTTAAAGGGGCTTCAGGGAAACATTGCGATATAAAATAAATAAATAAACCAATCAAATTGTCAATTACGCCGATAAAATTTATTCAACAAACAATTATTTCATGAGGAAAATGACAATGAAAGGCGTTTTTTTATCAATTCATTTTTTTTGTCTTTTCGACGGTTCTGGCTAAAGATCTTCCTCCTCGATATATTCTTCGGGTTCTTGCGACTGTTCTACGTACGCAGCAGTTGATGTTCGGGTGGTCGTCAAATAATCATCATAATCATCGTCGTCGTCATCGAGTAAAATATCAACTTTGGCGACGTTGTTACATGTTTGCCCACTGCAGTGAAGGCAAATGACGGAGCAACTGATCCCTGCTTTCCTGCATCCACAAGCAGCTTCACACTGCCCTTTGCATTTGCAAGAAATAAGTTTGAGAAGTTCAGGTGGAGCGGGCTCAGCTGTGGTAGTAATGGGTTCCAGCCCGTATCTTGTTCGTCGCCAACCCCATTTGGAAGGACGTTTAAGAATTCCCAGCCACTTTTGCACCTGATAGTATGTTCGAAAAATGTGCTGGCGGACTGCACTTTTCGTTGGTGGGAGGATTGAGAGGTTGTTCGACCTGTTCGTTATCATCGATGTCGCAAAGCGGTTAAATCGCAAAGTATTGTAAGATTAACTCTGTATGATTAACAATCACATTTATTTATAGATAATTTATTTATATTTATGATAATAACAATGCTTAATTTTGATAGTTAACGTGACTAATTTAGGTATGATTCCAATTTCATTTGAATTTCTCTTTTTTATTATGGGGTCTTCGGCGTATGATTTCGAGCGCATTGATACAGACAATTAAATAGAGCGTGGGCATGTGAATACTTTTTACCCAATCATAGATACAACGTGGATGATTGATCAGGACTTGCCGGATGATATTACGTAAAGCGATACATACGATTTGTTGCCTTAGTTCGACAATGAACTTTGATACAGGCGAGTCGGTGATCCGTGTAGTCAATTACACTGCTGATCGTAGCTTCCGTGGCAGGGGGATCGGTATCCTTGTAGTTCTCCTGATCGAGTCGAATACAAGTTGATCGATGTTGGTGCCGTTATCAGGATGTTCGGTATCATCCTCGCTCTCCTGATCTAGTCGAACCCAAGTGTATCGATGATCCAAATTGGAGTTGCCGATCTCCGGATCCGTGCGATGCGGCAATCTCGGCGGCCAAGCATTAGTGAATCCACTAATCCGATGACGGTGATTTAAGTTGACACCTCTCCAACCGTTATACGTATGTATCGTTCAAGCAAATTATTCGAATTCGTGACGGTGTATTGTCTTTGTATTGTCTTATCGGCCCTTTTATGATCTCGACCCGCCGATCGTCTAGAGCGTTCTGATTGCTCGATCCTGTGATAACGGTGACCGGCTGAAGCGCTCGAAACCGAACCTCGATTGGGGAGGGGAAGATGAGGTGGAATTCATTCGAAAGATGAAATTCGTTACAGTATTGATGGATTTTTCTTGGTTACCACCATATAGAGCGATGAGAAATTGCTCCCCGGCGCAAGTGAGTACCTCCGGATCAACCTCTAGTTGATAAAATAATTCCACCGACGACCGCAGCTGGGGATGCTTCTCAAGAGTGCTGATGAATTTGGATTTTTCGATGTTGTAAAAGAACGATGTGGTATCACAACCGCTAAAAGCATGGATGAATAGTATGTTCTGACGAACTAATTCAGCATGCTTCAAACTCTTCGATGAGTACAGCTTTGCCGGCGTACTTCCTTTTGCCGGTTTGCGAAAATATATATCTGATTTGTGTGGAAGGCCAGTGAGTAGAACTAAAAGATCAATATCTTCACCGACGACTTCCACAGAGTCATAGATCGAAGTCTTATGAATTGCTACGTCGACAATTGCCCTATCAGCGTCCTCAAAAAATTGCTCGACTTGTATTCGCGCAATTCGGAAATAACGGCGAAGCATTTGGACGAGGTTCTTTTTATTTTCATGCCTCGCAAGAAATTTTTCTTGGCTGACTTTTGGAACGGTATTTTCGTCAAATGTAAACTCTGGCGACTGGTTTTTTCTGGAACGTCGTATTCTTTCGGAAGCTTTTGCTCCTAAGAACCTAATTGTCCTTCTGAATCTAACACTTGGATAATTGTCGAATGCAACAGTAACATTTTGTCCAAAGTTTCGTTGAACGTATGACACATATGTTACTTCTTGCAAATCAGGTCGAACGTTTCCATAGAACCCCAAACGACTTTATGTAAAAGAAAGTCACCGTCGATTATGTGATAATGTCTGCGACCAGGTCGTAAAATTTTGGTCGAAGGTTCGAAGGAATTGTACAACAATGACTTATTCCCCTTACGCATTCCTTCTTCTGTGAACAAAGCCAATGGGAATGGAGCGAGCTCGTATGCCAACAAATTTTTGAGATCAGTCTCGGAGTTCTTAGCAATGCACATTCTTTGAAACAGTAATAAAGGATTAATCGGGACTAGTGTCGCGTCGATTTTTATGCTGCTATTAACTGCGGACAAAGGAAGCACCTTATCCTTTCTTTCGAACGACAAGGACCCGAAATCTACTCCTATGATTTTAGTCATCATGTCGCGACCCATTTCGTATGCACGATGACAATTGATGTTCTCGTTTCCAATAACTCATGTACCGATAGACATAAGGTCTTCTTCTCCGGGAAAAGGATTATGATCTGCGAGCCACATGTCCAGTTTTTCAACGTCACAATTGTCTCGAGAAATCCACGAGGGTCTCGTGTCGACCTGTTGTTCGGTTGTAGAGCAAGATACTCTGGAAAAAATTTCAATTTGTTCACAAATATTCTGAAGCTGAACCATGCCCAAAGTCGACGATGCTATTGTGCTGTCTGTTATTCCCCGTTCCTGAGTCAGTCCTCCTGTTGTCTTCATGGATCGCACGAGGGTCTGTTCAATCGTTATGTCTGACATAATCCCAGACCAAAATTTTTCCGTGCGACGACGAATCGTAACGAAGCCACCTTTAGTGAACTTGAAAAAAATCTTCCATGGGTATTTTTTCATGCAGAGCTCGCATATCTTGTAGATATAAATGAGCACACTTCGCATACAGGAAATGTCCGCTTGCATGAAAGAAAGGAAGCATTTTTTGTGTGGTATCGAGATGGAGTTCCCAATTACCGGATCTTTCTGCCTCCAGGAAGTTCTTCACTAAAGAAACCATACGATGATACTGTACCCACAGTTTTGCCGTAGGACCTGTTTTCGATGGCATTTAATTCCTTCGCGAATTTGTTGCATAAACTTTTTACTTCATTATTTTCTGCGGCAGTGACGATGGTAGGTCAATTGAAAACATCTCGCACGTAATAATCCAGTTCATCTTGGTGAATGGTTCACTCGTGTGAACCACACGAGTGAACCATTCACCAAGCATTGGCTGCTCTGAATGTAGGCGGGTAGTGGGTGACTTCAACACTTGTCAGCACGTTGGGCAAAATTCAGAGCAGCCAATACCCGAGAAAAAAAATGACTGCGGAAAAATACAAGCAATCTAATTGACTGCTCTGAATTTTGCAAACGCAAATGTACCGCCCTAATCTATGCTATATCTACGGCTAGGGTGGGGGTGGGGCTCAACGCATCTCGGCGCGCTCTGATTGGCCCGACTTAAAAAATGTATATCTCGTAAATTATTAACAATATCCCTAATGTTTATTTGCAACTTTTGTTTGTAATTGCCTCATCTACCTCGGAATTCGCTGTGCGACAATTTATGTGATTCACCCTGTATAATGTCTGGACTATTAATATTCCTTTTCGTACGTTGGTTTCTCATTATTCGCGATGTACTCAAAGAAACAAAACTACATCTACATATATATATATAGCGATATGTGTCGTGTGCGCATGCGTGTGGGCATAAGACATTCTCAACCTCGAACGTACGTCACATAATAAAAATATTTTGCACAAAATACAATTTATTTATGGATTTAGCTCAACCGTTTCTTTCCAGTCCAAAGAAAACTCTTGAACTGACATTTGAAATACTGTTAAATCGACTGAGATTCCATATCGAACATAATAGATATGGTTGAAAAACATTCTTATATCTCCTTGGTATACGTAAACGTATTTTGAGGTTAACAAGAAGATTTGAAGGAATGAAGTTTGAACTCTTGTTATTATTTCGGGGAATGACTCTTATATAGAATATATACGGATACCGAGTGAGTGAGGGAGATGAGTTCGTGAGAAACATAAAGCTCGATATATATACGTATGGGCTCATGAGCTCTCAATGCTCGTCTAACCGTATCATCGCACACGTGTACATATATATATATATTTATATATATACATATATTCGCATAGATATTTATACACATACTACGATAACATTAGACGGTATCTGTTACACGAACAAGCGTGCATGGTTAATTATTATTTTTATTCCCTTTGCCGCTCTAAAAAGTCATCGATGTGTGTAGAGAATTGACGACGAGCGATAGCAGCCAGTTTATCTTCGAAGCCCGCGGCGCGAGTCTCTTTTTTTCTATCTACCTACCTATCTGTCATCACGCCCTCTTCGACACAAGCACTTTAATCTCGCGGTACGTTACGATATCGCGAATAAACATTGCGTTCGTTCGATAATCAAAAATTTCTGTTACAGGAGAGCCTCGTGATTATTTCGATACGTCTTGGTCGAGGATAAAGTAAACTATAGAAAGGTTATGGAGAGAATCGAGTAAACGCTCCGAATTCCTCGTTCGTTGTCTCGGTCCGCGTTCCTTCGTTTCGTAGTTTACAACGAGAGATGGACGAACGCCCGAAGATCGAGGTCGTTCGCGTCTCCTCGACCGAAAGACGCAATTTTCGTCCGCTAGATGGTGTTCAATTACGAGCGGCTTACAGTCACGTACGAGTTGGTATGTACTGTCCAGAAATAGAGACTGAGAACGACAATGCGACAATGTGCGAAAATAAAAAGACGATCGTTAGTGGCCATTCGCGCAAAATAAAAAGGTTAGTGACGCTCTCGATATTACGCATGCGCGTACTTGTTGAATTTTGAATTCTTTCTTGTAAGCAAAAATGTTACAGAAATTTGGGACCAGTATCAAGACTCTTGAGGCGTCGTCATCAAGGAACGTGCCTCGCTACTAAATCCTGTGATAACATTTATAACGTAAAAAGAAACAGTGGCTTGTCGGATTGGCGTGTAGGACAATCGGGTACCGAGCCAGGTATTGTACAATCATTTTCTCCATATCTAGTGTGCGTCGGTAATTTACCGACGGTCGATAATTTTATTTCTCACTTTCTGCTTCGTTCGTTCTTGTAGATCCTCAAGCTCGTCAAAGTAGCAGCCTCGATTGGCGAGTAGGTCGTAGAGTAAATCACGATTGGCGAGATTCCAGTCGTAGCGCCGAACAATTATCACGAAGTACCAATTTTACTTCTGGAGGACTTCATCCATCTAGTGCCAAGTATGTGAAATATTATGATACGTATGTGGTACTGGGCACAGTGGGCACACGTGAGACCTGTTTCATTTTGCTTTTCATTTTTACAATTATAAACATTTTGCTTCTGTGAATAACAACAAATTATTTAAAAATAGCAATGGCGATCGAATAGGCGTTTTTGCATTTCCCGAGGACCGTGCGCTCTTTCGTTTTTTTTTTAACAACATTGTTTTAAACAAATTTTAAACAATTACTGTGAATTAATTAATATCAATTTTGATTCAACAATCCTTACTAACAAGAAATAAAGAAACACAATGTAATGTCGACTTCATAAATAAAAAAAAACGACGATTATTCTTTCAAATCTTGAAAATAATATTATTTATGATTCTTTCTGTCTCGTATAATGTTTCTTAAAAATATGTAAATTATTTATTTTTATTTTATGTTTTCATAACAAGTTTTTCAACAAAATTACTAATGATCAATGTGTGTATTTGTAGATATTCCTCCATGTATCCCTTCAATGTTACGTTAACTTAAAAGTATCAAAACAATCTCCAAGCTAGGAACATTTCTTATAAGTCGACTATGAAACAAAACCGTAGGTATACTTTTGGTTCTACTAAACACTCGAACTTTTATATACTATAGTTTTTTCGACGTCGTTGTCAAGCCAAACAAGGAAATCACCCATCATCATTCTTTCAAGGATTTTAGAACAACCTGCAGCCTCGTTCTATGAAGCATACATGAAGAATCAGTTTGACCCAAAGGCAAGAAGTATATTCCATGGCTATTTGGATAATCATGTTGGAATCAAAGTCTTGTGAAAGAAAATCGACAGGAGTACGTTGAAGTTGATGTTACTTTTACACCAGATACAAATATCAGAGACCGATATCAAGATCTGCAGATATTTTACAACATCACGATTGCAAAGTTCTGGAATTACTGTAAATCAAAGCTCGACAAGTTTGTAGTTGGAATCGACGAACATCTCATGATCTTATCAACGAACTTGACTCTGGAAGAAAAAGCTGTCTACTTTGTGCAAATGGTTCACAGACAGAAAGACCGATCAATGTCTTTTATCTGCCAGTAATTGATCTAGAAAGATGCGATGAGATAAATGCATCATTCAACAGAGGGAAGACGGTAATCTTCACACGTATGCAAAAAATAATCGGTTTGTGTGAAGCTCCAAGAATTCTGAATATTCTTGTCAATTGCTGACATTAGCTAGCCAAACAAATTGAATTATATTGGCCATGTGTGCTATACCCGGTGATTAAAAAACTTATTTTGAACAAAGATAAGTCGGGTACTGTCGAACCGAAAAAGGCTGAATGGGAATTAAATCGGGACCTTTCTGTGTCTTGGATAGAAACTGCTGGAAACCACTTTGTTAGATGCAAAGCAGATTGTTGCAAGCATTGCAAATGGCAATGTGCAAAGTTAGAATGCTTCAATGGTTGTAAACGTTACTTAGAAGAATTGTACTCAAACTGTTGATGGGTCGATAACTTGAGAACTTATCGATATTAGAGACGTGGTTGATGCGTACGATGAATCGATTTTACAGCGGTTCGTGACGGACATAATTCAAGGTGATGATGATGAGGTCAACGAAGAAAACAGTAATGTAGAAGGAGAGTAAAATTGGATCGAGGTCGATAGTATCGACGTTCGCACTATCGATGAGAATAGAGAAACTTGGCCTAGTACATAGTCCACGATGGAAACAACTATGTTCGTGACTAGAAATAATCACGTTGGCCTTTTTTAGAAACCTCTAATACAATCTCAATCGTAACGCCCTAAAGAATCTTCGTTTTTTGCTATCCTTATCAAACTCAGAAGCATTTTTCATTTCCAAAGTATTTAGATTTTTGAAAGAAAATCTGCAATCAAACAAATTTTTATAAGTAGCAAACTAACAGTCTTATTTTTACATCAGAATTGATTCATAATAAACTGGACCAGATTTCGTTAGTTTGCCTGAAAGAACTCACAAATATTTCAAGAAAAAGAGGCTAATTTGCATTCTATGAAACGTTCAAACACATGTGAGTCGAGTTCTCTTTTCTGTGAGTTTAAAACATTCTCAACTATTTCTTTATGATATGTATCATAGAAACGACGTACTTAAGAAGTCGAAAAACCATTCAGAAACCATCCTCTTTTACACGATTTGCTTCCCAAGCTGAGCACATCCATAAAATATAGCTTCATCTAACAATAGACCACAATAGAAAAGATTCTATCCATGGTGAATAATCCTGAGGAAGTAAAATGGAAACTTGCCCTTGGAAGTTTAAAAAAAAATCTTTGAAATTATAAATCACGTTCTCTTTGTAAGGCAATTGATTATAATCCTGAAGATTATAATTAAAGTGATAATAGTCGTTCCACTCCAATCTGCCCCAATGCAAAACATTGCTTTTGCCATAACAATCGTAAACTCGCTAACAATTCGTCTCGCCGTTCGCACTTCAATCATGACAAATAATAATTTGTTTATTTTCTAGATCAAAGATCGTATCGTTACTACGTCGATTGTCGCCACGATTGCCACGTCCGGGTGGTAAAACGTACTCCGGCTCGTTGGCTCCAACACCAACCGTATGCCCATGGATAAGAGTCGAATATTCGAACGAATCCATGAACGATCGGACGAGACGAGACGAATCGCAGGAGATCGACGTGAGTTACCAGCGTGAGTTACAGTTGAACGAGCTGAGAAAAAGGATGCTTGGCTGTGGCGCAGCCTCGCCTTCTTCAGCTTTGACAATGTACTCGTACGAGAGCCAGGTAAGCAAACGATGATGCTCGGTCGTTTCCTTTGACAACCCTCTACACGTCGACGCGAGTCGAGCGCGACCGGCCTCGCCTTTTTCATTCCTCCTCGCTGATTGTTCGCAAAATCAATGACCAGAACGAAACGAAACGAGCACCCCTTGGTCGATATAAATAATTCTTCTTTGAAGGCCCGAGCATCGTACATGAAACATCATCTTTCTTTTCTTCTTGACAATTTGTAGCTGCGCGTCGATGATGGAATCAATGATGATAAAGATGCGGACGAAAATGGAAATGGAGGCAGTCCGAGAAATGTTGAAAACAGTAAAGAAGAAACTGTCGTCTCTAATCCTCGCATCGATAGAGCGTAAGAGCGTTTTTCTTTTCATTCCACTCTCTTTTTCTTCATTACTTAATTCTTTCCGTTTGTCCTTGTCTCAAGTTTCATTCACGATGATCCTCCCGACCAATGGATCATTACCAGATGAAAATTAATCCTCGTTGATGGAATAATACCATACGCCCATTACCTGGAAAAGCTTTTGCTCCCTTCGCCCGCTTGTAACGCAGTGTAGTTACTCACTTCCTTGAGAAAATATATAACGTCCTGTGTAATTATTACCAATATTCGCCTTCTGCCACGAAGAAAACGGTACCTTGCATCTTGTCGTTATATCATTTTACATACGTCTGCATGAATCTCAAGATTTCTTGTATCAGTCATGGAGCGAAGAAAAAAAGTTTCACTTTCAAGGAAATCAATTTTGCACTTGATGGTAACGTCAACAGACCACTGTTGTTCAATACTCGTTTCTTCGTACCTTAGGACAAAATAAATACAAATGATAACAATCAATTTTGCAATTACTATAAATACTGATAATTTTTATTAATACAAATACTATACAAATGTTGATCATGCAAGGGACATTACCAATAACACGTGCTTTCAACAGACATTTTTTGTCTATTATTTTGCTATACGATCCATTTTATTTCAATTAGGCACGTACGTTCATCATGGAGAAATGATAAACGCAAAACAATGTTCTTTCGAGTTTTTTTTTCTTCTTTTTTATCTTCTTTCATTCAATCTGATCCGTTGTCTAGTGAATTTCTCTTCTCGTTTGTCCTTTTTTTTGGTTCTGTCGTTGCAGCGAGGGCGACAGATAGCCACAATGCAACGAGGGGCAAGTATATAATAGAAAAACTTTCCTTTACTCGTAGTAAGTGCATATCAAATTGTAGAAGTACCCTTTGCAGTAGTGATTGACGTATTTGTGAAGTCTGCTTGTACCGGGAGTCTTGTATACCAAGCACAGATGATTATCCTTAGCGGGTACATGAATAAGAGCACCCTCCTGTTCTTGTGGATCGATATAGTCTATCGTATCATTTTCGGGTATGTTGCTCGTGTGAAATTGCGTGATAACGTCGAGTGTACCACCACCACCAGGCTCGGAGACCAAAGATTCAGGAGTGTCAAGCTCGTTCTCTACCTCGGAAGCATCAGGCGAACACTCCAATGGATCCGAGAGATAATCGCCTATGTCCGAGACCTCGGAATCTTCAGAATCTGGATTAAGGGGCTTAGGGCGTTTGGAACTCGAGCTGTCATCGTCCAGTTTGGAGAAAGATGCATGTTGCTGAGAAGGCATGTGCGTCGATTTCTTTTCCGTCTGCGATTCTTCATCTCGCAGTATGTATCTGAGTATGTCCGCATCCTCGATATCATCATTGTCGTTGCTGCTAGCCGAGGCTCGTCGTCCAACAGTACTACGCGGGGATTGCAAGGAAAGATTATTTTTGCTCTCAGAACCGTTGCTAGTGCTTGTTGTAACGGATGTCTCGAGGCACTGGTCGCTATCACTTTGAGCAGCTTTCTCAGAATCGGCGGGTCTATCACACATAAGCGTGTAACAACCATTGGACCAACGTTGCACCTCGATACTCATCTTAGGATCTACGTTAATCGTATGATTCGGTACCAGATCCAGTTCCGTATAATCCTTCAACAAACGAAAAATCTCAATGGATCTGAATAAATGACACACTTCCCTCAGTGTATTTGGCAAACTATTCATTTCGGCTATCTCGTAATTTCTCACGTCCGCAGGTCCGACACGAGTCCACACGATTGTGTCGGAAGTGATCTCTCTTGAAAGCGTTTCATAAATTTCGGTTAAAAAGAAATTTGATAACAACATGTAGGATTTCTTTTCCACGGCTGTCTGAATCTCCTTGATCATATCGGGCAGGAGATAGGAGCTCGTTATCCAAGAATCGAGGATGAAGACGCTCTTCGTGTCAGGCCTCAAGCGTGTTACCTCGAGCTCGGGACGCGGAGGTCTGTTGCTGATTCTTTCAGGACCATGAAACCAACCGCTTATCGTCCATCTCGATTTATCCATCGATTTTACCTCTGCTACTTGATGATACGAATTATCCACGACCTCAAAAAACACGAGTGAATTGTACTCAGGTACGAGAGAATGTACAACGTTCCGGGGCAAACCATTTTCATCGGTGTCGAAAAGATCCAGGGTACCGCCGTCCTCTATTGTCCAGTTCTTTGATAGATAAAGAATAAAAGCGATTCTACGATCGCCCATATTGTCGTCGTGACAAAGCAGATAATCAGTGTCGAAGTAGCACGAGCTCGACATTGAGATCTTTCTGCTCAACTCGATTTTCGTGTTCTTCTCCAGCCATGTTGCGAAGTCGTTCTGAAATGTTTCCCACAAACGTTTTATATTCGGGGACTCAATGTTCTCAAGATCGTTGGTCTGCTCGAACTGGTAAAGATCTATGCTCTGCCTGCGACTCTTGACATCCGCCAGCTCGTTCTTCATCTCCTCCATAAAACTCTCGCTCTTTATAAAATTTGATATTTTGCATACTCTGAATGGCTTTGATATTAAACTGATATCTACATCCTCTAGGGACTCGTTGTCGTGCCATTTTCTTGCAAATAAATCCTGAAAATCCGAGGTGTAAATACGATCGGATAGAGTAGAGTGCTTAAATCTTTTTGTCTCTGGTTCTTCGAGGGCCATAACTCTGGCTCGGATTTTTCTCCAATTTAAGCCTTTCCAATGGTCGCAATCTTTACTTTTTCTGGAACGAAGAACACTTTTGCCCACAATTTAAGTGTCAAAAACAGATCCGAACCAGCAACGAATGTTACATCCTTCAATGTTCCATGGCAAATTTTTTCATTTACTTTATATCCTTTCAATTTTGTCTTAAAAATTATTTTTCAATAATATCGAAGTTGTTTCGTGCAGATGACAGAAAAATCCAATATTCCCATGGTATTATCTAGTGCGTGATGACTCGGAAATTTCTTGCTCGAAGATCGCCTCAATTTTTTTTGTACTTATTGTTTGCAAATATGTCACCTTAACCGACGACCATATCTCTATCAGTAGAAATTCCGTTGCCCACTTTCCGCACAGTAATTTTTCCGTTTTATTTCATCGTGTTTCCTTCGCTTTTTTCGTGCTTTCGGTAATTTTTCTTTTGATTTTGATTAAAAAAAATTTTTTTTCTTTCGTTTCAACAGATATTTATGCGAGTATGTCAGTTCTTCGGCTTGGAAAATTTTTCACGTCCGGCACTTGTTTGTGCAAAACGTGGGGCCCACGTGGTCGATTCGCACACACCGCCTGTGCGAACTCCCTGTTGAGAGAGAAAAAAAGCGATAATAGGTGATATTTTGATTTTACACATCGAACGATACAAGCGATTCGTTGTTTCGTTATACACACGATTATTTTTACCACAGTCTATTCGACAATTCAGCCGTTACACTTTATTCTTACCTCTAAATCGTGCCTATATGAATTTCCTCAACGACAGTCTCTTGCGGTGTAACCGGTGTAACGGATCAGCGTGTTGAGCGCGAACTGTGCGAACATTTGTAAAAACATTGACCCACTTCGAGAGCAGACCCGTATCACGCGGTGACCTAACTTCTCGTTATATCAGCCACGTACTTTTCTAACGCGAAGTAGATACGGTATGCCGGTAAATAAATATTTTTTCTTCTTCATTTTATGAAATTCTAAATCGACGCACTCTTTGCTATTTTCTCCTTCATAACTGTCTATAACGCGATCTTCTTTGTACTCTGTGATTCCGATTGTATTTTGCATTATTCGAAGGTGCTGTGGAATATCGGGACAGATAGCGCCACAAGCGACACTGACGGAATGAACGAGAACGATTTTGAACATATTTGTACGTTACATTAACGTTCCGTCGATCTCTCTCGCTCCTTCATCGCTGGCTATAGAGCTGTCTGTCTATTGTACTCGTGAAACCTTGGTTGGTTTTTTGCATTCTATTTAGGCGAGACCGGCGAGACTGACGGGACTAATGAGCAACCTAACCTCAACAAATTTATAATGCATTTTTCTAACAACATGCGGTTGGATAGAATCGCATTAGATTAAACATGCTATCGATTTAATTCATTAGTGTAAATGGAATTACTGATTTAACGAGGTTTTCTAAAATTCCGTTTTAGGAAAGTTCTAATGCTATCTCTCTCACATTCAACTACTCCATCGGTAATTACCCTCCCCGTAAAGCAACAGGAAAACGGTATTGTTCGGTCGATAAAAAATGTTTTTACACAATGCTGTTATATCGGCTCGTGATATTTTTTTAACAAATGAAAACTAATGAAAATCACTTTTACATTCTATATTCCGTATCTCAAGAATTCGTCAAACTTGTGCGACACTTTGAAACAAAATACGTAAACGTGTATTTGATAAAAAAAAAAAAATAATTGCAAAGCGATACGTAAACTTAATTTTCTTAAATTTATTTATTAATAACGTATTTAGATTCCATATTATTCGACGAGCTCATAAGCGGAAATTATTATTCCTTATCATGCAATCGTGCTTGTAGTAACCAGAGTTTAACATTACGTGATAAATCGTATCAACTATAACGATATAAATATATACAGCTCGTGATTATAAATTCAAGTGTACGGATATTCGATACAAATTCGCGTTTCATTTTAAAAAATCTAAATTGAAGTTTTCCCGCGACAAGACAATTAGTTCCGCCGGATTCCGCCAGAGCGCACCGTGTCGCCGCGCCAGGAGGCAGACCAATATGGCCGCTGCGTTTCCCACGTTTGACGGTTCGGTGACGGGTAAACGAAAAATTTGGGACACAACATATACACATACACACACACGGGTCACACCCCGCGGTGCAAAATCATCGGGAGTTTGACATTCAAAAGAATCAAGTGAATTTTCGTTAAAATTTCTATAACACCGCGATCGAGTGCCCGAGGGATACGTGTGCTATTCGGTTTATCCATCGTTCGGACATAACGCGACAAGGATCGACGTGGTAAGTAACGATCGTGCTTTTTTTTCTTCTTCTATAGGTTCAAGGAACACGTCGGTGTCTTGCTTTCTGGGTTCAACCGTTTCTTTTCTTCCGCAATTTATTTACCAACAAGATTTTTTTCGTTATATTCTCTGTCTCTCTTTCTCACTCTCTATTTTCTTCCTTTATCCCTCTTCTTTTTTTTCTCTGCCTTTCTTGTTTCTCTCTATCTCTCTGTCCTTCTCCTTTTACCTCTGTCTGTCCCAGCACACAGTCTTCGTGTATTTCTGTATATCCCTGATGTTTATATTCCCTTGTCCTTATTTTTTCATAGGCAATATATCTTTATATCTACGCATGTATTTCAATACAACGAATAGAAGAGACAATTGTAGAGTTCATTAGAATTATCCCACGCTGGCCAAATTTATCTATCCCATCGTGTTGTCATTCGCACTTTTTTTGCAAATGGTTTAAGAGCGTTTGTGAAAACATAAACTTTCCAAAATCATGATGTCGCTGTTGGGGTAACTGGTTTTTTTTTGTTTTCTCTGATAGCATTGATATCTTCAATCTCAACGACACTGTCTCGTTGTAACATTTCGACAGGGTGATACGAACGTTACTGTTGGTTTAATCGACGATGCCCTGAAATGGTATTACCTTCTCGTCGTTGACGTCGTCGTCGCATTCCTCTTTCCTCCTATGGTTAATTCACCGGAAGTGCATACATCACCTGTTCCTGTCAGTCCTGTATTACCACACTTAACGAGTAAAATCATACACGAGGGTATGGTACGTGGATACATAAAATTACAAATTAGGAGAACGTTTTTCTTTACACGTATTACTTGTTTTACCTTATATATTTTATTTTTTCTTCGACGGTCGATACCAACCGCAAGAAAATGAAGTCTGCTCGCTTTCTCACATTGCTTATGATCGATTATGTTTTCAAGCTATCCTGGAAGATTAATACTCTGGGAATCATTGCTGCTAAGAAGTTGATAAAGGAGCAAAGAAGGAGATCTTGCCACCCACGTTTAATTCTCGTTGGTTGGAATAAAGATTTCCGGTGTCGGTGAGACGCGAGAGGACTTGATTATTTGGATGGAAAAAAACGAGGAATATAACCGGCGTGAGGAGTAGAAATCTTGCGAGAAGAAGAAAGAACGTGGGCGACGTAACGACGTACGAGGAGGTGGTTGGTCCGCGAGAGAGTCTATCGACCGGCGTGATCGTGTTGACCTTGAACGGTACTTTCTTCGCGCCCTAGTGCGACTTTGCTCGACCGGCGATATATATATATATATTATATATACATATATATACAATACAACTGCACGCTCTGGCGCAAAGAAGATTTCTATACCGACGGGAAGACGTTAAACCGTATGGGCCATCTTCTCTTCGATTTCGTTGATGCAACACCATCGATTTCTTGGAATTAGATTTTGTTTATATATTCGTCCTTCTTTGTTAAGCGACGGTAGAGAATCTCTATTTCGCATTTCTTTTTCTGTATTGATTTTTTGGTTCCGTTTGTTCTCGGCAGGTTTTACAAAACGCAACGGGTCCTCTTCTAAGTACCATGCGGGGTACCAAAAGGTCAACTTGTGCGGATTCTCTTCTTGCTCGCTTTTTAACGGTGTGCAAAACAGAGGTTGGAATTAATCTCTCGCATGCAACCGTACAGTTTGCACGTTACTTGGGCTCTCCCGCTATACACGTGGGTGCCACAGAAATGTTGGCTAGATATCAGCGCTGGCGGAAGAGCGCGGGGAACGGTGATTGCATCGTAAACCGCCGACGGGGGTTTCCCTTTTTCGGAAATCCGGTTAAATGCCCGACTGGTCTGCCTGAGTCGAATCCAACCAAGTTCTCTCTTTCGAACGAGCCAAATCGGCAGATTATATATCAGCCACGGGCGTCACAACTCTTTTTATTTTGTTATTGTTGTTGTGGGTTTTTCTTAGGTTTGTTGTTATTGTTATTATCGGCTGGACAGTTTTCTCTGGCGATTCTTGCTTGATGAGGAAGGAAGGATTGGCGTATAAACAACATGACTTTGGAGGATTAATGGTATAGTTATTCGATTGAGGGAATGTTGATAAAACGTTAAATAATATTTCCAAACGAATAATAGAGATTTATTCGTTGGAAAATATGGTTGAACGAGGGCTTATTATTCGTGGGGAACTGTTGTGTTGCGATTTACAATGTTTGAGCTGGTTGAATAATTGTATATAGAAATTATCGTTGCTCTGTAAACCTGGGTCAATATTGTCCGCGCCGAATTGATTCGTTTGAGCGTGTGGAAAAATGTCGCCTATCATTTTAACCAATATTCCACCTAAATAAACTTCAAGTGCAAAGTATTGTCGGTGGGAAGAAACGGTTTTATACGCCAGATCAATTTTTTTGTTGGGTTCCAGCGATACAATTTCTTGAAAACAAATTCTCGAGTTTCCGGACTATTTCCTTGATATTTAAATTGTTTCACGTATTAACATCAAGTTCTTCACAGAATATTCCTCAAAAAAAAAATTCGAATATCGAAAAAAAAACAAATTTAAGTGAGAAGCTCGATTCGTTCGAATTTAAAAATCGTCGTAACCCCTTAATCGGCTTAAATCCCGACTGTTCAAAAACTCAACAAATTATTTCATTATAAACATCAAATTGTGTACAAAAAATTCTTAAAAAAAATTAAAAATCAAATATAAATGAAAAATTCGATTCGTTCAAATTTAAAAATCGTCGTAACCCCTTAATCGGTTTAAATCCCGACTGTTCAAAAACCCAACAAATTATTCCATTATAAACATAAAAATTTTTACAAAGCATTTTTCAAAAAAAAAAAAAAAAATTAAAAATCGAAAAAAAAAATCAAATATAAATGAAAAATTCGATTCGTTCGAATTTAAAAATCGTCGTAACCCCTTAATCGGGTTAAATCCCGACTGTTAAAAAAACCAGCAAATTATTCCATTATAAACGTAAATTTTTTTACAAAGCACTCCTCAAAAAAAAATTAAATATCGAAAAAAAAAATCAAATATAAATGAAAAATTCGATTCGTTCGAATTTAAAAATCGTCGTAACCCCTTAATCGGGTTAAATACCGACTGTTCAAAAAACCAACAAATTATTCCATTATAAACATAAAATTTTTTACAAAACATTCTTCAAGAAAAAAAAATTTTTTAATCGAAAAATAAAATATAAATGAAAAACTCGATTCGTTCAAATTTAAAAATCTCGTAACCCCTTAATCGGGTTAAACAGCAATGCCGATCTCAAGGGCAGTTATAACGCGAGAAAGAGGACTATCCCACGCGCAATTTAGCTTCGTTTCACAACGAGATTGTCGGTGATATCTTTCTCTCTCCACTCGTACATTCCGTTACACCGACGCTATTTCCCTACCTGTTTTAATACCAGGTCTTAAGAAATCGTCCGACTTCAGTCATTCATCTATTCTTTATACTTTCAGATCCTCCCGAAGTCCATTCTTCTTCCATGACATTGCGTGTCTTTCACGGCGTTGCCAAGGAGCCAACCGGCGTTAAGGTCTCCCGTTCTCCCTCTCTCGACGAGTAAGTGTACTCTCGAGTCACGCTGACTTCCGGTCTGTTCTCCTCGCCTCACGCACATTCCCTCGCTCAACTGGCTCGTAATCGTCCAACGATTTGCGATTAACTCCCGTACCTACCTACGTTTTCATTACTTTAAGAAAACGGTACGTGCTCATCGCCTCGATACCACCAGGGATTATACGTGCCTTCTTTTCACTCTCCACACAAGTACACCAGATTCTTATTTTACAAGTAATTATCGATGCTTTGTCGTTTCGATAAATTTCTAGATTCAAAAATAATTCTTTCTTCTCACACATGTACAACGGATTCTTATTTTACAAGTAATTATCGATGCTTTGTCGTTCAAAAATAATTCTTTCTTCTCACACAAGTACACCGGATTCTTATTTTTCAAGTAATTATCGATGCATTGTCGTTTCGATAAATATCTAGATTCAAAAATAATTCTTTCTTCTCACACAAGTACACCGGATTCTTATTTTCAAGTAATTATCGATGCTTTGTCGTTTCGATAAATTTCTAGATTCAAAAATAATTCTTTCTTCTCACACAAGTACACCAGATTCTTATTTTACAAGTAATTATCGATGCTTTGTCATTTCGATAAATATCTAGATTCAAAAATAATTCTTTCTTCTCACACATGTACACCGGATTCTTATTTTACAAGTAATTATCGATGCATTGTCGTTTCGATAAATATCTAGATTCAAAAATAATTCTTTCTTCTCACACATGTACACCGGATTCTTATTTTACAAGTAATTATCGATGCTTTGTCATTTCGATAAATATCTAGATTCAAAAATAATTCTTCTCACACATGTACACCGGATTATTATTTTACAAGTAATTATCACCGGATTCTTATTTTACAAGTAATTATCGATGCGTTGTCGTTTCGATAAATATATGTAGATGCAAAAATAATTCTTTCTTCTTCCGGTGTACCCAAGTCACGGGACGATAGATTCGAGTCAAACGGCTACTGGGCCTACCAGCTGCGAAGCTGAAAACAAAATTTACAGTTGGGTTAATTGAAACTCAAGTTTTGCTTCCTTATTACCTCTTGCTCATTCATAAAATTCTCTTCGTGTGGAAATAAAGTGATTAGTTAGCACGAAGCTATAAACTGGTTGTTATAGCCAACCAACCTGCGTGGTAACATTTCTACCAGGTGAAATGGTATACGAGCCAGTAGTCTGGAGACAGACTCGATTAGAGTGCAATAGCAATAGCGACATTTTCTCCGAAGCGATTTACATTTTGGGAAGGATCTAGAGTCACGTATGCTTCGTCGAAAGAGAAATATAACGACGTACTTAATTTCGACCGAAAAGAGCAAGTATGGTGTACCTCAATGGAAGAAGGAGACTTTTTACTGACCGGGTTAACTTGGTTGATATCTCGTTTTAGCTTAAGGTAGTTCCATCGTGACATTAAAATCGAAAAATTATTTTTCGGTTTTTCTCACATACAAAATGGTTTGCGGGCTCAAGTCAATAAAGAAAAATTGTTGCACATTGACTAAAGAACAACATACTCCAAATTCAAGGTCGTCCAAGGTAATACGTACTTGCTGTATAATTACAAAAATTGCGAAAATTCTTTTCTTTGGATTTTTTTGAAAAACTAAATAAAGCTTCTTTGTTGTTGCATAAAAATGTATGCAAAGTTTTAGAAGGCTTCACCGAGTAGAAGCCAAGATATTTATGGATGAAAATGCAATTTTTAACACGCGCTCTTATGAGAGACTACCAAAAATTTGGATTTTCATCGATAAATATCTCAACTTCCGCGTGGTAAAACTTTCCAAAAGTTATTACTCACGTACATATGACATCAAAGAAGATATATCCAAATTTTCAATAAAATCTTAAGAAAGCGATAAAACGATAGAACTACCTTAAACGAGACTTTTCTTTTTTTTGCTGCATCAATTACTGACGGTCACGAGTCGATCGGCATTACGAACGAAGCTATTATTTAGTGCAAACCGAGTTAAAATTACTCGAGGAATGGGTTCGAGGTAATTGAGATAATGGATTGATCGGTTGTTGAAAATGAAATACATTCGAGTATTTAAAAATCGATTTTCTCGACCAACCATGTTTATTGGTTACGGCTGAATTAAGCTGGGTTTCAGCTTTCTCATTTATGATTGTAACACTTTCATCCGTGCTGACTATCCCGATCGTTATTGTAGCATAGATATTAGTTCTAGAGATCATAGAATTTAGGCTAATTGTTTATGATTTCTATCGTCTTAAAACGATCTGTTCTAGAAATAGATAAAGAAATTATTTGAATGAATAAGAATATTGTTCAAATGATAAACTGGGAATCCTTCGTTGATTCACAGAGTAATTAATCAATTAGGTGGATTCGTTATTTGAATTAATTAATTCAAATAATGAATTATAACGATTTCAATTGAAATCGTTATAACTTTTTGATATCAATACCGATGGTTTGATATTGAATCAAAGTCCATCTGTGTATAGGAAGAGCCATAGGGTTTTTAGTGTTTTCCTAGGACACACCACCGGGGAAATCCGTGAGAGGCAAAGTTTGCTCGCGTGCCCAGGCCCCAGTTGAAAAGTGAGAGTGGTTTATTTGTGTTTATATATAGAGGAGAATGAGAGAGGGAGAGAGCAGCGAGAGTTCGTCCGGTGTCACTTACCTCGACGACCCGCACGAACCCTCTGGTATGCCATGCACAGACCATCGACGTGCTTTTTTTCCTCTAGCACGCGCCAGAATGCCATCTAGTTGATATTTTCCACGATCGTCGACCCTAGGCTGGTACTTCCGGTTTGAAGTTTGGAAATTCACATCGTTTAAAGAAATTGTTTTCTTTTAGAAAGGAGGCAACGTGGCGATGGAACGAATTCTTTTCATTGAGAAGAAAAAGGCTTTTTTGTTTAAGCAAAATGTTCTTTTTCTTAAAGAATATAATGTAGGTAATCCCCGTATAACACGGTAGTTCTAAATCATAGTTTTACTTTAAGGAAGTCCTATCGTTACAGCGTTTCCGTTAAATTTCACTGAAAATTTGCAAAAACGTTCTTTGATGTCATATGTATATGTGTGTAAAATTTCAGGGTCCTTTATCGACTCAAAAATCACGATATTTATTCTTGAAAATCGTCACGTTTTCGCAATCTCCCATAAGAGCCCGTGTTAAATATCGCAACATTATACAACGAGTATCTCGATCATTCGGTCGATGAAGCCTGTTGAAATTTTGCACACATTTTTATACGACATCAAAGAAGCTTCGATTAGTTTTTATAACAAATCTTATGGAAAACGAAATTCATGATTTTGTTTATTATATAACAAATAAACTTTCCGTAGGATCAATTTGAATTTTGAGTATGTTGTTCTTTAGTCGATTTGCAACAACTTTTCTTGGTGAACTTTAACGCTTGGTCCACTTTCAATGTGAGAAAAAACGGGAATAAAATTTTAATCCCCCACCCAACGATAGGACTACCTTAAGATAGTTCTATCGTGACATTAAAATCGAAAAATTATTTTTCACTTTTTCTCACATACAAAATGGTTCACGGGCTCGAGTTAATAAAGAAAAATTGTTCCGCATTGACTAAAGAACAACATATTCCAAATTCAAGGTCATCCAAGGTAATACGTACTTGCTGTATAATTACAAAAATTGCAAAAATTCTTTTCTTTAGATTTTTTTGAAAAACTAAATAAAGCTTCTTTGATGTTGCATAAAAATGTATGCAAAGTTTTAGAAGGCTTCGCCGAGTAGAAGCCAAGATATTTATGGATGAAAATGCAACTTTTAACACACGCTCTTACGAGAGACTACCGAAAATTCGGATTTTCATCAATAAATATCTCAACTTCCACGTGGTAAATCCTTCCAAAAATTATTACACACGTACATATGACATCAAAGAAGATATATCCAAATTTTCAACAAAATCTTAAGAAAACGATAAAACGTTAGAACTACCTTAAGGAGATTCAACATATTCTGAAGTCCCTATCTGATCTTCTTTGCTTCAAATTAAGATTTCTTCAAAACTATTCAACATTTTTCGACGATTTTTTTTAAATTTTGTTCAGAAAGACTTTATTGATAATTCTGTGTGGGGTTTTCGAGGATATTCGAAATAGACAAATTTTGAGAGCAGTTGAAAGTCGAAAAACATTCGAAAAATGCCTATTTTCAATGTACATTTTCTCAGGAACCGTACGTTCGGTTTTGATCATTTTTGTTGTGTATGTATATTAAAGTATTATAAACAATGAGTCGAGCCATTTTTTCGATATTTTGTTTAAAATTTTTTTGACATCGTTTTGAAATTTTGGTAAAATTTTTCACCACGTTTTTTTACCTTCAAATATATTTTTCCCGGGTCTGAATCATTTAAAAAAAAATGGGTCGACATTCTTCGTTTGGATGTAATTGTTACGTCAGAAAAAGAAATATGCCGATACGATGAGTAGATTTCGAGAAAAGGTACATCGCAGGTGAAGAAACAACTTTTCATGAAACACAATTTTCTGAAAAAGTTTGACTTTCTAATGAATTCAAACGCTAATTTAAAAAAATTATTTAACACACTTCCACTACTCAGAATTTCATGAAATATGAACCACGTATCAAGAAAGACACGTACTTTCAGAAAAACAAATTTCAAAATGCATTTTTTGATTCTGAAATATTTCAAACCTCCCTAATTGGATTTATCAATTAGAGGGAAATTCCTATAGAACACGGTTTCTTTCCAACCCAGTTTAGAAAATTACTGGACTAAAAGAATCTTAGAATTTAAACCTCCCTTAAGTTGAGGCCTGTGCTGTCCAGTCCTTTTCTATAAATCACTAGATCTCAATCGGTTTCCATTACATATCAACATTAAAAATTAATGTTTATCCCTCATCCCTTATCCCTTCTCTTTCTATGGATTCCAAATTACTCTCCTGGAATTTTTCAAATTTTTTAAACAAGTTTAAGTATGATAACAAAAAACGATAGAAGAGCATAGAGCCACGTGTGGCTAGGGAGCTGCGCATATTATAGTGTGTATAGGCAAAGTTAAGTAACCCAGAAGGGCTTAACCCTTAATAGTCACACTGGGACCCAGGCCCTTTTTTGACCTGGAATACTGCTCACTAAAATCCATCAATTCGGTTTTATAACGCCATCTAACGATAGTTTGGTTCTTCAACTTCAGTACCAAGAAGTTAGATTTTGAATCGAACCGTTAGTCGGATTTCCGTTTCATTCTTTCCTTCTAAATCGCAACTGCGTTGGATGAAATAAATATACTTTTTGAAAAGTTCACAGAAACCGCTATGTCTATTTCAAAATACATCGTTTGCAGATTATAAATCATTTTTTGTCAATAATTACAAGAGTTACATCAATTTTTGTAAACAAAAAGTCATTTTTCACGAGTTTTTTTTTTGCATAATTTTTGTTGCATATTTAAAATTTAATTTTTGATTTCTAACGAATATCCTTGTATTAAACAAGGTTCAAATTATATCTTACTATTTTTTTCATATCGCTCAATGCTTTATTTCATTATTTATAACAATTTTAAAAACGCCTGGGTTCCATGGACCTAGTATGACTGTAACGTGATTCTAGCTAATTGTAAGTGTGACTACTAAGGGTCAAGCTTCGTGCAATGCAATGGAAAATACCAGATTAAAGAAAAAGTATAAAATTCAAAATCCAACTGAAAAAAACGTGTAAGGCTTTAGCTATTTTTGACAAAAAGAAAGTGCATCCGTTCAATGATGATTTTCGTACTAGTTCTTTGTTTTCTACAAGGAAAATTCCCTTAAGGACTCCAGAATTTAAAAAAAAAATGATTTTTTTTGCTCAAAAAATTCTTTGAACCTTCTAAAATATGAAGCAAAAATCCTAATCCCTGAAAACAATTTGTTCTATGGAATCCCGAGCTGCTCATCAAGTGCTGCAAGCACCAGTGGTTCATGTCTATAACACATTTCAAAACTTTAAACGCGTTTTTCTCGAAACAAGATTTTTCAAAACGGCAAGCACCATAACTCCAACAATTTTCAATCTTTCTATTTGAAAATTTAATCACATCTTTGAAATAACATTGAGCAGTGAAGTACGTAGGGGATTTTCGATTAGTTAATTTAAACAATATTTATTAACAAATTACTGTTTTTTTTTTGTGAAAATTGAATAATTGGATTCAAACACTCGCCAATTACACAAAAATCAATATTTCTAAAATTCCCTATATACTTCACTAGCTACACTCGTGTACATTAGAGACATTTTTTGTCACATTCAAATTTGCACCAATTCTAGAGCCTGCCCCAAATTTAACATGCCTCGGGAAAATCGCTGCAGTAACGTCATTTTATAATATTTCCCTACCAAATTTGTTTAAAACATACTTCAATATATGATCAATAACTACCCCAAGTATTATTTCTCTATTCCCTTTCCTAGTGCCCAAAAAAAATTGTCAAAAAAACTCTTTTTTAGGCCACTACAGTGTTGTTTTTTGTGATAAAAATTGAATAACTGGATTCAAATACTCGCATAGATTACAGACATTTTTTTTCACATTCAAATTTGCACCAATTCTAGAGCCTGCCCCAAATTTAACATGCCTCGGGAGAATCGCTACAGTACCGTCATTTTATAACATTTCCCTAACAATTTTTTTAAAAACATACTTCAATATATGATCAACAACTACCCCAATTATTATCTCTCTATCCCCTTTCCTAGTGCCCAAAAAAAAATTGTCAAAAAAACGCTTTTTTAGTTCACTACAATAATTTTAGTCCTCAACACAGTATTGTCCAAGAAACCCAACTACCCCATTATCCAAGGATTACCTGTACACCCATTTTAAAAACACCCACCCATTTAAAAAAAAATATTCTTCATCCCATCCAGATTCGTAGATCTCAATATCTCACAAAGATTTAAAAATAAACGTACAATCCCAACGAAAAAAAAAATCTTGCAACAACACGTGCATGTCGTTATCAGTTTGGCTGTCGTCAAGATGTAAAAAGAACTCTAGACACACGAGACACGGTTCAAAATTCTATCCTCCGGTAGGATGATAAGTCTGAAGACTCGCAGAGAGACGTTAGTGCGCCAGTCCTCCGAGGGTTCCAAAAATATATCCCTCGTAGACATCAAGAGAGAAAAAGAGGAGAGATAGAGAAAAGAGAGAAGAGAGGCTTGAGATGAGACGGTGGGAATGTGGCTCTCTCTCGAGATCTTCGAAGCCACTCTTCGGTTAGTACTCGACACCAACAGCGAGAAGAGATTTAATCTCTTAGTCTTCAACTTCTTCTTCCTCTCAATTTCAAAGTGGCCATTATCCCATTTGGAATCTACGAGTATCCCTTCGCAATTTTGGAGCTGTATCCACGCCTCGTTTATCAACGTATCGTGGACTTTATAAATTTAATAGTTTCATAATTGTCGCAGGGACTCCTTTCATTCGGAGGCTCTCAAAGTATTCAAGACGTTCCAATGGACACTGAGGATTAAAAAGTACGCGTTCGAGTCATGAACGACGATAAAGTGTTGGAAAGAAACTCACGTTGGGAACGTACCAGAGGCAATACTGAATTTTCGTGGTCAATAATAACGAATCAAACTTCTTGTCGGTCCGGAGGTTTGTAATCGACGCGTTTAATCGGTCTTCTTAATCGTATCGTTAATGAAACAAACGGAAAACGTTGAACGAGCCAGATCGAACGACGATGCCATTAAAAATAGAGAGCGGCACTTACACCGTGAACTCAGTGACGAGCAAAAAGAGTGTGGCTGCGAAATTTTTCGCGTGGAAGCACTGGCGCTCCAGGTACATTGATAACAAAAAGAGTCTTGGGTGAGAGAACATTTCAAAAGTGTTTTGTTTTTTGGTATTGTTGTTTTGTTTATTTTGTCTGTTTGTTTGTTTG
Source organism: Netelia fuscicornis (assembly GCA_946811545.1). Taxonomy (NCBI): domain Eukaryota; kingdom Metazoa; phylum Arthropoda; class Insecta; order Hymenoptera; family Ichneumonidae; genus Netelia; species Netelia fuscicornis. Next base: position 12,524,457 of record OX328014.1, on the reverse strand, counting down.
TTTTAGTCTAACCCATTTTGTCGCTTCGTCGAGAGACTAACACGAGAAAGGCTTTTGATCGATATAACGAGGATCTATCGAGACGAAACGTCCGATGACCGGAACATAGTTTAGTCGCCTCGAATCGGAACTCCACGGGCCGCCGGAACGACGATTCTATTTATAAGACTAGAGGGCCCTCCTGATTGCGAAAAGATCTAGCTCGGGGCATACGTGGCTCTAGTATTCCTCTTTTCCTAGTTTTTTCTATCTGGTATTGATTCACTTTCGTGGTGGAATTATCGAGGACGAATGGCAACTGATAATCTCCAGGCGTTTGAGATCCGGCGATTGACAATAGAGCGAAGCTTAGGCTCGTATTAAATATAGCACGATAGAATTGGAGACCTTTTTTTATTATTGGCGAACTTAGCGAAGTCAGGAATTAATTAGTGGCACGATTCTGTTCTAAGAGGTTTGAAGTTAGTCGAAGAGTTTAAGAAAGAAAGTCTTTTTTAGATTTATTGGGATTATTAGTAATACGCACATTTTTTTAAATGTTTCACCGGGTCGTTATATAATAGTCGATCAGTTTACTGTGAAAATTTAGTTTAAAAAAATGTAGCGTTTACAAAGTTACTTGAAGGTTTGTAAAGGGACTTTTGTTTTCAAACAAAGTTTCACTGTGACTGTTTGCATTCATTACCGATTCGTCTAAATTGAATGGAAGAAGCAAGTTTAGTCAACTCGTTAGGTTATCTAGAGCGTGATCGAGACGAAAACAAGATAATTGTTAACTAAATGGCGGATATTGAACATGACGTTATGAATTTGAAGGAAAAGAACTCTCGTTTTTTGTATAGAGAGAAATAAGTATTTGCAGCAAATTCAAATTCATGTAACAGGCGATAGTTCTTTATGACTATGAAACACTGTTTAATTTTCATGTTGAACGATCGAGCTGTTTTTAAGATATCGAGATAGCAACTGAAACTTGAAAATGCAATTTCGACAAAAATGTGATTAAAGTTTCAAGCCAAGTTGCTATGTACCGAGACGTTTTACGAGCAAATATTGTATACCCTACAACAATTTCTATCGGATCAACTCGAAGTATTCACAAGAATACGTGTACGATTCTATATTTTATAAAGAAGCCAGAAAAAGAACAAGGACTTTTTGTTGTTTTTTATTTGAAAGAAAGGAAGAAAACGTTTGCTTTCACAAACTATAGATAGTTATAGAAACAACTAAACCGAAATGAATAATATACAAACTATCTACCCAACTCGTAATAACCAAAACAAAATTGGAGCTTAGTTTCACACGAAAAAAACAAAGTTTTACTCCAAAAATCGTTTCGCCATTCTGTGCAAACGTACTGACAATGTTTGTAAACGTTTTTCTAAAAAGCTTGAGATTACCTCGTTCGCATTATTCCTAAGTCGTTGAGGTCTACCACCGATATAGAAAAACTGTTTTTCGAACAAAGGAATTTAAAGATTTGTGCGATACTTCCATCTTCCATAAAAGACAAGACTTATTCTAAGCTCGATGAATTTGACGATACATGAAAGAAAAGTCTTCTCTTCTCATTCACAAAGTGGCAAAGATTTCTTTACAAAAACAAAGATTGTTTCTATATTCTAAATTATAAAAATTCCTTAAATAATATGCATTTGCAGATAATCCATTCTCAAGTAACTTATTCTCAGTTCAACGATCATTACTCTGTGATTAACTTGCAATTTTCATTTTTCTTGCTTCCATCCTCCACGTGTTTGTACATAGCGTGTGATTTTCCTTGCTGCCATGCCAATTTTAATGCACCGAATGCCAAAGCAATATTTTTTATCGGTTCACATTAAACAAAGCAACATTGGTCCAAGGGACAAAACAGTTTGAAGCTATTGATTAATCGAGCCAGAAAAAAAAAACGTATGCTCCATTCGTTATGGTACAATTGCCTGTTTCATGCTGCGTTAATGAATTATTATCGTGCAATATCGTAGAGCATTGGCAAAACGTAATAATCCGGCTTTTGCACGTTGAGAGACGAGAAATTAGCACACGCACCAAAAACGTTGCTCCACGCACTGTTGTTTGACGATTGATTTTGTTGTATAAACGAGCACAAACCTCCCTTCTGTTCCATCATTGTGAGTCTTAAGGTAGTCCTATTGTTACAGCGTTTGTGTTTGGGTTTGTGTTTGGGTTTGGGTTTCCATTAGATTTCACTGAAAATTTGCAGAAACGTTCTTTGATGTCGTATGTATATGTGTTTAAAATTACAAAGGCCTTTATTGACTCAAAAATCACGATATTTATTCTTGAAAATCGTCACGTTTTCGCAATCTCCCTTAAGAGCCTGTGTTAAATATCGCAACATTATACAACGAGTATCTCGATCATTTAGTCGATTGAAGCCTGTTGAAATTTTGCTCACATTTTTATATGACATCAAAGAAGCTTCGATTAGTTTTTATAACAAATCTTATGGAAAACAAAATTCATGATTTTGTTTATTATATAACAAATAAACTTTCCGTAGGATCAATTTGAATTTTGAGTATGTTGTTCTTTAGTCGATTTGCAACAACTTTTCTTAATGAACTTTAACGTTTGGTCCACTTCCAATGTGAGAAAAAATGGGAATAAAATTTTAATCCCCCACCCAACGATAGGACTACCTTAAGGTAGTTCTATCTTTGGGTGGAGGGTAGGAACGATAGGACTACCTTAAGGTAGTTGTATCGTTGGGTGGGGGATTAAAATACAATAGGACTACCTTAAGATAGTTCTATCGTGACATTAAAATAAAAAAATTATTTTTCACTTTTTCTCACATGCAAAATGGTTCGCGGGCTCGAGTTAATAAAGAAAAATTGTTGTGCATTGACTAAAAGAACAACATATTCCAAATTCAAGGTCATCCAAGGTAACGTACTTGCTGTATAATTACAAAAATTGCAAAAATTCTTTTCTTTAGATTTTATTTAAAAAACTAAATAAAGCTTGTTTGATGTTGCATAAAAATCTATGCAAACTTTTAGAAGGCTTCACCGAGTAGAAGCCCAGATATTTATGAATGAAAATGCAACTTTTAACACGCGCTCATATGAGAGACTACTAAAAATTCGGATTTTCACCAATAAATATCTCAACTTCCACGTGGTAAAAACCTTCCAAAAATTCTTACACACCTCATCAAAGAAGAATATATTCAAATTTTCAACAAAATCTTAAGAAAACGATAAAACGTTAGAACTACCTTAATTATTCTAATCTTGCACCGCTAGAACGATGTAGAGATTCTCAGTGAACCAATATATTGTCACACTAATGCGCATGATAATTATAAAATAAACGCACTGCCAGAAGAGCCGAGCTCTATAACGAATACAAACATAGAATGGATATCTAGAAATAGAAGAAAAATCATATATATACATATAAGAAAAAAAAAAAAATAAAAACACCAACAAGAAGAACAAGAACAACAACAACAACAAAACGTGTAAAATCCGACAGTGTTCACGAGGAAAGTCTGGGAAAGAAGACGGCGATAGTGGCTTCGGACGACGAGGATAAGACGTCGAGATTGGAAAATCGACGTAGACGTCCTCGTCGAGGCTCTGATCGTGGCGAGGTAGCTGGACTCGAGGATAACGAGACTACCATCGAGTCGACCGACGTCTCGGTACCGTCCAGTAACGTTGCGAACCGACAAAACCGTCGGACGACGAGGCCACTTTCTCTCGCTGTACAACCGCTCAATTATCATCGTCTCGATCCAGAATCTTCTTACACGGACGACGAGCAAACTGGGGTTGGAAGAACCCGGGTCGATCAACGTCCTAACATGACCAGCCAGGAGAGCATCGGCAATTGCAGCCTCGACGTAGATCGCTCGGCGTCCGACCGTTCAGGTTGGATAAAAAACAAAATCACAAAAAAAAAAAAAACAAAAATCCTGGAGAAAACATACAAACGCACAGATAGTTGTCCAACCTACTCTCGAAGCATGATCGATTTTATATTGTTAAATAGCTCGTCCTCGAGACGACACCAAGCGTGTTTCTTTGTTCGTATAAAAAAGAAAATAGAAGATAAACATAAGCATCTTCGTGCGAATTCTCAAACGCGATTCTTCCATTCGTTCAGAGATCTTTCGAGTTTGGGTTCGTTGAACGAAAATTGGAACGTTCCTTTCGTCGGGCCTTCGCGTTATTCATTTTCGTTTTCGATTTGACTCGCGATAGTTTACCAATGCTGAATGGAATTTACAAAAGTCTCTCCTTTCTTCTGGCCTGTGTTTTTTGCGGATCTTTTGGTCATGTTTGTCACCATGACAAAATGATTGGAAATAAGGGAGAGAGAGAAAGATGAGAAAGATATATTGGTATTGCGTTCTCTCTTTTCGATAGAGAAGACTTTCTTTGCAATTTGGTGAGAGAACGAAAGGGAGAGAGCGAGCTATTCTTGTACTCGGCAAGTTATTTGTTTTTTTTTTTCTTGTTTCTGTACCATCGCAAACAACAGCACCAACGAGCATTCCTCTTTCTCGACGCGAACGTGATTACATTCGTAAAAAGAGAATGAAGAACGTGGTCAGTTTTCTTAATCCTCGCTTCTCGTCCAATTTGCACTTACAATGAATTTTGTTTTTGCGAGCGAGATAAGAGATTACCCAAATATATTTTCTTGTGACAATGTTCTCATGAACAATCTCCTCCCAATGACAAAGTATAAATGCTTCTAACCATTTATCTGTGTTTGGGCTAGTCAGTGAGAATTTTTTTTTTTTATAAACTTGTAATATTTCTACTCACACATGTTCGTTTATGTATTTCAGAAACAACAGTGGGCTCGATATCGGAAAAAACACTGCACAGTCTGAATGTGTCGTGCAACGGTCAAGCTCAATCAAACCAGGAGAACCTTTCGTGCAACGGTAGCAACGATACTCTGCAAAAGCAACAGCAACAACAACAACAACAACAAACACCAATTGTACAAATCGATTGTATAAATGGAGAAAATGGCAATGAAGAACCAGGGCAGCTGACAGCAGCCAAGAAACCGAGCTACTTGGGCTTAGCGTGCAGCATAAGTGGCTATTCCGGTATCACAAGGTACGACAGTAAGCTTCGCGAAGGTTTTCGTTCTCGAGACAGCAGTCCTGGTTCAAGACTCATCACGAGGGAAACAAGTCCCGCAGGATTCAGGTAACAAATAAATAGAACTTATTTTGGTTCCATTCGAGGAGTTTTAATAGTCTTTGTTTTTGTCTCTTTTGTTTTCAATCGTCTACGTGAAGATCCAGCGAGAATCTCGGTGTACTAGGACTGGGTCATCCAACCAAGAGTCAGTCGATATCACCCCTTGCCATGGATCGCCAGAATGGATTCGGCAAAAGCGCCAAAGAGTGCAAGATCGAGAGTTTCGTCGAGACGCGAAGTACGATTAATTCTTGTCAGGGATACTCGGAAGTCGATAAAGGTCTACCGTTGCACACGAATTTTTCTGATATCAGTCCCATTCGTGCAACATCCCCAGTTACTAAAAGCACGGGTATGTTGCAAATAACTTCGTGCAGTCGTGAGACGAAGAGCTACACTTCTAGCATATCTACGCCTGTATCTACACCACGAACAGGACACGTTGGTTAGTGGAAATTTTATTTGTAGACGTTGTTTCGTAGGATTGTTTTTTTTTAATCCATTTGCATCCGTAAGCGGATAAATCCACACACAGCGATTGCCATCTATCATCAAGCACGAATTATTTCTCGAGCCACGACTGGGTTTTGTTTTAATAATCATATGTAAATCATAAATAAAATCGAAAGTAATAAAATTATCGTCACTCAGGAACACTCGGTGATACGGTCCAGTTCTCAATTAACTCTTTGAGCTCTAAGGACGCATATGTTATATGCGTCTGCGGACCACATAAGCTTGAAAGTACTCAGGTCTCAAAGGGTTAAACACCACAGATATCTAAACTTACTAGCATAGATAGAACCATGATGCAAATGGGTTAACATAAAAGCAAGGACCTTATCGTGATTTTGATATTTATGTTTCTCTATTTAGTGTGTCTGCGTGTTAATTCTTATTGGATTCATGTTTTTTTACTGACTGAATTTGAGTCTCACAAATGGGGTTGATGGCTCATTTTCATTATACAGTCAAACCTGGATGAGCGAGAACTGGATAAGCGAAAGAATTCTACAAGTGAGAGTAATTGCCAGGTCCCTTCATTTTAGCCCTCGAAAACCTGTATAAGTGAGAAATAGAAACCTCTATATGAGAGAGTCGTTTTTCATGCCTGAACCTCTATAACTGAGACTGACACGTGCCCTATACCTCTATAAGCAAGAATCGAGCATATTTACTATCTGTTACAATGTGTTTTATTTTCCACGAAATTTGTGCCAATTTCGTGGAATACAAAACAAATCGGAAAGACAGCTATAAGCTCGGTATGGGTAGGCTGAGGCAAGAGGCTGTAAATACACTGGAGACGCTCCATCGGTTTTTTTTTTTAATTTTCGACGGTTGTTGATAAAACAATTTTCGATAAAATTTATGAAATTGAAAAACACGTATAAAATATGAAAACAGAAATGCAAAAAATATTAATGGATTTCTTTAAGGTATTTCTACCGCAAAATGCTATTCTATGCATTCTTTTAAAAATTTAACCGTGTATTTGTGAAAGTGATATCATTAAAAAAAAAATTTTTAAAGGTTTGACCGTCCAGGATTAGAGATAATTGAATTCAAAGTTTGCTATCTTTACTAGCATTTTACATGCGAAGCATACGGAAACTGTACATTTTAATTTTTCATTTCTAAACTATTCTATAGATTTTCTTAAAAAACTATTCCCTGACCGGATTGTACATAAAGAATATGCATGTAAATTACTAAAATTATTGACCGTGCCGTTTCGTAGATATCATTATAAAAAGTATTGAATTCTCGGTGCAGAATCAGTGAGTGGTAGGAGTAACAGTTACACATAGCATAAGAAACAAATTAATTTTGTTTTTATTTTAAAAATATAGAAAGGGAAAAAATTCAATAATCAATACATTTCTGCAACTCATTAATTTACTAAAAATAAATAACATTGACAAAAAACAATAAAAAAGAATGTTTGGCTAATATTTTGACTGTGTGAACAGCGCTTCGAGTCAAAAATTTTCAGCACATGATGTACAGAGCGCCATTACATTTTTCTATGCCCTGATGGAAATTTTTTGCCCCAGACTGTCGCGGTAGAACTGCCTTAAGTATCAGTAGTATACTTATTCATAATCAGTATAACAATATATATGTAATTGTTTTGTTTTTGTGAAGAAGTATCTCTGCCAAATTCATATAAAAAATGTATATACTACATATCTATCACTGTTCTTTGTATTTATGTACATCTCTGTAAGCGAGAAAATCCGCTCCTGTATTTCTATAAGTGAGAAACTCGGTTAAGTGAAAAACCTCAACAAGCGAGAAAAAGATTCCTGCCTCTTGAACTCTCGCTCATCCAGGTTCGACTGTAGTATTTATTATAGATTTTCATTATAGCCCATCATTGTTTCATAGTTGTTTGAAAGTTGAAAGAAGAATCGAATCTAAACCCGGCATTGAAATATTGTTTTCTTTTCTTTCAAGGGTCCAACCATTCGTTCAGTGAAACAAGTTTCGTGAATGGCTCATCGATAGACGCTACTGAGAATCAAACGTTGAATAGTTCGTTGTCCAGCGAGAAATCTTTCATACAACAACGTGTGGAACGTCTCTACGGACCTGGTGCTCTTGCACAAGGATTTTTCTTCAAGCGTAGCTCGGGCAATAGTGTCAGCACGAGTGACACAAGTTTCAACAAGTCCAACACCAACACCAACGACGCAAACACCGACAATGCAAATACCGAGGAGTCACTGAAGAATCTTCCAGTGTTGAGACATCTTAGACCGGAATTTCGTGCTCAACTGCCTGTCGTTAGTCCACGAAAGCCTACCGATGGTACGGAGCAAATAATCAAGCCGTTGCAGAGGTAATTCTTCCTCCTTATAAGCGTCCAAGAATTATAATTTATAATTGCGATATAATAATCTATCCACGTTTTATTAATAATCAGGTTATCCTTGACACCAACGCAAAAAAATGAATCAAAGGCAAAAACGCAAACTGGAGGAGCGAATATTGTCTGCAACATCCACGAGAACGAGACTGCTTTAAAGCTAAGCGCGAGCGTGACGAGTATACCGGATCAGCAACCAGCCGCGCCGGAAGTCGTGTTACCAGTTCTCGAGACAAGCGCAAGCTCGGCGAGTATTGCTGCAACTGAACAAACGATACGACCAACGGAAAATACCACAGAGGAGAAGCATGGGCATCATTTCATGAGAGTGAGAAGACTAGAAAATTGCTGATGTTTTGTTGGATTTGTCCAATGACATTCCTCTGTGACTTACGACTCATTTTGTCGTTGTCTTTTATAGCTACTGAATGCGGAGAGAGACAGGCTCGTGCAGCTCGCTGAATCGGCAGAAGCTGAACTTGCGCAAGCCGATCCAGATTCGCTGCCTGAAGAAGCGGAAGGAAAATTACGTTCTGCTGCTGGCAAAGCACGGCTTCTCGCCAAACAAAAAATGCAACAATTCGAAGGCCTCTGCCATAAAAATATCGTAAGTTATTCATTTTTTAAGCTTGACTATTACTTTATGCATTCGCGCCTCTGCACTCCTATATAATTGTTTTGTTTTTCGTTATTTTTATAACAAATATTCTCCTCGCAGAGTCAAGTGCCTGGTGAAAAATTTCCCACGACGTACGAGGATCTGGCTGGTTTTTGGGACATGGTGATGCTCCAAGTCGTACAGGTCAACGATATTTTCGCTCAAATCGACCAACTTCGAAATTCCCAGTGGCAAGAGGTACGTTCATCCGACTCCGTTCCCAGCAAAGAACTCATCCCTAGACGACGAAAAATGCGACGAAAAACCATCGGGACGACTAAAAGAAACAACTTCCCTATTGAAAAATTGTCGAATGTCCCACCACCTTGTCTCGAAGCCACTTTGGATGCGACAAATACTCTCGACTCGAAAATTGTGAAAACGTTGCAGTATTCCCAATGTACTCGTGACGACTCTATTGAAACATGTGACAATGTCACGGTGCTTCAGCAGTGTGTCCCACGTGAAACCAAATTCCCGGATGATCAAAGATCCCAAACAATTCCATCTACATCAAAAAACGTTCTGACGAAAAGGAGAGAAAGAATTCCACTGGTAAATTCGCGAAAGGCTCGTTCTGGAGAGTTCACTGGGACAGGAACGAGTATCAATCAGTCACGACCGAGGCGCGGTTGTATAGAGAAGCCAGTGCGACAACTGCGACAGAAAAACATTACTGATCCGAATCTGAAGAAATTTATCACTCATTTAATAACGAGCCTTCGATTGGAGCGAAGAAAATTAAAATATGTTAAATTCGCTTCGGGCATGACTCGACTTGAAGATAATCCTATTATTTTGCAAAACTCCACGGATCATTATTATTTCTCTAATCCGTGTAAGAACTGGTGGAACGAAACCTCAAATAATTCCACGAGAAGACGAGATTCTTTCAACAACAAATTCGCAACAACGCAGCTCGAGTCGTCTGCGAAGAATTCGTTGGTGAAATTTTCTCATGTCATCGACGTTGGGTCAATTCGTGATGCTTCTCTGAAAAATGGCAGTCCGTCTCGCAGTTCAAACACATCTGTTGCGGGTCTGTGTGCTTCCTGGCGAGACATTAAGACAAAAGAAATGGCAAAATATTTGCGAAAGAGGAAATTCATCGACGAGCTTAGCCCTGATGTAGAAACAAGAGAATTGTTCGTCGGAACGAAAAGTGACTCTCGGACTTGCCTTCCATTATCAAAAGAGACAACAAGCTTAGTCTGTTGCACGAGAAAGGTTGAACAACGCTCCAAACTTCCTCCAGCAGCAGATACAAATAGATTCGATCGGATAAAAAAATTAAATCTCTGCAGAAAGAGAAAATTCGAAAAGACAAGCACAAGGAAATGTCCTGAGAAATTCGTTTCGGATCACACAATGTCCCTCGAAAATTCTTTTAAATGCGATTATTTTATACCCACGAAAAGCAAACGAGACTTTACCGTTCGTTATTTCGTCTCGCCTCATATATTAAATGAGAGTTACATGAAGGCATTGAGGAAAGAAAACAAATTCGATCCCTCGGACAATGAAGGACTCATCGGTATAGATAGCTTGCTGCAAATTCAGAGAGAAATTCCAATTAGGACAAGCAACGATACGGTCTCGAAACAATTCACCGTCCATCCAAGAACTACCCTCGGTTACAACACGAATTCCCGAAACATGAACAACTTTCCCACATTCCTCCAATTCAACAGAATATTTTATCGCTTATCACTTTATATCTACGTCTATGGAATGTTGAGTTTAGTTCTCATAATTCTCAAGCTGGCTACATGCAGGCATTTCTTCCTCGAAGCTGGACTCGAATAAAAATTGTCGTATCAATATTTTCCAGAAAATGTTGTTCGAATAAAATTGCCATTCTTATTCAAGTGAAAAGATAAATAACAGGAAGACATAATAGAACAATTTCTCCAATTTCGGTTCATTCGAGTATAACTTACAGTTCGTCTCAATTCCCGTTCAACCATAGAAGAATATTTTCACTAACGCTCTTGTTTTTCAGGTAACTCCGGATAAAAAAACGTCCGGTCCACCATCGCAGAATGGCAACGCAACGAAACGTCGTTTGATAGTAACGCAGAAACCAAAAGTCACTGCTACGAGCGAGGCGAATAGAAAAGCGAGAGAAGCGAGGGAACAGGCACGAAGACAGATGATCGATGATCGAAGACGAGCAATGCGTAATAAAGTTCACAAGGAAGATGAGCAAGTAACGATTTTTGCACCAGAGACGTAACATCGAGCTGCAGGTCGATAGATCTTGAGGCAAACTCTTCACCTCTGAATCGATTTCGACAAAATCAGTAAAGCTAGCTCAACGCTCAAGGTATAATAACTACGTGTGTGTATGTGTGTGTATATATCAGCACATATATACACAAACGCAAATGATTGAAGCGAGAAACAATTTCGGTGTACTCCAAAGCGCTTCAAAGAGTCGAGAAAAGCAAAAAGAAGAATATAGAAGAAGAGTAATTAAGAATCGTGCAAGTCTCTTCGTTCGACGACTCTATTTATAGTCGTTTGTTACGCCGTTACGAAACAATTTTTTTAGCATTTTTTAAACCAAGAGCCCGGCAGCTGCCTTTGGTGGCTAAGAATTAAAGCGCCAAAAAAAAATGGATTTTTCTATCACGAATTCGATCAATTGTACAGTCATCTAAATAATGATCAACCGCAGCCCTTGGAACAAACGAAAAAGCAAAGAGGAAATAATTGTTGTGTTGTACATCGTATACTTTAACGTTGCGATTTCTCTTTTTCTTTTTTCATACGCATGTAACAATTATATTATTTACTAAATTATATTCATTCAATTACGCTTAATAAAATAATGAAGTATGAATGCTCATCATCTATACATTCATCTTATAGACTTGTTAGAATAAATTAATCGTCCATGACCGTCTGACGAAAAATTATTGGACTTTTGAAACTGCACCCGCGCACAACGCTTTTCTTTTTCATCTTTGTTCCGGATTGAATGGAGAAAAAATTTAATAAGGGCAGGGCAAACAAATATGAGAAGGTAGACAAAACAAAGATACGACATTCCTGCTAAAGCGCGGCTAGAATGTATTGTATACGAGTTGCAAATTGATTCTTCAAGCTTAATTACCAAATAACGTGCATACCTAACTAAAAAGAAAACACTGTTTGAGGTGCGAGATTGTGAAAGGTAAGGGGACTAAATTTACGTCGAAGGACGGAATTTACCCCTTGGTTATATTATTCCAAATCGGCTTAACGATAATATTCACTTATATATATATATACATACATATATATAAAGGGTGCATTTCATAAGGTGTAACAGACTTCATTCTATGGTAGATGGGATCATTACGAACAAAAGTTGCTAATACACATTAGGAATATTTTTAATAGTTTGCGAGATATACATTTTTAAAGTTGGTCCAATCAGAGTGCGTCGAGAAGCGTTGGTGCCGCCCACTCTCCGCCCTAGCAGCCAATGCTCGAGAAATATAAATGACTGCGTAATAATATAATAAATAAAATTGATTGCCTGTGAATTTTGCAACCCCAAATGTAACACCATACACTCTACGGTTAGGGCGAAAGTGGGCGGCTCCAACGCTTCTCGGCGCGCTCTGATTGGACCAACCTTTGAACATTTATAACTCGTAAACTATTAGAAATATCCCCAATGTATATTTGCAAATTTTGTTTGTAATGATCTCATCCATCTTAGAGTAGAGCCTGTTACAGTTTATGAAATTCACCCTGTATATATATCTTGAATCCGTTAAGGCAAACTTCTCGAAATTTCACATGTTCCGGTGTAGCCGTATTCGGCTTTTCAGATTGTTTATTTCAGTAATGCATCGTTGACGACGTTCGATGAACAACTCTTGGGCCTTGCTCATTATAGGTGCGGATGCGTCGGGTGCGTGTGCATGGAGCATATTCATGACAATGATTTGTACATATAGAAGAAAAGAGCGAGCGTGATAGACTAAGAAAGAATAGAACGGTGAACGTTTGACGAATTAAACGATGGGATTGATGAAGTAATAAGAGAAAGATTAAAAATGATGATTGTTTAGTGACGTTGAGCGGATTTTTTCCCCGAGTTGTTTTAACTTATTACACGGCGAATTTCAATTAATTGTTTGCCAATGAGTTTTTCCAGAATGAATTAGTAATATAAATCGTGATTAATGCTGAAGGCAATGATACGTTGATCTTTTTGCGTTTGATTGTTCAAAGTTTTATCGTGTTTGTGTTGCAGCGATGGCAAACGTTTTTTTTTTGTTTTTTTTTTCCAAAAACCAAGTGTTGTACTTCGATGAACCAGAAAGCTGCAATGTTTTTCTTGTAGACATGACGATTAAACTACTATTTGTAATAAAAAAAATCTCCTTTGAATGATCGTTGATATACGAGTCCTTTGAGTATTCTTTTTTTTACGCATAAACACGCCTTCCGGTTATAGGGATCGCGTATTGACCATCTTATAACGGAGAAACAAAGAAAACTTCCAAAACGGATGAATGATATGGCGAGTATAAACAGAATATATCATGTTCATTTTACAATGAGTGTAATACATTTTAACGATTGGTTGAGTTTTAATGATGCGTAGTATTGATGACTATGAACAGAGAGATTTGAGTTTTAAATCGTCGAAAGCTCGATCGCATTGTGACTCGTTGGAAAAGCAAATGAATACTTGAATTACGCGAGACAAATGAGCGTTTTTCCCTCGTTCATTTTGTCCTGAACTTTGTCGCTGGCTGCAGACTTTTCAGCCTGACCACTGAGTATCGCGCAGACAAAAGTAAGCGCTATACCAATAACGGCACTGTAGAACGCCCAGCCTAACAAAAATAAAATCTTCGTTACACACTGCGAGAAACAAGAACAACAGTTTATTTCTTTCTACCTTTGCAATAAAAAATAAAACGTATTTACCGAGGGTACAGTCACCAAGATAGAAAGCATCTGCTTCAGGTCCACAAATACGTTTGACTCTCTCAGCGCCCCATCCGGCAAGATACAAAATCATTCCCAGGACGTAAAGAAGAACTGTGAAGAAAAAATATATCTTTTACTACAATCAATTCTGACAGTCTCACGAATGGAATATTTTTCGATTCGTACCAGCAGAAATTTGAACGACTCCGGTTAAATTGAAGATACTCTTTCGGCAGATGCTCTGCACGCAGCAACCGAGAAACGCCGCCAACACACTCACTGCCATCACGGTGAGCCCGAGTGATAGAAAAAATAGAGAGGCCTTCCAGCATTCAGGAAATACACTTGAGTCTGTGGAAAAACCTTGAATGTTGAAATTACCGCAATTTATTCGACCGAAAGTTCCGGACAAGCGGGTGCAACGATTGAAGATTCCGATAGTGGGTATGTCCAAAAGCTTCGATCCATTCTCTGAAAATTGAACAGATACAATATAATTTAATAATTTAGTATAAATTTTCGAAAAGAAATGTAGTAAAGTAATCCATAGCATAGAAAGTAGGAATACATAAATTTATTCGTTGTATTTGTTCTATAATATTCGTTTCCCTACCCTATTTAAAAGAAAGTACAGTAGCACTGAAAACCATTAACAAATTTGAATACATTATATTTTTTTAGCATTACAGTGTAAGATGAATTTAAAAAAAAAAGTTTATCTCCAAATAAAGTGCTTGCAACCATCATATCTACAATTTGGAAAATAAAATTTAACAAAATGACCTTATGAATATTTGGGTGGGCAATTGAATAATACAATGTTCTTACTGGTAGTATTAATGATCGGTGGTCCAACGATCCATTTGGGTGTAATGACTGCTGAAAAAACAGCCATCAATGCGACGAGGGAAAGCAGGGCCCACAGGAGACTGCGACCAGTCACTATCACGTAGCCCATCTTTATGTGACCACACTCTCATCTACCTTTAGGCGTTTCAACTATGTCTTTGCATACTTTCAAATACCGATGGTATATTCCTAAAAAAAAAAATAAACACACGTCGAGTCAGAGCAATTAAACTGAATTCGGGGAGGGAATTATATGTTTGCATAAACGGTGGAGGAATGAATGGTTGCTTTTGTTTCGAGACTCGATTTAACATAATGGGGCTATCTCGTCTCGGGGATTTCTCAAACGTTCATCCAAAATAATTGGTTATTCCACTCTAAACTGGATCATGGGTCCAGCTTCGACCAATGTATATCTTAGTTGATTGGGTTACTCAGACACGTGATTTTACTTAAAAGCGCTGTTTTTTTAGTATTGATGTGGCTAGATGGGCATTCGATTTTTTTTAAATCGTAAACCCTGTGTTCCCCTCATTGAGAACCGAATCGAGGATGAGTCTTTGACATAGTCTTTACCCAGATGTCGTTCATAATGAAGATAAAAATGAAGCGAGAGTATTCGACCATTAGTGTTGCAAAACATACAACAATGTTGCCAGAAGATACCAATTGGTCAGGGACTTAAGGTAGTTCTAACGTTTTATCGTTTTCTTAAGATTTTGTTGAAAATTTGGATATATCTTCTTTGATGTCATATGTACGTGTGTAATAATTTTTGGAAGGATTTACCACGTGGAAGTTGAGATATTTATTGATGAAAATCCGAATTTTCGGTTGTCTCTCATAAGAGCGTGTGTTAAAAGTTGCATTTTCATCCATAAATATCTTGGCTTCTACTCGGTGAAGCCTTCTAAAACTTTGCATACATTTTTATGCAACATCAAAGAAGCTTTATTTAGTTTTACAAAAAAATCTAAAGAAAAGAATTTTTGCAATTTTTGTAATTATACAGCAAGTACGTATTACCTTGGATGACCTTGAATTTAAAATATGTTGTTCTTTAGTCAATGCGCAACAATTTATCTTTATTAACTCGAGCCCGCGAACCATTTTGTATGTGAGAAAAAGTGAAAAATAATTTTTCGATTTTAATGTCACGATAGAACTACCTTAATGTGAATAAAAGACAAAGAATCAAAAATCGTCACCATTTCCTGAAAACCAAGAAAACTTGAAAGCATCCATAGCTTGCGTCATCAGAATCTCAATTTCTGTGGCATGTAACGAACATTAGATTTATAAATCTACTAGCGGTACCCGGCATGCGTTGCAATGCCGTTTTGGTGTCATAATTTATTTGACACGCAATATTTTTTGTTTTTTTGTCCATATGTGGAGTATAGACTTTCCAAATATAATCTATACTATAGACATTTTTAGCGATTGTCCCCGTGCTTCGTTGATGGATATTGCAAATGCGAGTCGCACTGGAAACTGCAAACGTTTGAAATCGAATGGCATATATTTTAGTATCATTGGGATACGTGACAACAGTACAGCGTCTTTTCCTTCAAATTTTCTATTTTAAATTGTAGTTTCGCTGATGTTGTTCATCATATTTTTCCCTGGAAGCCCAGTACCGCTGCAAAGTCATGGTGGATTGATGTTTCGTAAAAGTATGATAGGCACGCCCATTTTCAATGTTACAACGTGCGGCGCTATGCCTAGTAAATGAAACGAATTCAGGAATTCAGTTGGATAATCAACAACTTGTTCTTGATTAATAAAAGCAGCAATCGACTTGTACGTTTAAATTTCTCATGATATTCTCTTTTGAAACGTGAAATTTATATACTTGACATTGGTGTTTTTGCTGCTAATATAGCGCGTTCCCTTAACCACCTAGGTTTTTTGTAGTTATGTGCAATATTTTCAAAAACTTTGTTAATTAATTCGTGTGTTATTGCTGTTATTTTAAGAAAGTTTGTACGTCGTCGTACGTACTCTAACTGTTTCCTGTCTTGCTTCTCGTTGCTCGTCCGTTTCTGAAGCTCGTAATGTTTCATTTGTGACTGACGTGTATATCTTCCAATCGTTTCCCGATTTAATGTCACGATTAAGGAAATTTATCTGGTCCGCGAATTAAAAAACATATATTGATTAAAAAATCAGAATATAATTATCAGTATTTATAAAGTCATGTTCTTCAAATTTGAAGACTCGAGGATACCTTATTCGCGGGACATAAATAAAAACATATTTTTCCTAAATTAACACGTACCTTTATGGGTGTCAGTGGTTTTTCCGTCTACGAACATTAAATTCACAACCATTGACAAACAGTTTTTGACCAAAATTGTAGAATTAATAAAACAATATCTAAGGAACATTTGTAGAGCTTCATAAAATCGATTAAGTACTCATGAGATTCATAATAAATTAATTTGTCTCGAATAATAGTAATTTTTGCGACGTTAAGCATTCGCGGCACCGTCAAACATGCTGAATTGACTACGCTTGTCACGCAAATTTTTCTTTTGACTTACTCGATACCAGATAAACCTCCTTAATTTGACATTTGCTGTCAAATGAATTATGCAATCGATATGTGTAATATCGAGTCGATCGAGTCATTAAAACAAATGCGTGTCTTTTATTTCCCACGTCATTTTGGTAGCATACTTTGACAGCTGTCAAATAATCTCTATATACAAATATACATAAATGTTCATTTTGTTTTGCCCCGTACGCGTTTATTTTGGCAATTAAAATTATTCTATTAACGCAGAAACCTTCTCGGGAGTGCGGACTACAATTCACCAAATTTTCATCGCAATCGGACGAATGGTATAGGAGCTTACTCGTGACAGACAAACAAACAAACATTCTTCCATTTTTATATATAAGATAATTTGGAAATTCCAGCTTAACGATCCAATTATCATTATTGAGCTTGAACTGTGACAAGGCAAATTGTCACAGAGTGGAAATTCTAACTCCATCTGAAAGTAAAGTTACATAAACATCAGTCAACGACTTCCCTTTCATCCATACGTAATGTTTGAACAAATTTCTATACGATAGACGAAGTTACTTTAGCTCTTCCTTATTAAATTTTTGAGAACCGAGCCTTGTCCACTCTCTCTAGTCCATAACCTCGTTTACTTAGGATCGTTATCTCATAACCTATCTCTTCGTATTGACACAGGAGTAGAGGTTCGTCGAGGAAACATGTGGTCTCGTATAATGTATCTTCTCGTTCATCATTTCGTTCCATTTTCTATTCAGATGGAAACGAGTTGGAGTGAACGTCTGTGGACTCAGACAACCAATCATCCACTTATCAGCACCGAGATTATCGGATGAATATAGTCCCAGGTCTTCGTTAAAACCGTAGAACTTATGAACAGCATAGAGGCTTCGAAATCTTGAAAGTGTTAAAACTGTGGACGTTATACTGTGTAACATTTTTAATAGCGCGGTGTAGATACGAAATGTTACAAGTCAACGACAAACCACACCAATTTTCGAATACGAGGTTGGAATTCAGACGAGGAAGTGGCGACATGACGGAGAAGTAACGAACGACTATTGGGATCTGACAAAATTCGTGAGACATCTGGTGGTACACGTTGGAACTAAAACCGGGGTGCATTGCTCAAGTTACAACGTAATCATTAATATCAGTAATTTTGAGAAATTGTCCAAAAAATGGCAGAAGTAGGTGTCTTTACATCTCGCAACCCATCGAAAAAAAGAATTGCATGTTCCGTATATGGATGCGAGAGTTCTTTTAAAAAAAAACCGTGAACTGACGTTTCATAGTTTCCCCAAAAAAAATACCCGATGCGTATACCAAAACATTTTTTCGCCTTCTCGGAAATTTCGATTGCCGGGATTGGAATCAGACCATTTACAAATATCACTAATGGAAAGGACTAGCATTTTATTAAAAAATAAAGCTGTTACGCTATGTTAAGACTAGTTGGCTGCAACTTCTTCTAGGCCATATTGTTTTTCGCGGTAAGTACTATTCCGCGGTTTTGACAGGCGACTGCACCCCGGTCTGCGCCATATTGAATTTGACCACGCCTCCATGTCAGATCCCAATAGTGCGTGGAGAGGGAAGTGAAGTACGAGGGAAAAACGGAAGAGACATCAACGCAAAAAGAAAATGTCTGTAGATAAAACAGGAAGAAATATGTTAAGGAAGAAACGAGGAATACTTTAGATATATTGGATTTAACCCTTTGAGACCTGAGTACTTTCAAGCTTATGTGGTCCGCAGACGCATAGGCTGACGCATATATGCGTTTTTAGAGCTCAAAGGGTTAACAAACTTTTAGCAATTTCGGGTCAAACTAATTTATGCAATTTTTGTGTTTTAAGGGGTGTGCTTTTTATACAGAGCTTCTATCGTAAGCTAGAATATTAGTATTTAATTATTTTGAAGATTGATTAATCTTCCAACAATTATTGAGACATCTTGTAAAATACTTGTTCAAATATTTTTACAACGCGAGTAGATCAACCAACTAACATAACAAATTTCCAGTGAACCGTAGATCGGGAGTGGATTCCGCCGCCATCATGGATCGCAAGAGAATTTGGCCGCCATCGTAGACCGGAAGTGATTTACGCCGCCATCATGGATCGGAAAGTTTTTAAAGAATGCGTCAGAGCTCGCGCAGACGAGACTTTGAATTTTAATTTCTAAAAGCCTGTCGCGCACAGACGGACGACGGACGAATCTATGAACGCACGAGTCAGATTAGAAGGATCTTCCCATAGGCGTACGAACATCTAAAGAAGGAAAATATTTCGTCATGAACAAGAATCCAGTTAGTTTGGTTAGAATATAACCATAGGAAAATAATTTTTCTCATCAATAAGTACGCCTTGATTAATGCAGGTGTTAAATTTTCAGTGCCATATTGAGTGTGTGGGCTTACGGTTGACCTTACGCCATCCTCCACTTCTCCCTATCAAAGGACATGCTACCTGCGCCATTTAAAAAAGAATCAAAATACCATAACTTTGTTGTTTTTGAGGTTAGAAACATTTTTTTTTCATTGTATTCGTCTTGCTGTCGCCAATAATGTGACCAAGAAAATATTGCAGACTCCAGTTTGAAAGTCGATGATAACCTTCACGTGACCTCAACGCCTGAGCGGAAAGACTCCAACATAACCATCGTTGAACCCTCGGAAATGATGAAACTTTTTTTTCGTACGACCTCATTTTTTCAACTTAATTGCATCGATCGCAAATTAATTTAGCTCGATTATAAAATATCATCCAGATCGTGGGATGCAAATATAAGCGAAAAATCTCAATCTATATTTAAGAGACAGTGTAACTAGCAACGAGCTACTTGCACTTCGAAAACGGGATCCGTAAATTGTCCGACACTGAGCAACCGATCGTCTTACAATTTGGAGGGTACATAGAGAATTATGGCATAAAGTGCATGACAGTCTTATTTTTCCAAAGTTTTGGAAAAATTTTTGCAGATTCAGTTACCACCGGAAATTTTTTTTCAAAATTTTGGAAAAATAAGACTTTCATGTACTTTATGCCATAATTCTCTATGTACCCTCCAAATTTCAAGGCGATCGGTTGCTCAGTGCCGGACAATTTACGGATCCCGTTTTCGAAGTGCAAGTAGCTCGTCGCTAGTTACACTGTCTCTTAAGGAACGGTTTCAACAGTATTCAACGACGAAGGTGGAGAAGCGAATAACGAAGTAGCCACTGGTTATGTATAACATTAAAGAAGCATATGCCCGGAGTGACTGGACTACAGCTGGCGAGCAGGTGCTCGTATCGGCACACCCACTTCAAACGTTCATAGGGAATATCATTCTTTTTTTTATTTAAAAAAAAAAAAAAAAAAATCTTTCCCGAATGCACGACGCGAAGACTAAGCAGACGCACCCAGTCTGGTGTCACAGGAAGGAAAACAGAGACAGCATTTTACATTCCGTAGGAGAAATAATTGTATCTCCGTCCTCTTTCACTTGTCTCTCGTCAGGCCGATGGGGGGCGTTGCGGCGAGCTTTTGCAACCGCGGAGCATACTCAGCCGCTGTGTCATCGCGGGGTGCTCTCCAATACATCGTAAATATACACGTATGAAGAGAAATAAGAATTTCAGGGAAGAGGACAACACCGGGTATGCGACGAGTAACGCACGAATACGCATGCGCGCATGAATGTGGGTTCATTATCTCACACTTTTTTTTCCACTTTCCAGAACTGCAAAAACAAGGATCGCAACAAAAAAAATAATGCATATAGCAACGTCCATTTCGCTCGGAAGTTGTAATCTGGTGGACTCGGACGAGACTTCCTGATAGCTCCCACGCGATTCGTTCAACGAGAAACTTTGAATTTCCTGGCCGAGATTCGATAAGCGACAGTACGTTGCGATTTTTCTAACCTCAATTACCGACTCGGAGGTTTCCATCGCGAGAACTCTATTACAAAAATATCGTTGAATATATTAAACGGTAAGCGTAAAAAATACTGTTAAAATAAACATAAAAAGAATGGTGAGTAAGATTGCTTTACGATACGAAAAGTGTCGGAAGACGAAGGAGCGAACAACGGCAATAAGGAGAACTTGAGTCTAACAAATAGGGAATTCGCGACGCGTACGTTGGTACGTGCGCGCGCATAATTTCACGCGCGACCCCTAGTCCGCGCAATTAGACATGCGTCGCGTGTGGTTGATGATCGTTCCGACCGAGCGCTACCTCTACAACATTGTGTGTGTGGCATTCCCTGCGTATGTGTCAGTGCGATGTACTCTCTGTGCGTAGGTTGTACCCATAGACGTATACGTACCTTACAGCTGTGTATTATTATGGAAGAAAGGCTTGGAAGGGAGCGATGACACGTATGAGAGGTTGGGCCGAGCGCGCGAACCACAAAAGAAGGATAAACCCACGAGCGATTGCTCGCTCGCCGGACGGGATTAATGTGTGCTATGCATGCCGAGAAAGAGGCGAGAGCCGTGATCGAAAAGCGAATATGTACGGACGTAAATAAAAGAAGCGAGGAGACAGAAGGTGAGACGTTTTGATGTGACTCGAGGGAATTCGGTGTAAGATTATTTGTCATAAAATAACGACAACTTGGAATTTATTTAACGATACGCTATTTCAGTCCGAACGTAACGAACGTCATAATGGTAAATACAATAGCATCGTACGGACTACCGTGGACGATTCGTCATAGAAATAAAGTGGTCGAAGCGTGGAAGACCCCACGACACTGGTAATGCATTGTCGACTGGTGGATCGAGGAAGAAGGGATAGAGACAAATTCCCAAAGGCATAGAGATCATAAGATGATAAGTTTTTATAACGTCTATGTGAGATGCGTTTACTCGTAGGACATGCGGAACGCTGGAGGTTCATGTGGACATAAACATTACACCCTGATGAAGAAGTAAACATTATAAATACTCGTAAGCCAATGTAAATAGAAGGGATGGCTTCTTTGCTGTCGATACGATGCAGAACAAAAAATGAATACAAAGAAGAGTTATGAAAAGTTTTAGGTATTGGGCGAAGCGATTACACGTTTAGGATGAAAGGGTATGTATTGTTTATATTTACCAAGGATTTCTGCTATAAATAATCCCTTTTTGTCTCCGGTGTATAAACAAGATTTTATATTTATATGATTATGGAAGGTTTTTTTTCAATGAATAACAATTTTGCCGAAGGTATTATCGGACTGATGAAAACCACCCTTGACGGTTTATCGCACGGTCGCGCACTTTCGAAAAGGCTTCCGACTAATCCGTTACAGACGTTCAAACATAAGCGCAAGGATACGGAGAAGACATCACGGTCTTTCTGAAACCAGCGTGGCCCAGCTGCCGAGCTCGACTGAAAATGTGGAGAGAACGAGTAGTCTCTTCGCGCTGGTCTTCCCTCTTTGTCTCTCTCCCTCCCAATGTTTGATCGGCAACCTATCTTAATGTCTTTAAGGTGCGTCTTCGCAACCACCTTCTGAATGTGATACTATTAGCCTTGAATAAGTTTGATTCGAGCCATTCAGGGACGCTTTAAAGTTTCCCGATGTTGTCTTAATTAGAAGAATTTACACGGGGTACAATCATTCTTGAGGTTACCGGTTTCCTAAACTGTTGTAAGGTATCTCTTAGTGTACTTTATTCTTACACCGTAGCTTTCTTCTGTGTATGCATTTCTTATTATTTTGAAGTTATTCAAAATTTGACTGGCAATGCAGGATACAGTTGATCATACATACCACTCAATCAAGATTATTCTTGATTAATTACCACTGAATTAATCAAATATTATTCTTGATTAATTACCACTGAATTAATCAATATTATTCTTGATTAATTACCACTGAATTAATCAAGATTATTCTTGATTAATTACCACTGAATTAATCAAGATTATTCTTGATTAATTCAGTGGTACAATTAATCAAGATTATTATTGATTAATTCAGTGGTACAATTAATCAAGATTATTCTTGATTAATTCAGTGGTATGTATCACCAACTGTATCCCACATTGCCTGGAAAATTTTGAATAAGTTTGTACTCCCCCTTTGGGTACGGCTCCTAAGGCATAATTAAACGAATGAATCATTCTCTCTCGTTCTGTATACTCCGCTCTTTCTTCCGCAAGTAGAAATAGTCCAACACTTGGTCGCTCGCTCATTTGGTTAAACCACTGTTGCCGCCTGTCGAGCTCTACTTCCAGGAACAACCATGCAAAATCATTTATTTTTATTGGAATAAAATTACAGAACCAATTGTGTGAAAATGTTATATAGAACTGGTAACCTCACTATTTTGACGTATAATAATTCGCCCGGATCTTTTCCATCTCTAGACATCGAAATACTCGACCCTTTCTTTCTTCCATCAATGCACTTCGGATGATTTATCGTGCAACTATCCTTACGCCTACGCTTTCGTCAACACCGGCATTACCATCGCATAGCCGAAGGTTTTCTGGAAGTTCGAGAGGTTCGACAGCGCTACTCGTGTCGCGTGGTCGCAATGGTTACTAAACAACCCGCGTCGATATGGAAGAAATCGACTTGCAGTTATTGCATTACTCTTAGGATAACTGATCACGTAAGCCCTAGGATACCGTCCGATGGACTCAGTCGATAATTAAAACTGCGATACATTACTATATTTGAATTTTTACGATCCAAACCAACACCGTAAACAATTCGTTGTCGTTTAACATTCGAATAAATAATTCCACCATATTGTGTGAATTTCTTCGAATTATAGGATAATTAGTAGGCGAAAACCGTGCCAGTCAAAAATAACGCAGATTTACATTTTCAATGCAGTAAAAAACATTTGCATGGTAGGGGTTGTGATTGCTCACTATACGTGCGTGGCGTGTAGTAATACCTACATCACAAGACTACTTCCACCTGCAATATAAACAATTGTCTTAATAATATTACTTGCATAATCGAAGGTAACAGCAGCTGTCAAATGAAGTTTAGGAATTATTACATAGTCGTGTATCATCACAACATTGCAGATTTTATCAACAACGACTTGAGTAAATATAAAATCTATTTTTAGCATCACTTGTACAGGCAAATGAACGAATTAAGTATTAATATATTGTGACAGTTATTTTCTAATTACTAATAACGCAAATTATAAGTAAAAAAATATTACTAATTCGAAGAGGTAGAGCAGAAACCAGCACTGCATTTTTTATAACCACAAATCATAAAATCTCGTATCAGTAGCCGGTCTTCTTGAAGAAGTTGACGTTTTGTAATCCTTCCGGCAAATAATTCAATCCAGATATGCTCTTATGTTTCATATTGTAGCCACCTGAATATCCTGCAGAGAATGCAATGAAACATTTTTTAAAAAGGCGTATTTTTATACAATCCAAAAATCATTTTATTTTGGGAAATACTCTTACCAAGATTCTTCATGAGTTTTGTTGGTGCATTCCTTAAGGGCAGCGGTACACCAGGTTGAGGACCTTTTTGATCGGCTACGACTCTTTGAGCCGCTCTCAATGCATCTTCCATCATCCTGGATTTTGGTGCTCGAGCCAAATATGTAACGCATTGAGCCAAGAGCACATCGCACTCTGGCATACCAATCATTTTGCAACCATGCATTGTGTCAATTGCTATACCTGAAATATATATTTCTTTTCTAATTATAGACCTGCCGAACTTTGGTTCCTTCTCGAACTTTCGGCATTCAACGAATAAGTCTCATACCCATAGCTTTTGGATCCGCCAAACCAACGTCTTCAGATGCCATTCTTACCAGTCGTCTTGCTATATAAACGGGATCCTCTCCACCAGCCATCATTCTCGCAAGCCAATAGAGCGAGGCATTGTCGTCACTCGCTCTAACAGATTTATGAAGCGCTGATATGATGTCGTAATGCTGATCGCCCTTTCGATCATAAAGCATATGCGACTTCTTCAGACTTTCCTTTATATCCTCAAACTTTATCGAGGCCGGACCTTTTGTAAGAACATCTTCCGAAGAGCCTAATGACTGGATTGCCAGTTCCAAACCACTGAGAGCAATGCGAGCATCACCGTCGCATGTTTCTGCTAGCCATTGTATGGTTTTTTCGTCAACCAGAAATTTTGGTGTATTTGTGAGATTTGAATGGGGGATGGCATCATTGGAATTTATTTGACTGAAGCCAGCGTCATTCTCCGAAATGGAAGATTGAATCGTGCCTTTCATCAAGGTGACAGCTCGTTTCAGAATATCAACAAGGTTCGATGCGCTGAGCTTTTCCAGTACAAGTACTCGGCAACGACTAAGCAATGCTGAGTTGAGGCTGAACGAAGGATTTTCCGTTGTTGCCCCGATCAGTGTTATTGTGCCGCTCTCTATGTGAGGTAGAAATATATCTTGCTGGGCTTTGTTGAAACGATGTATCTCATCCATAAACATCACTGTACGCCGGCCAAATGACAATTGGTTCGATGCAATCTTGACTGCTTCCTTGACATCAGCAACACCGGACATTGTAGCTGAGAGTTTCACGTAACGATATTTACCACTGGGCGTTTCTTTGCATATGTTAGCTATTACATTGGCCAGAGATGTCTGAAAAACGTACGCAATACAAAAAGTGTTATCATGTGTGATCTTTTTTCCAATGGAGGCATTAGACTTAGATTGACATCACCTCCACCTTTTTAAATAGAACCATTAGGTTTCTTTTTCATATTATGAATATTGACGTCGAAACGAAAAATGACCCATGATAGAATGTTTCTTTGTGTTGACATGAATATAGATGGATGAGTAGTATGATACTTGAGAAACGTGTCCTCTCCTTGCCCTAGGCCCGCAAATAAAATTCATTCACCTTAAAAATATTACTATTTTTTATCAATACCTTGCCGCAACCCGGAGGTCCCCAGAGAATTATATTGGGAATTTCTCCTTTTTCTAGAAGCTGAAGAAGTATACTGCGTTTTCCCATCAGGTGGGATTGCCCTATATAGCCAAAGAGCGATGTTGGTCTCATTTTTTCTGCCAGAGGAATGTGATCTTTTTTAAGCGGTTCTGTCTTAGAAACATCGACAGAAGTCATTGTCTTAGAAGTACCGACCTGTGCATCAAACTTTGTCAGTAGTTTAAGTATTATTCTGAAACATACTTTTGTAATCAATAAAACATACACTATTTTCTGGAAGTTGCACCTCGCTAGTGCCTACATTATTTACAACCGAGGTAGATTTTCCAATGGTCTTATCACTCGTTTTACCGACTTGTCGCATATTCATCTTTTTAGCTGCTGGACTTTTGGACGCATTGCTGGTGTCGGCTCTTGATCTTTTCAAAAACATACGGTTCTCATTGTTGGTAGATTCATTGAGAAAAAGACATTTTGAAGCATGAGCTTCGATTATGGAAGGATGATATGCAGTAGAGCATATTGGACACTGAACCCCTTTACTCGAAGAAACTTCCTCCATCTGTAAGTTGAAAATTTTTACCTTGCCAGAAAAGTATTATTTTTATTTCCAATCATTTCTGACGTTGTATAAAAAGTACAATCTCTAAAACTTTAAATCGAGACACGCATGTATTATAGTATAAACTATTAATAAATGTCTAAAGGTGAATAAATTTTAATTTCTTACTCTGTCTTACTGAAAAATTCTCAAACATCTGAAACTAATTGAACTTTCGATAATACCAAAATTGTTGAAAATGCAACCATCTATGAAACTTATCCGAGTTCCACACAAGTCAATCTTCAATCAAGGATGTCTACACCAAATTTTGTAATCGGTATGAATAAGTAACAGAAACCGAGTTGTGAAATGCTAAATCTAACATATACCAATATTCATCAATTAACCTTTAAAAGTATTTGATATAGACCTTTTTGTTACATCAAATTTATAAAACATTTTAATATGTACATTTGACTAAAACATATCTTCGATCCTCATCGTATCCCATTGGTGTTTACAAACCTCCCGCAGCCAATATTTACTTTGTATTATTATGTCAGGATAAACAAAAGGTATCTACAAACTATAAATGTAAACCTTAAATTACCTTGATCCCTTTCTCTTCTTGTTCGAAATCTTCCTTCATAAAGAAAAATAATGTTATGGGTCATGTGCGTGGTCTCAATTTGTATAATTTATTTGTTGTAATCTATAAATACCATTATTACACCGCTCGAATCAGAAAGTCTAGAAAGCTATCGTGCTACATATGGTTGATAAAGCAGTTTTCGCCAAACTGTTGATGCGACGTCGCTCCGAGGAAGGAACTCTTATCCAAGAAAGAATTACGGCAACCTCGGAAGATTAGCTGTACAAAACAAATAAACAAAAAGATATAACGCGCCCGTCATAGAATCGTTATGCTCGTCTATGACAGCGTATCATTGTTACCTTCGATTAATAAATAAATGAAATCGATTGTTTTAAAAAAATGCCGCTGGTACGTGTATTACGGCGAGGTGCCGTTATTTTCGAAACTTCGATTTCCAATGATCAATCCGTTCGCTGACGCTAACGAATGTCTCCAATCTAGGGACCCTAGATGGCGCGGTAGTGTAGGTATAACGCGAAGGTGGTTGGTTCCCATCACGGTCTTACATACAGGTCTTGCAACTCCCGGGAGTGGGGGAAGGCTAAAGTGACTCGCATATTGAGGCAGAAAAATCGAGTTCTCTCTATCGCCACCTGCAGCGCTGCTATCGAGTGTCGACATGACATAACCTCATAATCATCGTTTTCGTTAGCTCTGTGCGATCTTTTCTCCATTTACGTTCAACATTTTCTCGGCTCGTATTAATGTTGTGCGATATTTAATTTAATAATCTTCAAGATTTACCGACAATAATATTGTTTTTATTTTTTGCTAGTCAAGTTAATAGTGCGCTTGCGCAACCCAATCGACACTCGATTGCAGTGTCGCATGTGGCCAAACCGTGAACTTCCAAAAACTGCTTCAACAAGCGAGTCATCTCCACTCCTGAAAGTTGCAAGACCTGTATGTAAGACCGTGGTTCTCATACGACCGCACGAGAGTAGTTCTTCGGGACGATCGGGGCCGTCGGGGGTCACGCGCAACAGCCGCGACAGCTTCCTTTCTCGATGTTGTATGCACATATACATGCAAACGCCGACAGACGCGTGAGGAGAGAACTTCTCGCACGGTCGTCGCGAGAGCTTCGAATAACTGTTCTCCGCCGCGTCACCAATTTTATAATGTGCATTTGACAGGAGTTCTCGAATTCCTGAGTTGCGTACGCACCGTGTTCGTGACGAGTATTGCAGAGGCGATGGATGTGAGACGTAGGAAAACTCGTGCGCTCGATAATAACAAGGAAACGGGACGACAAAGCGGCAAGTTTGATTACGAAAATGCGACTACGGATTCTGCCGACGAAATATCACGAGACGAGGTACGATGAGATGAGTAAATCGACGAAAAATATTTCTCATCGTCAGATGAAGCCACATTGTAAACGATTATACTCACATGTTATACTTTTGTCAGGTGAAAAACACTGAAAGATTAAGCGCCGATCATAACGTCAACAATGAGGACATTTCGAAGGTTCATAGTGAAAAAATGAACAGGGAAATCCCACATTCGTCTGTTATGGCACAAAAACGTATTACGATAAATCTGGAGTTCGACGTCGTTGCCGTTGTTCTGTTGATTACCGGTTTGGCCACAAGACTGTACAGGCTGGAAGAACCCAAGAGCATAGTGTAAAGTATTGTTTCTTATAATTTGAGAATCTAAGTAATTTCCTTTATCATTGATTTGTTTGCTTTTATGCTTAGTGTATAGAACAATGTTAACAGGAACATAAAGAGACAAACTAACATACGCACAATGATAACCGGCTTTTAGTTGAATGTGGAGACTCTCTTTTCATCAATGAGAAGAAACATCGCAGAGTAAAAAAAATCTTTACTCATCGCAACATGCATTCTGAATCACAAAAGTCCCTACGCATCCCTTATCGGATGCCACATTGAACGACGGCTCTTCTAAAAGTTGTTATGTTCTCAGTAATACCTGTGAGATTCATAATTTGAATATCAACATTGATATAGTTTAAAAACATCTGGTGATACTGACATAGTAAATATCAATGGTCTCACTATAGAGCGTTATAATCAATAGCAATTCGACATTTTCCCTTTCACTCCTGCATTCTTTACTGCAACTTTTTTAAAATCTCTCGACCCCATTGTCCACTTTGTTTAGTGACAGAGCATGTGCAAATTATCCATTAGCACATTCTTGGACATACCCCAGTTCGCAACATTCATACAATTAAAACATGAAGTAATAACCATAATTTGCAGGATGCAGTTGGATTATAATCTGGTGTATAATCTACACAGAAAGAACCTGGCACCTTTTTCTAGCTGCCAATATAAATTGGAATTTAAAGGGCTCAACCATATCTAACCTTCTCACTGTGATGGTTCTCGGACATGCTTGACCCTACGCTTACTGATATATAAAATAAGTTTTCTACATCCAACAGAGATTTCCTTAAATATTACAATCGAAGATTTTAACATGCCTCGTTCATCACGTTTCTCATAAATCTTCGTAGTTTGCTATCTCGCCTTTTGCAAATTTATTCATTCCCCCACTGTTTTGAACTGGATGAACTGAACGCGCGCTTTCAGTAGTTCGCGTTCTCACCACCCAAGCGACACCGTCGTTCTTGAATTCCAAACTAAACATCATTTTTATATCAAGTCATAAAAACTCTAACCGGACAATTTTCCAGAACACTTGATCTCGCATGGCTCGATTGTTTCTCGGTTGCTCGTGTCACCGATCAACAAATAACACTAACTACAAACGACTTGACGGAAAACAACGATGTAGATAACAATTGCTGTCGGTCGGCCATTTGTATTTCAAATGTACGATAGTTGTTATTTCTGCACAATAAAAGTTTGACCGATGCTACCACCAGGAAGTAAATGCTACGACATGACGTTCTTCTTGGCAAACTGCTTATTAATAATTTATTTATAAAATCCATCAACTTTTATTTTCTTTACCATTCCGTGGATGATGGGTGGTAAGAGATATTACAACAAGTTCACACAAAACTTATGTGTTATTTCATACGTTACATTTCATGGATTCCTCATATAATGCTAAAATGCTTTTATAAAATATATTTTTTTAATTGATAGTTTTTTCATTACAGGCGTATTTACCGGATATTCGACTTGATACCATTTTTATTTATTTTCTTTATGCAAAAGTCAATACCGAGAACCGTGTGATGTGTAAACAGGGCATTCTTAAAATAAAGAATTTGGTAATTTGTTAATTTGTATGAATGCTGTTACGTTTGAGACTATAATTGTTTCATTGTCATAACAAAATTGCAAAGTAAGACTTACTTATAAATGACTAGCAGAATTTTAAGCAATTTAGCGATTGAGAATTTTTTCAACAATAAGTTAATATCAGAAATATGATTAGCGATAATACCAGCTCTGTAGAAAATACCTTGAACTTTTTACCCAGAACTTACTATACTTAGAACAAAGGATTAAGTACCAGGAGCCATGAGGAATAGTACTGTAGTCTCGCCTCAAACTCAAGCCATTCCTAAACAAATTTATCAGAAGCTATAATGTACCGAAAAAGGTTTGTTCCGTAATATAAAAAAGTAATACGCAAAATAAATTAGAGGCCAATGCTCTAGCACTGATCAATTACATATTCTACAGATCCACCCAAACTTATATACTCAAATTAGAAGTAAACTGCAATAAAACATCATCATTATTACTTATACTTCAAATTTATTTATTTAACAGATTCGATGAGCTGCACTATGGAAAATACGTAGGGCTCTACATGTCTAGGACTTTTTTCTTCGATTCACATCCACCATTGGGCAAGCAGTTGATTGCAGCAGCTGCGTACTTGGCTGGTTTTGACGGAAATTTTAAATTCGACAGAATAGGCAGTCCTTAT
Organism: Netelia fuscicornis; assembly: GCA_946811545.1. Lineage (NCBI taxonomy): Eukaryota > Metazoa > Arthropoda > Insecta > Hymenoptera > Ichneumonidae > Netelia > Netelia fuscicornis. The sequence goes on along the minus strand of OX328014.1, from coordinate 12,493,416 downwards.
TCCGAGCAAGTTCCTCTTTTTGCACTGAGAATTGTTCCAGCTCTATTCGGAAGTCTTATACTACCGACCGCTTATCATTTGGCTCTTGAGCTTGGTCTAAAACCCTGGAGTGCTGCACTCGCTGGACTCATGCTTCTTTTTGGTACGTACACACTTATTTTATAATTTCGAACCTGTGCAACAAGCAGATTTTTAATTACAATTATTTTATTCTGTTATCTCTTTCAGACAATGCGCTGCTGACGCAATCCCGATTTATTCTTATGGAAAGTATACTTATACAGTTCTCACTTTTTGGCCTACTATGTATATTGAAATTTCGGCGCGTTATGGATACACCAACGACGATTTCATGGTGGATCTGGCTCACCCTTGGAATTGCAAGTCTTACTTGCGCATTGTGGTATGTTAAACAATTTACCTCGTTTACTTCAGTTTTTAAAATGTTCAGTATTATTTTCCCATTTAATAATTCACCACGTCCCCCCGCACACATAGCATTGACAAACTTATTCTATTTTGTGCAGTTGCAAAGATTTTCCTTCCACTTTCTTCTGCCATTTACACCTTTCATTAAACTTCTTTTCCGCCCCGATTCGCATGTTACGTGTGTGTAATAGATATTGTATCCTTGTGTAGTAGAATGAGTAAGTTGTATTACGATCTTCTATTTTGTTGCAGTGTAAAGTACGTTGGTTTATATTCGTTGATACTTGCCCTGTTTCTCATAACACGTGACTATTGGACTCTCCTGGCCAGAAAAACATTATCGGCTGGAGTTCTATGGATGCATCTGTTTCTCCGGCTCGCAGTCCTTGTATCGGTCTTCACTGCCGTGTATATCAGCGTGTTTTACGTTCATCTATCGGTACTTACGAAAGCCGGACCTCACGATGCAGTGATGACAAGCGCCTTTCAGGCAAGTCTCGAGGGTGGCTTAGCGAGTATAACCAAAGGTCAACCATTGGAGGTGACCCACGGCTCTCAAATTACACTTAGGCACACCTATGGTCGTGCTTGCTGGCTTCACAGTCATAATCACGTTTATCCACTAAGATATCCGGATGGACGTGGCAGTTCTCATCAGCAGCAAGTCACCTGTTATTCTTTTAAAGACGTGAACAACTGGTGGATCGTTAAATTACCAGAAGTCAGCGATCTTGTGGTAACGCGTCCGATTGTAGCGCTTAAACACGGTGACGTTGTGCAGCTCGTTCACGGTATAACGAGTCGTGCCTTGAATTCTCACGACGTCGCTGCGCCGATGACACCTCAGAGCCAAGAAGTTTCATGCTACGTTGACTATAACGTATCGATGCCAGCCCAAAATCTCTGGAGAATCGACATTGTAAATCGCGAACATTCAGGCGACGTTTGGTACGCGATACAGAGTCAAGTACGACTGATTCACGTTGGTACTGAATATGCCCTGAAATTCAGCGGACGGCAGTTGCCCGATTGGGGCTTCAATCAGCACGAAGTTGTAGCCGACAGACTCGTCGAACAGTCAAACGCTGTGTGGAACGTTGAGGAACATAGATATACGAAGAGCGATGACCAGAAGCAACGCGAGAGAGAACTTATAAATGCTGAGATGATACCACTGCGCGCTACGAAACTCACTTTTTTCGAGAAGTTCGTCGAGCTTCAGTTGAAAATGCTATTCGGAGGACAGGATGGTCAGAGTAGTCACATGTACTCAAGCGGCCCGTTGGAATGGCCCATGATGACACGAGGAATTGCTTATTGGGTTGCTAATGACAGTAACGTAAGGGTCGATACTCTTTCATAATTTTACTATTCTTCCCGTCCATGAATTAAAAAATTGTTGACGTTATTTCAGGCACAAGTTCATCTATTAGGAAACATAGTGGTCTGGTACTCGGGTACAACCGGCCTCGTCATTTATCTCGGTTTATTGACATTTTATCTTCTCAGACGACGAAGAAATTGCTACGATATTCCGGATATTGAGTGGAATCGTTTCGTGAACAATGGCCAAGTTTTGTTAGCAGGATACGCCCTCCACTTTCTACCATTCATTTTCGTCGAAAGAACGCTTTTTTTACATCACTATTTCCCGGCCTTTATATTCAAAGTTTTATTGAGTGCCGCAACGATAGATCATCTCTATTATCGTATCAGGTGAATTAACTATTCGGTTATTTGATTCCTAAATGTTGTATAATTGTGTTAAAACACCAATGAAATTTTCTGTTTTCTTATTGCAGTAATCGTTATCGTTGGAGATTCGTGGTGGCTCTGGCAAGATTGTGTATTGTCGGATGGGTCGCGCTTGTTGTCTTGGTATTCAGAAAGTTTGCAGTACTCAGTTATGGGATGACACCGCTAACGGCGAACGAAGTCGTTAAATTGAGATGGAGCGACACATGGGATTTTATCATACACAAGACTTAAAGCGCTTAAACGCGGTGTCGGTCCTTAGGGACCAACAATAAACTCTGTTTACACAGCGCATATCTCTGTGCGACTGTTGTTAAACAAACGTTGGTTGTTCGCGCATCTAAATACAACAGTGAAGTAAAATTCGCTCTAGGTTGAACATGCCAAAAAGCCTGGTGTGACAGTTTCGAGAACGTAAAACAACCAACGAGACATTACGAACAAAAACATAAAAACAAAACGCACGATGATAAAGGAACTAAACCTACAATCGTGCTGAACAATCAAGTGAGATTATGCAAATAGGATAATGCTTCGTTGTTCGATATCGGTACGAGGAGACATAAAAGTTGCCTTCTCGTCAAGATTTATCAATCGGATATTAACCTTTTTATTACTACATATTACGTGCACATTTATACAAGAATTTCTTATTGCTAAAATGATACGCTCACAAAACCGTTTTTTTTTTGGAAACGTGCGTCCTATATTTTTTAAAAAATGTATTGTTTCCTTATTCCCTTTCTCAATTAAATGTAACTGATAACGAATGGGCGATTGCTCACTCTTTGTCAGACGTGGCAATTTTTTAGTCCAACATTATATGTACATACACGAGAATCGACAGTTTTACTATAATAATGAAAGTCTTCGATCATCCGTCCACTGATTCTCTAGTAAACTTATGAATATTAATTATCGTTGACAAAATCACTTAAAGATAGTCTGTAAGGCGAGAGCGTTCGTCATGATAACAACCGTCCCAATTTATTTCAGAGGTTTTATCAAAATTCGTACGTACAAATATAACCATAAGAAAGGAAGACAAACAACTTTGCGATACTCGGTCAACGATCGTGTATGAAAGAACGTATAAAATACCATGACGATTTTATGTACGAAGAATTGTCGGACCAGACACTTTGTACAGTAAATATTACATTTTATTTGCTTTTAATTTTAAGAAATATTTGTACATTACGTGTTCGTGGAGTATAACGAATTGTTAAGGAATAATCTTCAGATTATATAACGAATCCATTATATGGTACACGAATCCAGTTTCTTTTTTTAATAATGAAAATCCCTCAGCAACATAACTTACGATGACACGAGCTTTGTGATGCATTTTGAATTTGTTGAAAGTGAGTTTTGTGATGCATTTTGTTTCTGTTTGTCAATGATAATTACAACTTACAGCAGATAACCCGGATTCTTTGTCTCGCGCCAATACTGAACCCGAAATTGTTCTCAGTGATACGAAAATACGATACATCTTATGAGACCGTCGCGAACACTTTCGGCAGTTCGGCCAACGCCAAAGTTAAAGAATACGGCGTCACAGAAAACTTCTTTGACGCAATCGCCGATCGGATATTTTCCAACTTTGTTGAACACGACACCGACACGGTATATCTGTTTCCAAAAAGCAAGAAGAAGCCCATGAGCATGTTTGGTAACAGTTAAATATTATGTAAGCCAATAAAGAAGAAAGACTTTACTCGCCTTGTTTTTCTGGATATAAACCGGCCGATTGAAGCAAATTTCAACGAGGCTCTTACAAGTTGCTACCGTCGTGAAGTGTGTGTAGGTTAGTCGTGAGCCATCCGAATCTAGAAGATGGGCGTAGAGGATCTCTGTGTACGAAGAAGAATCGCGATTATCCGGCTATAAAAAGAAGAAAATCGCCAATTCGTCAAATAAATTCTCGTATGTTCTTTGTTGTTTTAGTTTTTTGTTCACCATATAATTATTTGTTCGTTTAATCTTTGAGCACGATAAAAAACTGTTTATCTCACATGATTAATTTGCGTTGGAACTTGCACACCAATGATACAAATGTTTTTGTCGACTTTGAAGGTGACTGAGCAGTCGAGAACGCTGCTATTCAAGCAATAAGTGTGCTCGCTCATGCTCCTGTGACAGTAATATTTCCCATCTCGTGATCCAAATGGGTTCGATGGTTTTCCATACATGTCTAGAGCGAGACGCTGCCCATCGTCGGCTAATTTTTTCCAAAGGCACTGCACGGAAACGGATTGACCCAGCGTATGGCCATTCTGATACTGGAATTAGAAAATAACAGAAAAAAAGAAATACTTGAAAGTTGCTGTATGGTGTTAGGTGCAAGAATATCTGACGTGCTAATTAATGGCATCATGAAGCGCAAAAAACATACCCCTCTGAGCTTTAAGTTTCTTCTCTTGTTCGTCTCTGTTGTAAAACCCGCTGGCATCGGTATGTCACTTCCACTCGACGAGACGTTCATCAGTATGGCGAATACCTCGTCTCTTGTAAGGAGCTGAGATTTGCTAGGGCCATCAGCAAATTCTTGTGGCGTTAGGGTCAAGAATCTTATTTTCTGGATGAGATTACCGGTAACGGATCTCAAACACTTTGGATCCGATGCTAATAGTGATTTTCTATTGCATTCAGCCTTTGCCCATTTCTCTACGGCATCGAAAAGTTCAATTTCTGAACAGATCTCCAAATCATCCTGATCGAACATCATCGATATCGTGCCGATTTCTACCTCGTCCCAGCTAGGCTCCATTAGTATCTCGTGTGTTTGCAAGCATATCATTTGGAAACATTTTTCTAAGAGCACCGGCTCCTCGAACAGCTTGGCAAATTCGTACGCTCTGCAAGCTTTCTTGGGCGAAAGATCCGACCACAGATACTTGGTACATTCCTCGACGAGATATGGCAGCATATATTTCTTGGCGCAATAACATAATTCACACGCCAATTCGAACGACTCCAGAAAAATGTGATCGGTATAGATGTATTCGAGTAGGGTTTTGAATGCTTCTGGTTGTACATCGCGTATAGGAATAGGATCGGTTTTTTCAGCCATACTGCCATAGAACATCGCCTCGAACACAGGACTCGACATTGCGAGAAAAAGTTTGTGACCTTCGAGTATTTGTTGCTGAGGCTCTTGACCAACAATGAATCTGCAATCTGACCACTGTCCGGTTTCAAGAAGATACTGTCCCCTCTGCGAGACCATCTGTTTCGTAATCTGCCAGTCACAGGACGAATCCATGTTTGCAAATTCAGGAAAATTCGTTTTCTAGTCACAACTTTGACTACTGTATTGTCTGGACGAATGTACGATTTATAGCTATGGCGTGCTTTGCGTTGAACTGGGTAAAACGCACATTAGTTGACAACGTATTCACTGCAGCATCCTCAATAGATCACCCGAATCCAGGTGTGAGAAGGATGCGGGGAGTACTTCACGTACTTCATGTACTTCATTCAAATAATCCAGTCAGATGCTGTCTTTGTGCTAGTCTAGATGCAAAAAGAAATTATATCCACAGGATGATTTTTTAAACCCTCGGTGAGTGGACGCGAATTCAAACATGCAATTACTAACAATAACAATTGAGAAACGTTGTTAGTACAGAAATATGTGAAAGTACGACTTTCTTTATCTTTTCATTGAAAATTACTATGCTTGACAAAATTTAGACACTTTGACCAAATAAAGGTGATATAGCGAAAGATGTTAGATTAATGACGGTAGAAATATAAAAATGACATAATCTTTTTTCATTCTCCAAATTTCTTATATAGTAATCTGTTGTTAAAGAAAGAAATATATCGCTATAGTAAACAAAAAATTAACCTAAGAAGCCAATATTATAGTAAAGCGATATACATGTTTCAATTAATATCTTTTTCCACCTTGGCCTTAGTCACATAACCCAACGTATTATTGAGCTTTAATATTACAAATAGTTGTGTTTCCCTCATAAATCCATGATATTACTGGAACCAAAATTCCTTTATCAAATATGTTAAGACTTTGAAAATTCCAGTAGTTTTATGACTTTATTTAAGTCATAACAACCGAACTAAGGATGTAAAGATATCTCAAATCATTCTTAAATTACAGATACATTGATTGTGCAAGATGGAGACGTTATTTGGGTGATGTTTAATACTTTGAAGCCAAATATTTTAACAAAAATTCCGTTCCGTTGTGTTTTAAAAACAAAAGAAAAGCTGGTGAGTGAGCTACGAGCAATTTTTTTTACCGCAATATTATTTCTTAACGATATTAGGATTTTTTCTTCGCAAAATGTCAGGTGGACTTACGAAAAAAAGAAGACAATTCTACAGTGCCTCAGGACCATTAAATTTCAAAATATGGTTCCTGGCGTACTTAACATGAAGAAAAATGACTAAACGAGTACTTTGTACTTCAAATACTGTAATTGAAATATTTTACTTTAAGACAATACAAGATAAACAGTCGATAATGAAAATTGTGATCGGACTTTCTCTGGGACAATTGATCTTTCGGACAAAAGAAGGGAACGATGACTTAGGTGTAATGAATTCTGCAGTTTACCGTTCTCATCTTTTAGCCGAAAGTCAACTGTTTGGAAGAAAATTGGAACGGATAATGCGGCTATCTCTCTCGCACTAATAGCAGCTCCCCGGTGTTGCACATCGTCTTAAATCATTCCAAGTATTGAGTACTTCAAGTACTGCCCAGCTCTGCCGAGATCTATTTTGGAACACAGCGTGTTAACGCGCTGTCCTACCTATAAATATATCGGGGCTCTCATAAACAATGCCAAAGAGAGATTCTTCTTTGGGGAATGACACGCTTGCACGGTTGAGAACAATATTATACGAAGTACCTAATGCGTGATTATAAACATATTAGCCGAGCACGAAGAATCTCACAACTGTCAAAACACACTGGTCTATCGCGTACACGAACCCAATCAAACATGAACACGAACGCGAACTCGTTTTTCGTGAACTCCCTCCCTCTGAAAAGCTGCACTACGCCATTTTGAATACCCCTTTAACCATGTTTTTTTTTGTTGTGCCTTTAGTCACCATTGCAATCTAGCGGCAACACGAGTAACTATAAATTCACAGCTCTCCGAGGGTAATATTGATGATTACATCTCTTGATATACGTTCAATCTCATTCCAGCATAATACCAATGACGCTGTTTCAGTTGGTTTTTATTCAGCCACTTATATTACCGAACAAATCTGTTGTGCATCATCTGAATATTGTGTGCAAAAACCATGGTCTTACATACAGGCGTTTAATGAAGACAAATTTCGCTTCTAGCCGCCACTAGTTGTCGCTGGGGTTCCCGAACGCGAACATACATAACCTCAATACTATTTATTTTACCGTGATGTTTACGTGACATTTCTGTTCATTTATTTATACTTACCATAATCGAATACCTGAAAACAAACAAAAATCATTACATCAACGTAATGAGATGAAAAATATAATAAACATTTTTTTCATGTTTACTTGATACGTTTATTACGATTAAGATATTTTTTTCGATCGTATTAATCGAAACTGGCGGGACTAACGCCTTTTCCTGATTACTTTAAAAGTGTTTCAAGCTCATAATAAATATCCCCGTAACGAACATGAAGGTGGAACAGAGACAGGGAGATAAAAGCATGGCTGACTAGTGCTGTCTTTGTCTGACTCTCACCCCCCTCGGCCACGCCGCGGTGCGTTTTCCGCTCGCAACGAACCTAGTGGCGACTAGTGAACTACCAACTCAGCTACTTCACTAAGCGACCTAACCCTTCCACTGGAATTTCCAGACCTGTATGTAAGACCGTGGCAAAAGCAGAGTGTTAGAAAAGCATGTCACCTCTAGATGGCAACAATGATCAAATTTCTGTGACTTTCCGCTCGGCCACTTTTATGGTTCATGCTTCGTAGTCATTGGGGAATACACCATAGGCCATGGACTACTCGTACATAAAGATTCGTGATAGATGAAACATTTTCATTCCTACGAAGAAGTAAACGCTGTCTATCGGTGTACGGAAATCCGCTTCACAGCAAATACGAATTGTAAAAGATGTCTTAAATAAAGGATAGACTGTTTTATCACCTGGCGTCATACGGCAATCTTTATATTTTCCAGTGTCAATTAAAGCAGCAATTGCGATGAACGACCGCTATATTCATTCCTTTCTCAAACTCATTGAATCATGTATAATCGTTTAAATTTTCCGTTGTGTCCATGAAAATGAGTTTAATAATATTGCGTTGCGCACACGCGTTACAACGATAAATTTGTTCTCGTCTTTATTACCGCACCGAAGCGACAAGTCCGAAAAAATCGTCGACGTTTGACCAATTTAACGAACTCGTCAAAACAGTGTTTACTGCAGGAACAAATAGCCTTCCCCCGTTTCCCTCTTTCCGCCCATCACCCAACTACATCGTACAAATATCGTTCGTTATATCGAGACAAAATTTGAAATCTGTTCAATCGTTGTGGTACTATCGAAGTTCGAGTCGATTGTATCGCGCAAAATTTTCCGCATCTGATGACCACGGTAGATTTTTCCGAATGGCGCACGCACGGCTCAGCTGTGTGCAATCATCACTGGGGCCAGTTTTTGCCGTGAGATAATGTATTTTATCGTTCTTTTAACGTATTAACTAAAGTGCTGGACACTGTTCACGGTGATATTAGGTACGTGATGAACGTTTGGCTCAGTTCTCTTCGTATAAAAGAAAAAAAGATTGTCGCGAGGTGTAAAACGTTGATGAATATTACGTGTATAGTATTCTTTTGTGATGGGGCTAGGAGAGGGTTCCAGGGGCACCTGCCATGGAGACCCACCTTACTTCAATACCTCTACATCGCTGTCAGTAGAATTTTCACCTGCTCGACGCAAAATTCTTTTTTTTTTTTTTTATTTCCATTAATCAATTTTTCGTAATCATTGGATAAATAATTCGTCGTACCTGTTGCGCATGTTTTTCCATAATATTTTTTACGTGATTCATCGTTGTAAATGTCGCGATCTTTGACTCGTTGTTCACGAGCAAGGGTATACGTCCGGATTCGATCAAAGGCCTTTTTTTAAGCTTTATCTTCGTGATAGTGTCTCGGTAACATGGGAGATCTAATTCTATTCGTGCATCTTTATATATCGTATAATTAATCTTTGTATTATAACATTTTTTATTCTTATATTTTTTTCAGTAAAATGGACCTTGTGAGAAACGTCGCCAATACGACGTACTTCTCTCCGTATCGTACATAGCGCATCGTGAACAAGAAGTTTATTTTGCCACTTTGATGATCAGAAAGAGTGAATTCGCAATTGCGAAGGTATAGCTTTTTTATTCGAGAGATGGAAGCCATGCGAGACGAGGACAGGCACAGGCGCCTTAGAGCGCTTGAAGAGAAGATCAAAGATCCTCGCGGTGTCTCTAATATCGACAGTTTGCTGGATACGGTTCAGGCTCTTGTAGCCGATTGCGATCATCCAAGTGTCAAGCGTATGAAAAACATTGAGGCTTATATGAATAGATGTGAGTAGAGCAATCTTTTGTTAGCAGTATTAAAAGTATAGATACATAGATATATATATATATATATATACACACATATATATATATATATATGATAAATTTATATGTATAGAGGTATATATATATATATATATTCATGCTAGCCCATTTTGCTCAATTGCATGGTAGCGTTATTCTTTTTTCCAGAGGAGGCCAAAGGTCGACATAACCTCGCAAATATTTAACCGATATGTTATCGACAAGTTGATGATATCATATAACAATAGTGGGTTTTTGCATTAATTTCTAGCAGCTAAGTTAATACGGCTTAATTTTTTGTCCTCTCTGCAAGCAATAGTTACAGATAAAGATGTTTATTGATTAAGAGTTAAAAATTGTATGAGAAAGCATAATCAAGAATGGTATATCGAGTTTCACAAACATTCCATAGAGTAATCTTGAAGACAATTTGGAATACAGATTGGGTGATCTGTCTTATGCGTGTATGTCTCTAGGCTATCTTTCATACTTTGTCGGACATGGGACTTTTTACCAAAGATTTTCGATTAATATGTTTGGTAGCTTTTTCAAATATTCGTATGGGTAACTATTAATGTCTATAAATGTCTGGACAGTGACAGCATGGTATGCGTTGAAGGGATGAGAACTGTGTTTAATGTCGATGAATTGCAAATGTAGTATTCATCATCGTCGGACACTTGCTATGTAAACTGTCCTTGCTCAAATGATTCAATTTTACTCACTTAGGATCATAATCGCTTGTCCACTGATAATTTTCTATGCCATAGAAGTAAAATCCTCTGTATAATCGGGGTACTTGCGTATGTGCTTAAACTCTTGAAATGTAGTATTTATCGTCTCCTGTTTACGATTTATACATTGTTTATACAGACTAGGAATACTGTGAGAAACCAGTGAGTATCTATGAAACCAAAGAACGACATAAATATCAGGATTCAGATTTTAGTTTAATTATCATCATGTTTAATGAGAACAAATGGAATAATTTGAAGTTAACCATAAATAATAACTAATAACAACAACCCTCTATGGCGGTATTAAGAATTGTTATATAAATATTTTCAAGAGCGATATTTCGGAGCGCTTGTTATGTTTCTTTCAAGCAAGGATTTTGTAATGAAAAGAAACAATGCATGTTACTCGTCTTATTTATAAAAGTACTGTCGATTTATTCGATATTACGATATTATATGAAAATAATGATAACAATTTTCCTGGATCGGCAGATGACTCGGTGTCTCAGGATATCTGCAAACTGCGAATGCGCACCGACGACTTTACATTGATCAAAGTAATTGGAAGAGGCGCTTTTGGTGAGGTGCAGCTAGTGAGACACAATTCGACACAAAAAGTTTATGCTATGAAGCTGCTAAGCAAGTTCGAAATGGTACTGATGTTTTACTAAATATTAATTATACCATGATAAATTCTTTTACAGTTTCATCGATAATCTTTCACATGTTTCTATTAATTTACTTTGTCCATTTAGATCAAACGATCTGACTCGGCTTTTTTCTGGGAAGAACGTGACATAATGGCACACGCCAATTCACAATGGATAGTTCAGTTACACTTTGCCTTTCAAGATCACAAATATCTGTATATGGTGATGGATTACATGCCAGGCGGTGATCTTGTTAATCTTATGTCGAATTACGATGTGCCGGAGAAATGGGCCAAGTTTTATTGTGCCGAAGTAGTTCTCGCGCTGGATGCGATACACCTTATGGGCTTTGTACACAGGGATGTCAAGCCTGATAATATGCTGCTCGATAAACATGGACATCTGAAACTTGCGGATTTCGGTACCTGTATGCGAATGGATACTGTAAGAACAAACTTTCATGAGAATAATTCAATCAATTCAATTCTTTCCTTCATCGGAATAGAATTGATTATTATCAATGCCCGGTTAAAGGTCACTCAATCAGTTGTTTTGAAATTTTGTATTCTAGGATGGTTTAGTCAGATCCGACACAGCAGTAGGAACGCCCGATTACATATCACCGGAAGTTCTACAGTCGCAGGGTGGCGAGGGTGTTTACGGGCGCGAGTGCGACTGGTGGTCCGTCGGTGTATTTCTCTACGAGATGCTAGTCGGGGATACACCATTTTATGCCGATTCGCTCGTTGGCACATATTCAAAAATCATGGATCACAGAAATTCGTTGCTTTTCCCACAGGAAGTTGACATATCTCATTCTGCGAAAAGTCTGATATGCGGCTTTCTTACGGATCGTACGAGTCGTTTAGGAAGGAACGGAGTTGATGAGATCAAGTGTCATGCTTTCTTCAAAAACGACCAATGGACTTTTGACAATTTGCGGGAATGCGTGCCTCCCGTTGTTCCAGAATTATCGGGTGACGACGATACGAGCAATTTCGATGATGTCGACAAGGAGGATGGCCCCGAGGAGAGTTTTCCCGTGCCAAAGGCTTTTTCAGGCAATCATTTGCCATTCATTGGTTTCACATATTCGGGCGATTACAAATTTTTGGTCACTAGTGGGAAGGAGGCGGTCGACGGTCTCGAGAATCATTTGAATAACGGCGTTAGTGATGACGCGAAGCTGTCTCAACTCGAGAGTTTGCTCGAGCGAGAAAGACGTCAGGTTGAAGCAATGGAATCGCGACATCGTGCTCTCACGGTTCAGCTGGACGTCATTACTCGTCGTGAGACCGACATCAGAGAAGAGGCTGCACGGGCTGACAAAGAACTGACTATTCTACGACACAGTTATAAAGAGGTACAGCGTCGCGTCGAACACGAGACCGAATCTCGAAAGAAAGCCGAGGCTCTGCTTGTCGAGCTCAAGAAAAAATTCGACGAGGAACAGACACGAAGAGCCCGCGATGCTTCCAACTCCCAGCAGACGTCGGAACGCGTGCTCACGCTCGAGAAACAGATCAAAGAGATGCAGAGCAAACTCGAGAGAGAAACTGAATCTGCATCGAGAATGAGAAAACAAGCGACCGAGGTAACCGTCGCGAGGCAAACGGCTCAACAAATGGCCAATGAGTTGCAAGCAGCGAGAACTCTTCTTCAGGCTCAAACGGATTCCTTGCAGCAAGAGGTTGCTAGCTTACAGGTAAAGTACATCTCTTTCAATATCAATACCTGTTTATCCTCCGTTATTTATTTTATCCTCTCCTTGTCTTTTACCTTTTATAATTGGCACTAATTTCTAAACAATGTTTTTCAAAGGGCCAACTGTCGAAAGAACGCAGTTCACGCACACAAGCATGTACATTGAGCGCCGAGTTGGAATCACGTTTATCATCGTTGTACGTCGAGCTTGAACGTAGTCGAGAGAAAGAAGATAAAGCAACGTTGGACAATAGACAACTCAACGAGAGAGTTTCGGCTCTGGAGAAAGAGGCAGCGAGCTTGACTCTGGAGCTAAAAGCGGCACAAGCACGGTACAATCAGGAAGTTGCGGCTCATCAAGAGACCGAGAGATCCAGGATACTTTCGAAGGAAGAAGCCAACATGGAAGTTGTGAAAGGTGAGACCATTCCGGGCGAGCCACATAAAATCTTGATCTATTCTTTCTACAACGCTTACATTTTGTATCTTTCTGCTTGCATACTTCAGGAAGAATCGATAGGGTTATCAAAGGTACTACCATCAATTATAATTGTTCACGCGTAACACGATCTAACAAGTCATTGTACTAATTAGACATTTTTTTAATGCCCCCATACAAACGACCGCAATGATTCTTGAAATGTATGTACCATCGAACATAATACAACATAATTGTATAGTATATCGCGCAATACGCGTATGTATCACGATAAAACCTCAATTCGAGCTCACGTTAAGTAAAAACGAACGAAAAATGGCTTTCGAGAATTTAACCTTTTTTTCTCTTATTTTGGCAGCATTACAAGCCAAATTAAACGAGGAAAAGAGTGGGAGACAGCGAGCCGAGCTACTCGCGCAGGAGAAAGAACGTCAGACGTCTATGTTATCAGTGGATTATCGTCAGATACAACAGCGTTTGCAAAAACTCGAGGGTGAGCACAGACAAGAGGTCGAGAAGGTCAAGGCACTGCAGGGACAAATTGAACAAGAACAACAGAAACGCAACGTCCTGCAGTCGGAATTGGCTCAACAGTCGTCCGAGGCAGGAAGATTACGAGCTAGGGAACATCAGCTAGTCGCTGAGGTTGGTCAATTGCGCGAGGCGAAGAGACAAATCGACGAGGAACTCGCCAATATGAAAACCCAACGTAACGTTGATTTACTGCAAAGTAAAGAACTTCAGGAGCAACTCGAGGCCGAGGCGTATTTCTCAGTAAGAAATTGAAGAACCACATAATTTTGTTTGTTGCCCGCACGATTTTACTTTGATTTTATTCGCCGTTCACTTTTATTTATTTTCTATTCGCTGATTGGGCGCACAAAGTTCATGCAATGCGAATTCCTATTCAATATTTAGTATCAGCTTTTCAAGTAGGTGTTTTTTTTCTTGGGGTTGAAGGCTTTTTTTTCAAATATTTTATGCATTCTGGAATGTGGATGGGTGCATTATATATACAAAAGGAGATTGAGAAAGAGATTTTTCTATAATCCTTTCTTACCTTATGGAATGGCTTGTTTGACTGTTACAAATAAGAATGTTTCAATTTTTTAATCTTGTCTCCGTCATCCTATAACACAGACGCTGTACAAAACACAAACGCAAGAGCTTCGGGAGGAACTCGATGAGAAGACAAGATTGCAGCAGGAATTGGAGGAAGAACGAAGTTCGCTGGTGCATCAGTTACAATTGTCTCTAGCTCGAGGGGACAGTGAAGCTCTTGCGAGATCAATAGCCGAGGAGACGGTGGCTGATCTCGAGAAGGAACGTACGATGAAGGAACTGGAATACAAGGACGGCGTTACAAAGCATCACCAAGAACTAAATGCCAAGGAGCAGGTGATAAATCGTTTGAAAGATGGCGAGACCGAGCTTAAAAAAGCCGTTGAGCAGTATCTTAAGGAGAAAGAGGACACCAACAAGCGTATCCAGGAGTTGCAAGATAAGCTTAGCAAGGCCCAAACCGATGCCGAGGACATTGAAAAATTGAGTCGAAAATTGAAGACAGAACAACTGCTCAAGGAACAAGCAATAAGCAAATTGTCACAAATATTGAATAGAAAAGATATTACCTTTGGAGGTAAAACGAAAAATAAAACCTCATCGGCCGATTTGCGCAAAAAAGAAAAAGATTGTCGTCGGCTTCAGCAGGAACTTACACAAGAGAGAGAAAAGTATGGTCAGGTCGCAGCCAAGTGGCAGAAAGATTTGCAAGATTTACAAGTAAGTATTTGAGTGAATTGCGATGAAAGTTTATCGAATGCAGGGCGTCATTTTTTGCTTTTGCGATTTTCAGGCGCAGCTCGTCGAGGAAAATCAATCGAAGGTCAGGCTTCAAATGGAGCTCGACTCGAAAGATTCAGAGATCGAAACACTGCAGATAAAACTATCGTCGATGAATTCGGAAACAGCGAGCGTATCGTCCGTGGAGAACGACGGCGAGGACTCGGTAATATCCGAGCACGGTGCCATGAGACTCGAGGGTTGGCTCAATGTTCCTAATAAGCAAAACATCAAGAGACACGGATGGAAGAAGCAGTACGTCGTTGTGTCGTCCAAAAAGATAATATTCTACAACAGCGAGAATGACAAGCTCAATGCCGATCCCATATTGATTCTCGATCTGAGCAAAGTCTTTCACGTTAGATCTGTCACACAGGGTGACGTTATACGCGCGGACGCCAAAGATATTCCTAGGATATTTCAGGTGAATTCACTATCGATTGTACCTCCTTGACGACCAAAAAGAAATTGCACTTATCTCTTGTTTGTGTGTATCATCTTTGGTCGTTCCGGTTATAATGTTCTCTTGTTTTCTTTTGTCAGTTACTGTACGCTGGCGAGGGTGAAGCAAGGCGACCTGGCGATGAGAGCAATGCTCTACCGGGTGTAGAGCTTCCTCAGCTTACCGACAAACCCGGTACACAGCCATTAAAGGGCCACGAATTTATTTCTATATCGTATCACATGCCGACTACTTGCGAGGTTTGCTCCAAACAACTATGGCACATGTTCCGACCACCGCCAGCTCTCGAGTGTCGACGTGAGTAATATTCTTCGTGCCTTTAGCTAGCTCTATTACACACTCATTTTACTCGACTATT
Source organism: Netelia fuscicornis (assembly GCA_946811545.1). Taxonomy (NCBI): domain Eukaryota; kingdom Metazoa; phylum Arthropoda; class Insecta; order Hymenoptera; family Ichneumonidae; genus Netelia; species Netelia fuscicornis. The sequence continues at coordinate 12,477,454 of OX328014.1, read as the reverse complement.
TTTAAACACGATTGTATGGAAACACTGTCTCTCCAAACAGGTTGTCGGATAAAGGTGCACAAGGAACATCTTGACAAAAAGGAGGATGCCATAGCCCCGTGCAAGCTTCATTACGATCCCAACAGCGCTCGTGAATTATTACTCCTTGCCGGAAGTCCCGAAGATCAGAAGTACTGGGTCACCAGATTGTCGCGTCGCATACAGAAGTGTGGCTACAAGGCTAATTCACACGTAGACGGCACGGGTCAACGAGTATCGCCAAGGTAGCGTAGTCGGATGAGCACGACCGAGGACTAATTAGCTCTCTTGTATTGTGACGTCGCATGATTGGGTTTTATAGAGAGGTTAGAGCCGTTTGTTTTTTGTTTCTCTACAATTTTCGCGACGGTTTCTGCTTGTCTTCGCCCTTTCTTTTCTCTCCCTTGGACTGCCTCCAATTGCGCGCACGATTATGAACCACCGCCTGTAAACTCTTCTTTCTTCTACTTGCGTATGCCAAAAAGAAAAAATGCAACGCCAAACAATATCCAGCACCAGCTTCTAATTTTCTGCCGTTATACCGTAAATTCTTTTTCAGAGAATCTACAAGATCAACGCTGAAGCCATATTTGTCGGTCCAGCAGAGATCTGCGACCCTACCAGCAAACGCGAGTATGGGCAAGTGACCATAGGATTCGCCCACATTTCGTATCTACGAGGGTCACACGCTAGTCCAACGATCAGCATTTACGGAGAGGTTCTCGTTGGCGCACCGAATTCTTCGTACCTTTACACTCGTCGAGAAACGTCCTGGCACGTCGCGTACAAATACCAGCGAGTTTTGCGTCACGATGCAAAATCCGGAGAATAGCAATCATCGATTGAAGATCTCGAAGCATCGAGTTTATTATGAAAAGGACTTTCAGAAACCGATGATCGCACTCACGGCAGAGACGAACAACGATGAGACGGATAACGTGGCAAGTTTCGTGAACAATTCGAATAAGCGGCTAAAGTGGATTCGAAACTTGATGGGCGATAGGAAGAAGAAGAAGAAGAAAACGAGAAGGATTAATTTAACAATAACTCGTTACCGCGACGAACCGTTGCCAAAGTAGGGTCATCGCGGATCATGTTATAACTATAATACGGTAGAACACAAGCCGTTTGCTCGACCCTCGAAATTGCAGCCCATTAAAAACCCGCGCTCTCAACCCTCCGCAGTACGCTCAGATTAATTTAATAACAATGTTTTGCCATTACCGCTAATTGGGAAAAAAACAAACAAGTGTGCGTGTTCGCTGTTGTTGCTCCGCGTGTTGCCGATATTCCCGTTGCCTTCGACTAATCAGTGTTTTCTTTTTATATTCTCATTTTTTAACGTGTACACGTACACGTATACGTGTACAACATAGAAATTCGAGCCGTTTTCTCGTTTGTATGTAAATAGGACTATCGTTGATCTTTTGAGAAACAACAAAAAATGACTATCGTCGTCGCACGTCTCAACGTGCCACTTGTGATCTTGTCTCGTGGCCAAGATGAAAATGTTCGTTAAAATCAATCAGTGAATAGGTGATTATGTATGTATGTATGTATGTGTGTGTATGTGTGTACGCGTGTCAATGTTCACGCGTGACCGAATGAATGAGTTCGCTAAACGAGGCACCGCACGTGTGTTTAACGCGACGTTACCAATTCGCGTCTTCTATTGCCATCAAAGCGAACGGAAGATCGAGCCACACCATCGGATACAGATGTAAAGCGCGGATCTATAGTATTATTATTTTTATATATTTTGAAGGAGTAGAGTAATTTAATCACGTTGAGAAGAATAGAGTGATAGGATTCGATAAAAAGAAGAAGAAGAAAGAAGGAACTAATGGAAATTGAAAACACGAATTTATAATGCGGAGAGCGAGCTTGAAGAAATGAAATTATACTCCCGACACGATCGGGATCGCGTGCTATCGTTCCGATTAAAGGAAATGAGGACCGCCTCTCCATCCATTTATTTGAAGCTTCATTGTACTATAGTAGAGCGATATTTTACCGAGCGTATAGTCTTAGGGTTCGATTTTTTGTTTTCCTTCTTTCTATGATATCGATAATGGGCAACGTTGTATAATACTTACGATAAATCGTGCATTACGGAATATTTCATGTTGTCGACGCGTTAGAAAACTACTTGTGCAAGAACGAAGTCTGTTTAATCAGCGAGTAGGCGAGATGATCGTTCATCCTCTCACATAACCGGCCACTGTTCTCTTTAAAGCTGTGTCATTTTTCTTCTTTGTTAATCAAGCTGCCGCGTGATCGAACGCCCAATCATTCATTATAATCTTTCAATCGCTAAATCAAATTTCAATCCTCCCATGCGTTCTTGCACCTGATGGCTCTTAACGCTGGTGCTCCAAAAAAACTGCCTTCGCCAAAATCCGTAGATCACAGGTTTATTATTCGATGAGTTGTAATCATCGAGACAATGAATCTCGGCTGTATTAAATTATAGAATAGATACTTTAAAAATCGGCGCTCAACTATTAATGGAAATATCCTTTGTCCCGTCCGTTCTCTCGCCTCGTTTTCTTTTATATATCTGTAAAATAATCCGCGCGACAGACAGACAATAGTATGCAAAACGAAGAACCCTAATAGCCGATTGTGAAAGGAAGAAACGAAAGCAGAATAGAAACAACAACAAAAACCACAAACTTGTTACACCGTATTTTATTATTATTGTTTAGTTAGTATTTACAATCTGTATATTATTAATTAATATTACGATTAAAACTATTTTGTAGATAATATGCGGATTCTTGACGGTTTGGTTGTGTTTATGAATGTACGTGTACGTGTTTTGCGATTTAATCACGATTTTGTTTTCCAAACCTTGGCTTTTGAATATTTTGTCGCGATGCGTCTAAACGGGGCTCCTCCCTTCTTATATGTATTTATATACTCTCACTTTATTCTCGAGTGAAATTTAAGTTCAACGTGAGATTCGACCTACACAAGCAACGACGTCTTAGAAATCTTTTGCCCGAGCCATTTTCCTGAATAATGGCAAGAGTTTGAAAATCTCGTGGTCTCGAATTAAGCGCAGTTTGTTTGTAAGATTCGTTCGTGCTGCTTCGAGGAAACACGTGTAACGTTATTTGTCATTCTGTTTTCAACATTTGTGCTTCACCAGTTTTGTCATGGCGCTTCTATAATTTTTGATCTCGTTTCAAAAGTATCTAAAAAATGTTTTTTCTTCTGCGGGTTAAAAGTGCGAGAAATATGTTGTTTATGTAAAACAATTCTAGAGAAAGAAATTGCTATTAGCCAAGGATCGGTGTTCTTAGATTAAAATTAAATTCATCTTCGATTTCCTCGCGCTTTCCTTATTTGGATAAATTTTTAGACTACACAATTTCTCACCTACAAAAAGATTTCCAATTGTATACTTTCAACTTACTACTATTTTCCGAAAATCTGAATTTTCTTTTTTTTTTGTAATACAAGAAAAGCTTATTACTACGTAGTTTTCAGACTGAGGTAAACTGTATTAAACGGTAAAAAAATAATTTCTAAATCTTAGGAAAATAGTTAGCACGTAAAAAGTACAAAATTGAGAAATCAGTCATTGGGATATTTTATCCAGGTAGATAAAGCGTGACGTGGAATTCGAAAACAATATTATTTCCATCGGCGTAAGGATGCAGCCTCTTGGCTAAAAACAGTTTTTTATGCTCGTTTTTGTGTTCTTACAATTAGTGCATTTCGCATATGTACGACTATCGAGGATATTTGCATTTTTTCAAATGGAAATGTTTTACATGGATAACATAACTTTCGTTGATTTTATTTATTATTTTTAAATGCACTAAGAGATGTATATTTTTTGAAGCTACTTTTGAAAAGTACTCAAATATTACTGAAGCATAATATTAAATCGGATGCGCATACAAATGTTCGAGAAAAATCTAAATTATGAGGTCCTCGGTGTAGCTGAACGGATATTCTAACGTTTACAAGTAAACTCGAGGCCACGAGATTATAACTAACGCTTCTTTGGGAGTACGGCCCACCTATTATAGCGATTAAATTTTTTGTTCTTCTAGTAGTAGATGCTCCAATGGCTCTTCAGTTTTTTTTGTAGCGTAAAAAGCGAACGTTTCACCTCGCACGAGTATCGATTCAATCCCGTTATTACAGACAAAAGTTAGATCGACATTTCAACGAATGGGCAACTATTGTATCGTTAAAACGTTTTACTTCTTGGGGGAAGGATGCGCGATGCAAAAGTGCCTTTATGATGAGAAAAAGTGTCAACTCTTACGTTTATATACAATACCTAAGAGTTTTTTTCCAACATCCACACTATTGCTATTTTAGAGGCATTTTTATAATCGTGGCAAACGTTTTTTTTTGTCTTTTTCCTTTTCTTTTTCATTCATCAAACTCGGGCGAACAAGGAGAAAAATTGTTCACGTTGTCTTCTAGCTTTAAAGTTTAAATAGCGTTATAACAACGAAGCTATAAAAACGTTTTTTTTTTCTTTCTTCAATTTTTGCATTTTTTTGAAATAATGGAAAAATTGTATCGAAACCGCTCGATTTCATCGCTGACTATGTTTGATTCGTTAGCCAACGTCGCAGAACCAACGACGTGCATTTCTCGAGTTGGTATGCTTCGATACATACTTAGAGCATGTAAATATGTACATCCTCAATTCATGCGGCTCGACGACTGGTAGCTATACAGTTGATCATTTTTCCTCGTGTAATGGATGTCGCCTTGGCTACAAGTGGCACCCGATATCCGCGACTCCTGGATGAATTAGCAATTGGCGGCTGCTGTCGTTCCCTCGAGTCGTTACGTTTCTTCAGTGACTCTTCCTTGGCACCTCTGGGCAAACAGAGAGGACTACTCACCGTCGCGCTCACCCTCTACTTATTTCTGAGCGACGGAGAGAGTTGGGAAAGGAGAAAGATGCGATAAAGAGCAAAACGTGTAGCGCAACTAGCACAGCATACGCATTATATTGCGACAATACGATATTATCACTGGTTGAAAGACGACAAGAGGAAAGACCCGTGAGGCGATGTCCTTTTTTTTTAATGCGCATCCATGTACCGTATAGACTTTTGTGTACGACGAATCTCTAACCAGTTGAAATATCATAGAGTTACTGAGAGTGTAAAAAAACGTCGACGCAAGGAGCAACACGGTGCAAAGCGACGAGAGTCTCGCAAACGACAAACATACTTACAGATATCTGGTGAGATCTTCAACGTCAACGAGCATCGAGTCTTGCTCCATGTGAAGATCGTCCCTCCTTAGCAAACCTTCGACCAACGCCTCATTCAACATTGCAATTCTAGCGTGTAGATCGTTTGCTACAACTTGTAGCTGCGCAACATTAAGCTCGGTCAATAATACGCGCGACAATCTACGGCGATCTTCTCCCAATTGAACGCCCACCTGTTGTAAAATTATAATGATTATTTCACGAATATATTGTAATCGAATCACGTTGACACAACTTGTATTTTCTTAGGTACTCAAAGACGTTCTTGGTCGTCGTTTACCTTCTCCAAACTCGATCGGACCATCTCGGTGATGGGACTCTGCTTGAGTCTCTGTCTCTCGACTTCCATCTGCATGTGAGCCATCTCTTTAGCCTGAGCCAGTGCCATTCTGGCCTCGGTCTGGAGTCTTGCCTGACGTGCGAAGAAATCTGCCTCGTCGAGTGGACCAGACGACGACGACGGTGTCGAGCCTGTCTCGACTCTCAACGGTGGAAGACTCAGTACCTGAGGCCTCGAGGCCGCTGGTTGCTGATGCGAATGATGATGATGATGCTCCTGCTGTTGGAGCTTTGGAAGTGAGAACAATCCAACAGGACCGCTCGATACGTCGTTTTCCGAGCCCGGAGATTCTGTGTCTGAAGGAGTCTCGTTCATAAAGCATATCTGAAGATTCATACCTGTGAACGAAACGATATAACGATGTATTGATCGACACGTTGGACTGGTGTGAAGAGATTTTATTAATAACGGCCTAAGAGAAGTTGGTATAAAAATAGTTTTCCAATTTTACTTTTTTAACAACCTTGTATTATACGTTTTGGAAATTTGGAGGATTTTCGTAGCTTTGTTTCATGTAAGGTCAGTCAGCCAGCTGATAAAAATTTGTTGAAATTTAACAAATCTTTTAGTATTATTATTGAATACCAATTTGTAAAAAAGGGAGATGAGTATCAAAACAGCGTATGAAATGGGACCTTGGAAGATGAGCGAATAAGAATAATAAATAATAACAACCATCGTGAGAACAATAATAGTTAACGACTGCTTTAAGTAACAAAATGGCTTATGTTTAATGAAACTTGGCTGAATGTGTGTGCACATGAATTAGCATCCGCAGGTTGCTACTCGCTAATCCAATTATAGTTATCTATTGTAACAACAGTACAAGAGGGACGAAAAAACGTTGGCAAGAACAATGAATGAGTTTTTGTAGGGCACGAGAAGCAAATAGAACCATTTAGTACACTATGTACGTAATATCATAGTCAATAATGAATATTTAATATTCGGATCATATCATCGTTATGTAAAGTGAAATCTGGGAACTGTAAGAAGAGCAAGGAAAACAAATTTGTAAATAAATTCATAAACAAGAAAATATGAAGAACTTATGACAGATAATATTGTTCTAAGACACAAGAAACAGTCTGGAAAGATTATATGAAAATTATTGTGAGATACAAAGATGTTTAATATAGAGAAAGATAATAAGTTGAGCGAGCAGGAAACGTTGATGCTCCATTGTAATGGATTTGCATAAAAATTAATTTCTAATTGAATTGGCGATGAATCGATTGAGGTGGATTAAATTATTGAGCCAGTTCACAAAAGAGCACGAACTTAATGTCAGAGGTGGAACTAATAACCAAATGTCAAGATTGTCGCAAAGTTCAAAATAAATAATTAGCGAATTTGAAAATTGTAGGTTGAACTAATCAGGATCCAATTACATTTTGTCATCCTTACTAAAAGCTAAATTTGAAGTTTTACCACAATACAAAATTTGCTCATAACTCAGAAAGGATTTGTATAGTACAAGACTCCTTGTTCGTACAATTGTCAATAGATAATATCGTTCTTTGGAAATTCCCAGCACCAAGAACAATTTTAGTCAAGTTTCATCTAATGTTTTACATCTTGAATTCTCATTCAATGTTTTTATTTAATTTTAGAACTACTGTTTTATTAAGAATTCATTTATCATTTTGCGTTACAGGATCTTTGTTAGGTCCACGCATCATAAAATGTTCTTCTATTTTCAAAGCTCAATTTGAGATTCAACTGTGTTTGAAATTTAAATGAAATTTTTCGATTTAATCAAATCATATATGTGAATATTATAGAGAGATAGAAAAAGTATGTAAAAAAGAAAGTAGAGAGGAGGCAGAACTAGATGTAAGGCTTTGTAAAATACTTATGTACAGTTGTGCAAATAAAACTGCCTAATAATAATTTAATCAAATCTAGAATTGGATCACTCAAAAAACTTTTCTTGTGTCACTGATATACCAAAAGAGCAAAACGTACGTGCGATAAATACATTGTAAGAAATTATTACCATTCAAGAACTTTAGAACAAGATTAGCTGTTTAGAAAATACATATGAATTGCTTCTTTTCCCATTTCGAATGAACTTCAACATGATCAGTCACAAAACGTGTACAACGTTGATTTAGCATTTACATTTAAGAAGGTGTAAAAGATGGAAAAAAGCTGCAAGTTCGCTGAAATAAAGTTGTTATTTGCGATTTAACACATTTCTCATTCAGAGCTTTCGCATATGGTAACAAACCAAAAACAAGCAAATCGATCGCAGAAAATCATTGTCCAACGTTCATAGTATTCTACAATATGAATTTTGAAACAAGTATACAAACAAAAACATCTGGACAAAGTAGCGATAACTACTGGCATTAATTAGAGCCAAGATAGAAATTATTTTGAACACAGTAGATTTCTAATCAAGCGCAAACCATTAAGATTCAATAATAAATGGAATCGAGTCAACAGTAAAAAACAAATCTATACATTTGCCCTGTACACATTGTTATTTAACGCAATATAATTAAAAAAATTGAAATACAATCTAAACCCCATTGATCCAAAGTTCTATAATCTGATTGTTTACGTAAACTGAACAAAATAAAGCTTCGTTGAACTCTTGCATTACAACGAATAATCACAGCGAAAGCGGATCTTCATACCACTTTGAAGGCGCGATTGAAGACTTGGTTTTCTTCCCCGCTCAGCCCGAAGGTCCTCTGCATCCGGGCCCATTGCCAGACGCCTCCTGATCTCTTCGCGATCATTGCGTCGCTGCAATTAAACGAAATATACATCAAAACACGATAAACGAATACCAATGAACCCCAACACCATCGTCATTATCTGCGTGGTACGAAGGAACTTCACGTTTTATTGAACAAAGCATCGACGTAATATGACGAAGTACACAATCAAAAAAAAGACAAACATCTCCTCGTTATATTCACACCTGATACGAGACATTAGTGTCACCCTCTAAAAGTCTGTTGAAACGCGCCAGAAGATCCTCTCTGTCGTGACGATTAGATTGAGGCTCACGACCGGCTGCGACCGCTTCTACAACTTCAGCAACGCGCTCGTCATCCTGAACAACGTAAAGTAAAATGGTGACATCCTCCAGTGTCATCGTCGTTACATAACCTCTTGTCACCTAGGTATTTGCGTTTTTTTTTGCGTTCACGGGCTGATCCCTTTTTCCTCGACCTCGAATCGACCGACATTTGACAACACGAACGCAGAGAAACGACGAAACGTCAAAGTATTCTCAACTTTTGCGAGGACCGAGAGCTTTCGCGTCTCTTCCTCGAATCGCGCGAGCGTCATTTTGACGACGCTGCGACGAACCAAGACGTGGTTTCGATCTACGCGACTCTCGAAGACTTTGCAAACGCGAATAATGTGGAGCGAAGGAGAATAAGAGCGAAGAAGGAGAGTAGAAGATGCGCGGATGGACGGACTCGCTCCAGTCGGTCGCTCGTTGCTCACCGAGCGCGCCACCTGGACCGTGCGGCAAGGAAACGAACTAATCGGGATACTTCGAAACGTCAAACGCGAAACACTCTCCTTGAGACTAGGAATGAATCATCATGTCGACCACCGACCTCTCCACGTGATGCTGCCGGCACAGTATTTAGAGCACGTGAGAAACTCTCGGAACTCGGTGATATAAACGAACCACTTGTTATTGCCCTGCGTTGTAACGTGAAGTGAGAAAGAGTGGGGAGAACGAGGTACAAGAAGGAATTTACCCAGTTCCGACTACGACTAATCGCGTCTAACCGTACGACACAATATTGTTTTGTTTTCGTCGCAGATTCGGTCAAAACAAACTTAGATACGTCGCTAAGTTCATCACGAGGATTATCGACGAGAAGTTATCCGAGGTCGAGAAAAAAAAAAGACATGGACGCCGAACGACAAAAAAAAAGAAGCAAAACAACAAAGCCCACTGGTCAACGAGCACAAAAACTCACGAGTTCGAAATCTTTGTCGTAAGTGAACGTATAGAGATCAGCGACGAATCTCGAATCCTTTTTGTAATGTCTCGGCCATTTGCCATTACTGCCCATTGTCACGTTCGACCGAATGGGATAAGCTTGTTTATCTTATAAATTTAATAACGAAGAATATTCTTCCTTTTCACGACGACAGAACTTGGCTATGACACTGGATCGAGGATAGAACGTAAATACTGCGCGAAACGCACGAAACTCGGGCACGAGACGATGCGAAGTGCCGGCTGTCTCACGGCGGAGATATCTCAGTGAAAGTGAGGTACGCTGTTAAAACTGGCGGTACGAGTTTTCCACGCCTCTAGGTATAGGCGACGTCTCATCATCCCGTTGCATAGAATGTTTTTATGCCTTCTCGCCTTTCACTAAACTCCACATATCTTGTATCTCATTTTTCTTGTTGTTTATACTTCTTTCTTTTCTCTGTTTTTGTTTCTAGAAAAAGAAAACGGAGTATCGCACAGCCAGCTTGCCAAAAGGTCGATGCGACACGATTTCTTTTTGCTGGTAACGGTTTGTCGAGCGACGTAGACAGAGATAACAACGAGTTTGCCAATTGTGCAAGAGCACAGCGTTATGGCTCGCTTGGTCGATCATGCGAGGGTCTCTCTCGTTAGAGCGTTTACCACTTTCGGGACTGAGCGTCGTTGCCAATGAAGAATAGACCTGATTATTATGCCAGGCTTTTTCTTCTTCGTTTTTTGTTCTTCCTTCCGTCCGGTTGACGCAGCGACGAAACGAAAGTGGAAGTATATTGTTCGTGGAGCACTCGTTGATGCGCACTTTCGATTCTACAAATCTGTCGATTGTTGGACATTGCGTGCGAAGCCACGTACGAGTATAACGACGTTTTGACGATCGGACGGTCACCCCTTCTCTTTGTAATTGACGGTCTTCCTCCCTGCCGATGGATTATTCTCAATGTCATTGATATCCAGAGCTCTTTTTAAGCTCTAAACAGCAAATTATTCACGATACGGTAGAACCTCGATTATCTCGTGTAACGGTAGACGACACTTTTGTTAACTTCTTTACAGTGCTGTAAAAAAGCAAGTACCGTGACGTCTCTTATTGTCTGATAACAAAATTATCATGTTCATGAATAATCAAGCTCTTTATCAAATTTGAACCTGGAACAAATGTGTTGTTTTCGATGCGACGTTAGAACTTGCTGTATCGTGTGCTAAAATGAACAACGATGGTTCATTAGCATTCAATTCCTTATCCAATTTAATCGAGGTTCTATCGTAGCTCTATGAACCGTTTCAAGCTCGTTCAAGAAACGTAGTACATTCTGTAAGTCTTTCAAAAACAACGCACGTAGGGCGAGTACTCAAATTAAAAATTGTCATTATAATTTTCAATTTACTTGTTTGTTATGACGAAGAGCAAATGTTTTCGTTATCAACGTTATAGATGTCCAGTCATGGCAAACAATTATTGTCGTTGGACACACTCGGTAAACAGAGAACGGAACTAATGAGTCAATAATTACTCGTTGATAATTGATTGAGCTGTTTCAATAATCGTGCTTCAAGCAGATACAAAGTAACCGTAGGAAACAAAACGAAAGAAGATTTGATAACAATTAAGAAACGTAAACAAAATGTTGAAATATTTTTGTTCTTTGCAAGTCGTTTAGTCTCGAGTCTGTAACGTCGAGACGTAATCAATAATACTTTAAACCATACGATTATTTAATAATCGTAGCCGGCGGGTAATTTCTAAATTGTAATGGATCAATTAATTTGCTTTAATAACGAGAACATTTGCTGAATTAATTGTTCATCGCCGTGACTGCAAGCAACTTTGCAAACATTGCATCTGTTTCAAGTGCATTTTCTTGCGTCACCTCGCGACCCCTAGATCTTATATGTCTCGTTAAAAGAGCCATCGAGCTTCCATCATCTCGTGTGCCAGATAGATAATTCCCTCTAATCACGATAAATTTTATTTGCGTACAAAGTCCTCCTCGCTCGAAAGTCCAATCTGTCCTCTAACTCGTCGTTCCATTTATTCATAAATTGTTCAGTCGTTTCCCTTCGAGTTTCCAGAAAATTAGCCCATACCTGAGTGTACTTGGCGAGGGATTTTTCGGAAAGGTCGAGATCCTTGGGTCTTCTAGCCGGTCGGTGTCTCGCTAGGCTCTGATGCATCGTCGTCATTGAATTTATATACACTCTAGAGTGTCGTCTATTCACGTGAAATTCGTCACTGCTCGAATTCCGTTTGAGTAAGCCACGAAAGTCCCGGAGCAAAATGTATAATAGCGCGTGTCATCACTTCGCTCTCGTTAAAGAAGACTTCTTAGTTTCCCGGGCGAATTGCTTTAGCATCGCTTGGCTGAACGTGGCGTAGCCGGCTTGCGTGCTCGCAGAGACTGACAAGCGAAAAGCAGAGAAGCACACGCGGTCTCAACGTTTTGTCCGGCGTCGGCGCTTCAATCTCTCGCCTTTGCCTTCTTCCCACTTCTCGTTATGAATTATTAATAGAAGTCTTCGAATGTCAGCGCGCGAGGGCCCACGATGGCACGAGCGTCGATGACGCTCTATTCCAATCCTCGCTAGTCTCTCGTATCTGCTTTACAGATACTCTTCTCGTTACAGCGCTCTCCCCCTTGCTTCAACGACAGATTGCAGGGGTGCAATAGCCTCCCTCTGCCAGGAAAGAAGGCAAGCAACCTTTATAATACGGTCCCCGCAATTTACTAGAAGGGAGAGACGTACTCGTTTCGTCGGGACTTTTGTCGGCTCTTGGTGTGCGTGCGTGGCATGTGCCGTATCGATTTTCAAACGTACAGTACCGGCAGACTCTTTGCTCTCTAGCAATGTCCCGGATTTTGATCCATCTTCTCTCAATGACTTTTCTTCCCTTTTGTTTTCAGCTCGATGGGACGATAGCACGATCGGTCTCGTTCCATTCTCGACACGTTCATAACGCTCTTGGTTCTCCGTTGCTTCCGAGAATTCCTAATCATTGAGAAGCTTATACGGTTAACGCCACTTCGAGACTCCGCACTGCAGGAAAGAGTGGAGTGTGAACAGCGAAGCTCGATAAATGGTACCGGAAATGCGCGTGTAGATGTGCTCACTGGGAATGAACAAAAAAAAACTGGTTACGAAGATGGACGAAAGGAGGAAGAGGTTTGGCACGGAGCCGCGGATCTTTCGGTCGTTGACGACGCGCAGTTAACGTAACGTACTGGAGAACTCGCTCCTGGCGTTGCACGCTCGCCGGCTCAACGAAGAATGCGACGACCACCTCGAGCCAGTGGGACGCTCACAGCTGCGAATATGAACTTCCTACACACCGAGTTACCACATCCGGACCACGTCGGGTTCATGGAAACACGCATACGGATGAAGAGGATCCACGCCGAGAGAGTCATTGGCCATTCCGATGGAACGATACATTATTGTTACACTATGTTTCTATCCTGTCCGTTACTCATTTCCTACGGAGAATTGCAATAGCTTGATAAGTTCCAACGTCGAACATTGGACGTGTTTGACACGGATGTTCATTTTTTTAAATGCAAATAGCCGAAAGAATACTCTAGAATTTAACGTATCGATACTTGAATCGAATATCGATTAGTATTGATTCGTAACGATGGAGAAGTATTTTTCTTAAGGAGGTTCGGTGATGACCATGCTAGTAAACTCAGAATCTATTTTGCCCCGCAATACCGAGACTTTTTATGTATTTGTATATTTCCGATTTTTTCGAGAAATATTTTTTAAGTACAGTAAACTTCCGTTTATCCGAAATCGGCTTTATCCGAACAAATTTCTCCGATTTTTGTTTCTCATTGTTCAGGGCTTTAAAAATATTGCCGCAACAAAAGTTTCTCGAGTCAAAAAACAAAAAAACATTACAGACTTTTTGTACCAAAAAATAAATTCTGATGAAGCGTCCTAGAACTTCAACGTCCATGAGTTAAAAGTTTTTTTGTTTTTGTTTACTTTAAAGTTTGCTTTGAGTAATCTCTAGTTTTGTTTCATAATTTTGTAGTTAATTTTTTCATTCATAAGAGTAGGTAATAAAATGAAAACTCCTGTTTTTGTTCCCGCTGCCAAATAACGCGGATTGTTTTCTGTAAGAACGGAAAATAAACGAGCTTTGTTATTCAGCATTTAAAAACATTGAGTTTTCAATCATACTTTAGCGCTTTTTTAACACGTCAACACAAATTTTTAAGTTAAAAATATGCAGGCTTGTTCACAACCATATCAATAACATTCTACGGGTGTTTCACCCGGGGAAACATGGGACTTCGGCTTATCAGAAATTTTTGTTATCCGAACCGGAAGCCGCCCGATAATTTCGGATAAACGAGAGTTTACTGTATTAAATTTCGAGTTTCCCATTATTTTTATAATATGGAGGAAAAAAAACGTAATAATCTACTACGAGATTTCAGTAATACGTCGTATCGTCAAAGTTTGACATCGTCGTAATTTCGATAGCTGCCACTTGTTTTTCTAGACGTTATTCCTGAATTAATTGCTTATTATTCCGGAGAGCATTCCAATTCAAGGTGTGCTATTGATCACAAAAAAACAACGAATGCAAACATCAGTTTTTTTTACGCGTGTCTTGGTTTCAAGTGCTATAAAAAAATCGATATATGCGAGGACTGGCACATTTTGTCGTCTACGTGTGTTAAAGTAGTCCTATCGTTACAGCGTTTCCGTTAGATTTCACTGAAAATTTGCAGAAACGTTCTTTGATGTCGTATGTATATGTGTGTAAAATTTCAGGAGCCTTTATCGAGTCAAAAATGACGATATTTATTCTTGAAAATCGTCACTTTTCGCAATGTCCCTTAAGAGCTCGTGTTAAATATCGCAACATTATACAACGAGTATCTCGATCATTTGGTCGATAAAGCTTGTTGAAATTTTGCACACATTTTTATATGACATCAAAGAAGCTTCGATTAGTTTTTATAACAAATCTTATGGAAAACAAAATTCATGATTTTGTTTATTATATAACAAATAAACTTTCCGTAGGATCAATTTGAATTTTGAGTATGTTGTTCTTTAGTCGATTTGCAACAACTTTTCTTAATGAACTTTAACGCTTGGTCCACTTCCAATGTGAGAAAAAACGGGAATAAAATTTTAATCCCCCACCCAACGATAGGACTGCCTTAAATGCATCGACTTTAATAATTAATATCTCGGAAACTATGCGGCAACTCTCGTGGAAATTCCGCTTATGAATGGATGAAGGGTTTGACAAAGTTATACAAAAGAATTAGATTTTTATCTTGGAGTCGCTCCAATCATCGAACCTCCTTAATCTTAGTTTTTTTAAACTTCCTTTGTACTGTTCGGATTCGAGCCCCAAATTTACGTTGGAAAAATCATTCGATACTGGAATTTTTTTCTTCAAATCCGAGTGATGAATCGTCTCCATCCTTCATTATCTTTCGCATCGATCGTGTATGAATTATTCAATTTATCGCGTCGATCAATTCGTTAATTCGAGATTAATCTCGTTTATCAGGGAGTAGTCAGTTGCTTTGACGTACATGCTGCCGTTCTGTTAAATTGGATTTGGGACGGACCACAGATTGAGGTTTCCCCCAAAAAGAATTCTCTCCGATTTACAAAAATTACTCGATATACGAGTTGCTACGATGAACAGTGTGTTTATCCTCGCAACAAATTTGAAACTTGTTTCATTCGTTGAAGATCTCTTCTCGATGGCCAACGACTGTACAAAATCCACGAAGAATTGTCACGAGACGAAGCTCGTTGTATATACACGTCCGAGGTATGTGTGGAAACGGACACACGCTCGACCGCCCCCGTGCGACTCACACAACAACAGAAAAGAGACCTCGTTCATCCGACTCGAGAACTCGGGCATCGACGTGCCGGAGAGAAGAAGCGGGGAGGAGGGAAAGAAAGCCCTCTCTTCCCCCTCTCCATTTCATTGATGCAACGCGAGAATACGCGAGAGCCATGAAGAACGTGTGGAGCAAATATGGAAAGCCAATGGAAATGTAGAATTTTCGATTCGATCGGGTGCTCAGCGACCCGAAAGCTCAAAGCTCGTGCCTTCCGAGGGATCCTCTTCCTCGCCCGCTAGTACCTTTGACAAAAAACGACGATGAGAAAATGGGGCAAGTGCATTTGTCTCAAAATGATAACGCTGTAAAACCCGAGACATTGTTGCAGTAGTAGAAGAAGAAGAAGAAGAAGAAGAGGCAAAGATGGATAAAACGTGATTTGTACGATGAATAGAAAAATCTGTTTGACTCACCCGACGTTCCTCTTCTCGCGCAGCTCTCAGATGAGATTCTATGGCATCTATGTCAATCTTTGGCATCGCTGTCTCGATATTGTAAACGTCGAAGCCACCTTCGATCAAAAAATTGTCCAATTTTATAACAGTATATTCCCATCGAACAAATTTTCAAATATGATTTTAATGGAAAAGTAAATTTTTATTCGTTCGTTGGTTTTACCGGGTCCACTATCGGCGGTATGATCGGCTCGTCGTTTGTCGGGACGTCGTGTTTGCGCATTGGTAGTATGCGACTGTTGTCTCCTGCGCGCCTGATTTCTCGCCATTTTTTCTTTCTTTCGCGTATCGGCACTCGACACATCGGGCATATCGTGATCCATAAGTTTGTTCGTATCCTGTCGTATTTTCGTATCTTTGATAAGACTGGACGTGGCTCTCGGTCCCTGTACAGCCTCCATTGCGACAACGTCCGGTACCGGTTGAACGTATTTCTCAAGGTCGACGCCAATGTCGCGTCCTATGCTTGACAAGAGATCGATCTCCTCGAGCTTCGCGTAAGAAGACTGTTCCTCGTAATAAGTTTCGTAATAACCCTCGGAATCCAAATTACTACTCGTTCGATCACTCTCGTCCTTGATCTTCGACGAGGCGATCGAACTCGTAATATCGCGATTCTTTCCTATTTTATCGTCCGACAATTCCTTGGCTTCGCGTATAAGGTCTATGTGCTCGATAGGCGCGGGTTCTTCCTCCTGTTGGGACTCGCTCGTTTCGCTCAATTTTCCCGTCTCCGGTATTTCCTCGATTTCCGGAAATTGTATCGTGTCTTTGACGCTCTTCGTTAACTCGACCACCTCGACCTCAACGTCGACCTCGACCTCCTCCACAACGGTGAAAGGGCAACTCGACGATATATCCTCGATAATCTCGGGCTTTACGCTCGTTTTTATTTCAACCTTTTCGCGATCCTCGATACGTTGCGCCTCCTTGATTATCGGTTTTGTCGACACTTTTGTCGGTAGCTCCGTTTCACTCGGTGACAAAATATTTTCCAACGATTCCGATACTTTTATACTGTTGACATAGTTCATGCACTTTACCGTTGGCGGAAGAACGTTGTCATACAGATAGGTGACTGTCTGAAATTGAATCATAAAATGGTTTTAATTAAAAAAAGAAGTACATAAAGGTAGAGAACAAAAGATTCTGATCGTAAAAACATTGTTCTTTCCATATCCACCTGAATATTGAGTTTTGGTTTTTCGTAAAATATCTTCTCTTCGTTCTTACAAACGTCCAACTGGTTGACACTGTCACCGACTATAGCCGGATGCGTAGCTTCGTTATTGTTGAATTCGTTATCGTCTCTCGTTTCGGTATCGTTCCAAAAGTAACTGCTCGACGTCTCGTTTACCGTTGCTTTTTCACGCACAATATTGTCGTCGGACGGTTCTTGCCAATCAAACGGCTTCTCCGTGGCTGTTTCGCTCGTCCAGTTGATGGGTCGAATGTCCTCGTCCCAATCAAGGTCGTATCCGAACAAGAGTCCATCGACTGGAATTATCGTTTATTTATTCGTTACTTATTAATCCTCGCTTCAAAAGGAAAACGAAAACTCGTTGGAACAAATGTCTGCCCGAGACCTCGTTGACGCCCCCCGACAATGACGTAACGAGGGGACCAACAAGCAAGCCGGTACATACGTTCGTTCGATGATGGCAGAAAAGTGAGTTATACCGTATTCAGCCGTACGAACACCATCGGAGGAACCATTCCCCCAGCACCAGTCGTTCAGTGACGCATCACAATCGAAGAACCCATGATTCTCCAACACGCTTCGCGAATGGCTTCGACGGTTGAAACGACTGGTTAGAATAAAAGCGTATAATTCATTATTAACAAAATATTAATTATAGAGACGTCACAACATGAAAACATTAACTTTTGTACACATTACTCGTTTCACTTCCTGGCACAAAAAAGTATTAATTGTAACAATTTTCGACATGCAACTGGTCGAAACTGCGACATGATTTACGTATAATTAACGACGAAAAAAATAATAATGGTCCAGAGAAGAAAATCCTGCAGAAGATAAAGGCGTAAAGTATCTAGAATGAAACGTTGGAATGTGAGCAAGACAGGGAAGAAGACATGAAAAGTGCAGACCGAGGGAGACTCGAGACACATTTGGAACCGTCGAGAATTTACGAAAATAATAAATAAAGAGTACTCGTAAGAGGAAGGTGGAAGAAATAACGAGAGCAAAAGAGGTTAATGGATGACAGCTATGGACGCCATTTTTAATATAACCGCGCAAATTGAGCCAGTACCGTGTGAGTTACATTAGAATATGCGAAAAGACAGAGCTAGGGACAAAGAGGAAGAGGAATTAAGAGATTGGACGCGTCATGGGGAAATTGAGCGTGCGATCGGGACGCCATTTGTCAAAGAAGAAACTAGAGTGAAGTTTGGCAAATGACAACGGTGGTGTTGCATATTAATATTCTTTAATCTAATTAGGTCGAGATACGCAAATAAATAAATAAACGTCAATCTGTCTATACAAATGCGTCACGATTCATCATTTTGTTCTGACATTTATTCAATTAACTTCAATGAAATATTGTTTTTTTTAGCTCTCACATACAGGTAACATCGTTCTCGCACAGGATTGGTTGATCTCGAGGGACTCGAACGGTCGATTTTCGGACACGAGTGGAAGAACGGACGACCAATCAGTGATCGTAGCTAGTTTTGTCAAAATGGCGTGAGAATTTTCGTGCCTCCATGTTTCATCGATTGTTTTGGACTGTGTTTGTGCGTGATTGGATCGAAGGATTAGGATTTAATGAAGTTAAGAATTTTATAAGGCTTAAGACTATTTTGACAAATATCCGTAAGTTGCTCCAACGTTTACAAATTTTGTGATATTATTGCTCATAACTTCTCGCATAAATAGAATACGTTTGAAAAATCGTCGATGCTCGTTTCCACGAGATTAATATTATCGAATTTGACATATACAAAGTGTTCCATTAGAAAAGCCCCATTCGAATATTTTTAAATGATAACAATTTTGGAAAAATTGTTAAGTATAAAAGTTTCGAGGTTTGAAGCAAGACGTAAAATGGGATTGCTTGTTCTTAGTGGAAGGTTTTCAAGGTCATTTAAAGGTCAACTCTCTTTTTTCTTAAACGGGAACAAAGTGTATTTTTTACATACATTTTTTACTCGCATAACAAATGGTTCTTAAGAGAAATAGTAAACGATAAAAAAATAAAAAAGTTCTTATTAGCTTTTACAAAGTATTTATTTATAACTTTTTTTTTTGTGAATTATTAAATTCGATTTTTGATTGTTTAAGTATTTTTTTAATAGAAACTATTATTTTTAACTTTGCAAATAAGAAGAATTTGGCGTTTTGATAAGATAAATTTGACTGAATTCTAATTAATTATTACTAGACAAAATAAAAAAAAACGAAACTATCAGTGAAAATAAGCCTCTTAATGTGGTTTCCCCCCTTAAGAATCCTAGGGAGTGTAAATTAGAACACCCTGTATATACATTACTTTTCTACCTCGAGTTTAGACATAGCCAAACTTGAGTGCGTATTAACCGTTCGTCTGCAAACGTGGGTCGTTCGTGTCCGAGCGAAAACCGTTTTGGTTTGTACCGCGAAAATAGGGGAAGGGCGGACACTCCTCTTTACCTGAAAAAAAGTTATATAGGAAGGGGAACCTACGCCCAAGTTTCAAAATTTTAGTACCTTCCAGGTAGTTATACCGAGCACTCAAACTTTGCAGAGGACACAAACGACCCAGGTTTACAGACGACGTGCACACAATAGGTAAGTTCGTGAATTTTTTTTTCGTGTTTTACAGTGATTTTGGCATCAGTAATTATGCCAAAAATAGTCAGTATGCCTAAAAAAAATTTTGGGATTTGTTTATGCAGAATTTTCAAAAATGGGGCAACGATCGGCTCCATCTAATTATCAATTAAAATACTCCGTTAGATTGAGAATCGTAATAATATGTTATTGTAATAACTTTTTATGATAAAAAAAGAAAAAAAAAATTGCTGCTAATAAAATGTGTAAAAAGCAATATACATTGTACGTAATTTATTGCCCATTTTCATGTCCAAAACTTAAGCACTTAACTTTAAATTAATGAAACAAAATATTTTTTTTCTTAAAGATACAATCTTTACCTTTAATTTCCAGTTTGAAAAATTACGATACCTTTTTTTTTCGCTGTGTTACAATTTTTTTTTGTAAATCAAAATTTTTTTCCAAATTTTTTTATTTATTTAACAAAAAAATGTATGAAAAAAATTTTTTTCAGAAATTTTACAGATGGAACTTTAAAATGAATGTTTTAAGAAGTAGCCTGAATTTTTTCAAAATTTTCTGAGTACATTAAGGGGATGAAATAATGGCCAGACGCGAAATACCCACGTTTGCAGACGAGAGGTGCGAAAAAAACGTTTGCAGACGAAGTGTTAAATTAAAAACGTCCAAAATATTTCAACATATTTTCACCAATGGAAAACTAAGTGTTTCCAATATTTTGTTTCGCTCATAAAAGTAAACCGAAATATTGCAAACCAATATTGTGCAAAATTCTAGTTGTAACCGCATTCTTTATTCTTTTAAAATTTTCTAATCTCATCATAAACGATCAATCTTGATTTTCGACAATAATTAATCAAACTTCATTTCAATCCAATAAAAAAGCTCTTCGCGAATATCTCAAGGCCGCTTCGATACGAAGGATTGAAATTGCATCACAGAAAATTTCAAGAATTCCACAAATCCAAACGGTTCCCCTAACTGTGAAGTGAGTCATGCGCGCGCACACGCGTATGCGCGCGCAGCCCCGATTTAAAAAAGGAGAAAAACATTTACAATCAACGTTCTAGCATATTTAAAATACGTTGACCTTAAAGCCTTTTAACAAAATGTCATTCTCAGGAAAAAAGATCACAGCTCTCTCCATGAGGAAGTACAAAGCTACACCTGGAAACTTGTAAATTTTCATAAATCTAACAAATCTAATAAATGATTAATGATTGATTATTTTCTTAAACTGACCAAGGCGTGGGCACAAAATGGGCCCAGTTTATATTCAATAAACTTTAAATAATTTCAACGCAAATAAATCATTAATATCTCACTAATAAATCATCGATAAAAAAAATATAACAAGTAAAATGCAACAGAACTAAAAGACAAAGTCACTTCCTCATTCATCATATAAATTAACCCAAAACCTCGTTTTCCTTTCATAACCTACAACAAAATTTATTAAACAAAAACTCGACAAGCTCCGTAACGATCGATATCCTCCAAACTATACATTCCCGTCGTGATTAATAATTAACCAGCTATCGCGTGTCGAACGAACAAAGAATTTCCATTCCAATCAAATAACGATCCGGGTGCCATCTCTGTTTTTCTCTCAACGACGAAAACTTCTTCACCGTAACATCTGTCTCGACAGTCTTCCATCTTCCATCTAAATTCTTCGTATCAAAAAATTTCTCGTTACCAACAGTTGCCTCAAAAATTCCACTTACTTGTTGTTCAATCCAACATCGCGGGTTGTCGAAGCCGGATCGTTCTCTCGCCGCATATTCTGCTCCGTGCTGAAACGGAAAGATGGTGTGAGAAATTTCCATTTTTTAATATTTTTTTCCACTTTGTTATTATTATTATTATTATCGTTTTTATTTTTCAGATTGACGGAGTGTTTGGGAATTTGTCGCTACCCTCAACTAGACAGTCCTGTCTCTGCCCGGTGGCCATTCCCATTCCGCATTCTCTCTCTCGCTCTCAAACTCTATATGACGACACTGCAGAGCCCCCGAGTTTCCTCTATCCACGCAATTGTCCGTCGTTTGCCATTACGTTCGACCAACGGTTTTCGATTTTTCCATCGCGACACTCACGTTATTATTGTTCTTGACGGAAACGTATTTCTCTTTTCTTTACAAATATGCTTTATCACCGAGGAAAAATGTTTACGATGGAATGACACTTTGTAAACTTGACGGGAGAGAGAGAATATCTCGTGAAAGAATGGGAGACTCACCGAGCACCATGTCGGATAGCTGCGCGGACGGGAACTCGCGCGTTTCCCCCGTATGTACTTTATCGACTCGAACAACCAACACCCTCGGTTCCCCCCACCCCTCGGCCGCCGCGACTTCCCCGCCGCTCGGTTCTCCAACGGTCTTCGTTCCTACTCCTCTCTCTCCGTCTCGCTCGTTCTCGTGCTCTTTCCCCCACCCCTTGACCGATACACTGCTACTTCGGCGTCCAATCGCACCCCTCGCATCACGGCGACGATTTTGTTTTCTTTTATGTCCTCTGCGTGCCCTTTGACAATCTTGCTCGTTCACTAGTTCCGTCAGCTCGAAAATCGCGTGATTTTGTTCGTTGTTTATACGTTACGATAATGTGTTTTGTAACTTTTATATTCTTTCGTTGTGAACAGCGACTGTCGAGCTATGTCCATCGTATCGCTTTTGTTTTTATTGTTACTTGCGAATTCCGATTCTCAAAAGTTTTTAAGGACGATGTTTCGTAAGAAAGCGATAATTGGATCGATTAATATTGTTTTGATAATCACTCATATTTATCTTGTAGTCAACCACAGTCGTGAAACAAAAACGAAAATATTTCTATCCTTAATGAATTGCTAAGAGACAGAAGTCAGCGCCATAGTCGTAGCGATATTCTGAGATGCCTTAACTACTTCTTTCATTGGAAATGTCTTTTACAAATATAGTACAAATTTTCGCCACGGCGACATTAGGGGGCGCGCGAGACGATTGATATCCATGGGGGAACGACTCGGCCATAAATAACGTGAAAACGAAGGATTGTGAAGAGGCCCTCTTCTGGAACGCTAATCGATAATGTCAAGTCTCCCTGACGTCACGATAGCCTTGCGATTTCACGGAAAATTGAACGAGCCATAAGTAGGAAAGAATCTTCGATACAATTTATTGACATCGCTAAACGTATTCACTCTCGAACAGACATATGTATTTAACAAATAAAACTAATTTCTGGCTGCACGTAGCAACAGAGATACGATAAAGAAAAGATTTAATAAATTAACGATAAATCAATATCGTGCGAAGGTCGGATGCTGTGTATTCGCCTCTCGCATCTTACAATCGTATCGCTGATATGTGTAGTGTAAAGTTGGGTATAACGCTAACAAGAGGGTCATTGACTCACAGGTACTCCTTCATGAATATAGGGATGAATTCCAACAGCAACGAAAACGTCAGGTACAATAAAATTCCTTATGTGTTATTCTTCACCGACAACAACACTCTTTTCTTAAGACGTTGTTATTACTATTTTCGTTATATTTATTTATCGTTTTAGTACACGCACCACGAGCGAACGTGCGTTTTATCGTTAGGTACGAGTTCGTGACCGCACGGATGTGACTGCCCAGGCCGCCGGGCTTGCGTTCGACCCTGTTTCTTTCGTGATCAATCCCCACTCGGTAACGACGAACGCATGCGCACAGCGGACGAACCGAGGGTGAAATATCTTTCGCCGTGCCACCCCTCGCCATGAGCTCGTCTCGATTATGCATTAGACGCCTCTTTCTCACATTCGAGGAATTATCAGTAAGGTTATTACATGACACAATTGTACGAACGCGAGAGAGGTGAAAGACGATTTTTTCAAAAATCTTTTTTTCGGGGTGGTGGATATAAAATTTGCGGAAAGAAAAATATCATTGTTAATAAATAATTCTATAAACTATATGACAGTTTAGATATGTCTAAATTCAACTTTGTCTGACAAAGTTGCATTATCGATTTTGTTACCGACGGTAGGTAATTCGCACGATCCGACCTCTCCGAAACGACACAACCGATCGAGAGGAATTGTAATTTAACCAAAGTCAAATTGGGCCTGAAAAGAGGTTATGGTGGTCTTTCATTCTGGAAAATGAAATATAAGACATTTTTTTAAGGCAAAATATTACAAAAAACTGTTCGTGTTTTTCGAATTCGGAGTTTTTATAGCATTTTTATTATTATATGAAGGAAATACGGAATCAAATTTATAAACAAAAAAGAATATTCGTGGAGTTATAATCCAAAATGTCTGGCGATGAAAAAAGGTTGATTCCTGATCGGAAAAATTCGCGGTTTCTGGTAATCTGAAAAAATAAGTTCATTTCATCTTGCAAACAGTATATCTATCACGGGATTTGTAAACAATAATAATAAAAATCGCAATATATTTTTTTTATGAAAAATCCTCGTCAAAAATGCAGTCGGATCGGACAGCGCCATCTGTAAAAGGCTAAAAGTCGTTTAAATTTATTTTTAAGAAAATATTTGTGAACGTTTTAAGAATACAGATACAAAAAATTGTTTCTCGAAGTTTTTAGAACAAAATGGCCCCTGAACACGTTAAACGGCAATACTGTTTTTATTTACGTTCACGTTTATCTCGCGATATCTTGAATGGTCCGAATGAAACGTACAGTGTCTGTCACCTGCGCCCGACATGGCGCTCAACGTATGAAGTTCAATTCCCTCCCGATAGATGGCGCCATACTGAAGAACGCGTTGATGCCGCGACCTCACGCTTGGCACTAGCCGCAAACGTCAAATCTCTACAAACGTTTAGCTTGATTTTGAGAATCAAACGTCGCCATGGACACACTTACGAGCCTTGCGAATGCGTTAGTTTGCAGATACGAGTGCGCTCAAACATGTGAACGCGTCGGAAGTGCCTGTGGCAAGTTCCCTTTAATTTGTGACAAAAGACTGAGACTCGATCGAATCAGCTACAAGCGCTTGCAAACCTGGGCAAACCAAGCTAAACAATCTATCTACACGTCTGAATTTGTGATGAGCTATTGAGGTTTGTCAAGCGTGTGGACGCGACTTGGCAATCACGTTTCCATCTATCTTTCTCCTAATCGAGTGAAATTTCTTCTTAATTACAGTCTAGGGTTAGCAACCGTTGTAAGCGGTACAAACGTATGACGACGAGAAAATATTTATTTACTTTAGTTCTTAACGTACCCGATAATATTTGTGTGTGGTCTAACAGCGAATAAACACAGTCGTAATAACTGGGATGTTATGAAAGGCAAACGGCACTCTCTCACATAATTACAGGCGTTAAAAAAATTACTCAATTATGCATGGCTTGTCAGTGGTAAAGATGTCTAACCGCTACACCGGATCATACCATGACCATGCTAGGAACGTGTCAGGCAAAAAAATATTCTTTGTATTGAAAGGTATTAGACTATACCCACTAGACCGTTCCGTCTCCAACCAACATCATCGCGTGCTGTACACAGACCGTCAAGAACTGTTGGCAAGCATATGGCATGCAGCAGTGTTGGGAGTAGCGTAGTGACAGAATGGTCTAGTGGGCATAGATCGTATGGTGTTTCTTTCCATGCCCGATTTCATAGCACGGTCATGGTATGATCCGTTGTACTGGGCAGACACCTTAAGTCGTACGCTAGTTGATATAATCAGGTCCCGTTTCTTATCGTTTTCAATTATTGACTTTTCACTCCATTTGTAGTAATTCGTCAATATCCATGTCGAGATTCGCGTCCTTCGTCACTGTGCTGGATGTGCGCACCCCAGAAGTACGTGAATTCCTATTCTGCCAACTCATCGGAATGGATTGTGGAAGTTTGGTGTCCGTTGGAGGTTCGACGACCACTCTTGTTGTTGTCGTCGTGTCGGTATTGTTGATCGGCAACTCCTTGTCGTTTCTCAGTGAAAATTTCTCCATAAACATTGCCTCCACAGCACCAACGGGCTTTTTTCGAGCTATACTCAACTGCGGATTCGACAATAACAAATGAAAAGATTATTACATTTGGTTAAACCACATAGCATGAAAGCTCAGAATCAATTGTTGTTTTGAAAACTTGCGATATTCATAACTATCTGTCCCTAATGTAAGAATAATTGGTAAAAATTCAAAGTAATAGTTTTATGTTCTACGCTTAATATTTCTTACCTGTAATTCTATTTGTTTTGATATTTCAGCGATTTTTTCACTCTGAGATGTTTTCAATAGTACAACTTTTCCAGATTGTGGCGATTCGTCCTTTTTCCCATCAGCCTGATCTTTTTCTTCATAGATGCTGTGGAGTAAACGCAGAACAAGACGGTTAATTTTTCTTGTTTGCTTCCATGCAGACGTGACTGTATCTTCATGAAGAACAATATTGTTTTGAGTTATTGATATCAGAGTACTTGATGCAGTATTTTTCAGTATTCATTTTTAACTAAATGCTTGTGTATTCAACCAAAATAAATGTCCAACTATCAAGACGCAACATTACAAAACATTCCCAAATTAACGTTGCAAATTGCATGGTCCAAAACGTACTTTAAAAAGTAATTAACAAGCCTGAGTAATAAAGTTTGGTATAACGTAGCAATGCAGGCTGCTATTTTCTATCATTTGAGTGGCGAATTAACAAACCATAATAATCTTTGCTCGTACCTCGATATCTCAAAATCGCTCTCGCTCGAGTCTTTCTCGCCTTGATTATTGGTTTCTTGTTCGAGCATTGAATACATAGATGGTTTGACTTCTCTCGTCGGGCTTTTATCTGTCGATTCCAGATCGAACAGTACTTTCTTTTTGACCAGACTTCCAGCTGAACCTCCATTGTTTGATTTTAGAACACTCTTGTTGTTGTTTTTTGGAGAACTGCCTGATACACCCAAAGAACTATTCTGTTCCTTGGCTGTGCGAACAAGGGGCGAGTCGTTGGCAATTGAAGTTGTCTCGACCCTCGAAATTTCGTCTTTTCTGAGTGGCGTCGACGTAACGAGAGTTCCGGAAACGTTATAAGTTGAACTCTGTTGAAGACGACCATTGGTATCTTTCAGAAAATCCTTGATACTCTCATACGACTGTGACACACGTTTAACATCACTCGTAGATTCCAAAATTTTGTCAGCCTGTTTTCTACGAGCGACTGGACCGTATTGCTCGTAAGTCAGTGTACGCTCGGATTTACGTGTGTTCCTTTCCTCCGATTCTTCAGAACTTATTGACTCTTTCGAATATTGCAGTTTCATTGGCCGAACCTCTTTCTGAACCACCTTTATTGAATTCCTGGATGTTGAAATTGGTTTTGCACTGTGAAATCCTGAAAGGGAAGAAACATTGTATCGTTCAGTAATCGAGCAGGCAAAGTTATATTTTTCCTAACGATTAAAAATGTACAGGTAGTTAAATAACTATGACGACACAGAAAACACCCAGATAGTTAACGTCAGTAAAAGCAAAATGGTTATTCTTTAAAATTGTCCTTCAATGGGATATTAATTCCCAGACTTTAAAAGATTAAATAATCTCATAGAAATTCTCTGTGATGGAGTGATAACAGAAATTATTTACCCTCATCGTGTTCACTCGTCGTTAGTTTATTAATAGTTATTTTATCAAGATCAACAAGAAAAGCAACAATCTGTGAATAAAAAGTCCTGGGCGGGGCCTGCACCCACAATTTTCATCATAATCACAGGGGAATTAAAAAAACCGTTTTGCTTGGACTGATGTTAACCACCTAGGTACTTACTATGTCCAGATAATTTCCCCAAACCCTGTATAAGTGAAGCATTGTCTGTTTAACATCAATATACTTCATTTATCTTGGAATCGTAAAATAATAAAAACAAAACAGATCATACAGCTCAAGCTACCAGTCTGTTGATCCAACTCGCAATATAATTAACGAAAAAAGATTCGTACCCTCGTCTTTCTTGTGGACATTCAGAGATTTTGAGACTTTACTTTTAACGTTTGTCACCAATTTTTCAAGATGCGATTGCTCGTGTGGATAATTTGCTTTATCTTCTTTCACTTTCAACGGGAGCCTGTGGGCCAGTTGATTTATCAGCTTGCGACGGATTTCATCAAACTTGCGATACTTCTGCAATAAAAGCAAACATTAATTACTCGTTTCTAGTAAACAAGCTTCTCGCTAAGTTTCCTTGTCTCATTCGCTAACCTTGGAATTAATGTTTCGATGATGAGTCACAATTTGCATTACTTGCACGAATGTTGACTTTGGTATACCTCGCCATTCTGGATCAATCCCTAGATCGTGAAGTTTTAAATCAAATACCTCGAGCATATCTTGATTTGTATCTTTGCAATCGGCTAACTTCTCTTCAACGTGCTTTGCTCGACTCTTAGACTCTGGCACTCGACGATTCGTCTCCGGTTCCGAATTATCCTCCGTCTGCGATTCTGTGGAATTATCGAGACTCTCGGATTCCAGCCAAGAATTACTAGCTTCCGAGTCTGATGATGATTCGTTTCTTTCGGGATTTGTCCGGGTCGTGCGAGTACCTTCGACCCCATTATCTTTGTCTTTTTCGACGGCAGACCTTGTTTCTCGTGAATCATGATTTCGATATTTCCTTGCATTCGAATTAGGAAGCCTTTCTTCCATCAGTGAAATTTGCTTCTTGATATCATTGCCTTTGGATACGTCTTTTCTCACATCACTCGAATCGAGAATTTTTCCCCCAGAGTGATCGCCCGAATCGGATTTGATCGGTCGTTCCTTTTCGATCGGAGTATAAGAAACTGATGAACGATGAGCCGCGTACGCGCCATTGCTCAAAATCTTATAAAAATCCTCGCGCGTCGATGTGTCGTCCGTTCGCTTGACTTTCCATCTCCTACGATTTTTTCTTCTATCGTCACTGGTTATGCCAACTGGTGCAATTTTATCTTGCTTGTTGGCTCGATCCGTCCTTTTCGAAAATGTTATGTCCGATGATGATATTTTAGTCGTTTGCTTTCCTTGTTCCTTGCTATCTACGACCTTGAGCCGTTCAACATTCCAGCTCGAGTCGTCTGGGTGATAAGAGCGGGTAACCTCGTCACTTACGTAATCGGACTTGATCTCTCTTGACCGCTCTTTCTCTCGTACATAATAACGATTTTGTTGCAACTCTATTGGAATCGATACATTTTCTGTTGTATCATGGATATCATTGTCCATTCGAACACGTACATTCTCTCGTAGCGCCGGTGATAAGGATCTTTCGTACGAGAAGTTTCGAGCTTGCATTAAGGTCGATTCGACGCTGGCCTCGCGCCTCTCAAGATCACTCAATTTCGTTAAGTAATCTACGCGCATCTGATCGGCTGATTCTCGTGTTACTCGTAACTGCGTGTACAATTTCTCTATATCGGCGGTATGACGAGCCTCGAGATAATCGATCTTTGATTGCCACGAGCTTTCCTGATTATTACACTTTGTTTCGACATTCTTGATAGCCATAGTTGACTGCTAGATAGAAGATAAAAATAAAGAATAAACATAGAAGTAGGAATATCTCATGGTAAATAAATATATAAAAGCGTTGCATCGCCATATCAGCCTAACTTTTGCGGAAAGTTGTTGTCGTAATTGCATAATCTCATTTTCTTGCTCTCGAATGATATCTTTCATATCGCCATTGTTGGAATCTTCATTATCGGATTTACCCTTAGGACATCTTTCCGCCAGCATAAGATTCTACGGTGACAAAAAAACAGGTAATACTTTTCGTTCCAACGCAACTAGATACTTCTCCATTGAGGACAGGGCAACTTACTCTGATTTCGTCGAACAGTGTTGCTTTCAAATTATCAATCTCCTCTTGATATCGTTTGTGTTGCTCCTCGCCGTATCTGTCTTGACTTCGATGATTTCTGAGCTCCTCTTTCGTCGTCGACCTTGTCTCTCTGTTATCGTTTGAGACAATACTGTCGGTGCTCAGCAACTTGTCGGACTCATTTCTTATTACTCGTTCGGTCAAATTCAGTCTCTCCTTGAGCGTCTTTATTTCACTGTGCAATTTTTCGGTTTCTGCTATGTATTGTTTATGCACCGGTGAATTTGTACTCGAACGAGACAATTGTGGATGTCGTCGGTTGATATGAGCCCTCATGAAAAGGTCCGAGATGAAAGTTTTTGGGCACTGCGGACACTGCAATTTGTTGTTGTTTATTTTTTGTTTCTTTTTTCTATGTAATGGTTTGACGAGAAGTAAAAGAGCCATCGGTTGTATTTTTCTGTTGCTCTTTATCGCATATACACTACCTTATGAATCTCACCGTGGGAATCACTCAATTTTGTTTCAATAGCTCTGCTTCTTTCTTTCAACTTATCCTTCAACTCCTTTATTACTTTCTCGGACGCATTCTGCTGATTGTTCAATGCGATATTTTCCTCGAGCTTGGCTTTCAGCTCATCCTTTAATATGACTACACTGTGATCTAGATACTGTTTACAATACAAAAGATACTCCACTGCCAGTTGAGCAAGACGGAATAATTTGACGAAATTCGGATCCAATATTTTCACATCGTATTCGCTCTCCAAACAATAATCGACGACATTATTGACATTTTCGTCAATTGTAGAGAAATCCCTCTCTCCTATGACTCGATCTATATCGATGGAACCTACAGACAGAAGATATTTATTGGCTGATAAAGTCAATAGTAAATGTTCATCGATGTTTCTTTTAAAACTCTCGTTACAATTATTAGCAATTCTCTAACATCATCTTGGTGCTAATTAATATCAGAAACAAAAACACTGTACAAGTCATTGGTTTGAACGTTAAACTGGTAACTTCAAAAAAAGCGTCCTTTGTTTGATTCAAGAAGAAAATCATTGTGCTGAACTCGACCTCATAAATTGAAGACATATTTTGAGAGCGTTTGTAAATACATACAGCATCTATCTTATAAAGCTTGAATGTATGATTGGACACAACAATGCTCACTGATGTGCACCAGACTTCCCAAAAAACATTCACTCAATTACTTGAGAAAACTTACTTATACGATTCCAGTCGACGCGTACCCTCCTTCTATGCATATTAAAATGAAAGCCTGACTCTCTAGCAAGTTTTGGAAAATCATGGCACCAATTAGTTCCAGCTCTAAACGAGAATGCCATTTCATTGAAATAATTACTTCTGTACTTTAAACAAAGATCCCAAAACAACTCGATTGTTGATTAGCCCCGTCAAGGGCTGTGGGAAGGGTATATAAATATTCCAGCAATAACCTAACCCTTTTATACTACCCATCAGCACTATTTTGTTGCACGATATAGATAATAAATTGTTTACTTTTTTTATTAAACTTTACAAGATGCACAATCATATCGTCTTATTTTTATTTGAAACGGGAAATAACCGTTGCGTGACAGGTGACAGGAAAACGGACGCTCAGGCCGCCGCCATGTTTGTTGCTTTCCCCCAACCTTCTGCCGGTCAGGTGGACCGTTCCGATGGACATCGGATATGTTCGTCATTGTTCGTCATGCTTCGTCATTTCACTCGAGTTGACCCGAGTTGACCCGATGGTCAGTTTGGATCGTTTGTCCAACTTCCAGACGATGCGTAATGCTCTGTGAAGTAACACGTGCTTTGTAGACTAATTGATACTAATAGGCCTTGAGCATACTGTTTGGATACCGCTAAAGTGTACAGACGAGATAAAACCGAAATGAAAATGAGGAATAAGAATAGTCCTTGAGAATCCTTTTTTTTCTAGTATAATACTTGAATAAGAAGATCTTTATACATATAAAGAACCCAAGTTACTCTCAGCAACCATATTGCAAATCGTAAGGAGGTTAACTTATCATTTAAAATGTGAATAAATTAAATACGTTATAATTATCAATGGATTTAAATCAATTCAACGGGTTCACCATATCTGTCGCCACGGTCGTAAAATAAACAAGAGATTTGCTCGTGAACAAATTAACAATATATAATTATACTAGAGTAATAACCATTATCTTACGTAATTAAGACTACGCATTTTAGTTTGTTTATGCACAACGCATGCGTATCTACGCGATAAGGTTCGGAAGCGTATTTTTATGGACGATAAATTGGCCAAACGTGATATAACATACTTCGCACGCTCGGTCTATCTGCACCCGTCTATCTATAAATGTATAAATATAAAACGTTTCGTACGATACATACATATGTACCGAGCACGCTTATAGTGACTCCACACTTTTACCGGCTCTACTCGTTCGAGTCCGAGTAATTGAGTAGAACTTGACGACTGTGCGTAATGCTAGAAAGATGACAAACCATATAATAATGCATTGAATAACGAACTGTTGTATAGTTGAGTGACATGCGTGCCGCATCGACAGCGCGTGCGCGTTGTTAAGACAATTTAGATACGAGTCTGAGATGTTCCCAGCTAACCAAAAAAATAATCATACATAACCTACTTTGGAGACATTGATTGACGTCAATAGTTAAACTACATAATTATTAACACAATGACTTCATTAATTCTTATAAGAATTTTATGTTTGCAAGGTTAACATCTTACGATCATGTACAGAATCTTCTCCGCGAAAACTTCGAGGTTGTCCGAAGGTTATCATAAGATTTTCAAAGCAATACCCATTATCTCTCTCTTTTTTAAATCGCAGTCACGATCAAGATGTTTGCAACCAACAATATATTCCTCCTAGCCTCGAAAGTAAAGTAATTATACCATTGAAATATGTCGAAAACTGTGCTAATCCACGAGCGCGTCATAAAGGTAAACTTGGCCCTCACGCGGACACAAATTGTACTACTTAAAACGTACCGTCTGCATTATTGGCATTGCCCAAGGTGTATCATACACGAGATATCCGATTGCAATTTGCATTTTTCAATAATGCCGATGCAGACGGTAAATTCCGGTCTGGGATTCCAGGTGTTGAATCCAAGAATGTGGAATAAAAAAATGTTCAAACTCTACGATGTAATATTTGATTGATTCAACCATATCTATATATACATATATATGCAGAGGAAAAATCGAAAACTCTTTCAAGGTTAGTTTTAGTATAAAAACACTACATTCCGTTGATACGATGTTTCTAATAAAAAAATAAACTTTAGCACAAATGTAGTGGGGAATTGCGAATCTTCCCGACAACTCGGCGCTGTGCATAGCTATTTAAGCTTCTGGATTAACAACGACATTGCGACAGTACCTAATATGCTAGACTATTAGCGTTACGTCAGAATAATCTTGAAAGCATTGCCGTTCATTCTCGAGAGCGTGCCGATGGTTTGGACTTCTTCATTCGTTTTCTGGCCTTCCCAACCGACGCGATAAACCCCCGTCTCTCCCTCGCTCTTTTTCTCCCATTCTATCGACGATGCTGCCCTAATCGAGTTGATGTCAGTCGGACGTTGTGTTTGAGATATCCGCCTGCCTAAACTGATATCTCGATAAATTGACGAACGTATACGTGCGCGAGTTTCTAGTACGTATTGTTTTGTGTAAGAGACTCGATACTTTCGACGAACAACGGAATAGTTGTCATCGTATAGTTGGATAAAATATAAGTCCATCGGTGTATCGGTGTCATCCGTACGGAAGTTACAACAGCTGTTCCTCTAAACTCTCTTCTCCGTTTCTGCAGTGCCGGCGGAGCTAGCGAGAGAAAAACGGTCAAGGGGAACGCTTCAATCAATAAAAAAAACGTATCCAAGTTAACGAGCACTGATGGATAGCAGCATAAAATACGAAAATCCAAGTCCGCGTCTCGAAGCAAATCCCTTGAGTAAACTTATCTTTTGGTAAGTTTTACGCGTGCCCGGCGAAACACGCCTAGTACGTGGATAGCCATTGATGCTGACCATAATATATATGTGTGTGTGTGTGTTTGGGTGTGTGTGTGTGTGTGTGTGTTTGGGTGTGTGTGTGTGTGTGTGTGTTTGGGTGTGTGTATAATGTCAGCAACCAAAAATTGTACGGTTTTCAAACGAAAACACAAATGAAATACGTATGTAAAATCTAAATAGAAGCTTAAAATTTAATTAACTAAAGATAATAACGATGTCAACGATGCATTTGCACAAAATTAAATATTTACATGAAAGTAAAAATGATATTTTTATTTAAGTAAACAAATCACATCGTTTGGAAGATTTTTGAAAAAGTTTGTGAACTATGTGAAAAAAAAGTGTTGAACGAATGAGAAGGAGATTTATTGTTCGTTAGTGACAAAGGAATGAATAAAAAAAAAAGAACAAATCCGAGGGATGATAATATCACCATTACTAGCGTTATTTTGTTACCTTGAACAAGAATGAAAATAGACGTTATGACAACAATGTGTAGTAGATATTTGTTTGATTGGCTGTTGAAGGTGGATTGTTCCATTGTTCAAATACGGGAAGAAACATGATTTGGAAGGTAAAGATCTTTACAATGCCTTACCAAGAGATCTCAGTCAAACCCTGGGCGATAAATTGGAACGGTAATTTTTGTCGCTATATGTAAAGATATTTGGAGAACTTTGGCCGTGAGAATGATTGATTGTTTGTAATGTACAGCAACTGGAAGAGGGAAGAGGAAGAGGCTTTGAGTACAGGGAGAAGACCGAAATTGATCACTGCAATACGAAGGACGTTTATTTGGTCTTACATATATAATGGAGGCTGGGTATTTATTCTCTTCGTGATTCTCAGGTAAACTTTCTCCCCTTTTGTAAGCCGAGAAACTGATGCATCTGTAAAGTTTTTTTTTGTCTCGCTGATATTACAATGAATGTAATATTTGGTTGGTATTTGTAAAACCGATGTTTCATTTCTTTCTTACAGATCCATGCAGCCATTTGTTTTGGGTCTACTCATTTGGCACTTCGATCCACGTGCCGAATCAAGTCAAACAGAGGCTTACATGTACGCGACCGCTGTTATTTTATTAGCAATTATTATCGCTTTAATGCAACACCACACAAACTTGGGACAACTGGAAATTGGCATGAGAATCCGAATAGCGTGCTCCTCTCTAGTGTATCGAAAGGTAAAAAAAACAAGTTAGAGGACCAAAGGACGACTGCGCGACGAGAGTTTCCCGTTTTGGTATTCGAAAATATCTGTTTTTAAACAGAAAACCTCTCAGTATTCGGTTGACATTAGGGTCTTCTAAAGGACGTTCATCTCTCATGTCCATGTAAACACGTAAAAACTCAAAGTAATCCGTTTCACAAATTTCACCTAGTGGGGCACTTGCAAGACTATTTGTGAATAACATTTATAAAATATTTTTAACAACTTTGTAGTTTGTGACATCTTTTCGCATTGGGCATGATCACAGTAGATTGTTAAAATATCTTTTTCAAATATTCCAAAAGGCAGGATGGAGCGTCTTTGCAAAATTATCAAAAATCTTATTTCTCATAAGCGACATGTTTATCATTGTTTGTTTTATCCAAAAGCTCGTATTATATAAAAACAAAATTATGCCAGAGACTGGCACGATAACGGTACGAAAGATATGATAAAATAGATATTACCGATGATATTGTTAAATATCATCAAATTTTCTATAATATTTTTCAATCACATAATATCATCGAATTTTTTATGATATTTTTCTGATGTACAACGTAACGAGAAAAATTAGAAATCAGAATAGCTAACGTATTTCCTTTTTATAAAAAATTCCCAGAATCTAGTTCATTTGAGAATATAATCATCAACTCAATATCACCAATTACAAATTTGTTCATATAAATCTTTATTACAGAGATGTATTCTCAATCTCAAAAACCACAAGAACTTATGTAGAACGTGTTTCTAAAACCTGGAATCAAACTATCTATAACTTTATTAAAGCTCGACACGTGCTCTAAAAAACACATATTGAAAAAAAAGATTTTCAAAGCGTTAAGTGTGTTCTGCAAATTATCAAGTAAAATGACCTCTTAAATTTTTAATCCGCAACATTACAAGCACTTATACGACTGATACAAAACGTGTAATAAAAAAAATGTAATAGGCGAACATTCTCATTATATAAGAGCTTTAAGAAACATAGTAGCTTGTTACATACAATATCTTCGCAACACAAGGTTGAGAAATTAGACGCAGAGCTCAAGCTTCGCGAGCACTTGTGACTACAAATCGCATGGCTGTTCTTTGATAAAGAAATTCCAAAGCTCGTAGGAATACTCAGAAATAACGGAAAATAGATCATTAATGTATGTTTTCATTCCTATAAACTCAATATAGATTCTACGATTGTCGAGGTCAGCAGCGAATGAAACAGCGGGTGGACGGATAATAAATTTGTTATCTAACGACGTAGCGAGATTCGAGCAAGTGTTCACCACCCTTCACGGAATATGGATAATGCCATTACAAGGCGCTCTTGTGACGTACTTGATCTGGCGAACCGTTGAAATCGCTTCGTTGGCCGGTGTTTTCCTGATAACGATACAAACCGTGCCTCTTCAAGGTAAAACAAATACATAATGTAAAACGATGTAATGTAAATACGAACCGCCTAAGATAAAACATTTCCCATAAATTGGATGGCTTGCATAATTAATATAACTGCTACAAGTTGATAATTTGTTCAACAGGTTATCTGGGAAAAATAACGTCGAGATTGCGCTCGAAAATTGCTGTTAAGACGGATGAACGAGTGAGACTAATGAGCGAAATAATATGCGGAATCAAAGTGATAAAGATGTACACATGGGAGAAACCGTTTGATCATCTTGTGTCTCTCGCCAGATCGTATGAAATAGAAATTCTCACGCTCACGTCTTATCTCAGAGGTTTTAACAGAGCAACCTTTGTTTTTACTGAGCGCACTACACTGTACTTCACTATAATGGCATATGTACTTGCTGGCAATGACATATCGGCCGTTAAAGTATTTACTATGGCACAGTACTTCAACACTATGCAATATGTGATGGCTATACTTTATCCGATGGCTGTATCAAATGGAGCTGAGACTCTTGTCTCTATAAAGAGACTCGAGGTATTGTTGAAACGAATCACGTATAAGGGATTAGAGTGAGGAAAACAGATCAATTTTTAATTATATTCTTTTTATCTACAATAGAACAAGAACAAATTTTGAAGACATTTATATTATTTCTCTTATTGGCATCGAGTCAATAATTTTATCAATAAGATGCATTCAATCGTTTGAAAAAGAGAAAGTTTTTGTTAATTTGCTGCTTTAGGTATTCACAAATACTACATGTTATGTATAATTTGCAGGCATTCTTGGTCTTGGGAGAGATAAAACACATTGGTGATTCGTCGAGCGGACAGACTTACAACGACGAGAAAGGAGTCACTGTGAAAGATGTGACTGCCAACTGGGTAGAAAACTCGATTGTCAACACGCTTCATGACATAAACGTTCACGTGCCACCGGGAAAATTGTGCGCCGTTATCGGTCCAGTTGGAGCGGGAAAGAGTTCATTTCTACAATTGTTACTCGGTGAGCTCGAGCCTAAACAGGGTCACGTTAGCCATGGTGCTGTCATGTCGTATGCCAGCCAAGAACCCTGGCTATTTTCCGGCTCCGTTAGGAATAACATTCTATTCGGATTGCCGTACGATGAAACGCGTTATCGTCATGTCACCAGGGTATGCGCTCTTATCAAGGATTTCGTTCAGCTTCCCCAGGGCGATAGGACTCTCGTAGGTGAGAGAGGAACGTCACTGAGCGGTGGTCAACGCGCTCGAATAAATCTAGCCAGGTTCGTCTTTTCGTTCATTAAACATGAGACATGAGATAAGATCCGAATGCAAACCTGTTTCAACGCCGAGGCACGTACTCATTAAGATACAAATCTGAATAACTGGAATGGTATCGAAGATACTGAACACGATCGACATAAACAATGGCTATATCACAATGTGACTCACGAAACGTTTACATACTTTTATTGCCACAATTTACAAGAAATTATTTTTCATTCAAGAGTTTTGTTTTAAGAGTGTCTCTTTAATTTCGAGATAGGTTATTTTCAAAATTGTTAATCAACTTTTACTACACAAACTACTGTGAATTTATACATAAATCACTCTAATACAGCGATAGATTGAACTCTGTTTGAAAGCCACCAAGCACTTTATTTTCAGATATCTTCCATAGAAAACTTAACAAAAATATAAGGTCAAACCAAGTCTTCATTTTAGAGGTTAAGGCATATTTATATATTTGCATATTTACCAAATATTTTCGTATTATCTCAATTAAAAACAA
This sequence comes from Netelia fuscicornis, assembly GCA_946811545.1. Classification (NCBI taxonomy): domain Eukaryota; kingdom Metazoa; phylum Arthropoda; class Insecta; order Hymenoptera; family Ichneumonidae; genus Netelia; species Netelia fuscicornis. The sequence goes on along the minus strand of OX328014.1, from coordinate 12,439,460 downwards.
AAAAAAAGAATAGGCGTATTCGCTATAACTTGACTACATTTCTAATTATCCAGCCAGAGTTGTCTACCTAAATAGGCAAGAGGAAGAATCTATCACATTTCATCGGGCAACAATCGTTGAAATGGATTAGAATTGAGAAAGTATTGAATCTTTTTTCATGTTCGATTCCCACAATGTTTACTTCTGTTTACGTTTTAAATTGACACTTTGCTCTCTTAAAAGAAGATTGCTGAAACTTTCTCTAGAAGGCAACAAAAGTTGATAAACCTCACCTGCTTATAAGAAGTCAATTATGAGAAAGCTGTGCGACGATAAGCAAATGTTAGTCATTGTCTATATTTGGAAAATGTTCACAGGGCAGTTTACGCAGAGGCTGATATTTATTTACTCGACGATCCTTTATCGGCCGTTGATACTCATGTAGGAAAACAATTGTTCGACGAATGCATAATGGGCTACTTGGGAAAGAAAACGAGAATATTGGTAACGCATCAAGTGCATCATCTCAAAAACGTTGATATGATAGTTATGTTGAATAACGTGAGTATTTATGTTACTTTTAATAATAACTCGCTTTTTGTTAAATGGTTCATTACTACTTTAACATTAACGATTGGTTAATCCTCGATCAGGGAGTCGTGACGAAACAGGGCACCTATCGAGATTTTCAACAGTGTCATCTGGATCTTATAAAGTCAATAACAAACGACAATGGGGATGACGAAAATGACGACGTATCAGAAGACGACAAAAAGGGCGACGATGTGAGCATTGTGCCCAGTCAAGACAAGAGCACAAGTGAGGAAATAGGCGAAGAACCTCAGGAGACCGAAGAACTCATGGCCAAAGGTCGGATGCTCAAATCCCTTTACTGGAAATATTTCTCAGCTGGAAATTCGGCCCTATCAATGATAATATTTGTCATCATTACCATACTTGGCCAATTGGGAAGCAGCGGTTGCGATTATTGGGTCGCCTACTGGTAAAAGATGAAAGGTCGCTTCTCCTCAAGACAATTATTTGTGTGCTAAACGCTTGTCCAATATCTTTATAATTGTAGGACAAATCAAGAAGAGCTACGGTTAAGAAATCGCATCGGTGGATCTCATCTTCGGAACGGTACTGCTCTCGATGATTTTACAAATTTTACGGAAAGTCTGTTTGGTGAAAATTCAACGCAATCGGAATCGAATTTTGTACGTATCTACCAACCTTTCGTACATGCACAATTAAATTTACATTTTATTGCGCTTGTACCGGTGAAACGAGTAAAATATTATTTCTGTCGTGCAAGTGTATTAACAAAAGATACGTATTGAAATTTTAGACAATGGATAAGGATATCGATGAACGATCGACAGTGACCCTCGACAGAGACACTGCCCTGTGGGTATACGGAGCTTTCATAATAGCCAGTATCATCATGACAACCGCGAGAAATCTCATGTTTTACAAGATGTGCATGAACTCAAATAGAAATTTGCACAACAGAATGTTCTCGTGCTTGCTTCAAGCTCCTGTACGATTTTTCGACACGAATCCCTCTGGTCGTATATTGAATAGATTTTCAAAGGACGTCGGGTCGGTCGATGAAATTCTACCTTCGACAATGACCGAGTCCCTTCAAATATTTGCCGTTATGGTTGGTATCCTTGCCCAAGTGCTAATCATCAATTGGTGGACGATATTTCCGATAACACTTATGGCATTTTGTTACGAGAGAATAAGAAATTTGTATCTGGCCACAGCGAGGGATGTTAAGCGTCTCGAAGGCGTAGGTAAGAAAACAATGTTATATTTTTAAGATTTTCCTAGACGTTTTACACTGTCGATAATACTTAATGAGAAACAATAATGCATTAAATTATGTTAATCAAGGAAAAAGTCCGGTATTTTCGCACGTCAATTCATCACTGTCCGGACTGGCGACTATTCGATCAGCTGGAAAAGAGAAACTTGTACGTCAAGAGTTCGATGCTCATCAGGATGTTCACACGAGTGCTTATTTCCTGGCTGTTTCAACCAGTACGGCTTTCGGCGTGTGGCTCGATGGTGTGACGATTACGTTCGTTGCATTCGTTACATACAGCTTTGTTCTACTCAACGATGGTACGATAATAGTTTATCTTTTTCTTTATGTTGAGCAAAGTTGAGGTTAATTGTCAGAAACCATCGAGTTCTTATTTTGCTCCTCTCGAATGCTCCAAATTACAAAATCTTAAAAAATATTTTAGAAATCGTAAAGTCTGAATGATTTTGCATGAATCAGTTTTTGGGAAGTTTTGGCATGTAGATGTTGCGTAGGCATCTTTTACAAACCTTGCGGAATAACGTTTTAAAGATATTTGTTACTCATGAATCATTCAATCCTGGAAAAGCTTTGACATTGCAATTGTGGGAACATGAAGTAATATCTAATCATCAGTATGCATGTATAAGATCAAATCCTTTCTGACAGTCAGTTCCTTAATCAGGAATCTCCAAAGTTTGCAAAAGTTGAAGTATTTGCGACAGCGTCACATCTATGTATCGTGGTAGAAGAATTCTAAATTACACCATTTGCTATCTACTTAGAAACGACGTTTGCCGGAAACGTTGGATTGGCCATTTCTCAAATCCTCATACTCTGTGGAATGCTTCAGCATGGAATGCGACAGACTGCCGAGATGGTGGCGCAAATGACAAGCGTTGAGAGAATAATGCAATTCGCCGAACTTGAACAAGAGGGTCCATTGGAGAGTGAACCAGGTGCTAAGCCACCGAAAGCATGGCCCATGGCGGGGGAGATAAAATTCGATAGAGTTTATTTGCGCTACGGTGAGGAGGATCAACCGGTTCTCATAGACTTGAACGTCCTCATCGGACCTGGAATGAAAGTTGGAATCGTAGGTCGTACAGGTGCTGGAAAATCTTCAATAATTGCTGCTCTGTTCAATCTCGCAAAGCTCGATGGCAGTATATACATTGACGGTATTGATACGAAGAAAATCGGCCTTCACGATTTGCGCAGCAAGATTTCCATAATACCACAGGAACCCATATTGTTCTCATCTTCGTTAAGGGATAATCTTGATCCTTTCGGCGAGTACGACGATGCATCACTTTGGTCGGCTCTGGATCAAGTACAACTCAAGAATGCTGTATCGTCTCTCGATCACATGATCCATCAGGGAGGCAGTAATTTCAGTGCCGGACAGCGACAGTTACTTTGCTTGGCACGTGCTATTGTAAGAAACAACAGAATACTTATACTCGATGAAGCTACGGCTAATGTCGATCCTGCCACCGATCAACTCATTCAAGCTACCGTGAGACAAACCTTCCGAGATTGTACGGTACTGACAATAGCACATCGGTTGAACACAATAATGGACAGCGACAGAGTTCTTGTTATGGAATACGGTCGTATCGTCGAATTTGATCATCCGCATTTGCTACTTCAGAATAACAATGGATATTTCAAGAAAATGCTCAACGAAACCGGCAAGGGAATGACTGAACGACTGAGCCACATTTCCAAGGAGGTAATGATAAACACAAATGTGTATATATATATCGGATGCTAGACAATTATCTGGAAATATGTAGTTGGCATTGGCACAAGCAAAATGGTTTATTTACAATTGCATACAATTATTCACAATACCACGAAATTTGAAAGTGTACTTATTGCATTAAAATGTATAAAAGTAGCTACAGTATTTGATTGCATTGTTAAGATAAGCTCAAACTTTCAAACTTTGTGAATTAATAGCTCGGCCAATTTTCATTACAGAACAATTCTTAAAAAACTCGTTTTGCTTATACTAATGCAAACTATCTAGAAATTGTCTGCATTCAAGTAGTTGCCTTATCTATATATGTATATTGATATTAAAAATTAAATATTGTTTCCAATAATCCTCTTCTGTTATAGGCATACGACAATATAAGACACGATGACATTGGCCCAGATCTTGTGAAAGGTGATAATAAAGCATAATGGGATAAATATTAAATCTATACTTACTAGATTTTTATAAATTCATAAATTTAACAAAAATCAACGATATCTGTCCAAAGTCGTAAACGAAACAAAAAAATGCAAATACAAACATTTCATGTCGTACAGAGGAATTTGCGATAATGGACGAGGTGCTTACAGACATATTCAGATTCAAGATGGCAATAATACTTAATGTCTTTCTTGACTGTATGCCAAAATAGATCTAACTTAAACCGTCGTAGACAACAGCCATTTTTCTATAAACCAAACAATCGCACTGTCCCTCGATACAAGAGACATGTATTGTATGTACTTAATGGAACTATACAAAGCGATATACAATTTTTTGGATATCTGTATGACGAAGGAGATTATTATGCAAACACATAAAATGTGTATGATATTGCGCGAAATAAAAAAATTTATAAAAATCTTGAAATTACAGTTTGTTGGATGGTGGACCAACGTTCCTTTCTATAAACCAACTTAGATTAACTGAACCGTTCCGTTTTTTACTAGATCGGCAATAGCCTTATACTGTATTATATGCTGAGAGCCAGCCTCAAAATAAACCTCTTGATCCAATGTACCGGGTATGACGATACCAGCGACGCTCTTGTTGGCTCTCAGAAAAACATGTGCCTGCATGTTCGGCTTTACAGTGAGATTATCAACTTGAAAATCTTGAAAATTGGTCGGCATGTGTTGGAGAGCAACGGATCTAAATAATATCTCGACACTCGCAAGATACTCCTTAGCAAATTTCAACTCTCCGGCACTGAGATAAGATTCTTCCGGACTGCGCTTTGCTTCATCAGAAAGTATTTGTATCGTGTAGCGTTCGATCTTCTCAAGACGTGTCCTCAGATAGCTGGATATAACGAACCTTATTCGATCGAGCTCCATTTTATGAATGTCGAGCCTCAAGTCGTCTCTCTTTAATTTTTTCATGTTCTCGTCCATATGTGATATTTGTTGAAGCATACAGTCAACCAAATCCGATTCGTGAGGCAATATTTCTGGTGCGAATTTCTCGTTCAACCAGGCATTCTCGATTGCACGTAATGCTCTTTGAGCTGTAAATTCTTCCTCCTCGCTCGCCTCCGCCGCTTCGGTTTCCTCCGGTTGAGGTGCAGTTTGTATTTCATCCTCCATTTCTGGCGCCAAGAGTCAAGATACGACAAAATCTTGTAATTTTCGACTCAATGACGCCAAAAATTTTTTAATTTTCAACGAAACAAAGGCAAATACACGCGAGAAAACGGTTTAACCGGTATAAAGTTCACCTGACGATCTTGACGCTTCTGAATGCTCTTGAAGGCATGTGCAGTAACCACGTGGGGGGCAGTGGTGGGGATATTTGAGTTCGACGGCAGCGTTCATGGTGGCAGCGGAAGATACTTACCCTACACCGGTATACAACAGTTGGTACAAAATATATTTTTGTAATATTTGGCGCCGTTTTGACAGCAGTTTTCCAAATATGGACGGAATGATACTCGACGTCCTCGGGAGCTATGTAAAGTTAACCCCCGATTTTGACTTTTGTATCTTTATTTAATTTATAACGATTGTTTGTCGTTTGTTTGTGATTGTTTGATTAATTAAAACGTTTGTTTGATCATACTTTTTATCAAACAAACAAAACAAAAATGAGCGTTAAGTTAGCCGCAAATTTTTGAAATATTGTGTAATTTGATTTTTTCAAACGCCAATCGATTCGGAATCGTTTGTTGGAAACAAATAATATAATTCGAAGGTTTGTTTGATCGTTGTTTTTCCAAAAAATCAATAAATAAAATATTGGTTAGTCGTAGCTTTCACACTAGATTCTGGCTTGATCAGACTTAAGGGAGCTTTCCAGTGTGACAGCCCGAAAAATCGCTGTTTTTCGCGATTTTTTTTTTAAAGAAAAAATAATCTAATCGGTCTGGTTTTTTTTTGTATATTAATTGGGTATTGAAGAATACAAAACAATTTTTTAAAGATCGATTTATTTATTAATTAATATCTATAAAAATGATGAAACAATTGTTGCAGAAAATGCACTTGGATGTGGTGTCCACGTTGGGGGTCACAATTTTGATCTGAAACAAAAAACACAAAAAGATTATTGATCGGTATATAATTGGCTTTCGTGCTATGGAGGCTTTTTTTTTTTTTTTTTGCAAAAATGGCGCCGGTTTGAACAAAAAGTATCGATTTTAGCATTTTTTTTTGGCAGTTTTTTTTTACAAAAAAATAGGAAGATGTCAAAAAAAAAAGGTTCCATAGCACGATAAACAATGACGTTGAGAATATTGTGTAAAAAAATTCAACTCGATAGCTTTAAAACTCTGCCCTCCAAGTTGGACACCGTTTTGAAAAATGTTGTTTCGAGAAAAACGCGTTCAAAGTTTCAAGTGAGGAAATTTTAGGTAAATCGTTTACTTACGGTCATCAGCGATGCCAGGCCCATACAATATCCCTTCTGCTTCTTCGAAAAGAGTGTATACTATTCGATAAAGCAAAAAAAAAAAAATTTTTTTTGAAAATTTCACACTGGAAAGCTCCCTTAATATGTGTCGCGTGCGTGTAACGATATAACCTACAATTTATGTTGCGACACGGGATTACTCGATCAAGTTTACAAGATTTTGTTAACTTTACAAATCCTGGCCTTTAGTAGTTGAGTGCATCTCATGTTGAGCATCTTCGCAGTTGTATGGTAAGAAAAAAGCCAGAATCTAGTGTGAAAACTACGATGAACCAATATTTTATTTATTGATTTTTTGGAAAAACAACGATCAACCAAACGATCGAATTATATTATTTCTTTCCAACAAACGATTTCGAATCGATTGGCGTTTGAAAAAATCAAATAGGACAAAATCTCAAAAATTTGCGGCTAACTTAAAGCTCATTTTTGTTTTGTTTGTTTGATACAAAATATGATCAAACAAACGTTTTAATTAATCAAACAATCACAAACAAACGACAAACAATCGTTATAAATTAAAAAAAGATGCAAACGTCAAAATCGAGGGGCTAAATTTACATAGCTGGAATGATCCTCGATTCATTGTCGAATGGAGGGAGACTAGAGATCAGGAGTGCGAACGCAATGTTAGAAAAATGGTCGGAAAAAGCATAGTATAACTAGTATGGGCACTCTTTGTCGGCACTTTGATCTTTTTGTCGTCAATTTTCCGCCATGTTTTTGGCCTAACCTCCAGTGACGGATCATTTGTTCTAGGAACCCGCGGTATATTACTATCTCACCAGGGACGTGTATAAATTTTATAAATTGGAAAAGAAATTTTTTAATTTAAAAATTATCTAAAAAATAAAACAAATAAAAGCTTTTTTTGGTCAATAAATTAAAATTTTTAGAGATAGATTTATTAGAGATAAAATATATTAGATAAAATTGATAAAAAGATGAAAATATATATAAACTAATTTATACAGATTAGAACCGATTGTATACATAAATAAGAAAATAAAAAAGTGAAATGGTTTGCATATTTTATTATTTGAAAATTAATTGTTATTTATGTCTATCATTATTATTATAAATCATTACATAAATATAGGAGTTCGGTAATCATAAGTAAAGTAAAAATATATGATTACATGAATCATTTATTCATTACATAATGACATACAAACATCTATTACAAAATTACATTAATTATACAATTAGTGAATAATTAAAGCCATACATATCATGGAAATATAGAGCCAATTATTCCAATTGTTTATAAATGTTTCCAAATGATCATTTTATTTGAATTATTTTGATTAGAATTAGATTTAAAGTTGCGATTTATAAATTTTAAAGTATAATATAAACGCATCCTGAAAAATAGCTTTTTTACAAATAAATGTGGAAAATCTTGACATGGATGCTGAAACATAATTGATTCAGCTTTTGTCAAAAATGTTTGAATAACATTTTTTTGTAAAATAACGGTTTTAAAATTATCATTAAAAATCGCTTCTAAAGAACATATATAAAATATAAAATTGTTATGTGGCATTTTCAGGCTACCAAAAGCAGACCTTTCACTTTGATATGCTTTAAAAAAACAGGAAATTGTTGAGTCCTCCAATTCTACATGTTCTATACTGTATTCTTCGCAAACTGCAAAGCGAAAAAAAGAACACTCTGAATTTGCAGTCGTATTTCTGCAATTTTTAACACTGCACTTTTTATATCCTTTGATTTTCTGCATTTTATTTTATGTCTTATTTTCCAACGTTGTTTTCAAAAATTGTAACCTTTCAACTGACTGTCACAGGCTTCACATCACCACTTATGAAACAATTTTCTGATTGGTGGCACCCAAAAACATGGCGGATGGATGCGCAGAACGGATCGACGCGAACCTCGAAAATGCTCGGAGTGCCCATACTAGTTATACTATGGAAAAAGCGAGGAACGATCTGATAATTGCACCGCCTGGCGGCGCCACTTCTGCTGGGGACCGTCAAGCGCGGTGATTTTGAATCGTTGATCTGCGATTTGTCGTACATTTTGTCTGATTAACGCAGGAGAATATAATATTGATCAATAATATTGCTATGCTTTGTTCAAATTTTTATTTGATAAATTGTAGACAAATTTTGATAAAAGTAAAAAAATATGTTTCATCGGACGGTCCGGGTAACGGGTTGCACGGGACGTTCTCCCCCGGTTGACCAACGTTTCCTGTCAACATAAAAAATAAACAAAAATAATAATAACAAAACAATAAAATAACCAAAAATAACAAAATAAAATAATAAAAAATATAATAGCCACGTCTATTATAATAGACGTGGCTTTATTATAATAGACCAGCGGTGCAATTATCGGATCGTTCCTCGCTTTTTCCGACCATTTTTCCAACATTGCGTTTGCACTCCTGGTCTCTAGTCTCCCTGGCTATGACGTTCTGATCGGCTCCATGAAGTTGGCCGACCGACTTTAACTGTACAAAACTTTTTCATTACCTATCGTTTGATCGTCGTTTGAGATCGTTTAATCGTTAGAAATAATCGTTTGATCGTTAATAGTTTTTTCATAAAAGCGAAATTACTTTCTTCGAGTTTTGTCACTTTTGCTGTTGGAACGTAAATCATAAGACAAGACCCCCGTGAAGTTGGCCGGACAACTTGCACCTTATTAATTGACTTTTTTTATATCGTTAGGTAGTCGTCAGGTAGTGTTAGGTAATCTAATTAAAACGATAGGTACTCAATAGTTAAACAAAAAAAAAATAATTAAAAATGTATGTGAAGTTGGCCGAAATTTTTTTCTTTCCCTTATTTATCTTTTCAAGATGCTGAAATGATCTGTAATCGTTAGGTGGTCATGAATATACTAATTAAAACGTTAGGTAGTCAACCAGATCCCTGCAAACCGAAAAACAATTTTGCGAATTATTCATGCGCAACGGCTAATGCGCACCTGTGTGAACTTAGCCAGTCGACTGACAATTGCGATCTTTACCCGTACGCTTCGATATGGGCGCGCCATCTCGAGAATCACATACTCATACATACGGATCAAGAGTCATATCAGTGCGATCACTGTTATCAGTCTTTCAGACAGAAACAATTGTCGAAAAGGCATTGCAATATCTATCACAATCCAACCTACGTACCACCACCTTCACAGAAGAAGACACATCGGTGGCCCAAGTGCGAGTGCATAAGCGAAATTTCATACGTCGGGCAAGTCGGGCATCAAGCGTTGACGCATGCGTCGCGCTTCAGGCGTTTACGCATGCGTCGCCCTTCAGGCGTTTACGCATGCGTCGCGCATGCAGGTTTCTCAAAATTGTTTTTTAGCTTTTGCAAGGATTTAGTTGATTACCTAACAGTTTAATTAGTATATTCATGACCACCTAAGGATTACACATCATTTGACCAGCTTGAAATAATAAATAAAGGAAAAAAAAATTTCGGCCAACTTCACATACATTTTTAATTATTTTTTTTTTTTTTGAAAAAACTATTGACTACCTAACGTTTTGATTAGACTAACTAACACTACCTAACAATATAAAAAAAGTCAATTAATAAAGTGCAAGTTGCCCGACCAACTTCACGGGGGTTGAGACAAGCGGTGAAAAGACACGTAACATTACTAGACCAAATAAAGATTGTTTTTGGACAAAAATAGCACCCGATAACGGCGAGTGCCATCAGACGCGGAACATCCTCCCGATCATAGCTGACTACATTTCGACTCCTGATTCCCATTTTATTTTTTGTTATTAACAAATTAGTGAAAAAAACCACATTTTTTTCATTTTTTGCTTATAAAACAAAAAATAATGAACGAATCTGTTTAGTCTCAATGGACGAATTGTAGGTAATTGAAATACGCATAAAATGGCGGCTGAAAGAAGTCGATCGGTCCATAATTAAAGGAGATACACTGAAAAACCGAAAAAAAGCGTTTTTTTTTTATGTATAACTCCGCCATTTTTGAAGTTGTAGGCCAGGCTCTTCGCGAGGTAGTAGGTATTGATACGTACTTTTTGTGTGCGAAATCTGGGCGCTGTCGGATAATTAGTGTTTGCGTTATTGCAATGAACATTTTATTATGCCATATTTTGCGGAGAGGCTCGATGCTCTGGAGGTCGTCCGATTTAAGTTTAGCAAGCGGCTGTTGAAACTAGAACTGTTGACCTATGAATCGTCAATTTTAGATTTTCGTTTAATTGCGTTTAAGTAGGTGAAAATCGCGTCTAAACATGACAAAAAACGCCTAAGGGCGCGAAAGTGGTCGAGTAGTGGGGGAAGACCGGCATATGCGGGGAGGCCGCATATATATAGTAATAGAAGCGCGCTCGGCCCAAGTTTCGTATCTATTTATTCGATTATTTCAAGAACCAGTCGGACTATTTTAACATATTATTTTTTAATTTGGGGCAACTCGATCACCGGAATCTGATTCTTTACTCAGATTTCATGTAAAATGAATGAACGACTTTTTTATTAATGTAATATAATGCAATTATCATTTTTTAATATTCAATGTTGCACATCGTACATTGAACAATTAAAAATATTATTCGAATAATATTCAAATAATAATAATAATAATATTCAAATATTTGAATATTGTGTATTTTATATGTCAAATATTTGCGTATTTTAATTACCTACAATTCGTCCATTGGAACTAACCAGATTCCTTCATTATTTTTTGTTTTATAAGCAAAAAACAAAAAAAAACGTGTTTTTTTCACTAATTTGTTAATAACAAAAAATAAAATGGGAATCAGGAGTCGAAAAGTAGTCAGTTATGATCGGGAGGCTGTTCCGCGTCTGATGGCACTCGCCGTTATCGGGTGCTATTTTTGTCATAATCTGATGATTTTAGAGCTTTATTGCTTGGGCTATACCAAATATTCTCAATTTTCACTAAATTAACGATTCATTGGCCCTTTTCACGGGGAAACAACAATGATAGAATTTCTTCAAAACCGGTTGCCGGAATATCGACATCCGATCGATTCTCGGATATCAAAAAGTCCTACAACATTAATATTCGTCGAGAGAATCCAAAATCCTCGAACTTCTTACCCCTCAGCCATGGAGCGCCCAATGATAAAAAAAAACGTAATTAAACTGCCACGTGTGTCACGAAAACAATAACCAAGCTGTCGGTTTCACACTTCACGTGCCACCAATAAAAAACGTTATTGGAAAAACTTTGAAGGTTATCGCGAGGAAACGTTTCCTGAAAAATAAAAAAGTCACTCGACCTTGCTCGGTCGAATCTATTTTCCCAGAGAGCATTTTCGAAAAAACGGAAAGACAAGTTGAGATAGAGATATTGATGCTACGGACGAAAAATAATTGGTAGACAGGACAACACCAAGGGTGTGAACCCAATCCAGCAAATTCTCCTGAGGCGTATTTAACGCTTAATGCTGGCGTTGCAAGAGATCGACGATCGATATCACGGCGGAAAATGATCGTATCGCGTCGTCGATAGAAAACCATTTCGAAGCTTCAAATGTGCTTTTTAATCGTTCAAAGATAAATCGGCTTAAAGAAGTTGTTTCGAGTTTTTTCTCATTAAAAGTCTGACGATGAATTTATAAAATAATGCATTTTTCTACGCCGAAGCATACTCAAGGACGGTCAAGCCGCGGCGATAAGGTTCGTGGAGAGATACGCTTCATTGCCGAGTTTCTTAACTGCAGTAATAAAATTCGTACGCAGGATTTTTCACAGCTATATATATATATGTGTAAGCCGCGGTATCCAGCACCTACGAATTTTGACTGTGCCGCAACATTTACTCTACCATCTCACTTCAGCGTCTACTTCAATCTAACAAGTGTCGACGACAGTTAAAGGTACGCTACGGATGTATTATTAAAACGAACCCCGTTAGAAGCATCGACATTTCATCATTATCAAAGATTCGTGATCGAACATTTTTCTTATTTGTGGTATTCGGTTTGTGCACGACTGTAGAGAGATTTGCCTATATATTTATCAGCAGCCCGCGCTGCAGCGAAATTCGAAACTAAGGGGCCCATTCATATACTAAAAACTTTGTACTTTCTACGATGTAGATAATCGTACTCAAATTTTCATTGATTTGTCAAAATATTGCAATTTGAAAATACCTTCGAAAATCCCTGTTCGACAAGATTTTATTTCGCGAAAAAGAAATGCCTACGTAGAATAAAAAAAACATCTTCCTTCGATCCTTTTTAAGGGAGTTATCGAAATAGTTAACAAAGTCTCGTGCGAGGGATGTCCTGATGGGAAATGCGTTACACCCATCGCGTCTTCCGGCTCCACGGTCGATACCTATTTCTAACACCGAATGTCGCAGCGCGTTTATATTTTTTGTGTTTACAGAATCAGGTTTTCTTCACCATGTGCGAGAGAGCATTTTTTATCATGTACATAGCGATGTTCGTCCTGACATGGCCCGCTCATTTTGTAGTAAAAGGGTAATGTGAAACTTCTTTTAGTGTGACACACATATAATTATAATTATATTTACGCCTCCACTTCCCCCGAGCGATTAACATTTTAGAATAAAGTTGAGAACAATAAATTGCTCAGCCACGGGAAACCGTACACTTATTTAATCAAAAACATCAATCTTCGCGGATGAGTTTAAACTACACTTCTATCTCTTACTACTATCGTCCTAGGGATGGTCGAATTCCCGACTTGAAAATTCTTTAAGCGGAAAATCACTAATATTTATTACTGCGCATCAGAAGAATTTTTGATATACAAGCCTCTACTCAAGATGATGTCCAATTGTCGAACATACACAAAAATGTCTCATTCCCTTAAAATTATCTCACAGTAGAACATACACACAGTAGAACATACACATGGACAAAATTTCATACGAAAATATTCAATGGTAAACAAACTTCATTTACCTATTTCTATTATTAGTTAACCGCACTTCCAATTCTCTTCCACTCCTTCAAACTTCCACTCCTTCAAATTCGTATTTAATTTTTCCATACATTACATATCTTATTTCTTTCTTAAATTTCATTCCTGCTTTACCTTTACATATATAACCAACAAGAACGCCAAAAACTCGGATTGAACAATGCAAGGAGCTCGGCTACGAAGTTGCTTGTATGGTAGGATTCTATCACGCCAATTCTTATCTTGCTGAATAATACTGTTGAATGCATCGCCGGCGTTAGGTAGTTGCTCTTTATAAAAACTTATTTTTTTACATTTGCTAGTACAAAGAAAAGCCTAACCCTTGCTACGTGTTATCATGCGGTCGTCCGGAGAACAACAATCGTAATCATCACCTTTACATTCGTCGACCAATAATTCTTCGAAACGGGGTTCCAGACTACACAGAGTGCGGTGAATCAAAAGTGAGTATCTTATATAGTGTTTTGACTTTTGCATTTATTCAGTCTATAAAAATTAAGTCAATTGGGCTTACATTATTCGATATTGCCTAATGAATATCAAGATCTCGATGAGGCCACGTACGTTCCGAAATACGTATTATCAATTCGTTGACTTTATTTGCCAGATATGCTTGAGAGGGAGGTGCGTTGCAGCGCCAATGCCACATTATCAGAGTAGGGTCGATCACGTTCCATGCACGAAAGTAAGGAAATCTCCATATTATGTATATTGTCCATATGTTAATGAATACTGCAGCCCTCGTATGGCGACTTTATAATTCGACTTCCTTTAGATCGAGGTACATCTTGACCTAAAGTAAGAACGTTGAAATAAGACGAAAAGTATCGTATTATAAAATCCAACGTGAATATAGATATCTAGGGCGCAAGAGTAATGCTGAGATGTTTCTATAACATACCGTGATATATAATAAGTACACGGTTGAAAAATATCAGCAATATATATTTTTCATGAATTCTGAGACTTGGAATTCTCTAACGGTAACTTCTACTTTTTTCGATAGAGGTACATAGCGAAGAATGAGCCAGTGCCAACTCGGCGTGAACAATGTCAACTCTTGGGGTTCGACGTTGCGTGTATAGTAAGGCTGTTTATCGATCCCTTAACTTACTACCTTATGGGTTTCTTAATTCATGAAAAACACAATTTCTCTAAATATTAAATTCCAACGCATTTCAGGACGATGTTAGATTTGCCCCTACTTCATGCAGCGATTTAAAATGTGGATATAAAGCTTCGGATGAGTTCTATTTATATAGACCCACTAGGCAACTATATAGGATTATATTTCCATTGTCCGGAACACGCTGCGGCAGTAACGGAGTAAGAATCGCATAACGAATTCACACCCATGAACTAGGAGTCAAACGCTTAGAACTTAATTCAAACGTATTTCAAAAAAGATTAATCAGATTCATCTATGTTTCAGGTCTGCTACAACCGTAAATGTATTCCACTGAACGAATGGTTATCGTCAAAACCACACCCGACTTATACCGGTCAAGAAAATTGGGATATATGTCGTGAAGTCAATAATTGATTTACGAAATAAACGCGTCATCTCAGGTGATTTCGTCGGACACTAATTGTAATAATTAAATGTAATTTCTCAAAGAAAATGAAGCGTCGCGTTTTGAAGTGGTCGTATATCGGATTTTGGGCGGTCTGCTTATCACGTACCTTCGTATGTATGATGTAATAAGTATGCGACATAATAGAACAAGGCACCTGGATGGGAAAGAACGTCACAAACGCTATACGATAGCGATTTTTGGTACTTCGAACGTCTCCGTGTTTACAAACGTGACTGAAATAATCAACTCGTCAATGCCTATCGCGGGAAAGAGATGAGGAAAATGAGAAGAGTTCGTTCGCCACTGTCCTTACGTTTGTAACTCTTGCCTCCTTTTCATGTCTGCTGATTGTGAGATAAAATTATCTAGAGGCTTTCCTATATTGTTACGTCCCAGCATGGGCAACCCTCACCTCCAATCGATAAGTTAGAATACTACCTTGCCTAACTCTGAACCAATCCGGCCTTCTCTCTTATTATCATTTTATTCTTTAGTTTTTTCCTTATCATTGCATTTATAAAACTGTACCTAAGAAACAACCAGTATTTCCACTCCAGATACGAAACCACGATTTCCTAAAACACTTATAAAATATTTCTCGAACATTCAAAACCCCGAAAACCAATCTATTAACAGAAACAACCACGCAGCGCGACAAGTAACGCTCCTTATCCTCATCAACACTCTTCCAACGAATAATTTTATATACAACCACTAATAATAAACTTTAGTAATAACAAAACTATTTATTGTTAAGCGTAAAGCGGACCACATTCGAATTTATAAATACCTAGACCCAAAATCTTTTATTCATATTTCATTTCGACGAACGTCTTGTGCGACACCGCCGCTCGATAACCCAGGTATAAACAAACTCTGTACCGTTCTCCGAAATTATAATTTGAAACTGTATTTCCTTTCCCACGAGGCGACAATCTCGAGTTACCTCCACATGATCGAGATAAACCCCTCTACACAAAAAACGAAGGGTCTCGCTAATGAACTTAACCATTCAAATCCATCGAATATTTGTAACTCCGCCCGAACCAAAGCGAAACCTTCAACCTTCCTCGAGAAGAAGGAGCAGAATCGAATCAACGTCGAAATCGAAAGCATCTTAAGCGAACAAATGTTCGACCTTTGTAAAACACTTTAACTCCAATTTGTTTTGTAATTCCAAAGTACCATTTCGAACTTAAATAAAATACAGTTGTTTTGTTAATTGTATGTAAAGTGTTGGTGTTGCTATCAATATTTTTCCCGACAAATTCGTTCTCACGGATCAACAGCGAGGAGTCTGGGAAATAACCAGCAAGCAGAACGTCTTCGAAGAGGAATCTACCTCGACGATTAATACCAAATCGCTGACTTGGTATATTGAGCACAAGTAAGTCCTAGGCGGCAAGCTCACGTCCAGCCGAATAGTGCTAACGAATTCAAACATCGCGCGCACATCGAATTATCGACGGACCTCCATTCTCTTACCCACTTGGGACGTAACAATACGCCTTACGTCTGATGTCATTTATTGGATGTTGTATCAATTAGAATGTGATTGCATCTCTCTATTAATTCATAAAGTTCCGTGAGATATATAAACCTGCGAATTTGTCACGCGTTGATCCTCTAACTTCGCCATAATGGGTGGCGTTCGATTGCAAATGGCGTAACTTTCTGATAGTTGCTTCCAAGCAGGGGGGTGACACTCAACGAAATTCAACGGGCTTCGATGACGTAGGATGGTTCGCTTAGTGTCGCCGTTTGTAGTTCGCATTGTGCGGCGCTGCCAGTCGTCCGCGCTGTACCCCACACCCCCGTCGTCCCCTTGCCTCTTACCATTATTACCTCAACTAAATAGACAGCTACTGCAATCGTGAAAATCATGATACTTCCGATAATTTTATACAAATGCATGGCGTGGTAAAAAGAATTATAATTGAATTCACAAAGAAACTATTGAAGTAGAGAACATTTGTTAGTCTTCAAAAAATATTGAATAAAAATTGTGCAAATTAGAAAATGAAAAAATTGCCAAAATTGTTTATATTTTTTTCGGAAGAAAAAAAAAAAAATTTGTGTGCAATTATTTGTCTACTACAAATTCATAAAGTCATATAACATATTTATATATATATATAATGTTATATAATGTAATATAATATAATACGAATCTATACTATTATATACATATCTTCAAGTTATTTAATTATATTTTGTGGGTTGCTGTAATTATCTATAGCATAATAGATAATGTTTGCATCAGCCATAGCCCGCGGCTGCGGCTCGGATTACTACTAGCGCCACATGGTGGCTGGCGACGCTAAAAGAACCACCCTATATATGTTGAGTGCCAGGGATCTGGTCATCCTATACTAACGACAGCAGCGCCACCATAACCTATAATTCTTTTCGTCGGTTTTAGGATCCACATCCAAAGTACAGTGTGTGAGAACCAAAATACAATATCAATAAAAAAAACTTGACCAAGAATACAAAAATTTCATAAAAGATTACGGAAATGACAACGTGCACACACGCCACGTAAGTCCAAATCTAGCAACGGCCCGTAGACCCATAAAAAACAATGAAAACAAAGAAAATAATAATAACAGTCAACCCGAATCCAACGACTGTAAAAATGTTGGAGTCAAAATTAATCGACGACAACTGGTTTCGCGTATGTGGGAAGAAAATTGGGATTCAGAACCTTTGGAAACAACAAATAATAATTTATTCCCGAACAATAGTAATCGTTTACAAATGGTAAAGTGAACGTGTTGTGTGAAATCGGGTAGAGTGGTCTCTAGACTCGATGTTGACGTGGTGACGAGGAGTTAAGAACTGCCTAAAAATTATAGATACAGAAAAATTCTCAATTTTCCTTGTGATGGAGGGAGAAGTTTCAAGCGACAGTATTGAACATTATCATTGGCTATATTTTTTAGACAATACGAAACAAAAATGCGATTGGTCAAGGGTTGAGCTCACCCGCGGGTCGGTACGACGCGTCTCGAGAGGCGGGCTCGCGGAAAAACCCTAACGGTTGTTGGCAATAAAACATTTGGTCACCAGAGATCGACTCATCGGCTTTCCCAGCAATAAAACACCTGCAAGCCAAAA
Organism: Netelia fuscicornis; assembly: GCA_946811545.1. Lineage (NCBI taxonomy): Eukaryota > Metazoa > Arthropoda > Insecta > Hymenoptera > Ichneumonidae > Netelia > Netelia fuscicornis. The sequence continues at coordinate 12,421,358 of OX328014.1, read as the reverse complement.
GTTGAAATTTCCTGTGAATTATGAGCCTTTGAAAATGTTCGATTTCTTAATCCTCTAAATGAATGCATTTTTGAATGTCTGTGTTTGTGTGTTCGTGTATAGTTGGAATATTATTACTAAATTTAATTCCACTTAATATTCTGTGCATAGCGTCTCTTGCGACGCTCCAGCACATATATAGAAATACCCCCCCCCCCCCACCCCCCTGGGCCGAGCACAACGCAGCAAGGGTCATCCAAACCTCCGCCGATACATTTGGTAAACATTTCCAATATAAAGGCAGCCATAAACACCCTCTTTACAAACCAAATAGAGAAAGGAACCTTCACCATCCGTCAAACCGGTGCTAACGAGGCCACCATTCGCGCCACGTCTTTAATTAAGCACGTACAACAGAATAACAACGGTACTCGCTGAAAACAAAGCACAATATTGTACATAGACGCCCAAAGCACTACGACCAAAGACTCTTGTTTTAAAAGGCATAGCCGGTGATTTTACAGACAATGACATCCTCGAAGAACTGAAAAGATTTAATCTAAAAGTCTTCCTATTAAAAATCCCAAAGTCTTCCATTTACTGTAATACAATTTATACGCCTAGTTTTTAAAGTTTTCCCTAGTCGTAAGCTAACCACAATATGTATGGCACCTTCATTTATGTAAATAAAATAACTTTACAAAAAAAAAAAAAAAAAGAAGATGTTAGCTGAGTTGATAGCGTCAGAGTTTGACACTACAAGGTCTTGGGATCGAGTCTTAAAGACTCTTTTTTCAATTTTTTTTTGTCGATAAGAAACGAATTTTTATGATTTATTAGCTTATAATTCAAATACAAAAAATAATCTATTATTTACAATTATTTGAACTTATATTATGTGGTTATTAAGGTTCTGAGGGTCGATATCATACATGTCGACTCGATGGGGTACCCCAGTAGCAGTTGAGAAAGAGAGAGAGACGGCATGAGTACCCCAACCTATACCTCGCATTAGAAAAAGCGAGACGGTAACAGTTGAGAACAAGAGAGAGACGGCATGGGTACCCCAACCTATACCTCACATTAGAAAAAGCGGGGCAGCAACAGTTAAGAAGACGAGAGAGACGGCATGGGTACCCCAACCTATACCGCGTATTAGAAAAAGCGAGACAGTAACAGTTAAAAACAAGAGAGAGACGGCATGGGTACCCTAACCTATACCTCGCATTAGAAAAAGCGAGACGGTAACAGTTCAGAAAAAGAGAGAGGCAGCATGAGTACCCCAACCTATACCTCGCATTAGAGAAAGCGAGAAGGAGCGCTTGCTCGTCCGTGATTGGTGAGAGAGGAGGCGGAGCTACGCCAGGAGGTTGTGTGAGGTGTACGTGAACTTGTCCGTGTGACCTAACCATTCTTATAGCGACGCTAGCGACATCGGTGCTTGGGGTACCAAACTATCCTCGGGGTACCAAAACTCCCTGCAAATTAAGGATAGGCATATTCCTTCTATAGTCGTCTGAATTCGTTGATACATGCTACACTGCGCGTTGATAATTATTGATAATACGTCACGTGTGTTGGTAATCAGTTGCTGCCAAGCGTGGTGCGTGTTGGACGTCAGTGCGCGTTCGTATCAGTTAGGTCATTTGTATTTCGAAGCACCAGAAGTGAGAATGGGTGTCGACGATTGATAACTCTTAATCGACAGGTCTTATTCGATAACCCTACAATCAAAATAATACACAGGAAGAATGAACAAAAACATGAATTCACCGACGAAACTCACGGAGTTCGCTCCGTTGAGTCCAGCTGACAGCAGTCAACCTGTCGTCGCGTCACTATTCTCAAAGTTGTTCGGTTTTGGAAAGGGTGAATTTTTTCAAATAAATTTAACATTTTTAATTTAATTGTTCAACAGTGATTTCTGCTTCGTAACGATCATGAGGAAATGGACGAACGACCCAATAATTTTATACGTATTTACAGGTGGTGCGGCCGAACAACATGGGGGAAGTACAACCTCTCCCAATACTGACGAACAGAGCTCTTCCGGGGACTCCGAATCGTGGAAACAGCTTGACGAGACAGGCAAAGAGAATGATTCGGCACTGGGAGACGACAGCTCGGGTGGTATTAATTACACGCTGGACGCGTCAGAGGGACGCAGTTTCCCCAATGTTCTCAAACGTATCAGTAACATTGTCGCACTCAGAAGTGGTGTAAGCACAATAATGCTTTTTGCAAAGTAAACAAATTCCTACTTTTTTGCAGAAATGACACACGTAGTGGAGCTGTTATAGTTCCTTCGGATTTCCAAACTTGAATGATTATGGCAATAGTGATCGCGGTCAAAAAATTGAAGTATCTCTCTAAAAGATCAATTATGCAAAAAGAAAGTTATCGTGTATGAACCGCAAAAAAAGCAGCACTTGACATGAATCGTGTGTAGTTGGAAAAAAATGAAAATGTCGATAAAATCGCGAAACAGTAGAGGAGTTTCTGCTCTTCATGAATGAATACCTTGAAATTTCTTCTAAAATGATTGTCGTTTATGTCAAAGCATAAGAAAAATGTATTCTAGAATTATTAGGCCCAGTCAGTTGTTTATGGCATCATGGAGGAAATTGAATCACAGTTTGAATTACTGACCCAATTATACATTCCTTTAAGGATACGATAAAAACCCGTAGATTTTAATTTTCCCAATATGTTTTCATTGCAGAATCTGAAATCGTACAAAGATTCTCAATTGAGAAGCTACTGGATGCTGGATAGTGTAGCAAAGCAATGCTACGAATGCGGTGAGAGATTTACGACTTTTCGCAGACGGCATCATTGTAGAGTATGTGGTCAGATATTTTGTTCAAAATGCTGCTCCGATGAAATACCAGGAAAAATAATGGGATGTACAGGTAGGATAATCAATGATTTCGTTTACTTTTTCTATTACTCAAGGTAACTGAACTGATAACCCATAACTATGATTTCAGGTGATTTGCGAGTATGCACGTATTGTTGTAAAATGGTACTTTCGTATTTGCAATCGTCGGACATGAGAAGCGTTCTATCGGCGGATCTGAAAGCACTGCAGGAAGATCTACAAGTTAAATACGGTGGTGAATCGCGTCCTCTCAAACAACAAAGAACAAGCGATGATCCCCTGGACGATGAATCTCGCGTATACCGGAAACCTAGCATCGGTTACATGGAGGAAAAATACGCTCTCGGAAGGTGAAGGAACCAGACAAATCCCTGGGGATTATTGGCATTTTGTTATTTTTTGTTTTTGCATACATAACTAATTTAATTACACCGTCAACATAGGTCTTCGAGCAGCTATCTTGGGACGCAAGGACGATCTATGGCCCTCAAAAATTCAGCACCTCTGAGAATGATTTACGAAGAGTTATTTCGTTCGACTCATCCAATTCAGTTGCAAACCCATCGCGTCCGGTTAAAGAGTTATTATAATTGTTTCATGGGTAACGAGCTTGTAAATTGGTTGATATCACAAAACAAAGCAGCCACACGGTGAGTCTCCTTTTATACGAAAGTATGACTACAAAAACAAACCAAAAGTATCGCAAGTTGTATTGATAAAGTAAAAAATTGTGATTATTCGGTTAGCGTTCAGGCTACTGCAATAGGCCAGGCGCTGCTGGAAGCTGGATTAATCGATTCGATACAATCCGAGGATTCGTTTTGCGATGGCACCGGTCTTTTCAAACCAGCACAATTATCTCAGACGCAGAGCATTGACTCGATGGCTGATAATCAAGCGACCTGCGACTCTCAAGAACCAGCTTGGGTTAAAAATATACCGCAACACGATTCTACTACCGGTCTGTAGTATCAGAGATAGAGAGCATGAGGTATTTCTTTAGGCATGGATGGAGATGGCCATTTCGCGTTATTTGGATTACAAAGAATTAGAAAATATTTATCCAAAAAATTGATCTTCTCAGATGTTTCATGTTACTTTATTTAACATGTTCTGCTTTTTTATATGCAATGCTTCGGGCATTTTATATTCTCCTTTCTCCAATATATTGGAAACCTATTATCATAGTGTACGTTAATTAATTAATGGCAATTATTATAACGGTTTAACGAATGAAAGAATTTTCACTTTGTGAAAATTTGGGATCGTTACAACTTATTCGTTCTCTAGCTCGTGCAATTTGTTATTTATCATATTGAAACTATGATGAGTGTGAACCTTTCGACGATATTTAGAACTTAATTTGTAATCTACAAAGTCAAAGTATGAATTTGGTAGTTTTCAGAAAAATTTGAATTTTTTGCTAATATCGATCGTCCTGCCTCAACTTTTCTACGTTGATAGAGAACATAACGGTTTTTTAGAAAAGGATATTTTTTTTACTAAATAATCGGTTAAAATTAAATTCGCCTCGAGATCACAAAATCATTTTGATTTAATGGAACTCTTTGTTTTTCACCAAGTGACTATTAATATACTTTGACTTTTGTAAATATAAGTTTATTCTCTCAAAACGTATCTTCTGGAAGGAAGATCCGTGATTACGGACCATGGTTTATCATAGAAAGTCTTTCTGCTGGTATGTAAAGCGCAGCAATATTCCATTTTGCAGTATTTTTTCTTTTTCCACTAAAAGTTTCGACCCAATTTATAATCATTTTAAGGCAGTAGTCTGCTTTAGGAGCTGAAAAAAAAGCGTTTTTTCAACAATTTTTTTGAAAGGGAAGGAAATGATTGCGGTAAACGAAATTTTGAGACGATAGTATATTATGTTCAAGCTTTAAAAAACAATTTTTATTATTACAAATTATTGAAATTTGCCAAAGTTGTAACGATTTTTCTGAGGCGCCTGGAGTGTGCACTCGTAAATCGGTGCCGGTGATGGAGGTCGTGCGATGCATCTGAAACAGTGGAACCAAATTTTTTTTTAGTTTTTATAAGTTCCTTTTCTATATGAACTAAAAAAATACCGAAGAAATGACGAAATTCCAAATTTTTTCGAAGTTTGAAAAAAAAATTCACTTTTTTGAAAAAAATAATTCACTTTAAGTTGCAAAACAAGTAATTTAAATAGTACTTTTGTCCAACTTTTTTAGTTCAAATAGAAGATAATTCGATACTGAAGCTAGATCACTTTGGTTTTTTTCGATCGGACATATATTGTTTTTACTATCGCCGGCACCGTTTTCCAAAACTTGTGAAAATGAAAACTCGAGAAAACGGGCTGTAAAGTTTTCGGTCCAAAAAAATGTAAGTTTTTGGATACTTACACTAATTAGATGTTAATCGGCTATCCCCGGGCCATACAATAATCCTTCCTCTTCTTAAAAAAACTCATTTTGGCGGAGGCTTTCCGATCTTCGAGCTGTACGAGCCTCCTTGCTGGAAAGTGATGCGCGCCGGTTCTCCCGCGTTATGCGCTCAGCATCGACGGTGTCAGCAAAATTTTTGCACTGCTGCCCGATGACAATATTGAGGAGCTGCATGATAGAAAGCACAGCTGAATAACCCTTGTTGAAAATGCCTGTAGCCATATTTGCTGCTATTTCGACGATTTTATAGCCGGAATTTACGTGTTTCGGATTTAGGTGCCACACAATCGAATTGAACGATTCGTTCGAATTTTGACTATGTCCGCCTAAACACCGCGTCAATAAATCGTCATTTGAAAGATCTTCGTAAATTGGACGAATGTGCTTCTCTATATTATCATTAATTAATCTTGCCGGGTGTTTGAAACATGCCAGATTATTCGCCGCTTGAGCCTTGCGCCATTCGCACCAACTCTCCGCGCCTTTTGGACAATTTTCATGCTGAGGATTTTTATCGGTGGAACAATAATGATCTAATGTTGCCATAATAGCTCTCTTCATACCTTCTACTGATTGGGAGTTCATATTTCGACGAATTGACAGACTGTAGTAAATCGTCAATTTCTTAATGACACTCTCCGTTAGCCCCTTCTTTCCACCAAGTGTCTCGGTTTTTCATTGAATTCACTTTGAAATAATATTTCAAAGGACGGTTTGATCTTTTCAGGTATATACGAGTATAGTCAAACAATAGAATACATGAAGGGGTGAAGCGCGCGCGGTCGGGTCTGCCCGAGCATTCGCACCTGCTCGACGCGCGGCCACTAAAATTGATCTAACTTCGAAAATATGTCGAATTGGCCTCTAAAATTTTGAACACATATTCTTGGATAGTTTTGGAATAGATTTAAGACAAAAACGAAAAATCGATTTTTTGACGGCTGTAAAGCAGACTACTGCCTTAAAATTAAATTCGCCTCGAGATCACAAAATCATTTTGATTCAATGGAACTCTATTTGTTTTTCACCAAGTGACTAGTAATATACTTTGACTTTTGTAAATATAAGTTTATTCTCTCAAAACGTATCTTCTGGAAGGAAGATGTGTGATTACGGGCCATGGTTTATCATAGAAAGTCTTTCTGCTGGTACGTCAAGCGCAGCAATATTCCATTTTGCAGTATTTTTTCTTTTTCCACTAAAAGTTTCGACCCAATTTATAATCATTTTAAATTTAGCTATCCATGCCCAATATGGATAAGATGAATGAGTAATATTTAATGAAAACAGCGAATAAAATATGAAACTAACCAAAGGTGAACATGTTTGGACTCGTGGTAATGAAAAATTAATCGCCTTCCTTTCAGACTCGGAGAGTGAGACGAAACAACCACAACCAAGTTTTCAAGCAATAGGTCGTTTGCCATCATCGGGCTCGAGTTTTTACCTGGATCTGAACGTCGAGGCCTCTACAGCAACTCTGAAAAGACCTACAACCGACGATCTTACCAGTATTGCAAACGACAGTGGTAAGAACACCGACGGTGCAATCGAGTCGAAGGAAGTTGACGTTAGATCGCACCATTGCGAATCTGGTGTTTCGGACGAATTGCTCAACGACACGCTTCAGGTTCAAGAATTCAAGGAGCGCAACAGCTGGCACAAGGTTAAAAATCTGGGAAGCGCTTGTGAAGAAATGAGCGCTTATAATGCACTGACGTGAGTCTCTGTCTAATTGTTAAGAATTAATTTCGCTTAAAATCTCGACGTATTCTCTTCAAACCAACGCCTTTACCAACAGGACCGCATACAAGAAGCACGAGTACTCTTTGATCGAACAATTGTTAAAAAAGGAAGGTCTCTCGGAGAGTTGGACAGAGCCTATAATTTCGTTGGCTCATCAGATCGTCGATCAAGTGAGGCCTGATTTGCATCACGATGCCGATGACATGGATATAAGGCACTATGTGCAAATAAAGAAATCACCCGGTGGCAGTAGCAACGATTGTCAGATTGTTTCCGGTGTAGTGTGCAGTAAAAACGTCGCCCATCGTGGTATGAACGCGATGATAGCGCATCCAAAGATATTGCTTCTACAGTGTGGCTTGATGTACCAACGAGTCGAGGGAAAACTGTTGAGCCTCGAGCCTGTAATGCTACAGGAAAATGAATATCTTGGTCATACAGTAGCGAGGATAACCGCTCTTGGACCCGACGTCGTTCTCGTTCATCGATCCGTGTCTCGATTAGCTCAAGACAGATTTCGACAGTGCGGTGTTACTCTAGTCCTTAATGTAAAACTCAGCGTTCTCGAGAGAGTCGCGAGATGCACGGGTGGCACGATCGTCAATACTATCGATGCACATCTTACGACGCGTTATAAGCTTGGAACGTGCAAGAAATTTTACCTCCGCAATTTTCCGACCGAGACAAGTAAGCGAGTATTTATTGTGAATGTATTTCTTGTAGATCTTGTGCATCTCAGATACGAGAAACTATTGGAGCTGTTTCACATCAACTTTGTTTTTGTTTCAGATCAGGTAAAGACTCTCATGTACTTTGAGGGTTGCGCGAATGCTCATCTAGGCGCCACGATACTCTTGCGCGGTGGTACGAGTGCGGAATTGAAGAGAGTCAAGAGCGTCACGTCGACGATGATATTCGCATCGTACTCGTGGCGACTGGAAAAGTCTTTTCTGATGGATGAATTTGCTCGGCCTCCGTCGCAGCCCGACGATTCATTTTTCGACGAGGAACTTTGCTCCAAGGGGGATGCAGTGGTCACGGAGACGACCAATCGTCCTGACAAATCTTGTACCGAGGAAGCTAGGAGTATTTTCGACGATTCATCGACGAGAAATAAAAGCGATTTGGTCAAGAGCGTGGTGAAGAAAAAAAATGGTCACAATGATAAAGATCCATTGGCGAATGCCGAGACAATAATGAGCGTGGAAACATTCAAGAGGGTGTCGACGATTCTCGATGAGGATACCGATCCATACGACACTCTGAAACTCTTCAAAGCGAAACCAAAAGCAGGGCTCGATGGAATCAACGTAGGAGGGACTAAGGACCAAGATGCGTCCGTTGTTACACTTCCTAATTCGCAACGACACGAAATAGAGAAGAACGAGGAGGTCGAAGAGCGTGAGGAGGAGAATGAGCAAGAAGACGAGGAGGAAGAGGAGAAAACGAATGATGTGGGAACCAAACGGAAGCTAAGAGACAAAATATCCTCGGAGGAAAAGCGAGCCTATGGCGAGTCGGTCAGCGATCAGAGCGATCCTCTGCATCAATACCTAAAGGAGGAAACTGATGAGGATCGAGTCGAGCCACATCAGAAGAACACAGCGAATATCGAAGCGAGCGGGGAGGAAGATAGTTTCGATAAATTCGAGAATGGTGCGACGCGTCAAGGTATGAGCGTTGCCGATCTACCGTTGCTCAATAAGTTCAAAAAAGCTCTCGACGATACTATACTGAGTTTCTCGCCTTATTTGAAATTCTCCATACCGTATCTGGAGACATTGCCAGGAAGAAGTTGCGCTCTTCGTCGTTTTTTCCCTAACGACATATACTACTCGGTTCATCTTTTGGACAAGGTAGAAGGTGGACGAACCGGTAGTATATCCACCGAGGCACCGCAATTGTACAATCCACTGTTGAATCTACGTCTCAAACCTCTGCATCCTTTCGTGAAGGCCAAATTGACGTCGGGCATCGAGTCGAGAAACGTTCAAGCACTATTGGCAAATTTTCGAGCATGTGGTAGCCGCTTGTACCCCACGGACAATGTTGTAAGCGAAAAGTCGAACGGGGAAGTCGAAGCAACGAACAGCAGTACGAGTGAAGCTTTAGTTCCGGCACCGCAACAGCAGCAAAATAAAAAAATCTGGCGCGATTGTCTCGAGCCCAGCAACCATCAACGCCTATCCGTTCTGTTTTGCAGTTTCTCTCATAGTAGAAACAACGCTCCTGTATTCTGCATCAATCCCTGGGTCGTCAATATGGATCTGTACGGTCGTAACGACACACCTCTGGGATGCTTTCTGGAGCGTTATTGTTTCACGACAGAGTACAAATGTCCCGCTGAATCTTGTCGCGCTCATTTAGCACAGCATGCAAGAAGATTCGCTCACGACGGTGGTTGCATTCACATAAGCCTCACGGAAATGAGCACCGAACCCTTTGGACAAGAGAATACGGATCAAATTCTCATGTGGACGAAGTGCGTGAAATGCAAAACTGTATCACCGGTTGTACCAATGTCCGCAGACACTTGGTCCCTATCATTCGCCAAATATCTCGAATTACGTTTTCACGGGGGTGTGTACACCAAGCGTGGTACGGACACATGTCGACATTCCCTTCATCACGATCATTGGCAATACTTTACCCGTAAGAATATGCTCGCTGTATTCAAGTACACGAAAACATCACAATGGGAGATCTCACTTCCACCGCCACTGATAAGTATCAATTACGATGCCAAGCAGCACGACAATGTCATCGAGGAGATAAAGAGTCTTGCGCTAAAAGGGGACGAGGTATTTACCAGCATAAGGGAAAAATTGACGGCCATACAACCAGAGCCCGAGGGTATCAACGCGATGAAGCAACAGTTGGCTAAAGAGCAGCAATACTTCAAGAACAAAATTGAGGAGATACAGCTTAAGCTCACCTCTCCAACGCTGGAGAATAAAAAAATGGGTGGCAAAAGCTCCGAAAAGCAATTGCAACATCTAATGTTCAGAATAGAGGATGGTATAGTGATATCGAAGAGGCTTATATCCGAGGCTGTTCTCACATGGAACGTTAGGATTCAGGAAATGGCAACTAAGAAAAGGGACGATAGACCGAGACGTTTCACCGACAGAGCACTGACGAGCAGTGGCAACGGTTGTAATAATAGTACAGGCAATGGTGTTATAGAGAATGACGGTTACATTACCGAAGATACAGCTTCGGAATCGCAGGTCGAAGACTTGAGCCCTATGTCCGCGGATTACAATGCCGTTGATGCAATATCGGCGGTTCATAACGAGCTGCAAAATGCAGATACGATCGAGGGTTCTGACAATGAGATATCCAACGACAACGTCGGTGCCAATGCTGAAGAAATTTTGATCGTACAAGAATCACCGAAATTTCATCATCATCAGAGATCACACTCGGACGTGTTCCCCATAACGTCGGACGATGTTGCACCGGATCGTAAGAAGAAAAAGAAGACTATACTCTCGCAATTGCTGCCATCGACGACTATCATTAATCCAATATCGAATCCTCTGGCTTCGTTCGAGCATCATTCACTTCCACTTGGGTAAACGTTTGTTTCTTTCTTCGTTCTTGTTATTTTATCTGTCTGGTGATCTTCTCCGGATAAATAATGTTCGATTCCACGTTGAGCATTCTTTTTCAACACTTTTCATTAATTAAACAGTAAATGCTCTCCTGTCTTGTGCAATTTACGAGCTACTAGACTGTGAGTGAAACGACTGAAGTTCATTTCGGTCAGTATTTATGAAGGAACTGAGAAGCAATGGAATTTACATTTTCCTTTTAATGTCTTGACTTCTTATAAATTGTCGTACGTTCAATGAAACTCCTAAAATTAGAAAATTGTTCCATGCTATTTCTTTATTTTGTGCCGGAACAAAGTTTCTTCTTTGAACAAACCAAAAGATTGTAAAAAAGGCCAGTTAATAGGTTTTGAGCATGAGAAGTCTAACAAGGAGCATTGTGCAAGATTCTTATTTGAAAGATTTGTTTAATTCCAGTAGGTATCGCTATGATAATAATACAACGAATTATACATAGAAGAAGAATAACCCTGTGCAATATTTGTTCAACAGATCTGTGGTACCTATGGTAGTGTACGAGTCCGAGCCATCATCGATAATAGCCTACGCCCTCGACTCGCACGATTACAAACACGCCCTTGCGAAAATTCTTCCAGCGTCCAAAGGGACCGAGCAAAATCCGAGTCCTCTTTACAGAAGAAAATGTCCAGAGTACAGGGACAACTTTGGCAACGATCTGACTCAATCGAGCGATTTTAAACGACCCTCGGTTCTCTCCTTTTTGAGAGGTAATAGCCCAAATCCTGCGAGTCCTTTGGAAACAGGCGACAAGAGCGTCGCATCTTTGGAAACGAATTCGACGAACAATACTCCATCGTCGAACACAACCGATCCGGAAGATCCGGACAAACGAGCCATCAAGCAACAGACGTACATAGAGGTTCAGTTTCACGATGTGAACACCAATTTTTATTGCAGAATATATTTTGCCGCACAGTTTGCAGCATTGAGAGAAAGTGTCTTGCCGTATGGGGAAGATGGATTCACCAGAAGTCTTTGCAGAAGCGTTCAGTGGGCTGCTCGTGGTGGCAAGAGTGGAAGTACATTTTGCAAGAGTCGAGGTAACCCTTATCAATGCAATAACCTATTTTTCTTTAACGTTAATTATCAAATCTCTCAGTAACATAAAGTGTAAGTCAACTAACGATGCTATTTAACTTTTTCTATTCCCAACAGACGATAGATTCATTCTGAAAGAGTTGTCACGTCTCGAGATGCAGATATTCCTCGATTTTGCACCCAATTATTTCGCTTATATGGAAAAATGTCAGCGTACCAAACAACCAACCCTTCTTGGAAAGATCGTCGGTGTTTACAGAGTGTCGTTTAAAAATAATACGACAAATGCGGCCCTGAGAACGAGCGTTCTCGTTATGGAAAATTTGTTCTATGGTCGGGCGATCACGGATAAGTTTGATCTTAAAGGATCGGTTCGTAATCGTCTAGTCAATCCCGAGGAAGCTGATTCGGAGGGAGAGCTTGTTTTGCTCGACGAAAATTTGCTCAATAGTAAGTTGTTATTTGAAGATCGTCAGTGTACATAAGCATTGAAAATTGAAATACGATTTGTTCAGATGATCTCAACATAATTGTCCTTAATTCACAGTGAGCTGCGACTCTCCGTTGTACATAAGATCACACTCGGAAGCTGTATTGAACACGGCTATAGAACAGGATACGAAATTTCTCGCAGACAATTCGGTCATGGATTATTCCCTGCTGGTTGGTCTCGAACCGACTTCCGACGAACTTGTGCTTGGAATAATTGGTACCTATATTTGCATAAATATTTTCAATGTGTGGATTCACCTCCTCTTGTTCGTAGAACTTAATTTTTCAATGTTTTTATCGTATTGCCAATTTAAGATTACACAGTCAAAGTATGAATTTGGTAGTTTTCAGAAAAATTTGAATTTTTTTGCTAATATTGATCGTCCTGCCTCAAGTTTTCTACGTTGATAGAGAACATAACGGTTTTTTAGAAAAAGATATTTTTTTTACTAAATAATCGGTTAAAATTAAATTCGCCTCGCAATCACAAAATCATTTTGATTTAATGATACTGTATTTGTTTTTCACCAAGTGGCTATTAATATACTTTGACTTTTGTAAATATAAGTTTATTCTCTCAAAACGTATCTTCTGGAAGGAAGATGCGTGATTACGGGACATGGTTTGTCATAGAAAGTCTTTCTGCTGGTACGTCAAGCGCAGCAATATTCCATTTTGCAGTATTTTTTCTTTTTCCACTAAAAGTTTCGACCCAATCTATAATCATTTTCATGTCTAATATGGATAAAATGAATGAGTAATATTTAATGAAAACAGAGAAAAAATATTTCCAACGTGTGAATTCACCCCTCTTGTCCATAAGAACCTTTTTAACTTTTCAACGTTTTTATCTTATTGCCAATTTCAGATTACATACGCACTTTCACGTGGGACAAGAAATTGGAAACAATGGTGAAGAAGTCTGGAATACTAGGAGGTCAAGGTAAATTACCTACCATTGTATCACCGGAGGAATACAGAGCAAGATTCAAAGCTGCTATGCAACGATACTTCTTGCCAGTGCCTGATCGATGGACCGGCCTCGGACGGGGCGTCGAGCCACCATCGTCTTGAAAAGAAAACGGGTATGCGTACCAGGGCATCACTGCGCATTTCTTCTAAACGTATTATTCACCACCCATCGAAGTGAATTCAATCGATACGAGAGTTTGTACACTTTTATATAAGAAAAATTGCACCGTATCGTCGTTTTCGATCGGGTCCAATCCCTTTTTTGCAACGCATATATTTAAGACAAAAGTAAAAGGGATCGATGAAAAATCGTTGATTGCATCAACGACTCTGGATGTCTATGAAAGCACCATTATCAATGATTTAATTAGACAATTGTTTCATAATTATGTACATAAACATTATTTGTATATAGTAGTAAAAAAAAGTTGTAATAATATTCGTAACATATAATAACAGAAGTCGTACGAGTAGCCTACTTGATTATTAACATGATTGAGAGAGGGCGAAGGCTCATAGGCCCAGATTTTTCGAGGCTCTCAAAAAGAAAGGGACAAACAAAAATCTCACCGCATGGATGATTGATTTCTTCGTCGTATTTACATAAACGAGCTAAAGACTGGCAATAAAGTTACAGACAGAATATACTATGTATATATATATCTCTCGACGGACATTGACTCGACTTGATAATTTACTCGTACGCTACTGCAAAAAAATCGAATAGGCGCCGTCGAGAGAGAAAGCGAACCACGAGAGAGTATGCAAAATTAAAACGTTACAAATGTTTATTGTCCGAGAAATTGCGATTCGATCGTCTCGATAGGATCACGGATAAGGGCTCGCGGCGCCGATAAACGAAGATATAGCGAGGTAAGCAAGGAGCCCCTTTTGCGTTTGTCCTGAACACACATACATATTTTATTCTTATCGAACCGTCTTGTATCTTTGGAAGCAGATCTGTGTCACTTTTTTGTGCTTGGCTAGCGTACACGTCGTACGTGTTTACATGTAATTCCGCACCTAATGTGTCGCACTCGGCTCCTTACTATCGGTACGAAAGTGCAACAATTGCAAACTTCTCTCTCATTGTTACTTTCCCTCGATGCTTGATTACACGACGGATCCTAGACTCGTTTGTGCTCTTTTGTTTTTCGAATTGTTGGTGAGAAAACCCTCTTCAGGACTTATATGCGATGGAGCGAGGCGAAGAAAAAAAAAACAAACGTTTATCGATAATAGCTTCTGAACGTCCGATGCCGGATATCGTCCGGTATTTTTCGTTAATATTTATATCTAATATGATATTCTCTAATTGTCTTTCGTTAAAATCTTGTACTTTCTTATTCCTCAGATACACACGTGTTCAGCTCTGTGTATATGTTCAGCATAAATGGTATACCTATTGTTTATTGTTTTTTTCGTTTTTCATCAATTCGTTAGGAACTGCAGTCCTAGGGCTCGATAATTCCGCATTGAGATACAACGAGATCCCAATGCGACCGACCCAGCACCGTCATCTAGTCATTTCATCTCTGTTCTTGCTCGTTCGTACTCCGTAGGGAAATTGTTCTGACATCGTGTCGTTTGACGGTGTCAAGGCGAGTCCTTAGATCACCACTTTTCTTTTCCATACCACGAAGAATCACTCGTTATCGTCGTCGGGAAAACGTTCCTTCTGAACGAGATACCAATTCGCCATTTAATTCTGGCAGGAGGGATGCGTGGGGTCCAAAGTTTCTCTATCTCGGGGTGCGAGCTTCGCGATTCTCTTTCTCTCGCTCATCTCATCTAGCGTACCGTTTCGGGATTTATTTTAATCACGCACCGTCGATTCCCTATCACTCGGAATCCCATGACTGCGCTGGATTGAGTCTGTTTTATCTCTGAGGTTCGCCTATACCGAACTGCTGTTGATTCTGATTCTGCGGCTGGCTTCCACTAGATACACTGCTGCACCGTGAGCCATGATGTTGCTGCTGCTGCTGCATCATTGGTGGAGTCGTTTGTTGACCATTCTGACTCGGCGACATTCCTTGGAAACGAAATGACATCAGTTTCATAAATTGAAGGCACGATAAAGCGACATGCCTTTTTCTTACCTGAGGGAGTTCTATCACCAGCAGACATCTTGGAGAAGGCTAAAAGAGCATCCGGAA
Source organism: Netelia fuscicornis (assembly GCA_946811545.1). Classification (NCBI taxonomy): domain Eukaryota; kingdom Metazoa; phylum Arthropoda; class Insecta; order Hymenoptera; family Ichneumonidae; genus Netelia; species Netelia fuscicornis. Next base: position 12,406,021 of record OX328014.1, on the reverse strand, counting down.
AATTTGGAGGTGTTGCCGGTGTATTGCACGGTGTTATCTGAAAATAATAACAAACAACAATAAAAATATGACAACATAACCAAGCTTTTTTTCGAATTGGTCTGATTGAAAGGACGAGGCGAACGAAGAATCGATATTATCGTCGATCGTGTGGGCGGAATCGAACTCATTAATTTTATAAGAGTAAAAAGAGTACGCGTTGTTAGCACTCGTTATCATTTCAACGTAGATAAAACAAAAACTGGTATTTTTTGGTTATATCCGACCGCGCAAACTGTCTATCTCTTTCTCTTTTTTCCCACCAGATGGCGAATGGCGCGCAAATATTATCTAGATCAATCTTCGAGGCTTCCCATCGGTCAGTGACTATAATAAAAATTGTAAAGAGGTTTCGTAAGCACAGTTAGCAAAATAGATCACAGCTGTGTGATGGTTCTCGGTCGTCCAGTCTTCAAACAGATATTAAGCACATCGTTTGTCGGAATTCGATGTGACGCAAAGACGAGAATAGTAACCTACCCGACTCGCCACTATCCCCTCCCTAATGCTTCTCTATTCGCCGCCATCTTTTTTTTACATCAGTTTTTCATCAACTGTCAAATATACAACACCCGCTGTGAGTTCGATTCCCACATATACGTTCAACGTAACGGCTATATCGTACGTAGGACTTTGAACTTTTCTACCCAGGAAATGAAAACTAATCCGTTCGTGAATCAGCGTCAACTCACCTGACCGAAATGCGTTCCTGGTCCCTGCGCACAGGACGGTATTGCAGCTTCTTGGAAAAATATACTCAATGCAGTCTGGAAACAAAAGAAAAATATCAAGATGAACATGTATTTATATGTTTATAGGTCGAGTCAAGATCACGTTTACATATGAACTTGTGAGTTGGCCATACTCACATCCCACTTTACAAATGTAATTAACCAGACATTAAATCTAACGAGCCATTTCCTTTTTACTTCCTTATAGAGCAAGATGGCGTCCATGGGGAAAAAAAAGTCCAAGGGCTTTGTGCTTGTGTTCAAAGAGTCGAACATAATTACTTTGCACAATAAACATATAATTGTAAGTATACAGGATTTCACATCCTGAAGGATTTCTTTAATCCGATCCTGAATAACGACAATTTTATATCGTGATTTAAAATTTTGAAAAACATTTTTTTTCCAAACAACAACGTTTTTAAAACTGTTTTATTCAGGCAGAAATTAAATTTTCAAAATTCTTCCGGACATCCATCTTGTTTTCTATTCTTCTAATAGGATAATAAAGTAATTTGGTTATTTCTTTTATATTCTTATTTTGATATGTTTGTTGCTAATAATTTATTTTATTTCAATGTTTTAATTTAGCCTTTTTATTTAATATTTTATTATTTCTGATTAAATTTCTGTTTTCTTATATGTACGTATCGTCAAGTTATTACTTTGTGTTCTCAAATAATTGCCCTGCAGACAATGGATCTAATTTGCCAAAAAATTGTAATCTTACGTTATCTCAAAATTTATAGGCAAAAAGAAAAATCGCTGGCGTTTGTTAAGTTAGTTTAATATTCATAATAAATAATAAATAAATAAAAAACACTAGTTAAAATTAGCTCTGCTTGTCGATAAAGTTTACAATGTTATAAGAAAGCCAAAATTTATAAAACCATTTTTGTAAAAAAGATTTCCCTAGGCATCGATGAAAATGATGATAAACAATGTGTAAAATGAGAAATATGGTCACGTTTAAGAAATTTGTTTAATTAACACATTTATTTTGCGAATTAAAAATCTTATGTGTTATAAACGAATGAATTATAAATTTGTTACGATATACAATTAAAATTTTGCTCATATAGTTGTTGAAGTATACAAGATCAAAGTAATGTCATTTAATATGGAAAAAGTATAATTTTGAAATACTTTGACTTCGCGGAAGAAACGAAACATAAAATTGAGACGCGCCCATCTATTTCAAGATAATATTTCGAGATACAGTAGTTTTTATCCTTACGTATATATATATACACATACGCGCATGCGTACAGAACTCTAGTCATACGACTGCAGCGCCACTAGCGAACTTCATGTATTGTGAGGTTAGGTACGTCTTTGATGCGAAGATTTATTTCAACCTTGACCGTTACTATTTCCGCTCAGCCTAAACGCGTTATGTTTTTTTTTAATCTTCGTAGATACTCTCATGTTTGACAGGAAAAGTAAACGTTCGTTCAATGTGCAACAATAATCGTGATAGAAAAAATGGAAAATTGTACTAAGGATGATTATAATTTACTTTTTATGACTACAAAATTGGCATTTTATTCTTTTATACGCTGCGATTATTTTAATTCGTCATTATATACAATATTGACGGCGATTAGTTGCGTAACGCCTATAACCTATTTAACCTAACCTCAAAAAAAATGCTATTTCTGTAATTTGTATACACAAAGTATATAACTTAGTCGAAAAGTTCCCAATTTTTATGAGAAAGCTTTTATCTACAAACATGATCGTTTATGTGTGTTCAACGTGTGTTACGGTAGTCGTTAGACGATTGATAAAAGATAAAGATAAATTTATCCAATCGTAAACCAAGCCATAGAAACGTTTTATCAAATTCGAAAGAAATTACAATACGCAACGTTTTTTTAAAATTTGAATTTACTAGTGCCAACGATCTTCACTCGATTTTCCACTCGAACGACAAAAAAAACCGCCTTCGATATGTTTGTAATTTCAGGTCAATAGGGGGGGACACTACCGACGTGGGTACAGATTTTTATGAATGGAGTGTCTCGAGCCGAGAGAGGGCACTCCAGGTATCGTAAGTTTGGCGGTGTGATAAATATCTGTCCAAGAACGCGTGCCTTTTTTCGTACCATTTGTATACAGCCATTGATGCAAATAACATCTAGCGATAGCGTGCGTCAAGTCTGTTAAAAAAAAAAAAAAAGAAACACGAGAAAAGAATTTCTTTCGTTCCAACGACAGGCTTGCGCGACGCGTCATCTCGCGGCTCGATCCTAACACGATATCGGGAGTCAAACGAAACGCCATTTTTCCGAGTAAATAACATTTGTTTACGTAGCGAACTCATCATAGCTCTATATAGAAGCGAGAACGGCCAGGCCAGCGAGAGTCATCACACATACGTAACACGGACGCGCATGCGCGCGAGCGCGTGTCAGCCAGCAACAGTAAATAGACACGAGTGTAGATTGGTGTATACTAATGTATACGTACATACGTCTACGCACGTAAATGGACGGCAGAGACATTGCGACAATCAAAGTTACAAAAATACTCGGCCATTGCCTATTGATATGCGAAAAACACTTCGTATACTTACATATAGATATATATATGTGTGTGTATATGTATATATATATATATATGTATATGTGCGCACGCGCTCACGCGTGTGTGTGGGTATGCATGTGCAGATCCCAATTTTTATGCCTCACCTCGAATTGCCAATGTGCTGACTGCAACAACTGTTTGGCCTGTTCTCTGGCGCAACCTGCAGCCAGCACGAACTGATTGATCATCACCTGCTCGCGCAGGGCGTCCATTTTTCCTCTCCTCACTAAAGATGTGTGTATATGTTTATTCCTAACCTCACGGTGTTATGAGACACGGCGATCGGCGACCACAATATGATTTAACGATTATTATTCGTGTATTATTATTCGACGAACAATACACTTTTGTCAACACTTTATATGCCGTATTTTCCACTCTCGTACATCGATAGTGCGTGTAGCAGTAAGTCCCGGACACTGCGTCAACAACGTTCACACACTTTGCTTTTGCACCTATTAATACACTTCTACTATATATATATATATATATATATTTATATATATATATATATACCCACCACACCACCACACTACTATCAACCGCTACTGTACTTTAATATACACCACACACAAACTGGACACCCGCTCTCTGCTTCTCTCTCTCTCTTTCATATTCTCGACAAATCGAGCGCGAAATTTTGAACTCACATTGTATTCTGGTTCGACTCAGTTTTGAAAAAGGCACGAATCAACATTTAGGAATAAATGATGCGAATAATGTGGATGATAAATTTGCCAACAGCGACGTATCGAAACTCGAGAAGAATCGAGTGCTCGATTTCAGACCAGGATATTGATAGAATATTTAGTTTGATGGCACACGTTCATAACCGTATCTATGGCCCCGCACGACATCTGCAACGGACACACCTTATTGTTAAATTAAATTGCGTATCTTCAACGATCGTGCAACACACCCTTACTACTCCACGAGACGTAATATACAAAAGAAGTCGATGAAAAAGCGAGATCGTAACTCGTGTAACGCGACGAAACGCGACGGCGGAAGAACACACGGAACAGGCACAAAAGGCACAACACGAGGAAAGAATGAGATAGACGTATACGGGAGGAAGAGTATTATGTATATAGTAATGACGTCACGTTTTCAGAAGGCCGTTATGAGATTCGGCGCTCGTACTCCCTCGTGTTTGGAACGGTTAGAGTCAGCGTGCCCCCCCCCCCCCCCTCTCCGCCCCCACCACGCCGCCTCTATGTTTCTCTCTTCGTGTGCATATACCTCCTACTTTTGTAATCTCTCTGTTGTGTATACACAAGATGCGTGATTCGTATACCCTCGGATCAATATAAACGTCGGCACTTGCGACATCGGTCATAAACAAAATTTTTAACTCGGTCGGTCCACGTTCATCCACTTGTTTATCCGTGTAATAAGACGAAAAACGAAAGATCGTACACGAATCAAGGGTATCAATGAATTGTCGCGACAGAGGTTATAAAGCAAAGTATCACATACGTATATATTTATAATGGAAAATTTAACGTATTGTTCGACCGTGTAGGTCGATTGACTTCGAGAACGTCGATACTACCGCCTCTCGCGGTACTCGATTCAAACTCTCATCTGATCAAGATTGTATATTTTTGTCTGCTATATACATTACTGCACGAGCCGGTTGACAAGAAAATAACAATCATGGTACCGTGCCTAAAAGCCGTGCACTCAAAACAATTGTTGTTTTTGGCAGAACAAACGCCTCAAGGTGAGAAATTGTTTTTGAAATTGTATAATTCAAACGGAGAGGTTATATGTATCGAATAATTGTTTTTTGTTTTTGTCTTTAATAATAACAGTACTGCAAGATTTCTGCAAATTGAGCATCGACTATTTGCAGAAAGGACCCAATCTAAAACTGTATGTAGCAGCAGCACGTAAGTTAATTATGATTCTTTCTGTGAAAAGTCACATTATTAATAATCTTTCCAACGAAGAAAATTCCCAGAAATGACAAGAGCGAATGTTGACCATCTATGTTTGGTTAGATTTTGAATTGTTTTGAAACATTCTTCTGCACTCCGCCCTATGCAAATTTCATGGACAAAATCTTTTGGCACAGATATAGCAAAGATGAAGAATATCTGGCAAGATATTGGATTTAAATGGATGATTTGTAACGCTTCAACTTTGTTTCAGAGATTCTTCAGGTCGAAACAGAAGTCATTGGAAATTCCGTGGAGGGTCTCATTAATTTGCTGTTGGAGAGTAGAAAACAGCATTTGAATGACGAGGGCTTTCGAGAATTCGTCTTGTCTCTTGGCTTTGATGATGAGAAACAGATGATACTGAGCAAGTTGTACGAGAACAAGCGCATCGAGATTGATCGAGCGCTCGCAGCTATCGGCTTGCAATTTCCGCGCTATCACGATATGGAATGGCGATTTCAAGTCCAGCTAGCATCTCGCTCCTTGTTGAATCAACTGAGCCCTCAGTTCACGATAGATTTGATGCTTAAAAATGGCGAGAATTCGAAGGACATTGAGCATGTTTTGCTCCAATCAGATCCTACGAATCTCATACATCTGGCACAAGAGTTGGAATCCGCCATAGCCGATGGTCAAACTCAACATATGAGAAGCATCAAAAGAAGCATCAAGTGACTGCGATAATTAGAACAATTGGTTGACTCGCTATGCCGATCAAGCGTCTTAATACATAATTTATAATTTACCCACAAAGGTATTTTTAAACAAAATATCACCGTAACATCAGTGTATACGATGATCCTAACTTCTTGTAATAAAAGATACAATTTAATAACGAATAATCGACGCATTCCTATGGCTTTCGAACTGGTAAAGACATATGCGGAGTACGATCAAGGCATATGCGGATCATAAATGAGATTTGCATCGCATATCTCACGCTTAACAGGGTGAATTGAAACCTTGAGACCATGTACAGTTTCTCATTAGAATATTATACGAAATCGTTTTATTAGATTCCACGTCGAGGAAGGGTATATAAGTGCGGTGAATGCGAACGGTGGACGTGCTGTTCCCGCCAGTACCACGAAGCATTCATGTTTTGTAAATCGGAAAATCCAGTGTAATTTCGGTCGAGTTCGGTTCTCGAGTCGTCTAGCATATTTGTAACTTTTGAAGCAATTTTGTTTTTCGACCACGAATTCCGATCTTAACGTTCAACAACAAGTGTGAGTATAAAGATGAGTTTGTCACAAAGTAAGCCCGTTGAAGGAAGCAATAATGATTTATGCTTATCTTTTTCCAGGTGAAGATGGAGTCGACATTCGAGCCACAAATTCACCAAATGACCGAATCTGTCGTCGGTGCTATTCATTCAGGTGCGACACTCACACCTCCGGTAGCTACTTTCATAGCGGATACCGTTATGACCGTAGGACCGCAAGTCGCTCGCCAATGGATGCGTTATACAAATCAAACCGTCGCTGATAAAGTTCCCGACGACATGTTACATCTGATTGATCCTCACTGGTACGAAAAAAATCAACTTTAAGACTCGATACGATTGTTACTGTACTCGAGCTTCTCGATATTAACACGAAATTGGTTTTATCTTTCTTATTTCATTGGTAGGTATCAATTTCCGCCGATGGACCCAGTCTGGCACAAACTTCTTGGTCTGGTAATGATAATAATAGGAGTCTTAGGCTGGTGCGGGAACGGTGTTGTAGTTTACATATTTCTAACAACCGCGGCACTTCGTACACCGAGCAATCTTCTCGTGGTAAATCTGGCATTCTCAGATTTTCTCATGATGGTTGTCATGTCACCACCAATGGTAGTCAATTGCTACTTCGAAACTTGGGTTCTTGGTCAGTTTTTCACTCTCTTCGCTTTTCTTTCATCCATAGATTCGACATGGTAATAAGAATTCTTGTTCCTCGTTCATATAGGTCCTCTGATGTGCGACATTTATGCGATGGTCGGTTCATTGTGCGGTGGTGCATCCATCTGGACAATGGTCATGATCGCTTACGATCGTTATAATGTCATTGTTAACGGAATGAAGGGACAACCCTTAACCATTATGAAAGCTGTTATACAGATTGTGGTGGTTTGGTCGTTCTCTTTAATTTGGACCATAATGCCCATGTTTGGATGGAATCGGTAAGTACAAGATGAATATAATGCTGATGCATTTCATCAATTCACATCTAGTCACATGTTTCAAAACTTCTGTTCAGTTTGTCGTTCTCATATTGTATTTTCGACAAACAAATTCGATGATTTTGAAAGTTTAGATTCTCGAGGTCTATAAACTTGCCAAACAATGACACTGAATGATATTTTCATTGGTAAAAACAATAACAATATGTTTGCTTTGTATGTGGCTTAAAAATGATGAAAGAACTGCAACTAAAAAATAAAATTAACCAACAGGTACGTGCCAGAAGGTAATATGACCGCTTGCGGCACGGATTATCTCAATAAAGATTGGGGTTCACGATCCTACATCCTCGTTTACTCCGTCTTCGTTTACTACACACCGTTGTTCACGATTATCTACTGCTACTGGTTCATTGTTGCCGTAAGTTTTTTTATATTTCGATGTGACCTTTCCAGTTGGTACGAAAAATATAATAATCATATAGCAATACCAATACCAATGACAGTACTAACAACATAAACACAAAAAATATTCTAGGCCGTAGCTGCCCATGAAAAAGGTATGCGAGAACAGGCCAAGAAGATGAACGTCGCCTCGCTGAGAAGCGGAGAGCAAAGTGCTGTCAGTGCCGAAGCAAAATTGGCCAAGGTTAGAAAGAAAAGATTTCTTTAAACTAGCATTGGTCTACGTCGGTCTACGGTCTAATACGATAACGTTGATAAATACAATGTATATTTCGATCGCAGGTCGCTATCACAACAATATCCCTGTGGTTCATGGCATGGACACCTTACTTGATCATCAATTACGTGGGCATTTTCGGCGGTGGTAGCATCAGTCCTATTTGGACGATTTGGGGATCTCTTTGCGCCAAGACGAATGCTTGCTACAATCCTATCGTTTATGCAGTCAGGTGCGATGATTTATCATTCTTTAATGAATCTGTTTTGTCCAACGAGTAGTTGTGTTTCTTAAAAAATTCCAACATCTACCAGCGAGCAATTTGTCTAATTTCTATGAATATTTTTTGTTTCTTTCTCGAATCTTCAGCCATCCAAAATATCGTGCAGCACTCGAACAAAAGCTACCCTTCTTCGTGTGCGGGAACACGGAGGAAAAACCGATAGCAGCTCCGGACGCTGTATCGACGCAGACCACTGTCGCATCGGCCTGAGTCCTCAGGTATTTCGTCTTCGCTATTATACTTCGTATAATACCGATCAACATAAAGAAAGAAACAACGACGAAAAGTACCTTTTTTCGTGGGATTGTAGAAATATCAAATGAAGAGCCAACAACAAAAGGTGGAATCTTTGTATTTGCAGAACTTGAATCCTTTGTTTTGTACAACTTCGGTTATCTTACGTTTTATCCGGCACCAAATCCACGATCGACAACGGTATATTCTGTCTCACTCATAATTATTATTTACTCGGTCTGCCCGATTATATTTGCACCACAATATCAGACAACGAATCGTTCTGATTTATTTGTGCTTCTTAATGTCGAGATACGATGAATGTCATGGAAATTATTCGCTATCTCGATGATCAATAAATTACCTGGCGCTGTCAAAAATTATATTACTAATAAGGAAGTATGTTTATTATATATATATATATATATATATATTTGTTATAAATATATATATATATATATACATAATCTAATCTCTCTCTCTCCCTCTATCCCCCAGTAACGGCTGTGATTTGGAAAAATAATATGTTAATGCCAGAAGTGATTTAAGTTGCTCGTAAAATTTATTTAATCTTACAAAATTACATTCAGATACAACGGCATCGCAGCTGCGATTGTCGAAGGCGTTTCTTCGTTGTTATTTGCCCTGCGCCAACTGCACCCTCGTTGCTGATAGACATTATTATCATAGACCAGTGTTAAACGGTGTAAGTGTTTTACCAGTCTAGCAACGAGTTCTTTGATTCGCAACGATGATGATGAAACGACGATATCGAAATATTGGTTCTATACGAGTCAAGTGATAAACGACTCGAGTCGTGGTGTATTACTCGAATCGTAAACTGGACGATAGACAAATATTCCGAAATAGTTTCACCTATGCGATATCTCGAAGCTGTGTGACTCTCGATCATTCTCAGTACCAACAACGCCCTACGTTCTTGTTTGTAAACCCGTTAAAAAAATCGCTTCGCTCTAGCGATTCTTGGATTTCCGTTTTCTGTTTCCACATGTCTTCATGAATGATTTATATTTACAACTATCTCTCGTCCATCACTCTTCCATTAAACAATGTAACAGAGGAATAAGCTGGCCTGTCGCAAACCGGTGAGTCCGTCGCTTGACCGACATATTTTCGTAAGCATGGTTGACTCGTTGCTCGAAAAGTCGGTAATTTAGCAAAATTTAGATCGTCTTAATTTGTTTTTCGTCAGGTTCTTCTGGTGTGACGAAATTTGGGAGCGATAGATTTAGGCGGAAGCCTTCTCGCCGTCGGAGACGGTGGTAACACCAGAAACGGTGGATGTCGCATCACTTGGTTCTGGCTCGCTGGTACAAGCAAGAGACGGGAATCTCTGGAAGAGTGCCACTCTGTACTTGGGATGACTGTAACATAAATAATCCTGTCGTGAGAAATCGTCGAGGCTGGTGGAGGATGTAACGTGGAACGTTGGATTAAAGCTATTATTATTCTCCAACCTGATGCCATAGACGATAGGATTGTAAACGGCGTTGGCCTTTGCGAAGAGAGATCCCCAGATGGTGAAGAGAGGGCTGATCTTAGCCGTTTCGAAGACACCGGCGTAGTTGATGACCAGGTATGGGGTCCATGCCATGAACCACAAGGAGATCGTCATCAGGGCAACCTGAATATTGCGAATACAGTCCATCAATGTCAACGTATTATTAATCGTTATTGTTATCGTCCGATAGATGGAGCCATGTAGCAATAGAGTACCTTGGCGAGTTTGCACTCGGCGCTGGTGTTAGCGTTCTCGGACGACCTGAGCGAAGCGACGTTCATCTTCTTGGCCTGTTCACGCATGTTCTTCTCGTGAGCAGATACAGCAGCGATGATGAAGTAGTAGCTGTAGATGATGAGGAAGAGAGGCATGTAGTAAACGAAGATGCTGTAAACGAGGATGTAGGATCGCGACAGCCATTCTTTGCTCAAGTAGTCGGTACCGCAGGCGGTCATGTTACCCTCGGGCACATAACTGTAACAAGGAGCAATAGGTAAGAAGATGGAAATTGTCATAATCGAGTGATTAATATTGTGGTCCTAAAGATGACGCTATGTGTTCACCGATTCCAGCCGAACATTGGGGCGAGTGTCCATAGAAGAGCGAAGATCCAGATTCCGAGGATACGCACGAGAGCACCAGTGATGCCCATTGGTTTCGCGGACAATCCCTTAACGATTACGTTGTATCTGTCGAAAGCGATCATTGTCATTGTCCAGATGGAGCCACATCCGAACAGGGAGCCTAACATAGCATATATCTCGCACATCAGCGGTCCAAACACCCATGTCTCGTAGTAGCAGTTGATTACCTGTCAAATTAATTAGGTAAGATCAAATGAGCTAACCTGAGCTAAGGATTAATGAAAATAATTGTATTTTTAGATTATGAACAAACCATGGGTGGTGACATGGTGAACATCATGAGAAAGTCTGAGAAGGCGAGGTTGATAACGAGGAGATTGCTCGGGGTACGAAGGCTCTTGGTCGTTGAGAATATAAATACGACCATTCCATTACCGATGACCGAGACTGCGCCAAGACAACCGATGACGAAGCCAAGGATTGAGTGCCACAGAGGGTTCATCGGCGGGAACTGGTACCAATGAGCGTCGACCATATGGAGCATCTCCGGTGGGACTTTGTCGACGACGGTTTGGTTTCCAAAACCGCCGGCTTGGGCGGCCCAGGTGTACGCCGCATAACTAGGTCCCGACATCGCAGACATGTTTTATCTACGAACAAGATCAGAAGACATGGATGAATACAGTATTTTTCTCTTTTTCTTTCGCAAGAAGGTTTGTTTTACTTTTGTTTGCTTCGATAGAGTCGTCACATAAATTTCAAAGACTGAAGAAGACAAGATTATTACCAAAGTTTTTGTTGCAGGTAACTCACCTTTGCTTTGCGTTGGCTACTTGGAGAAAATCGTTGTTGAACGAACTAGTCCAAGTATGTATAAACGCGTTTATTTCACGTAAACGTGATAGAGGATGGGTCCGCGAGGGATCGTAATTTTGCAGAGGATGCAGGAAAGGTCTGTTGGAAAGGTATTTGGTCTCGGTGTCGGATGCGGCTCGAAGTTGCCTCCGGCGAGTACCCCTTAAATATGCTCACTCTTCTATCTAGAAGCTCCCATATGTACTCTGTCTCCTTCCCCCGACATATGTTATATGTAAGTTTCTAAACAGTCTTAAGACGTTGTTTATTGAATTAGGAAGGATTTAAGAAGACGTTGGGCTACCCTTCGTACGTTGCTGTTGGACAAACTGAAACCCTATGTGTGCCAGTATGGAACACGTACCAGTATACGACAAGGGGAAGCTCTTTTTTCTTATATACCTTTATTATTTTCTACTTAGGCATTATGTCTCGACACTCTCTAAGATTTTCTTCCAACATTGTCACCTTACCTGGTAACAATATTTATACGTTCATGCGTGATCATTGTTTTTTTATAATAAACTAAGGGTACCCATAGTCATAATTTTTTTTTTATAGCGAATGTCAATGAAAGAAATTTTTATTTATTATAATTATTTTGAGTGCTTTTGGATACACAATATTTTTCGTTTTACCATCTTATTGTATAGGAATAAATTAGAAGGTATTGCTAAATGTGAACTAGTCACATATTGAGGTTGATGTGTAACGCACAGACTTTCTAAATTTAATCCATATACTTGTAGCGATTGTCCCTGTGCTTTGTTAATAGTCATTACAACAGCGAGTCTCACCGAAAGCTGCAAACGTTTGAATTCCAATGATATATCCGTCGCTATCATTGGGATACGTGGCAATAGTACATCTTTTCTTTTTCCACTTTCCATTAAAAATAATAGCTTCTATGATATTGTTCATCATATTTTTCACTGAAATCCTGATACTGTTGCAAAGTTGTAGTGGATTGATGTTTCGTAGAAGAATGATAGGTAAACTAATTTTCAATGTTAAAACGTGGGTGGTATGCCTAGTAAAGTGAGTGAATTCGACACCGAGTAATCCGTTGAGCATTAAAGTACTTCAGAAAAATTTTTACTCCTTAGAGTATTTAGAAGAAATCTGTGAAAGTGAAGTGAAAGTTTTGTATATGTGACTTTGCGTCGTGTACCAAGTGTTAGACGAATTACACAAGTCGACAACTATTTCGTATCTGGGTTTTAAAGTGGCAATTATTGAGGGATTGACGACACTAAATTCAGAAGAAACATTGATGGCCAAAAAGTTTGCTATTGCAGCTAGGAGATGACGAGGTTCAATTTTGGGAAAATATATGACTTCAAGTGAAAAATTAAAATGTATATTATTGTAATTTTTGTGATCAATACTAATAGTTTGCACAATAGTCTAAAAACAGTTTAAAAATGGAGCTTTTTATATTTTTTACTATGTTTATAAGAACTGTCTCTGATTAAACCCCAAATATAATTTTCCATCGTTGTTTCGTTATACTCGCCTTGGCAAGGATGTTCAAAGTCTATAACAGCTTAATGGAAACGTTTGACTTTTTCTTTTGACCCACTATGTTTGCAAATTTCTGTAAATGGTTGTGTAGCTGATGCACTTTAAGAGATGTTCTGCAAACTCATGGTTTTAAAGTTATTCAGTATTTTAGAGACTACATCTTGGTGTTTGTATGTATCGTTATTTCCTAGCCAACTGGGGGAAAGAATGTTCGTTAAGTAGTTTTATAAATTCTTCAGTGACTGTAATTTTTTTTAATTCGTGAGCCGGCAAGGATTATATTGTTATATCCGAAAACCCAAATTCTCGTCCTGGCTTTTGGGCAAATTTATACCTCTAATTAAATCATTAAAGTCTTCTGCTGTAATGAGATTTTGTACTGATGGTTCCTGGGACATCATAAATAGTTCTTGAAAATCTGATTTTTAATTTTGTGATGAACATGTTAGAGAAGTTTGTATTGGACAATTAGGTACTGGAAATTCTTCACTGTGAGGTTTTGGAATAGAGGAAGAAATCCCCAGAACCTCAAAAAAGAAACAAAATTCTCGGTACTGTAAACTCCATGGGTCTATTATTCCCTCGACCACAGCCTAAAACAGATTAAATATGTAAAATAAATAACAATTATAATGCCAAATAAAATAATTCATTTTATTTATGATACCTTAGCTTCGTTACAAGTGCTGCATGCGGCAACACTGGGAACTAGTAGGGGATTACCCGAGAAATAGTCAGCGCCCTCTACTTGGTACAGGATATGGGCTATTTGAGAACTGTCATCTTATAACCTCTAATTCTGTAATTTATGGCATTATCCAGGTGAGAGAGCAACTTAACAATGTATTTTATCATATCATCGTGAATCTATCTTTTCCATTACTATGTGGTACTACACCTTTTTCGAACATTTTTCTCTTTTTGATTAACGGACTATTTTTTGTTCGCACACGTATTTCTTATCGTTGTAACTGTCAATGACGCTATTCTGTCCTCGTGAACGAAAAACTGTTTACTTTGGCCTCATACGCGTCATTTGTTTTTCGTATTGCGCATGTGCAATTATACTCGAGAGAAGCTTGAATTTAAGAATTGAATTGTCAATTTTCCATATTTTGATATTTGATTAATTATTTTCGTCCAAGCCAACAAATCGTTTTCTAAGTGTTTTTTTTTAAATAGTAAAAATCTACAGCATAGCAAAATTGGTACGTTCAATAATCGATTAAGCATGGAGCCGTGTAACTATTTGGTAGAATGGCTGGTTTACGACGAATAGACCGAGTGGTTTTGGGGTTATAATGTCTCCGGATTATAGGGCTCGGATAGCAAAAAAGGTTGTTTCGGAATTCTATGTTTATAACCTAACTATGTACTGCCCGAAGGGAGGAATGATTTTCAAAATTTAGCATTATCATCAAAGATATAAGATTCCAAATGAGCATTATCATCGACGCGTCACCTGTTGCCAACCGTATTTTTATATCGAAACGAGTAACGTACTCCACGAATATAACAATAAATGGCGGGGCAGTAAGCTTTGGTACAAACACAAATTCTGTGAGAATTTCGTCATCAATAAGGTTATAAGTCTACTCTTTTTATCTTAACTTCTTTTTCTCGATTCATATTCTTAAGATTACAATGATTATTGAAGATATGGAATAAACAAATTAAAAACATTAGAACTGATATAATTGTGACACGAGCGTGGGTGCGCATGCGCGTGTCGATGCGGCTACAAGATTTATTCTATTGTTATTAGTTATTTTAGTACTTATTATATATAACCTTGATGATGACATGAAAAAGAAGAAAAGAAGATACATAATGATACACAGCAAGAAGGGTGTGAGCAGACATCGGTCACCAAGCTGGTATTAGAGCTATCGATTTATTACGTATCGATAAAAAGCTTCCCGTTGATACGCTGCTACATTCACCGCGCACTTGATCGCCGGCAGGGGCAGAGAGAGGTTGACAGACATCAGCTGTGCAGAGCAGTGGTATGTTGCAGAGTGCAGAGAAACGATAGACCCACCCAGTATAGAAAAAGAATAAATATTGCAACACGGTGAAGGAAAATCGAGGGAAGATATATTAATTCTCCTTCAAAGACAATGGAGACGAAAGCAGAAAATTTGCCCAAGCTTATAAAAATAGTGTGTCCACGACCCGAGGATCTCAGTGTAATAATAAACAATGTCAGATGTGAAGAGTGCGGTTTGTCGTTTAGCAATGAGCCAAGACTTCGCATGCATGTATTAAAAATTCACGAGCATAAAAATCTTAAAAAATGCGTCAAGGAGGACGCCCGCTACCACTGTCCTGAGATAATGTGCGTCTATTCATTGAAATCTGAACGATATTTCACGACAATGAAGTATCTCAAACAGGTTGGTGTAAAGAGAGACGGAGAGCAAACGAAGTATGTAGTTCTCTAAATCGAAGTTGTTAACAACATTTTTTACTGTGTATCTGCGTGATCTATGTCAAGAAATAATTTCCCTTTCAGCACTATCTGAAGGTACACGCGGCCAAGACATTCGCTTGCACGCAATGCGATAAGAGTTTTTCGACAGAAGCGGTGAAGTTGGCACACCTTAGGGTGTGTGGTGTACAATTCATCTGCAGTTGCCTCAGGGTATTTGGTACTTACGAAGCACTACTCACTCACAGCAGACGAATGGCCCATTCCGTTGATGAAAAATACAAAAAGACACTCTTGTAAGGAACTTTTCTTCTTTACTTTGATTGCATTACTTTAGTTTCATTATGTTGTTCATTCAGCTTGAAGCAGCTTGCTTGCAGTAATAATTATTTGTTTATTTGTGGAATTTTAGCTCGTATTGATCCTACACCCGTTTAAAAGACAATGTAGAATGTTTTAAAAGAATTTTAAACGTCGATCATGGGGATATTAGCACGATTGCATTATCCGTGTGCCAATTTGTTCGAAACGATTGACTTTATAAACAGAAAATGAGAGTTACGCACTGAAATCTGACCGGGTGCATTGTTCTCTTCTTTTGTCAGAAAGACCAATCGTCTTGAAGAAAAGTACATTAGTTGGTGGTATTGAATAAGTTTATCATCTCACATTATATTGAATACTGGCAAAGTGTTTGGGAAAAATACATTGATCGCAGCTGATAATTGGTATGCTCACTAGCGTAGTAGTTCAATGTCTACCGAACTGTGGTAGGGCTTACTTACTTATTAGCATTGTTAAAGTTAAAAATAATTACAGCGAATCGTAGCAATTAGTAAATGATGAACTTTTGATCGTTGTTTTTGTGTTCTAGGAGAAAGGCAATAGCAAAAGTGCAGCCAGTCGCAAACTTAGTTCAAGTAGTAACTCAGCGGGGAAACAAGCCTGTATCTATCCTACCTCATGTAACCGAAACCGGCACAAAAGTGGCCTTCGACGTTGCCGTACAGACAGATGATATAAAGAGGTACAAAAGAACGTCAAGCCCATCAAAGACATGTAAACGCCGTGAATCTCGTCAGACACAGACGGGCGGACTATCCAAGGAAACCCGTATTGGAAAAACAGTGGAAACACAAACAAGTCAGGCAACAAAAGCTATTAACGAGAACCAAAAATTGCGTGCCACGAGTGCTACGTTGAAAAAGCATAAATCATCGTTCGTCAAGGATCTCTCGTTGAATGAAAATTTTTCAGCCGTAAACTTGTTTCCTGGTAGTCCTTTGCAGCTACAGCACGATGTTGGATTGCAAGACTATTGGGAGAAAAATACGAGTCTGGGCACGCAAACAAGCCCTGAGAAAGATCTTTTAGACGCATTCAGCGACAATGTCGTGAAGACAAAACTCGTCTCCTTTTATGATCGCGACGATACCAATTGTCTTCATATTGAAAACAAGGATAATGGCGGTTCGCTAGCAGGGTTGGCATACGTTGAGGATACGACTTCGTCGGTTGTCGAGAATGGCTGTTACTCTTTCAATACCTCTGGTGGTATCTCAAGATCGGATCCTATGCTGACCATCGACAGTTTCACCGACAGATACAGCAGCATAGAGACGCAAACCGAAATGGCCTATTCGTCAAGTAGAACTTTCTTCGATCCGGGAATCCCCCTCGTCGGTAGGAACTTTGCACTGAGCTCCAATACCGAAACTCAGACGACCGAGAACTTTGACAACATGGAACAGCTTCTCTATAGTAATACATGTACGCAAACGTGCAACGACATATTACCGTCGGACCTGGGACTATCGGATATACAGACGCAAACAGCTTGGCCCGAGCTCGAAGACGGTTCGATATCCGCTCAAACACAAACCCGCACTACGTCGTTCCCTACTGTCGCTTCTAACGAAATTTCTACAATTTCATCTTCCGGTCGATCCTGGTTAAACACACGAACGAATCACACCGAGACACAAACTGATTTGCTCAGTATATTCGACGAGTTTCAATAGGCTAATTACATCACCGAACAAGCTTCGTCTTTCTGTGTACTCATCATTGTTTTTATTTTATCTTTCAATTTATTTATGTTTTGTTTTTTTTCGTTTTATCTCCATCGATGATCTTCGCTCGTTGCAGTTACATTCGTGTTGTATTTTCCTCGCTAGGAAACACGTGCATAATATTTAATTTGTATTTGTTCGTTTCTCTTCATACTCGAGGTAATTTTTGTGTCCGTAATAACACTTGGAATCGGTACGTTCGAGGCACGCGATAAAGTAGTACCGACCGAGTAATGTACTCCGGTACTGTTATATGTATATAAGGATGGCGTCTCTTCACACGTTTTCTTGTCTTAAATAAATCTTAATATTAAAAATCTAACTACCGTCATTGACATATAAAAGTACAACAAATAAGTTACAAATAACGGATCTGTCGAGGTATTAAAAACAAAGCCGAAGCGTTTAATGGACGCGATGATGATTATTATCAATATATAGGCTATATATAGTAATTGTTATTATAGTCGAAGCTGAAAAGCGAGATTCAGGAACATTTGACGCAGGAATATGATCGGGAGATGATGTGGGGTGAATTTAGAAGATTATCGGGATCTAGAATCACACAGGGCCGATTATTATTTTCTCTTTTTACAATGCCGGTCCAGCGGCATTTTCCTCTTCGAAGTCAGGCAAAAAGTCTTTGGTTCTATCTTCTATTCTGTCCACATTTTCCAGCGCCGAGGCCAAAACTTTCAGATTGCTAACACCTGACATTAATTGTCTGTTGCAAATGAAAAAATTTTATCATTAACAGAAATGTATATAGAACATATGGTGCATAATGATTGTTAATCAAATATACCTCAGAGAACCCTCCGCCGATGTAGCAGCTGCCCGTAATTCGTCGCTCAGTTTCTTAATTTTTCTCTCCGTGCCAGAAATTCGATACTCCGCACAACCGGCTCCAGCTATACTTCTGAGTTCTCGATTTTCCGAGCGTAATATCGTGACCTCGGCCTAAGATTACAAAATTGTTTTTAAAAAATGAGCTTTCGAAAACGTCAAATTGTGGAACCTCACCGTTAATGCTTTCACTTCTTGCTTCAATAATGCTACTGCATTCTCAGCACTTGTCGCTCGTCTCTGCACATACAAAAATATACAATCGCCATTAGTAACGCAGATTGAAATAGTACAAAGCACTGTTCAAAAAACCCATAAACGCCTGGGCTTGGATTAATATTTTATTTGTTATAAAAGACAGATACATTGTTTCCTCGTCATTTCACTTGTCAACAAGAGATAATCTTAGTTAACAAAGGAACTTCTGCGGGAAATGTATATAATAATTCATCGACATTTTCATAGAAAATGTTTTGTCAACAAGAAAAAATAATGGAAAACTAATCTACAAATTTCCAGTTTGTTGATTTTTTAAAAACTTCATTTGCCTTTGGTACTTCAAAGATACGACTATAAGTAGAAAACATTCTGTAGAACTTGCATTAACACAATTATAGGCATTATAAACTTATTTCAAAATCCAAATCTACTTTAACAGGTTCGAATAATAATTACAATCGACATTCGCTTAATTTTGGTAGAAAGAATCCGTCGAATATTTTGAAAAAATTTTCAACGCTTGTCAAACTCAAACCCAAACATTGTTTACCATTAGTCCATTAGATATGTACAAAGTTACAAAACAATTCAAATATTTCGTTTTAGCCAGAGCAATAACAGGGAGAAAAATCTAAAACCTCAATTGTTATCTATGACTGAACAGTCGGTTTTCGAACACGCCTTTGAATTGAGAAAATGTTAAAAAAATGTTTATCGTTGCACGACTATATCTACACCGAGAAGTAAAACGAATGTTTATCCCTAATATTTGAGTAAGATATATACATACCGTACTTCGTTTTAGATTTACTTCAACCTGCTCCATAGCCTTCTCCAGATGAGCTGTTTCGTCATGATCAACCGCTCTTCTCGAAGCCAACTCCGTTTTTAATGATTCTATCCTACAGTGCACAGTAACCAGTCACATTAAGGAACGAACGAAAAAATATACGGAATCAAACATGCACTGTTGAAATTAATTAGAAACTTACATCCTCGTTCTGGCTGCAATCTGTCTTCGTGCAATTTTAAGCTCTTCCCGCAGACCCTCATTTTCCAGTCTGAGCTAAACATGGAAAAGAAAGCAATAAAAATATAAATTTCACTAAACCGAACGATTTCATTGTCTGTTTTGTGTGTATATATAATGAAGTTTTACATTTGTTTGAGAACGTTCTGGCATGTCCAAGGATGGATCAGATTTCACAGGAGAACTGCCAACTGTGTTGCGAATGGGACCATCGTTTAGAAAATCGGGTAGAGATTTGTTGACACTGGCTTTATTCGCCGGTGAATTTGTAGGTCCTGCTGGGTCGGATAGGAGTAGACACTCCCCCGAAACAGGAGGTAAATCAAATGGAAAGCCTTGGGCTCCTCTCAGGTGTGGCTGTTCGGCTTGACGGACGGAAAGTTGATTTGGTCTAGGATAGGCAGGCAAATCGCTAGATCCACTGGTCGAGGAGGTCGCATTGGAACGCTCCCTGCTTCTCCTCTCTAGGCCACCTGTGAGATCAAACGGAAGATCGCAAGTGGAGTCTGATTTTTCTCCATCGTTTCTGTGACTGGAGCGCATCGATTGACGTTGCTCTACGCTGTTCAGTGTAAAATCTGGGAGGTTATCGATGTCTGCGACGAGGGGAACTGCAGATGCTTCGTGATTAAGATAGCACAGTTCTATGACGAGATGGTCCTGAACAAAATCAGGGAGCTCGGTCGGATTACACGGATAAATCCCATCATCGTCTGTGACATTTGTATCGTCCGGTGGGCTTATCCTTGCCGGTGAATACACCTTCGGTCTTGCTCCAACCAAATTATAATTCGGTTGTGCATCCTTCTCCAAAAAATGTTTGAAACTGAAAGGGTTCTCCTCGCGTCGGTTATCTCGCGACATGTCGGTGGAACCTACGGGAAAATCGCACAAAACACAATCGATAATTACTACAGTGCAAGAACTTCTATGAAACGTTTGTAAAAACATTGTTATTGCCGAGGGTCTGCAAAATTTTGGGATGAAGGTACATTAGATCTTTTGGAATCTCAAAGTATCTGAGAACAAAAAAATGAAGTCCATTCTCTCTTACTGTCGATTGGATAATTTCCATATTCTCAAGGTAAATTAAATCTGCATATCAGTATTTCAAAGCTACGTTTCTTCCTTTGTACAAATATAATGTTGTAATTGAGACTTTGTTAGAATCATTCACGCTTATGGAAGAAATACAAAAGTCAATATATAGCTATTTTCTTTTTGTATTTATTGGCGTTCTATGAGTCTATTATGTCACACGTTACCTACTTATATATCGAGGTATTGCAATTACTGTTCAGATTTCAAAATGCACAGATAAGATCGACCGAACAATATAGTAGTTCCTTTTTACCTCTTCTACATTTACACGTAAATTCCTTCAATTATTATTTTTTCAAAAGTTATAACTTTTGTGAGTTTTGCAATAGTCGCATTGTTATCAATGGCTACAATCCAAATTATACTTTAAACTATCCTACTTAATAGATTTATTCTGATATTGACACGAAGTATTGATCATTAATCAATCAATTTTGCAGAGTCCATCGAGATCTTGATTTCGATAAATAATTAGCGAAGGCCATTCTCGGTCCTTTTCGTGCACGCACAAGTGCATTCCTCAGAGTCTTTAGTGAACAAGTTATTCGCATTTACCTCCGAGGCATTATCGAACAAGTTGTTGACCTCGGAGTCGCCAATGAACAACTCGTCGCTTTACCTCTGTGCCGTTGTCGTACATGTCGTTCGCGAACCGTTGAAGAATAACCGTCCGGATCATCCTGAGCTCCGAGGCTATTTTCCGGAGATTGATTAATGCTCGAGATATCGGACCTGTTGTCCGTTTCTTCGACCGACGACGATGAGAATTCGTCGGTCCCGCGACGATTCGCCATCGCAATCCGTCCAAATGATCGCACTATATATATATATATATATATATTTTAGTCTATTATTCGGATAATATGTGAACAATTATACACCGTATATACACCGGACATCGGAAAATAACACGATTCTTGTAGCAGCTTTATGCCGCTTTCGATGTTATTTCGATCAAGCTTTTCGTGTAGCTTGTATACTTGCGAGAGCAAGGACTGACGAGTACTACGAGTATAAAACAGAATATCCGGACATTAGTATTCGGAGCTCTTTAACGTCGGGTATTTCGGGTGTTTTGTGTTGAACGACTCAAAGTCGAAAAACCGTCGCGACATCTGGACGATCCAATGTCGAAACAATCTCCGAGTGAGATCGGCTTGAAGTTAGCCCCGTTATTGTAACTGTAATATAGATATATGTATAAGCTATAGAAATATTTTTCTGAATGAAATGTGACGTGCTTGGACCATTTCGAGAAAGTGTTTCGTAAATTGTCGAGTAGGATGCAATCGATCGGGAGGAAAAGTAGATTATTGTTAGCCAATGCAGAATTGTAGTAAAAAGTGACCAAGGTCTATTTTCTCTCGCTAGGTTCAGCCATGACAGAAAATTCGCATTTTCTAACAATCGTTTTCGCGAGGGGTATTCGTTGTTTATTGCGATGGGAATATAGCTACATCGCAGTGGGCTTTAGCTGTACCTAATTTATCGACGTTCGGTACGTTCGTATAAATATGTCCGTGGACCACGTTGAGGTAATTAAAGTGATGTGACAGCTCTTCTTTACCATCCGTACAGCTCATGTATTTTTCCAATGAATGCCATTTGGAAATTATTGAACGGAATGAGCTGAAATTTGAGTATGTTATACAGCTGATAGTCCCGCATCCGGAAAAGGTCGCAGAATTTCGAAATTCGATAAAAAATTTACAGATATCGTTACCAGGTGATAATTTTGATTACAAATTTGTATCTCTTGACGGGTTGATTCGAATCAAAAAACTCTGGTATTCACCGGATGGAGGACAAAAAATCCGGCACAATTAGTACCCGCACGTTACTGCACGTGGAATATTACAAGAATGGAATTTGTTGGAAAATAATATGGGGAAGGCCGGTAATAGCAATTGGCATGGTAGAGCGGGGTTGTGTATGTAGTGTTACCAAAGTATAACTAGTATGGGCACTCCGAGCATTTTCGAGGTTCGCGTCGATCCGTTCTGCGCATCCATCCGCCATGTTTTTGGGCGCCACCAATCAGAAAATTGTTTCATAAGTGGTGATGTGAAGCCTGTGACAGTCAGTTGAGAAGTTAAAATTTTTTAAAACAACGTCGGAAAATAATACATTATAATAAAAAAAATGCATAAAATCAAAGGGTACAAAAAGTGTAGCGTTAAATATTGCAGAAATACGATTGCAAATTCAGAGTGTTCTTTTTTTCGCTTTCCTAGAGATAATGAAAGGTAGACTGAGAGGAAGAATTTTTTCGATGAATGTTATACTAAAAAATAATTTGTAATAATTTTAGGGCAAGGAAGTGGATAATATTTTACAATCGCCCCGATTTAATGTTGAAAACAGCAGAAAATTTATACGCAACCAACAGAGTTTGCAGTCATCATTTTGAAGATCGAATGTATGCAATTGGAATAATTGGCTGTATATTTCTATGATATGTATGGCTTTATTCACTAATTGTATAATTAATGTAATTTTGTAATATATGTTTGTATGTCATTATGTAATTAATAAATGATTGATGTAATCATATATTTTTACCTTACTTATGATTACCGAACTCCTATATTTATGTAATGATTTATAATAATAATGATAGACATAAATAACAATTAGTTTTCAAATAATAAAATATGCAAACCATTTCACTTTTTTATTTTCTTATTTATGTATACAATCGGTTCTAATCTGTATAAATTAGTTTATATATATTTTCATCTTTTTATCAATTTTATCTAATATATTTTATCTCTAATAAATCTATCTCTAATAATTTTTATTTATTGACAAAAAACAGCTTTTATTTGTTTTATTTTTTAGATAATTTTTAAATTAAAAAATTTCTTTTTTCAATTTATAAAATTTATATACGTCCCTGGTGAGATAGTAATATACCGCGGGTTCCTAGAACAAATGATCCGTCACTGGAGGTTAGACCAAAAACATGGCGGAAAATTGACGACAAAAAGATCAAAGTGCCGACAAAGAGTGCCCATACTAGTTATACTATGATAGTCTCCTTATTGGGATCTGACATGGAGGCGTGGTTAAATTCAATATGGCGCAGACCGGGGTGCAGTTGCCTGTCAAAACTGCGCAATAGACTTACCGTGAAAACCAATATGGCGCAGAAGAGGTTGCAGCCAACTAGTCTTAACATAGCGTAATAGCTTTATTTTTTAATAAAATGCTAGTCCTTTCCATTAGTGATATTTGTAAATGGTTTGATTCCAATCCCGGCAATCGAAATTTCCGAGAAGGCGAACAAATTTTTTGGTATATGCACCGGGCATTTTTTTTTGGGGAAACTATGGAACGTTAGTTCACGGTTTTTTTTTAAAAGAACTCTAGCATCCACATACGGAACATTCAATTCTTTTTTTCGATGGGTTGCGAGATGTAAAGATACCTACTTCTGCCATTTTTTTGTTCAATTTCTCAAAATTACTGATATTAATGATTACGTTGTAACTTGAGCAATGCACCCCGGTTTTAGTTTCAACGTGTACCACCAGATGTCTCACGAATTTTGTCAGATCCCAATACAGACTCCATAGTTGAAGGTAAAACAAAGCGATTTGAAAAAGCGCGGATAACGTAAATGGCGCGTCGGTCGTGTGCTGTGTGGTAACCGTGGTAAACATGGTGTTACGACGAGACGGCGATAAGGGGGTTGACACATGCGGATCGCAAATGTTCCCGTAATGTCCTCGCGGTCCTCGCCTCAGAGTGGCGCCGATAGTCCTCTGACAGGCTTGTTTATTCTCTATCTCTATATATTCTCTGTATCTGTATATCTTCTGCATTTCTATATACACACATATTCATGAATATATGTAATCCGTACAATTTAGTATTGCATGGATTTCATGACAGTTGCGTTTGTTTTTCCGTTGATTTCCATAACCCAATATTTTTCTCTGTAAAGAGATTGGAGTTCGTAATAAAAAAAACAGGGATATTCGTACTAAGAAAGAATTTGTTTATTCAGAAAGATAGACATCATCGCGTTTGGAAATATTTCGCTTTTTTTATTATACCGATTATTTGTTTTGTGTTCGGCGTCGAAACGCGCACAGGACGAGTGCATTCGTTTCAAAATAAAATGCCGGATTATTTGATATATAATAATTAATGGCTATGAGTAGCACATGGGAACGACAATTCGGTGTAATTCTATACATCGTTCAAAATTGCCTCCTGGATGTGTGAGGATTGAGAATGTTTTTGAAAACATATTTCTAAAAATGAACGTTTGGGTATAACAATCCTCCTCGACGTTCCCATGTATTTACCGAAGCCTCGAGAAGTCTTACACAACTCGCATTATTTATTAGCAATGCCTCTTTACAAAGAACATACTTAATATTGTTACAGTGTAGCGTTTGGGACGTTCTTTCCTGTCCAGGTGCCTTGTTCTATTATTGCGCATACTTATTACATCATACGAAGATACGTGATAAGACGACTACCCAAAATCCGATATACGACCACTTCAAAACGCGACGCTTCATTTTCTTTGACAAATTACATTTATTTATTACAATTAGTGGCCGACAAAATCAATTGAGATGACGCGTTTATTTCGTAAATCAATTATTGACTTCACGACATATATCCCAATTTTCTAGACCGGTATAAGTCGGATGTGGTCTTGATGATAACCATTCGTTCAGTGGGATACATTTATGGCGCAAGCATACCTGAAACATAGAGGAATTGGATTAATCTTTTCCGAAGTATGTACGTTTGAATTAAGTTCTAAGGGTTTGACTGATAGTTTATGGGTGCATATTCGTTATGCGACTCTTACTCCGTTACTGCCGCAGCGTGTTCCGGTCAATGGACGTAGTATCTGACGCAGTGTGCGAGGTGGTTCATATAAAAAGAACTCATCCGAAGCTTTATATCCACAATTTAAATTGATGCATGAAGAACCGGTAACTCTCTCTTCCTGAAATCCGTTGGAATTCAATATTTAAAAAAATCGTGTATCTCATGAATTAAGAAACCCATAAGGGTAGTAAAAGTTAAGGGATCGGTAAACATCCTTACTAAACACTCAACGTCGAACCCGAAGCGTTGACATTGTTCACGCCGTGTTGGCACTGGTTCATTCGTCCCCAGGCGGATCTACAGAAAAAGTACAAGTTAACGTTAGAGAATTCCAAATCTCAGAATTCATGAAAAATATATATTGCCGATATTTTCCAACCGTGTGCTCATTATATATCACGGTACGTTATAGAAACATCTCAGCACTACTCTTGCGCCCTAGATATCTATATTCACGTTGGATTTTATAATACGATTCTTGTCGTCTTATTTCAACGTTTTTGCTGTAGGTCAAGATGTACCTCGATGTAAAGGAAGTCGAATTATAAAGTCGCCATACGAGGGCTGTAATACTCATTAACATATGGACAATATAATTTGGAGATTTCCTTACTCTCGAGCATGAAACGTAATGGAGCCTACTTCGATAATGTGGCATTGATCGCACTGCAACGCACTTCCCGCTCCTGCATATCTGGCAAATAAAGTCAACGAATTGATAATACGTATTTCGGAACGTACGTGGCCTCATCGAGATCTTGATATTCATTAGGCAATATGGAATAATGTAAGCCCAATTGGCTTAATTTTTATCGATTGAATATATGCGAAAGTCAATACACGATATAACATATACTCACTTTTGATTCACCGCACTCTGTGTAGTCTGGAACCCCGTTTCGAAGAATTAATGGATGATTTATGTAATGGTGAAGACTATGATTGCTGTTGCTCGAACGACCGCATATTAACACCTGGCAGAGGTTACGCTGTTTGTCCAACTAACAAAAGTAAAAAAATAAGTCTTTACAAAGAGCAACTGTCTAATGCCAACGATGCATTCAACAATATTATTCAGCAAGATAAGAATTGCTGTGATGGAATCCTACCTTACAAGCAAATTCGTAGCCGAGCTCCTTGCATTGTTCATTCCGAGTTTTTGGCGTTCTTGTTGGTTATATATGTATGCAAAGGTTAAGCAAGATATGTAATGTATGGAAGGATTAAATACGAATATGAAGTAAAACGTGTGGTTAAATAACAATAGAAATAGGTAAACGAAATTTGTTTACCATTGAATATTTTTATATGAAATTTTGTCCATGTGTATGTTCTACTATGAAAGAATTTTAAGAGAATGAGACATTTTTCTGTACATATTTTCGACAATTGTACATCGTCTTGAGTAGAGGCTTGTATATCAAATTCTTCTGATGCGTAGTAATAAATATTAGCTGTTTCCCGCTTTTTCCGATTAAACAATTTTCAAGTCGGAAATTCGAGCGTCCCTAGGACGATAGTAGTAAGAGATAAGTGTAGTTTAAACTCTCATCCGCGAAAATTGATTTTTTTGATTAAACAAGAGGACGCCTTCCGCTGGCTAAGCAAGTTATTGTTCTCAACTTTGTTCTATAATGCTAATCGCTCGAGGCAAGTGGGGGCGTAAATATAATTATATCTGTCTCGCGCTAAAAGAAGTTTCATATTACCCTCTTACTGCAAAATGAGCGGGCCATGTCAGGATGAACGTCGCTATGTACACGATAAAAAGTGCTATTCCGCACATGGTGATGAAAACCTGATTCTGTAAACAGAAAAAATATAAACGCGCTGCGACATTCGGTGTTAAAAATAGGGAACAGTATCGACCGTGGAGCCGGAAGACCCGGTGGGTGTAACGCATTTCCCATCAGGACATCCCTCGCACCTGACTTTGTTAACTATTTCGATAACTCCCTTAAAAAGGATCGAAGGAAGATGTTTTTTTTAAATTCCACGTAGACATTTCTTTTTCGGGAAATAAAATCTTGTCGAACAGGGATTTTCTGAGGTATTTTCAAATTGCAATATTTTGCACAAATCAATGAAAATTTGAGTACGAATTAATTACATCGTACATAGAAAGTACAAACTTTTTAGTATATGAAAGTGTCCCTTAGTTTCGAATTTCGCTGAAGCTCGGGCTGTTGACAAATACGTAAATCTCTCTACAGTCGTGCACAAAGCGAATACCACAAATAATACAAATGTTCGATCACGAATCTTTCATAATGATAAAACGTCGATAGTTCTAATGGGGTTCGATTATAAGTGTCGAGCACCATGTTTTAATAATAAATCCGTAATGGATACATACAATTGATATTGGCATGCGTACCTTTAACTGTTGTCGACACTTGGATTTAAATATGCACCGAACTTAGACGGTAGAGTGAATGTTGCGGCGCAGTTAAAATCCAAAATCGATATAATTCTGAGGTGCTAGATGCCCCGGCTTATATATACATGTATAGCTGTGAAAAATCCTGCGTACGAAATTTATTACTGCAGTTAAGAAACTCGGCAATGAAGCGTATCTCTCCATGAACCTTATCGCCGCGGCTTAACCGTCGTTGAGTATGCTTCGGCGTAGAAAAGTGCATTATTTTATAAATTCATTGTCAGATTTTTAATCAGAAAAACCTCGAAACAACTTCTTTAAACCCATTTAAGTAGCTTTGATCGATTAAAAGGCGCATTTCAAGCTTCCAGCATATGGTTTTCTATCGACGATGTGATGCGATCATTTTTCGCCGTGATATCGATCGTCGATCTCTTGCATCGCCAGCATTAAGCGTTAGATACGCCTCGGGAGAATTTTCTCGATTGGGTTCACGACTTTTTTCGTCCGTAGCATCAATATTTCTATCTTAACTTGTCTTTCCGTTTTTTTTTTCAAAAATACTGTCTGCGAAAATCGATTCGACCGAGCAAGGTCGAGTGACTTTTTTATTTTTCAGGAAATGTTTACTCGCGATATAACCTTCAAAGTTTTTCCAATAACATTTTTTATTAGTGGCACATGGAGTTTGCAACGGACAGCTTGGTTATTGTTTTCGTGACGCACGTGGCAGTTTAATTACGTTTTTTATCATTGGGCGCTCCATGGCTGAGAGGTAAGAAGTACGAGGATTTTGGATTCTCTTGACGAATATTGACGTTGTAGGACTTTTTGATATCCGAGAATCGATCGAATTTCGATATTCCGGCAGCCAGTTTTGAAGAGATTCTATCATTGTTGTTTCCTCGTGAAAAGGGCCAATGAATCACCTCCATCAAGTTAGCCGACCAAAATGGAATATTGTTATTTTTTTAAATGTCAATCGATTGTCGGTCATTTCTCGGTTTTTGTCGGTCCAAAATAAAGTTTCGTCGGTTAGTATTTCTATAAGAAAATACAAAAATTAAAATGAGCGTCAAGATAGCCGACCTGACACGTATGTTGTCAAAGTCGCGTTCAATCGATTCACAATCGTTTGTCGGAACTAAAGATCATAATTGCAGCTTTTGTCGGTTGCATAATTGTCTGAAAAATAAAAAAAAAAAGTGCCTGTATACGCTAGATCGCATATACATATGTTGGCACCATCGTTGAGAACAAGCGAGGCCCAATGAGAATACGAGTTGATCGAAAAATCACTAGAAAGCGGATATTATGTGATTTTGACGCCCTAGGCATTGAATTACTCCAGAGTTTTGTATCAATGAATACAACATTTAAAAAATACCATCGCTGGATAAAAGAAAGAACGGTGATTTACTCGCGTTTGTTGCAACTTCTCAGTTATTTGGAATGTTTATGAAGGTTGCGATATTTTGTTAAAATCTCTATCATAAATAAATTATAATTAGTTCATATATTAACAATGTGAAATTTCTACTTTCATACCTACCTACGCGCATAGCGAAGAATCATTGCAATTATAAACTGAGACGGGATTCTCATTTTCCTCACCTACCGCGGCCTGGGTCAAGGGCTGGCAGGGCTCTTTTGGAAGTTTAATAAATATTCTACTATTATTTTGACAAATAGTTGGGCGCCAGTTAGCTTTATGAGGGTAACACTCACTAAATATCAAATATATTATGGGACTCATACAGGGAGGGTACAGTTGGATGACCCGAGGAGTCGCGGAGTCATCAAAAAGTTTCGCAGACTAAAAGAGAGACTATAGATTTATTTAACACTTATTCGTTTTGTTGTACAAATATTTGGCCCTCTTCCGCTTCGTTCATTGCCTCTTCCACTTCTCTCCCCCACTTGGTCGCGTTGCCGTTTTGCATCCCTCTTGCCTCTTCCAACAAGCATTTCTTGGGCCATCTTTCTCTTCCCATCCCATTATGTTTCCCAAACAGTCCGCCGCCCTCTTTCTCATCGCTATTTGTACTCCCTTGCATCCTGCCTCCATTTTCCAGATGTATTCCGGTGTATTTCTCCGCAGTCCCGTCGCCATCTTGGTGTATCTTGCCTGCAGCCTTTCTATTCTCTCTCTTCTCTTCCATCCCCACACCTCTACTCCGTATAGCAGTCCACTTCTCGCTAGCGTTTCCGTTATTATTCTTAATCTCTCTCTCAGCTCGTTTATCCTCGCCCTCTTTGTTATTCCCCATGCCGCGTTTATCGCCTTTCTTACCTTCCCCTCCACCAATCTGGTGTGTTTTTCGAAGATGTTGCCCGCCGAGAACCATACTCCTAGGTACTCGTATTCCGTCACCACCTCTATTCTTTTTCCGTTCAACTCCCATCCTTTCTCTTTCTTTTTCCGTCCTCCCTTTCTAAATATCACGACTTTTGTTTATTCCGTGTTCAACTCTAGCTTATTCCTTTTCACGTATCTCTCCAACATTCCTAGCATTTCACTTAGTCCTTCCCCCTTGGCCGCTACCATTACGACGTCATCGGCGGATTTCAGTGAATAGATCCCCCCCCCCCCCCCCCCCCCATTACTGTTCCCCCTTCCTCCTGCCGTTCCCATTCCTGTTCCATGTCTTCGATGTACCAGTTGAAAAGCGTCGGGCTCAGTGCACAGCCTTGTCTAATTCCTCTCGTCGTTTTGAATTTTCTCGATATTCCTTCTCCCGTTATTATTTCATTCTGTGTTTTTTTTATATATTTCTTTTATCATTTGTAATAATTTATCCTTTACCCCTGCCTGTATTAGTTTCCTCACCATAATCTCCCTGTCTATCGAGTCGAACGCCGCTCTGAGGTCGACGAATGCTGCGTACAATTTTCCTCCTTACCTCTTCAAGCTGTAAATAAACCGATATACGAGGGTGGGGTGAAAAATTTCCGGCCTGACCAAGAAAAACGACGTTTTAAAATTTTTTTTTGCTTTATTTTTCAACATAATCTCCATCAACACTGATACATTTCTCATAACGGTGTTCTAATTTAGTTATACCAGTTTTAAACGTGGACTCATGAAGCTCCTCAAAATACTGATTAACAGCTTCGATAACTTCTTCGTTGCTCTTAAATCTTTTACCGCCAAGCCATTTTTTGAGGTTAGGAAACAGGTAATAGTCGCTGGGGGCTAAGTGTGGAGAGTAGGGAGGATGCGGCATCAATTCAAACTTCAATTCGTGGATTTTGGACATGGCAATAATCGACGAATGCGCTGGTGCGTTATCGTGATGAAACAAAATTTTTTTCTTCGCCAAATGAGGTCGTTTAATTTGCACCTCGTGCTTCAAACGTTGCAATAACTCTGCGTAGTATTGACCAGTGATAGTCTAACCCTTTTCAAGGTAATCAATATATATAATTCCTCTCGCATCCCAAAAAACAGTAGCCATAATCTTGTTTGCCGATAAAATTGTTTTTGCCTTCTTTGGAGTTGGTTCCCCTTTTCCAACCCACTGTTTTGACTGTTCTTTATTTTCAGGAGTGTAGTGGTGGACCCAAGTCTCATCAACAGTTATGAATCGGCGCAAAAATTCGTTTGGATTACGCCTATACAGCGCCAAATTGTCGGTAGAAATGGTTTTTCGAAGCAGTTTTTGGTCGAGCGTTAGCAAACGCGGCACCCACCTTGCACACAGCTTTTCCATGTTCAAATGGTTGTGCAAAATATTTCGCACACGTTCAGCTGACATCCTACAGGTCTCAGCTATCTCGTGCACTTTCAACCTGCGGTCTTCCAACACTATTTTATGGATTTTCTCAATCATTTCTGAAGTTGTGACCTCAACGGGCCGTCCTGAGCGAGGCTCGTCAGAGGTGCTCACACGACCCATTTTAAATTCAGAAACCCACTGCTTAATAGTTGAATATGATGGGGAGGAGTCTCCTAGTGTTGAATCCATCTCTTCTTTTATTTGTTTTGGTGTAAAACCTTTCAAATAGAAGTATTTGATGACAGCACGTTTTTCCAATTTTTCCATTTTCACGAAAACAACGGAAGGGTCTCGCGCAATGTGCTCTCAAATGCAAACTAACGTAGCGATTGGGCCGGAACTTTACATACAAGCTTGGTAGGAATGGTTCTATAGGACGCCACTTCAAAAGTAGACCTAGTGGCGCCATTTCTTGGTCAGGCTGGAAACTTTTCACCCCACCCTCGTATATCAACGGCCGAAGACGCTGCAAAAAAAAAACAGATTTTGCGGCGATCACTCCCGCGCTGCAACGGATTATCTGAAACCAACAAAACAGGGGGAACCTTTAGTTAATGACATAATGCTCCGGTTGAACCAAGGGTTTTGAAAAATTTCCATTTTCCACAAAATGGCGGACGTTGAAAGTCAAAAATGTTGTTTTGACCAAAATTGCACTTACATTTTTGACTATAAAAAAAAATAATTGTCCAAAAAAAAATCCTTCGTTCATCCGGAGGACAACTATATATAGAATAAGTGATATAAATTTCAACCCGATCGGTGAAGCCGTTCTCGAGTTACAGTGATCACCGACTTCGAAAACATGCTTTCGAGAAAAACGAGTTTAAAGTTTTACCTACTTATGTTACTTTGTATAGCTCTAACACGGCTTCCTTCAAAGTTATGTATTTCGCCGAATAATGATCCGATTTAAATGCAATTAGTCGGAAAATACTCGTAAGATATTGTACTTTTAGAAAATAAAAAAAATCAATTTTTTGAACATTTCAACCAGTCCTCCGCCGTTAAGTTAGCCGCAAGCTATCGTAGTCATATATATATAGCGAATGGATTATATAAATGCATACAATCTGAGGACATGTATTTACCAAAGAGATTAGAGTAGAGGAGTCCGACGCTTATGGCGAAATCGTCCCAAACATGATCCGAAAAAGAGAGGAACGACGTTAGTTCGAATTGAGCCACGATGAGCGCTCTCGTCACGCGAGAGCTAACTGTAAAGTGTGGCGTTAGTGATAAAATGAAGTGACCAGGATGTAAACCCCAACGAAATATGACATCTGTCGTTTCATCTGACGCGTAATCAATTTTTTGTAGAGAATTTTACGAAATTTAACGTTGGAAGGCGACGAAAAAACGACGAACAAGCGATATTATAACAAGCAGGTAAGAAGAAAGTTTGTTGTTATAATTCGTCGATTAAATGTTAATTGAATTGGGGTTGTGATGTTATGCGTCGTATATTTTTCACGTTCGGAACCCACTCAAATTTCGAGCAAGAAATTTTTCTTGTTCGAGAGATTAACATTCATATCGTGAATTTCCATGCAAAAACTATATTAAATTTATTATTTTTTCCAGATTGTTTCATCGCAAATGGACGAACTGTGCTCGTACCCGGACTGTCGAACTGGGTGATATGCCGAGAAAATAAAACGAACGCACATAGGATTGCGGCAGTTATCCATTTTCACCATTCCAAAGATAAAAATTTTCAGTTCCTACGTTTGTTTCTATCAGTGCGAGACATCAAATATGCTTTATTATGCAAATGGGTTCGTTTATTAAAGCAAAACACTTAGCAGCGCTGCTTAGTAATCAGTAAGCACAGTGCTCTTGTAAAACAAAAAATCACAGAGCAGCGTTGCTAAGTGCTTTGCTGTCGGCGATGCACCCAATATGTTCACTGACTTGGGCCACGGTCCAAATTGCGCTCACAGTGCTTACGACCTATGGTGAAGCACGCGCGTTGGCACTCTAAGCACGATGTGAGCGCAATTCATACCGCGAACTCGGATATTCAATTTCAATCTACTTAGTTTTGTCGGTAACATAAATTTTATTTTTCCGCAGCATATGCTAGAGCGATGGAGCGAGGCCAGCGGACACCGTTACTTGCAAACAAATCTTGTTTGCGAACTTCACTTCTCCGACGATAGCATAATCAGAGAAGATCGTATAAACACGGCTGATAGGAAAACTGTGAGCATTCCCCGCATCTTACGTTTGCTCACCACAGAAGCTGTGCCCATCGCGGTAAATAACAAGGTAACGGTAATATATTTTTTTTTCGTTTATTTTGCGTCTTTTTTAAAATATAGCGACAGATCTCCGAGCCATTCGACGGCTCGTAATAAGCAGCCGAATTTGAAAACCAAGATATTATTATACATGTACATATAATAGACGTGGCTATTACATTTTTTATTATTTTATTTACTTATTTTTGGTTATTTTAATTTTTTGTTATTATTATTTTTGTTTATTTGTTATGTTGACAGGAAATCATTGGTCAACTGGAGGAGAACGTCCCGTGCAACCCGTTACCCAGACCGTCCGATGAAACATAATTTTTTACTTTTATAAAAATTTGTTTACAATTTATCAAATAAAAATTTGAACGAAAGCAATATTATTTATCAATATTATAAGCTGCGTTAATCAGACAAAATAACTGTACGACAAATCCCAGATGAAAGATTAAAAATCATCGCGCTTGACGGTCCCCGGCAGAAGTGGCGCCGCCAGTCGGCGCAATTATCGGATCGTTCCTCGCTTTTTCCAATCATTTTTCTAACATTGCGTTCGCACTCCTGATCTCTAGTCTCCCTAGTTTTTCCATTGATTTCCATAAATCAATATTTTTCTCTGTAAAGAGATTGGAATTCGTAATAAAAAAAAACACGGATATTCGTACCAAGAAAGAATTTGTTTATTCAGAAAGACAGACATCATCACGTTTGGAAATATTTCGCTTTTTTTATTACACTGATTATTTGTTTTCGGTTCGGCGTTGAAACGAGCACAGGACGAGTGCATTCGTTTCAAAATAAAATGCTGGATTATTTGATATATAATAATTAATGGCTATGAGTAGCACATGGGAACGACAATTCGGTGTAATTCTATACATCGTTCAAAATTTCCTCCTGGATGTGTGAGGATTGAGAATGTTTTTGAAAACATATTTCTAAAAATGAACGTTTGGGTGTAACAATCCTCCTCGACGTTCCCATGTATTTACCGAAGCCTCGAGAAATCTCACACAACTTGCATTATTTATTAGCAACGCCTCTTTACAAAGAACATACTTAATATTGTTACAGTGTAGCGTTTGGGACGTTCTTTCCTATCCAGGTGCCTTGTTCTATTATTGCGCATACTCATTACATCATACGAAGATACGTGATAAGACGACTACCCAAAATCCGATATACGACCACTTCAAAACGCGACGCTTCATTTTCTTTGACAAATTACATTTATTTATTACAATTAGTGGCCGACGAAATCAACTGAGATGACTCGTTTATTTCGTAAATCAATTCCTGACTGTACGACATGTATCCCAATGTTCTTGACCGGTATAAGTCGGACGTGGCTTTGATGATGACCATTCGTTCAATGGGACACATTTATTCTTCAAGCAGACCTGAAACATAGACGAATCGGATTAATCTTTTTCGAAGTACGTTTGAATTAAGTTCTAAGCGTTTGGCTCCTAGTTTATGGGTGCAAATTCGTTATACGACTCTTACTCCGTTACTGCCGCAGCGTGTTCCGGTCAATGGGTGTACAACGCTAGTTATAGGTGTCTTATAGGGTTGATAAAAAAAGGATCCATCCGAAGCTTTATATCCACATTTTAAACTGGTGCATGAAGTAGGGGCACTATTATCAGCGTCCTGAAATGCGTTGGAATTCAATATTTAGAAAAATTATGTTTTCATGAATTAAGCACCCCATATAGTAGTAAAAGTTAAGTGATCGATAAACAGCCTTACTGAACACGCAACGTCGAACCCGAGGCGTTGACATTGTTGACGCCGAGTTGGCACTGGTTCATACGCCCCTCTTCGGCTCTACAGAACAAAGTACAAGTTAACGTTAGAGAATTCCAAGTCTCAGAATTTATCAAAAATATATATTGCTGATATTTTTCAACCATGTGCTTATTATATATCGCGGTCCGTTATAGAAACATCTCAGCACTACTCTTGCCCTCTAGATTTCTATATTCACATTGGATTTTATAATACGATTCTTTTCGTCTTATTTCAACGTTCTTACTTTAGGTCAAGATGTACCTCGATGTAAAGGAAGTCGAATTATAAAGTCGCCATACGAGGGCTGTAATACTCATTAACATATGGACAATATAATTTGGAGATTTCCTTACTCTCGAGCATGAAACGTAATGGAGCCTACTTCGATAATGTGGCATTGATCGCACTGCAACGCACTTCCCGCTCCTGCATATCTGGCAAATAAAGTCAACGAATTGATAATACGTATTTCGGAACGTACGTGGTCTCATCGAGATCTTGATATTCATTAGGCAATATCGAATAATGTAAGCCCAATTTGTCTTAATTTTTATCGACTGAATAAATGCGAAAGTCAATACACGATATAAGATACTCACTTTTGATTCACCGCACTCTGTGTCGTCTGGAACCCCGTTTCGAAGAATTATTGGTTGACTAATGTAACGGTGAAGATTATAATAGCTGGTGCCCGAATAACCGCATGTTAACACCTGGCAGAGGTTACTCTTTTCTTTGAACTAGCAAACGTAAAAAATTAAGTTTTTACAAATTGCAATTACCTAATGCCGGCGATGTATTCAACAATATTATTCAGTAAGATAAGAATTGGCGTGATGGAATCCTACCGTGCAAGCAAATTTGTAGCCGAGCTCCTTGCATAGTTGACTCCGAGTTTTTGGCGTTCTTGTTGGTTATATATGTAAAGGTAAAGCAAGAATGAAATTTAAGAAAGAAATAAGATATGTAATGTATGGAAGAATTAAATACGAATATGAAGGAAAACGTGCGGTTGACTAACAATAGAAATAGGTAAATGAAATTTGTTAACCATTGAATATTTTTGTATGAAATTTTGTCCATGTGTATGTTCTACTATGAGACAATTTTAAGGGAACGAGACATTTCTATGTATGTTTGACAATTGGACATCATCTTGAGTAGAGGCTTGTATATCAAAACTTGTTCTGATGCGCAGTAATAAATATTAGTGGTTTTCCGCTTAAAGAATTTTCAAGTCGGGAATTCGAGCGTCCCTAGGACCAAAGTAAGAGATAATTGTTTTCAACTTTGTTCTAAAATGCTAATCGCTCGGGGCAAGTGAGGGCGTAAATATAATTATATCTGTCTCGCGCTAAAAGAAGTTTCACATTACCCGCTTACTGCAAAATGATCGGGCCATGTCAGGATGAACGTCGCTATGTACACGATAAAAAGTGCTCTCCCACACATGGTGAAGAAAACCTGATTCTGTAAATAGAAAAAATATAAACGCGCTGAGACATTCGATGTTAGAAATAAGGAACGGTTCCCATCAGGACATCCCTCGCACGAGACTTTTTGTTAACTATTTCGGTAACTCCCTTAAAAACGATCGTAGGAAGATGTTTTTTTACTCTACGTAGGCATTTCTTTTTCGGGAAATAAAATCTCGTCGAACAGGGATTTTCTAAGGTATTTTCAAATTGCAATATTTTGTACAAATCAATGAAAATTTGTGTACGAATTAATTACATCGTAGAAAGTGCAAACTTTTTAGTATATGAAAGTGTCCCTTAGTTTCGAATTTCGCTGAAGCTCGGGCTGTTGACAAATACGTAAATCTCTCTACAGTCGTGCACAAAGCGAATACCGCAAATAATACAAATGTTCGATCACGAATCTTTCATAATGATAAAACGTCGATAGTTCTAATGGGGTTCGATTATAAATGTCGAGCACCATGTTTTAATAATAAATCCGTAATGGATACATACAATTGATATTGGCATGCGTACCTTTAACTGTTGTCGACACTTGGATTGAAATATGCACCGAACTTAGACGGTAGAGTGAGTGTTGCGGCGCAGTTAAAATCCAAAATCGATATAATTCTTAGGTGCTAGATGCCCCGGCTTATATATACATGTATAGCTGTAAAAAATCCTGCGTACGAATTTTATTACTGTAGTTAAGAAGCTCGGAAATGAAGCGTATCTCCACCTTATCACCGCGGCTTAACTGTCCTTGAGTATGCTTCGGCGTAGAAAAATGCATTATTTTATAAATTCATTGTCAGATTTTTAATCAGAAAAACCTCGAAACAACTTCTTTAAACCCATTTAAGTAGCTTTGATCGATTAAAAGGCGCATTTCAAGCTTCCAGCATATGGGTTTCTATCGACGATGCGATACGATCATTTTCCGCCGTGATATCGATCGTCGATCTCTTCCATCGCCAGCATTAAGCGTTAAATACGCCTTGGGAGAATTTTCTCGATCGGGTTCACGCCTTGGTTTTGTCCTGTCTACCGATTATTTTTCGTCCGTAGCATCAATATCTCTATCTCAACTTGTTGTTCCGTTTTTTCAAAAATGCTCTCTGCGAAAATAAATTCGACCGAGCAACGTCGAGTGACTTTTTTATTTTTTCAAGAAACGTTTCCTCGCGATAACCTTCAACGTTTTTCCAATAACATTTTTTATTGGTGGCACATGGAGTGTGCAACCAACAGCTTGGTTATTATTTTCGAGACGCACGTGGCAATTTAATTACGTTTTTTATCATTGTGCGCTCCATGGCTGAGAGGTAAGAAGTACAAGGAGTTTGGATTCTCTTGATGTTGTAGGAATTTTTCATATTCGGGAATCGATTGGATTTCGATATTCCGGTAGCCTTTTGTAATCGCATCGAGGCAAGATCTTAGTAACATTGAATACGTCCAGAAAATAGTCAGTAGGTTTGTTCTTTTTCGGCAAACTCCCCAGAAATCCCTGCACTAATTCAATAAATATAGGTATATAGTTCAGTATACACTTCTTGAACTAGCGCAGGGAATTCTGGGGAGTTCACTGAAAAAGAGTTACGTCCCAAGTGGGTAAGAGAATGGAGCTCCGTCGATAATTCAATGTGCGCGCGATATTTGAATTCGTTAGCGCTATTCGGCTGGACGTGAACTCGCCGCCTGGGACTTACTTGTGCTCGATATACCAAGTCAACGATTTGGTATTAATCGTCGAGGTAGATTCCTCTTCGAAGACGTTCTTGTAGTTGATTCGTATTTCCCCAGAGTCCTCACTATTGTGTGGACGAATTTGTCGGGAAAAATGTTGATTGCAACACCAACACTTCACATACACTTAAAAAAACAACTGTATTTTATTTGAGGTTGAAATTATGATTTTGGAATTACAAGTTGAACTTATAACGATTTTACAAGAGATTCTTGTTCGCTTAGGATCTTTTCAGGTTCGAAGTTGATTCGATTCTGTCTGTTCTTCTCGAGGAAGATTGACAATTTTCGCTTTGGTTTGGGCGGAGTCACAAATATTCGATGGGTTTGATTGGCTAAGTTCGTTAGCGAGACCCTTCGTTTTTTGCGTAGAGGGGTGTATCTCGATCACGTGGAGGTGACTCGAGATTATCGCCTTGTGGGAAAGGAAGTACCGTTTGAAATTATAATTTCGGAGAACGGTACAGAGTTTGTTTATACCTTGGTTATCGAGCGACGGTGTCGCACAAGACGTTCGTCGAAATGAAATATGAATAAAAGATTGTGGGTCTAGGTATTTATTAATTCGCGTCTGGTCCGCTTTTCGCTTAAGAATAAATAGTTTTGTTATTACTAAAGTTTATTGTTGGTGGTTGTATATAAGAGGAATTATTATTCGTCAGAAGAGTGTTGGTGAGGATAAGAAGCGTTTCTTGTTGCTCCGCGTGGTTGTATCTGTAAATAGATTGGATTTCGGGACATTGAATGTTCGAGAAATATTTTATAAGTGTTCTAGGAAATCGTGGTTTCGTATCTGGAGTGGAAATACTGGTTGTTTCTTAGGTATAGTTTTATAAATGCAATGATAAAATGATAATAAGCGAAAAAAGATGTACATACTGTTTGAATTTTACCGACAGGCTGCATTGGTTTAGAAGTAGGTAAGGTAGTATAATATTTTATTGATTGGAGGTGAGGGTCGCCCATGCTGGGACGTAACATTATTTTGCTTGCCTCCGAAACAACGCATCCTGCCGGTAAAATTCAAAAACTATGTATATCTTTTATTCTTATTATCATCTTATTATTTCATTTATTAAGCTATATTATTAAGAAACAACAATTATTGTTGCTTCGGATACGAAACTATGATTTCAAAAAATTGATCTAGTTCGATCATCATCAAAAATCCGGGAAAGAATCATCAACGGAAACGTCTTCGGAGAGGAATCAACCTCGACGATTTATCTCAAAATTGTTGAATTAGTACATTGGGGCTCAAGTAAGTCAAAGGCGAGGAGCGCGTCAGATAATAGTGTAATAAGATATGTAGAAATAGGTAAGGAGAAAAGAAAGAAATATGCGACGAGGGTTTACAAGTTAAATATATTCAAATTACTAAATTGTTGATTTAATAAAAATTTAAGACATAAGTATTATTGTTATTTCAGCAATGATCGCGCGTCGATAACGAATACTCCTCACTTCATGACATCACCAATGCCATACTTCATGTCCTACACTTACAACACAAGCGCGCTCGTGGCTGAATTTCGAACTACAACCAACATATATCTTTTTCGTCTCCTATGCCGTTTGATCTCCTTCCCTCTAGGCCCCATGAGCGTGACCATCTTTTTTGGCGGCAACGTATTATGTTCGGTCTCCTTATACAGACTCCATAGAGACTCCATAGTAGTTACGTATCCTCGTTGCGAGTCGCTATCGTCACTCTTAACTTGGCGCTGTTCGTTAACTCGTCCGGGGATTCCCCAACTTTGATATAACCTCGCACGACTGCGCATGCGTTTCAGACTTTGGTAAGACTGCACGAATATAGAAATTGAAGCGCGGGCAAAGAGGAAAACGATCATAAAAATTCGAAGGGGCATGTACGTTGATAGTAACAGCAATAAAATAAGCTAAATTAACAAATTTATACAGCTATAGCTTTTATGGGATGTGATGGTTTTTCTATAGCGGACTAATTGGTACATGGTCTATAGTTATTCGGTAGATAATATTCCACTCAATGATATTGTGTGTAAGGACGATCCATGTATAATAAAATAGAATATTTATTATACAAAAATGACTGTAAAAAAAGTAACTTTAGGACGATGTTTATGTATGCAAAATTTGGATACAATTTTTAACTGACACGAGTGTAAAATTTTCGTTTTATATTTAAAGTTCTCGAGCTATCTCGAGACACTAACATGCGCAGGTGTGAGAAAGCCCTGTTCCCTTTTGTTCTTACATGCATTATCTTCTTGTACTTTCGGTTTTTACATATTAATTTTGTTTATTGTCCAATCTTCGATCGTTGAAAATATTATTCCATACTTCCTGAAGATAAAAATCGTAGTTTCATGTTTTAATGTCCACGTGGCAAGAGATATTAACCCCTTCCCCGTGCCATTTTGCTCGACGAAACTTGGGCCCAAGTGTTAGGCGTTAACGCTTCTTAAGCAGGTCAAACTGATGCTCGAGAAAGGTCACAATACGATTTGTAAGAGTTTATTCAATTTCAATATATAAACTACTTTATAACAGCAATTATGTGACTCGTGACTAACTCTTGTGGCGTACTAATAAGAACTGACATTCGATTACGACCGCTACATTACAATATTTATATTCACGACCCCGGCTCGTCATATTCATGTTTGGGCCAAAATTTTCATCACGAGCCAGACTCTTTAAAGCACGGGAAGTGGTTAACATACAGAATTATCGTACTGGATATTAGATAAAAAAAAAAAACGGAAACAATAAGTCAACTTTTTCAAGATGCGCTGATAGAAAAACCCAATTGAAAGACTGCGAACTTAAAATTACTTTTCTAGTTCTCGATTCTCGCGAAAACCAATGAATGGAGTTGGAAGTTTACGAAAGCAATAGGTTGGGATCACTCATTTCTAATAAATATAATTGAATTTATTGTCGTGTCGAGTCAATTAGAGATCTGGTTTGGAATTTTCTGGTTCCCCTTCAATTACAACAACCATTTTATTCCACGCGACGAGAACGGTTATGGAGAGGAGAAATTCATTTCATTAGAAATAAATGTCATTACCATTGTTGTATTTCATTATAAATAAAATTCATGAAAATGTACCTTTCAGAAATTAACCGTTTCAACTATTTTCTGTGGAGGGTATTTAGGATTCCGGGATGTCGCGTCTGTTTATTTATTTTGTATTATTACAAGAAGTTCCATTTCCTTTGTAGCAAAAGGACGCTTATGTACAATAAACACCTGCATTATATTAGGAAAACAAAGTGCATCACCATAACATCTGCAGAAATTGATTTGTTTCTCTCAATTCCTAGACGTAATTCATGGTTATGTTCGTTTCCCCGACTGAGTTGTCAAGTTACGCCGCGGCGGCGCTGATGTCGGCTACGTTCGTGCTCCAATATCTCCATTGTGTTCTCGGAAGATCTTAGAAATCTTTAGCTTTCGAACAGTTTAGACGAATACAACTTTCTTTTTTTAATTACGTACAAATATCTTCGCGTTATAATTATTTTATTTTCGCGTAAAAATAATCTCTTCGACTCTTAACATGAAACACACGTCCTTGATGTGTACCATGAACCAAAATTGGCATTCTACATCGAAAGAAGTTTCATGACGATGAAAAACTATAGAAAAATCATCGTTTCGATAATTTTCAAAAACGATATGCTCCAGATTTCTTCCTCTATCTACATTATCTTAGATCTTACCAATTATTAATAAAATAAGACAACGATGATTTCTTCTATTCTTTCACAGGGATGAATTCGTTCCTAGCTATACGATCGAGAATCTATTCTTAGGATTGGAAATGCTGCTTTATCTTCGCGTATATGTAAGGGGTCAGGATAATAGGTCACGAGTTCACTACTTGGTATGCCTTTGACTGCCAACCATTCATGGCACTCGAACGACCTTCCTTGATATACGACAACCCAGAACATTTCTCCTAACGAATTTA
Source organism: Netelia fuscicornis (assembly GCA_946811545.1). Lineage (NCBI taxonomy): Eukaryota > Metazoa > Arthropoda > Insecta > Hymenoptera > Ichneumonidae > Netelia > Netelia fuscicornis. The sequence continues at coordinate 12,362,925 of OX328014.1, read as the reverse complement.
TATTCAATCTGTTGATAATCTTTGTCCCGACCAATAATCTTCGACCACTCTTAAGGGGTAGGCGTAGATCAAAAGGAGGACAAAGAAGGAGTTAAGGCTCCCGGATATCGTCAATATTTTTCAATGAACGTTCGATTGCTTCAGGTACATGTATATATATATATATATATATATATATATATATATATATATACACGAATGTGGTATATACGTAAACGATTTCTGGGGAGTGCCAATGGGGTTAGGAGAGAGCGTAGGAGTATATGGTGATGGTATGCGAGCATAGCGGGCATAGCGAAGCGACTACCAGACGCCATATTGCATTATTAAGCATCCCCCGTGCTCCACGTCATACCCCTTGCATTCCAACTTTATGAAAGTTTTTATCCCTCGTCCCATCAATTAAGAAGAATGGCATTTTGTCACGTGTTGAAGAAAAAAGTCACGGCTCGCCCTTCGTAGACCCTTCGAGCCCATCGTGTCTCTCTGTATTTTATTAGTCAATACAAAAATATCGTAGGATCGTATAATTCCTACGTGGATCGCCCACGAGCATAAACGTGCTCGATTAAGGGAGCGTAATTTCTCCTTTAGCTAATGTTTTGTTTTCCTTGCTAATTTGTTAATTCGATGCTTCCAACTCGGATACCAAGGAAAGCAAAAAAAATCGTTGTTTCGAGTTGGTTTAAGTCGAGGATTATTTAAATTGTTGTTCATTAAGGCGAAAGTTTATGACCTACGATATTTTCAATTTCAGGATGAAAAATGAAGGGAAACCTTTTGATAAATTCTCGTCTAAACTTCTCGATCTTTCACAACTGCAAAATATTATTAAGGGCTTAATAGTTCGCAAAACTTTTTAAGGGGAATATGACTTTTCGATATTGTTGTAATGTTTGAAAAAAAATTCAGAATAATGCGTTAAATATTATTATTAGACCGAGTATTAGAAACGAAGATTGATGTTAGGACCGTTCGTCATTCGTGGATGAGGGACGATGTACAAAACACGCAACCCTTCGTACAAGAATATGGATTTCTCGACGAGACGCAGTCTTGAATATTCTGCTCCTGACAACTTCTTAATAATGTGCTTCTCGTTCTATTTCAATGGTACGAATGCTCCATCGAGCTAAACATCCAATTTACTCGAGTACCATGGCAGACGCTTCTTCAACCTGTTCCCCATTTGTAATAATAATAATAATAATATAATTTAATTTTTGCTTATTTGTTCAATTTATAACTAAATTATTGATATTATAAATTACCATTTCATTATTTTAGAATACTATTATTATATTATATCATATTTATATTATTATATAATATTATTACTATTATTATATTATGTTATATTTATATTATTATTACATTATATTTATATGATTGGTATAAATTGTGTTTAAGTATTGACCTTGAGTTTCGACCTAAGGTCAATACTCAAAATTAGACTTATGGGCAAACTCGAAATTGGACTTAAGTTCAACCTTAATTTCGATACGAAAGCCCAAACTCAGTTTCAAACTTTACCTCCAATTTAACTTCGACCTTAAGTCCGGACGACTCAAGGTCGTGATAAACGAGTCCTTGTTCAAGGAACGATGCTTCTTTCGTAACAAATTTCGACGAACAAGCAATAAAAACGAACCGACGAGCCCGTACTAACTCGCGAAGCTAACACCTTTGGATTCCTTCCCACGAAGTGAAGAAAAGTTAGCGAGGAAAAAGGAAACCCTAATTGGTCGACAAATTGTCAAGATTACCAAAATGAAACTCTATATTTCTTTCAGTTCCCCAGTAGCATCTTCCACTGTAATGGAATCACGCGGAACGCATAATACATCTCGTTTATGGGGTCGAAGATGATCGGGGTCGTTCTTCCTTTACCTTATGGGATTGGAAGAGGAAGAAGGAGGAAGGAGGAGGATCGAGGAGACGCTTGCGCCCAAGTGCTCAGCCGCGTTCCACCCCCGCCACGAAGAATTCGAATCGGTATCTTCAGCTTCCTGTCCTTCTCCTCATCGTCATCTCGAAATTCCTCATTTTATGTGGTACGCCGAGTCTTGTTCGAGCTCTCGGTTGTAACGCATCGTCTCCCGGTTCGAACCATCGTTATAATCACTTCCGCAAGCCGGAAGTCTCCTTCTTACAAATCTATCGGGGAAGTGTCGTCCAAATTTTGAAAAAGGGCCCACGATAATCTTCTTCGACCGGGGTCAATCTTAAGAAGTTTCCAGGGACAGAATGGACGTTAACGAGTTTTGCGTCAGGGGTAAAGAGATGGTGGACTACATCTGTGATTTCATGAGCAATATTCACACTCGTCGCGTCACACCGGATATTGGTCCTGGATATCTTCGACCTCTCTTGCCCTCTGAGCCACCACAAGAACCAGAGTCCTGGGACAAGATTATGAGTGACGTCGAGTCCAAGATTATGCCAGGAGTGAGTGAATCGTGTTGCTAAAGATAGTTCCACAATTTATCTTCGAATGTAGGTGAACATTTATTTCAAGTCCTGGGGCCTGATTGGTTCCTTGCTTTCTTTTGGTTTCTGTTAAAATTATTTACATCGTCTCACTGTTTTAATTTCCATTGTGTTTTAGATCTTGCTCGTTTCGATCTCTTAGGTTTACTTGATCTACAGGTTGGTTTAGCCTCGATACTTGAGCTGTATAGCTGTTAAAATTTCTTCTTTTTTTCAGTATGTTCGAGAATTTTTTTTTCAATTCCTTTGCTTCCTGAAAACAAAAGATACCTACGTTACACGAAGAATTGTATAATTAGGATTCTAATTTGGTTTTGAGAAAACAAATCTTTTAACATACAGAACAACAATTAAAAACTTTACCAGCCTACATATGGCTGCTAAAACAATAAGGGAAATAAATAAAACATTTTTTCTAATAAAAAAAATATTAGTCCATCTTCTTCTCAATGTAATAAATAATTCCTAATAAATAATTCTCGTCTCGTTGCCTTTTTTCGTTTAATTGTTTCAAGCTCGTATCATCCTTTCTTCTCCAATCAAATTTCTTCGAAGAAAAATGCAATTTTGATAACAAAAACCAATTGTTATCTCTTAAAACATATTTATTTCTCCTAAAATCGTTCGATCTAATTTCTTCCATACGACACGAACGATTTTTTAATCCCGAATTACTTGAAATATCACACCGTATCACACTGTAAACTCGTTTCCAGATAACTCACTGGCAACATCCACGATTTCACGCATACTTTCCGGCCGGAAATTCCTACCCTTCGATTCTGGGTGATATGCTGGGCGACGCTATCGGATGCATCGGATTCTCATGGGTGAGTTCGAGGGCCGGATACGACTGTGGAAATGAATTGAAAAGAAAAAAAAAGGAAAGCGTTGGATCGATGAGTGTCAAGAAACGCCTATCTTTCAATGGACCAAAGGAGAACGTCGTTTTTCCACACTTCGATCATTGCCTCAAATATTTGCCACGATCCCATCCACCAATGTCAAATTATTGATGGATCGGAATTAATCTAATTTCGACGTTTGTCAAGGTTCGGTCAATATTTTGATTAAATATGTTGTGATTCGTTACAGGCTGCCAGTCCAGCTTGCACGGAACTGGAAACGATCGTCTGCGATTGGTTCGGCAAGTTGTCCAATTTGTCCTTCGCTGGAACATTTGTTTTTTTCCTTATTTCTATTTTATATATTCATTTTATTTTCATTCAAATTATAAATTTGTTGATTTTCAGGTAAGGCGATCGGGTTGCCGAGTGACTTTTTGTATTTCAGTCAGGGTAGCAAAGGGGGTGGAGTTATACAGGTGTGTGATAGATTTTTATTTGACCTCTGGTTCAAAAGTGTTTTTACGTAAGGGCAAAATTTTGGTTCAAGGGTTCGGCCTCGGAGTGCGTTTTGGTTTGTATGCTGGCAGCGAGGGCACAGGCGATCGCGAGACTCAAAGAGTCATCGGGACACTCTCATCTCGACGAGACGGCCCTACTTGGAAAATTGATGGCTTACTGCAGTCGCGAGAGTCACAGCTGCGTCGAGAAAGATGCCATGATATGTTTTGTCAAGCTGAGAATTCTGGAACCCGATGAGAAAAGTGTCCTGCGAGGAGAGACGATTCGTCAGGTTCGTCGGAAGTAACGAGATCTTTGAAGGCCTTTCGAATGTCCTTCGGGCGACCTTCGAATGACCTTCGAAGGACTCTTCTAAGATTAATTGTGAAATTAAACGGGAAACAAATTTAGGTCAATCGCGACTTAATTTTTGTTCCGTGAAACAAACGCATAAAAAAATATAATTGTTGATCGATCCGTGATGGGATTAATTATTCGCCCTCCTCAGGCAATGGAGGCCGATGTCGCCGAGGGCTATGTACCCTTCTTCGTCTCGACCACTCTCGGCACGACGGCTTGTTGCTCATTCGACAATCTAAAAGAGATCGGGCCGGTCTGCAGAAAATATCCTGGTGTGAGTAAATTAATTAAATATTACATTTGCACTAATTTTTGTATCGATTTTATTGTTGATTTATTTGTAAAATGTACTATAAAATTCGATTCTTCCAACAACAAAAATGCGAATCATTGTACAAAAATAAATTTCAATGTTATATAACAAATATATGATAACTAAATAATAATGAATTTCTTTCGAATAATTTGTTTTTGTTTGCAATTTAAGTGAACGCGTATTTATTTTTTTTTATCTCAAACTTTTTACAGCGAAGAAAATAATGTTTCCATTTTTTTGAAACACTTTGAAACGAACCGATTCCAATTTCATATTTCAAAATAAATTGCTTTTTCGAATTAATTATTGATACTTGGGCACTTAGAAAAATGATCGATTCTGTTCAATCTTTAATCGTTAAAACACATTTAAATCGTCTTAATTATTTTGTTTTCTAATTAAACAAATTAACATAAATTGATTGGCAATGCAAAGTCAATTTTCTTAATTGAAATAAAATAAAAAGGAGTGGTTCGCAATAATTTTTACGCGTTTTCATTGACAGATGTGGATTCGTTTTATGATTGATATGCGTAATGTTCTCGCTTCCTTTTGGTGGAAGCGTTCGTTACGCGTCGAGGGCGACTTATTTTATCTCGATTGAGGGGAGTACCCGAAAAAACGCTCAATTTTTTTATCTATTCTCGTGGAAAATTGGTTAGGGAATGGTGGACCGGAGGGTGGAACGCATCGGTCAACATGATTTGGGAATTATTTCTTGTCCGGCGGGATATTATTCGAGAATAAGAGATCAATTTACTAGGATCTACGGATCTACTACTACTTAAGACGTCGATTAGTGCGATTGATATCGGATAATCATGGATCGCCCTTAGTAATTCACGGATTATTTAATATTATTATCATTTTTTTAAATATTATTATCATTGTTTATGATTTTCTTTGGTTTTCTTTGATTTTCTTTGATTTTCTATGATTTTCTTTGATTTTCTATGATTTTCTTTGATTTTCTTTGATTCTCTTTGATTCTCTTTGATTTTCTATGATTTTCTTTGATATTCTTTGATTTTCTTTGATTTTCTTTGATTTTTTTTTATTTTCTTTGATTTTCTTTGATTCTCTTTGATGTTCTTTGATTTTCTTTAATGTTCTTTGATTTTCTTTGGTGTTATTTGATTCTCTTTGATTTTCTATGATTTTCTTTGATATTCTTTGATTTTCTTTGATTCTCTTTGATGTTCTTTGATTTTCTTTAATGTTCTTTGATTTTCTTTGATGTTCTTTGATTCGATTCTTCCATTTCATTCGATTTTCTTCGATTTCATTCGATTTCATTTGATCTACTTTCATTTTTGAAAATCATTAATCGAGAAGAATTAATTAAATCCCAAATATGTTTAGGTTTGGCTTCACGTGGACGCTGCCTATGCCGGAAACGCTTTCATCTGTCCCGAGCTCAAGTACCTAATGGCCGGAATCGAATACGCCGACTCGTTCAACACGAATACCAATAAATTTTTGTTAACAAATTTCGATTGTTCTTGTCTCTGGGTCCGCGATCGCTTCAAGCTAACGAGCGCTTTGGTCGTCGATCCTCTTTATCTTCAGCACACCCACGCTGACACCGCGATAGATTACAGACACTGGAGTATACCTTTGAGCAGACGCTTCAGATCTCTCAAACTTTGGTTCGTCATCAGGAGTTACGGAATTTCTGGACTTCAAGCTTACATTCGCAATCATCTCGCTCTGGCCAAACAATTCGAGGCCCTCGTCAAGAAGGACTCGAGATTCGAGCTTTGCAACGAAGTTGTCGTAAGCAAAATTGACCAAATTAATAAATAATTAATACATTATAAATAGTCATCGATATTTTTTTTTTTTTGAGCTATTCAAATGGTAATCGTAATCGACTTTACACTTTTTTAGCTCGGCTTAGTTTGCTTCCGAGCTAAAGGATCCGATAAATTGAATCAAAAGCTCCTTAGTGCGATCAACGATTCCGGAAGAATTCATATGGTACCGGCAAGGGTTAATCAACGATATACCATACGGTTCGCCCTAGCCTCGCCCCAAGCTTGCTCCGAAGATATTGGTGCGTATTTTAATTAGGGACTTCCGGTTAAGCATGGTAAAAAGTCGAATTCCTAAATGCAAATTTAAACAGGACTTTGTTTTCTTTAGTCACAGTTAAACAAATCCGTCTCGATAGCGGGAGATAAAGGCATAAGCCTTCGTCTTATTTTTCTTTGATGAAGATATGGAGAAGTCTTGATCTAGATATGAGATTTTTTTTTAATTGCATAAACAATCTATCTGCGAATTTCTCTTGTATACCCTCCTCAGGTTTTAACAAGCTCTGCAATCTTATTTCTCTTCTTTTTACTCTCTTCTTTTGTGTGTCCTGGTTGTAGCCGCTTTCGCTCTGTATCCTCCTTTATCTTGTATCGCATTTACCGCGGATGGAGGAAAACTGCAGAAAATCTCCGTCGATGCAGGTCGGTACCTGCCTAGTCTCCCCTCGTGACAATGCGAGTAAGCTCAAGCACGACCACCAGAAGCATCTGGGGCCCCGGCAGCGATGTAAAGTTAGCCCCTCGATTTTGACTTTTGCATCTTTTTTTTTAATTTATAACGATCGTTTGTCGTTTATTTGTGATTCTTTGATTAATTAAAACGTTTGTTTGATCATATTTTTTATCAAACAAACAAAACAAAAATGAGCGTTAAGTTAGCCGAAAATTTTTGAAATTTTGTCTAATTTGATTTTTTCAAACGCCAATCGATTCGGAATCGTTTGTTGGAAAAAAAATTATATAGTTCGAAAGTTTGTTTGATCGTTGTTTTTCCAAACAATCAATAAATAAAATATTGGTTCATCGTAGCTTTCACACTAGATTCTGGCTTGACCAGACTTAATATGTGTCGCGTGCATGTAACAATATAACCTACAATTCTTTTTCGGGTCATGTTTGTAGCTATGTAAAGTTAGCCCCGCGATTTCGACTTTTGCATCTTTTTTTAATTTATAACGATTGTTTGTCGTTTGTTTGTGATTGTTTGATTAATTAAAACGTTTGTTTGATCATATTTTTCATCAAACAAACAAAACAAAAATGAGCGTTAAGTTAGCCGCAAATTTTTGAAATTTTCATTTATTGATTTTTTGGATAAACAACGATCAAACAAACGTTCGAATTATATTATTTGTTTTCATTTGTTAGCTGCGAATTTTAAAAATTTCCAGAAAACTCCAGAAAGGTCCACTGGATCGTATACACAGGCTGCCAAAGAAATTTTTTACTCAAGTAAATGTTAATTTTGTTAATTTTAGTTAATTTTACTTAATAGCTGTTTTCTGACTATGGATTGACATATTTAGTTACAATCTAATTACGAAATTGTCGTTGACCTAATCGACGTTTTCTTTGACAGAACACATAAGCTGCACTTGCAAGTAGCAAGACAATGAACCATTTTTCTCTCAGTGTACAGTGGCGCCTGTCGATACAGGATACCTACTATACCGACCGTTCTTTCATACCGACTGCTACGACAGCGCGGCAAAAATTTGAACGTGCGAAAGAAATTTCTTTCAATAACGCTCTTTTTAATTTACTAGAAATTTTGAGATACGAAGTTTATTCATAAAAATCCATTGGGAATGTCAAATGAACTCACTATTTTCTTTAATTTGAATTTTCCAGACTTAGCGTGGAATGTAATAACGGATTTCCTGTCAGAAATCTTGGAATCAAAGGACGTTATGGACGAGCTTGCGGATATACGAGAGAAGAAGAGAAAGGCTACAATCGAACAAAGAAGATCGTTCTTCGTTCGAATGGTATCCGATCCTGCGATTCAACCTGGTTTTACCAAAACACCAAACAGATCGGAAGCTAAATTAGAGACTCAAGCGACGATCGGTGGAATCGGTTCGAATACTCAAACGGCGTACGTAATGATAAAAATAATTTTAAGCGATGGTTATGACAAAAAGAAAACATAACTGAGAATTTTTTTAATTCAGACGTTCATGGATATCGTGGCCACTCGCCTATCTCATGCAAGGTCGCGATGATGGTGAATCCAGCGAAGTGGCCTTGAGGTAATATATTCAATAAAACATAGAAAATAAGAATTATGGCCCTGTTAAAAAGTCCCACATATCTATTAAATATTTCTTTACAATTAATTTATTATTTATTTATTATTAACTAGCGACTCGTCCCAGCTTCGTATGGGTGCAATTTAAAAAAGAAAGAAGTGGAAAATGTGAAGCTACTGCCTTTGATTATACAATTTCTTTATAAACAATATTTGCCGTTGACTTCTCGTTACACAATACGAACAAATTTTGTTTGGACGTGACGTGCAAAAGGGCTACGTGTAGCTATCCATGGGAAAAACACTCAAGGCTTAGGTCTAAGCCCGCCCGGTCCGTGAATTATTTTTTCGGTTGCTTTAACCTATGATTTCTCCTGAAGTATTTCTCAGAATGATATACTATAAAGGACACTTATAATCTACATTAAATGCCCAAGAATACTGTCATGTTTATTTGGATAAGGATTCATACTGAATAAGAGTAAATGGCGTCGCAAGCAACGCTATTTTTAATTAAAGTTTTAATAAAAGAAATGGTTACTGCAAGTCAAGCGTAACAGATAGAGATATGCCATCGAGGAGTTTTATTTAGGATTTTAGAAGTACTAAAATTCTCTAGTACATCATTTTGAAGTATCTCTCAAAGTTTAGCCTACGTAAACCATGTAAATTTATTTTTCAGCGACTTGGTTGCAAAATATTCTTTTTTTTTCTAATTACAAAAAAACTTAATTAGGTTTTATTATACGTATAAACCTTCCATGAAAAATTATCTAAATGATGGTAAAAACCGCATCAAAATCCGTTGCTTGATTTAGGAGAAGTTAACGGTTTATTGATTACCGGCGGCAATTATTAGTTACCATCCTAAGCTTTATTGAAACATAAGAGGATCAAAATGAAAAATTGCCAAGATTATCAGTCCATGTATCCATCGTCCGTTTATCAAAAACTAAAGAGCCGTCCATTTATCACAGTAAGCTCCTCTTGCTCTTGTCCACCATAACTTAAGAGTAGGAAGGGGTCCTTGATCCACCCGTCTAGAAGTAATCCTAGGTATTTTTCTCTATGATATTTTTTAAAATTTCTTCTCTTTTCAGATTTCGCCATTTGGATACGATGGTACGGTTGAAGACCGGAAGTGGAGGAAGTCGTCGAGGAAGTAGTAACGGTTGCAGTCCGGAACCGTCGCCAGTTCCATCCCCATCCCGTGGAAGATCACCAAATGGCCGAGCGTAATGGCAAATAAGAAAATGAAAAACTTTTGGCGAACCTTGCATATCTACGATGACAAAAAAAAAAGGCACGAGCAAAATGAGACGTAGTCCTGGATTGAATAAATCTGGGCAAATTACATACGTTCTACACGCCTCTCATAAAATTAATTTCTGTTATAATAAGCTGAATAAATATCTATAATAGGCATTTACACGTACCATGATTTTTCGGACGATTTTTGTTCGAGGGATTTTTGCTTTTTGAAACTGTTTATGATAAAATAAATTGAACAAGTTTATATTAGTTTGTTGCAGGAGGAATTTTTTCTGGACAGTGTGAAATTGTTTACGATAAAGTAAGTCGAACATAAACTATTAATAATCAGCAGCCGTTATTCTAAAATTGTCGAAGAGAAAATTGATTTTCGAAATTTGTCTCTAGTTACTTTCACATAGGAAAAAAATCATAGAAAGAATAATCTAGTCAAGTGGACAGATCGATCAAGTTTTTGTTCAGATATCTTCACAGCTCTTCCACTATCACCAGGTCCTTCCAACCCACGAATCATAGACACACGAAGAAACGTAACAAATAAAAACGTCTACAAATAAAATCCAAGAGAAGAGTCGAATAATTAATTCACATTTGCTTACGGCAATAAAAATAAACAACCTTTTCGCCAATTCTCCAATTTTATATTGAACCAAGAAACAAAAAAAAATGAAAGAAATTGATTAATTAACCAGAATTAACGAATTAAGCGATCTAATTAATTACAGAGAAGACAAAAAGAAGTCTTCCACTTTCTTCGATTAAAAATTAAACATTGGTCCATTGATCCAACGAATGTTACAAAATAAATTCTCCCTACTACGTATCGAAGCCACGAAGTAACAAACGAAAAATAAATTTCGAATGTCATCGACGTCGTTCCATTCTCATTCGTGGTACGAAATATTCCCAAAGGGATAGTTCTATGCGGCACGAAGAAAAAAATCGATGTTTCAATTAGGTCTGTGAATGAATGAGGAATCCATTGGTACAAGGGCTCGAAAAGCATTTACCTCCCCGTGGGAAGCGATGCGCGAAAAGTTGTTTTTTCCCATGATAAAATACAGAGCCGGTACATATATCGTATATTGACGGTACTGTCGTTGTTACCGGACGGAGAATGGATATACGAGAGTTTATTAGATAGATTGAGCGGTGACCTGTCGCTGGTCGCTTCAACGGAGTCTTGTCAATGTAGGTGAAGAGTAAGTGGCTATTTATAAACGTTAAGAGAGTATTTCACCCCTCTGCGTGGATTATACGAGGTGATCGTGTATCTCAAGCACCGTTGTTCCCTTCGAAGAGAGATTCCCGTACAACGAAGCAACACGTGTATATGTGCACGTACTATCGTCGCTACGACACGTGCGCCCGAGGACTCTGGACAGGAAGTAAAGATTGATCATTTTTTTTTTCAATTAATTCGCATCATCGGTTACGATAAGAGAAATAATTTTTGATTGGAAATATTCGAATTACCGGAAGAAAAGAGAACCGGTTAAAGAGAAACCCGTTTCTTTTTATATTGTGTGTACGTGCTTTCAGGAACTCGTCCGATTCCGACAGAAAACTAAATAATCCTCGATTTTTCACACGTTACGAACTTAAAACGACTGAATTATGGTTAATTAATAATGGAAGCCTTGATTAATTATCGATTGGCGATATAAAGTCGAGCGAAACTCTTTTCGGTATTTTTTTTCTTCTTTTTTTTTTCGGTCTGCTAAAATAGGAAGATAAGAGCGCTTTGTGAAGGGTTTATAAAGCCGCAACGAGCTCGAAAGTGTCACCAGTCCGTCGCGAGAGCTCGTTGAGGATTAGTCGAGAGAGCTTTCCGATCGATTCGTCATTAATTCGATAAACCTGACGAAGGGTTTATGATTTTCCTTTTTCATTTAGTTGCTCGACTGTAACACGCGTTGACGCAACATCCGAAAGCACGTCATTTTTTTTTATCTTTGGCTTGGTCATAAAATTATCGTCGTTTCGCCAAGACAATTATCGTCGTAAAGTGTCTACTGATAAGAACTTCAATTTTTACCTCTCGAAATAACCATGTTTTTTTTAGTATAATTGGAAGAGAGGAAAGCAATTTCCGAACAAGGGCAACGAAGTGCTCTACTCGAGGCGCCTGAAGACTATCGTAGAACCGTCGGTACTTCCCATAGTTTCTTCCATTCGCTATTCTCAACACAATGAACATCGAGGAGTTTCGCGTTCATGGCAAGGAGATGATCGATTACATGTGCAATTACATGAGAACTCTCGAGAGTCGAAGAGTTACAGCGAACGTCGATCCGGGATATCTCAGACCACTTCTACCGAAGGAAGCCCCGAGCACTCCGGAATCATGGGAGAATATAATGCGTGACGTCGAGAGTAAAATTATGCCGGGGGTGAGTTCATCTTGCTGTTAGATGTTTCCTATTTCTTTTCGTCGAACAATGAATCTTCGTTCATTCTCTTCCAAATATATAGCGACGAGAAGATTTTTTCTTTAGAGTTAGTGTTACAGGCGACGTGCGCTTCGAATTTTCGATCAGTACTCCAGCAAGCACTGAACAACCGAGAAGGTTTTTAATTCGTAGATACATAGAGAATTATGGCAAAAAGTTGCTTTTAGCATTTTTTTCCACAAGTTTGGAAATAGTGTTGCAGGCGATGGGTGATTCAAAAACACCATCCGTACTTTTTCCGGCATTGAGCGTTAAAGTTTTGAGGGTATCTAGAGAATTGTGGCAAAAATTTTGGAAAAGGAACTACCAAGAGCCACCTTTTGCCATAATGCTCCGTGTAGCTGCTAATTTAAAACCTGATCGGCTGTTTACTGCTCATATGTTTGTATGGAAGTGCGAGGTTTCTGGATATTTTGTAAATTCTGTCGAAACTTTCTTCCTTTTTGACTAATCGATGTGTGCTTAGAGGAATTATTAAGTGTGGAGATTGCGTAATTAATTAAAAGAAATTTCTTTCGTCGAGACTGTCTTCATTATTTTTCCTCTGGTCGCAAATCCTTGAGTTGTTTCTCATCTCCTTCGTTTGATGGTCAGCAAAGGAACAACTGGCACCCAGCAACATCTGAAAAATTTAATTCAATAATTAATATATACTTTTACTTAGATAATGTTGATGACACCTGTCTCAGCTTTAAAATTGTTATACGCTTTCAGAGATAATAGATATACATTGTTCGTCGTCCCTTGAAGGGCTTTCAGGGCTACGATCGTCCTTCAAAGGGGTGTCCTATGGAAAAGCTAATGATTGATTGATCGATTTGTTACGTAGGGATTCAAAATTCACTGAACTATAAACATCCCCCAAAAATTTCGTCACTCCCACTCTACTTTGAAAACTCGTGAACCCAATTGAACGCAACACGTGGCAACAAACGAGACGATTGTAAATAGTAGGATTATCTTACTAGTTGTTATCTTCTCTATCAGTTATGTCGCAATGGCTCCCAGTAGACACAAGGGCGATTTACCTTCATCGATTACACAGTACCCATTAGTTAAAGACATTTTAAATGCCCAAGTGAAGGGTTCAGCTTCATCAATCTCACGTTTTCTTCCACCAGTCCTTGCCTCGGTGTCACACTCTTAAATCTCACAAACATTCCATCATAGAAATTAGCAAATGTTTCACAAAAAATCATTTTCAATTCTCTGTAATTAATATTTCTTTCGTTAATCAAGAAAAACGAATTGATAAGATTCGGTGATGAGTTGAGACTTATGTACATTCGGATTAATACATTCTGCAGAGACTTCTGATTTGAGATTACATTGATTAGCTTATTTTTGAAAAATAAAATAACGAAACATGACCTAGGTATCAACTTGATGCACGTAACTGGATGATAATAATTACAGTAAGATGAGGTCACTTGAACCATTCCCATGCACTAAGGCTGCAACGGGGCTATTTGAGATGGAGATGAAAACTATTTTTGAAAAAACTACCCTCTAAAACACACCTCCTTATTCGAATCTCCTTTCCGAATCGATATAAAGTCTCTAGTAGGTGGCGAACGACTATAGCTGTTAGGTTGCGTTACTATCACTAGCCCTTGGTCCATCATCGAGGTCAGAGACAGATTCTTCATCGTTCATTTTCAATTCCCTACAGCATGGATGTTATAACTACATTGAATTGATTTACATTCCAATTCCTTTGGGATGGCAGCATTTATCTAATAACCCCTCTGGTGATCCGAGGGGCTTCTTTATTTTTGCCTCGAGCTATCATCTTAGTTGTTTGAAGCATGAACCCTCCATGAGTATCTGATAAGCATCCTCTTGGATCCTAGGGCCATTCGAGTCATCGGAGCTGGTAAATGTATTTTCCCTCTAAACGTAAGATCCATGACCGTAAAAGATGTAGGTAAGATGAAAATTTATCCTGGAAGGCCCTAATTCGTTACCTTTGGTTAACGAATTAGCGCAGTCTGCTGGCACTGTTTGTTACTCGTTTTCTGCTTCTCACAATGCATTAGTCTTCTTGTAGCGAATGAGGGTATTATTGCTTCCATATCTGCGGTACTTGCAATGGCACCTATTTACCAAGATGGTAATAGGCGAGGTGATGTCTAACGTTCGATATTTCACAATGCGCTGAGGTGGTAAGCGATGGTTACCTTCTTCCAGTAGCACTCATTACTTAACGAACAATCCCAGACTCAAGCCCCATGGAAGAGTATTGTGGTGCTTATGGCCAGTTTCTTCACTTCCGGATTAGTTCTCAATAATTTTGTCCAGAAGATATCGTAAAGACCTCCTTGAGGCAAAAGTTGTTCCACAGTGAGGAAATAGGTCGATACTTGAGAAAGCAAGGTGCTTTACACTGTCCGAGGCCATCGATATGGGACATAATGGTGCATAACGCTGTTGTTATTTTTGCCGCCGTCCTACCGGTGGCAGGTACATGGCCTTTAAAACGTGGGTGTGATCCCGGACTGAGACTAGGGAAGTAATGATAGTGTAGTTTCAACTTAAAAGATGATATTCCTCCTCCTCTTCTTCCTCTGGGTAATAAGGACGGCTTCAATCTAAAACCCAGCTAGATCCAAGCCAAGACATATGTCGTGCAGTGTCCACGTCTAGTTTCCTATTAACTATGTGACAATTAGGTGATCCGCCAAGACAATGAGCTTTGGCACGGAGGAGGATCCAGTCTCAATATCCCATCCATACAACCACCCGGTATATCGCACAGGTCAAACAGTCTTGTTTGCGTTTAGGGCACACGCTGTTGGAACTTAAATTGTATAGCAAGCAGTTAAAACAACGTCCTGCAGAACACCACTAAGTAATTTTGTACGACGGGGCCCATTTTGTAAATCAAACCACAGATTTCAATGGATAACCAACTAGCGATCATCCTCTTCAGATATAGCGGCATGCTGGGGGATTTTGTTTAACAAATCCTGAACCTACCTTAACTATGCCTGTTCTTGCCTCACACACCTAATCCAACCCGATCCAATATACACTTTATGATCATAGCCGGATTCATTAAATGTGTACAATATAATTCTTTTGAGAACAAACAATAAAGCTCACCTTTAACGTACTTATTTTACGAATTAACCGACGTGCACAAGCAAACCTCGATAAATGATTGAATAATGCTTCCTCTTTCCCACAGATAACCCACTGGCAGCATCCGAAGTTCCACGCATACTTCCCATCAGGAAATTCATTTCCCTCGATACTTGGCGACATGCTATCCGACACGATAGGCTGCATCGGTTTCTCATGGGCAGCAAGTCCAGCATGCACCGAACTCGAGGCTATCGTTTTGGATTGGTTCGCAAAAGCCATCAACCTTCCAAGGGATTTCTTGACAGAAGCACCAGGTTCAAAAGGAGGTGGTGTCATTCAAGGCTCTGCCTCGGAATGCATTCTGGTGACTATGCTTGCAGCACGTACTCACGCAATTAGAATTCTTAAGAAACAAAATCCAGCTATGGAAGACTCGAGTTATCTTCCTAGACTGGTGGCTTATTGCTCAACGGAATCACATTCCTGTGTTGAAAAAGCAGCCATGATCTGCCTAGTGAAACTGAGAATATTGGAAACGGACGAGAAGTGTTGCCTTCGTGGTGTTACTTTGGAACAAGCGATCAAAGAAGACGTCTCGAATGGTCTCGTGCCATTTTTCGTCTCAACGACACTTGGCTCGACAGGCTGCTGCTCGTTTGATAACCTCGTCGAGATTGGACCAGTTTGTAAAAAATTTCGTGGCGTCTGGCTGCACGTGGACGCAGCGTACGCTGGTAATTGTTTCATCTGTCCGGAGCTTAGGCCTCTAATGGCTGGCATCGAGCACGCCGATTCTTTTAACACCAATCCCAACAAATGGCTTCTGGTTGCTTACGACTGTTCGTGTTTATGGGTGAGAGACAGAGTCAAACTGACATCGGCACTTGTCGTTGATCCTCTTTATCTTCAGCACGCGAATTCCAACGAATCGATCGACTATCGTCACTGGGGCATCCCTCTGAGTAGACGCTTTCGTGCTCTGAAGCTTTGGTTTGTAATGCGAAGTTACGGAATAACTGGATTACAGAACAACATTAGAAATCACATAAGACTGGCGACACGATTTGCCGGTATGATGAGAAAAAATAAACGTTTCGAGGTTATGAACGACGTCAGAATGGGCCTTGTGAGTTTTAGATTAAGAGAGAACGACGAGATCAATCAGGAGTTACTCGCCAATATCAATGCATCTGGTAAGCTTCATATGATACCCTCGAGAATGAAGGGAATATATATAATAAGATTTTGTCTGGTTCGTGAGAATGCTACGATCGAGGATGTCGAATATGCCATGAGCGTCATCGAGGAACATGCCAGTGAAGTTTTGCTGGCTCATTACGATGGAGCCGAGGCCGAGTTCACGGCTAAGAGTCCAAAGAGCCCGATACCACTGGACAAAAAATTAGTGAGAAAATTCAGTTTTACGAGAAGTGTTACGAGAGACGCTTATAAAAAGGCAAAGTCAAAGCAAAGCCTTCATGACGGTGCTACACCGATCATGGTCGTGGAGGATAACAATTCTCAGGTCGACGAGGACACTGTGTGCAACGATCGGTAGACCGCGGTCATGCTCGAGGTATCAACGATGGTGAGAAGAAATATCACCACGTTGACCTGAGCCAGAGCACCCGATGACGAGATAATCCCTGTTTGCTGTGAGATTCTTATCTGAACATCACGATTGTTTGATGTCGTGCTTGGAGCGGACAGACCTGTGGAGAATACAATCTACTTAGACCAATCTAGGTGAACATTGTTTATAATTAACTCCATGAGGATTGGTTTAAGAAATATTTTTAATTTATTTTTTTTATAGCATGGAACATTTCGACGCGTACTATTCCTAGGCATGACCATTTCCGAATCAATCAGTAATTATGGTGTCTGCAACGAAGTTCCTCAATATGACGTTTCACTTCGATGAAAATGCTCAACTTTCTTCCAATTGGCTGGATGCCCGAGACAAATGTTCAGAATGTTTCTTGAATACTATCTTTAGCTCCACAAAGGCTATGTGACACCGACAATGCACAAGACTATTTTGTTTCAATGCGTTCGATCAATGGAACATCGATAATTACTTTCCTCAAACATTCCCACCTAGGAGTAATATGCATCGGAAGTTTGATCTACCAGGTTTACCTTGACGTATACAAAACCATTGTGATCGGAGGGTCGTAATTCAAATCAAAATCTGTCCGCTCCAGGAATAATAGATTGGGAGATAACGACGATGTCACTGTAGACTGGGATGTCACCAAAACTGTCTAAAACGTCGTCGGGATTTTTCTTAACGAAGAAAACATTTAAAAAATGGACTCGAAAAAACTGTTTCTGACCTACAACCTAACAATAAGTGGCATATATATCTACAATATGTATACGAACATTTACAGAATGTGTTATAGTGGGTATAAATCGTTCTACAAATGACAAAAAGATACAAATTAATATGTGCAGTACATTCCATGCTGCGTTGGTAACCCAAGAAATCAATATATCTGAAGGAATTACAAAAACCAGATGATGTGAATAAATTGTATATAGCTGTAAACTCATCCTGGTGCAAATTATGAAAATCTCATTGTGCTTTAATTGGTAGTATTTTGGGAATCTGTCATCATATTTACAACTGTAGAAAATGAAATTATTCAATCTACCTATCCTGGTATAAGTAGATTTTTTTCTAAACACAAGCGCATATTATTTGATCAATGACCTGTTTCGTTCCAAATTAAAAAGAATTCTTTTTACAAATGAGGGACAAGCTCAATCGCTTATCTATTTTTTTCATATATTCGACAAGGGAACAGCATGATTATCAGAATGTTAAAATAATCCCAGTAGTTGGTCAAATGAAAGTTGTGCTATAACAATATTGAAATGTCGATACTTTAATCGTTAACAAATAGAATTATTATAATGAAACGAAATTGCGCGACATAAAATATTACGATGGAACGAATTTCGAATTGTAGAATAGAGTAAGTTAATTAGAATAGTCAGCAACTGAATAATCTCAAGTTTACAGCATTGATGACATATTAACACCTAATGGCTACTCGAGTGCGAGAAAGATAGATCCAAAACGTAATATGTAAATTGTCTAACATGGCACAATCTATTAAATAAAGGATACAATTTACATAAGTCATTTTCACCACAATTTTGCACTCCCAGTATTAAATTTGAGCGTTATGCCATACTAGAACATATACAAACTGCGTTTTCGAAGCAGTCGCTGCACACAACACTGTGTCTTAAGTGCTCCGTTCACTTCGAAAACGTATCTTGGGATTTCTCCAACAAGATTCAACCTATTAGAAAGAAATTTAGTATAACTAATACATAAGTGTGGCAAAATATGTTCAAGTTACCTCCTGATCATTTGCGTTATGTCGATGAATTTGCAAATCACGTTTTGCAACGTGTTTTCTCGCGTTCGAGCCAAAGTTGCCATAACCTCACTAATTTTCGATGAGGTCTTTTTCGACGATGGTTAATAAGGTAAGAGGAAAAGACAGTCTGATGTAGGTTAACGTAAGTAAAACCTTATATATATCTTTTGTCACAAATGTTAACGATCTCGAATTAGTTCGCCGACAACTTTAGCTGTCTTTCTCACACACATCCGGCTCTGTCAGTGTATCATTTCTCCATAGATATAGAACTCTCATTAATAACATACTTAATGAAAGATTGTTCGTAACGGCTTTTTGGTAAAATACCATACGAAATATAGGTACATATCAACTGTGGATTTATTTACTTACAATTGATTCATAGAGAACCTGATTCTCTATGTGTCATTTGTCCAATATAACAAGTCCAGCAACGTACTTAATTAATCATCAAGTCATGACGAGACTACCTCAATTTATAGATTTTGTGTACTTTGAATGTTGAGCTACCCTCCATATATCACTGAAGAAAAAATCAACGAACATGAAGATTCCGCGGTCTGCACCAGGATGGGTTTTAGACAATGATTCAATGTATACTCGAGTTACAAAAAAATTGTATGATCTTATAGAATGTTATTTTTATTGTTTCAAAGGTGTAAATGTATAGAAATGTCTATTGTGAAGCTATTATCTGTGGCCTCATTTTTGTCCAGCTGTATGTAATATGTTTATAGTAATGAAGAACACAATACAACGTAATACATAAATTAATGAAAAGAAAAGGAAGGGAAAGAAAGTCTTCCTAATTTAAACATTTGTTGTCAGAGTGTTTTGGGTAAAATACATGAATTGTGTGTGTAAGTTTGTTATACCAAATGGTTTGTGCGATTTAAATGCCATAAGAATTTGGAAAAGTCCCAATACTAAGATTTGGATTCCCTAAAATGTTCCTTATTTGAGAAACAGCTCAGTTGCATTTAATGAAATTATTTTTATAAATACAATATACCAGTAATGCTTAAAGCATCCCACAATTTCTAATGTACCAAATATTGGACTTTTTGCAATTTTGCCAAATGTTTGTTTCTTTGTCAATTTGTACAAGTTTCCCTCTTATCAACATTTATGTTTTTTCTGGTTTCTTTGGCTATCACATTTTTCATCAGTCAAGATTAAACTCACATTTTTAACCATAAATGACTCTGAATTGCCAGTTAACAATGGGTTAAATACTTTAGCGCAAATTCCTTGATGTTTTTAAAACTGCTTCAAACTATAATTCACTACCTGTTCGAAGTTATTTTAATACTTTCAGAATATCTGTGAATACCATAAAAAAAATCACCGCTGTGGTGCCAACAAAGGTTCTTGAATAAAATAGTTAAATTTATCCTAAAAAATGCCAATTAAATTATCAAAGAATACTCAATTTTTATTTCTCCTCAAGTTATCATACATTTACTTTATAAATTACATTCACAGAAACGTCTACGTTACTTTACATCTGGCCACACTGTGATATCGTAACAGGAATTTTAGGTTTGTTGTTTGGTCCGGTTGGTACATTCTCGACTTTTCTCATAACGAGTAGACCGTCGATGACTCTGCCAAAGACAACGTGCTTTCCATCAAGAAAATTGCACTTGGCACACGTTATGAAAAATTGGCATCCATTAGTGTCCTTGCCGCTGTTTGCCATTGATAGCAATCCCGGTGAATCGTGCTTGAGGATAAAGTTTTCATCAGGAAAAGTTCCACTGCCATAAATACTGAGAACTCCAGTACCATCCCCATTGACAAAATCGCCTCCCTGAATCATGAAATCCTTGATGACACGATGGAATATTGCTCCTTTAAAACCCAACGAGACGCCGTCTTTTCTATATTCGCCGGTGCAAAATTGGCGAAAATTTTCTGACGTTTTTGCACAAACGTCCTCGAACAATTCAAATATCATACGACCGATTTCCGTCGTTCCGACAGAAACATCGAAGAATACGACCGGATTGTTTGGGTTTCTTAGCTGTGACTGAATTTGATTCCACGTGGGCATTGTGTAAGAGGTTTTTACGTCAGATAAATATTCACGCAACACACAAAATTGGTCTACACCGCACAGTTGCTTTATAGTTCTTGAAGTTTCGTTGTTACTTGTTGTTACTTTTTTTAACGTATAAGAAGTATATGACGCGTTGAGAATACGCTTGTTTAACCTCAAATAGTATTTTCAAGCAACAACGACACGAGCGCCACGGCATCAAGACGACGGAACGTGAAACTAATGAGTACTCGTGAAATGTCAAATATTTGTGATTCATGGCCCACATCCCAGATAACTGTCTCCCAGATAAAGTTATCCAGCAGATAAATACAAATTAATTTTCTTCATTACAGCCCCCGATTACGAGTCGGACGACTAGCACACATCTTCACATCCCAGATAACTGTCTCCCAGATAAAGTTATCCAGCAGATAAATACAAATTAATTTTCTTCATTAACGCCCCCGATTACGTGTCGGACGACTAGCACATAACCAGACTTAAAAAAAACTATTTCTAGGTGATATTTTCTGGGCAAAGTCGTGCGGAACTTATGCGACCTTGCGGCCAACTTCACGTGGGTACAAAATAGTTGACCCTTTGGCCGCTCAGATGTCGCAAAACCAACTCTCGAGGTTTCAACTTTCGTCGAGCACTGCTGATCTTCCCCCAAATCACTGCTATGTATTAAAAAATCGGTATTTTTCAAATTTATAAAGGTATTTAACTTCTTAGGACATAAAATACAATTTTCTATGCTCTCACGACTTCGCAAAGTCATTTGTATATTTTCATTCTACGATGTGGATGAAATCAGTAATTCTTTTTCCCATCTATCGTATCATTGTTTTCATGCTATCTCTTCTCTGCCTTATTATTTTTCGTTGTCTCATAAAGTTCCATTTGAGGTTATGAAGGAAAATGCCGAACACTTGGGATAAAAATATATCCACGCTTCGATTTACGAACATGAAGGTACAATAATGCTTTTTTCCCAGTTCATCCTAATATTTTCCTTTATTTATCGTTTACATGGCTCCGCAAGTTCACGCTACAACATCGTAATGAATATGTAATAACCGCATCCATTCATCCATTGTCGGTTCCATCATTGATGTAAACGTAACGACGTGCGCAGTGCATCAGTGCGTGCACACGAATTCATCGTACAAGCCTATGAAAGGATATTCGTAGGGAAGTACCGTCAAGCAAAGACCATTTTTGCAAACCTAGAAAAAAAAATCATTCGTCAAATGCGCAGTTATTGAATATTCGAGTATTTGGTAAATTCGTAAACTTTTATTTTATAAAAATATTTGTATTTGACCTAAGGCCATACTACGATTAATCGGTGGCGATTTTACCCGCGCCATCTTGTGATTCAAAGAAATCGTTGCAAGTGGCCACACTGACGACTTTTCGTAGTGCGTGTATTTTAAGTGGTTTTACGATTATTAGGTGTAACTTTCGCAGCTGTGCAAACTTGGCTCACCGATTTTGACTTTTCGCATTTTTTTTTTTTTTTAACGTTTGTTAGTCGTTTGTAGTTGTTTGTTAGATTAATAAAAACGTTTGTTAGATTAGCCCTTTTGCAAAAAACGAAAAACAAAATTTGGTGTTAACTTGGCCCAATTTTTTTCATTTTAATCGGAATCAAGTCCGCTAGGGGCTCATTCGATGCGTAATCGTTTGTAGGTGCCGAATAATTTAATTAGAACGTTTGTTAGATGATTGTTTCTTTCAAAAAACCATAAAAACCATTTTCGGTCATCTAGGCGGTGCGGTCATATGACCGTGAATAGTTGAGCACAAAATATTTAATTCGTTAAACATTTTCGTCTAAAAAGTGGATTAATTGATTCGGAATCGTTTGTAGGTCACGAATAATTAAGTTGCACCGTTTGTTGGTTCTTCGTTTAAATGAAATATATAAATGACCGCATTTATCCAGTGGTGATGACGTCACCGTCTACCCGTGTTATATACAGGGAAAGAGTCTGACGCACGGTCCTCTCTTCTTAAAATTACCAAAGAACCAACAAACGTTGCAACTTAATTATTCGTGACCTACAAACGATTCCGAATCAATTAATCTACTTTTTAGACGAAAATGTTTAACGAATTAAATATTTTGTGCTCAACTATTCACGGTCATATGACCGCACCGCCTAGATGACCGAAAATGGTTTTTATGGTTTTTTAAAAGAAACAATCATCTAACAAACGTTCTAATTAAATTATTCGGCACCTACAAACGATTACGCATCGAATGAGCCCCTAGCGGACTTGATTCGGATTAAAATGAAAAAAATTGGGCCAAGTTAACACCAAATTTTGTTTTTCGTTTTTTGCAAAAGGGCTAATCTAACAAACGTTTTTATTAATCTAACAAACAACTACAAACGACTAACAAACGTTTAAAAAAAAAATGCGAAAAGTCAAAATCGGTGGGCCAAGTTTGCACAGCTCGCTTCGGAGATGATACGGAGAGCTATGTGAAGTTAGCCTCTCGATTTTGACTTTTGCATCTTTTTTTAATTTATAACGATTGTTTGTCGTTTGTTTGTGATTGTTTGATTAATTAAAACGTCTCTTTGATCATATTTTTTATCAAACAAACAAAACAAAAATGAGCGTTAAGTTAGCCGCAAATTTTTGAAATTTTGTCTAATTTGATTTTTTCAAACGCTAATCGATTCGGAATCGTTTGTTGAAAACAAATAATATAATTCGAACGTTTCTTTGATCGTCGTTTTTCCAAAAAATCAATAAATAAAATATTGGTTCGTCGTAGCTTTCACACTAGATTGTGGCTTGACCAGACTTAATATGTGTCTGGTATGGAGTCTGTACAAGGAGACCGAACTCTGTAATCGA
Source organism: Netelia fuscicornis (assembly GCA_946811545.1). Classification (NCBI taxonomy): domain Eukaryota; kingdom Metazoa; phylum Arthropoda; class Insecta; order Hymenoptera; family Ichneumonidae; genus Netelia; species Netelia fuscicornis. The sequence goes on along the minus strand of OX328014.1, from coordinate 12,339,211 downwards.
TGTATCGATATTTTCATGCGATATTCTTTATTTCGTTATATCCATGTATCGATATAAAATTTCAAGTATCGAAAAGGTATAAAAAAAACGATATTTTTCTCCACTAGGAACACTGTCTTTATTTGACTTTAGTTTGTGTGAAAACATTACTCTCTGACTGTGAAAAAATAAAAACCAACTTCAAACGTGGACATCATCTGTCCTCTACGTGACTGAATAAAAAATTATATTTTTTTACCTCTTTTATTTATATGCCATTTTCGATTAATTACAAAATCGCAATGATATATCGATATTTTTTTCGATATGTCGATATTTCTTCGATATATCGATATGTTTTTCGATATGTCGATATTTCTTCGATATATCGATATCTTTTCGATATATCGATATTGACATTAATATTTTTTTAAAATATCATTGCGATATATATCGGCGCTGCCGTCAGAAATGGCCAAATAATACACACACAAAAATGATGTACGAGAGCTCTGGTTCATGTAAACACGACCAACAGACGCACAAAAAAGCGTATCTCGGACGACAGCGCTTCCGTGGTCAGAAGTTAAACCAATCGAGAACCGAAAATCGTGACCATCTTTTTTGGCGGCAACGTATTATCATAGTATAACTAGTATGGGCACTCCGAGCTTTTTCGAGGTTCGCGTCGATCCGTTCTGCGCATCCATCCGCCATGTTTTTGGGCGCCACCAATCAGAGAATTGTTTCATAAGTGGTAATGTGAAGCCTGTGACAGTCAGTTGAGAGGTTAAATTTTTTAAAACAACGTCGGAAAATAATTCATTATAATAAAAAAAATGCATAAAATCAAAGGGTACAAAAAATGCAGCGTTAAAAATTGCAGAAATACGACTGCAAATTCAGAGTATTCGTTTTTTCGCTTTCCTAAAGATAATGAAAAGTAGACTGAGAGGAAGAATTTTTTCGATGAATGTTATACTAAAAAATAATTTGTAATAATTTTAGGGCAAGGAAGTGGATAATATTTTGCAATCGCCCCGATTTAATGTTGAAAACAGTAGAAAATTTATACGCAACCAACAGAGTTTGCAGTCATCGTTTTGAAGATCGAATGTATGCAATTGGAATAATTGGCAGTATATTTCTATAATATGTATGGCTTTATTCACTAATTGTATAATTAATATAATTTTGTAATAGATGTTTGTCTGTCATTATGTAATTAATAAATGATTTATGTAATCATATATATTTTTACCTTATTTATGATTACCGAACTCCTATATTTATGTAACGATTTATAATAATAATGATAGACATAAATAACAATTAGTTTTCAAATAATAAAATATGCAAACCATTTCACTTTTTTATTTTCTTATTTATGTATACAATCGGTTCTAATCTGTAAAAATTAGTTTATATATATTTTCATCTTTTTATCAATTCTATCTAATATATTTTATCTCTAATAAATCTATCTCTAATAATTTTAATTTATTGACAAAAAAAGCTTTTATTTGTTTTATTTTTTAGATAATTTTTAAATTAAAAAATTTCTTTTTTCAATTTATAAAATTTATTACGTCCCTGGTGAGATAGTAATATACCGCGGGTTCCTAGAACAAATGATCCGTCACTGGAGGTTAGACCAAAAACATGGCGGAAAATTGACGCCAAAAAGATCAAAGTGCCGACAAAGAGTGCCCATACTAGTTATACTATGGTATTATGTTCGGTCTTCTTATTGGGATCTGACATGGAGGCGTGGTCAAATTCAATATGGCGCAGACCGGGGTGCAGTCGCCTGTCAAAACCGCGCAATAGTAGACTTACCGTGAAAACCAATATGGCGTAGAAGAGGTTGCAGCCAACTAGTCTTAACATATCGTAACAGCTTTATTTTTTAATAAAATGCTAGTCCTTTCCATTAGTGATATTTGTAAATGGTCTGATTCCAATCCCGGCAATCGAAATTTCCGAGAAGGCGAAAAAATTTTTGGTATACGCACCGGGCGTTTTTTTGGGGAAACTATGGAACGTCAGTTCACGGTTTTTTTTTAAAGAACTCTCGCATCCATATACGGAACATGCAATTCTTTTTTCGATGGGTTGCGAGATGTAAAGACACCTACTTCTGCCATTTTTTTGGACAATTTCTCAAAATTACTGATATTAATGATTATGTTATAACTTGAGCAATGCACCCCGGTTTTAGTTTCAACGTGTACCACCACATGTCTCACGAATTTTGTCAGATCCCAATACAGACTCCATAAACCCGGTTATGCCGGGCGCTCGGGCGAGCTGTCACTAGTGTTTACCTTAGGAGAGTCGCGTAGACACTATTTAAAAATATTCCCTGACATAAGAAAAACTTACTCGATTCAGTCCGCAAGGTGTGTCATCCACTGCTGGCGTCGTGGTAACATGCATATATTCGTCACCCACCCGACGAGCGCATATTAAATGGGTGCATACCAATGTAGCGTAAAAGTCGTTGAGCGACTGAAAATTCAATGACATTCAATCGTTATACGATACGTCTCAACATTTCGCAGCCTCGAACGAATCGGGCAATCATTAAATTAAAAAATCACTCACTTTGCAATTTCCATCATATCCCAACGCTTTACATTGATAACCTGGACTTAATCGTTGTTGTTCCGCGATGGTCCCTAGGCCCACATTGGCCGGAAGACATTCCAAACGTGTTAAAGCTGATAACGCCATTAGGCCTACTACGAAGAAGGCCATATTATGAGCCATTGTAATTAATTTTCAATCTGGCTAAACAGCAAATTTTCACTTTTCTCAAAATACACTCCAAACGATTATAATTTACTTGGGTGATTTACAGTAGACTGGTAAATATGATGCACTTGTAAATAATAACAAAGAATGCTCTACGTGATTTAAAAACTGTTGATTATAGCAAGTGCAAAACTTGTATGTGCTTATCGATGCGTTACGAGATATCTTATATAGAAAACCTTCGCGTGGTGGGTACGTCTCGGGAAGGCCACGAGTCAATTGACACCTCATTGATGAGCTTTCGACAAATGGTTGGCCGACACCTACAATCGGCACGTAGCATGAGAAGATTTTATAGTCAGAGAGCTAAGGTATCTCTTTATAAGTTAGAAAAAATCACATCTTCAATTATTTTGTTAATTGATCAATATAAGACTCCAATGAATTGATTCTTTAACTTAAATCAAATGTTTGAATGTCGAACCTCGACTTCCTGTACATCCATTTTGAACTCTGTTAAAATCAGGTCCCTGGCACTAAGGTTTCCTGTTGTGTATCTTAGAGTCGCCGTCCGCTAGAGGCGCTAGTAGTACTGCGCGAGGCTCGTATTCGTGCAATTCGCTGACTGTGACGACTGTGACATACCTTATTGGGATCTGACAAAATTCGTGAGACACCTGGTGGTACATGTTGAAACTAAAACCAGGGTGCATTGCTCAAGTTACAACGTAATCATTAATATCAGTAATTTTGAGAAATTGTCCAAAAAATGGCAGAAGTAGGTGTCTTTACATCTCGCAACCCATCGAAAAAAAGAATTACATGTTCCGTATATGAATGCGAGAGTTCTTTTCAAAAAAACCTTGAACTGACGTTCCATAGTTTCCCCAAAAAAATGCACGGTGCGTATGCCAAAAAATTTTTCCGCCTTCTCGGAAATTTCGATTGCCGAGATTGGAATCAGACCATTTACAAGTATCACTAATGGAAAGGACTAGCATTTTATTAAAAAATAAAGCTATTACGCTATGTTAAGACCAGGGGGGTGACACTCAACGAAATTCAACGGGCTTCGATGACGTAGGATGGTTCGCTTAGTGTCGCCGTTTGTAGTTCGCATTGTGCGGCGCTGCCAGTCGTCCGCGCTGTACCCCACACCCCCGTCGTCCCCTTGCCGCTTACCATTATAACCTCAACTAAATAGACAGCTACTGCAATCGTGAAAATCGTGATACTTACATACAGGCAAAATTAGAAAAAAAATTCAAATTTATTAAAAAAGCTTTTGGAAAGATCTAACTTTCATGATGTTGCAGTTATCGATTGTAATTTTTTTATACAAATGCATGGCGTGGTGAATTATAATTGAATTCACAAAGAAACTATCGAAGTAGAGAACATTTGTTAGTCTTCAAAAAATATTGAATAAAAATTGTGCAAATTAGAAAATGAAAAAATTGCCAAAATTGTTTATATTTTTTTCGGAAGAAAAACCCCAAATTTGTGTGCAATTATTTGTCTACTACAAATTCATGAAGTCATATAACATATATATATATATATATATATATATATATATATATATATATATATATATATATATATATATATAATGTTATATAATGTAATATAATGTAATATAATATAATACGAATCTATACTATTATATACATATCTTCAAATTATTTAATTATATTTTGTGGGTTGCTGTAATTATCTATAGCATAATAGATAATGTTTGCATCAGCCATAGCCCGCGGCTGCGGCGCGGATTACTACTAGCGCCACATGGTGGCTGGCGACGCTAAGAGAACTACACTATATATGTTGAGTGCCAGGGACCTGGTTAAGACTAGTTGGCTGCAACCTCTTCTACGCCATATTGGTTTTCACGGTAAGTCTACTATTGCGCGGTTTTGACAGGCGACTGCACCCCGGTCTGCGCCATATTGAATTTGACCACGCCTCCATGTCAGATCCCAATAGACGCGTTCAGAACGGTTATCGGAGTCGACAACGCGCCGAGGGGAAACGGGGGAAACGCGCAGTACTACTAGCGCCACACTACAGCGGCCACGCTAAGATGACCATGTTGTGTATTACGGGTATTAGGAATTTAGGTCCAGTGTCAGGGACCTGGTTAAAATCCATAGCCACGTTATTGAAACAGCTGGCACGTATCAATCTCCACAAAGTTCCCAGCCAACTTCAGGTTGCACTGTAAATTCAATTTTATCATAAACAACTATTAACAATCACACGTATAATACTAACTAAAGTATCAAGAGTTATCAAACGATCATTAAACGGTTTCAAAAATAAAAATTGAAAAATTTACAGTTTGACGGCTAACTTTATGAAGAAACTGTGTACTTCCATAGATTTCTATGAACCGTAACAAATTTGCGAGTTCTCGAATAATGCCTTTATTAACCTACAGAATTGATTATCTACCTCGGGATTATAACATTTTCTTCAATTACTCATCCTATTATTAATATAATTCATGGAACCATAATTTTAGAAATAGCGAATTGGCAAATTCGGGAGGTTAGCTTTTGCGATATGGTAGCCATATAGCTATAGTGATTTACAGATATTTAAAAGTTGCAAGTTGTCTCGACAATATCTTTAATGAAATAATGAATAGAGAGGCTTTTGTTAACATAAATATCAGGTCAATAGATGGATCATCAATTCTGTGGATCATTGACTATGTTGAGTGGGAATTTCTTTGACGGAAAGAACATCTATTCACAAATTATGTGATTGCAATAACAAAATGCAGTTTTTTACAACAAAATATGATATCTACAACTCACACATTTTGTAAAAAGTTGTACTTATTTGTACAATATCTATATGCACTTATACAATCAACCTACTGCAACATGAAAATATTTGATTGTATTTTCTCATTGAAGCTATAATTATTCGTGATAAATTACAATTTTTTACACTATATTATAGCTGCAAATTACTAATCATAATTCTACACTGTAGTTAATTCCAACTTCTGCTAGAAATTCCAAATAGCAATGAAAAAATATAATTTTTTACAACTTTTCTAACAACTGACCAAAAGTTAAAGGTGTATAGAAATTGGGCTTCCTAATGTTTCATAGCAATACCAATTTTATACGTGATTCAACAACGTAGATATCCCTCGAACTTTCACTATATATGCCAATAATGAAATTACAACAATTTAACGTGAAAGTATTTTTTTTCTACACTATTGTATTAATTACAGATAGTCGAGATCGAATGGCAGGATTGTTGTAGTTCTTACAAAAACTACGAATCTCTTCAAGATATAACAGAATTCGATAACTTTTCTAAAAACTGGCCAAGACCAACTTAAATACTGTAAATAGAGAGTGTAGCACTGTGCGTTAAAAATTATTCTTATCATAATGTCGATGTTCCATGCTGAATGTTCAGGAATATCACACAAAATAATCCAAGTATCGATATAAAAAGGATTATACATAAAAGTTGTATCCACGTTAACGAGATGCTTATTTTGAAAAAATCGGCCACGATATAAAAATCTTCCTTTATTATACATTCTCAAACCACTCACGATAATGTATCTTATCGTCTACATGACACCGAGACGCGCACATAAGTTTTACACCAAAGTGGACGAAAAATGTGTGGAAGAAAAAGCATACATGATTCTTTCTTCCACCACCGATTATCATTACATTTAATCATATCGTATTTTTGTTTCCCTATCACATCGACGGTGCATGCACATATGTCTCAAGAAAATTATTCTAATCACCCTCTCAAAAAAAACAAAGTAAAAATAAGGTTTAGGTGTCGCGCAAACCCGGCGAAAAAGTATCACAAGTTTGAAGAGAAAAAAAATGGCGTTCGGAATACATTCGCTCTCTAAATATGAATCTTAACGTGTTCCATGAGAACATTTTTATCGTCGAAATCATCCCCGCAGATGCCACACACCATTTCTTCGTCTTCATCATCCTCGTCGTCGCTCTCCCTTCGTCCATCTTGCAGATACTGAGCGACCTGTTCATCGCTAACCTGACTCGTCTCCTGCTGATTGCTTAGGCACACGGTTATGTTTCTTCTCGACGCATGAGCATCGTCATTTATCTGGCTCGAAAAATTCTCATGGCTCTGCTCGTGGTTTCTGATCGCAAGAACCGGCAAAGATTCATTGCGCTTGGTTATCAAATGAAGAGTGTTCTTTGATTTTCCAGTTGCGATCAACCGAAGAGTCTCGCGTTTAGCTTCCCCTATGAGATGCAAAACATTCACATCACTTTGTTCGATCTCTCTCACTACATCAATTCCCTCATTCATCGCGACGTACTCAACCTCGTTTCCCTCCATTTCCGTTGTACACCCTCTATCGTCGACAACCGTGGCTGAACCATCACCTTCGCCGTCCTCCTGGCTTGTCGTTATCGACAGCAGCGCTACAGTCTCCTCGTTCCTCGTTATTTGCTCGACTCTCGGTGCTATCTTCGTACTGGACGATGTGCTAGTAGCACGTGGCTTTTTCCTTCCTGCCTTCGCTGTCGCTGGTGCGTTATTGTTCGTTTTTGCTTTAGCCTCGGCGATCATCTGATCGGAATGTTTAACGATATGGGCACAGAGCTCGTCGCGATCCTGATTTAGCGCTCCGCATAAAGGACAGGCATAGGGTGGCCCGCTCACTTCAGTCTCGTTCTTGCCGGCGGCGTGTACCCAACGAACGTGCTCGCGCAGTACGACTTTTTGGTTGAACGCCCGTGAACACAGCGGACAGACGTGTGGACGTTCACCCGTATGAATGCGTTCGTGTTTTCGTAAGGTGCCGCCATCTCGAAACGCTTTCCAGCAAAACTTGCAACCGTAAGGCCTTTCGCCAGTGTGCGTACGATGATGAATCAGATAGCCCTGTCTCGATGAAAATGTTTTCGAGCACGTGTCGCAATGAAAATGGGCTGGACTACCAGCGTGAGTTCTTCCATGTTCCCACAAGCCTTGCCTCGATACGAAACTTTTGCCGCATTCGGTACACGTGAAAGGCGAATCGCCCGGATGCGCAGCTAGACGATGCTCGTCCAATTGATTTTGTCTCTCGAATTGGGTTCCACAGATTTCGCAACAGTGCGTCTTCTTTCGATGAATCCATTGATGACGGAACATTTTCTGTTTCGTTGTGAATTTTTTGCCGCATTCGGTACACGCGTGTTTGCCCCATTTGCCATTACCCTGGTCCGCGTTTGTTTGCATCAATTTTTTCGCGCATGTCGTTTGATGACTGGAGAGGTGATTCGCGTCTTGAAATTGTTTATCGCAGTACTCACATTCTATCGGCATCGTCCACGTTTTGGTCGGGGCGTGAATTTTTTCATGCGACACTAGCGCCGTCGCGCGAACGAAGCTTGCACTGCAATGTGAACAAACGTGCGATTTGATAGATTCCTGTGTCTCCGGATAATTAACGGGTGTATCTTGGGTAAAAGTCAGACCTTCCACTTTAACCTCACTATTCTGGGGGTAGGTGGTAGTGATGTTAAACTGAGCGAGAGGATCTTGAGTATACTCGAATTGCGTTACTTCACCGTTTGGTATTACCGCAAATTCCTGCATTGTGTCCATCTTGTCAGTATTATCCGCGTTCGTTTGGTCGGCGAAACTGTACGGCACGGACCATTGTACGTCGAAACTCCCGGACGCAGTGTTATCATCCGGCCATTTGCGACGATTTTCCGTCTGTACATTCGTGTTCGTCTGCATCAGAGCTCTGCCCGCAACGTAAGAGTGAATCTTCATGTGATTCGAGAGGCTCGATGGACGATGAAAATCTGCCCCGCAGATTTCGCACTTGTGCGGTTTTTCTGCACGATGTACCTGTGTCATGTGAGTTTGAAGATTGGCCTTCGAGCGAAATAGATTGCCGCATATACGACACGCGTGTGGACGATCCACCTGATGGCATACGATGTGATTGTTCAAATCTTGTTTACGCTCAAATTTCTCGCTGCAGGTTGAACAAGACATTTTTCCTTCGGAGGAGCAAGTCTCGCGATGTACCGTTAATTCGGACTGTGTCATGCACATCGAGCACTTTGGACATTGGACCTTTTTGTCTTCGAAGCATGGATACATTCCACCAAGCTGACGCAAAGCCTCGACCGCCATCGACTCATCATCACCGGATGTGTACTGATGATGTTCTTCTTGTTTGATGTAAATTGGATATATCATTGATTTGTCATCGGTCTCGTCATCGGATTGAGAGGTGAGAATTTCGACAGCCACTTGAGCTTCCGTTATATCGTCGCTAACATCGACTGTGACGAGATTGTCTGGAAGTATACACTCGTCCACAGGGTCGCAAATTTCCTCGTGGGATACAACGCTGTCTTCGATGGTCGCATGGGCCACTTCGGTCAGTGGCAAACCAACGTAATGGTGCTCGTTCTCGTGAGATTCCATAGTTGTTTTGTCGTTTTATATCTGAGAAAATTTATCAAGACATTACAATGTGGTATTAATAAGATGACAGTATTTTTTCCATTTTCACACAAGCGAACGCAAACGATTTTAATGTTAGCACGTTGACAACAATTGCTTAGATTTTCGTTTGTTTTCCCTTTGTTTTTCATTTTTATTTGGGAAGAATATACATGCAGAAAAAAGTATCGACAAGAAAAAATTGAGAAATTGTATATAATTACTAATTAAAGCAACTACAATATTCAAGAGGACGAAAAATAAATTGGCCTGTCACAAAAAAAATAGAGAATATAGCGCAAAATCACATTTGTATATTTTTTAGTATATATACATTGTTGCTGAATTGACTTAGGCTTTTCCCACCGAGGTTATTTGGAGTGAAAGTATAAATATTGCAAAATAAAAAGAACAATCTTTTAGTGAACATTTTTACTGTAGCTTGAAGAAGATTCCTATCAGAATAACATTCAGAAAAATTGAAACTGGTGATGGTCAAGATTGTATTCATTTTTTACTGTTACCATTTCTAATGCTTGACAATAACGAAGACCTATATAAAGATCCGTCTACACATTCAAGTAATTTGTACAAATTTGCGCGTGCAGCCCTCTGTGCACAAACAGATCTATGCGGAGAAAATCTGGAAAATTTTTTACATTTAACAAACCCAAACTTACACCTGTGCTCTGTGGGTAGTCATTGGGGTATGTATGATAACAATATTTCTTTATGTACAACAACGATAATATTGAAATATACAAGTTCTAGTTTGATTGTTGACTTATGATTGTGCACTGCTATTAATTTGTTTAGATAAAAAAAAATAGTTTGATAAAGAGTGCCTAACCGTACTAAATTCCTTGTTAGCAGGAAATCATCACTTGGAAAATGAATGCCTGATGGGAAAAAAGTACAGAGGTCTTACCAATTTTTACAAATTACTAAAGTGTGTAGAAGCCATGTTCAAGCCCAGTTTTTAATGTTAGAGGTGTGTATATATGTGTGAATTTGCTGCTTTACTCGCAATTTCTTTTGCAGCATACTGGCAGAAGTTGATTTCATATTGTTTACTACGCTACACTATTTGTACACACAGTTAAGTAGTGACGCCTGTGGTCAGTTTCAGCATTAATGACTCAATAGATAACACCGGCCTGCATAGGCAGAGATGGTTTTTAAATTTGTATCGAATAATGGAGGAATGTTGTACGCAACGTTTCAAAGCAATGTAACCAAACAGCGGTATTGCACTGATATTATTGAAAGTGTGGATACGCGGCGATCTGTCTTTATCTCGCTCTCCCTAGTAGCTTGCTACAGTATCAAGCTGTCCAACTATACAATTCGATGCTTGAAATGAATGAAGTGCATGTTATATAATTAAATTGTGAGTGCGGATGTCTCAACAAATAATATGTGACGGATAAAATAACAATACTTATAAGGTGAAATAATAGAAATTAGTTTTGTAATCATATAAAATTTTGATTCAGTAATTTATAAGTATGAGTGTGGACTCGAAAAGTGGTTGCTTCTTTCCCACATCATAAAAACGACGACTGTCTTACACTATCAATGCTGTTCAGTTAACCATATCTATAACTTTCATAAGTTTAATATAACACCTTCCACTATCAGAAAAAGTATCAACGTATTAGAAGATTACAAAATACGGTCTCCAATGGACAGTACATAAAACCAAAGTTTATCTAAAAATAATGGATGGTTTCTCCAGAATGAAAAATGTGTAAAACTATATTGCAATTGAAGATGTTAGTGATGACATGCTATTGAAAACGCTCGTTAAAATGCAATTATTATTGACTTAAAAGTTCGGAAAAAAATCAACTGTTCATCTTGTCCTTTTTTGATAACGAGTTACTATTTCAAAATTCACAAAGACATTTAACTATATCATGAACTGGCATCTGCTAGCAAGTTCTATATTTATTTCTACTTTTTGAAAAGGTCACTACACAAAAGAGGCTTTAATACTGAATATTTAATACTGATGCCCCCAAGCATCGACAGAGCCGTTTGAATCTTAAAAAAAATTCAATTTTCTGAGAAGGTACCCATGTATGTTTGATTTGAAAAAACATTAGTACTTGGAATGGAATACTAAAACTCAATAAACGATTGATAACCTAAAATTTATCAACGTTAATCATGGATTTTATCCAATAATTCATAATGAGCGATCCCATTCTCTTTTAAATAAAAAATTTTCTTTTCAATTTCTCGGCTTTGAGAATCTATGTAATCGACTGAAGTTTCAAAGACAAACAATTTGTCCATTGCTGAAATGAAATGTCGTATAGTGGATCCGTTCCATCTTAAATAATTGCTTCACATCAAATCAGTATGAAAATTAACATAAAATTGTTTTGAGGTTATGTCGAATTACTGCTTGCACTTTAATGCCTTGACCATTTTCTCTCTTTATCATACCTTCGAATATTTTTTAGCAATCACTGTAGGTATAAAAAGAAGTGTTCTTTTATAAGTAAGCAAAATCGATTACGATCAGTCTTACAATTACATAGCAGTGAAACAGCGCAGGGTATTGTAAATCTGGACATGCGATCAAAACTGAACATTCCTTATAGAGATATTTTCGCAACAGAAAACACAAAAAGTTGTAATCCAACACATTTTATTCAACAACAGATTAAACAATGGAGAATTAAACCCCATTAAACATAAAATGCATAATTCTCATTTTTCGAATTTTTTAAGAATCTATATGTCGAACAAACTTTACCTGTTCGATTGCTCCGTAGCGAAACGCTAGCTCATATCGACCTGTTTTGCTCCGAAAAGTTCATCGAAAACACTTCTTATCTCGTATAGTCACAAAACTTGATACGTTTGATATTCTTGAGGGTTTCGCTGTATATGGTACAAGAATTACAACCCATACATCAAAGTTTTGGACAAACGCAATCTTCCCAACACTGCATTTAATTTTTACGTTAAAAGATGGTCTGAAAATGTTATTCAAGTACAATTTCATGGAGCCCTCAGCCTTAGAGCCTATACAGGCTCCATGTATAAGAGAACTCGGTGGATTTACATTATGCTTGAAACTGTCGAACTGTAACTGGCTGTCGGAAGACCAACGATGCTAAAGAAAAGTTTCTAGAACCATGGACATTGTAATTGTAAAGATTATCAGGAAGATATGTCATATTGACCCTATTTTATAGTTCACCATGAAAAATGCGGAGTAGTCTAGAGGGCAGCACTAGTCACGTTCAACGAATAGCTCCGGCGCTCTTAGAATTTTTTGCTCTGTGCCGGCATAAGTGGCTGACTTTAGATTTGTGCTGACTTTTGGATCCACTTCCTTAACGCTGTCCTTGTTCAAAATTCGTCGATTCGCAAAATTCGAATTAGTTTGTGACGAATTTCGTACATGTTCTGTCCTTTTACAATATATAGTAATAGACACTCACGTGATTTCTCACGGAAGTGAAGGAAAGTAGAAGAAAGTGTAAACAACAAGAAAAGGCAAATTTATTCTAAATTTAATAATTTTATTGTCAAGGTCACGATGACGTGATAAAATAGCATTGAAGTAACCCAATCACTAAAATCCCTGCGTGTGTTATTCAATTTTTCAGTTAGAATTTATTTAAAAAACAATGACGATGAAGCCGCATGAAAATTTGAAGGGTTGGTCCGTTGTTTGGTGGTTGTTCACTTTATTTGGCTTGCCAGTGGTATTTCCTTGGTTATTGTACCACTTTATTGATGTCATAAGGATCAAGCGAGGAAAGGCTGCTCTAAACGGCAAGGTAATTACATATATAACCTAAGCAGTACATTCCAATTGAAAACTCAGGTGAACAAAAGTTCAGTTTGAATTTGTTATTGTTTATTCACACGTATATATCATTGTCGAAGGCCCGAATCTCTAATTAGCGAAATTAAACACGAAAACAATGAAAAGTTCCGGGGACTAAGACGGATAGTTCTATGTGGTACAGAGCGTCATCCATTTCGAACTTGTTCAAAAATTACATATTGTGTGGTTCATCAGAAGCAAATGTACAAAATTATATGTTTGAAAAAATTAATATCATTATTGCTTATATGTTGATTGTGGCATCGTTGAGGCATTTCGATTGAGTCTCATGTTTATGCAGAGAAACACTGGATTGAGAAACTTATCTCCTGCACAACGATTTAATTTAGTTAAGCTGTTACTTACGCGAGTAGCAGTAACATGAAATGCTGCCTGACTCTGAGATTGCCAATTTCTTGTGCCTATTGTTGTTACAGGACATTGGTGTCAGTAAGATGAAATGAAAATGTAACTCACCATGCTGTCGTCGCATTGTTTTTTGATCCTGAACAGGTGGTTTTAATCACTGGAGCAAGTTCCGGATTAGGCGAGTCACTGGCTCATTCTTTCTACAGTTGTGGGTGTCGAATAATACTTGTAGCAAGGCGCAAAGACGAATTGGAGAGGGTGAGAAATGCGTTGATTGAATCACACCATGTAAGTCGTAAGATTTATTTTTATTGCCGTATCGTGAGGAGAATCAGCTTGTTTGAAAGTTTTCAATAATTTCAGACAGTCCCAACACATCCACCTATCGTTCTTCCGCTCGACCTGACGGAGATAAATTCTCTCCAAGCTGAGGTCGATAAACTTTTGACCATTCATGGAAAGATCGACATCCTCATAAATAATGCCGGAATTTCGTACAGGGGTGAAGCTGCTGAAACGAGTGTCAATGTGGACATCAAAGTGATGCTCATCAATTATTTTGCACAAATAGCACTTGCCAAAGGTAAACATTAAAATAGCATAACGAATTTGGAACAGCACGAATTCTGCGTTTGAAGAGATGATAAAAAAAATTATAATGAAAACATAAATCAGTCTCAATTTTAATATAATATTTTTATTGAAGATATCTAAGAAGATTATATATAAAAAATACATCGATCAATCTTTTTAACAAGCTGTTCTTCCATCGATGAGCCAACGTCAGAGCGGCCATATTGTATGCATTAGCAGTGTCCAGGGAAAAATCGCTATACCTTATCGGTAATTTTGACGAAACAAAATTATAGGCACGAGGCAAACAAAGTTATACAATGAATGATTTTAGAATTTACATTAAATGATCAATTCATATTTTTCAGATCGGCGTATGGAGCTTCAAAACATGCTCTCCAAGCATGGTGCGATTCCGCGAGAGCTGAACTGGCCAGTAAAAACATAAAGATTACGGTAATTAATCCTGGCTACATAAAAACTTCGTTATCACTCAACGCTGTTACGGGAGACGGGCGGAATTACGGAGGTGGGTTTGAAATTGAAAAATATCATGCAAAAATTATTTTTACAAATACTTGTGAATTTTAAGAGTTAATAAAATTAAACCGTCAAAATGAATGCATGTCCTAATGAAAATGTGAACAACATATGTATGTTTGGATTAGCAGTTAAAAAGATGAATGTGAAAAATGATGAAATTGGAAAAAATGATTGTACAGTCAAGAAAGAAAGTTCGACAAATTTGATATTTGAATTACAAAAAAATTATAATTTATTTTCTGTGAGGAAGATATTAACATACCAATTTTATTTACATAAATTTGTATTTTCAGTAATGGATAAAACAATCGAACAAGGTTACACAACTGAGTACGTGGCTAATCGTGTCCTTATAGCGGTGATGAAGGAAGAAAAAGAAATAATGATCGCGCCGATTGCCCCTAGAGCAGCAACGTTCTTACGCAACGTTCTACCTTCCCTATATTTTGAGATTATGGCGAAGCGAGCCAAGGCAAAGAGCGAATAATTAATAATTGATTCAAAATCAATAATTCTACAAATCAAATACTTTTCTAATTTTTTTGTACTTATCGAATGGGAATGGATAATTTTACTTTCGGCTAAAGTATGCATCGTAATTGGAATTTGAATAATGTAATAGTAATTAATCATCGAGAATGATAGAGATTTTCGAATATTTTGTATGTATTTACTGGAGTTACATTATTTCAATCTTAGTTAAATTTTTTGAAACTAAATGAAAATAACAACAACAATGCTACATTTTTTGCTGATTCGACTGCTTTTAATGTTTGTTTTTTAAAACAAATTTTTCGAAATTTTTAACAATTTTAGTTTTATAATCTTTCTCGATATTATACGAGAAAGATTAGAATGAAATGAGACAAGAAACTAGTGAACAAGTCCTGACATATTCACTAGTTTGAGATATCTCAAAATTTGTTTCATTCAAGTGACTTCAATGAAATTGAATTACTGTAACCTTCAAACGTCAATGCACAAAACAACGAAAAAGTAAATTCGATTCTATTACCGATGTTTGGCAATTTGCAATTCAAATTGAAAACCCTTTTTCTTTGGATTTGTCAGAGGTTCGCTTGGAATTCTTCTGATGGGTTGCGTATTCTTTTATGAAGAATTATTTATTACTATTTCTTTGTGACTATATTTACAAATTGTTCATACCATCATCATTAGTGATCACTGCAGCGATTTGAAGAATGTTTCTACCCTAGTTACATACAATGCCGTTTATTACAAGTACCTACTCCATGAGGAAGTGCAACGAGATTATTCATTTTTCTTATTCTTTTAAACGCATTTCTTTACTGAAGCCTGTGCATCAATTATTCGCATGAAAATTAACGCAACACACTCAACATTCACTGTAAGCTTAGGGCAATACAAGTTATCTATGAAATTGTTAATATTAATGTTACATTGGAATTAACGTCGTCTTCTTTTATTTTATACAATGTCTTGTCCATTCTCTATTTCAACTGGCAGAAGATATGCATTATCCTAGTGTCGTGTAATTAGAGATACTAGTTTGTGGATTGAAAAAGAAAAACTCAGTTTGAAAAAAGTATTATTAAACTGAACTTTATTTCGTTTCAACTCTGCAAGAATTTGTGAGAAAACCAAGATACGTTTCAATAACTATTATATTTAAAACATGGTACTAATCTTTCATAATTCTCTTTCGTTCATCTCACTAATTTCTTGCTTTCTTCGCATTCTATATCACTTGGGAATTGAGAAAGAGACAATTTTTCATCTCTCACTTAGTTCGGAGCAACGCTATTCAAACTTGTTTACATTCCCGTTTGGACAACTACTTCATAATCTCCATGGAACTGTGTAAATATATTTGCGCATAATCTTTAATAAAACTAAAATTTGAAGAACCTTTGGAAAAAAGTAATCGTTCGATTTTTGATTAAATAAGTCGTTTATAATTGTTTCACTTCATGTCGACTCTCGCCTAGCGATATTTTTGCAGAACGTAAAATAATCGATAAATACAATTTGATACGTATGTTATTTTTAGCGATGCCCGTCTGTAATAATCGCTTATCTCCCCAATCGCGATAAAAAAACGTTTCAGTTTGGTAACAATTTTCAAGGAATTGGCGACACGTCCAGGAAAAATATTTCAGGCCTTTTTTATAAAATTGTGAGCATGAAGAGATGGCGCTTTGTTTTATTCCATTGTTACCCGCCTATTCATACAGAAATTGTTGGAGAAACGATTCTCAAAACAACTTAGTCCTTATCGCAACTCATCGATGAAACTATAACTGCAAAACGGATATTCTCAGAAATAATATTAATGTGAACCTTCTTTCAGACAATTTTATAGATGAAGAAATTATTCTTGTGCACTTTATCCAGCCATTATCGCTTACAAGAAAAAAAATAGCTAATGCACTACCTCAAAACCAGTACACAGAGGTACAAGAAAAATTCTGCAACTTATTTGTGTAGAATTTTATATGCTACACAAAAGGTTTGATATACCTATTTCCATTTGAGGTCAATTATATTGAAATATTCAATCATTGGAGGGTTTGACTGTGCAGTTGCTAGGTAGCAATATTAGCTATTAAACTTCTCCAAAACGGTCAGGTACCTACGGATATGGTCGAAGCTTTTCATGCCCAATAAAAGTTACTTCTTGCAAAAACATTGCCAGACAAACGTTATCGAATTTAGTACTTCATTTGTCTGTTAAAAAAATCAGATCCAACACTTTAGTTTCCAAAAATAAATCAAGTTTTGTAATGAACGGCTCATGATCTATAAACTTTACCCGGATTGTTCCCATAGTTCTATCTAGAACTATAATAGTTATTTTCTGCGACGGAATCTTTTACCATGTCCGTTCTTCTTCTGTTTTATAACATTAGGGAGATAAAATTCACAGCAATATTGACGGTATTTCTTTTTTTTGTTTCTACCTGTTTATTCTACCTACTTTATTTACAGCCTATAAAATACAAGCTAGGAAATCGGTCGATCGTTAATGTGGTAGAATTCTTTCTTTTTTGTTGAAAAGCTCGTTGAACTTTGTTCATTTCCAGTTCTGGAATTCAATGCTTTTGCTAATCAGAAACGTACAATATGTTCGCAAATCTTGAAAGGATTTCCATAAGCAGTTTTCATGTTTTGCCTCATTGACGAACAGGTTGGAAAGATTTCTTGAAGCTTGTTGAAATTATATTTTTCGAAATTCAAAACTTTTAACATTCTTCTAAATCCAAATAAAAAAAGTTTTGAATTTGCAAAAATTGAAAAATTCGAATTTTTTAAAATTCGCGATTTCAATTTTTCAAAATGCAAAGTATTAGAATTTTTCAAAAGTTCGAACGATCGAACGGTCGTTCGAAGACCGACGCCCTCGTAACGACGCACTAATGTGCAGAAAACGCTCGTACCATTTTTTGCATTCTACAAATCGCCAAAGGATTCGTTCGTCCTTTGTCATTTCTCGTTTCTCATCGCAAGGAATATAATAATCATAATGTTTTTTCTTTCTTTCTTTCTTTCTCTCTCTCTCTCTTGCTCTCGTGTTTTCACTTAAAGGCTTGGTACAATCTCCAGGCACTAATACTAAGTGCCGTCAGGGTTATAGTGGTGTGTAATATTCGTCTTCTTGCGTCGTCCTTTCGTACGAGAAACGTTGGAGACGATGGGCCCAGAACAGCCAACAATTCAACATGTGGCAATTTACTTGTATCAGTTTCTACTTGATACTGGCAACATGGATCCAGTTGCCATGAGACCGTATAAAGACCACACGTTACGATAGATGTAGTTGCTAATATGCCATATATGTAGGGTCGATCACCCCAGGCGAGTCCTAAAAAACAATATTATTGTGAATCAAGGTGCAATCATTATGATTATTCTATTCGTCTAGAATACTTCAAGCTTACTAGACAGTTTAAAAACAAACAAAAAATACCACACAAACTCTAGAAAACAATTCGAGAGAGTTAAAATAAACATGATCCAAACCAGTTTTGCAAAAAATACCAAAAAAAGTTCATAATCATAATAACTGATAAAAAAAATAGAAAAGAGTTTGCAATAATTACTAGAAATTGTTCTGAATGGTACACCAGAAAAATCTTGAAAAAAGATCAAAATTCGAAAAAAAAGTACTAGACAAAAGTTTAAAGTTAGCACTGATTTAAAAATTAGCAGTATAATGCCTGAAAAATGTACTACAAAGAATTCTGACAAAATCAAGGAAGATTAAGAAATACGTATCATGAAAAAAATTAAGAAAAATACTAGCGAAGAAATATATCTTTAATAATTTGTCACATAAAAGAATAAAACAAATATACCTGCAATAATCGCTCCTAACCCAGAAAGTGCTGCGGTCTTATGGAGACAATTTCCAACAGCAATCCACCTTGAAGTCTCATCTCCCAATTTCGAAGGTTCAATGACAATTAAAGTGCATTCAGCCTCCAATGCTCTTTCCAGCTCATACTCGAAAGTCTCATGAGCATTTTCCGTGTCGTACACCTCTCTGATGATGGCGACATTTGCAGATTCGTCTCTGTATAATAAATTTTTAGTAATCAATTAAAATATTAAAAATGTCAATTTTCTTAATATTTCTTATTTTTACTTAAAAATCATTTCAAGCCCTAGACTTGCTGTTCAATTACGTAAGATCTTAATTTCAATATTATAAATGATGTCATATTAACGATAATAATAAATATGATAATCATTCAACGATGACAAAGTTGCGACACAAATTAAATCTTGATTCTGTGTAAAATAATAATGGAGTGGCTAATTTTGAACGACCCGATCAATTGGAACAATTTGAGGGTGATTAAAAATTATTCAGAAAATTAACGGAGTCCAGTGCAAAGCTAGAACGCTAATCTTTCGTGTATTTTCGGACACAATGAAAAATCATTTCAAAGATGCAGTGAAAACACACAGGGCTTTATAAAAAAAATTGCGGCAATACGATATGTATAGAATTTATATCTAAGAAGCTTGCACACGATATAAATCTCAAGAAGACAAACACATTTTCGAATTTCGGAATTAGCAAGGGAAAATAATGAGAAGATTGATTTCAATATAAGCGATTTTTTCGGCAACATGCGAGAATTTGGACTGGACTGTTGAAGATAGATAGATAGAGAAAGAAAGAGAGAGAGAGAGAGAAGTGAGTTTCACCGCAGGCTCCGTGTATCGTGCTATTTCGAGGTTAGAACAATTTCGGTTCAACAATATCGCGACACGAAACAAGCATTTCCGCTATTATAATTCGTAGGGAAGATAAATGTGCGATATTTTCAACGACATTGAGCGAGATTCGTCTTACGAACCTGTCACCTGCTTCATCTACCACCATCTTTTCCGTGTAGACTCGTAGGCTGGTGGACTCGGTGGACTAGTCGCGAAGTACGGACTTTCTACGGAACGCATGGAACGGTTGAACCGGAAGTCGTAAACGCCGAACCGCATAACGGATTCTTAAAATCAGCTGATGGACATTATTCAAAAAACTATTCGTCTTGCGCATTGTGTTTGGGTTGTACTCACATATTAAAAAATCGTATTAAGATTGTAACGATCTGCATTTACATCCAAATTTAACTGCTCAGGATAGTTCAAAAATTCGGTGCATTTGAAGTGCTCTTGAAAATGCTCTTTATTGCGATTTTTATTCTCTATTAGACGTTCTCCTGTATTGCTTATAATATATATATATATATATATATATATAGTATACAAATACATATATAGTATTAGAGTCCATTTCTCTAACCTCACCAAAAGCTGATAAATGAATTTGAAATATAATAATGTACTTGGAAGGAATCGCCAAGTACATTGAGATTTTTATACTTGTTGAGAATTTATATCGCATATGACGGTATAACTCTTTATAGTCCGAATATTTGTTTATATATATATTATTATATTATATTTATCTCCTTTGGTAAGACAAGTTAATTCATGAAAATCCATATATTTAAAATAGAGTTTTCTAAATGTGTGTGGATCGAATTTTTGTGCACAAAATATAGTATTGTTTAATTAGATGTAACTTTTTTGATTAAACGGGTTATGCATGAAATGGGGTATACACATTTTTATAAATATATGTAGGTTCAATTTAGAAAATGTCGCCTTTAAATTCTCCAGGCGACTAACATAATTATATGGATTGACCAGAAAGAACATCAATAACGACAATAATAGTAGATCATAATAGCAATTGCTACTGTGTATTGAATGCCTCATCGTATTATTTTGATACATGTTGTGAGGATATTTGCAGTTAGCGAAAATACTGAAAAATAATCTAGCTAGAATAATTAGAGTCCGCAACTACATCACACCATAGTCTTGTTTGCTGTACATTGTACAACATACATATTGTAAAACTTACAGTTCCTT
This sequence comes from Netelia fuscicornis, assembly GCA_946811545.1. Taxonomy (NCBI): domain Eukaryota; kingdom Metazoa; phylum Arthropoda; class Insecta; order Hymenoptera; family Ichneumonidae; genus Netelia; species Netelia fuscicornis. The sequence goes on along the minus strand of OX328014.1, from coordinate 12,318,231 downwards.
AGCATTTCCATGAAAATTGTAACAAGATGGGTTAACTGTTCCGTTTGTATAGCAAAGTTACAAGCATTATGTAGATACAGACACACTTACATATACATATGCTATCAATTTCTCTTAAAATGTAATTCTATTTATGTAAAACTAGGTAAATGATGAAAAACACGATGAAAACATTGTAGGAAAATGTTTTGTAAGATACTAAGGAAGCAAATTATGTTGCAGAATTTATATTATGGAAACGGATATATTTAACATTTACATTTTGTAGTTTCGTATATTATCGAATCAGTCGTCTGCAGGATGAAGGCCGGATAAGAATTGTTTATATCGTGTCTCAAATTCTTGCTCTGCCTCAGGCTTGTTAAATTGATCATCGTATTCTGGACCTACGGACCACAGACTTTCCAGGTCGTACATCTTTCTTGTATGCTTTGCGAATATGTGCAGAGCTATGTTTCCTGAATAATAAGCAGACTACATTTCTTGATACATTCTCACAAGGATTTGTAAGTATAGCTTTGGCTATCTAATACAAATAATAAATTACCAAGATCCAGTGCCATCCATTCCGTTGAGTCCATCCCTTCAATCTTGGGCAAACTATCGCCACGACTTGCTTTCAATTTGTAAACTTTTCGAACAAATGTTGCAAGAGCATTCATGTGCCGTACAGATTTTCCAGTTACAACAACAATATAATCGACGTACGAAAGTTCCTGGGGAACCGCTGCGACAAATATGTCCTTTGCTTTGTCTCTGCGCAAAAGTTGTACAAGATCTTCTATATCAAACACACCCTTAACCCCACCTGAAAAGTCAATTTTTCACTATTGTATTCAATCCGCATTCTAAGAATCCATCTATAATTACTAGTTATTTAGTGCAGTTCCGAATTGCTAAAATAGAACCACATGTCATATAGCTAATAATGACCAATAACTGAGGTATATCCATTTGCGAAGATGTCGGATTCTTACGTTTCATGTTTAATCCTTCATAAGGATCACGATACTCGTTTAAAGCACTTATCGTCTCGAGATCGATCATTTTCTTTTTTTCCTCGTCGACGTCGAATACGATTTGTGCATCCTCGTCGCGAAATGTTTGAAACTGTTCACCAATAGAGCCGGAAAGGTTATGTTTCTCATCCTGTTCAACTTCGTCTTTTTCCTGATCAATTGTTGTTTTCGGAACGTTGTTAGTCGAATACGTTCTTCTATGTACGGTGATCGTCACCGGCTCAAGTACTCTGCAGGTGTACGAACTCGATGATCTATAGAAAATTTTACTCGCGGACAATAACAGTTGCGACGCTCGACTACACATTTTGGATGAATTTGAGGTTGTGTTCGCATTTTGCGTCGGAACGTTGAAGAGATATAATAAAATACAAAAAGGTGAATCTTTCACCTTCAACGTAATAGAATTTCGCTCTAATTATGCAGGTCATAAAATATATAAAAGTAATATCCAAAGCGATACAGAACATACATTACAACGGTTTTAGATTTTTTGATCTGCCTTCATAAATGAGGTTATTCATATACAAGATTACTTCATAAGAAAATACAATTTACAAACTCAGGATGTTTTGAAATTCTAATAATCATTTCGGCAACATGTATTATAGAATAAACAATAGAATGCACATTTGAATTCTAATGATACGAGATAATAATTGGCAATCTTTCGTTCTTTTTTCATTAGGACATTTTCAATTTTAATGAATCTAAAACAAAGTTTTTATAAAAATTAGTGGACTCATTGATCTATTTTAGATAACGTAATTCTTCCAAACTAGATTTTATTCGAAATAGTGGTCATGTTTAATACAATTTTTTTAGCTCGTTTGTAGACAAGTTTTTCAACTCGTGATTTCTTTCGGTGTAAATTGGAGGTTAGGAATGACGATTTGCCACATCGTACCAAAATTAGTGTTGTAATGTGTACAAACTAGATCTATTTGTTTTTAGAGGTTGTAATATGGAATTAGGAATCGGATATTTTAGGAAAAAGTAATTTGTTAAGAAATAGTTACAACTATTATTCCATCATGAACAGTCATTTTTTTTATTTAACCAGACAAGACAGTTTTTTTTGGAATATCTCTGCAGGAATAACTGTTTTGCACTGGGTGTGAAAAAAACACATGGTTTTACTGGATTTTTTTGAAATCCACGATGTATAAAAGAGAGACAGCCTTGAGGGGCGCTGGTTATGTCCTCGAGGTGAATCAACCATTGCATCGGGTTATTCCAGCAGCTGCAATGAACAAAAAATCATTTTTATTTAAAATGAGCCAAGTCACACATGAGAATTGTATTCATTATATTTCAAGCATATTTTTAGATACTGAAATGTCAACTAGTCAAAACACAACTCCAATTTAATTTTGCCAATGTAGAGATTTGGTCAAAGATAGTTGGGTCGAAGAAAATGGTATTGAATTTATGAATAAGATTTGACAACTATCTTTATAATACTCAAAGTGCAACTATAGCGAGTAACTATTTTAGAATCAGTTTGAACTTCTTCAGTGCTAGAAAACGCTATTCATAAATACTTCAACATGTGCAAACAATCATAAGGAAATTCAGCACAGCGACGTTTTACTGTATTTTGTTATGAATTTACGAATTTCATTTTCGCAGCGATAGAAGCATGTACCACTGCGTCTTAAGTAAACAATACTTCTTAAAGCGCATGTCTTCAACTTGCTCACAATCACGTTAAATTTGGCCAAAACTGTTTCGTTGTCATGAAAAACACTTTTTCTTAATGAGAACAAATTTTATAGAAAACTTTGTAATCAAACTTACAGAGTTGAAGATGTTGCGTCTACTTGGACCTCGCACGCATCTTCCTCCTTTTACGCTTTAGCCTGCGCATCCGCTTCTTACGCCACTGTAAATAAAATAAAACACATTTTCATTATTATGGCAATATAACGTAGAGAAAAGTCATGAAACGGTTTGTGGGAGGTTAACAGGAATAAAGCGTCCACATGTCCCATGCATCGTACAGTTAGCAAAAAAAAAGATGTCGTTGCTAGAAACGTCGAACAAATGGCGGCATAAGTATTATTCAATTAACGCGGTAAAAATAATAGTCAACGAAAATATCGAGAAAATAAACTTGAATTATGATTGTTCATTACCTTTGCTCTCATCTTGGCGGTAGCGAGGTGTCTAGATCACTCTAGAATACCTCGATGGCTTCGGATTGATAATCCGGTTGCTCCGTCCGCTTCTGAGACCAATATGGAAGAGGCCACGGCAAACGTCCGGAAGCGGCTCGTCGATTATATTGTTAGTTCGAGTTTTCACGTAAGAGTGCGCAAGTGATCCGAGGAGGAACAGTAGCGACACCCTGTTGAAACATGCTAGAAGCTCGGTTTGATTTAGCTATCGGCGCTACTCAACTTTAACAAATCATTGCGTGTTCATCTAATGAATCAAATTCGTATTAAGTCGATCAAATCTGATTTTAATGATGTTAACAATGATTACATTAATAATTAACGGGCGGAGCGAGTGGGAATGTTCGCCTAGAGCTGTTCAACATTTATCGATATTTCCCCGCTCGTTTGATCCTCGCGCATGCCCAATGAGCTTCGTTCTCCCCTCCGTTTTCACTGTTTTCCCGCGTTTAAAGACCATTCCCGCGAATTTTACAGCAGACTGCACTTGTTGCTTCGTCTTTATGGAGGGTAGTTTCAGTTTGTAGAGTCAAACGACGCACGTATGTGCAAATAGAGGTGAACACGTCAGCTGCTCTTATTTTTAACGATAACTTAGGTGTGGAAAGTCTTCGAATTACTGCCTCTTAAAAAATTGCAATGTATTCGTGAATTAAATTATCAACGTGAAGATCTATGGTAAATTCGTTAACTTTCGACAATGCTTCGCGGTATCTTTGTACATGTGTCGTGAAACCGTGGCAGGTGCAACCAACTGAAAACTGAAACCGTTCGAATATTTTTGGAGATTACTTGAATAAATTTGGAACACTTGAGGAATTCGGTAAATTGAAGAGTTTGCCCTAACCTCATCATGACGAGTATACAGCCGCAGCTACAATTCCCAATACGAAAAAAATCCACGTTTTATGGTGCAAAAGAGAATACACCGAAACAAGATTTTACGAATGCAACAGTGAGACTAACACCGAGCACCAGATATACTCCTACAACTAGAAAAATTGTGACTTTGAGTAGCAGCAGTAGTGAATCTGATTCCGATTCTGACACAGAAAATGTAGCAACTAAAACGAATGTAAATACTCCTAGAAAGCGTTTTAACGTCATCAGCACTCCGAGAAGGGTGCGAAAAATCTCTAACAGCAGCGAGGGTAAGTTAAAATGTCGGACAGTTTTTAGAAAATATTTTGATGTACGTTTTTTCAACTCGATGTTACTTTTCATCCGAAATTATTTTACTTTTTGCCAAAAATTCGACACTGTTTTGTAATAAGTATACAGTTTTTCATTCAAGACAATAATTAAAGTGTTCTTTTCTTCAATGAGAAAATCTGGTAGGTTTCAATAATATTTATCTGAAATAAAAGCGGTTTAAAAAAATTTGAGACACCCATTTTACTGAACATAGAAATTGGCGGCAGGTTTTTTTACCTGGGAAATGGTGGGATAATCAGTAATTAAAAAGTCTTAAACAATTTTCGCTATTCATATGAATGCCGCTACTTCTGGATCTTGGTGTAACATGTTTTATGAAAAAGTCTGGAAAAAGACCTATTGATAATGAAGATACGATTTTCGTTCCGGCGTTTATGATTTGTTTTAACAACAGATTGTTATCCGAAATATCTAATCTTGGTCTCAGAAGAATTGAGACGTGTGCAGAAGATGTTTGTTAAATTTCAGATTTATCAATTTATAACACTTCTCGATCTTCCACACAAACGATATAAAATGTACTTTGTGAAAACTGATTTTTAAATTTGGGGTACCAATTTCTCTGGAAGATATGCATGTTTTTTATATTTACGGCTAATAAGCGATTTATACTTTATACAAAATGTCTTGGGGAATTCAGAAAAATAGTTAATGAAAAAAATATTTTTTTTTGTAAATGATGTAGAATGATTCGTAAAAGAATATATTTCATTATGCAATTGTCAAAATAAAGTAAAAAACTTTAATCAAAAATTGGTCATTTGCTTTTGTATCTTATAACTTAATTTATAGCATTTTAAAAATGTGATTAAAATAAGCAATGCTGCCTGCCTCCTTCTGATATCATTATTTGACTATGAACATACTCGAAAAATGTCTGCCTATTGGTAGACAAAGGAAAAGAAAGAAAAAAAAGTTGCACATAATTGCGAACGAATTTTTGTTGAATTTGTTGCGACCCTATATTACAATTTGAATAATTACTAAGAAAATTAGTATAGAATTGAGTCATAGGCATTTTAAATTTGTTTGAATTCCTGCATCGGTGTATGATTCTGTGGTGAAATATTTGCTTTGAAAAGTTTGTAAAAATGTCTTACTGCTAACCAATGAACAGGAACGTGATAGTCAGTTTGTCTTCGTGTGCAAGAGATTCACCTCTATAAATAGTAGTAATGATACTCATAATAATAGGTGAATCTACTTAAACCAAACGAATAATAAAATATTAATATTTTTCAGATGAACACGGTTCTACGCCACCTAAACAGAAGAAATCCATAAAGCCGTCTTGTCCCACGACACCGTCGAGTCTTCTAAATAGCTTGAATTTGTCATCACCGCCTAAGAACGATGAAACTTTGACACCAAAGAGGCTGTTCTTATCAGGAAAGTATCAGACTGCCAGAAGAGCACTGCACAGTTCCGCACCAGCCAATCTACCTGGTCGCGAGGCAGAATTATCAGAACTGCGTTCGTTTTTTAATGAACATCTTGAAAAGCAAATATCTGGATCACTTTACGTCTCAGGCCCACCTGGAACTGGAAAAACAGCCTGCCTTTCGAAAATAATCCTCGAGGATAAATTCAAAACATCCTTCAAAACAGTTTACGTTAATTGTACAACGATGAAGTCAGCAGGAACAATTTATGCCAAAATAAGTCAAGAGCTTGGTATACAGAGTCCAAAACTCTTGCGAAATATCAAATCTGCGATTGAAAAATATCTGGCAACTTCGCGCAAAATGATTTTACTTATTCTTGACGAGATTGATCAGCTTGATAGCAAGAGACAAACCGTTCTCTATTCAATATTCGAGTGGCCGGCAATTGCTCGATCTAAATTGCTGCTCGTCGGTATAGCGAATGCTCTAGATCTGACCGATCGTATATTACCAAGGCTGCAAGCGAGATGTGAGCTCAAACCTAAATTGATGCATTTCGCACCCTACGATAAGAAGCAGATTGTCAATATAATATCCGAGAGATTAGGCGAAGCGAATGTTTCGGACGTTTTTACGAGTACGGCGGTACAATTGTTGGCTGGCAAAGTCGCTGCTATATCGGGTGACGTTAGAAGAGCATTGGACATAAGCAGAAGAGTGGTCGAACTTGCAGAATCGGACAAATTGGCACAGGTCTTGCAGCCGAACGTTGACAATGGTGAGACTATGAACCTGTACTTACTCAAATATGTTCTTGTTAACATTTTCATTTCGAAGAGGCGTCAGCAAAAAGTTCGCCATTTGTTTCACCCAGAGTTTAACCGACTTTGAATACATACAAATTTCCGAATAAATTGATAATGTTGCGTTCACAAGTTATTGCAACTTTTATCATTAATTTATAATGAGATAGCCCTCGAATTATATTCGCAAATGAAAAATCTTATTTTTTAAAATAAATTACACCTGCCTGTAACGCTGAAGAATTTCTTTATACCGACATAAATCGCTGATTGTCAAAAATCTTGATTGCGTTAATTGTGTTTTGCTCGAGTCACTTAATTTTTTGCTTTACCATGCATCTTTTTTCTCGTTTATTTAGAAACGAATGGTGGCAGTCCGAGGAAGCAAGAACAGACTTCTGAGAAGCCGGTTGATCTCAAGTCAGTTATGAGTGTATTGAGCAGTGTTTATGGCGCATCTCAGAACATCAGCAGAGACGAGAGCACATTTCCTTTGCAACAGAAACTGTTACTTTGCTCATTAATGCTCATACTCGACAAGGGGAAGAATAAAAATGTGACGATCAACAGGGTAAAGATTGATTTTCAATTATATTTTTTCATTATTTCATTCAGCAATTTATTTTTATGAACTTCGGAGATGAAGTGACTTGAAATTGATTTTTCGTTTCGCATTTTTTATAGTTGCACGAAGTATACAAAAAAGTTTGCCGCAAGCGTAACATTTATGCGGTGGACGTATCGGAATTCGTAGGTCTTTGCTCGCTGATAGAGACACGGGGAGTATTGAGGGTCGTGGGAAAAAAGGAGCCACGATTGTCGAGAGTAAATCTTCAATGGGACCAAGAGGAACTCGCCTCGGCATTACAAGACAAACAGATGATGTCCGAAATCATAAACGACGAAACCTGTCTGTAAGAGTATCGTCAGACAAACGAAAAGAATGTTTTATAAGAGTGTTGAATCTGACTGTTCTAGACTTTTCCCAATGGTGTTGAGTCTTTTATTTTGGTTACTAAGACATTTTTGAGTCCGCTCAAAATTACAGACTCAATGGCATGCGCCTACACTAAATAGATTTTTGAAAAAATTTCCTTTTTTTTTTAATACGATATAATTTTGATGTATAAATGTTGCGCTTTGCTAGGATATTTAATAGAATGTTATTTATATATTACTGACGCCGTTTTTATAATAAAACATTGCCTTCACGGTATTCTTATATTTTTTTTTACATACCATCTTCCACAAAGACTGAATCTGTTATTTGTCGTTTCATTTTTCATTAAGATGTAATTATCTACATTATAATTTTATATCAGTCGTTTAATATCATGTTAATAGTCACAATTATAAGTAATGAATCAATCCGCTTTATGATTGATTCGCTACATAATATATCATCTTATGATAACTTTCTTACCGACGCAGTCGGTAACAAAAACTAATACAAGTTACTTGTGCACTATACAAAAAATGTGATGAAAAAGGTAAAATCTCATGCTTTGGAGAATGTGACATTGGTGGGTAACAGAGTTTTCTTCGGACTCGATGGTCCAAGATATTTTAGCTCCGCCGGTATTGTAATTGCAAGTGTGAGTGCAGGAAGTCCGAGTGGCATAAATCCCATTTATGCGATCTAGTAGGAAAAGTATCGATGCTAATTCGTCATCATATAGGATTAGCTTCAATATTGCTCGCTCGTGACCGAAACAATAGTGTAAATTATTACAGTACGGTACAAGCGCTATTTATTAATTTATAAAATTGGCGGGAAAAATGAAATCTCCCGCCACATGTAAGGTGCTTGCTCATCATAAAAAAGTGTGTTCATTGGTCGGTCACTGATGGCGGGCTATCGTACAAGTTTAATATCTTTATATTAATAAAGTATTGTCATATTTTATTCAACATTCTATCTATATTTTGACAATTTACACAATGTTCACGTGAATTTTCGTTTTGAGGTTGTTACGTTTAGCAATTAAAATAAAATTCTATTTTTATTCTCATCCAATGACAGCGCATTTTTTTAAATCATAACCGGAAGGAACAGCTGACCCATGTTTATACTTTGCATATGCGATATTTCATCTATCATGTCTTATTTTTTCCGCAACGTTTATATTTTTCTACAACAGAAGTAATCGTTTTTTGCTGTTACTCTTGTGAACTGCGTCAGGTAACCGACTTATTTGAAAAATAGTAATTTAATATTCTCTTCTTCCATGTTAATGATGAAAGCATTTATTCAAGTTTATTATTATTTAAATTTTCTATCTGCTATTATATTATCTCTTATTTGTACCTTCTGTTCTTCCATACTAATGACAAAAATGTATTCTCATTTTTTTAATTGTTTTTTATTCGATTGAATCGAATTAGGTGGTAAAATCGATGCCATAAATCTTTGAGAATTGTAATAAAATGCAATCGAACAGTATGGCTCAATATTACGATAGAATTGGGAAAAGTTGCGAGCTGGACGAACAACACAATGGTGACACAGTGAATAAAATGAGCAATGCGGTGTCATCCGTGGGTAATGAAATTGCTAGCATAGAGGCTTGGGGTCTGGATTGCCAAGCCAAAACTGGCAGTCAAACAGTTATACCTTGCCACTGTGGCAAACAATTGAAACTGTTAGACGGTCAATCAGCAAGATATGTGGACAGCGACGATGAGAACTTCTCAGACGATAAGGAAAATGTATCATCGCATAATTCCCAGAAGCGCAAAAGATCCAAGGAAAATGATAAAAGACAGTCTCTCAGCCTTCCAACAACTTGGAATAGCACATTGAAAATTGACGAAATGAGAAGCCATAGTTTTCCACTCATGGGCCATGGTTCAAACTTCTCCAGCCAACCAGACAAATGTTTAGCAGACTGTTCGAACAAGGAGAAGACAAAAGCTAAACGTAACGAGAGAATAATGAAAAAGGTTTTTTCACCAGCTACAACCGATTTTTACTCCTGGCTCTGCAAATCAGAGGCATTTTTTGGTTGGCAAGAGGATACAGAGGATTCCAACGAAGAACAAAATGCACAGAGATCCGATCCATGTGTACAAGAAGATTTTAGTTACGAGAAGCTAACGCCGAGACCCAACGAATTTGAAGATAATGTGGACAGTGATGATACGATTATGTTTGCTGATATTGAAAGTAGTTTCGTAGATATTCCACCGATAGAGTCGACCACAGCTTTCCATGATATTGAGATCACTTTGTTCGATGACTTAACTAACCCGTTCGATGAGAACATCGACTTTTAATCATTCTTCTTTTTAAGACACTTTTGAGACACTTTACTGTTTTTACATTTTATAATGAAATTTCTGCCCAAGAGGAAAATACCGCAAACCAGGGATGTCTTATACCTTTTCGCTAACCACGAAGGCTTTTATTTATTATTGAGATTTCTGTAAAGGAAAAAAGACTGGTGTATCGCAATATACCTAGAATCGTCGCGTTCTTTATTATTCATCAGTTTTATTGTTTGACCAAAGTATAAATAGAGAGGGAATTGGCAAAAGAAGATAAAAAAAAGAGTAAAATCCGCATTCTCAATTCTGAACTCTTCGCACTTGAGAGTTTCACATGCGAAGGTAGCATCGAAAAAATAAACTCATTTCGAAGCTTTTCTCGCTTTTTTTCGTTTTACATTTTTCTTTTTCACTTTAATTAATACGATTAAATAAATTAATATATATCACATAGCTACAGGGTTTGCTTCTCTTATAAACCACTCGGATTTTTCTTCCCAAATACACATTGGGTATACTCTTCTATTCTTTTCGTCGATTTATTATATTTTTCCTTTTTATTTAGTCTTCGAATTTGCTTCGTCGTAAACTATTTATCCCAAGTAGTTGAAAATTGTTTCAGGGTAAATTTATAACTTTCGGATTTTTCATGATATATCTAAAGTTTTTTTGTTGTTGTATTTGTGGCAACACATACACACACACACACATTGTGATTACGCAATTAGTAATAATACAATTTCGAATGACCCTACGGTGCAATTACATTTATTTACAATGAAAAATTCTCGCTCTAACGTTTCGCTACGTTTATAAATTTAAGGCGATGTGAAAATTGTATGTTGCGAGGAAGTGGTAGAGAGCGATGCAAAGATTTAGGATAATTATTCTCTGTAATGCCAAATGTTTTTAAGGTAGATGAGAAATGCAGATATCAATTGTACATTCCCTAATAATTTAATTTTTCTTAATAACGTTTCTCAGCGATAACAAAAAGTTACCTAGAAACTTTGATCATCGACCAACTTTTTCACATTACCTTAAATTCAAAGAAAATCTTGATCTTTTTTAATAGCACATTCGTGTGCAATTTGCAGTTTGTATAAAGTCGATGAAATGCGTTCGATAAATCGATAGGTTTGGTCGAATAACTCGAAGATCGATTGATCGACAAATGATTGAATAAGTGTAATCGATCGATTCGCCTCGCGCGCAGTCTTGATACGAGAAAAACAATTGTAAAAACCCGTACGTATTGTTAAACGCTCTGTTGCAACGTTAATGTACGTAAAAATGATTGTTCGACGTATAGTTTTTTTTTTGTATTATTAATTATTGTGGCAGTGTGGCAATTCAACGGCAATTAATCGGAGCAATGTTTTGTAAACAATGATTTCATCGACGTATCGCTTAACAATTTTGTTTCGTTTAAATTAAGTAAATAGAACGAAAAAAAAAGCTGTGCTTTTTAGAATCGACGGAAACGCTATTTTATCGACAAGATATCGAATATTCGGCAGCGACATAATTCTTTTTATTACGCCTTTTGTTTTAAGTATTTCTCGTTTCGTTGTGCGTTTAGGCCAATCCTATGTATTTAAACGTTTCATAAGATGCGATATTTAAATTAGATTTAAATTTGTCTTTCGTTCAACTGCCTCAATAACATGGAAATATTGTACGAGGAGCGTTGATGGAAACGAATGTAGAAACGCGTAGAAATAATTTGTCAATGTTTGAACGAGCCATCGACAAGACAAGACGATTGTCGGAGTAATCATTTGATGTTAATTAACAAATGGAACGCTGCCAATTAACTTAACGAACAATATGAACGGGGGAAAAAGAAGATATAACGTTCGAGTATATTCAGAATGGTCTCGATGTTTTTGTTTGTGTTTCGGCCTAACTTAAACACTACGTATTTTCCACAACAATTTTCCTTTCGTTCTCGTCACGCGCTTGTAACGAATCGTTGTTTCATTTTTCCTTCGTTCATTATATTTATCTCGATGGGATTATTAAGAAGGTGACGAAAGAGTACCGGTAGAAAAGTTTTTAGTGTTATTTATAGCTTTGTTCCCAGGTCCTTAACGAAATCGAACGTGGATCCTCGAATTTTTCTACCGGGGGAATTCGTTCTTTTATTTCTTAAACGAAGAATTATTCAAGCTTCCTCTTTTGTTTTCTTTTCGTACTGCTTACATTGTTTTCATTTGTTCTTGATCACGTTTTCGCATCGGTGATCCGTTTGTATTTATCGATATTGGTGTCGATGTCGTCGATAATTTGTCGAATCGTCGTGATGACGCCAATTGCTCTGCCAACTTCTGCTTCGCCTGTTATAAAGACCGAATTTATTAATCGACATCATTGATCTCAGGATAATTGTATAAATTTATTTTGTATTGAGTAAAATGTAATGAAAATTTGTTAAAGTTACTTGGGCAATTTTTTGCGTCTCTTGTTCGGTGGATTGCCCAACTCGCTCTCCCGGATTATCTGCAAAGCCGAGGGTACGAAAATGTCTTCTGCTGAAAGAAAATTAGCGTAGTCAAACTTTTTTATCACTGTACGTAGCACGAGATTGAATAGATTGATAAATGTTACATTATTCTTTAATCTGGAAATTAGTATAACACTTCCTCCTAGGGATTTTTTTTAATGGTTTTTTGTTCTAAGAAACGCTTCCAGCAAAAAAAAGTCGCTTGTTATTTTCGTTGAAAAGTGCAATAGTCTGAATAGTCCAACATTGAATAATAGTCAAATAGCGTTTTAACTTCAATCTGTAAATTAGTATAACACTTACTCCTAGGGATTTTTTTTCGATGATTTTTTGTTCTAAGAAACGGTTTCAGCAAAAAAAAGTCGCTTGTTATTTTCGTTGAAAAGTGCAATAGTCTGAATAGTCCAACGTTGAATAATAGTCAAATAGCATTTTAACTTCAATCTGAAAATTAGTATAACACTTACTCCTAGGGATCTTTTTTGAATGATTTTTTGTTCTAAGAAATGGTTTCAGCAAAATAAAAGTCTCTTGTTATTTTTATTGAAAAGTGAAATAATGAAAAGTGCAATAGTCTGAATAGTCCAAAGTTGAATAATAGTCAAATAGCTTTTTAACTTCAATCTGGAAATTAGCATAACACCTTCTTTTCTTTTCTTTTTGAATGATTTTTTGTTTTAAAGAACGGTTTCAGCAAAATAAAAGTCTCTTGTTATTTTTGTTCAAAAGTGAAATAATGAAAAGTGCAATAGTCTGAATAGCTCAAAGTTGAATAGTAGTCAAATAGCGTTTTAACTTCAATCTGGAAATTAGTATAACACTTACTCCTAGGAATTTTTTTTGAATAATTTTTCGCTTTAAGGAACTGTTTCAGCAAAAGGAAAGTCTCTTGTTATTTTCGTTGAAAAGTGAAACAATAAAAACTGCAATAGTCTGAATAGTCCAAAGTTGAATAATAGTCAAATAGCGTTTTAACTCAGAGAGACAGTGGCTACAGGGGTAGCGTTCGTGACTCACAACGCAGTGGACCCGGGTTCGATTCCCGCTGGCACTAATGGAATTTTTCTATGTGCTTTTTCTGTGCTCTCGATGGTTTCGAACCCACCTAAGAAAAACTGTAGGTTCACCGGAGTATGTTTGCTGGTGGAAATGTGTATGAGAAGAGATTGCTGGAGCAAATGTGTACGAGGAGAGAAGATGTAAAAAGGCGAAGTACGTCGTACATTGGAATTTGTGCATATAACCACTCCGGTCCGATAGCTATCTATCAAATATGCACCACGTTACTACCATCTATCTATCACGTTTCAATTCCTCTGCATTGATATTCTTCCAGGATGAATATACATTTACTTGACAAAAGAATTCGATTATTTGGACTCGATGGCTATACATAGGGTGCGTCGATAAAAATAAGTAACACTAATGAAAATAAACGCAATTAAGCGTACCGAAAGAATTCGTGTATTTTCTCTTGGTGATGTATCGCTGATGTTGTTGAATCTGAGGTGTGGCTTCTCGAGCATTTCCAACGGTACAATCCCTCGTACCTTTGCAACCTTTAAGATGTTCCAATTGATCATGAAGATACGATCTTTCGGCGATCGTAAGTGACGATAATCTGTTCCATTGTTCGAAAGGATCTGAAAATTAACGAATAAAAAGTGAATAAAAATAATGAAGTTTAGTTAGAATTTAGCAAATGTTTCTATTCATGGTCTTACCGATTCGGAGATTGTAAAATGTTGCTAGTCCTGTAGTAAATTCGCAGTAGAGAAAATTATGGGTTGCATTTATTGTACGAATGCAGGAATAAGTGTTGTTATTGGCATTCATGCAGAAGCAAAAAGGTCCAGATTTCCACATAGGAGCCGTTCGCCAATGATCGTTATCGTGCTCGAAACAATTCATTTTTTCTGTTAAACACTCCTTTTCGAGTTTTGCTTTTTTCTTTAATTTCCTCTCCTTTTTTCGCAATCTCTCCTCCTTCAGTCTTCGTCTCTCCTCTTTGGCGATTTCCTTCTCGTCCTTCTTAGCCTGAGCTGGATCTGGCTCGCAGTAACACTTGTGTCGTGCCTCCAATGGACTATTCAGCATCGGTGGCAATCGACCATTGTTGTTGGTAGCGGTGATTGCTGCATTGTCATTTGTAAGAACGAAAACAATATTATTAGTTTAATAAAAATGAGTTGAACATTCTCCAAGAACCGTCACGTGTTCCTGGGATATTTGTTAACCGATTGGTTGGAATTCCATTGAAAAAAAAAAAGGAATTGGAACTCTCATTTCTCTTACTCGTCATTTCCAACTATTTTCGACTATTCTTATAAAAGACACCTGAATTTGGAAACATTAACAATAAGGTAAAAGAAATGTGTAAAAACATGATTTCATTTAGAGTTTACAGGGGGAGCTCTTGCAGAGTTTGAAACTGCGCCCTCTGTAGGTAGCGGCTTGCAACTCAGGTGGACAAGTTCGTCTCATTATTGTAAGGTTAGGATTTCATAATAATCATACTACGATTATAGAAAAAAGGCGATATTCTCAAACGAGGAAAGAGAAAAGTCACAAACCTGGTTTGTGCCTTCGATCGGGAGCTTCTAAAATTGTGACATCGATCCTAGCTGGTCCAAGAACACCAGAAGTACGATTTCTCGATACTTTCAATGGTCGTCTCTGGGTGGTGGTCGTAGTAACGATTCTTCGAGTCGTTGTAGTCGTAGGGATTTCCGAAGTTCGTTCAATGGTCGTAGAATAATCGAAGGTAACGGGGGTTTCAGGGGTCACCGATTCGGTAATTGTTCTCGCGTAATCTTCCTCCTCCTCTTCCTCTTCCTCCTCCTCTTGCTCCTCCCTTTCGTAGGGGGTAATTTTCCCATCATCATCCTCAGCCCCGTTGGCAACTTTGCTCAAAGTTGGTAAAGTCGTCAATCTGTTCGTATAATAATGATGGTGGCGATGAGGCGAGGACGAAGTTCGAGGAGTAGTTGAAGCGTTCTCCGACGAATTTACGCTTGTGAGTTCGTCATGAACGCTGTTCGTTAAAATCGTCATATTTTTCTTGTGACTATGAATTTTGCGTCGTCTTACTGGTTTTTCGTTATCGATATCGCTACGATGATTATTATCGATTGTCTCCTTCATTTTTGGCCTGCGAAGATTTTTTCGAGGCTTCGACGTCGTTACTCTAGAACTCCCTATCATCGAAACTTTTCCTCTGGTCGTCGTTTCGACATTGTCCAAATTCGAGATTCTCGACGTGGTAGAAAATGTATTGGAAACTATCGCTGGAGTTGCAGCAAGGGTGGACGATGTTTCGGAAGGTACATTTTTGGTAGTGCTCGGTGTACTAGTGGTGGTGGTCGTCGAGGTAGTGGTGCTGGTAGTTGAAGTCGACGAGGTTCTCATTTCGTGTTTTTTGTGATGACGACTGGTATGATTTTTCGAATGATGATTCTGATGATTCAAGTTGGCACGAGGCCTTGTTCCATCACCGGTCTCCTCCCAATCATCGTCCTCATTCTCCGCTATAAGCTGAGGTCTCTTGGTCATCAAATGACGACGTATCTCTTTCAATGTTTCCAGCTGCATTCTCATATCACGAATCTGCTGTTCTATCTCCCTTCTCGATATCCTCCACTCGTTAGGATCTTGATAAACAGCCTGGGTACAATTAACACCACCCTTAGGTAAAACCAGACACCTTGGTATCGTTATTTTAGCTTCAGACTCTTTGGAATTTCGTACTTGAGTCTTTTTCAAATCGTCCAACTCTTCCTCGATACTTTCCATTATTTTCGTCACGTGTTCTATCGTATCCTTCTTCATTACGTTTCTACGAACTCGACGATGTCTTCTTACCAGGTCGTCGATATTCAACGTACCTTTCACCAATGTTTGAAGGATTGGATTAAAATCTTTTGGTCCGTATCGTGATATTTCATCGAGATAATTCGACCAGGACTCCTCATCTTCCTTCTCCTCATTTTTTCTTGCTAATTTAGCATTCTCCTGGGTTTGCTCATCAGGATTTATCCACGTGGCTTTTATACCACGACGTTTGGCTCTGTTGGACTCGTTTTTGTACACGTAGATTGGAGGAACGAATATCGAATTGGTACCATCGACGAATCGTTGATTTGGGATGTTATCCTCGAGGAAAGAAGGATCATCGTTCTCCTCGAGACTACGGTCGAAACGGGTTTTCTCGTAGATATATTCCCTCTCGAGATGTCTCAGATCATCGGAATAATCGTCGTCGTCTTCCTCGTCGATTTCTCGCCCATCGCGATTATCGTCCAAATTTTCAACGTCCTTGTTCTCGTGGCTTTCCGCAAAATCACGACGTACCGATTCTATGATTCTTGCCTCGTCGGCGACTTCTCTTTTGCCTATAGATATAGTAGAAGTAAGAAATTTCATATTTGCATCATAAGATTATTATCATGGAAATTGGTAAATGGAAAACGAAAAGTAAACAAATAAATAGAAATTCGTAATTTGCAGTTTGTCATTTGGAATTAAAGATTCGAAATTTATAATTCAAAATTCAAGATTCAAGATTCAAAATTCATAATTCAAAATTCAAAATTCAAAATTCAACCTTCAAACCGATAAGTAAAAATTTTATGCTTAAAAGATCCAACTTAAAAATTCGCTAAACAAACTATCACAATAAAAATCAAATTTTGAGAACAAAACTCAAAATTTGCAAAACGACCGGTACAAATGTGGCAATTAAGGGAGCTTTCCAGTGTGAAATATTCAAAAAAATTTTTTTTTTTTTTTGCTTTATCGAATAGTATACACTCTTTTCGAAAAAGCAGAAGGGATATTGTATGGGCCTGGCATCGCTGATGACCGTAAGTAGACGATTTACCTAAAATTTCCTCATTTGAAACTTTGAACGCGTTTTTCTCGAAACAACATTTTTCAAAACGGTGTCCAACTTGGAGGGCAGAGTTTTAAAGCTATCGAGTTGAATTTTTTACACAATATTCTTAACGTCATTGTTTATCGTGCTATGGAAGCTTTTTTTTTTTTGATATCTTCCTATTTTTTTGTAAAAAAAACTGCCAAAAAAAAATGCTAAATCGATACTTTTTGTTCAAACCGGCGCCATTTTTGCAAAAAAAAAAAAAAGCCTCCATAGCACGAAAGCCAATTATATACCGATCAATAATCTTTTTGTGTTTTTTGTTTCAGATCAAAATTGTGACCCCCAACGTGGACACCACATCCAAGTGCATTTTCTGCAACAATTGTTTCATCATTTTTATAGATATTAATTAATAAATAAATCGATCTTTAAAAAATTGTTTTGTATTCTTCAATACCCAATTAATATACAAAAAAAACCAGACCGATTAGATTATTTTTTCTTTAAAAAAAAAATCGCGAAAAACACCGATTTTTCGGGCTGTCACACTGGAAAGCTCCCTTAATTGTTCGAAATTCAATCTTAAAATTTGTATTCATAAGACAAAAAATAATACTGATAAACTTGATCGTGGGACTTACCCCTTTTGGTAACGTATCCGTCGTCAGTCCCATAAATATTGTCTCCTCTTCTTTCCCTACCGAGGCTGAATTTTTGTCCATCGAAATCGTTGCTCTCGAGTCGAGTATAAACAACTCCATTTGGAGTAAAACAAGCGCATTTTTTCATAATTCTGACGGGTTGTGTAGGTGGCGCCGGCGGTGGCGAATATCTGCACTTGTGTCTCCGCCATCTATGTCCCTCTCTCTCGCATCTCCATTTTTGACCCGGCATGCACTCTGCCTGTGCTTCCGGTCTGGAGCATTCGAGCGCCAGACGCTCGTGTTTCGAATTGAAGGCCGTGTGCGATAATGGATTGACACCGTTCTCCAGATGGGAATCCGAATCTGAATTATTAATCGTATAATTATTATTAAAATTTTATAATATTTTTTTTTATAACTACTGCGATTTTTCTGGTTTTTAAAAAATGTTTTTATGATTCGATTTGATGACGAGATTTGAAATTCGAACGTTTTTTGTTTGCCTTTAATATTTTTATTTCGACATTATTCGTGGATTAATTCAGAAATAATTAAACATTTGTGCCATTGTTAGGAATAAATTTTTTTTTCTTTTTGTTTTAATTGAGTTTTAATCTCTCAGGGGATTATGTGCTCTGGAGGAATTCTTTCACCCCTCGCAATTTGCCTCACTCTTCTCTACCACTCTGGTGTGTTTATACAAAAGTTTTGACACCTTGCCTGGTCTGACACGAGGAGTGCATCAGGACTTGAAATTACGTTTAAAGTTTAGTCGCACGTCATTCTCGAGTTTGCCAATGTTATATATACATATATAACAGTGGCAAACTGTTACAATGTTATATATACATATATAACATTGGCAAACTGTATTGTATTAAATAGTTGCATTATTTACTGGTTACTGACGGAATAGACACCAAATTTTATTTATTCGTTATTCTTACTTATGCTTACTTAATTACTTCAGTGACAATTTGAGAAAATCCTTTTAGAAAATTCAACTTAATTTAATTAAATAGATTTAATTAATTACAGGCATGATTCAATTTATCTATTTTTTTTATAATGTTATTAATATTTTTTTATAATTGTATTAATATTTTTTTTATAATGATATTAATCATTTTTATAAAGGCAACAAGTGAGTGGAATAATTTCCATATTGAAGATTGTTTAAAATTCGTTTTTTAACCAAATTTTTGCATTTTGAAAATTCAATTCACAGAAATTGTAATTATTTATTAACCACGAATAGCAAAGAATTTTTTCCACATTAATTTAAGTAAAATTTACGTCACGTGAAATTGAAGTATGTCCTCTTAAACGAGAGACGTTCAAAGTTCCAGTTTTCTAAGATTCGATATCCCTTTATACTTCGGACCCTCTTTATCGCGTTTGGAGCCGGTGTCACTTTCGTTTGGACAATTTCAATATAAACTTTACGAAGGTAAATGTGTGATCGCGTGTTCTTGTGTGGGTGGATACAGTGCCGAAAATATTTTCTCTATCAACTGACGCTGTGGGCGAAGGTCGTTACCTCGAGACACGTGGGTAATAACAATCCCGTGTCCGAGTCTAAAAATCCTTTTACCTCTCTGGCAACCTGACCTACATATATACGTAGGGAAACATCTACATACGTTCTCAGGTCTACATCGTGTACTCCTCTCTCTTTCTGTCTATATATTTATAATATAATAATATAATATACTATAATATAATATAATATATTATAATATCATATAATATGGTATAATATAATATAATATAATATAATATAATATAATATAGTATAATATAATATAATATAATATAATATAATATAATATAAGGGGGAGAAAAAGCAGTGGAGATGGCATGGGAGATATGCAGGAGGGTGTGGAGGGGGGAAGGATGGCCGGAGGAATGGAAAACGGGAATAATTGCGCCGATAGTAAAAAAGGGAGAGGGGAGGACAGTGGAGGAGTACAGAGGGGTAACGCTAATGCCGACGATATATAAAATATATACGACGGTGTTGGCGAAGAGATTAGAGAAGGAAGTGGAGGAAAAGAAAATGATTCCACATAACCAGACGGGCTTCAGAAGAGGGATGGGAACAGTGGATAACATTTATGTATTAAACTACATTGTAAATAAAAGGCTAGCGGAAGAGAAAGGGAGAGTGATAGGGCTGTTTGTGGATTTAAAGGCGGCATTTGATACGGTGGATAGAAGAATTTTGATAGAGGCAATGGAAAAGAGAGGAGTAAGGGTAGGGTTGAGAGAGAGAGTAGAGGAGGTATATAGAGAAACGATAAGCAGGGTGAAAGCGGAGGGCGAGATAGGGGAAGGTTTTTGGACGGGAAGGGGGGTTAGACAGGGATGCCCAATGAGTCCGATTTTATTTAATATATTGACGGCAGATTTGGAAGAGGAGTTAGGTAAGGGAAGTTGGGGAGGGGTGAGAGTGGGAGGGAGGAGAATATGCTCGTTAGCTTATGCGGATGATGTGGTGGTGTTGGCGGAGAGAGAGGAGGAAATGGAGAGTATGATAAGGAGACTGGAAGGGTATTTTGAGAAAAAGAGATTGGAGGTAAACGTAGGGAAAACGAAGGTAATGAGGTTTAGGAAGGGGGGCGGGAGGAGCACGGAAATAAAATGGAAGTGGAGAGGAAGGAGGATAGAGGAGGTAAAGGAATTCAAATATCTAGGATATGTGTTTAAAAAAAACGGGAGACAGGAGGGACAACTAAGGGATAGGATAAGGAAGGCGGGGGCGGTGATGAAACAGGTGTGGGGTATAGGGAAAAGGAAATTCGAGAGAAATTGGGAAAGAAGGATGTGGCTGTTTGATTCGTTGGTGTGGACGGTGATGGGATACGGGATAGAAATTTGGGGATGGGAGGAACGAAAGGAAATAGAGAGCATGCAGGAACGATACATAAGATGGACGTTAGGGTTGGACTGGAGGACGCCAGGATATATGGTCAGGGAAGAAGCGAAAAGGTGGAAAGTAAGAACAAGGGCAGGAAGGAGGGCGTGGAGGTATGAAGAAAAGCTGAAAAGAGGAGAAGGAAGTGAGATAGCGAGAGAATGCTTAGAGGAAATAGAAAAAAGGGAGAGGGAGGGGGAAGAGCGATTGTCGAAATGGGAGAAGGAGAGAAAAGACATGAAAGAGAAAGGAAGAAAAGGGAGAGAGGAAAATGGGACGGAGGTGGCAGGATATGAGAAAGTAGAGAAGGAGGACAGGAGGGAGCAGGAGGAAGAAAGAGAGGAGAGGATTAGGGAGTCAAGGTACAATAGGTGGTACAGAGAGGTAAGGACGGGGGGGATACCAAAATACCTAAGGGCAGGCTGGGCAGAGGAAAGGTATAGCAGAATAGCAAGGTATAGGTTGGGGAACGAAATGAGGGAAGGGAAATACTGGGAGGAGGAGGAGGAAAGGACACGTAGAATGTGCGGAAGAGAAGAAGAGACGTGGAAACACGTGTTGGATAGGTGCAAGGGGGAAACAGAAGAGAGTAAGGGGATAGGGGAGAGGATAAGAGAAATATTGAGTGAGGAGGGGGGAGGAGAAGAGTGGATGAAAGAAATGAACGAAGCAAGAGAACGCAAGAAAAAGGAGGAACAGGGAAACGGGAAGGGGGAAGAGGAAAGAAGGGAGTGAAAGAAGGAATGGAATGAATGGAGAGGAAACGGAAGTCGGGAGAAGGAGGGAAGGAGAGGAGAGAAGGGCATTAGATAACTAGAGAATAGGAAAGCGAAATGTACGAAGGAGAGAAAGAAAGGCGGCGAGGAAAATGTAAAGGCGAGCGAGCGTGCGAGCGAGAGGCGAGGAAAAAGAAAAAGCGGAGTAGAAAATAAGACATAGAATAAAGAAAATGTAAATAGAATAAGGTAGACAATAAGTAGTAGATAAGGTAGAATAAGATCATAGCGTAAGGAAATGTAAAGAGAGAAAGTGTAAAGAGCGAGAAACGGGAGGCTTGTAACCCTAAGGGGAAGCAATAAAGAATTACAATACAATACAATAATATAATATAATATAATGTAATATATTATAATATAATATGTTATAATATAATATAATATAATATAATATAATATAATATGTTATAATATAATATAATATAATATAATATAATATAATATAATATAATATAATATAATATAATATAATATAATATAATATAATATAACATAATATAATATAATATATTATAGTATAAATATAATATAATATTGTATATATTATTTCACGCCAGCGGGGTGTAAATGTGGCGTGAAACAATAAACATTTTATTTTAGAGATAAGACGATAGACGAAGAAGTGACAGTGACTGACGAAGTTTTGAAAAGGGACGGAAATAGATAGAAATGCGTGTGCAGGCGATGTGCAATTCGTATACCAGAGCATCTGGCTTGTATGACATGTACCCTGGGTCTCTCCTCGTTTCGATCTTACCTTCTTGTTCCATAATGCGTACTGCACAGGGCGCCCGAGGCGCGAATTTCTTCGGGGATTTTCTATCGAGTGAACGATCATCAATCAAAAAGTAGGTATCTACATTATACCGCGAGTCCGGTAATTTATTCTTCGCGGTTTGAAATATACTTCCCGTTTGAAATGATTCACTCATGAATAATAATCGTCATTAATATTGAAATTTTGATAAATCAATATCGTGCAAATAGATGGATTTTCTGAAATATTAGTGCACGGACGAAGCAAAGAATGAACCGGATTTTTTCAGTTTTTTTTTGGAACATAATTAGTGGGTAAAAACGGGATGGACAAAAATGACCCAGGTTTACAGTGTGAGCGTGATTTCGTGATAAATAGCATCTGCGATGTAAGGATGATTATTATTCTTTTCATACAACCTGCGATGCATTTGTGATGTAAGGATGATTATTATTCTTTTCATACAACAATTGTACAGTAGCATAGAATTAGAAAAATGAATAACCATGCTCAAAATGGCGGATATTGACTCACTGTTATCGTCGCCAATCGAGTCCTCGAATTCATCGTCGTCCGATATATCCTGGTCGCTTCCGGTGTCGTTCTCTAACAGTCGCGAATGTTCACCGTCGTTCTCAATTTCCGCTTCGATCTCGGTATTCGTTGCCTCGTCGGGTGACAAGCTCGTCGTTTGTTTTGCCATTGTCGCATTGTGTCTTCTGGCCTCCCGCAATTTCGCCTCTGCTATGGACTCGGGTGTTTCCCGGCGACCCGATGACTCGATCAGGAATGTATCGGGCCATTTGAATTTCGTTCTTCTGCCGTGTTTATTACTGCGGCAAATAAATGCAAAATTCATTATAATTATACATATTATTATCAAATTTTTCATAATTTCACTGCATTTAACGATAATATAATATAATATAATATAATATAATATAATATAATATAATATAATATAATATAATATAATATAATATAATATAATATAATATAATATAATATAATATAATATAATATAATATAATATAATATAATATAACATAATATAATATAGTATAATATCATATAATATGATATGATATAATATAATATAATATAATATAATATAATATAATATAATATAACATAATATAATATAGTATAATATAATATAATATAATATAATATAATATAATATAATATAATATAATATAATATAATATAATATAATATAATATAATATAATATAATATAATATATAATATAATATTGTATATAATATAATTTATATATATTATAGATATATCATTATTATATTGATTGATGGCTAATGACGAGAGAGTTCGACATTAGCCACGAGATGAGGGTAATAAATTTTCGACCAAAGTATCTCGTTCTCACGATAGCGATAGCCGGTACTTCGCCACGCGTTGTATAACCCTGTTGTACATAGTTATATATTTGTACACATACCTACATGGCATACATGCACTCACTTGAGGAAAAGTTTCTTGAACGAGCGACCGTCCATTTGAGGTGGCGTCTCGACTCCCGCTATGTCGAGAAAGGTCGGCGCCAGGTCGATGTTCAAAACTATGTCGTCCACACTGAAATCCCATAAAATGGAAGGATGCTTTGATAAGGGCTCTTTGCTTCAATACAAAAACCCATTCGAAATAAAATTAAAGAAAAAGACAAATATCAACAGAAAAACTTTCTTTTTTTTTCATTTGATTATTATCGAACGCAATACGTTGAATTATTTTGAAAAAAGAAAAGTCATAAAGAAACAGTGTCAAGTAAATCAATGTTGAAATTTTTTAAATAAAGCTAACAAAACAAAAAGACGAAAATGTGTGAGAAAGAAATAATTGTAATTTACTTTTTGACAAAATCCAAAATGTAATTGTGAGAAAGAAAATTTATTGAGAAAATATTTTGAAGGAGTAAATTGCAATTATAATAATATCTCCAACAATAACGACGATTATAACGATAATAATAATAACAATAATAATTCCAAATTTCTCGTTCACTTTAATTAATTTTATAAACTCTTCTTCGCTTCACTAACGCAAGTCTAATTAAAAAAAAAATCCAATCTATAATTCTTCTATAATTTTCTTTGTCGTGTAAATATTAACGCGTAATAAATTATTAATATTATTCTAATAAATAAATTCGTGCCGATCACACAAGTCTGCAAGTGCGAAGCAAATTTATAAAACAAGCTTCAATTCCTTACGAGCCGAAGAGTTGGAAAATAATTTGGAAGCCTCGTAGATTTTTATAAAAATAAATCATACGTTCAGATTTATCTTTAATTTTCCTGGCTCGTGGGGAAGAGAAAAATAAAAGAGAGAGAGAGAGAGAGAGAGGAATTTTGTGAAAATTGTTTCGTGAGAGATATTTGAAAGTGATGAACCAATGATAACGTCGAATGGGACTTCCCAAACTTCCATAGTTAAACTACCATTTCAATTAAATAGAAAAGTCGAATTGTCGTTCGTAACGTTCTCGACCTACAGGAACAAAAATTTCCACCGAGAGATGACTGTTCTACCATGAACTCTCAAAACGGATTTTCTAGATATAGCTTGTTCTCTCACTGTCTCTTCCCTTGAACACGGAGACGACGCGTTCGTTACGCTCGCGTTCAACGTAGAGGGCAGCTGGCAAATTAATTTGGCTAAATTTAACTTGCAGACACATGTTTTTTTTTCTCTCTCTCCTTCTCTCAGTCTCGTTTTCATCGGGTTGACGGGAGATCTCTCGAGTACACGAATGCAGCAAATTTTCACTGGAGTAACGAGATGCAAGTTCGACCATTTCTCAAATTCATGCATTTTTTGTTTTTTTCAAAAAAGACAACAAAAGATGAATTTTTTGTTTTTAAATTGTCTCAAATAAATGATAAGATAGAGAAATAATTAGTCGATAAAATTATATCTGCTCGATAAAGTTTTGAAGGGGTTGATAACGTTTTTTTTTAATGATATGACTTACAAAAGATATTGAGCAATTTTGAACGACCTTTAAAATAACCTTTTGTTTTTAAATAACTTACATAGATCCGGGCTCTATTCCAGGCCCTCTTATGAGACACGGCACTCTGACGTCGAATTCGAACGGAAAGCTCTTTCCCTTGATCAGACCGAATTGCCCAAGATGATAGCCATGATCCGAGGTATAAATGATGTAAGTGTTGTCGAGCTCACCAAGATCTTTGAGCTCTTGATAAATCTGAGGATCGAGAAATTTTTTTTGCTTGATATTTTGTAAAGTAATGAACCACGTCAAAAGACAGTTAATAATTTTTTATACTTATATTAATAATTTATAAATTAATATTAATAATTATGTATATATATAGGATTGAGGAAAATCCCACATTTTTAGGGACTCTTCCTAGTACACTATTTTCGCGCACCAATCAGCGCCCTCGCCGAGTAACACTATCCCCACCACTAACCGGCGCACCAATCAGCACCTTCGCTGAGTAACACCCCCACCACCGAGTCAGCAGCGAATCAGATGCATGCACCGGGGTATAAAGGCATGCACTTCGTGGGAAAGCGTCACAGTAAAGAAGGATCAGTCAAGAGAGATTGGTAATTAAGAACAGAACTGCTCGAAAAGTAAACTGTTCGTAAAGTGAAAAGCTGTACGCACGAAGTGACTGCTCGAAGGGACACGAATTTCACTAGCGTTCACTATTGTAAAATAACTTTACGAGTATATAGTTTAATTAATTTTATCATTAATAACTATATATATTATATAATTGTATGTACCAGGTGGGCTGAAAAGTTCGTAGGCTGACACATAGATGGCGCTACTAGTATTAAATCCATATGATTTTTAGTTATCCCTAACCTTTAAAAGGATACGTGTATAAATTTGACAGCTGTCGTATTATTCATTTGTAAGTTATAGCATTTTGAGTGAAGCAACTTTTGTTAGTTTAACAAAATGGATATAAAGGAATTTCGTGTGATAATAAAGCATTGCTTTTTGGCGAAAAAAAATACTATTGAAGCGAAGGCTTGGCTTGATAAGCATTATTCGGACTTTCCACCAGGAAACTCAACCGTTGAGAAGTGCGGTTTGCTAAGTTTAAACGAGGCGAAATGAGCACCGAGGACGATGCACGCGGTGGACAGCCCCAAAGAGGTTGTTACCAACGAAAACATAAAAAAAGTCCACAAAATAATTTTGGATAACCGTAGAGTGACGTTCATTGAGATAGCTGAGACGCTAAGTATATCAAAGGAACGTGTTGGACATATCCCGAATGAATATTTGGATATGCGACTGCTCTGTTCAAAGTGGTTGCTGTGCGAGTTCACAATCGACCAAAAACAACAACGAATTGATGATTTTAAGCAGCGTTTCGAGCCGATGAACCGACTCCAAAGCGTAGAAAGGCGCAAAAGTCGGCTGGCAACCCGGGTAGAAATTGCAGTAGGGGCCCGCTCCGGGTGCTCTCAGGCTGCCTGACTGCCCTGTTTCGGCCCTCGTAAGGCAGCCCTTAGGGCCCCGTTAGAATCGGTAACGCCTCGCCTAATACGGTCCTGATCAGGCTGCCTCATCACGGCGCTAATGCTTGCCTTATGAGTGCCATAACAGTGCCCTACTACAATTTCTATCCGGGATAACATAACCTAAATCAGTACACAATCTATAAAACACTTGTCAAAAGATATATTTTCATCAACCCGTTATAGCGGTGATACGATGTAATGACATTCCGTGAAAATTAAAATATGCAATGTTCTCAATTGATTTTAGTAAAGTGTATGTAGCGTAAGTGTAAGATTATATCCGAACCGGTAACGAATTTCCAATGTCTATTAAAAAATAATAATATATTTCTATAGACAACTTTAAATTCAACAAATTACGATTATCATTCATATTATTGTTCGTGATGTGTTCCGTCCTTAGACAATGTTTCATATTTTTTCTTTCTTTACATATTTCTATTCGAAAAACTATACAAATCTGGTAAGTCGAGCCATCGCCTTCAATTTTGTTTACCTCACTACGCCTGGTCAGACTGGAACTCTCGCCCAGCTGACCGTCATAAAGTAAGAAACAAGGGTCTTACCTGTCTTCGACGCGTGCTCGATGACTCACAAGACAATAAAACATTTGGCTACCAAATGTCTCGTCGTCGAGCACCTATCCCGTTGAAACCTTTCTATTTTTTATATATACAGCATTGTTTTCTGAATATTCATATACGTGACTTCTTTCTAATCGCGAGACTTACCAGACACATTTCCTGAGCTCTCGGAAAAAAACTCCGTTCAGTTTTTAGTAACGTTTTTCATTTATCTCAACTTTTTTGGGATGGGTCACGACAAATCTCCGCCTTCCGCAGGCAGCCCTAGAGTGACCAATCAGCATTATGCACAAAATAAATTGTGAAAAGAAAAGACCGAAGGGATTGTTCGGAGAGCTCTAAAATTTCAGTCTACAACCAAACACCGTACGCATCAGTCGCTTAAATTCAATACGCGATCTGGTAGATTCATACTCGTTTGTAACATAAAAAATATATCTCAAGTTCAAGTTACCATCGAGTGAATTATTCAAAACAACCCGAGTTCGTAGGCGATTAATTTCACTTACGAACGTACCTGACGATTAGCGTCAATATTCAAATTGAAAACAGGCCTTACAACCCTGTTCGGTCATTATTTTCGACCGCGCCGGTCTCAGGTACGCTACATGATGGGTCGTCTTTTGCTTATGAAAAAAACTTTCTTCGCCTACTTATCTTTACTCTCGCGGCCTTCCACTTGCGAGAACTGAGAACGCCGGCGTCCATCTGTGTGGGAACGGGTGAACTAGAGGGTCCTCGCGATACTGTCGTGTCGCGTCGGAGTGGGGAGAGCGAGTGCGCTGCTCCGTTACGAAATTCTGGTAGGGTGGTGTAAGGCGAGCGTTAATACAGCCGGGCCAAACAGATTTGCCGTAATAAGGATGGCCGTAACCTTTCCTGATGAGGGCTTGATACCACATACGGCAAACCCTACAGAATTTCTACCCGGGAACGTTATGGCATCAATATTTTGGGATGCGCATGGTATAATATTCATCGACTATCTTAACCCTTTCGCTACGAGCGGTGACTATAGTCACCCGGCGCCTGACGCTCGCTACGTACGACCGGTGACTTAAGTCACCCAACAGTTGACGATCGCTACGTTACGTACAAACGGTGACTGTAGTCGCCCAATGTTCAGCGAGGGTAGCACGTCGGAAAATGCGTCCGTAGCGAAAGGGTTAAAGAGGGAAAAACCATAAACAGCGACTATTACGTAACGTTGTTACAGCGTTTGAAGGACGAAATCGTGGAAAACGGCCCCATTTGAAGAAGAAGAAAGTGCTGTTTCATCAAGACAATGCACCGTGTCACGAATCAATGAAAACGATGGCAAAATTGCATGAATTGGGCTTCGAATTGTTTCCGTATCCACCGTATTCTCCAGACTTTTTCCTGTTCTCAGGCCTCAAGAGGATGCTCGCTGGACAGAAATTTCGCCCCGATGAAGAAGTAATCACCGAAACTGAAGCCTACTTTGAGGCTAAAGACAAATCGTACTATAAAAATGGTATTGAAAAATTGTATGACCGCTATAATCGTTGTACGAGTATTGCCCTCGAAGGCAACTATATTGAATAATAAAATCAAATTCTATAAAAAAAAAAAGATTTTTTCTATGCTAGCCTACGAACTTTTCAGCCCACCTGTTATATATTATTGTAATATAATTTATTAACATTATTTATAATTTATTAATATTATATACTATATATTATTAATAATATTAATATATAGTTATTTACATATAGTTATATATTATTATTATTAATAATAATATATAGTTATTTATATATATAATAGCTATATATTATTATTAATAACAATAATATATCTATATATCTATATAGATATATCTATAATAGTAATATAGCTATATATTATTATTAATAATAATATATAGTTCTATGTCATAAAGGGATTTCAACGCGTATAAGAATCGAGGGGACGTATACCGGGTGTTCCAGTCAAGATTGATAAAAAATATACTGGGTGCCCGATTCGAGAAGGCATGTAATGCATATTAGGTGTCTCGTTTTAACGTGACCATATACCATTTAATATAAATCATATAACGAGTGTCTTATTTCAGACTGATGAAAAGTATATCGAGGTTCTTTAGTCGGAAGGAATGGAAAATATACCGGGTGTCCATTTTGAAACAAGTCAATCATTAGCAGGCTGCCGCATTGGAAAACGACGAAGGCTATCAGTGTCTTATTAAAAAGAAATAACGAATTTATCGAGCTTGTAATCTGAAAAAGAAAACGCGAAGCATATACCGGGTGTGCCTACGCCATCAAAGAAATTTCGAATCAACGTCGCTTGACGATAACACCAACACAAAAAAAAAGAATAAAGCTAATAAAATTGGCATTAAACGAATTCGAATAAGTATTTAACGATCCGTCGGTTAAAAATAATATCAAAAACAAAATTTATAATAACCGTACCCTGTCCACCGCAGCATCGACGCTCTGCAACGTCTGCAATCTCTTCGTCATTAGCAGATCGGTAAATTGTTTATGAATCGGTTGCATCTTCTGTGTCACCTGAAGTATCCACTGTTTATCGGGATTCGGTGCATAGTCGTAAGCAGGTGTGCTGAAAACAAAAATCAGATTGCACATGTGCACGACGGAAATGAAAAACAAAAAAAAAACAAAAGATAACA
The DNA here is from genome assembly GCA_946811545.1 of Netelia fuscicornis. Lineage (NCBI taxonomy): Eukaryota > Metazoa > Arthropoda > Insecta > Hymenoptera > Ichneumonidae > Netelia > Netelia fuscicornis. Next base: position 12,288,111 of record OX328014.1, on the reverse strand, counting down.
AATGTACACTTCGCAAAAAAAAAAAGGAAAAAAAATGTTACTCGAGGGTAGTCGAGCGAAGGAAAAATGTCTAGACCGGCTTAACTCGTTCCTCTCTTGAAACGAAACCAAGTATGTAAGAGGGTCGAAGATATGGTCATGATATATATATGTATGTAGTGCAGATAACACGTTACATAGATACACGTTTGTACATAACTATAGAATAAAAAATAGCACGAGAGAGAGAGAGAGAGAGAGAGAGGGAGAGAAAAGGAGAAAGAGGGCAGAGTGGGATGAAGGCCCAAGGGCGATCATAAGGGCGCATATTTTCAGGGCTTTCACACCGGGGAGACTGTAGGGCTCTTCATATCGCGCCACGCAGCGATATATATAACCAGACGTAGTGGTTGTCTCGTCTATGGTCCCTCGGAACACTTCCAGCCACTCACGCACATATATACATGGCTCATTGAGGATCAACCACCGAACCATCCGGTAGATACAAGATTTTTTATTCATCTGCCATTTTAAATCTTTATTATGGGTTTTGCAAAACTGGATGATTCAACAAGTAGAAATACATCGAGATTCTGGGATTTGGAGAGAGCCAAGATGGCGACTATGAAATTTGTAAAACAAACAAAATGGCGAGTATGAGATTACGAAGTAAAATGAGATTGAGCTCGTTAGATTTTGGGAAAATTTAAATTGCGTTCGGTTTGATTTGAAAAATCAAAGAATATTTCCAGGGATTTTAAGGGGTCTTCAAAATTTTGTTTTCCAATTAAAAAAATTTTTTTTTTTTATTAAAGTATAACATCTTAAGAATGTTGTGTCCAAATGTAAGTATATGGCGAAAAACAGAAAAAAAGATCGATTTTTTCGTGTCCAAAACTTTAAAGCGATTTTCCCACACTTCATGTTTTGAAAGTCGGTGGACACTGACCCGCAAAAACTACTGGACCGATCCTCTTGAAATTTTGCACACCATTTCTCAACATAATTCATGAGATAACGCTGTCGAGTTTTTTTTTAATTTGTTGTTATTTTTTTTTACAACAACAAATATGTGAGATTTTTTAGGCGAAAATCGCATTTTTTACTTCAGACGGTCACTAAAATTCGAAAGAAAAAAAAAACTTGACAGCGTTACCTGGGGAAATATGTCCACTAACAGAATATTTTTGGTTTTTTTGTTTCATTGTCAGATGATCCGTTCACGAGTTACGATGTCCACCGCATTTCAATATTTTTTTTTTCGTCTCGGGAGATTTGCTGCCAACGGCTCATTTGTTAATATTTTTAGCTGAAATTTTCATGAAATATTCTTAAAACATCATTCAATGATATTGTAATATTTTTGTTTAATAAACATTGTCCGTATCTCGTAAAAAAATTCCAAAAAAAGTGTCTTTTTTTAGCCGTACAGACCGAACCCTCTCCTTAAGGAAAAGTAAAATAGCGTTTCTCCCGCGTCGAACACGTTCGAGAGATAAGAACAGTATCAATTAGAGTATTATTACTCGTTTCCCAAAGAAACTTGATCTTATTGCGACGACAAAAAGAATTTGAGAATATTTATTTGTAGAGATTCTGGCTGGTGGATTGATAAAATGAAAGAATCATGAGGAAAGGTGAATTTTTTTATGTCTAAATAAAGTGCCATCTCGAGTTCTGCCGACAACACTTACAATCAAGACGTAGGAAATTGGATAACTTTTCTAGTTAATACCAGAATCATCGACTTACGGTCTGCTGCTATTTAGCTCCAATAAAAAGAATTTTTCTTCTTAACTCACATTTCACTAAATACCAGTTTTCAATCTCGGGCGACTCAGGTCGTACACGTAACATCACTCTCAGACTCGTTTTTCTCCCTAACAGTGAAACAGACTCTCTAATCATGTATAATTATTCACAATAATTAACAATAATAACGAACGGATTACCGGCGAATCAAATAACAAGCCTCATTAAAATCGTATCCGTCTTCAGTTTTTCAAGAACATGAAAAAAAAGCGATGATTTTTTTAAATTACCGCTTCGCTCATCAATCTTGCAATTTTATTATTGTTACGCCTCTATCACGGAATAAAAACCGCTTCTTATTTTGTTTTCCATTCGTAAAGGAAGCTTTTCCCTACAAAGCGACGAAAGAAAAGCGAGGTCAAGTGAGGATTAAGTCGCATGGTCGGTTGAAAGCGTTCAAGAAAAATAGAGAAACGTTCCAGCAAACTTTTGTCAAGACACCGAACGCTGTGTACGACGAGCCGGGTGTACAAAGAGCGAAGGTGGAGAAAAAAAGAAGAAAATAAGAATACCAAGTGTACATGTACGTGGAACAAAATTTAAACATACATATGTATGTAGAGAGAACTATACTGACTGGTGTGTGGTGACGTTGAAGAAGAGATGGGAGAACTGGGGCGCGGAGTCCTCGGGACCGTGAGGCGCCGGAAAACTTGCTACAAGCATCACCGGTTTACGAGCAAAATTGTGCTTGCTCTGTCGCAAAAAAGCAACGCTGTCGTTCGCTATCAAATCCGGATAATAATCCTTGCTGTACTCGAAGCCGTGCTTTATCTTCTTCCCGTTCATGTTTACGCTGTAGTTGTAGTACCTCGAGTTCATTATTAGTCCGCCCCATTCGCGCCAGCCCGGCGGTATATACGAGCCGTTGTACTTGTTGAGATACTTGCCGAAATAACCTGTAGGAAAAAAACAGTAAAAGATAGCGAAATTATTTATTTTATTTCGTTGTGAAGGAAGTTTACAACGAGAGGGACGGAAGTTTAAGAGAGTGTTTTCATTGTAGATTCTCGAAAGGGCTACGAAATATCCCGCGAAGCGAGACTAACTACGACGATGGAGAGTTAATTAATTACGTTGATGAAGTATTTTAACAATTCAATGCCACGAGAGAATCGTTTTCTTTTTTACCGACGGTTGGTAAATTCCCTAGGAACCAAATACGCAATTATTAACTCACGGAATTAATTATTGTTCTGTTGAATTGCACGAGTTTTACGAACGTGCAACGGTTTCGCTTTATCGTTTCATTAAAAGCATTGTAGGAATTACGAGTAGGTACAACGAGTTGGCGTTTTTGGAGGTTAGGTTCGACGTGATTAACAGAGGAATTGGTTTATTGACTTTTGAAAAAGTGACGATTCGAAACGCGTGCTTTCTGGAGAGATTTTGTATCGTTTGGGAGCTTGAAAATTGCATTGACGTTGAGGTTAAGTCAGGATGAAAGGCGTACCTATTATGATCGAATCGATTAGTTAATTCGATTAGTTAATAACGCGAGTTAATTCTGTTGGGTTTATCTTTCCCTCACATTCTCGCTACTTAGCGAAAAGAAACGTTTATAAATTTGCGAGGTTATGTTGATCTTTAGTATGAAACTGCAGCGTTGCACGTTCCGTCCACCTCGAAAATAAGATTCGCAAAATCTCCGGAATGAACACACCGATTGGAATGAAATTTAGTTCAGCAAGTGTAGAATCGTGGCAAAAAACGCTTAAAACTAATTCCATCATGATCGATTGTCCCGTGAAAGAGAATTTACGAATCCCGTTTTGCCTTTGTCTCCCCCGTACTCTCAACGCTCGAACCATAACCTATAATACTACCAACGAGACTTAATGTATAAATTGGCTACCATCGAAAGCATAAGATGAGTGCTCGATACGTAGAACTTGCGTTCTCCGGAGTCAAGCAGCATCTCGTACCGCCACTACTCGGATGGGTGACCGCTTAACCGTCGCGTTGACTCGTATATCAAATCTCCGATTAAGATTTGAGGCAATTCTTTCAAAGTTTGGCTTTTATCTGTAAGAATACCAGATTTTATGAAAGTGGTAGAGACCGAACGTAGGATTTTCCCTAGATTCCTTTATACCCTCGTGAAAATGCAATAAGATGGAGAGAACAAACGCGATAGAAGAGATTGGGTAGGAGTGGTGAAGGAGGAGGGCGGGGAGGTAGGGGGCATAACGATGAAAGTCGAAAGAGGACACGACCCTCGTAAAAGGGTAAAGGATCAAAAAAACGTTATGAATAAAAATGATGAATACTTTAAAAATTGTCCATACATAAAATATGATCGCTAAAAATATATTTACAATCTGGAGCTGTTCCTTGAATCACTTTATCGAGCGATAGTAAATCCGGAATCGTACATGCGAAAAAAAAAACCTCTATTTAAATTCATATTGTACCGCTAAAAGGGAACGTGTTATAAATTCTCGCGTAATTTCATTTCCTCGTCCGGTTAGTTCAAGATACACAAAGAAAAGAGGGAAAGAGTGATACGACTAGGAGCAAAATGTAGATTGTTCAAAGTTACGTATACACGAGAGTCCCGGTTCGCTTTCTTACAGATAGAGAGGCCGCCTCGACGAGGCCTCGATATAAATCTCTTGACGTTGTTGGTGGTGGTGGTGATGGGGGAAGGGAGTAGGGGAAGGGGGGTGCTGCAGGGGGCTAAGATCGTGAATAATTCATCGTGGGAGGGCGCATCAAATAATTAATTCGACGGTACCACGTGAGGAGGTCGTACGCGAGGATATTTGGGCCGACGTGAGAGTCGGCGTGGTACACTTTTGTGCCTGATGTGTTTGGGGGAGGATGAGAGGGCGCGTCGATTCGTCCTGGCACGGGATATAGAGTTTCGTTACGAACGAGAAAAAAAGGGGGATGGAGGGATGGCCGACTATTCGTGTTATACATACATATCCCCCCCTCTTTATATATATGGAGGAGAAGGGGGAGGGGGGAGGAGGTAGGACGAAGAGCAAAGAAAATCATGAAACACACGAGCACGCGAGAATCGCATATAACATACTGAACGACGTATAGTACAACGTTTATTCACCGTATATCGGTGCTCAGTTTACAGGATGTGCAAAAACAAACATACAAACAAACAAACAAACGAACAAACATACGTCATCGGGTAAAACGTGAAACGAACGTTTCAACGTATATTACAACGGGTATTATATTCTCGTTTAATTCAATCGTGTTAACGTAGTTATTTATTGATTTTGGGCAAACAAATTTTAATCGTAGGGGAGTAACGAGATTGAAAGAGCACAATGTGCTTTAACTTTTTGAAAAGGCCTGTACATTACACCCGATATGCAGCACTGTACCTAACGTTTATGCTACACAAAACGATTCCACGGACTCGTCGAGGTCCCTGCGAAACAACTTTTTATCTATGTAGCGTGTAACCGTATGTAGTAGGAGACGCGTGTGTGTATAGTATATTGGTAGGGGAGACCACCGGGAGGTTCCAACTTGTCCTTTGTATATATAGCGAGAGAGAAAGAGATTATATATATATATATATATACATCACCCTATAGATATATATATAGGGTGAATTTTATGATGTGTCACAGGCTTTATTCTAAGGTAGAGGGGATTATTACAAACAAAAGTTGCAAATATACGTTGGGGATATTTTTAATAGTTTACGAGATATAAATTTTTAAAGTTGGTCCAATCAGAGCGCGCCGTGAAGCGTTGGAGCCGCCCTCTCCCCGCCGTAGCAGCCAATGCTTGAGAAATAAAGATGACCGCGTAATAATATAATAAATACAATTGACTGCTCTGAATTTTGCAACCCCAAATGTAACGCTGTACACTGTGCTATCTCTACGGCTAGGGCGGGAATGGGCGTCTTCAACGCTTCTCCGCGCGTTCTGATTGGACCAACTTTAAACATTTATATCTCGTAAACTATTAAAAATATCCCAAATGAATTTTTGCAACTTTTGTTTGTAATGATTCCATCTACCTTACAATAAAGCCTGTTACACCTTATGAAATTTACCCTATATATATGTGTGTGTGTGTGTGTGAGAGAGAGATGTGTATGTATGTATGGCTCACAGAGCTACTGTTTCACGTTGGCCAAAGACGTCTCAATAGGAGGCGACCTGCTGTTTAATGCATATATATATAAATAGATATATAGGTACTTGAAAGGGGAAAGAGAGAAATGAAGAAGAGCGGAGTTGGATCGAAAAGAGGAGGAGAAAAGAGATGAAGGACGAAGTGGAACAAAGGACAAATATAACGAGTCTCATTTGCATAGACGACATGGATCGTTTTGTTGTGTAACGGAAAATATATGCATAAGCCATTTTAGACAAAGTGAGACAGTTATTTTCTCAAAATTCTCACGGGTAGCCTATTATTTGGTTTTTGGTGCAAGGCGCGAAACGACTTTGTGTCAGGTTGTTTGTAAATATTTCTATCTGCGAATTTTTGTTTTTTTTTTTGCTTACCTTTGAACGCCAGGGAAATGTTTAGGTTTGGGAAAGAACGTTGAAGAGGAAGTGAATGTTTTTAGTCAACTTGTTAAAAATGTTTTTGCAAAGAATTTTTTTGTTTAAATAGGGAATATGTATTTTTCTTTAATGAGATGAAAATTAGGACATATTTGGGACGATGGATCTTTTTTTTAAATTTATTTTAACGATATGATTTTTAAAAAATATGAACACCCAAAGATAAAGGCGAGTAATTTATATTACAACGGTGAAAAATATGAAAAACTTTAAAATTTCAAATTCTGTTAGGCATATCGTTTGAAATACACAATAGCAAATTTTTCTACGACGTAGATTGATATACGTAAAATAATTAGAATGTTGTTTCCTTTTTTTTGTTTGAGAAAACAACATATTTCCCAAAAGATAACATCCACTCGATATCATTCATAACTTGTATCAACGACACAGAAAAATATTTTCAAAATTTCCAGCGAAGAAATTCATTTTTGATAATTAATTTTTTTAACGTTTTCATCGTACGCTTATTTTGTTTTCGCACGAACTTCGTTATTCCATATCGTATAATGTACTAATAATAATTACGTTCGGTAATTTCGTAGCAACAAAGGGTCCGGGTGGTTTAAAAATTGAGTAAAATTTTGAAATAATTTTTGAAATTTACAATATTTGTTTATTCGATTCGGTATAATGTTATATAACGTGCATAGTGATGATAAGACTGATTCGGCGATAGGACGACGAGTGGAAGTATTAAATAAAAGAGGACGCTCACGGTACTCCATCATCGCTTCGTTTCCTCAAGTACTTACTTAGTAACGAGAGCGTCAAAAAGCTCTTACGTGCCAGAGTCTTTCCATCGTGTCCCTGATTCACAGACTTATGCCTTCCGGATAGGATTAATTCACCGCGTGTACGATCATCGTTGACCGCGATGTCGAGACAGAGACAGTGCTACCGATAACCACGAAAGGGAAAGAGAGAGAGCGAAAGAGAGAGAGAGGGGGGAGGGGGGGGGGGTGGCAGACGAGGCCACTGAGACCGGTATTAAGTTCAATTTTTATGTCACAAATAATAGAGGCAGGAGCATGACTTTCAAAAGTCAAGCAAGGATACGTGCTATTTGCACTTGATAAACAAATTTGAAATTCAAAAATATGGTTTTAAGCGATTTATAGGTGATCGGACGAATATCGGTATGGAGGTGAAACGATTTACCGATGGGTCCGGCATTGGTGCGAGGCGCACGTTATCAGGATTTTTACCGATTGAGTGGAGTCTTGAAAGCATTAGCAATGAATTCAGACGATTACAGAAGGAATATGCTTATAGGCCGATTGAAGCAAAGTTTTTTCCACCAGAAACTGCCACTTGGCGTCGCAGCAGTGGATGGCTCGTACGTGATTGGTGACAGAGGAGGTGGAGCTACGCCTTGAAGCTGGAAGAGTAAACATGAACGTGTCTGTGTGACCTAGCACTTTCTTGTAGCGACACCAGCGACGCGAGTAACTAGGGCACAGAACTACCCTGGGGGAGACATTTCTCGCTTCAATCGAAAGTATGGGCATATTCCTTCTGTAGTCGTCTGAATTCGTTGGCATTATGTTGGCTAATGGACTTTTATTTTATTGAATTTTCCTTTTTGCAATCGTTCGATCATTGTTCGACATTGTTTGATACTAAATTACAACATTCGATCGTTAATAGTTTCTTAGAAAATCGAATTTGCATTCCTGCGGCCTGAAGTTAGCTGACAACTTTTTGTTTTTGAAGTATAAAGTTCGTTTTGATAATCGTTTCACATTGGTTGTTATTAAATTATGATCAGAGATTAAGGGGGCGATCAGCAACGCTCGACAAAAGTTGAAACCTTGAGACTTGGTTCTGCGACATCTGAGTGGCCCAAGATTGAACTTTTTTGTACCGACGTTAAGTTGGCCGCAAGCTATCGCTGTCATATATATAACGAATGGACCGTTTATAGCTGAAGGCATTTTTTCCACCGAAAATACTCCAGTTAGAGATTACGGACTGGGTAATCTGTCACTGGTGAAGATTACAATGTTATGTTGGCCGATATCTCAAAAATTCTAGGACAGAAGCTTTCAAAGTGAGAGACTCGCCTCCTAAGACGGCGCACATATCTTGAATCCCTGCATACATATCATCCTATGCACAAAAGTAGTTTTTAATTATACATTTTCTGACAAAATAACGGTATCAAAAACAAATTAATTATTCTTCAAATTAAATTCTTAATTTGGAACTCATTAGGGTTTCGAGAAACGACAACGTTCCTAACTTTTGTTTCCATGTCTTCCAAGTCCTCGGTAAAATATATTTCTATTTCTATACAGGGTGGACGTGACTAGATTTTGGCAGAAAGATAAAGAGGGAAATTTGTCGCCTCGGTTCTCTCTTCTATCGTTGTCCAGACCTCTCGTCGAGAAAGGAAGCAGTGGACAGTGAACGCCCGCACCTCCAAGACGATGACGACGATCTCTGGTTGGCGACGGTGTGAGTGCACACGTGAGTGAGACGGTACCACGATAAGGAAACCAGTTCTGTTGGTGGATCGACTCCACACCACGTTCTCCTCCCCTCTGTCTTCATACTCGATTTGTTCAAACGACAAACACGCGATTCGGTACATAGTTGCACATAACCACGCGAAAAATGATCTTCGCGAATCCTCCACCCGCCAAGGACGCCTGAAGGTTATTTCAATGTCAAATTTAAAAGAACCGATTTATTCGAATTCATTTCAATTTATTGCAACCAAAATCCATTCGAACTGCAATAATTTTTTTTCAAAAAATTCAACTAAACGTCAATCAAATTTCTCCATATAAATTCGATTTAATTAATTACATAATTGTAATTTAACTCGGGCACAAAAATTAAAAGAGAAAAATTAATTGCTTTTTTTCACCCTAACAAGTTTTAATTTACGATGATTCACGGATCGTTATTACGATATAACGATAAAACATTTGACCAGTGAGTATCGGCAATTGGCGTGCAAAAAGTAAATTTGGAAGAGTTAAATTTCAGGTTCTGCACCTCGAGAGAAAGGACGAATGTGTACGTGGCTGCTTATAGATATATATACTGACCAAGGTAGCGTCCAAGAGTTGTAAGAAGACCGTACCACCGTCCGAGGACTGCCCTCAGGGAGCAACGCTCTATACTTCTTCCTCCATGCGTATATATTTATATATATATATAGTTGAGCGCCTCTCTGCGCTATATACAGGGTGAGCTTCACAAGGTGTCACAGGCTTTATTCTAAGGTAGTTGGGATCATTACAAACAAAAGTTGCAAATATACATTGGGGATATTTTTAATAGTTTACGAGATATAAAGTTGTAAAGTTGGTCCAATCAGAGCACGCTGAGAAGCGTTGGAGCCGCCCACTCCCCGCCCTAGCAGCCAATGCCTGAGAAATAAAAATGACTACGTAATAATATAATAAATAAAATTGACTGCTGTGAATTTTGCAACTCCAGATGTAACGTCCTACACTGTGCTATCTCTACGGCTAGGGCGGTAGTGGGCGGCTCCAATGCTTCTCGACGCGTTCTGATTGGACCAACTTTAAAAATGTATATCTCGTAAACTATTTAAAATATCCCTAATGTATATTAACAAATTTTGTTTGTAATGATCCCACCTACCTTAGAATAAAGCCTGTTACACCTTATGAAATTCACCCTGTATATGGTACATATACATTAATACGTATACGTAGGTACACTCGACTCTCGAATATGGTCTGGCAAAGAGGACGATGGCCGTGCGGGATCTGAGACTCCTTCGTTGAACGTATAAACCTCGAGAATACCAAGACGATGGTCTCTCCTTCTCTCTCTCTCTCTTTGGCTCGAACCAAACTGCCCGAGGGAACGACACACACGAAGAGAAGAAACCAAAAAATTGTGCGAAGACTTCGAGGGTACGGCCACCCCCGGTCCGGACGGGTCTCGATGTATCGAGAGCAAGTAGCGGAGAAAAGTTGCTCGAGGACGAATGGAGAGGAAGAAAAGAAGTCTTTTATTCTTTTTTTCGTTGTTGTTCTCCTTTCCTCTTTCTCTCTCTCTCTCTCTCTCTCTCTCGGTCTTTCGCTTTATTTTCTTTTTTATCATTTGTTTCTCTCTCGTCACCTTTCGCGCATTCGTATGTGCCGGGTCTGTATATGTATTTTCATTCTCCCTCCGCAGTTTTCGCGGCGAGATGCTTGTACCCAAACCATCGAAAAATTTATACCTTTGTCCGTTCGATTCTCATCTTCGAACAAGCTTTGCTTGGCTAGGAACGTTCGTGAGGTTAGTGCCCTCGGCAAACCGACGATACTTTTTTTCCTGGAGCAAAGGAACTGTAATGCAATTTTTTTTCTCGAGGGGATTGATCGATTTCGGAGAAACAGAGAGAAGCAAGAATTTTCTTTATAAAACATTGTTTTTGTCTTTGATCGGGGAAGGTAAATCGTTTCTGGGAAAGTCGTGTAGGAAAGTATCGACATCTCTCTCACTTTCGTAACGACCTCGTCGATATTTTACATAACTTCAAATAGAATCTATCCTTGCAGCTATTTGCTTCATTTCATTCGATTGTCTACTAGAGGAAATGGGATTGAGCTAAAATTTGTAAAATGTTTTTAACGTTAAACTATAATTGAGCAGATTGGATCTCTAAAGAGTGTTATTGCGTTCCCCCTTAACCCTTTTAATGCCGGGCGAAAAAGAGGTGCCTATGCGAAAATAACCGGCCGAATTTCAGCGCTACAAGGCGCGGGCCGATATATCGGCTCTGGTACTTCTCGCTAGTGCAGCAAGAGCCGATATATCGCCCTCTGGCACTAAAAGGGTTAAGCAGTCGGCCGAGGCGTTGCGCCATAGGAGCAAGTCTACCCCCACTTCAAGCTTAAGGTCTGTGCGCGCGCAGGCAGCACGAGCAGTCCTATTAGAGGAGAGTGGGGGTCGTCCGTAATGCCGAGCGCCCTCTGGTACAAAGAGCGAGAGGCCCCAGTGCGCACCACCACAGAGGCAAGTCTACCCCCACTTTAAGCTCGGGATCTGCGCACGCGCAGGTAGTGCGCAGTCTCACTGACGGGGAGTAAGGTTAGTCCGTACCACCGAGCGTTCTCTGGTACGAAGCGCGAGAGCTCCCAGGGTCCACGGACACAGAAGCAAGTCTACCCCCACTTCAAGCTCAGGATCTGCGCGCGCAGCCTTACTGGCGTGAAGTGGAGGGAGTTTGTAATACCGAACGGTCTCTGGTACGAAGCGCGAGAGCTCCCAGAGCGCACGCCTACACAGGCAAGTCTACCTCCACTTCAAGCTCAGGATCTGCGCGCGCAGCCTTACTGGCGCGAAGTGGGGGGGAGTTTGTAATACCAAGCCCTCTCTGGCATAAAGCACGAGGGCCCTAGAGACTCACCGCCATGGAGAGCAGACTGTAACGTGTATAAGCTCCCGTCTTTACGAGCGTATACTATTACGAGTCGCCGATATTAAGTACAGGCGTAAAGCCACAAAACGTTGTAACCGGTTTAAAATTCCTCTGTTTTCATGATATTGTGTTAAATAGAGATTGACATTGAAATTTAAATAACGGCAAGGCAGAAACTGTTACGGGGTTTTCTCTAATGTGCCAATGCTCGATGTAATAGGCTGATTCGGACCGACGAGATAGGAAAACAAAAATACCAAAAACATTATTATATATTCCATTGTGTCCTCAGCTTTATCATGATAATTATGTACTTTCGATTTTTATTCGTGACGATTATATCACTTTGACCTTCCTCTACTAAATGAAAGAATACCCTACTGTGAATTATAATATGATCCGTAATAATAAAAAAATGAGGACAGATGAATATCACAAATCGAGCGTGCATAAATAAGATTAAATATATTTATAATTCATTTCCCTCAATTATTGTTCGAAATTAAAGATGGTTATCACGTCGTGAACTATTTCCTGCCTGAAATAATCTGATGATATTTTAAAGACGTCACAGCCGACGATTTCACTAACGTTGATCGATAAAAATCAGACAAATGGAACATTAAATTAAAGTTATTTTCTCCATCACGTCGCAAAACAGGAAGACCAATATTTTTATAAATTCGCGCGCAACAGTTGCCACCAAGTACAAACAAGCATGATAAATATACCACGCTTTTGTTAAAATCACATTGATTCATATTCAACTTATGTTTAAATATTCAACGAAATAAGCTCCGAATCCCCGTGCAATTGGAGGCAAAAAAAACACAAATTTCATTCCTTCAATTTGTCCCACTTTTGCTAAAATGATTTTGCAAATTCAGAACCCGCGCGTTGTTGGACGGTTGGATGGAGCAAATAACCTCCAGAGAGTTTCGCGAATCAGACTCCTCCCCCTTCCTCTCTCTCTCGCTCTCTCTCTCTCTCTCTGTGCTTGTTCCTCGACTCTCCTCACCAGTCCCAAGAGACCTTACTCGAGCGATCCGCGTGTATGAACGCGAGTGTGAGCTCGTACGAGAGTTGTTGCTCTCGTTTTCTCACCGCCCTATGTACAATCTCTCTGTCTCACTCACTATCGAGCTCGTTCCGTCGACGTTTTATCTAGAATGCAAATGGGCGAGAGAGCTCGCACGCGGGACATTTGGATCGGAGCTCGGTCGGTAGGGCTGGCTGATGCGATGCATGGTGATGCAGTTTCTTTCTTTTTTGTTATTTTTTTTTTGTCGACACTAGTCAACGAGCCCAACAACTAGTCTCACTGTCGAGGGCCTCGACCTGTTTCTCTTTTCATAATCCAAACAGGTACCTTTCTTTATTTTCACCCTCTTTGAGCTTGGTACTTTTTTTTGCTAGCGACAACCGCCGGAAAAAGAGAGCCACGAGTTTCGTTTTGCAATAGTAATATAACGGATGATCGATGAAATGAAAAATTAATTGAAAAATTTAAATTTTCGAAAAGAAACTCGTCGGTGAAAATAAAATGTCTTGTTAATTACGATGAAACGATTCAATAATGTGTTAGGGCGTCGTTTTCTTTACCAACGGAGGAAAACATTGCGAGTTCCGAAGTTACGTCGACATTGGCCAACGGACTTGATTGTTTTTTTTTTTATAAAATTGCAATATTTACGATGAACGAACAGTGTCCTGTTCAATATTTGCTTAAAATCATCGTGAAGGTTGTCAAAAAACTAGATGCGTCCGATTTTGCGAACCAATCACGACGTAATTTGAGCCATTTCAAAGTTAACCGCGTCGATCTTAAAATGGCGTCACGCACTCCACTTCGAAAATTCAATTCGTCATTATTCCGGCATGACGCAACGGATCGAGATGAAACTTGGCTCAATCGACGCAGAAAAATGGCAAGATATACGAGTGAGCTAAATTTTATCCCAATGGATTAACCGCGCGCTGGAAAACTTAAGAAAATACCGCCACGCGGCCCATTTCTTTTTCACTCAACGGACAACTTTGGCCCATAACCTTAAGCGGCATACCTAGATGAAGAATAAATAAAATCACGAAAGTTACAATTACAAAAAAAGATGGGTTCGATGAACCGACGTATAAAGACGAATACTCACCCGTACGATAACCGGCGTTACTGAGATAAGCAGCGAACGAATGTGGCTCGTGATCACGTTGCCATTGTGGACTGCTGCAATTGTCGTTATTCGTGAATACCTCATGATTGTGAACGTAACGACCAGTAAGGAGGGAACTTCTACTCGGGCAACACATCGGTGTTGTTACGTATGCGTGTCTAAGCTCGGCTCCTTCGTCCCTTATTCGTTTCAGGGTTCGTGGCATAAAGTTCAGCGAACCTACGGCCAACCGTACATGATAAAGAATTAGAAATCGAACAATTTTAGGATAACAAAAATCGACAAAATCGAACAATTTGGTAATACTAAAGTGGCGATTAGACTACAAAAAAAGTGAAAAAAGGCGGTAAGTATGACAACGAATTTTTTATAATTCATAAAAATACATTCAAAGAAAGAAAAACCTCGGAATAAATTATTGTACCTTACAATGTGGTGAAAATAAAAAAAGACACGAAAAAAAAAAAATTTACCAAGCTCAACATCCTGATCGTCCGTGAGTATGAGAACGATGTTAGGTTTTCGTTCGCGCGTTTGTTGATACGGGAGATAGGGCGAGTTCGCCTGGCCATTGTATGGACTGTTGTGGCCGCTGGTTTTATGAATGGAACCACCGGCGCCACGGCGTTGTCCACCAAAAATGTCCTCGGTGGGAAGATCGTCGGCTACCCGTCTCGCGCTCGCTCCCATCACAAGCAGGAAGCCCAAAAATCTAATTGAGCCTCTCATTTTCCTTTTTCATTCGCTTCACCCGAGAGTCAGATCATGATTCGAGGCTCTGAAACATAAATGGGAATAATAATTATCAAACAGTGTTGTCCCGTACTTTTGTAGACTTTTGACGGTTTGTTTAATCGGGAGGGTTTATTTAATTCTGGAACAGAACGAAATTGAACGATTCGATGCGAAACATGGGCAAAAATGTGCGCGAGGGCTTATACGCGCATGCGCGAGTGCGCGCGCAAGTAGGAACGCATGCGCAACAGCTCTGGCCCATATCGACGCGCATGCGCGACGTTATCGGCGCAGATCGATGCGCATGCGCGACGGTTTCGACGCAGATCGACGCGCATGCGCGACGGCTGCGGCGCAGCTCGACGCGCATGTGCTTGTGCCAGCGCATGCGCAGATCCAAGCACAAGTAGCTGCATCGACGCACACACAACATATCAACTACGATGGCGTTAAATCGTTCAAAAAAAATCTTTCTGTCTATCTTCCTTCGATTTTTTTTATAAACTCAGACGTATCTCTCGAATAGAAGCGTAACCTACGTAAAAGAACGGGGAATGTATGGTGCTCGACTTCCTACACACGCCACACTGAACAGGATATTTCAAAACCCATACAACATCGTCGGCTGTCCACATGCCAAAGATCGAACTCGATGATTGGAGAATAACATAGAACACAGTTAAATTCGATCCATAAGGTTTACAATATTGTTCACTGGTAGGTGTATCTCGCGTCCCACGAGAGAATTGAAGAGTCCTCAATTTTAGTGTTGGTGTTTACACTCCACATACATACATGTATCCTATATACACAGTACGCACATATATATATATTGTTCGTCTTTTCGCATATGAATCACATAGATATATGTATACCTATAAATTTACACCATACATATTGTAAAAAGATATATATTATTATATATCATTATTATATTTATATATATAACTAAATAAATATATTAATATTTATAATATTACATAATATTATATAGAATATGATAATATTAATAATATTATATAATATTAATAATATAATATAATATTAATAATATAATATAATATTATATTTACAATATTAAACTATTTATTTAGTTTTATTTTATTTTTATTTAATATCTAAGATATATATATATATATATATATATATATATATATATATATATATATATATATATATATATATATATATATATATCTTAGATATTAAATTTTATTTTAAGTTCATATATTTTTCTCATATTTCTTTGTACACTGTACACACTATACATAATATACAGTGTACAAAGAAATATGAGAAAAATATATGAACTTAAAATAAAATATCAGATATTAGATATTCAATTTTAGATATTAAATAAAAATAAAATAAAACTAAATAAATAGTTTAATATTGTAAATATAATATTATATAATATTATAAATATTAATATATTTATTTAGTTATATACATAAATATAATAATGATATTATATAATAATATATATCATTTTACAATATATACGGTGTAAATTTATAGGTATACATATATCTATGTGATTCATATGCGAAAAGACGAACAATTGGACATACCGGACATTTGCATGACCACTGACATGAATTCTCTCTGATATGCGATACTTGCAACGAGAGAGTGGGAGAGAGAGAGAGAGAGAGAGAGAGAGAAAGAGAGAATAAACGAAGGAATTCTAGCACGCATACCATTGAGATTTCACAGTCTATGGACTTTGGATCTGCGCGTTTATTATTGCCGTATCGTATGGCTTGAATTCGATGCTGAACATGCGCGAGGTGGGGTATGTGTCATTCTGGTTGCGTCATTTCCTGAATTCGTTGAATGGAAGGAAAGCGGGCAACGAATTTAGGACGATCGGATATAATTTAAACGAGTCCCCCCCCCCCCCCCCCCCGTCTGTGCACGTGCGTGAATTTGGCGCGCAGACGTATAATAGAGACGCACAATCCTCAATATACGTTTGTTCATTCGCATCGTTGTCTCTCGTTACGTTCTTCCTGAAAGAACAAAAAAATAATAATAATAAAATTAACAAGAATTACAATTACGACGCAGTACGAATCGTTTATTATTATTATTTTTTTAAAACAAACTCCGTTTATTCGAGAAACGAAAAGTAGTGTCCAAAAATCAGGCGTCTTAAAACGAATCTTTATTTTTGTTTTGAAAAATTAATCATTTTTGAATTTCTATAGGAGAACAAACAATTTATTCGACAAATATAATTTTTGTATCGAAGTTTTAGTTTGTAATGAAAACAAAATGTCTTTTATTTATCACAAATGTTTCTTTTGTTTCAATTTTGTTATCTTATATATAAAATGGAAGAATGTTTGTTTGTTTGTTTGTCACGAGTAAGCTTCTATACCATTCATCCGATTGCGATGAAAATTTGGAGAATTGTAGTTCGCACTCCCGAGAAGGATTCTGCGTTAGTAGAATAATTTTATTTGCCAAAATAAATGCGTACGGGGCAAAACGAAATTAACATTTATGTATATCTATATATAGAGATTATTTGACAGCTGTCAAAGTATGCTACCAAAATGACAAGCGAAATAAAAGACACTCATTTGTTTCAACGACTCGATCGACTCGATATTATATATTAGTTGCATAATTCATTTGTCAACCATTGTCAAATTAATCGTGACTCTAAATCGGGAAGCGATTGAAAGATCTACACCTCGATCAAAAAGGAAACATACATTACGAGTTTCAGAAACGGACGAGCACCGAGAAGAAAGACTTAAAATCATTAGAGTATGTACGACGAAGTACAAACTTTCGTAAAATAACAGCAACAACAGACGAATTGATTCACAAAGTTTTTCAAAATATTGTACATAACTGCAAAAAACATAAGTGGTTAAGGGAACATGCTATATTAGCAGCAAAAACACCAATGTCAATTATATTAAGTTCACGATTCAAAAGAGAATATCGTGAGAAGCTAAAACGTACAAGTCGATTGCTGCTTTTATTAATCAAGAACAAGTTGTTAATTATCCAACTGAATTCCTGAATTCGTTTCATTTGCCAGGCATAGCGCCGCGCGTTGTAACATTGAAAATGGGCGTGCCTATCATACTTTTACGAAACATCAATCCACCACGACTTTGCAACGGTACTGGGCTTCCAGGGAAAAATATGATGAACAATATCAGCGAAACTACAATTTAAAATAGAAAATTTGAAGGAAAAGACGATGTACTGTTGTCACGTAGCCCAATGATACCAAAATATATGCCATTCGATTTCAAACGTTTGCAGTTTCCAGTGCGACTCGCATTTGCAATGACCATCAACAAGCATGGGGACAATCGCTAAAAATGTGTATAGTATAGATTATGTTTGGAAAGGTCATGCTTCACACATGGAGAGAAAAACAAAAAATATTGTATGTCAAATGAATTAAGACATCAAAACGGCATTGTAACGCATGCTGGGTACCGCTAGTTATAGAAATATTTATTATTTGTTTATGTATTGTACATTAAGAGAGGTCGAGTCGAGGACGCAGACTGCTGGTCTCGAGACATTTCGTCGTCCCACGCAAAAGCGTCTGCCTGTACTATTTGCTGACGTTACAGTACGTATAATAATGCGTGAGACATGACGAGTTACGAGGTCGCTGGCGTCGCTCTCCCCTTCCACTTTACGCGTCTCCCCCCCACCACATTACCAACGATGCGCGATCCACTTCATCTTCTCGACGCGTAACGCTCCGGAAAAGATTTTTTCCTTTCCCTTTTTTTTCGTAAGACACGAAAAGGTCTTCGCACGAATGGCAAACAAGAGCACTTGGTTGGTTCCGTAATCGAAGGTTTGAGAATGTCGAAAGGAAGCTTACTCGAGCGACAGTTCGAAGGGTCTTTCTGTTTGTCGCGAAGGAAAGATCGCAGACAAAATTTGACGAGTGGAAATAGAATCGAGGAATTCTTTCCGTGATCGAAATGAATTTTCATGGGGCGAGAAAATTTTACCGGAAGGTGGAATATTCCACGTCCGCTCGTGCGTAATGACGTCGATTAATTCGTATAAATTTTCACTCGTATTTATACAGGGTGTCGCCTTTATCTCTGCCACTCGAAATAACTCGGTAATTATCGGCGTTACAAAAAAAATGTTTTAAGCAAAAGTTGTACCCTTTGAATGGGACTATCGAATGCGAGCGATTTTTTTTTTGTTTTAAGTGAAGGTGACTTTCACGGTGCGTCAACGCCTCCAGCGAAATGAAAAAAATTAGTCGCATTTGATGGCCCCCTTTAAACAGAACAACTTTTGTTTGATACATTTTTTTGTGACGTCTTTATAAGACTAACAAATATTTGATAATGATCCGAAATATTTAGATTTGTATCATCGATACCGACCTTGAATGACCTTGAATGACATTGACCCTCCCAATGTTTTGTATGCGAATTGAGGTGCTCTACAAGATGGTTGAAAAAAAATATATCATTCCATTTAAAAACGTGAAGGTGACCTTCACTGTGCGCAAACGCATCCATCGAAATTTAAAAAAATGGTCGCATTCGGTGGCCCCCTTTACACCGTACAACTTTTGTTTGAAACATTTTTTTCTAACATTGATAATTACCGAGTTATTTCAGGCGGCAGAGATAAAGGGGACACCCTGTATATGTATATACAGGGTGGACCATCCAACGTCCACACCGCTATAACTTTCAAAATATGCGTTGCAGTAAAAAATGTTATATACAAAAGTTACATGGTTTAAAAGGGTGCACTAGATACTGCATCCAATTTTTGTATAGGTCGAGGCGTTTCGAAGATTTTAAGGACAATTTTGTTTTTTTAAATAGAACGTTATATTTTTTATACCAAAATATGTTAGAGAATCGAATTCTGTGTAAAAAAGTATTGACCTTTATTAGCCCTAAACCTAATAGCTAACGAGTAATTTCACTTTATTATTTAAAAATTTTCTTCACAATGAAAAAAAACAAAGTTGCCCTTTAATTCTTCGAAACGTCTCGACCTATAAAAAAAATTTGATACACTACGTAGTGCACTCTTTTAAACCATGTGACTTTTGTTATGGCAAAAGCCATACTATGGAAGTTATAGCGGTGCACACGTTGCATGGACCACCCTGTATACTCGTAGAATTATTTCTAATTAACAAAATGCTGCTCATCGTATCGATATCATTCTTCAATCAAACTTTACGAATATATATGTATGTACATATATATATTATTTTCATTTTTAATTTTCCCAATAATACGTTATCAATCCTTTACGAATGGCGTTTCAATCATTTAAACGAATTGAGAAATCCAATTTTTGTATGTGTGCATGTGTGTTTTTTTTCTATCAGAACAGTTGGCGTATCATAGAAATTCAATTTAGCCGGATTTCAAAGTTTTGCAGTAGTACGAGCGTACGTTAGATCCGCCAGTGGCGACTCTCGCCAGTCACGGCGGCTGCCTGTTCGTCGAAGCGTTAAACAGCTCTGGCTTATATCAAATTCGGAGGGATTGGAAGCTCGCCAATACTACCAGTGGTGAAGATACATCCAGAGATATCCCGCTCGGTTCCTTTTTTGAGCACACACACCCATATATATAGATAGATAGATGAACAGCTAGATAGATTGATAAATATATAGATATATAGATAGATAGATAGATGGATAGATAGATAGATAGATAGATAGATAGATAGATAGATAAATAGATAGATATATAGATAGATAAGTAGATATATATATATATAAAATTTGATAAATATGTTTCTTTTATTTTTATCAAATTAAAATTTTATGTATAACGAATAACTTAATTTAATTAAAAGTAATAATTTAACACTTTTTAAGCCTAATTCTAAAATGGGCAAATGATATGAATTAGGTATATATATATATATATATATGTGTGTGTGTCGTCTGCCCATTTTGAAACTAGGCTTAAAAATTGCTAAATTTTCTTCTTTTTAATTAAATTAAATCATTTCTTATACATAAAATAAAAATTTGTTAATAATAATATAAATTTATTTGTCAAATTTCTTATATACATATACAACTATACTTGTTCGAAATTCATTCCACTGGACCAGAAATTATTTCGGTAGTAAGAACAAATCTTGCTCGGAGCGGATTTAACGAAATTAAATAAATAAATAAAAGTGGGCGTATTTGGGATCGAGGCGAATAGCGAAAATATATTTGTCAAAAGTCTGGAGAGGATTAAATCGTCAGTGATCCATAAATCAACGAACTATTTTTAAGATCTTTTTTTCTTCCATTTTTTTTTTGTTTCTTCAATTTTTTTTCTTCCTCGTCCGAGAGAAATTCCTCGTTCCATACGACGAGACCGAATGCACTCGGTATTGTCAAGGTGTACACCGGCTAATACGATTAGCATTAGTCTAAAACCCCGTTACCATTGGTCACATATACATGTCCATATATTTATGTATTTCTCTCTCTCCCTATCTCTCTATCTCTCTATGTGTACATGGTGCATCATCGTGCACAGTGCACCAAGTTAAGTCTCGATAAGCGTGACGTTCTCGACTTATGCCAACGCGACAACTTCTCTGTGACGACCACACGACAATCCGCATAGGAATTCTACACCTACAGCAACGTAGTATACAATGTATATGGGGCATTCCACGCCAAATCGAACTACTTGAAAATTTCGTATCTCCGATTCGTTTGAAATTTTTTTCTCGCTTAGTCCTCATTGAGATTGGCATCCATGATTTTTTTCAATTTTTTTAATCCGTTCATTCACGAGATATAAATTTTCGAAAAATGATGGGTTTTGGAAAATTCGTTTTTTTGAAATGCTTATAACTTTGCAAATAATCGGGAAATTGTGTACTGTTTTCTTTTTCTAATTTTAGGTTATTAAACGTACTTTTCATAAAAAATACCGAAATATTTGTGTAAAGGATATTACTACGAGATTTTCAAATTTCAAAAAGATATTATTGTTTTTAATAATGTTAGTAGTCATCGATTTTCTTTAAATTTTTTTTATAAAAAATGTTGTCAATTTAACAAATTTTAAGCCTAGTTTTAGAATAGGCAAACGATTGGCTCTATTTTTTTCGAATTTTCAATTTTCACATTTTTACTTCTTTCATTTTTTTATATCTCGTGAATGGCTACATACAAAAAATTGAAAAAAATCATGGAATCTAGTCTCCACCAGTAGCGAAAGGAAAAAAAATTTCCAAAAAATTGGAGATGCAAAAGCTAAATGGTGTTCGATTTGGCGTGAAATGCCCCATACATGTACAATATTAATATATAATTTATACGTTAGGTTAGAATACATTTGTATCGGGTGAAATTGAATCGCTCGAGTGATCACTCGTCCCCTGAGTGCGGTCGAACGTCAACGAGTTTTAGTTCCACTCTAAAGACGATGCGACGTATAGAAATATCTGTCGCGTTAACGTTTACTCCAGGATCGAGTTGTCCCGGAATGATTAATATACCTACGAAGTTTATAGAAGAGAAAATTAGTTCCGGGCTCGGTCTCAACTCGTACCTAGGGTCATTTTGCAAAGGAAATTTACTAGTTACTCTCGGTTCGATGTTTTGTTTTGCCAATAATTTTATTAACTTTTTGGTAACGGTTTATTTTATTCTTCGATCAAGTTTAGTTGATAAGATTGATTATTATTATTTTTTCTCGAAAAGTATATATAATATGTTTATAGTAATTTCATTAATCTTATTATTAGAAATTTATAAACTCAGATTTTTGCAAAAACTTTCAAGCTAGAAGTTCGAAATGAAAAGTTTTATTGTAAGGAGACAATAATCATGGTGAAACATTGTTCATAAGAAAAATTGAAATTAACAATGTAACGTAAAATTCTTTACGTTACTTTGTTAATTTCAATTTTTCTATCTTTATTTCTATCGAGTATATAGTCTCGATAGAAATAAATCCGAAGACAAACAAAAAATTGAAAAAACAGAGTTTTTAAGAAAAATGCTTTCATAATTTTTTCCGTGTAGAAAATTTATCGTACCTACATCTTGTCGAAGACCCTGAGAGGTATCGATTCATGCTCGAAATAGCGATAAAAATTGTTTTGATATCTCGTACGTACGGTCCACTTTATCCAAAAATGACGAAAATTCCAAAATTCCAAAATTGAAGGAGGAAATCGATTTTTTGTTTCTCGTCACGTTTATCAAAATTAAAGGAAAAATGATGATTCGAATAGGCGGAAAAATAAATATACGTATTTACACGCTTCTGGAGTTTTTACTCCTCTCTTCCTGTTTCCGTTTTGCTCCTGGCACAGAGAGACGGCCAATGCCGATGTGCTCTCGCTTTGATGTGCACTTTAGCTAATGCAGCGGTTTGCGGTCGCGACTTCTCGCCGCGATGCGCATATCCTACGACGTCGACGACGACGAGGATTCTTGCCGAGTCGTGGTAAAAAAAAACCACCACGACCAAGAAACACGAAGAGGGAGAAAATAATCAACGAGATAATTAACAAATTTTCTATTTTCGTGAAAAAATTTCGCACGAATAAACAAATAAACGAACCAGCCGGTCGAACGAAGACGACAAGCATGCGAAAAACAAGAAAGAAAATTGTGTCAAAAATAAAAATTAAAACTTGAATAAAAAAAAACTAACAACCAATCAACTTTTTCTTCGACGAATTTAATTAATTTTAATTTTCCGTTTAATCAAAAAGTAGAAAATTGCGAGGAACCGTAATAAAACAAGATTAAAGTATTTGAAAAAGCAAAAATTAACACCAATTAAATGTTTTTCGATGAATTTTAATTAATTTTAATTTTCCGTTTAATCGAGGTGTAGAAAATTGCGAGGAATCGTAATAAAACAAGATTAAAGTATTTGAGAAAGCAAAAATTAACACCAATCAAATTTTTTTCGATGAGTTTTAATTAATTTTAATTTTCCGTCCAATCGAAATGTAGAAAATTGCGACGAATCGTAACAAAACAAGATTAAAATATTTGAAAAAGCAAAAATCAATGCCAATCAATTTTTCTTCGACGAATTTTCATTAATTTTAATTTTCTATTTAATCAAAAAGTAGTAAATTGCGACTCATAGCAATCATAATAAAACAAGATCAAACTATTTACGAATTCCGTAAAAAAAAAAAAAAATCCATTACGCAGTAAGTTGGAAAAGATTGAATAGAAGTCTCGCCATCGCCTTTGCTTTTTTTATTTTTGTTTATTCCCTCACAGTGCTAAGAGACCAGCTGTTGGTGTTCGCAAGCTTTTCCATCGATACGAAAAGATTTTTCGAAGCGTCCGGCGTATCTCGAGTGAAAAAGTTGGGCGAAAAGTTTCTTCGGAAAAATATACGACGAAAGAATGAAAAGAAGAAAATAAATAAGACGTTCTTACGTTTTACCAACGAGACGCACGAGAGATTTAGTGAATAAATAAAAGTCTCGCGAATGAATGGAAACATCGCGAGAGGTTTGGGTTTAAAATTTCCATAAGAAATATACAAGCAAAATTCAGCCCTCGATCGCAACCCCCCCCCCCTCCCCCTCCTTCCTCGCTCTTCCACCATATTACTCCCGAATACGAGGAGAACCGCGAGTGCTCTTCCTCTTCCTTTCT
Organism: Netelia fuscicornis; assembly: GCA_946811545.1. Lineage (NCBI taxonomy): Eukaryota > Metazoa > Arthropoda > Insecta > Hymenoptera > Ichneumonidae > Netelia > Netelia fuscicornis. The sequence continues at coordinate 12,263,829 of OX328014.1, read as the reverse complement.
TCATTCCCATTCGTTTTTTCGATACGTTCGTTTCTCTTTTTTTCTTTTTCCTATTTTTTTTTTTTTTTTCGTTTAACCGCGAAAAGAACGGCACAAAAAAATGATATTCCACGGGAGCGCGGAAAGGTACAATAAAACACGCGATATGATGAATGTTTTCTGGGGGAAGGGTGAGGGGTAAAAAAATGTTGGTGGAAAAGACGTCGAATGGTACGAGAGAAAAATATACACAGAGGGAGAAAGGGATATTTTAGGGAGACGTAGGTACCGACGTGGTTGCTATTGTTGCTAAAAGAATCGACCTGGGACAAAATATAAAAATATCGAAAGGGAGGGTGAAATTTTTTTTGAAATTTTCAGGTGTTTGTTTAGAATTCTTATTTATTTATTTAAAAATAAGAATCGATGTTAGTTTTATTAACAAAAGAGTTGGCAGTGGTAGGGACGATTAGGAGGTATTTTTTGTTAATAAGATCGCGATTTTTTTGTGTCCTTCTCGATTTTTAGACGCGAAGCTTTTTTGACGAGGTAATCAAAAATTTGAAAACTAGTTCCTTCTATGGGCAATCCAAATTATCGACGATGTATCGACGAGTATCTGTTTTCCAAGATGGCGGAGGAAGCACAAGGAAATTTTGTTGGATTCCAGCGGATTTAGGCAGCTCTAATGACCCTCTACTTGTCCCCAAGAATTTGCCTTGCTCATCCATTTTGTTATTGTTTAAGTTTAATTATTTTGTACTACTAGGACATCGAAATTTTGGGATCCAAATCGACTCCCAAAGGATAATCGCGAGGGATTGGTCACTCGCAGATTCGGTAGCACAACGATTTCCAAAAGGAATCAATTCCTTGCGATTTCCACTGCGATTCCCATGATTTCTGAATCAACGAGATAACCTGCGATTTCACGTGATTTCTGCTGATTCCAACGATTTCCAGTGATCCTCGAATTTCCGAAATCAGTGATTTCTGGACTGTCAATAAAAAATCTTTGATAAATGCTTGCTCGCTTGGAGAGAGGATAAGTGATGCCCAGCGATTCACGAAATCACACGATTTCTTTGTGATTCCCAATGTTTTCCTTATACATTTGGAGAAATCACGAGGAAATCAGGAATAATCATTCGACTTGAGCGATTTCCTACAATTTCCGGCAATTTTTAGTGATTCCTATCCTGATTTCAGATGAAATGGTTCATTGATTTCTCAAGTAACCAACCCCTCGGATAAACGCCATGAGAATAATACCTATGTAAATAAAAATTGAAAAATTTCTTTGCATCCGACTTTGCGCGACCCGCATTACCTCATGTAATCCTGGATTAGCTTGGGGTACTAGGGTTTAAGTTTAATTATTTTGTACTACTAGGACATCGAAATTTTGGGATCCAAATCGACTCCCAAAGGATAAACGCGAGGGATTGGTTACTCGCAGATTCGGTAGCACAATGATTTCTAAAAGGAATCAATTCCTTGCGATTTCCACTGCGATTCCCGAATCAACGAGATAACTTCATCGAATACGAAATTTCTTCGTATTCGACTTTGCGTGACCCGCATTACCCCATGTAATCTTGGATTATCTTGGGGTACTTTAACAATGCCGCGAGTTGCTCCAGGAGCATACTTTCCACGTGTTCAATGGCTTGAGTACCTTTTAAACAGGTAGGAAATGTATAAGCTACTTACACTACGTACGAATGAACGAACGGTAGTTGGTACGTTTCGTCGAACGGGAACGAATGTGAGTACTTTGCTCGAGTATAGGATAGCGCCATTATGACCGGTATGAGCACTTACGGACCCCCTGGCATTCCGTTGAGCTTATTCTCGTTTATCTCTCACCTTCCTGTTGAACTATTACGCGAAACTTACCGGTGAATCGATTAATGAAGTTTTTTTTTCATTATTCTAAAAAAAAACGTATTTTTCGAATTTGTAATTAATTTACAAAATTAAAAAATCATTGTTTATGTATAATTGATAATCGGATTTTGATGCAGTTTTTTTACCATCGTTTAGATAATTTACCATAGATAGTTCATATGTATGATAAAACCTAATTCAGTTTTTTGTAAGAAGAAAAAAAAACAATATTTTGCAACCAAGTCGCTGGAAAATAAATTTACATGGTTTACGTAGGCTAAACTTTGAGAGATACTTCAAAATGATGTAATAGAGAATTGTAGTGCTTCTAAAATCCTAAAGAAAACTCCGCGATGGCACATCTCTATCTGTTACGGTTGACTCGTAATAATCATTTCTTTCGTTAAAACTTTAATTAAAAATAGCGTTACTTGCGACGCTGTTTACTCTTATTCAGTATGAATCATTATCCAAATAAATATGACAGTATTCTTGGCCGTTTAATGTAGATTATAATTGTCCTTTACAGTATATCATTCTGATAAATACTTTAGAAGAAATCATAGGTTAAAGCAACCGTAAAAATAATTCACGGACCGGAAGGGCTTAGAACTAAGCGTTGAGTGATTTTTCCCATGGACAGCTATACGAAGATGTTTTAACATACCAATAACTAATCGATGCAAATAAATGTATTTTGCTCATCCGTTACGATAGAAATTTAACGATTCCACTTACGATTCTGCAAGAAAAATATAAAAAAAAAAAAGATTTTAGGTATCGAGTCTGGCCTCGAGTCTGCTTATCACAACAGCACGGATAAAAAATTGCATCCTCCATTGATTTATCGTCCGATACTTTAGCTACCGTCCGAGTTCTAAACGATCTCAGAAAAAGTCTTCAAAACACATCCCGTCCTGACGAACAAAAAGCAAACAAACAAGTGTCTGAAATTCACGAATAGACTTAGATTTATATATAGAGCCACGTTTCTACGACCCATGATCTATTTTTATAGCAATAAGAAATACACGATGCTATTTTGCTAACGGGCGTTATACAGGGTGAATTTCATAAGGTGTAACAGGCTTTATTTTAAGATAGATGGGATCATTGCAAGCAGAAATTGCAAATATAGATTCGTGATATTTTTAATAATTTACGAGATATCAATTTTTAAAGTTGGTCCAATTAGAGTGCGCCGAGAAACGTTGGAGCCGCCCACTGTCGCCCTAGCCGTAAAGATAGCACAGTGTAGGGCGTTACATATGAGGTTGCAAAATTCAGAGCAATCAATTTTATTTGTTATATAATTACGCAGTCATTTTTATTTCTCGGGCATTGGCTGCTAGGGCGGGAGTAGGCGGCGTCAACGCTTCTCGCCGCGCCCTGATTGGACCAACTTCAACAATTTATATCTCGTAAACTATTAAAAATATCTCCAATGTTTATTTGCAGCTTTTGGTTGTAATGTTCCCATCTACCTGAGAATAAAGCCCGTTATACTTTATGAGATTCACCCTGTATATGTACATTTATATGTCTATGCGCGTGTGTGTGTTTTTGCGTGAATACGCGGCTCGTCCGATATGATAGGATGTGTGGGTCGTTATCTTTCACCGCTGTCTCGTATCACTTTCTATATCTGTGCACCGTTCTTGCCGCCACGGGACGACACCAGACTTCGTGGGCGCGAAGAGAAATAAGAGACGGAAATTGTACGGCGAATTAATTAGAGAATAAAAGAACAAAAGATTGCAGAGGCAATCTAACTGCCTCCGTATCATGTTGATTATTTTCGACACGCCTACCGAGACGGTTGACGAATGTGCGAAAGAATAGAAAATATATCGAGTCGAGAGACGGAGGTCAGGTACATACTTGCACATGTTTTTTCTTCTCGATTGCACCAGGGGTTAATTTTTTTTTAAGCATTAGACTTTTTTATTCATATCCAAAGCAAAATATTGGGATTTACCGTCAAAGAAGGCAACTTTGACAGGTTTTGGAAGTTATTTGTATGTAACTTTTGTTTAACATCCTAAATCCCAATCTTTTTTTTGTTCCAATACACCAATGTGTTCTTTGACTATGAAATGTATAAGAAAGTCAAGCTCTCCCACCCTGCGACTATTTTTTATATATTTTTTAAAAAGTGTCAAGGTACCCCCGGTATGGGGCTTCTTTGACAAGGCATTAAAATGCAATTTGTATCGAAGATTCAAAGCGTAATGGTTACGTTTGATATCATTTTGACAATAAAGTTAATATTTTATGCATTCTACAAAAAATTAAATGAAAAATAACAATTTTTTCCTATCAAATTATCATCTTTATTAATGAAACATATTATATAAAAATACGAAGTACCTAAGGTGCTATTATAGGCACTTAATCAGTCTTATTATTTTCATTGAGATCAGTCTTATATTATAAGTCTTGCAAGTTTTATATTATCAGTCTTACATTATGTATTATTACTGAGATCAAAATCGAGTTTAACAATATTAAAATCAACTTTATAATAAACTGGAACAATGAATTGGAAACAATAGAAATATGTTTAAAATGAATTATTGTGTATTTTTGCACACCACACATTCATAGGTAGGATTGGTCGTATGTATTTAAGGTAGTTCTATCGTGACATTAAAATCGAAAAATAATTTTTCAGTTTTTCTCACATACAAAATGGTTCGCAGGCTCGAGTTAATAAAGAAAAATTGTTGCAAATTGACTAAAGAACAACATACTCCAAATTCAAGGTCATCCAAGGCTATATGTACTTGCTGTATAATTACAAAAATTGCGAAAATTCTTTTCTTTAGATTTTTTTGAAAAACTAAATAAAGCTTCTTTGATGTTGTATAAAAATGTATGCAAAGTTTTAGAAGGCTTCACCGGGTAGTAGCCAAGATATTTATGGATGAAAATGGAACTTTTAACACGCGTTCTTATGAGAGACTACAGAAAATTCTGGTTTTCACCAATAAATATCTCAACTTTCGCGTGGTAAAATCTTCCAAAAATTATTACACACGTACATATGACGTCAACTAAGATATATCCAAATTTTCAACAAAATTAAAAAAAAACGATAAAACGATAGAACTACCTTAACGCTGTGTCAAAGTAGCCCCAAAATCTGTCAAAGTTACCCGCAATGTCAAAGTAGCCCTCTTTGACGATACTTAAAAATGTTTTTGTAAAAAATTTTCTAGTCTGAAAAAAAATGTAATTGTTAAATCGTGATAACCTCCTGCCTACTCGAGGTACTTTTTTCTGAATATCTCCGTGAAAGTTTTGATGTCCTATGAGTAGTACAAGGTCGGACAGGAGGTTAATAACAATTTGGCAGGTGAGTCGAAATTTTTACTGCTCCTTTCAACCTCCTAGATTCCATTTCCGTTGTAGCACTTAAGCCGTCACCCCGTTTTCAATGCCAACGTGCCCTCGAGCTCGAATCTGGTGTCATCATAGACCCTTCACAATCTGCCCTCAATCCCAAGTTCGAAAAATCCGAATCTCTGGACCCTCCTCGTAACGCCAACTGTGTGTGGCAAAATCCCCGTATAACACGGTTGTTGGATACTTTAAAAAATGAATGGAGATTCGTCTTATAAGAGATAAAGGGCTAGACCAGAAGAGCGATAAAAAATATAAACTGCTTTTGTTTCATTAATAAATAGTAATTTATCAAAAGTATTATCTAACGTAATATTTATAAATCATTACTAAACCGTATTAAACGAGTTGATTCTTTTTGTCTCCCTAAAGATCCTCATCTTCCATTCTTTCGTCAACAGGATTTGAAGTTTTGTACTGCACTTTTTATAAAAAAAATTATTATTTTGGATTTGATCGTAAGATTTTTATGAATACGTCATAAATATCTCGATAAATTAAAAGGATCGCTATTCCATCGCTTATCACTGCACGATTGCTTGATTACAAAATAAATCAACAAAAGTGAGAGTGGCGCCACTCGTGAGTGTCAAGTGGCTGTCTCCGTTTATCGTGGGAAAAGTATTTTTCACGTAGGACGTGTCGCGAGAAAATGTGAATGGGGCAAATACGTTGTATCGTCAGTAAAGAGATTCCCACAAGACATTGCCAAGGAATGCAGTCTGATCTTCGCGAGTTCTTCTCACATAGAGAGTAACCAGCTTCGGTGTACCGAGAGAAAGAGTGACGGAGAGAGGGAGTGGGCAAGAGGGGGAGGAGAAGGGAGAGAAAAAGAGAGAGAGAGAGAAAAGGAGAGAGAGAGAGAGAGCCACGGACTTGCACAGGATAAGGAACTTGGAGAATTTCGACTGGTGACTGGTGAAACTTACTCCTTAGTAAGAACTTTTCTCAAGAACGTTTATACACGTACATATAAATCTTTAAAATGTAGTTCGAGAAGTCGAGGGACTGGTTTAGTTCATTCTTGCCGAATAGTTTTCATTAAACGACTCGAGATATTTGTCGATGTGCCCGGGGGGTTAATATTCAAAATTACGCAAACTCGCGGTGGGAGCAATCTGCTAATTTCTTTCCCACTTACTTCGAGAAAACGAGTGACATCGAGGCACTTCCGTTTTTGTTCGTAAATGCACGAAGATGAAAATTAAAAAATTAAACAAATTTCTTTGTATTTTTATACGTGTTCATTATTGAAATGGCGATGATTTTTTTCCTTTGCTAATAAAGACGTGCGTGGAACAAGAAAAAAAGTTTATTTAAAAACGTATATAAAGAGTACGAAAAATCTAAACGTTTCGTTGATGTTTCGTCAAAAAATTGGCGAATAGGCGGATAATAGGGAGAGTGGCCACGTTCGACGAGAAAGAGAGAGAGAGAGAGAGAGAGGAGAGAGAGAGAGTACGGTCCCCCAGACGAGGAAGCCGATAGCCACACAAGGGGGCATTGAGAGACTCGAGAGGGAGGAAAAATAGAGGAACTCCCTTCTCGACTCGGGTACCTGTGCTCGCCATAGCTATATTAACGTATAACGTATAGTTCCTATAACTCTCTCTCTCTCTCTCTCTCCTCCCCTCCCTCTCTTTCTCCCTATCTCCGCCATCCCCTTCCCTCTCTCTATCTGTAGAATATACAATATATAGAAGGCACGTGTATATACAGGGTGAATTTCATAGGGTGTAACAGGCTTTATTATAAAGTAGATGGGATCATTATAAACAAAAATTGCAAATATACATTAGGGATAGTTTTAATAGTTTACGAGATATAAATTTTTAAAGTTGGTCCAATCAGAGCGCACCGAAAAGCGATGGGGTTGCCCACTGCCCGCCCTAGCAGCCAATCCCCGCGAAATAAAAATGACTGCGTAATAATATTATGAATAAAATTGATTGCTCTGAATTTTGTAACCCCAAATGTAACGCCCTACACTGTGCTATCTCTATGGTTAGGGCGGGAGTGGGCGGCTCCAACGCTTCTCGGCGAGTTCTGATTGGACCAACTTAAAAAATTTATATCTCGTAAACTATTAAAAATATCCCTAATGTATATTTGCAACTTTTGTTTGTAATGGTCCCATCTACCTTAGAATAAAGCCTGTTACACCTTATGAAATTCACCCTGTATATATATGCACACACGAATAGAGTCTCGTTGGTATAATACATATATAGGAGGGGAGTGCAGAAAGTGTGGCTAAGGTATGTGGCCGTTCCGCACCTGTTTACGATCGGATGGCGAACGAAAGACAGAGGAATGGACTCGGTATGGCTGTAGTCTCCGTTCTAAAGATCGTGCTTACACAGCGCCCGGAGGTTCGATCGTCGATCGATCCTCATCCCGAGCCTCGTCTCGTCTGGTATCCGAGACTTTCAGAGTCGAATCTATGTATCAATCTGTATAATAAAAAGATTTACCTCCCGCCACCACCACCGCAACCGCCACCACCGCTGTCATCGTTTACGAGAAGCGAGACAAAGATATACCGGGTGTCCTTTTTTTTAAAAGGAACATGGCGTACATGGAGTGTTCTAGTTTTTTTAAAGGAATAAACAATATACAGGATTGTTCAGTTTTGTATAAATGGAAATTATATATGGGGCGTCAATTTAAAAGGAACGGGGCATATACAGGGTGTTTCATTTTTGTAGGGCAATGGGCCAGTGTTCGATTCCTGCCGACATCAATGGAATTTTTCTATGTGCTTTTTCTGTGCTCTCGGTGGTTCGGAATCCACCCAGGAAAAATTGTAGGCTCACTGGAGTGGTTGATGGTGGAATTGAGGCTGGAGATGTATATGAGAAGAAGAGATGTAAAAAAGTGAAGTACACTGTAGATTGGAATCTGTGCATATAACCACCCTGGTCTAAGAGCTATGCACCAAGTTACTATCTATCATTTTTGTAGGCATTAATCCCTCCCTGCATACAAAGCAATATGGCTACTAAAGTTTTTTTTTTTTCAATACGTTAACACATTTTTTTTATTTCAATACGTTGAAAGATTTTTTTTAATTACTTTGTTGTGTGACAACAATAAATACTTTCCATTGCACGAAGCAATGTACAATTACGGTTTACATCCGATGTAAAAAAAAACATCTTTAAGGATACTGAAAACAATTTGTAGCAGCCATACATGCCTACTAAAAATCATTTTATTTTATCTTCCTTCATAACTCATGCAATAAGGAGTTGAGTATCTACCATGAGATCCAATTTTGGAAGCGAGAGTTATATAGAGGGTGTCTCGTTTCAAATGGACCTAGGTCATACGTGTTGTATTATCGCAATAAATGCCAGACAACGGTTGTTGTCTAGCATTTATTTAGAGACAGACCTCATGCTAAAGTGTACAAATCATATGGAACACTATTTTTATATATCTGTCCATAAAAAGATATAGCATCAAGTTTAAAAAAGTGTATCCCAATGATAACTACTGTTGCCTTCGAGAATATTCGAAGGCAATAATAAAAAAAAAACCTTTATGGTTTAATAAAGAAACAAGAAAATCAGATAAATGGTATAAATATGTTCCTGTCGTAAATGGACTTTTCCATTATGGCCATTTTTCGACCATTGCCAGTTACTAAAAGCAAATCAGTGGTCAAGCTCCCATTGAACCCCAGGTATTTATATAGATAATTTTGAGCAGGAATTATTGAATTATTATACCCAATTTTTCATGTCTGACAATGAACGTGTCCCTGGCTTTGATGCCTTGCCTCCGTACCTCATGACCCTCGAGGTCTCTCTCTCGGCCTCCATACCAACGACAGCTGTCCATTCTTGGAAACGAGCGATTGAGACCGAGAGAGATGGCGAGTGCCCTGCACTTTATCCCCCCCAGCCCTTCTCGTCTCATTCTCTCTCCATAGATATACCGTGTATACATATAAAAATACTCGTGTCGGATTCGCCAGAACGTTGTGCCCGTCTCACCCGCTATATGCGTCCTGGGTAATTGGACGAATAGAGGACGGAAATAGGAAGGCCGAAATATCAAAAGAATAGAGGACAAGAGACATGTCATACTCATCCTTCGTTTTTTGGACATATACGTAGACTCTCTTTAGCGTCCTTAATTTCTTGAATTTTATTCGGAGGACAAAGAAACAGGGTCTAATAATGATTGAAATTTCAGTGAAATTTATGATAATGGAAATTTGAATAAGTCAGACCAAGGGACAATCGTTATTTTTATCGAGGAAGGATTGTAACTTTTACAATGACAAAAAGCTTTTTGCACGTTGCTTTTGAAATTATTGAACTAAACAAATTTAGTCTACTAATTTATCTAGAGCCAGATCGAAAAGTTTGAGAAATGATTTCTTCTTTTAAAAACAGTCATTTTTTGGATATACAAGAAAGTATGGATTGAAAATAAAAGTCCTTCGATTAGGGAATAGTAATCACTATTCTCTAATTAAAAGATTCTTTTTCAAAATCAACTTTGAATCCTAATCTAACATGTCTTCATTTAAACCATCCTACTTTTTGTTGTCGCAAAACAAACTTAAGGGAGCTTTCCAGTGTGACAGCCCGAAAAATCGCTGTTTTTCGCGATTTTTTTTTTAAAGAAAAAATAATCTAATCGGTCTGGTTTTTTTTTGTATATTAATTGGGTATTGAAGAATACAAAACAATTTTTGAAAGATCGATTTATTTATTAATTAATATCTATAAAAATGATGAAACAATTGTTGCAGAAAATGCACTTGGATGTGGTGTCCACGTTGGGGGTCACAATTTTGATCTGAAACAAAAAACACAAAAAGATTATTGATCGGTATATAATTGGCTTTCGTGCTATGGAGGCTTTTTTTTTTTTTTTTTTTGCAAAAATGGCGCCGGTTTGAACAAAAAGTATCGATTTTAGCATTTTTTTGGCAGTTTTTTTTTACAAAAAAATAGGAGGAAGTCAAAAAAAAAAAAAAAGCTTCCATAGCACGATAAACAATGACGTTAAGAATATTGTGTAAAAAATTCAACTCGATAGCTTTAAAACTCTGCCCTCCAAGTTGGACACCGTTTTGAAAAATGCTGTTTCGAGAAAAACGCGTTCAAAGTTTCAAGTGAGGAAATTTTAGGTAAATCGTTTACTTACGGTCATCAGCGATGCCAGGTCCATACAATATCCCTTCTGCTTATTCGAAAAGAGTGTATACTATTCGATAAAGCAAAAAAAGAAAAAATCGATTTTTTGAAAATTTCACACTGGAAAGCTCCCTTAATTGATCAAACAATCTTTTAATTTACCGAAAAAGAAGAAGCTTTATTAGCCATATATGATTTTGTATGTGATAGGGGATTAATAATGAAATCATATCAAATAGTAAAATTAGGAAAATAGGAAATTAAAAAAAATGTTTGAGCATATAGTTTTGTATGCGAAAGGGATTAATAATTAAACCATATCGAATAGTAAAATATGGAAAATTGGAAAAATAAAGTCCGCAACATAAACGTAGCGTTAACTTTTCTACGCAATTATAGAACGTTAGTAAAATGAGAAATGTTCCTTGAAAGCTAGCCAAGGATATAAGGTGAACCAGTCCAGTTCCATGCACACTTCTCATTGTGGTAGTGAATTTGTGAGCACCATAACTTCGTCACTTGCAAATTCTAATTATTCAATTAGTTGGCGAGATTTGTGAAATTCTCTCCCGACTGTTCCGTTCATCCTCGAAATGTGTCAGTCCTTGTGTCACAGCTTGAACCGTGGAATGCTAATCGAAGAAACTTTACTCCCAAAAGCCGTGTGTACGAACGAGAATGACGGCTGGGCGAGGTTTGCGGCGCGTAAAAACTTAAAACGCGTTTTACGTTAGCAATTTGCACCGGGTGTGGCTTCGGCAGTTTGGCTTCCGGTGGTGTTTAAGGAGACTCGAGCAACTGAAAAAAAAAATATATAATTGTATATTTCGGTCAATGTCAAGTGCTATAAAAAAATGGGTGACTGCTTACCTTGGCTTGGAAGAAAGACTTTTTTTTTTATTTTTCGCTAATTCCATCATTTTTTCGAAATAAAAACATTGTTATGGAAAAGGTGTTTAAAATGCATTTAATGAAAACGTGACTTTTGGTTCGCGAGAGCAAGAATGAAAGATAAGCAGATTATCAAAGTTCTATTTTTTAATGTTCTCGATACTGTTTGATAATATGTTATGTAAGAATTTAATTCGATGCAATTTTTTCACAATTTTCAAATGATTTCATATTTTTGAGATTATTTGTTAATAACAATGCCCATTTAACTTTGAAAGATTGGCACAATTTTAATTGTACTTTGTCAATTTGTGTAAAGTATTTTTTTACTAGATTGTATATTTATAAACGAAACTTAACAAACCGAATCATCATCAATGTTCTAAATTTCATATGATCGACCAAATCTGTAAGAAAAATAATATATTTTTAAAATAATTATTTGAATTAAAAATATTCAAGTAATTCGGATAGGTAAATCGACTAATGAAATTAATATTCTGGATCAATAGTTACAATGAATAATGAAGGAATAACGAGCACAAAAACTTTAAGGGAAAACAGTATGTCGAAAGACTTTAAGGGCCTCCATGACCAATTTTCGTTGGCTCGTAACGCGAGGCTTCTAGGCAAAACTCACTTTGTTACTAAATTGCTGAATAAACTTAGCATCCGAAGTTGCTAGGGAAGCCGAGATTTTACGAGAATATACAGCTCGTATTATAGCTCGTAAGAGGTCGACGATTATTACATCGTGTATGTTAGATAGAAAAAACGAAAAAAAAAACGTACTGCCGGAGAACGCAATACGAGGAAGCACCTAAGGATATTATGAGAGGCCTCAAAAAGTCGTAAGTTTGAGCGGGACATAAATAGAGGGAGAGAATCTGTAAGATTCTCGTGGGAAGCGTTAACGAGGAAAAAAAGCGAATAAGGTCAGACAGTATATATATACTTTCTGGGGGTTTATGTATATATGAGCCATCCATATACTTAAACGTGTATGCAATTATTGTCGAGCGCTGTTGGGTGGCGATAGTGTTTACCTACCCAGCAACTTCGCACCTCCATCTGACACTGCGCGGATAACTTCCTGTTGCACAAAAAGTTATTTTTTTTCTATTATTATCAAGCTCAAAATTGAATCTGGTTTCGTAAATTGCTAGTTCATTTATAAATATGCTTTCCACCACTAGTATGTCCAGCGATAAGATTTTTTGAGCTAATGCTATTTCAATTTGTACCAACAAAAAACAGAGATGAGTTTTCATTTGAAATACAGCTTTTTCGTTAGTGTAAGTGAATGTTTTTTTTATATTGTAGATGCGTGTAGGAAGAAAATACTACTTGGACCGATAACAGACTTATATTGGCAAATTCATTGTCTTAATGCTTAGCTAACAAGCTGGTCACTTAGTGTTCCCACTAAGAATGATTTTGTATGGTACTTTACGTGTATTTATAGAGCCTGTTACTTTCAGGGTTAAAGATTAGGAAGTTACCACATGATGAGATTTCTAAAATTATTTTTTAACTTTAGTAATATGGAATGTATAAATCCTGGCTGCGAAAGTACAAAACTGAAATAACATTATTTATCAATGACTACCCTCGATGAAATTCCCACTTACAATTGAGACCTTTCAAATGCGTTTTTCTTGAATAAACATTTTTCAATATGTTGTCTCGAATAGCTCTTAAATCGTTGGTCCGCTTTGCTTTAAAATCGACATGTATATTTGTCGTGACAATTATCTAAAATAAAAAGCACCAGATTTGTTAATACGATAATTGTTTTGTTTATAATAAATTAGTCAGCGTTGATTTTTTATATCTAAAATAAAAATTAATACTTATCCTTTTCTCGTTTTTACAATAAACTAAATAAAACTAACAATAAATGAAAAAGAAGAAAAACTAACCTCAAAATCATGACGCCGGATGTTTACATTAAATATTCGTACAGCATATTCTTCGATACGTGTTCTACACAGAAAAGAATAACGAAAAGAAAAAAACAATCGTATAATTGATTTAAAAAAACACACAGCACACTTTATCTACCCACTAGATTTCTGACAGTCGTCCATCGACACAGTAGACACTTTGTCTAATGGCGTCACTTGCAGCCACTTTCATACTAATAGCACGTTGCATAACACAAGATTGTGTGCTTTTATAAAATTGTAAAGAATCCTCGAAGTTCCAACAATATTTGATGTCCGTCAACCTTGTGAACGAACGTGACAAAATATGAAATCTCGTAACGTAACCATAGTAATGTTTATACGATACTTAATACGAACGATCACTCGTTACACGGTGATCCCGCCTTTATCGCGCTCTCTCGTACATCGCAGTGTAGTACCGAAAGGCGCCACCGTCGTCGCTGACGGTCGCCGATTCTCGCCTCCGTGAATTTAGCGAATATTATTTTCACGGGAAGAAGAAAAAAGGAATCATCGTATCGCAAAGAGAATCTGAAAGTCCCGAGGAGTCAACGTTGCCAGACTGATCGAAGGTGCAAGGCGTTGCGTCTCGCGAGGTCACGAGAAATTACCTCGGACCCGAGTCCGGGAGTCGAGTAACAATATTTTATATATATATATACAGTCAACCATTTTGAGATAAAGTCCAGAGAGCTGGATACAGTGTGTGTGAGAGAGAGAGAGAGAGAAGAGAGCGGGGAGCGAACCAAACTTGACGTGAGAGTGGCGGCGTGGCAATTTTGCAAACGGTCCGGCGTTGTATTCCTGCCATAGGTTATATATTATTCTATGGTATAGAACGGTACTGTATGCGGTATATACGTAAGACTGAAGTTAATTCGTTCTCTGGACAACACGACCCTTCTGACAAAAAGTCATTTTCTATAATCATTAAACAAGAACTTTATTTTTTTGTTCTTTATGATTTTATAATATACTTAAAACGATATTCCATTCGAATAATTTCTAAAAATAGATTTTTTTGTAATCTCTAAGCACATACAGTTTTGAAACTAGGTGTTTAAGAAGACATTTTGTAATTTTTTAATGTGGTGAATTTTAAGTGTGTTCGTAGCAGTGAGAATGTTGAAGTATTGAATATTTCTGTAAATTGCAATAATATCGAGACTATGATGGTGTTATAGGTGTTGCGTGGGTAATTTCCGAATACGTAACCTTCAATCGAAGCCTGTTTGGAGAAAAAAGAATTGAACCCTCTGCAGGTGCCGATGGTCGACATTTGTGATTTACTTTCACGAATTTTGGAACTGGGGTGTTCAAATTTGCTTTCGTCCAAAACGAGTTTGTAGGAGGGTCGCGGAATCGGAAATTTACTGCAGAACGCGAATATCGCCATTATAATCTCGATATATTGCAATTTATGTAAATATACAGTTTTTCGACATTAACGATAATTTAATAAGATTGATTAAGTGCTTTTAATAGTAACCTAGGTACTTGATATATTTATGTGAAATGTTTCCTAAAGATGACAATTTCATAGTAAAAAAAACGTTAATTTTCATTTCATTCTATATAGAATCAACGAATTCAGACGGCTATAGAAGGAATATGCTTATTGGGATCTGACATGGAGGCGTGGTCAAATTCAATATGGCGCAGACCGGGGTGCATGCGACTGTCAAAACCGCGCAATAGTAGACTTACCGTGAAAACCAATATGGCGTAGGAGAGGTTGCAGCCAACTAGTCTTAACATAGCGTAATGGCTTTAATTTTAATAAAATGCTAGTCCTTTCCATTAGTGATATTTGTAAATGGTCTGATTCCAATCCCGGCAATCGAAATTTCCGAGAAG
Source organism: Netelia fuscicornis (assembly GCA_946811545.1). Classification (NCBI taxonomy): domain Eukaryota; kingdom Metazoa; phylum Arthropoda; class Insecta; order Hymenoptera; family Ichneumonidae; genus Netelia; species Netelia fuscicornis. Next base: position 12,248,702 of record OX328014.1, on the reverse strand, counting down.
GCGAAAAATTGTAGCGGCAAAATATTTAGTCAGCTGTGGAGTGTTTAAAAATTACTGATATTAATGATTACGTTGTAAATTGAGCAATGCACCCCGGTTTTAGTTTCAACGTGTACCACCAGATGTCTCACGAATTTTGTCAGATCCCAATAGGCCGATTGAAGCAAAGTTCTTTTCCACCAGAAACTGCCACTTGGCGTCGCAGCGGTGGATGACTGGTACGTGATTGGTGAAAGAGGAGGTGGAGCTACGCCTTGAAGCTGGTAAAGTATAGTGTACATGAGCGTGTTTGTGTGACCTAACACATTCTTGTAGCGACACCAGCGACGCGAGTAACTGGGGGACAGAACTATACTGAGGGACACATATCTCGCTTCAATCAACGAATTCAGACGGCTGCAGAACGAATATGCTTATAGGCCGATTGAGGCAAAGTTCTTTTCCACTCGAAACTGCCACTTGGCATCGCAGCAGTGGATGACTGGTACGTGATTGGTGAGAGAGGAGGTGAAGCTACAGCTTGAAGCTGGTAAAGTATACATGAACGTGTCTGTGTGACCTAACACATTCTTGTAGCGACACCAGCGACGCGAGTAACTGGGGGACAGAACTATACTAAGGAACACATATCTTGGTTCAATCAACGAATTCAGATGACTATAGAAAGAATATGCTTGTAGGCCGATTAAAGCAAAGTTTTTTGAACCAGAAACTGCCACTTGGCGTCGCAGCAGCGGATGGCTCGTACATGATTGGTGACAGAGGAAGTGAAGCTACGCCTTGAAGTTGGTAAAGTATACATGAATGTGTCTGTGTGACCCAGGTCCCTGACACTGGACCTAAATTCCTAATACCCGTAATACGCAACATGGTCATCTCAGCGTGGCCACTGTAGTGTGGCGCTAGTAGTACTGCGCGTTTCCCCCGTTTCCCCTCACCGTGTCGTCGACTGCCATAATCGTTCTGAACGCGTCTATAAGGTATGTCACAGACGTCACAATCAGCGAATTGCATGAATACGAGCCTCGCGCAGTACTACTAGCGCCGCTAGCGGACGGCGACTCTAAGATACACAACAGGAAAGCTTAGTGCCAGGGACCTTACTGGTGTGACCTAACACATTCTTGTAGCGACACCAGCGACGTGAGTAACTGGGGGACAGAACTATACTGCGGGATACATTGTTCGCTTCAATCGAAAGTATGGGTATATTCCTTCTATAGCCGTCTGAATTCGTTGATAGAATCCACAAGATATTAAATATCTTATCAAAATTATGTCACTTATGTCAAAAGTAACCATTACGTTTTGGATCTTCGATAAAAATTGCAATTTAATGCTTTATCAAAGAAATCTCACACTCGTGGTTACTTTGACACTTATTTAAAAATATATAAAAAATATGGTGGGTTAGGCTTGACTTTCTTATACATTTGACAGCTAAAGAGTATACTGTTCTATTGCAGGAAAACAAGTTGGAATTGAGGATGTTAGAAAAAAAGTTACCTACAAAAAACTTCCAAAAATGAAGATAGTGATAGAGGATGTTAGAAAAAAAGTTACCTACAAAAAACTTCCAAAAATGAAGATAGTGATAGAGTGAGAGATAGAGATGAGTTTAGGCCCAACGATAATTTTACTTCATTTTTAGGTGAACCAATTTTAATTAAAAAAAAAATGGGAAAACACATTCTTGTTCAAAGTTCTACACGCAGCGAACGATTGGAAAAAGGTCCGACGAACTAAACTGCCATGAAATTGTGTTAATGGAAGTACGTGTCGTCCAGGACACTTTAATTAGTCCGTTCGATTGACAAAGTATTCGTGCCTCGTTGAACACTCGGGCGTGGATTTGATTGAGTTCTATTCATCGAGAATTTGGGTATTATCGAAACTCCCCGAGATTCACAGGAATCTCCAAAAGTTTCGAATGTCGGGGAATTTCGGGATGCAGAGCTCGGAAATAGACCAAGCGTAAGCTCGAAAATGTGCTCTGTCGTTCCACTATTGAATGGATACAACACTAAATTACTACTTCGACGAAAATATATTAATTATTTATTTATTCGTTTGATTCGTTTTAACGTCACGACATTAATTAATGACTTAAATTTGATATTATAATTGAATTATAAATTCGCACACCAAATTAAAAAATGCAATATTATAATTTTAATCAAAAATTACTGTAATTTAAAATTTCTAAATTTTTGTGCATACCTAATTTACATTAATGTTTACTAAGCTATAACTTAAAGTTTGATTAAGGTCGCGTGTCATCCTCTTAAAAAAATTAAATATCGACAAATCACACAGAAATCTCAAACAGAGTGAAAAAAAGAATTCAACTATTGACGCGTATCGATTTCCCACGAATTGAAACAAAAAGAACAAGAAAAAAAGAAATTCTTTTCTTTTCGCGAAAACCGGATCTCTCTCTCTCTCTCTCTCTCTCTCTATATATATATATATATATATATATATCTTCTGCCCTTCAGCTTCGTGAACGCATCCAGGAACACACAACGATATCCCGTTGTGCAAACTATACACACCGCTCGAAACCATCGCCTCGTTTGTTTACAGACGCACACTCTTTGTCTCACTCTCTCTCTCTCTCTTTCCCTCGCTCTCTTTCTACAATTCACGTCGAAGCCTCGATCCATAGAGACAGATAGACATGCAAATAGACTGACGGGGAGTCTTTATCTAGCTGTGAAGGGCAACCGCAGTCAAACCTATACATATATACATATATATCTTTGACCGTGGCAACTCTTATATACATTAGGGGTTGGTACGATTCCGACCCTCAAATCCAACCCCCAGCACCCAGCCATTCTTCTAGACGAGCACGAGGTAGCCAAATTTTTTTTATTATATTCAGATACATATTCTATAAGGCTATATTTTATATATAATATAATATTATACAATATAATAATATAATAATACAATATTATTTAATATAATAATATATAATATAATATTATAATTATATAATATAATATTATGTAATATAACAATATATAATATAATATAATATTATAATTATTTAATATAATATTATGTAATATAATAATATATAATATAATATTATAATTATAAGATATAATATTATGTAATATAATAATATATAATATAATATAATATTATAATTATACAATATAATATTATATAATATAATTATATATAGTATAATATAATATAATTTTTAATATATATATGCACAATTACATACATATAGGTATGTGTATACGTTGGTGAAAATACATTGACATTACGGACGAACAGAAGCGCCGGGCTCCTCGTATCGTTTAACAATCGATCTCAACTGTGAATCCAATAGGAGAGTGCTCGTTGGTTCGACAGGGGAATTGATAAATGAGAACTTCACGGATATCCCTAATATATATGTATACGCTATGCATACATCCATGTATATATATACATAGGTTTTATCGTTCTCTCTAAATACGCGTCGATTTCGAAAAGTCAAAAGGGCGCCATCGCATACAAAATGTGAATATGCGCGCGTGCGTCTGTGTGTTTGTCTGTGTGCATACATTCGGGGTTCGAACGAAGGGTGGAAAGTAAACTGCGAGAAAGGGGATGTGTTACAGAAGGGAGGAGCGAACGGGAACCATCCATCCGTCCTAAACAGCTGACCATGCGGTAGCGACACATGGTCCGACAATATTCGAATTATTCCGTACCTCCAGCACTCTACGACCTACAGCTTTCTTCTCGTTGTTCTTCTTCGTTTGATTACTTTTTTTACGATATTTAAAAAATGTCGAAACTTGGTCGAAATGAATGTACCTGTATAATAAATGGACGAAATCATGTGTGCAGGTATAATGGAAAATATATTAATCCGACGAAAGGATACACTTGTGATTTATGGATAACAATCCGATGCTGTATCTCGAATTTATTTTTCGACGTAATGTTAGAGGGATTTGCGTATATTTTCACGTAATGAAAAAATTTAGTCGCTGTTGGAAACGTCATCACCACCGTGTACAAAAAAAACAGAACGTTTTGTTGATTGATCGGACGAAGTCTAAAGTCACGGAATGGCCAAAATCATGGAGTGGCTAAAATCACGGAGTGGCTGCTGTCACGGAATTCATAAAGTCTTGTAGTAGCTGGGATCGCGGAGTGGATATAGCCACGGAGTGACTACGCTCACGGAGTGGCTGCAGCCCCGGAATTATCAAAGCTTTGTAGTAGCTACGGCCAGGGAGTAGCTATAGCCACGAAAAGGCTAAAGACACGGAATTATCAAAGCTTTGTAGTAGCTACGGTCACGGAGTAGCTATAGCCACGGAGTGACTACCCTCACGAAGAGGCTAAAGACACGGAATTATCAAAGCTTTGTAGTAGCTACGGTCACGGAGTAGCTATAGCCACGGAGTGACTACCCTCACGAAGAGGCTAAAGATACGGAATTATCAAAGCTTTGTAGTAGCTACGGTCACGGAGTAGCTATAGCCACGGAGTGACTACCCTCACGAAGAGGCTAAAGACACGGAATTATCAAAGCTTTGTAGTAGCTACGGTCACGGAGTAGCTATACCCACGGAGTGACTACCCTCACGAAGAGGCTAAAGGAACGGAATTATCAAAGCTTTGTAGTAGCTACGGTCACGGAGTAGCTATAGCCACGGAGTGACTACCCTCACGAAGAGGCTAAAGACACGGAATTATCAAAGCTTTGTAGTAGCTACGGTCACGGAGTAGCTATAGCCACGGAGTGACTACCCTCACGAAGAGGCTAAAGACACGAAAAGACTCTAGTCACGTAGCAGCTATAATCACCAAGTGTCTATACTTACGGAGTGATTACGCTTATGGAATGGCTGAAATTACGAGAGACTATAGTCACGGAGGTTGGCCATACAGTCGCTATAGCAAGAGCGCGTGGCACTCCAGCCGTATGAAACTCTAAGTACAATGTATATACATATTTACCTATATCGCCGTTACTATTAACACGAAAGACCGTAATTTTAAAAATATCATTGGACCGTTATCCACAGACGAATAACCATAGCTGGAGGTGAAATGGCGATTTACAAGATTATCACAAGCTACGATCCCGGCGTGCTTTAACGTACCATGCTTGGAGTGGGATGGAGAAGCACCGTGGTGCACTAATCGTACCAACTGCACCAACGTTCCTGTAACGTATAAAGCCTCGAGTATTTCTGGTAACTTTTTTTTGAAAAAGTACCTCTCGACGTTCCCCATTTTCTCATACTCCATAATCGTAATTATCGACTAAGATGCTATAACATCATACAATTTCAAATAAAATAAAGTTAACAAAATTAATAAAGTAAAATCAAGTTTCAAGTAAAATAAAGTTAACAAAATTAATAACGTAAAATTAAGTTTCAAGTAAAATAAAGTTAACAAAATTAATAAAGTAAAATCAAGTTTCAAGTAAAATAAAGTTAACAAAATTAATAAAGTAAAATCAAGTTTCAAGTAAAATAAAGTTAACAAAATTAATAAAGTAAAATCAAGTTTCAAGTAAAATAAAGTTAACAAAATTAATAAAGTAAAATCCAGTTTCAAGTAAAATAAAGTTAACAAAATTAATAAAGTAAAATCAAGTTTCAAGTAAAATAAAGTTAACAAAATTAATAAAGTAAAATCAAGTTTCAAGTAAAACAAATTTAACAAAAAAATTCAATACTTTGTCGTAACTATTTCGTCGTAGAAATTGTAGTTTTCATCGAAATGCTAGAAACTTTATATACCGAGTGTCCCATTTATATATATAACAAAGATTATAATCGAACATTTCATTTCAATCCAGAAATCAGATCTAGAGGGCGTTTCATTTGAATAGGAAAATCAGATATACCAAGTTTCTTTCAAATAATGTCTATGCAGAGGACTCGAATCACTAAGGACCCCTACTTATTCTGTGAATATGTATACATACATATATATTTATTTCTATTGCTATTCGAGCTTTCCTTTTTTCTTCATAGCTTCTCATCGGCTTCTCTTTTTGTTGACACAGCGGCAACGATGTATAGAAACGAAAGGGAGATAAAAGAAGAGAGAGAGAGCGCAAAAGAGAGCGTATTCGAGTGGATAATATGGTAGAGCATACACATCGGACCTTCTATGAGGTTCGTATCGTTGGTCAGTTTTCTCATCCATACGTGTAGATATTCACGTGTAGCCCGAGCTTTACACAAACGACACGAGAGAATTCTAGACCTATGTGTCTGGTTCCCTCCCTCTTTCCCATTCACTCTAGGAAATCTCTCCTCGCGTCAATCTCTCGACACATCCTCTCACCACGGAAAATATTCTAGGATTTTCAGGCCAACCGATGTGTGTAGGCAGGCTCTCGCTCGGATGAACTGGCTTTTTGTACGAGGCTGGACGAAATATTAATCCAAAGCCTAGCTCCCACGTACATGGAGGATACCGAAATATTACTAAAAAAGAAAAAATGATAACGCGTTATCGTTCTTTTTTTTTTTTACATATAATGATTGGTGTAGGATTTTTGTACGATTGTGGGGCGAGAATTTTCGCAATGGTTCGAAGAATTTCTTCTCTGTGATTCTCGTTTATTTGGCTATTTTATCTCACGTGGATTTACGTAGACATTTTTTCTTTGTTTCTTTTGGAAAAGGAATGAGATATTCTTGCTGACAATCTCACTTCGTGTCCATCGATCATCCAGCCACTCTACTCCTCCTCCTCCTCCTCCTCCTCCTCCTCCTCCTATTATCGTGCATAGTAGACCACGTTATCACGTTCTTTATCGCCAGAGTTATCAACCTGAAGAGCGATCGATATAATCTCGTTCTTTAAATTTACATGAATAAAATAGGAGAGTGAAACGAAAACAAAGAAAATTGAAAATAAAGGAAAGAAAAAAGCATTTAAGAGAAAAAATGTCTCGAATATCTGAGATAAAGAGAAGGAGTGGGGTTAATTGTTTCAGTTTGAATAATTTCATCCAGCTGTCGAATGGGCGATCTCATCGTTTGATAAATCTTTCTCAGGAGACAGGTGTCCTTATCGTCATAACGAGGCGAGACATAATAATAGATTGGATGTTGCAACAAATGTCGAAAAAGCTATAAGATAGCTGCCGTATAGCTGTTAAGAATTGATGCATTTAACCCCTATCTATTATTATTATATTCTCCTACTTGCGGTTTTACGAACAGATATCACGAACCAACCGTTGAAATCGAGTCTCGAAGGTTTATCCGTGATAAACGAACGGTTTACACACGTGACTCGAGGCATAGGCAAGGCACAACATAACCTCAACAAATGTTAAACACCTTTTTCTCGAATACGGATTATCATTACGAAAAAAAACTCCGGGGTCGTATCCGTGCCACGTTTCTCTATAAACTGTTAAAATTTCATTAAATTTAACGCAAAAATCGTAAAAAGAAACGCAATTAAAGTTTCGAATCGACACTACGGTTCTTCCTTTCAACGCTAATACATTTTTCTCAATAAGGAATTGTCTCCCGCCGATTCCCATAAAATAATATCGTAGTCTTGTTCTTGCCATCATTATGTAGTTCGTGACAAAATTTCATGTATTTCCGGTTATTACGCTGCGAGAAAAGGTCATTGAAAGTTTCGAGGTGGAGTAGCGCCACTGCATCCACCGCATGATTGTTTTATCAAAATGCAATAATTAGAAGGAACTCGAATATTATCAAACTCAATGATCGAGAGAAACTTATTAAAATATGTCTATCCCTATCTCATTGTTTATAGTCAATTAAAAGTTATCTCGTTTATTTAATTACCTATACATACGCATATCCTTCGTCCCATCCTACAAATCGTAGCAATCTAAACGTACGCCTACGTGTATCGAACGGTTCTATAAACAGACCTCTCGGATCGAATCTCTCCCTCACGAGAAAGAGAGAGGGGAGAGCAAAATGGAGGAACGATTAGAGAGAAATCATTAACTGAACCCGTTAATTAGTCCACAAAAAACGATTCGAGATAACGGATATGAGAAAAGAGAAGGACAAGAGAATTGAAACGAACGATAACTATGCATACAGTCGTTGCACTATAATCTACATTGCATTATAATTGAATGGCGTGATATTAAATAGCTCGATGATATTGACGATGAAAGATCCAACTAAATTTATAATTAATAATCATAATAATAATCATGAAAATTAATTTTTAGTGATAAAAAAAATGACGTTTATCGATAGATAATGGTGATAAGAGCTCTTATTGTTTATTTATAGTTTATAACTTTACTATTATAGAAAATATCTACTTATGGATGAGTAAAAAATGTTATTGATAAGATTTCTGGTAACTCGATGAGACATTGATCTGAATTTCTGATTAACAATCATAATAATAATCATGAAAATTAATTTTTAGTGATAAAAAATAATGACGGTGATAAGAGCACTTGTTGTGCTCCATGCACGAACAAAAATTTATAGTTTATAACTTTACTATTATAAAATATACAGTTATGGATGAGTAAAAAATGTTATTGATTAGATTTCTGATAACTCGACGAGACATTGATATAAATTTCTAATTAACCCTTTGAGCCCTAAGGACGCATATATGCGTCAGCCTATGCGTCTGCGGACCACATAAGCTTGAAAGTACTCAGGTCTCAAAGGGTTAACAAGAATAATAATTATGAAAATTAATTTTTAGTGATAAAAAATAATGACGGTGATAAGAGCACTTATTGTGCTCCATGCATGGGCAAAAATTTATAGTTTATAACTTTACTATTATAAAATATACAGTTATGGATGAGTAAAAAATGTTATTGATGAGATGAGACATTGATCATAACTCGACGAGACATTGATCTAAATTTCTAATTAACAATTTTTATAATAATCATGAAAATTGATATTTATTGATAAAAAATAATGACGGTGATAAGGGCCCTTATTGTGCTCCATGCATGAGCAAAAATTTATAGTTTATAACTTTCCTATTATAAAAAATACAGTTATGGATGAGTCAAAAATGTTATAGATGAGATTTCCGATAACTCGAGGAGACATTGATCTGGCCACTCGACGATGAACGTCTCCTCTCCACCTCTCCTCTTTATCCTTCTCCAGGGGCAATATTAATAACACGAATCTTCAACCGAGGACGATAATATCGTCCGATAAATCCGTCCCGGAGAAGAGAGCATTGAGCTTCTCGTCGATCAATCGACGCTCACTTTGCGCATCCTACTTCTACTCGTTCCTTGCAATCGGCTTTACCTATAAAGTGCTCGTAGCGGTTCTTAACTTCCGCTCAAATTTTATCCGATTATCTTCTCTTTCTCTCATTCTTATTTTTTTTTAAATATTTTTTTTAAGTGTAGCTTGTTAAGTTTTTATGAGCTTTCGACGGATGATTATCTTATTTTCAAATATGAGAAAATACTCGTTAGTGAAATTAACATTCTTGATTTTGTTCTGAATTTATTGAACTTTAATTGGTTTTATCAAGCTTCGTGTAATTTAATATAAAAAGAATTACTATGCTTGAAGAAACAAATTAAAGAAAATCGATTATTCAAAATTAATTATATTTTATATTATATTTTATAAAATTATTATTATTATTATCAAAATTATTTATAAAACTTTTTGAAAATCTCTTTTTGTAAAGAACCGATCGTTCCACAATATATAGAAAAAATGAAAAGTTTTCTTTTTTCCTCGACAAAATAATATTTTTCAAAGCGTTGAATGGAAATTTATGTTAAAATTCATCGAAATTTTGAGATTTTCGAACAATAAGAGAAATGTCAAAAAAAATTCAATCTTAGCAATTAAAGACTTTTGAATTCTCAGAGAAACTTCCTTAATTCAAATTTTGAAGTTTTTCAGCAATGAAAAAAAAAACATAAAGTATCGAATTTTGAAGTTTCCCCTTAAGATTTTTAAGTTTTTCAAACGTAGTAAGAAATTTTTCAAATTTCTAACAATTATTCTCTTTAAATCTCTCATAATGGATCCCCAATTTATACCCAATTTAATTAAAAAATAATATTAACAATCAAAAAGTTCGAGCAAAACAAAAAAAAATTTTTTTCACTTTTGGGGAAAATGTTGCAACAAAAATTGCCAGAGATTGCTAGGACTCTTGATGTCCCTAAAATAAAAATTTGTCTCTCATTGAATAAAGGAAATCTCTGTATAGCCACTTAATTTTATATACAGCTTTTCGTTCAATCGATGAACTTTGCAGAGAAAAAAAGACCTCTTTTATATTTCTCAACTACCAAATATAAATTTACTGGTTTGCATTTTCGTTTGCATATGTCGTTTTGAGGACAAAGCAATCTGGCCTATACAGATATATGTATACTCGATATTTCCGTAATTCAAGTAGTCTATTTTGGCGGCTTTGGATATATGCAAGCGACCTAATTCCATTCGCGATTATTTACAAATCATAAAACTTTCATGAGAAGCGTTTTTTTCTTTTCATACGACCTCATTTTCTCGACTTACTTTCAGTGATAAATTAAAATAGGACACCTTGAGGATGGTTCGCGAAAGGGCTTTCGTTTTATAACTCGTACTTCATCGAAATTCTCATACGTTTTTTACTATTTTGGGGTTTTCGATATTAACAATTTTTTGTATATAATTTTTTAGCCTTTAGTTATGTTTGATTTTTCATAAAGTCTGTTATATTGTCTGTTATGAGAGAAAATAATTTGGAAAATTTGTATTTTTCTTACGCATTCTTCGAGAAATTTGCAAAAAAATTGTTAAATAATTTTTTTAAGTTAGCGTTTCAATTCATTAGAAATTCAAACTTTTTCGCAAAATCGTGTCTCCTGAAAAGTTGTTTTTTCACCTGCAATGTACATTTTCCCGAAATCTACTCATCGTAACGGCATACTTTTTTTTAACGTAACAAGTAGATCCAAACGAAGGATATGCTGAGACATTTTTTTACAAAAACGATTCAGACCCGAGAAAAAAATATTTGAAGGTAAAAAAACGTGGTAAAAAAATTTAACAAAATTTCAAAACGATGTTAAAAAATTTTGAAACAAAATATCGACAAAATGGCTCGACACATTGTTTATAACACTTTAATATACACGCACAACAAAAATGGTCAAAATCGGACGTACGGTTCCTGAGAAAAGGTACATTGAAAATGGTCATTTTTTCGAACCAATGTTTTTTGATTTTCAACTGGTCCCAAAATTTCTCTATTACGAATATCCTCAAAAACCTTACACAGAATTATCAATAAAGTCTTTTTGAACAAAACTAAAAAAGATCATTGAAAAATGTTGAATAGTTTTGAAGAAATCTCAATTTGAAGCAAAGAAGATCAAATCGAGGCTTTCGAATATCTCGAACCTCCTTAAGGAAGTCCTATCGTTACAGCGTTTCCGTTAGATTTCACTGAAAATTTGCAGAAACGTTCTTTGATGTTATATGTATATGTGTGTAAATTTCAGGGGCCTTTATCGACTCAAAAATCACGATATTTATTCTTGGAAATCATCACGTTTTCGCAATCTCCCATAAGAGTCCGTGTTAAATATCGCAACATTCTGTCCAACATTTTGGACACATTTTTATATGACATCAAAGAAGCTTCGATTAGTTTTTATAACAAATCTTATGGAAAACAAAATTCATGATTTTGTTTATTATATAACAAATAAACTTTCCGTAGGATCAATTTGAATTTTGAGTATGTTGTTCTTTAGTCGATTTGCAACAACTTTTCTTAATGAACTTTAACGCTTGGTCCACTTCCAATGTGAGAAAAAACGGGAATAAAATTTTAATCCCCCACCCAACGATAGGACTGCCTTAAGAGTGTGCAATATTAACCCTTCCCATACACACTATAATTTGCGCACCTTCCTAGACACACATGGGTCTATGCTCTTCCACTGTTTTGTATCATACTTAGACTTGTTAAAAAAATCTGAAGAAATTCAGGAGAGTAGTTTGGTATGTATAGAAAGAGAGCGTGCATTGAGTGATGGATAAAAATTAATTTTTATTATTATTATTTAACGGAAACCGATTGAGACCTAGCGATTTATAGAAACGGGCTGGACAGCACAGACCTATGTGTGTCAACGAAAGGTTCAGGTTGCTGTATTAACGTTCGCTCTTCTAGTTTTTACCAGTGACTCCATTTCTAATATATTTAACTTCACTCTATATTTATTATTAGGTAGTTTTAATTGCACAACTCTTACATAAGTTTTTTACAACTTCACTCTATATTATTATTACATAATTTTATACAATAATAATATAATAATAATATTCTATTATTTATATTAATATAAAATATATTTGTATATTATATTAATATAATATTATAGTATATTATATATTATTATTATGTAAAATGATATATAATTTTATATATAATAATAAAATTATATTATACAATTTTATAACAATAATAATAATATTTTATTATTTATATTATATTAATATAAAATATATCCGTATATTTATATTAATATAATATACAAATATATTTTATATTAATATAAATAATAAAATAGTATGTAATATAACAAAAATTAACTAACTATACAATATAAAAATAATAATATGTTTATTTATTTATTTATTTGTTTACATTTATATTATTATGTTTATATTATATATTATTTTAATGGGACTTCCGGTTGGACACGCGATGCGGATAGACGCACGTTGTCACAGTGAGCGAGGAAACAGTAAAAAAGAACAGTAGGGAGGACACGGATTAAAGTGAATGTTGGTGAGAAGCTGAGAAAAGTGGTGAAGAGTGAGAGGAAGTGCGGGGAAAAGAGGAAGTGAGAAAATAGTGAGATTAAAAAGATAAAAAGTTAGGTGAGAGCAATGAGGTTAGGAAGCGGAGAGAGCGAGAGAACGAGCGAGATGGGAAAAAGCGGAGAGGACCGAAGCGCCGGCAGCGCCAGTGATGAGCGGCGGCGCGAGACGGTAGCTGAGAGGGACGGCTATCTCTGTAGTACCGACCAGAGAGAGGAGAACGAAGGCGGCGGATTTGAAACCGTAGCGGAGCGTACCGACGCGATTGGCGAAACGCCGGTGGGGTACGCGGAGGTAATAGCGGAAAGCGGACAATCAGAGAGAGGAGAAGTGGAAGAAGAAAGGGAAAATCTGTCGACAGGTGAATTACTGGAGTCAGGTAAAAGGCGAAGAGGGAGACCAAGAGGAATGATGGGTATTAAAAAGCGGAAAATGTATTGTGCAAGGTCGCTCATGGAGTGCTGGGCAACAGGGAAAAGGAAAAAAGGAAATAAAGAAATATTATATGAGGAAAGCCGAGTGCGGGAAGGAGAGAGGCAGGCCCAACGAAGTGCAGAGCTGAGAGAAAAGGAAAGCCTCAGCAGGGAAACTGAATTGAGGAAGAGAATAGAAACAATAGAGGGGAAACTGGTAGAAGAAAGAGAGGAAGGAAGTGAAGCCAAGATCAGCAGGATAGTGGAAAGGGTGGTGGGAGAGACGCTGACTAGGTGGGAGGAGATCCAGAGACAGGAAAGGGAAGCTAACGCGGTAGGAATGCGGGATTTGATCCAAAGGGAAAAAGTGGAGGAAATGCTAATAGAGGAGCAGGAAAGGTGGAGGGTAAGATTCGAGAAGCAGGAGGCAACAATTCGGCGGCTGGAGCGTAAAAATGAGGAAATGCAGCGCAGACTGGAGAGAGCAGAACAGGCGAGGGAGCAAGAGGGGGGAGGAAACTATGGTGAGCAGATTGGCGGGAAGAAACGAATTCGGGATGAAAACCAGAACGAGACAGAAGCCGGGGATTGGGAGCAAGGGGAGGCAACGGAAAGACAGCAGGGTTATGACGAGGAGGAAGGAAGGGAAGAAGAATGGATGGAAGTAAGAAGAAAAAGGAAGACAACAGCTTTGGAGATGGGGGAGAGGATAAGGCGATTGGTTGGGAGGAAGCCGAAACGTTTGAGCTATGAGGAATGGCAAGAAGAAGGGCGAGAGAGAAGAGCCAGAAAGAGGAACATTTTGGTTCAAGAAGTAAGAAGATCAGAGCATGGCATGGAATGGGACGTTGAGAGGGCAGTGTGGATGAGAACAGGTGTAAAGCCGAAAGTCAGGAGATGGAAAGAAACAAAGGATGGAACATTAATCGAGGTAATGGATATGGAAAATAAGATAAAAGTAATGAAAGCAGCAGGACGGAGAACGGGAGGGCGGCAGACGGTTTGGGAGGACCTCACATATAGAGAATGGGAGGTGCAGGGGTGGATAGAGGAGTATGCAAGCACGATGAGAGAAAAAGGAAAGGAACCAAGAGTCGGCTATCTCAAAATAAAGGTAGATGGGAGATGGAAGGTGTGGAACGAGAGAGTTGGGGACCTGGAGGAAGCGGGCGAATACGGAGAAGGGAAACGTCGGAAGCACGAAGCGATATCGGGGTTTCAACAGGGATTTCAGCAGAGGAACCGGCAACGGAGCAGGCGGCAGGACAGAAACAGGTACGAATGGTAACGTGGAACGTCGCGGGAATGGGAGCGATCTCAGAGGCCTGGGAGTGGCTAAAGGAGCACGACATAATCGTGGTGCAGGAGACATGGATGGAAGAGAAGGAGGTAGAGAAAAAGACAAGCAAGCTGGATGCCGAATTTCTATGGGTAGCCAAGGCGGCAGTGAGAGAAAAGAGGAGGGGAAGGGCGAAAGGAGGTCATCTGGCAGGAATCAGGAAAACGGTTTTGGGAGACGGGGAAATAAGGCAATGGAAAGGGGGGTTGATCATCAGAAGGATGCAGATAGGAAGAAATCGACAGGACAAAGGGACGATAGTAAGCATTTATAATAGAAACCTGAAGGAACTCGAAGTGGAGCTGGGGAAAATAATCGATGAAGCAGAGGAAAAGGGAGAGGCGGTGATAGTAATGGGAGATTTTAACGCCAGGATCGGGGATCAGCAGGCGGATATAGCAGGAAGGGAAGGACAGGAAAGTGAAAGGAGGACCAAAGATAAAACAGAGAATGCAGAAGGGAGGAAATTGATAGAAATATGCGCTAAATACGGTTTAATGGTGGCAAATGGAAGGTGGGAGGGGGACGAGCAGGGGAACCTGACGTATGTAGGAAGCCAAGGGGAGGGAGGTTCGGTCATTGACTACGTAATACTAAATAGCCAGGCGGAAGGAATAGTACAGAAGGTGGAAATAGTGGAGAGAACGGAATCGGATCATCTGCCGATAGTAACAACTTGCGAGAGGGTGGTGGAAAAAGAGCGGAAAAAGGGACAGCAGAAAAGGAAGCAAGAGGAAAGGAAGGAAATTTTAAGATGGAGGCAAGAGAAGGCGGAGGATTATGAGGGAAAATTCAGCGCACTATGGAAGAGCGAAGAAAAGAAGACTGAGGTGCTAGACAGGTGGGACGCGCTGGTGACCAAAATAAAAGAAGCGGCACGGGAGGCAGGGATGGCGACGTGGGTGAACGGAAGCAGGACAGAGGAAAAGAGGAAGAGCGAAAGAGTGAGAAAACAAAAAGGAGTAATATGGAAACGCCTGAAAGAATTTATCAGAAGCCCCGGTCTGGAGGAAAAGGAGCAGCTACAGGAGGCGAGAAGAGCGCTGAAGAAAATCAAGCGGGACGAGAATGAAGAGAGATGGAAGGAACGGTGGGAGGCAGTGTGTTGTAGCACAAATCCCACGGAGCTATGGAGGGCGCTGAGGCCATTCAGGCCCAGAAAAGGGAGGAATAATAGTAGGAAAATAGGGGAAGAGGATTGGGTGAAGCACTTCAGCGGTCTGCTAGGAGGCAGCGAAGACAACGAACAGGAAGGAACATGCATTGGGGGAATGGAGGAGAGAAACTGTGAGGAGGAGCACGAGAATGAGAGTGGGGTGGGAAGAATTATAAACGAAATCGCGAATAGAGAGATAACCGCGGGAGAAGTGGAGAAGGAGTTAAGGAAAATGAGGAAGGGAAAGGCGGCAGGGCAAGACGGACTGGTGATAGAATTCTTGCAAGGGCTGCCAAAGGAGGGAAGGGAAGAGCTGGTTAATATACTAAACACCCTGTGGATGGAGGGGAAAGTGGCAAGAGGATGGGAATGTGGACGGATCTATCCCTTACACAAAGCCGGAGATGTGGCGGACGCAAAAAACTACAGGGGAATAACGCTGATGGACTCGGGATATAAATTACTCACAAGGATAATGAGTAATCGACTGAGATACAGATTGGAGGCCGAGAAACGGTTTGGCGAATCGCAGGCGGGGTTCCGAGGAGGAAGAGGAACACGAGACCACATCTTTGTACTAAATGCGTTAATAAACAACAGGCTAAAAAGAAAAGGAGGGAAACTCTTTGCGGCATTTGTCGATTTCAGTACAGCGTTTGACTCGGTAGACAGGAAGGGAATGATAGAAGCGTTGAAGGGAGCGGGAGTTGGTGGAAGACTGTTAGGAATGATAGAAAAAATATACGAAGATACTCAGAACGAAATAATAACGGAGAATGGGGTGACAAGGAGGTTTAGAACAGCAAGAGGAGTTAGGCAAGGATGCGCACTGAGTCCTACTCTCTTCAACCTGTTCATAGAGGATATGGAGACAAGCTGGAAAAGGAGACGAGAGGGGGGAACGGTAATAGGAGGGGAAAAAATATACGCGTTAAAATACGCGGACGACGTGGTGCTGGTAGCCGATACGGGAGAGGGACTCAGAGAGATGATGAAGGACTTGGAAAGATATGTGGAAAGAAAGAAATTGGAGATAAATATAGGAAAGACCAAAGTGGTAATCTTCAGGAAAGGAGGAAGACAGAAGAAGGAGAGAGGATGGGTAATAAACGGCAAGGAAGTGGAAATAGCAAAGGAATATAAATACTTGGGAGTGTATTTTTCGACGGGGAATACGTTCGAAAAGCACATAAGAATGGTAGAGAGTAGGATAAGGAAGGCAGTGAACAGCGCGTGGGGCATTGCAAAAAGGGCAAGAATAGGGGGGTTGACGGACCGGCTGAGGATAGCGGAGGCAATAGCGAGGAGTGGACTTATGTATGGAGTGGAAGTGTGGGGATGGAAGAGAAGAGAAAGAGTGGAAAGGACGCAGGCCAGATACACAAAGATGGCAATGGGGCTAAGGAGTAATACGCCTGAGTATATTTGGAAAATGGAGGCGGGGTGTCATGGAATACACATGGTAATGGTAAAAAGGGCAGGAGATTACATAGGTAAAATATTAAAAATGGAAGAGGAAAGATGGCCAAGAAAGTGTCTACTAGAGGAGGCGAGAGGACTGGTGAATAATGATGGGACTAAATGGGGAAGGGAGATGAAGGCAGCAATGGAGCAGGCAGGAGAAGGGCAGATAGCAGAGGCAATAAGAAGAGGGAACAACGAGGAATGGGAAATGAAGGTCGGGAGAGCAGTGCAGAAGATGGCAGAACAAGAAATTCAGAGGATGTGGGGGAAAATAGAAACGTCGAATTACTGCAGGGAGTATAAACAAAGGAAAAGGCAGGTGGGAAGAGCAAAATACTGGGATGACGGAGGAGCGAGGGGAGAGAGCAAGGAAACATGGGCAAAGATGAGGTGTGGAAGTGTGGGAAGAGAGGAAAGAAAAGGTTTTAA
Source organism: Netelia fuscicornis (assembly GCA_946811545.1). Lineage (NCBI taxonomy): Eukaryota > Metazoa > Arthropoda > Insecta > Hymenoptera > Ichneumonidae > Netelia > Netelia fuscicornis. The sequence goes on along the minus strand of OX328014.1, from coordinate 12,231,074 downwards.
GGACACAAAGTGCAGAGTGTGCACAAGAGAAGAGGAAACGCTGGAGCACATATGGGGATGCGAGGAAGCCAGGAGATTGATGAGCGAGCAAACCCTCAGGAACTATGAGGATTGGAGGCAACGGCAGGATGAACATCCGGAAGGAGGCTGGCAAAAAGCATTGGAAGGAGAGGAGATAGTTGACGAAATGTGTGAGGTGGTAAAGGAATTTGAAAGTATAGCGAGAAGAAAGGAACGGGAAGGGAGAATTTAGATAGGGGATAAAGTAAAAAGGGAGATGGAGAAAAAATGTAAATAGATCTGTAAATATAGAAACTAAGGAATGGAGTAAAAAGGGAAGACGGAGATGGAGCGAAGTTGTAAGGAGTTATGTAAAAGCCCGTGAGGGTTGACATGGAATAAAGTATCTTATCTATCTATCTATATTATTTTAATGTATATATAAGTACACGATGCAAGGAGTTCACGTACATTTACTTTAACTTAAGAATCTCTCGTTCGGTGTTGACTCGAATTTCATATTTGACCCGAATTTTCTCGGTTCTTTCGCCAACGGCCCGTAAACCACGTAATTGCTTCTGAAATTCATGGATACAACATTACAAATACAGGATGATTTATTTAAACCCTTTTATGAGCACGATATAAATTATAATAGAATAATCACTTACCTTAATTTTTATTAATATTGTTAAATCCATTATTTGCTTATCTGTTATTTGTAATCCCTCTCCCCTGCTCAAAATTAGGGGAGGTGGGATCTATGCTTAGTGGCACGTGTCAACGGTGGTTATACTTCAACACAGTGCTTATAGTCAAACTGAAACTCGATGGGGAAAATTAAATCCCAGCTCCTATTAAAGGGTTGAACCATTATCCCCCAGTACAATAACTTCGAACGCTTGCATTCGTAGAAAATAATGGTTTCGTATAAAAGTTTCAATGCTCGATGGGGAACGTAAAATGGCATTGCTCGTTTCATTTCAGCTATAAATTTTCAAGGTCGTTTTAAGGTTATATATATAAATATAAGTTATATAATAACATATTAATATAATATAAAATAATATTAATATATTATATTATATATATTAATATTATATTTATATATTAGGTATATTATATTATATATATTATATTATATTATTATATTATATAATTTTATATTATAATATATTATATTAATATTATATTATACCATATTATATTATACAATATAATATATTAATATTATTTTATATTTTAATATATTATATTTATATTAATATTATATTATACCATATTATATTATATAATATATTAATATTATTTTATATTATAATATATTATATTTATATTATATTATATTATATAATATAATAATATTATTTTATATTATAATACATTATATTAATATATAATATATTATATTATTTTATATTATAATATATTATAATATAATACATTATTGCAATATATGATATAATAATAATTTGTAACATACATGTATATAATGTAGGGAACGCGAAAGAAATACTTAAATGTGTAACATTGTTCGGTGTGAAACGAGAGCCACGGTTCTTTCCAACCGCATGTGTTCACGGAATATAGAACATATATCGATGCAATTAAAAGTGATGTTAATTAACGCCAATTGTGTTGTCGTGACACGTACCTAGAACTCGGTCGGACCGCAAACGCTGCTTCTCCGCCCCAAAAATCGTCCAATATTATTTCTTCCTTAAAATCTTCCTCAAACCTCGTTCTTTTTTCCTTTTTTTCTTATCGTTTTATAATTAATCTTCCTTGTTCTTAAAAATTATTATAATCGCGATTACAATCTTCCCGTTGTCATCGTTCTCTCATCGACGAGAAATTCACTCCAAATTCACTAGAGATACACTCAAACTGGTTGAAAAAAAAAACGAAAAAAAAAAAATTTTTAATCTTGTTTTTGATTTTTCCAATTTTTTGTCCTTTCGCCCTTATCCCAACTTCCGATCGCGACGATTTCTTATTTCTCGAGACACGCTCGCGACCGCGACGAATTTTAAACACACTTTTGCCGCGCTATTTTTAAATGTATTTTCCCTTTTTTTTTATTCCAAAACAAAAAAATTAATCCCGAAACGAATGAACCGCACGAATTTCAATTAAAAAAAAAATATTCAAAGCGCTGTTACAATCGTTTTATAAATAAAATACAACGTAATAAAAAAATAAATACAAACAATATTGTGATTAATAAAAATTATAGTTATTTGTTCGAAACGCAACGCGTTCAAGACCGAACGAGAGACGTACACGTGGATGTAACGTGCGACGTTTGTCTGGTTTTCAACGCCAGGCAAAATATAATATCGCGATTGGATACAAGATTGTATATAGTGTATGCAAGTTGCGAGCGCAGCATCGGGGCTTCGTCAAGACGAGAGGCGAAAAACGACGAGACCGAGAGAGAGAGAGAGAGAGAGAGTTGCTTGAGTTTATTTTTTCTTCTCTCGAACGATGCCGCGCGATGCGATGCGACACCGCCGGCGGTCGCAACGAAACTGAATTCCAGTCGGTCGAGAGAGGCTCCGGGCTCTCCTCTCTATCGTTCTCCTCCGCTCTCTGGAAACAGCTGCTTCGAAACGCGCTACCCACGTTTCGTCTCTCTCTCTCTCTCTCTTTCTCTCCCCTCTCTCTATATTTCTCTCATAGTCTCTCTCTCTCCATCTTGCTCCTCTCCCTCTCTCTCTCTCTCTCTCTCCCTCCCTCTAGAGAGAAAGATATACATATATGTATGTATGTACGAATTTATGTACATAGATGTATGTGTATGCATGGTGTACATAGGCGGTGAAACTATAGTCATCGCCCAACCGGTACCCCGAATGTCCGGCAAGTGCATGTTCCTCATGAAAATGCGTTGGACCGTGCCAAAATCTCTCCTGGACCTGGGAAAAAATAGTATAGAACGTTAAAAAAAGAAAAGAATAACGATGAAGTTAAACAAAACGAGAAAGTATAAAAAACATTCCAAAATCAAAATTCTTGTTCTTTGAACTTTTCCTTAAACCTGAATTTACACTTTTTCTTCTGTTACATTATTGAGAAAGTGAACAAGGAAAGATGGATGAAAAAATCTCAAAATTTGGAATTGAAATTTATTTGTAAAATTCAAGACGTGTGAGGGAAAGAATTCTCGAGCTGGGTTTGATTTGAATCCTATGTGTACTCGTTTGACGTCATGACTGCAATATTCGAGGTATACAACTATATGTGAGTATTCGCACGAATGCACTTTTGTGATAATAAACGCGATATCGGAATGTACGTGATAAAAATAAGCAAAAAAAATGTCTAGAGGTTTAGCTTTGCAACGATGGAGGAGGAAGAGGAGGAGAGGAGAGTTGAGGCAGAGTCATCGGGGACGTTCACCAGGTCGCGTTGTAGAATTTAACGACTCGCCCCTCGCGTATCACCGGCGTTATAAACGTATGTATGTATGAGCTCGTATCCGTATATGCAAGTCCCCAGAGGATCGCAATAAGATCTTTTACGACGTCGATTAATATTAAAATTTGCTCGATGCATTATACCATCCCCTCCTGCTCTTCTCCTGCAACCCCCACCTTTCACTTGGACGCTGTTGCAGCTAATAATAAAATCCCTGAAGCCTATGGGAATTATTATTATTTAACTGCTGTATGGTAAATATTCTATGAATAGAGAGAGAGAGAAAGAAAGGTTGGTTTACCTTACCCTTTATTCGCCACGAGCTACGAATAACACCAACAACACGTTCTTTACGTATTGCGATCGTTTACATATCGGATTTTTAAACGCATTTTTACTCGATTCGTTCTCTACCATCGTGCTAATATCGTGTATCGGCTGATACTGTCGTAGAGCCTTCGCCTTGTCGAGGGGACATGCGCTGAAAGTTTCTGTAAATGGATATCTCATGTAAAAATATGATATTAGTAGAGCCAAAGAATTATAAATAAATGTAACCTTTTTCAGTCGATTGGGAATTCAAAAATGAAAAAGAATAGTCGATTGGAATTGATCAATCGATAATAGCCTTAGAGAACGACACTTTTAAGGATTTCTCAAAAATCATCAGAATCACAGCGAATGTCGACACTTGGTGCTAAAAAATAAACGTATTTTTCAGTTTACACAAGTTAATATCACGGACGAAGGTTCAAGGAAAGCGAAGTAACATTTATAAAGTTACTGCCGTTTTAATGTGTACTTACAATGTTCACTGATCCAACCCTTAACGTGCACAGATCTTGTACTGCCTTTGAAGTGTAAACCTGGGTCATTTAAGCCTAACGCGTTTTTCATCGACTATTAATGCTACAAAAAATCAGAAACAAGTCACACAGTTTCTTCGATTCATCTATTAGAAAGATCTAAAAAGATTCATGCCAACAAAACAATTGAAACGTTTCTCACGAAATTATAAAGCTTCTATTAACCGTACGTTAACAATTAGGTTAAGAGCACAATTGTCCTCTGATCCAAAGAGCGAAGTTAAATGTGTCTTCCCATCCTCGCATCCCAATGACATCTGCAGGTCGCAGTAGCTAGAAAATAAAATTTTTCGTATAATTTCTTTAAACACATTTTTATGACTAAAACAATTGTTTACCTGTTCCCTGAAAATATCATCAAATACCTCATGGAGATATCGCAAGCATTTCTTAACGATACAATCATTAAGTACTTCTCGAATCGTAACTGAAGATACCCCAACGTCAAGAATCGTGTGCTGCACGAAACTATCCGTGTTACGATTAAATACATCACATCCTTTTTTTTGTTCGATGAAAGTATCCTAAACTCTGTCCAGTCCTTGCCGGTTCGGTGAAAGAGATAAGCCAAACTTTACTTCACTCGTAGCGCACCTGCTCTTCTGTCTTCTATACCTATGCAACACACACACACACACACACATATATATATATATATATATGGACGCCTAGCGAGGAGTCGAGAAAGAGAGACTTCAAGACTTCGGGCCATCCGCGCGATTATTATTCCACGGATTGGCTCGTTCGCGCACCCTCCAGTAGACTCTGTATATCGGACTTGGAGTATATACAGCACCTAGCGGTGCATCTAGGTACCAACTCTATAGGCTTGTGGAGGGCTCTAACGAGGCCGATTATTCCGCGCGATTTGAGCCAAAGTTCGGCTGTAAGCTCAGGGAGGGCGCAAACGTCACCGTTCCGCTCCCTTTGCTATATTTCCGAGTCTGTGTATAACTCTACATATACATACACCTTCCTATTTCTCTAGTAAACTGTCGAGGGTCTATCGTCCTCCGTGGGGTTTAATGGCCGGTGAGATAAGAACGAGAAGTCGCCTCTCGTTCGAAGACCTCTATCTTTCCCTAAGTTTTGTGGATCCTGCTTTGGTATATAAGTGGGTGCGAGTGTGTGTGTAAGTGCGGTAGTAAAATATCTCTGGGAAATAAAAAATCCCAACTCGCCTCGAACTCGGAAGTTGGAAATGAATGATGACCGAAAATTTATAATTTCGAAAGAGAGGAGAACTCGTGTCAAGATTTTGGGAATACAGATTTAGTTTTTTATATTGGAGTTCTTTGTTGTACAACGTAGTTGGTGAAACGGTCATTCTAACCTAGAAATATTTGAAAAATTGTATTTTTAGGTTTTAAATTGTTGTTAGCATTTTGTAGAAGCGTGCTATCATTAACTAGGTGTTAGTTTATGAAATGTACATTTTATTCATAAATTGAAAAGCTGTTAAGGCGTTTGTCTCAAACGATTGTTTTTGTAGTAAGCGAAGGTTTGCAAAAGTTATCGGGCGATCGCTCAGAAACTTCGCAAGCATGTTTCATAAACGGCGTTTACTTATGGAAGTGTATATTACTGCGAAGAATTTGAATATTTACAGCAAATTTAAAACTTGTTAAAAAATAGATTGAAAATCACATTATTGTTTTCAAATAGCGCGCCATTTTATATGTTTACGAAAAAAAATCCCTAGTGTCGACATTTTTTTTTTTATTCTATTTAAGGGCGTCGGGCGCCATCTGTTTGCCCATGCTGCCCTCTAGTGTCAGAAAGAACGCCATCTAGTGAGGCCGCCATCTGTAGCTTCCTTGCTTGTACTAAAAACACAAAAATACCACGTTATTTGATATCAAGATCAAAAGTAACGGAAAAAAGAAAGTAAATACATTAGTTTATTTCGCTTACGAAATAAAAATCTTCTCTCTTAAGAGACAGTGTAACTAGCAACGAGCTACTTCCACTTCGAAAACGGGATCCGCAAATTGTCCGACACTGAGCAACCGATCGCCTTAAAATTTGGAGGATACATAGAGAATTATGGCATAAAGTGCATGACAGTCTTATTTTTCCAAAGTTTTGGAAAAATTTTTGCAGATTCAGTTACCACCGGAAATTTTTTTTCAAAATTTTGGAAAAATAAGACTTTCATGCACTTTATGCCATAATTCTCTATGTACTCTCCAAATTTCAAGGCGATCGGTTGCTCAGTGCCGGACAATTTACGAATTCCGTTTTCGAAGTGCAAGTAGCTCGTCGCTAGTTACACTGTCTCTTACAATTAAACGAGTGTCGTTCGGTCTTTGGTATTATAGGTTAAGAAGGCTCCTTACTCAAATGGAACACTCAGGATTTCACAATTATCTAATTCGCCTTTTCTCTCATCAAAGTTATTAAAAATCTCTGTTTCAATCTATTTCAGCGAATAAAAGATAACTGCATCAAATTCATACTTCATTTATTATTGCTGTAATTTAACACAGGCATTCTCGTACCTGCTCGTCGAGGCATTCGATACGAGCCACATGTTTACATTCACGCTGCAATAACCAACCTCTACAATTGCAGACGCTCTCGTATAGACACACCGCCTATACTTGCATTGGGCACGCGCTATTTTCACAATCTCGTCTGACACAAGACGAGCCTCGTCGCGGGAACTCTTGCACAATAAATCGGTGTGTTATCGACTCATTGTTAAAACATACACTATAATTATTTCTTGGACTTGGCTTCCTAATCATCTTCTTTCCACTAATCGTCTTCGTTTATTTCACAGAATCTCTTGGAATTCCTCAACGCCAATCTTCCTTGGTTCGAAGAAGGAACGTTCCTAACCAAAGCATTTACGTTTTTGTGCCATTATCATCACCCTCGTTACAACTTCGGGACGTAAATAACTGTGGAAACTCGTGAGATTTCATTTTGTGCTTCGCTACATTGAAATATCTGGGATGGTCGAAGTGCTAAGTAATTGTACGTTTCTCGAGGATAATGGCAGCGCAGTACAATGATTATGAAGATGATAAGGGACTCGTCGCAAACTACGGCATCGCGTGTTAAACGCCGATGATTGAGAGGATCTCTGATGGTCGTTGAATGCGAGAAAAATAAAAATAATAAATAAACATGAGACAGAGAAACGAACTCGAGAGCGATGAGCTTATGGGTTTGAAGTCTTCGAGTGGTGTCCACACTCTACGGTGGTACTTCCATCCTTGCAACGTATACGTACACGTATACCGTACATTCAATACGACAGCTTTATAGCATTGAGTTCTCAAGTTCAGGATACGCATACGTTAAATTATATATACGTAACTACGAGTATGCATTGTTGAGAATGACGAGAGTCAAGTATTTCTGATGTCGTGGCCAATGGCATCAAACATGCGCAATATCACTTATGCCTATTGACCCTTCTTCAACGAGGCCTATACGTCGATTTATTACAGAAAAATTTCAAGAACTCTCAATTACACAGCACGGGAACACATACATCTTTTATGTACCGTGAAAGAGAATGCCATAAGAGATTGCTAGACGTTTGTTATGGACATATTGTACTTTCATATAATGCTGAACTGGCACTCCACCAATTTTATTTATTACTTACTATCGTTGATAGGGCATACGTTTATAAGCAACCATTGTACGTGATTTAAATCGTTTCTTTTAATGAAACAAATATGTAGCCCGATGGAACAATCGAGAGTCTCGAAAATTAGATTTTTCTTGTAACGCATTGATTCTCTTTTGCAAAAGATTGTTTCAGTCGTTTATGATCGTGAAGTATGTCAAGCTATATACGGAGTCTTTGGTAGGGACTGCCTCATAGTTTCTTGGTCTGTGCGACACGACGAAGAGACTTGCTGCGTCATGCATAATGCAGCAACACTGCTCGCGGGCGTACAGAACACGGATAAAAGCTTGTCCCTCTCTCTCTCTCTCTGTCCCTCGTTCACTTCTTTTTCTTTCAGCGCATCCCTCTGCAAAGTACTTCGAGCCTTTATTCGATGATAGGTCGATCCTTCCCCTCGTTTTTCTCTCTTTCTCTTTCCCCCGTCGAGGACGTTGAACGCTTAGCGTGGGAAAATTCTCATTTCTTCTCGCATCTCTTGTCACCTCTTCTAATTACACACAGACATGGGAACATTGAAATTAATTGCAATACATTTTTTGACTTTCTTTTTACAGATTTCTTCTCTCAACTTCAATCCAGTATTCTGAAAGAAGAAGAGAAGAAACGTTAATTTAGTTGGAGGAAATTTAAGAATGCGTTAATGAATTGTTATCTTCAATATGCATAGAGGGAGCTGATAAATCATTAGGGACAATGGACGCTGAAGAGAAGTAACGAGTTTCTAACGGTAGATTTGGATTTATAGCGTTCAACGTTCATCTTCTTAGTCTTCTTCTTGTTTTTCTTCTTCTTCCTCGCAATATTATTATTACCGCTCCTTCGACTTTGTACTCTCTTCATTGAGACGTCGTATATCCCGGATGGAACGATTACCGTTAAGAATATGTAACGAGACGACTGTAACGCAACGGGAGACAATAGTTACGACCACGCGTATCAGAGAAGGGAAAGTAGGCCCACGCGAACATCCATTACGTATTACATACCTATGTGATAATGGGCCCTTTAAAAAGATCCTCCGAACATTTGTCAAGACTGATTTAAGGTAGTCCTATCGTTGGGTGAGGGATTACAATTTTATTCCCATTTTTTTCTCACATTGGAAGTGGACCAAGCGTTAAAGTTCATTAAGAAAAGTTGTTGCTAATCGACTAAAGAACAACATACTCAAAATTCAAATTGATCCTACGGAAAGTTTATTTGTTATATAATAAAGAAAATCATGAATTTTGTTTTTCATAAGATTTGTTATAAAAACTAATCGAAGCTCGTGCAATTAAGGCAGTTCTATTATTGGGTGGGGGATTAAAATTTTATTCCCATTTTTTTCTCACATTGGAAGTGGACCAAGCGTTAAAGTTCATTAAGAAAAGTTGTTGCTAATCGACTAAAGAACAACATACTCAAAATTCAAATTGATCCTACGGAAAGTTTATTTGTTATATAATAAACAAAATCGTGAATTTTGTTTTCCACAAGATTTGTTATAAAAACTAATCGAAGCTTCTTTGATGTCGTATAAAAATGTGTGCAAAATTTCAACAGGCTTCATCGACCAAATGATCGAGCTACTCGTTGTATAATGTTGCGATATTTAACACGGGCTCTTATGGGAGATTGCGAAAACGTGACGATTTTCAAGAATAAATATCGTGATTTTCGAGTCGATAAAGGACCCTGAAATTTTACACGCATATACATATGACATCAAAGAACGTTTCTGCAAATTTTCAGTGAAATCTAACGGAAACGCTGTAACGATAGAACTACCTTAACACGCACAGGGCAGTTGAAAGTTCACAAAATCAATTGGGGAAATTGGCACGCATTACATCAATATTTAGACCACGGTTTCATCGATTCAATCGATGATGAGTATATTTCCACTCTCCTTTCTTCGACATTTTCCTTAACAAACTTAGGAGCCTTCTTTAACAGGCAGGCACGCTTTGGCCGCTTCCAAATACACGCTACGTGTAAATTCTCATGCACGTACGTAAAATCTTGGGGTGAAATTCAGCTGTTGCCATGGAATTTTGACAAGAAGTAACTTAGTGAAATTTCTTCCCAATCGCTTATGTCCTGAATGAGAATTTATGCATCGGATTTAACAGCTATCTATCACGTAATCGTAACGAACTCAGCCGTAACGCAGCCCAATACAGTAGTAACACAGTCTCTTAGTATGTATTCATTGGATAATTACGATAGTTGAATATTCTTCAAACTTTTAGCCATAGACTTCTCCAAAGCAATGATGGATTTACATTAAGTTACATTTTAACTCGTATCCCGTGTTTCTAAATTTTCTTTCTTATCTTTCTTAAGACACTGGTTGTTGTTTGTTGACTGTAACGCACTGAGTATTGTTTTATCTGTCTTTCAACCGAGGCCTCGTTGTGCTACGTATCGATACATAAAATGTTATGCTTTCGCATATCTATTATGTATGGTAAAAATCAGACTATACAATGGCGAATTTTATAATTATAACATTGACGTTTCGATGGTAAGACATGTAGCGCATAAAGTCGTCATCTCATATTTACAAGATTCGTAGTCAGAATAAGACAGTGGTGTAGATTGCACTTTCTCGTACTTGCAAGATAAACATACGCAGCTTTTTACGTTTCTCAAATTAACGCTTTACTCTGCTTATATTTTTACAAACGTGAATCGACGATCGTACGGTATAACTTGATTATTTTAAGGTAGAAAAATTACAATTCTCGTAGAATAATCGAATTTCGAGAATTCATTTTTACTGTGTTATTAAAGGAAAAATAACATGAAAGATATTTACACAATGGAGGACTTGAAGTGGATCTCTTTCTATTTCCTTCGTGTAAAAAATGGATACGGATAGTTGGGCGATTATTACATTGCACATGATAGAATGAACCTTCGTTTTGGCACGTAATGGCTCTTGCAATGTCGCGGTATTTGTGTAATATCTTCTCATAGATGTTTAGCTTTCGATGCGATATAATGTACGGTCATGGATTACGAGAGTAGAAAAATTAAATGAAACAACATCTTTAGATTGTCTAAAGCTGTTCTACAATGTCATGATCATTTATGAAAGACTTTCTAGCGATGTCTCTTTGCGAGTGCTTCGTTCTCTGCAGCTCGTTAGCAAAGTACGTTATAGTCTTTTTGAGACCCTCGTCCAGAGAAACTTTGGGCTCCCAATTTAAGTATTTCTTGGCTCTGCTTATGTCCGGTCTACGTCGCTGAGGGTCATCCTCGACTGCTGCCAATTCTATAATTTTGCTCGTACCACCAACCAAATCTTTGATTATCCTGGCGAATTCTATAAACACAAAATGATTACTTTAAAAAGCTGCTTATCAATATTTTATCATACATTAATGTTAGAGGACACAGGAATTTTAGCGAAAATTCAAATAAATGTACTGAAGAATATTTTGCTCACCCTCAATCGTATGTTCGACCGGATTTCCTATATTTATCGGCATCGTGTAATTAGATGCCATAAGACTCACTAGACCATCGACCAGGTCAGAAACGTACTGAAACGATCTCGTCTGTTGTCCATTTCCGTAAATCGTTATAGAATCATTTTGCAATGCTTGCAGTATAAAATTCGAAACGACGCGTCCGTCGTTCATGTGCATTCTTGGCCCAAATGTATTAAATATCCTCGCTACGCGTACCTCAACCCCTTCTTGTCTCATGTAAGCATAACTGAGGGTTTCGGCGACTCGTTTACCCTCGTCGTAACAGGCCCGAGGACCTGCAAACATTTTAAACACACATTAATCTTATGATATTTCAGACATGCAAACTTAAATCCTTCGAATTATTCAATCGATGACTCATTAATGTATGAATCAATAGAACGTGAATTAAAAAAACACTTAAAATTTTCGTTAAAAATATATAATGTCTGATATCTTTCCAGGAAATTTAAAAACTAAGGTACACATATTATTGTAATTACCAATGGGATTGACGTGTCCCCAGTAAGTCTCAGATTGTGGATGTTCATTGGGATCGCCATAAATTTCCGATGTACTAGCTATCAAGACTCGTGCCCCGACGCGCTTAGCCAGTCCAAGCATATTGATACTTCCAAGCGTATTGGTCTTGAGAGTTTTCACAGGGTTAAGCATATAGTGAGGCGGGCTTGCAGGACTGGCAAGGTGATAGATCTCGTCAACCTCGAGATACAATGGCCTGACGATATCGTGATGTACAAGCTCGAAATTTTCATGTCCAACCCAGTGTTCAACGTTTCTCTTTCTACCGGTGAAAAAATTGTCGACCACAATGACCTCATGACCAGCGAGCATCAGTCGATCCACGAGATGCGATCCCACAAATCCCGCACCACCGGTCACCAATATTCTTCTTCTATTTTTGTAATTAAGAAATTTGACGGTTGGGAAATTTTTCGGTATGCGATTATCGATTTTGGCCTCAATGTGTCTCAGTTTGTCCTCCAATTCTCGTATTCTGCTGTTAGCCTCTGCCAAGTCGTTTATTCCTACTTCGGCAATCTCCTGATCCTCGTAAGCTTGTTTACCCTGCATCTCGATATTGTTGTCGATGTCAGCATCCTCGTGCTTTGACTTTTTTCTCTGCAAATGTGCCGGCATGTAAGCCTGCACATCTTCGGTGCTTTGAAGACTTGCGTAGAAACCCAGTACTAAAATTAAATGAAAGACTTCAATGAAGAAAGTTTATGAACAATTCAGCTTATTAAGAAATGGTTCTTAAAAACTTTCCATTATTTTTAAAAACTACCACTGGAGAAACGTATTTCAATCTTTGCTTTTTTGCAACCGGAAGTTATGTAGAAACTCCTAGCAGTTGGAAACGCAATGTAAAAATAATAATCAAATTTCTAATTCCCAAGATTATCTCAGTCGTGCTCCAAAAGTAAGAATCTTTGTCCTGTAACAACTAATATTTTCTGAAATTTTTAACAACTTAAAATTCTCTGGCCATAAATAAAGCATGGTACTAAAGTTCAAGTATCTAAGATAGTGTAATACAGATTATCTAAACCATGGTCCTAATTGCAATTTTCAAACTCTTTCCAATATGTTCAATTCTTCAATGTAAAAATCACAATTGGAGAAAGAAATTGCACGCAACTAAAGCTATCATAAACAAACACAGTACAAAAAATTGTGACATATTTCTGAAATACTCACTCAGAATGACGCATATTATGAGAAATGCAACCTGTTTCATTTTACGCTGGGTGACGACCATACTTTTTTCGAAACCTTGATTTACATCTCTCTCTCTCTCTGCTCTTTATCTTACATCAGGCCAGCATTGCAATGCATTTTGCGTATTTTCATCTGCTCATTGTACTTCTTAGTATTTTTATTGTGTTTTTAATTTCGTCGCTTTTTATTTATCCCGACTCGTTACACACTGATCAGATTAAATTTAACGAGTTCTTCGAAATAACAAATAGATTAAAAGATAGACTTTCAAAGCGGAATTTTGCGAAAACCGAAAGAGAAAATATCATGCAACATAACCTCACATCTACGCCGCGTTACGTCAATTGACAGAAAAATAACGCACGACGTTTTTGGAAAAGAGCCAATAATTTATTTAACCGTAAAGTCTCTCAAGGTCAACTTTATACGCATTTATGTTATCTGCCAACTGTCATAAGATAAATGTCAACATTTTTTCATTTCAATTCCCAATTTGTTACTTCGAAACTTTAAGATTGTTCGGCGACAATGGTCTATTATTGATCTTATATGAAAATGGATGAATCATCGTCCGGTTTATACCGTTTATACAATAATTATACTGTACTAGAATTAGATAGTTTTAACATCAACTTCTTATGAAATCTGCTGCTATTCCATAAATCAACACGAAACTGTGAAAAGCAAAGTCCTTGAATGGTCAAGGTTAAAACTGAGAACGGAAATGAAAAATACCGTTGAACACTTCTGCAAAATTTGAAACCACTCCACCGTGTAGCTTTTGCAAAAATTATATTTGAAAGTCAACTTCTGTCGTCGAATTTCCATTTCGCCTCAATTCGTAAGAGCCGTTCAGGCAAAACGGCAATGCGCGTTCTCGCGTGCCTGCGCATCAGCTGGGGTTATTAGGTGGTATGTGTGTCACGGATAGTCACATATCGCAACGTCACTAGTGCCAACCGGATAGATTTTATTACTATGCGGCAAGTCAGCCAAAGCCGAATTATATACTGCCGCCTGCTACCGCCATAAAGCTGTGTAAACAGGAACAAGCCGCCTCCACGAGAGGGCGATAATTACCGGACAAAATAAAGATCTGTATAAAAATTTCCGATCAACAATGAACTTCCACGAGAGACCGGCGTCGATGGCTTTCATATGGTTTAATAAAAAATAACGTATGTAAGAAATATTAAGTTTATTCGAGAAATTTACGTCAACATATGTCTTGCCTGTTAAATTCAACTGATTAAAAAACAATTAAAATTGAAAATATTTGAAGAATTTGCCGATAATCTGACCATTTTTATCTTACATTAGTGATGTGCTCGCTACAGAGTTAATTGGATGATTTTTCAGCAGTATTATTTAGTTACAGTATGTGCGACATTAACTTGATCTCAAAAGGACACGAGTTAGTTCAGAGGTTAGGAAACTATAAGCATGCGAGCGTTATTTACTCAAGCGATTAAGCTTGTTTTACAAAAGATTATTTGTGCGATACAGAAAGGAGCTATAACAGTCATTATGTGCCTTGAAACATTTGCAATATGTTTCTATATTTGTCAACTGTATATTTCATTTTTTTTAAACAGCGACCGCGCAATTGACTTCTGCTATTTGTGACCGAGCTACGTTAACTTTCAAGTTTTCACCGAGCGCTCGATTTAGTTTGTTTGTTTGATGCAGTTAACCTCTTTTTAAGGTCCAACGAGGAATGGCCACTTTTCGCCGAGCAGTAACATTTATATAACAAACAATTTATGAATAAATAATCTTGCGAAACAAAATGGAGCACACGCGAGCACCACGCTTATCACCGACTGTATATAAAGAATTAATGTTAACATTAATATCATTATATACACATGACTCCCCTGCTTCAAGGGTACTTCAGTTCCTCGTAGAGGGGATGAATGTTTTTCAAAAATGGCGGAAGCAAACGTCGCGCCATCTGCCGTTCGCGATCAGCGCCTCTCTCGTCGATACAAGAAACTAGAAGGCCGAAGCGCCTGAACAAAAAAGAAACGCGACACGCACACACATCTTTCACCATAAGCCATTTCACCGCTGTCTACCCAGTCTACCCCCCTATTTAAGGCAACAAACGACCAGTATAGTCGTCCAGTACAGAGTGAAACGTTTAGATTCAAATATATTTTTTTTCCCCATCAGTCACTGTGGCAGTGGCGAACGCGGCGATAACATGGGAGACGTTGTAGATTGCAATTTTCCTGTATGGGGCCTGTTGCCGAAAAAAGAGACCGGTGTCAATCAGTTCCTCATCAAGTACCCAGAATACGATGGACGTGGTACGGTTATCGCTATTCTCGACTCTGGAGTTGATCCTGGAGCCCCTGGATTACAGGTGAGATAGACCTGGATTAACAGGATAGATAAGAAAAATGCAACAAATAAATCATACAAACGTCGAAATTTTATTTTATTCGCACATTTTTACACTGTCAACTTTGTCATTTATTTTTTTTTCACATCGTATTTACATGGCTTGAGATTTTTTTTATGTCAAACTTGGAGTAATACGATCTCTCGTTGACCGACACAGTTCCAATTTCAGGCGTCGTACAATTGTCACTTATACATTTCTACTCATTTTTTTCATTCTTGTATTCAATCGGGATGAACAAAATTCTCCATGAAAAAACACGATAAAAAATGGCGTTTGGTGCATGAGTTACAATTCCTGACTGCTGAATGGAGTCTTGTGACTGTGTAAAAGGAAATGGAAATGCATATATATGGGTGTATGTGGGTGTGTGTGTATATTTATATCGATGGCACCTGTGACCACTATCTTACAATTTGCATTTTTTACCTGGAGTAATCGTGTATGTTTCTTAAGGCATTGGTAAATGATAATTTGTTTGAGTTTAAGAAAACTATTGTTTGAGCAAAAAGAACGTATCACCCTCCTCCATTCTGATCGTTTATCACTTTTACCTATCGGAATGTCGATATGTACTTATTAGAGTGTTTCCATGTTCAATACAGGTGACATCGGACGGCAAGCCAAAAATCATAGCACGCTTTGACTGCAGTGGTGCAGGAGATGTGGACACTAGCACTGTTGTACAATCTGATGAGGGATGCATTACGGGAGTCACAGGCCGCAAACTCAAGGTATAAATGTGTAAACAATGATCAACTACAAATGAAATTTGTAGTTGATATATTTATTTATCTACCAAAAAAATCTTGTTCACATCAAATCCGTATCCATACACATACAATTCTATGGTGAATAAGAACATAAAATATGTAATGTATCCACCTGTATATGTGTTGGAACAATGATTGACAATTTGATCATTTCAGCTTCCCTTCAAATGGTCAAATCCATCAGGTGATTATCACATCGGTGTTGTTTATCCCTACTCTCTCTATCCATCGAAATTGACGGAGAAAATAACGGCCGAGAGAAAGAAACGATACTGGGACGATGGCCAAAAAAGCGCTCTGGCCGAAGCCACCAGGAAGTTGCAGGTAAATTATCTGAACTGGATAGGTAACATTAAGGAGAAATATAAAAAATACAATAAGTAGTCGGATCGTATAATTTGTTTTATTCTTCTTTTTCTTTTATATGGTTTTTCTTCTTTAACTTGTCCTTGAGTGAGTAAAGTAGAATTCTAAACCGAGTCGTCCAAAGATAGTGTTGTTGCTTCGTTGTAGGTGCGTTGAACCGTTCTTTTCTTTCTCCTTCTCCTACGTGCATTTTATTTTAATCGGGCCAAGTATTTTTGTCTCTGGCCCCCATTCGCTATATTTGTCATTGGCAGTATCGACGACGTGTGAAAACAAGTCGTGAACGATTAAACGGCAGCTTGTTGCGTAATAGAGATTCGCACAATCGACGACTGACACCTTAAAATTGCGTTAACCAAATAAATCGGTCAAATTACGATTTGACATCGTGTCTCTTTCGGGGACGCGTAGAATTGCGGTAACAGTAGCGTCATCACCATCGAGTATCATTCTTGTTATATTTTTCAGGATTTCGAGGCCAAGAATCCTCAGGTAACGAGTCCGCAGGACAAACTCGAGAAGGAGGAACTAGAAGCGAGAATCGAAGTATTGACTAATGCCGAGAAAAAGTACCACGATTCTGGACCCGCTTATGATTGCGTTGTCTTTCATGATGGTGTCGAATGGAGAGCTTGCATAGACACTTCAGAGGAGGGAAATTTAGAAGCTGGTGTTACATTGCGCGAATACGCGGAAAGTCACGAATATGCTCCACTCACCCAAGAAGATCAGTTGAACATTTCCATAAATATTCACAACAATGGAAACATATTGGAGATCGTCAGTCTATGCTGTGAGATTTGATTGCTCGTATTTTATTGAAAATATTTAAAAATACAAATTCTCTTCAAATCTGTATAACATACAGAAATTAAGGTAAACTAATGTTTAAAACAAATATATTCCAGCAAGCCACGGAACTCACGTCGCGTCGATAGCAGCGGCAAATTTTCCGGACAGCAAAGAACTCAACGGCGTAGCACCTGGTGCACAAATAGTATCTTTAACGATCGGTGACGGACGCATAAATCCCATGGAAACAGGAACTGCATTGATACGCGCTATGATATGGATAATGCAGCGTAAAATAAAAGTCCACGTGATTAATATGAGCTACGGGGAACACGCGAATTGGACCAACACTAGTAGAATAATGGAACTCATGAACGAAGTTGTCGACAAATACGGAGTCTCGTGGGTCGCCGCCGCTGGTAATCTTGGACCCGCATTATGCACGATCGGGACACCACCCGATATAAGTTCGTCGAACATAATAAGTGTCGGTGCTTATGTTTCGCCCGACATGATGGTGGCGGAATATTCGTTAAGAGAAAAATTGCCGGGAATGCCGTACACTTGGTCGTCGAGAGGTCCGATGATAGACGGTGGTGCGGGTATCACGGTTTGCGCACCGGGCGGCGCCATCACTAGCGTGCCAAATTTTACACTTAGAAAAAGCCAGCTCATGAACGGAACGAGCATGGCGAGTCCTCACGTAGCCGGGGCGGTCGGTAAGTTGACATCAAGAAACTTTGTAAAAAAACTCTGCCAAGTCGTATAAATGATACACATTGTACATTCTTTCTTTTATTATTTGTCAAATAGCCGTGCTCATATCCGGACTGGAGGCGAAGAACGTGCCCCACTCACCGTACAGCATCAAGAGGGCTCTCGAGAATACCGCCATGTATATAGACAATTTGGATCCCTTCGCTCAGGGCTGTGGGCTTTTGCAAGTAGAGCGTGCCTTCGAAAATCTCGTCGAGTACTGCGACGCGATTGAGAGGGACGTTAGGTTTTCGATCAATTGTGGTGTTAACGCATCCAAAGGCATTCACTTAAGATCTGGCGTCATAGATCGTCCGAAGGATTGTACGATTACGATAGAGCCTGTGTTCCTAGATACTGAAAATACGGGTACGTTGTTCGGGTTGGAAATAATTGAATATAAGACGACGTATAATCGTCTCGACGATCGATTGACTTTCCGGCCAAAATATGAGTTTAGGGTCTCTTATTTTATCCGGCGAGTCAATCCTCTCGATAAAAAATTAATACCGGTTTTTGTTACTGACCGACTCAATTCCACATTACTACATCACTTCATTATTACCGTTTGCAGATCCACAACGCAAGATCGACTTCAGCCTTCGTCTCTCTCTGATATGCGACGTTTCGTGGGTTCAATTTCCTGCCCACTTTGAACTGATGAACATGCCACGTGCGTTCGCCGTGCGTGTCGATGCCGTTAAACTATCCGAAGGTGCTCACTCTGCAACAATACGCGCTTACGACGTCAACAATGTTGAGAAAGGACCAGTTTTTCGTATACCCATAACGGTCGTTCAACCGTTGATCTTATCAAAGACAGCAAATTTGCCCGATTTGCATTATAGTCATGCGCTTTTTAAGCCAAATACGATTAATCGTCACTTCATTCTCGTTCCTGACGATGCCACCTGGGCAGGTATGTTTTACTCGAGTTTCCTTAACAATGTTATATCAATTTAGATCCAATGCATTCATATATAAATGTGTATTCAATATTTTCATGTGCAGTATTAAGACTGAGAGGTACGGAGAAGGAGAAAACGGGTAGATTCGTCATTCACACTGTACAACTGAAACCACGGCTATTCTGCAAAACTCTAGAACTTAACAAAATGATAAACATAACGTCTCAATCGGAAACCGTCCAAGGATTCGCTGTACAAGTATGCCGCTTTTAAATGATATTTTTTAATTTTTTTCAGCTGTATTGTATTGTATTTGATTATTATTTTTCATCTTTTTTGTTCAAAGGGAGGTTTGATATTGGAAGCGACGGTCGCAAAATATTGGGCGAATCTGGGCGATATATACGTCGATTACTCAATAGAGTTTCATGGTATTCACGTGGTAGATGGAAATCTCACGATGCAATCGGGCGACGGTATTCATCGTCTTGAGTTGCGTAGTTCACTCAGACACGAGGAAGTCGTACCCAGTATAACATTGAAAACTGCGGTACAAGTTTTACGACCCACCGATTCTAAAATATCACCGTTGGGTGAACGCGACGTTATACCACCTGCCCGACAGATCTATGAGCTGCAACTGACGTACACATTCCACGTGGCAAAGACTACCGAAGTAATGCCCAATGCAGCGTTACTCAGTGATTTACTTTATGAGAGCGAGTACGAGTCTCAGATGTGGATGATTTACGACTGCAACAAACATCTTATTTTCTGCGGCGATGCTTATCCATGCAAGGTGAGCATGACAATTCCACTAATACTTTTTGCTTATTTTCAATGTTGAATTATACGTTAGCTGATGTAACAACATAATTCGTATAGCGATTTTCCAAAGAAAAGCGCTGATCATTGTAATTAATTTTGTATTGGTCACTTTTAATTTATTACACAATAATCCATTTCAGTATACCGTACACAAGATGGAAAAGGGTGATTATACTCTGAAAATGCATGTTCGACACGAGAAAAAAGAGCTTCTCGATCGACTTACCGAAATGCCTATATTACTGAGTCAAAATCTCGGATCTCCGATAAATCTCGACGTCTATGCACATCAGTCGCAGGCTATTATCGGTGGTAAGAAGATGGTCACTGCTTCCGTACCACCGGGTCACGTTATTCCCATCTACATAGCTCCCATCGCCAATGAAAACAAGTGAGTATTTTGGGTTAAATTTATCTTTTGACAATCTAATTTGTTATACGGACAATTCGACCTGTCTGGTGTAAGAATTTGCAGACGTTCGATGTTGTTATTATTATTATTTATTTAAAATATTCACTTTATCCAATGATCTTTTGAAACACGCTGATGACACTCAATTCTATTTCGTTTTCTTTCTGTTCTTTTTTTTCATTCTATATTGCAATGCAGCTCTGAATGCAAGTGAGTCACTGGTACATTGAGACACATGTTTACGTGCGAATTCCATTTACGCTATTCGAATTTGACCGCTTAGTGTGGAATTAGAAAGATTGTTTTTCTGGCTTCATTTGACAAAAAAATGCTTCTTAACTATTACTAAGTCAGCAATGCTATCAGTAGTTGGTCCTTCGGAGGTTACATCTCTCAACAAACAAACGAATTACTTATTTAATTTGAGAAAGCTATTCGACTTGCGTTGGCGTATCAAAAAAAACTGTGCAGCCTTCTTAAAATTATTAATTATAATCTCGTGCTATTTTGTGTGGCTTGCATAGCTACAGTCTAACCAAATTCTCATTTTCGTCTTCAGCTTTATTATTACTTGTTACATAACCTGTCTCGCACCATTTAATTTACATGTCGCTCTTCTTCTTTTATCCTCACAAAAAACAAACGAAAAAAATCTCTTGAAGAATATCCAAAGGTGCTACTCTGGGCACATATCTCCAAGGTGCCGCAACCTTCTGTAAAGACGAGATTGGCAAAAAAGTGGATTGTCACACGTTCAAGTACGTTCTCTGCGAGCCTGGCAAAAAATCCAACTCAACGGTGAAAAACGACAAGGAGAAGATCAGTAAGTGGGACGAGTATAAGGAAACACTGAGAGACGTCAAGTGTACCTGGCTCGCTAAGCTCGGTGAGTAGAATTTTGCATTTTTCATTATAGAAATTCTGTAAGGATGAAAGAAAAGATTGACGGTAATTTTCGGGATCTTAAAAAATGCAAATTATCTCATGTTTCTCGGTGTCGGTTCGCGACGTTGTAGCACCATCGATAAGTAAGTCTGAGGAGATCTCTTTTGCCTAAGTATATATGTCTGGAAAAATAAACCCTATTGTATTTATCCATCGAGTTGCTGACTCAAGAAAAAAAAATGTGTGTGAAGAATTCGTTGTACATTAATAATCCTTTCAGCATGAAGAGCACGATGCTCTCTCAAAAGTTTCTAGTCCAAGAAAAATAAGTGTCGAGTGGAAGTTACATCCCTTGCAAATTTTATACTACCTTCGTTCTTCCCCCTACCGTTATCGCAACTTAAAGAAACCATTTGATTTTTAATTACTTTGATAATAACTGTTTTATATTTTCTCTTCCTTCAATCTTTAGAACCCGGTGAGCACGCGCTTCATTTGTACAACGAGCTTAAGATCGCCTATCCTGATCATCTGCCGGTGCACACTGCAATGCTTACATCGTTGGATTCACCCGAGGCACGCCGGCATTTGCCTCATGACGATCTGTCCGAGAGTGCAGTTAGCTTCGCCGATCAGATGATAGACGTTGCCGATGCTGTTATTAGTGCTATCGATCAGGAAAAATTATTAGCCTTTTACGGGATGAAAAACGACAAGCGAGCGGATGCTTCTAAGATCAAAGCTACGATGGATAAGCAGAAGACTTGCCTGATCGAGGCTCTCGTTAAAAAAGGTTGTGCACTTGCCCGATTATATGTAAACGCTGAGAGAAAGGGACAGCGAGAAGCTCCAAATCATCTTAGGGAATGCGGCGAAGTATGGAACGAGGTTCAGAAATATGCCGAGCCTACCGATATCAAAGTAAATAACGACTGCCTTTCCATACGTTTTTGCATTTCAATAAGCAAATTCTTGATCACATGTCCACTTTATATTTTCGATCCAGGTCATCATTCTCTCACTTTGGCACGCTCATGTAAACAAGCATTACGGTCGTTATCTCAAGTTTCTCAATCGTTTTTACGAGGAAAAACCGTTGAAGGAAATCGACGAGAAGAGCGCAGACATCTCGAGGGTCTTAGGCTGGGAGCATTTCGTCAGGCATATCACCAAGAGAATACCAACACATTATCCAAGTGCATATAGACCATTTTGAATGATGGCAAGTATTTTTATATGTACATATCGTCGGGCCAATGATTTTAACAGCGTGCGTTTGAGAAAACATTTTTGTCACGTTGGGTGGTAAATTATCGTTGCAGATTTTATAAGAATTTTTCGATTATTGTCTTGACGCTCGACGAAGGAAGGAATCATGTCAAATTACAACGGACAACTCCCGAGCACAGGACATCGTGTGATCGCCGTCCGCCCGTACCCGACCATTTGCCAGGGAAATACGAGTGGAATAACAGTTCAATTATTCATAATAAAAAAGCGTAAATTATACATATATACATTACTTTGCAATCGATGTGAAAAATGAAGAGTATTTGTTTTCAAGTCGATCCAATTTTGTACACACAATCATAAGGATTGACCATAATCTTTCGCGATATCTGCGAGAAGACGAAGAAACTTATCAAAAAGTATTTATCGCTGGACCGTGCATTATACAACTTACATTTGTTTTTATTATATTTACTCGTCAATTGTATTTGTTTTTTTTTTTCGACCGTTCTATCAATCACGATTGTCGTCGAATAGAAAAATGAAAACAAAGACTCATGCAATAGCGAAACCGCTGTTCATCGTTTCGGGAGTTTTGGAGGTAATCAGCGACTTCGATTACGTCACAAGACTTATTACAGTTAAGCGACTGCTCGTTGATAAACGAAAGAGTGAAAGTACGAATAAAAATTGTCTTTAAACAACTTCGTTTTGTATCAGTGCCAGCTGCTCTATCTACCTATCTTTGTAACATTTTCGCCGAAATCTTTGACATTTGACTTCTGTGTTATTTAGCTCGATAGTAATTATATTATAACAAATGGAAAAATCTACGCTATCATAGAAACAAATCGCTTAAAAAATTGTTCAAGCCGATCTCGAGATACAATCTGAGTTACAGACTCTGCGATCCGTACCATGTAGAAAAGAAGTTCGGAACGAAGAATACGTTACCTCGACCTTTTGTTCATGATGACAAGACAACGATGACGTTCTTTTATCGAATGCTTGTCACGTGACTTCGTTTATTCGCAATCGTTTACAAGATCGATTATGATATCGGGCTTGGGGTGTGCTTATAAGTGACTTCTTTTTCTTTTCTTTCTGTCTTCTTTTTTTTTTTTTTTTGAAAAACTATAATAGCCTAAGGAACATCCCGAAGTGCGAAGATGATCGCATCACATGTACAAAGTCTGTATGAGACGCAAACAAAATTCGATCGGGAAAATCGAATACTCTCACAGAAACTTTCACAATTGATGAATCGCCCGGCTTGCTTTTTTTTTGTTGTTTTGTTTTTACTTCGAGTGAAAAAAATAATTGCTATTTTGAGATTTCTTCGCATAAGAGCGATCCTTGATGTTGTAAACATCCCTTTACGCAACGATTTTTGAATAATTTTGTACTAGTCTCCTTTTTTTCATCTTTCGCAAGATCTATACACGAATCGCCAATTCTTTGATCTTGTACGACAAGACGAAATGTTGTAATAATTTCTCAATTTCTCACCACAGATCTTAACAGACATTACAACAAATCCTAAAAAATATAATCTAGAAGTCTTTGATATAACGTAGCATTTTTGTTTCTCTACACAAACGAATAAAACTAAAACTTTGTTTTTCCACGTTTAATAATAATATTTACACTTTTCTAAAAGACTTCGAAACCGCGCGAACGAAATAAGTTTACTACAAACTTTCTATGATTCGAGTTGAGAACAAAAAGAACAAACATGCTTGCCATGTTAGATTTGTTTTTTATCTCGAATTACCGATGAGTACGACCCAAGGGCTTAAATCTAAATTACGTATTACAATTTATCTCTGCTCACGCTTTGGACACATTCGCTCTTGTATCACTCTTGTCACTCACGCGTTCAATAACGATTTAATCTCATGTTTTTTTTACTCTGTACAATGTGAATTTGTTCGTATCGTAATTACACATAACGACTTCGACGCGATACGTGAAACTCTCAATAAAGAGTTTTGATTTTTTGTTCGCACTATTGCCTCATATTCCGCGTCTAATCTTATTTTGTTAGTATTTGTTTAACTGGTCAGCAGACGCTCGACGTACGAGAATGAAAAGAACTGTCAGACGCACAGGCTGATACCCGAGACGTCCTTAATCCCGCTGTCAAACATCAATTTGTATATCACTGTCCTCCGCCTCACTCTCCGTACTGACTATCGCATCTTCACCGACCAACAACGCGGCTGGCAGATTTTGTGGCACATTGTCTATATCAAGACGCGGTGTCGAATATACGTTCAAGACTTGTATCGTCGTTGGTGACGTCGATAGGCAGTGTTGAACCGTGGCAAGTGGATCGGTCGCCAATGCATCACAGTCAAGAGGAGATGAAAGCTGCAGTTGCAAATTGTGAAGTTCCGGTATATGAGGACGAATCTTGAGAAACAGATAAATAATGAACATTAGAAAATTACAGATAAATTATCAGGAACAATGTCAACAAGATGTTTTAATGAAATACCTTTAAGCCATCGGCCGTATGAGGATTTCTACAACCCCGGCATCTACATTCGATGCATGGTTTGCTCTCGACGTAACATGGACATCTTTGGCCGCAACATGTAAGTTTTCCAGGTATAGCTGTGGCATTCCCACATCTGCAGCCTTTTCTTTTGCTCCTTGTCGAGCTCGATCTTGGCTTCTTGAAGCTTCCCGACGTCTAGTACAAAGATTCGATAAATTATTATATATTCTACATCGTTGTGACGATAACTTGTTAGAAATTAATGATGCATTTCAATGCGAAACAATGCACGGTGATGTAGTATTGGATAAACAAAAATTAATCGTTCTGTATACAATCGTGCACCAATCCGTGTCATATATGTACGTTAATTTGTAGAATGGGACTCAATGCTAGGAACAAAAATGATAAGATATGCTGTTAGTGCGATTTTGGGTAAAGAAGGAAGGGCGCATGAATTATTATAGTTGGCAAGTGGATCTGTCTAAATTATCCCTGACTATACTAAAAACTGTGTTAATAGAATTTGAGTATGGGCGATTATTAATACATGGCATACTGTTTAACGGTGTATTTGTCATATTTAAAAAATGTCGTTAATCAAAAAAACAGAACAAGACTTTTGATAATCCATTCGTGAATTACTTTGCTGCCTTTTGAAGACTTTTTCTGAGAAGAAGTCCCATATGTAAGGTGGGAAGACGGAATGCATTTTACCCCTCCTACTGAGCCCCTCGACGTAACATCAACTTCTTGATGAGTCAAGTCGGTATCGTCCACCGTAGTAGCGGCTTTTCGTTTAATCGTTATTTTGTTACCGGAACCCGCATACATAACGGAATATATCGATGAACCATTGGACACAGTTCTAATTGCGGGAGAATCTGAAACAATGGAGATAAAGTATGTTATAACTATGTGAAATAGACTCAATCGGTAATGAAAACTGTATTCAAAATTATGTACACCATTTCACCTTAAGATTATGTGAAATGTCTGACAATGTTTCTCCTAAACAATATTATGTAATTGTTAGACAACTACGTAATTTTTAAGTAGAATTTTGCTTCTTTCGAACTTTTGGCGATAACTTATCTGACTTTTGGGAAATTGGATTGTAATCCTTGTTGCCAGCTGAATTGGTTGCCTAGATCATACCATCTTAAGAAAGTTGTTGAATGGTGAAAAACAACAACAGGAGTGAAAGTACGAGGGTGAAAATAATAGTGCTATAGGCAACCATCAAGAGTATAAGAGAAGTACATAGTACACCTTTAACACCATGTTAAAGCGATGGATAACTCCAATAGATGGTAAACAAGTCACCATTAACTTTTTTTCAGTGGCACTGTGGAGACTTTTCACAAATAAGCCTAAAGGCCAACATAACCACAAAAAATAACCAATACTGTGTTCTCCAATACAAGATAACTTGATGAAACTAAAGGATGAGTTAATTATTCATACAGCCCACCCAATTATAATGGTTCAACAAAATTGTGCCACTTATGGAAAATATATGCAGCTGCTCTGTCGATAATAAACAATCCCTCATCATAAAAATGATTATCCTACTGATTTACAGTACTTTGGTTTGTAAGATGATATAAAACAGCTCAGTTGATAACAAAAACTATAAACAAAGTTTCTCAAGCACTATGCAGAGTGGAAATTAAACAAAACCTCCTTCCTTGAAGAATTTGTTAATAGAGGGTAATAGCTGTATCTTTTGTACCAGAATTCAACCGATTCTGAGACAACTTCCATAAAAAATCATCTTTTTTCACTTATACAAGTTTCACATCCCCTCAAACTGTACAACAAAAAAGAAATAGGCTTGCATTCTTATTTCTAGCGCTTGGTCCTTTTTTTAAAGCTCTAATACTACAAAAATTGGCTATAGAATTCTATAACATTAATAGAACGTGTATGAAAGTATATAATATTGATGAAAACAATAGAAAGTACATACCATGCACCGTCTGTGGTATCGCCTCAATTGCCTGTACAGAATTTCCTTGAGTCTGAGTGGACGTAGTGCTGGTGTAAACGCAAGGTAGAATGCTATAAGCCGATTTAGAGAGTCCCGCATTGCATTTGAATTCGTCTTTGAAACCTGCACCTTCCTGGACAAGTTCCATCAGGCTGCTTGCGCCCATACTCGATGCACCGTTACTCGTCGAGTTTGATGTAACTGCCATTATCAGATTCCTGTATATACCGGTGCTGGTGAGGTATTCGCACAATTTTTTGTAACACTGCAGCAATATACGAAGTTGTACATTTTCGATGTATTTCTCGTAATCTTTGCACCAACCGCACGAAGGTTTGAGCTTTTTTCGACCACCCCGACAACCCCGGCACACATGATGTTGACAATTCGTTTCCGTAGGGGTGTGCGGCTCAATTAGGAGATTCGAACAAACGGTACAGCTTAGACTCTGTCGAAGGTACGGCACTAGCCTATATAAATCGGTCCAAGAATTCGGATCTTCGACATCGGCTTGCAACACTAGTCGACATGTCGACACATACAAACTCGTAGCGTTCATTCTTAATACGTTATTTTTTTCTGCTCCGTAAATTAACAATTATCCTTGCTCCAACGAATGTTCGTGTTACATTTGCAAATCACAATTTGGGTTACGATAAACTATATTTATACGAAACATTACCGAACGGCATAACCATCTTTCCACACAAACAAAACATTCGCCATGTTTCTCCCACTCTCTTTCACTCTCTCTTTCTCCTTCTCTGTCTCTCTGCCGTAAAAAATCCGCACCGCCAAAGAGAAACGGCCGCTTGATGTCGCTGGTATCGGACTGCAAGCTAAAACAGCTAAAACGTACTAACCGTGCTATATTGTGGTCACATTCGGTTCAACCACTGAGTAGATAATACTGAAGACAGCCAGCTGAATATCTTTGTTTAAAAATGAGGAGAGCAATAGTAGTCGTGCGGCCGGAAGTAAGACTTTGTGATCGTATCTACTTTATCGATAATAAAAATTGTAAACATGAGACGATGTTTCAAAAGAGCTTGTGGACAAATTTGATTTTTAAAAACGGTATCGATAGAATTGGCACCGACGCATCGCGCACTATCTCATAAACCTCATAAACTTTCACAATCTTTTAATGCTACGTCCTCATCTAGTGATATTTTTTAAAAGTATTTTCCATTGCGATACCAGGCAACATCGGCGAGAATAATTTAATGTAAATTCAGTCAAGTATTGCATTCACATGTATTAATAACATCTTAGTTTCTCATTATTATAATAATGATTATTATTATTAACATCAGTTTCTCTGTCGCCTTATTTCGTAACCATGTTCATTTCAGAATTTCTTTCTATTTAATAATAACCTCGTATCGAAAAATTCATCGACCTCATACGGCTAAATTACTTACATCTCCCGGAATAATGAGCATGCGCCCTCTGTTGGCAAATGGCTATTTTATTGGACGAGTTAATGATACCAGTAAGTCGGAGATCTCCATCTACAAATTTTGAACATCCTATGACATTCGGCGTTTCTGTCGGTGCTTCATAGGTGCAGGCAGGGTGCAAGATTGCCAGCTGCGCGCGTCGATATTCGCCATCTTATACACCACATGACCTCGTTGCCGTGTCCCGTGACCAGTTCACTTGAATTTTGACAAATTCAAACAGTTTTTTGGTGGCAAAAAAAGATGGATATTTTGGAGCAGCACCTCGAGCAACAGGATGTCAGGTAATCTTATGTATCAATTGACTCTCGACTACGTCCTCGAGGTCGCTTGTTATTTACAATCTTCGGAGTGTCGTCAAGGTCATCGCAAAGTGTACTTTCGTTGCGCACTAGTACTCAAAGATGAAGAACCAACCGAGATTGTTAGGTCTCTTATTATCGAAATATTAAAATCACATAATGATTTCAGCGCTGTCAATATCAAGGAAGATGAGAATACGGGAATCGTGATCGAAGAAGCCGAAATTGTTGACTGCGATGCTGATGATCCGTTGAGCGGTAAGTTTCTTTGGTACTCCTTTGAACAACGAATCGTCGATGTTTCATATATCGAATTAAGTCTTCTGCACAACACTAGGAGACGGTGTTGATGGTGACGATGGCCTGCGATATCAGGAAGCTCTAGCTTATAGGGTGGTTCACGTTAACGAAGCTGATGATAACGAGCTAGATTTACCAGTCAATCAGCAGGGTAACAATTCCGTGCAGGTTCTAACGTCTCCTATCAATGGTCAATTCTACGTTATTGGAAATGCCAATGACGTCTTTACGACTGCCCAAACATCTAGATCAATGTCACCGAGGTCAGCAACTATTCAAATTGATACACCACGCAATTCTGGCCCTGGTGCAAAGAAGGTACGCCTTCCCATCAATCGACTTGCTAAAATATCTAATTCAAAAATCTAAATTAAATGGAAACTGTATGGAAGTAGAACACACTAATTTGATAAATACTTGAAAATAGTTCTTAAGATATAGCGATAGATATAGCGTCAAAACACGATTTGTAAATTCTTTGGCAATTTACAGTTCATCGGCATGAAATTAAGCCCACAAATCTCTTGTTATAATACTGCATTGGCTCACCTAATCCTCATCCCAATGTGCTGTGGTATCACTAAGAAATTACGAATCGTGTTTTCAAAGTATTCAGAACATGTCTATTAAAATGTGGTGATTACAATTAAATTGTATAGGTGATATCCACAATGATCATTTGCACGACTGATATTGCTGTTCGATATGGTTGAACGTTGTACAATGTGAAATTGTTCATATTTTTTCAGAGGGATGATAGAAGAAGAGCAACCCACAATGAAGTAGAACGAAGGCGAAGAGACAAAATCAATAATTGGATTGCAAAATTGGGCAAGATCATACCCGAGTGCAACACCACTGCCAACAGTAATGGAAATGCAAGTAGTGGGGAGGGTAAATCTAATTACGAGACACAAAGCAAGGGAGGAATACTTGCCAAAGCTTGTGAATACATAGGCGAATTGCGTGCTGCTAATCAGGGGATGGGACAGTGTTTGCGAGAAAACGAGAAACTCAGACACGAAGTAACAACTTTGAAACAAATGATTATTCAATTGAAACGTGAGAACGACCAGCTGAGGTCAGATACAGGATTGACGAGTGTGGTACAGACCTCGGAAGTCGCACGTCTCAAGAGCTGAAATAATTCATTATTACCTACTGTTAATATTTTTTTCTGTTTATAACAGTTTAAACAAGTTGTAGAGTATTCTGTTTTTTTACTCTGTCTCTCTCTCTCTCTTCTCTCTATTACATCTTTTTATATCTTGAATAGCCAAGATAAAATTGAAAATGTATAAAATAGTTCAAGATACTATATAAATATGTATATAAATGATGCAAGTACGTAGGCAATAATATTTTGTTGTTCCTTGTTTCTGTGTAAAACTCTTTGGGCGAAGCGAGAGAATAACTGAATTTGAATTTCTATGAAGTAACTTTATAGGCTTGTAATATATCGTTGATGTACATACCGCAGGATTATTGTTATATTATTAATAAAGTTGAGATTCAAAGGCGCGAGGAAAGTTGAACTGTGCAATAATTTTTTTCTTTTTTACCATTCGTAGTTTTGCCCACCCCCAATGTTATTCCCGGAGCGGTGATCAAAAATTCTCTACGCACAGCACTTTTGTGCATAATCTTTATTTTTTTTTTACATATCGTACAATGGAAATGATAATGAAGCTGCTGGAGAAACACTGGACATCATCAAGTTTTATTCGTATTGCTTCGAAGGCATACGACCCAGCACCTCACTGATTAGCCTACTGTCCTCGACTTCAATTAACTTTAGAGCCTTTAACGTCTCAACGTTAAAATATTAATTAATCTATCTTTAACTTCCTATCACGTTAACATACAGTATGATACAGTAGCTAATACTTCACGATTCAATATTGATTTCTTTTTTCTGGTAAGAAAGCTGCCGCGTCGTCCGTCTTGTTACTGACTTTGGCAGAATACCAAGCTCACGTATGCCTTTGTTACTGTATTATTTTCATCTATCAACATGCCTAATTGGGAAGGGGGATAAAGTAGTGTTACTTTCAATTAGTATCGTCGGAATCGGCGGCAGGCTTTCCTCAACAAATATTCGTTATCGTACATATAATATAGATCTTTTTTTTCATTTTTTCTTGTTTTTGGTGCAAGAAAGCACTTCATTGGAATTCGATAGAATGTACGCAAGGTGACGACAACACGAACGAGTTTTCACCCACATATCACCTTCATTTTCACGATAAACTCTCTCAATTCTAATTAATTAAAAATTTCACGTTTTACCTCTTTCACGGTATGTTTTTTTTGTTTAAATACAAGGAATAGTTTACAGTGATTGGAACCACGGTTTTTTTCCGAATGGGCTAATGCAATACCTAAACGATGATGTGGTTGTTAGGAGGAGGATTCCCACACTTTATTGTCTCGATCCGAGTGTGGCTTGGCACTCAAACAAATGTGCCGCTTGCTCTTCGCGTAAAAAAAGAAAAAATGTTAATGTATGGCTCATGTTCTGTCCTGTTGAGACACGAGCCGGCATGCGATCCTTCTGAATATATGTACAATTTTTTTTTTAGTTCCTCCACATTTTTCTTTTTTTTTTTGCAGGAGGGCAGGAACATAAGAATAACTCTCTCGAGGACAGTATGCGAGGGGAGAAAAGCCGACGATCAACGTCCGGTTTGATCGATTATGCGTAAAAGCTTCAAACAGTTCTATAGCTCCGGAATGGGCGAGCCCGGCGAATCGAACATTGACACTGCGAAGAGCTATAATTTCGTGCGATCCTTGCCTCGTAAATCCACAAACTTCGTTTTGTTCTTTTGATAATTTTTGCAGTATAGTATAACGGATGTTTCAAATAATACCGCAAGACAGGAGATGTTTCCCAAACGACTGGCACTCTCAAACGATCGATTTAATAAAGAATTTGCGCTCACGGGCGAGAAAAGGGGATTGCGAGAATATTTAATCCTCGAGACTCCTGAAGGCCAGTTGAATGTCATCCAAAAGTTGATCAAAGTCTGCTCTAATCTTTGCCTCGCCATCTTTAACAGGATCCTGAAAAGGCAACGATTACGATTATACAATGTTTATCGAAGGAATTCAATCTCTCCTTAATGAACGGTTGTCTCGCTTCCTTTCTCTTTACCTTGAACTTCATGGAGCTCAACTGATAGATGATGTTGCCCATGCTATCGCGAATCACGTTCCATGTGATTTTGTTATCGGACTGAGCTGTAGACTCGACCGCGTGTCTCGCCATGTCGTAGAAAGCGATCATGTTACGCAACATACCGACAGTCTTGTAGAACGGGCAGAAACGATCGTATGGGGAATAACTGTTATGTAAAAGAATGAAAGAAATATATAAATAACAGTGTGCAAATTTGTTAAATTCAATGGCTGAACAAAACGATCAATCTTATTACCTGTTCTGTTGCAAAAAGTCGTCCTTCAGAAGCTTGGCGACTTCGAGAGTGATTTTGTCAGATTCAGCGAGCGACGCCTTACCGACCAATTGCACGATTTCCGAGAGATCTTCCTCCTCTTGAAGGATCTCCTTGACCTTGGTACGAAGTGGTACGAATTCTTGGAAGTTCTTGTCGTAAAAGTCGTCAAGAGCGCGTAAATATTTGCTGTACGAGATGAGCCAATTGATGGACGGGAAGTGTTTGCGCTGCGCAAGTTTTTTGTCGAGACCCCAGAAGACCTGGACAATACCGAGCGTGGCGCTCGTAACGGGATCGGAAAAGTCACCACCCGGTGGTGATACAGCACCTACAATACTGACGGAACCCTCGCGATCTGGATTACCGAGGCACTTGACTCGTCCAGCACGCTCGTAGAAACTCGCCAATCTAGCACCGAGATAAGCGGGATAACCGGAATCGGCAGGCATCTCGGCCAAACGTCCAGAAATTTCACGAAGTGCCTCGGCCCAACGGGACGTTGAATCGGCCATCATAGCAACGTTGTAACCCATGTCTCTGAAGTATTCGGATAGAGTGATGCCTGAAATACGAAATTGAATAAAAGCATTTATTCATAGTAGATCGATTCTCAGAATGCCAATCATGAAGTATCAGGATTTAAGAACTCACCGGTGTAAATGGAAGCTTCACGAGCGGCTACAGGCATGTTAGATGTGTTGGCAACGAGAGCGGTACGTTTCATGATGGACTCGGTTACACCGTCGATTTCGACAGTCAATTCCGGAAAATCACGCAATACCTCAGACATCTCGTTACCACGCTCGCCGCAACCGACGTAGATGATAACTTCTGAGTTTGAGTACTTCGACAGGGCCTGGGAGATTACAGTCTTGCCACAACCGAAAGCTCCAGGAATGGCAGTGGTACCACCTTGGACGCAGCTGCGTTTAGAAACATTGATTGTCATTGATTCGTCGTTCGTTAATTCTTTCCTTTCCTTTTTTCCCCAAGATGCTATAATTATAAAAAAAAACACCGAGGACGGCTATGGACAAACTTACGGGAACAGCGAATCCAAAACACGTTGACCAGTAAGCAGTGGATGATTAGCTGGCAGTTTTTCGGTGACTGGTCTCGGCTGACGTACAGGCCATACCTGTTTTTTTCAAACAACGTTTTATTAATTATCGTTAGAGATCTATACATTATTAACGACACGATTAGTTTTCTTGAAACGTTCTATGTCATTATATGGAAACGTCAAATTAGTATGCACAATTTGTCTTTTTAAAGCATCTTCTGAAAAGACACTTTATCGAGTTGTAATAGATAAATCATAACTTTACCTGTAACATGGTGTACTTGCTCTTTTCACCATCGAACTCCGTCTCAAGAACGATATCCTGTGCATAAACAATAAAAAATTGTATTCACTGCAAGCACATGTACCAAATTGAATAAGATATGCATTTCAGAATTGATACGTGTATATGTATAGAATGTCTTACGTCAACGGTGTAATTGCCGGCTGGTGCGATGTAAGTAACAGTACCCTTGCTCTTGGGTGGCAGCATCATTTTGTGCTTGACGAGGGTATTCTCATGAACGATAGCGTAATGATCACCTCCGGTAATGTGACTTCCAGTTTTAATATTGAGAGGATTGAATTCCCATGCTACGGTACGCGATAGAGCCGGTACATTGACACCCTTAGGGATGTATATAGAATTCGTTAATTCGTTGATGTCTTTCAACGGACGCTGAATACCGTCGAATATGCTGCCGAGAATGCCGGGTCCCAATTCGACGGACAGAGGTTTGCCCGTACGTAGGACGGGATCACCGACAGTTACGCCGCTTGTTTCCTCGTATACCTGCGATTTTAAATGGGTTATTGGTGTATGCGTATTATGTTAATATCCTTAGAGCACCACATGGTCGAATTCTATTTTAAGACTGAGACTGTAATTCAAAACATAACTTCAGGTACAGTTGCCATTTCTGTAATTGCACCCTTTTTATACTCTTTCTGCTTAGGTATGAATGTCCTTTTTTTCCTTTTAAGAATACATCAATGTGGGAAAACCCGATCTTTTAAAACTTTATTCGAAATAAGTAACGATTTCTCAAATCAATCATGGATAAATATTCCTCCTTTCGGAAAAAAGAGGGACAACTTTTTTAAACTTAGCGAGGGTTCAATAATAAATAGAAGTCAGAACAAGAAAGCTGTCTAAACAAAATTATAGTGGCACATCAGCTTCTTTTAACTCCAAACGTAGAATGTTCAAAGGACTTTTCAATGGTTAAAGGATGTTCACAATTTTTGTTTCATCTTTCTATCTGAAGCAGTATAGTTACCTATAATTGACAAATGACTTAACCACTTCACCGCATTTGATGGAATATTCAGGTACTTTGTTATAGACATCGAAACAATACATACAAATATCTCAACAAATTTTTATCCGGAAAGTTCAATTTGAAGAAACTCTGTGCCTTGTTTACTGAATAATGCCAAAAGGAAAAAGAAACAATGCAAGTAAAATCACAAGAATCGCACCCATGAACATTCACCGCTTTAAAAAGTGTCCATACACCACTCTATGGGCCTAACGACAAATAAGTATTTCATGTCAAGTAATCAAACAAGAAACATGCTAATTTCTAGAAATGATGATCTTGTTGATCTTTACCTGAATAGTGGCCATGTCGCCCTCCAAACGAATGATTTCTCCTACAAGTTCGTAGTATCCCACACGAACCAATTCGTACATAGCCGATCCGGACATTTTCTCTGCCGTAACGACTGTAAGCGGACACAAAGGTATTCATTACTACAATGTTTCTTATACTTTTTGCATATTGATAATTATCGTGTAAACTAACCAGGTCCTGATACAGCGTAGACATAACCAAACTGGGACTCCTTGGTGACATTGCTTATTTTTGATAAGCCACGGGCCGTCATCTTGTACAATTATTTCTCTGAAACAAGAAAAAATTGAATGAATACAATTAGCGCTATGTGAATAATTGTGCAACGAGAGACCAACGGACACATTAAAATTCGCCGGCACAAATTTGTTAGATAATAAAAAACCTGATCAATGGCTCTCATAAAATTGTTCAACAATCATATGCCACTCCCACTCAACGTCTACAATTGCAAATTGTCGGATCAATGAGATCAAGGAGAGACGTAGAACGAATAATTTTAAGAAATTAAAATAAATTCGCATGTATTCTATAAATAAATGTAGCACGTCTCGGTTCCCGAATTTTCACGTCGCGTTATCGATCAAAAATATACGAAACGACTTTAAATTACGAAAAAACAATGCGATCTCACGAGTGTTCTGTCGTTCACGATCGGAGGTGGGGTTTACAGTCGTGATGGATTCACGTGAGCGCTGCGCGTTCGAAAATGTAGGCGTAGCCCTCTCCTCCGTCAGAGCCGCGGTCCTGTAGCCGTCTGCTAGAGACGTGGCCGTGGTACGAGAGCGAAGCGAACGAGAGAAGGACGGACGAAGAGGTACGACGGAAGTTTTATATCCGAACCTTGTTAATTAATTTCAGCGATGAACGAGATTGCCCTTTTCGAAAGCTCGTAAATAAACGATTTCAGTTATTATTGGCGAGATGCATGGGAAATTAATAAATCTTATCCCGTGAGATAGTGAAAATGCTATGGCGCACGCAAAGTGGCACGATCGATACTCAGCCGCGAGAACTCTCGATACACCAAGATCTTCGAGGTTCTCTCGTTCACAAAGCGAATGAATATAAAAGCATTAAGAAAGAAAACGTATACGTTACGATTCGAAGATGGAAGATTGTCGTGTATAACGTATAAAAATACTGGAAAAACAAGAGTGATGAAGGAAAACTTACGGAGACGTCCGACGTACTGAAACGAATCCACCCAACGAGTCTCGAGCTTTGCTACTGCTATCACAAGACAGGGTCAGCTGACTGCTCGTTGGAGGATCATTTTCAATAAACCGCGCGCACATCAATTTACCCCCTTCCCCTTCTCCCCACTCCGTTCGATATCATCTTCGCTCGTCGCAGTCGTCTCGACGACATCGCTCGCGCAAGATGGCGGACTTTGGCTTAAGACGTACGATGCGCGGCTGACGGCTTGAAAAATGTAATTCGCAAATTCTCCGCCGCGACACAACCGATCTGGATGAAATGTAGCACAGAGAGCACAGCTAATTAAAAATCGCGGGAAAGTGGGTAAGCTACATTTCCCCTTGATTAGTTAAACAGTATCGTCGTATTTGTGAATAGGAAAGGATTAACGAATCTTTTTTCAAATTTTAGTAGCAGTGAGATTTATTTAAAAAGAAAAACATGTACGAAAGGAATACGTTATAACATGGATTGTTGTTGAGGGTCTAACACATTTTATACGCTTCTAAATACGACAATTATATTTTTAAGCAGAATTTATAATCGTCACCCTTTTTCTTTAATACATAATTCATAGTTTTGTTTGTTTTATGAATGCACGTTCGACGCGCTAATCCGAAGAAAATCGGTAAGGGTAGGATTGGATTGCAACCATCTTGGACGTTAACCAGACACAAGGTTTACACGTGTGACATTCGATCCTTCGTTCGAATTTACAACTTCTCCTCTTTTTCGTGGCATCGCCAGTGCCAAACAATCGAAACCCCGTTTTTTTTACCGTCGTGCTCTTATTCCAGATGTCGCACAAGAGGGTTGAAGCCGGTCGTAAACACTTGAACGTGTCGAACACTTTGTGCCATAAAATGTAAAGAAAGCTTTCGTTGTTTCTTTGTCCCAATACGACGAGCGAGTCTCTTCTGTCGTCCGTTTTCGAGCGTGACGTGATCTTGTATTATAGTCTACGAATTAATAAAAGAGGCGAAAGTATATGAACCGAGTGAGTAAACCCTTGTTCTAACCTCTTAATACAGTATGTTTTCTGACTCCACCGTATCCCAGGAGTGGCGCATTTGTATCGCAGTTGATAATTGACTGTAGACAAAACCGGGTTTGTATGTAGATAAAGATATAAATATATACGTTATATACTACCGTCGATAGCAACCCGAGTCGATAGCACGGAGATAAGCCTATCGTACTCGTTAATTCTGCGAAACAAATTCGTCATCAATGAATGTCTTATTAATTACCATAAGGCCCGTTTTATTGAAAAGTGCTTATGGTATTTTTCGTGATGTAAAAAGATGTTTCAACAATATTGAACTTTTAGGTTAGTTATGACGATCAGTCGCTTCGAAAAGGAGATTGTGAAATTCGTCGACATACCGTTACGGATTGAGATTAAACTTCACTCAGCGAACGCAGAATCGTGGCAACAAGTGGCTGAGCATAATTTCATTTCATTCTTTTGAGCCGGGTGGTAGAATTAACTTATCACCTTCTCCAGTTATATAGGTATCTCATGTTCAAAGGCAAGAGATCTAAACTATATCTCATATTACACCGGGTCAACAGATGTTGGATCTCTGTTCTATACATACTGACTGTCATCTCGAAGGTTTCTAAAGATGTAATGGAGTGAAGAACTGTACAGCGAGGAAAAGGAATGTAAGAGACTCTTGAATATTTTAGAGCCGACGATGAAGACCATGAACAAATTCTGTTCGCTAGTTGCACCGGTGGAGTGTGTGATACAAAGACAGTTTGAAGATTGGAGATTTATTACCTAAGGTAAATGAATGAAGGAAGTCTGAGGGTTTTTAGATCAGGAAGTGGGAGTAGGCGATCTGTCGCACTGAGAACATACTGATGCTGGATTATTGGCAACTAGGCAACTAAGATAGGGCAATGAATGAGTGTCGGGTAAACTGCAGCAACAGAAATGAACAAACGAATAAAACGAATGGAATGTAGGGTGACAACTGTACAGTGCCCTTACGGCTCAAAACTAGGCAGAAACTGACTAAAACTTTTTCAATACTCTCTAAGAGTCCTTACCTAAACTTAAGAATTTTTTTACCACTCGTATCCTCCTCTTGAGAAGTCTTTGATTTTCGAGCAGAAATTTTAAGAGAATCCAAAAGTGTCTGCAAATTGTGCTAATTATTTAAAAAAAATTACAATTCTCGAAAACAAATTTTCGAACAAAAGTTTCTTATTTTTTTTTATGTGGGATACGAATAGGTAAACCATACATTGGTTCCCATTAAAAAAAAAACGTTGACCTTAAAATGACCTTGAAAACCTTGACCTAAGATCAAACAAGTAGTGTCATATCTCCCTATAAACATCGACCGACGAGTTAAAAATGGAACACCCTATATATAAACGGGCTACAGGGTAAAAACAAAAATTCTATTTTCTATCGAAGATTTATCGAAGCCTTATCAAAGTATTTTTATGTCTGCAAGATACTGTACAAGTTTCATATCGATCGATCGAACAGTTTTTGAGATATAATGATCAGCAACTTTGAAAATTTAGCTTTGAAAAAAAAATGTTATTCAAGTTTTCAAATGTACTTGGTGTGTACTTGAAACATTGAATACAAGATACTTTACATTCCCAACAATATTTGTCAAATAAACATAAAATTATTTAATAATATTTGTCAAATAAACATAAAATTATTTAATAATATTTGTATGATGTTATATTTTGTTATGAAAGTGGAAAAAGGAAGAAAGAAAAAAATGTTCTCACAACTATTCCCATAAAACAATGCGCAACACACTCGATAATATGTATAAATGCGTACGACAGACATGCGCTCCACTGGTGGCGAGAGTGAACGGTTGCGGTAGACTGCCAATGAGAGCAGCGCATCCTCTTAAGGTAAAAACCTATTACAAATGTAGTTCGGTTGGGCGCCACTGTGCACGAAGACTGTTATTTTGATATGTATCTCATAGGTCTAATTGCTGGATAAACTGTAAATTTCGGAATCTTATGCGTGTTAACACTTATTCTTGTACAGTCTCAAGACTTTTTCCTACATAGATCCGCATAACTTAACATCGCTAATTAATTATATACATACATATACGTGCGGTGGAGTATACATGTATATATTCCATTCTTTATAGAAATTAAAATAATTCGGTGGGTGTTAAACGCATTCCGCGTATCCACCTGCGTTAAAAACAAGAGTCGATGTACTTGATAGATTGTCTTACGTAACAACAATTTTTGCGCAACGAGGAAATTATCGTTGTATATATATTAAACTACCTGAAGCAACTTCAAAATCTTAAAATCCGTTGGCTCGCGAGAAGTCGCACGGTCGTCCTGCACGACGAAAAACACGATGCAACTTCAAGGGGTAAAGGAAGGTATGCCACTGTGCGCATGCGCGGTTTATGCGAGGTTCGCCGCTGATTCGGGCTGTTCATGTCAGTCCGTTCTTCATTCGCAAGTGCGCTGTGGTCGAGTTCGGATGTGTTCTATGCTGCGTGATTATTGAAACATTATCGTAACGCTCGAATAAAAGTAACGTACGATAGTTAAACTAACTTTGTCTAAACTTTGCATCGTCCCGAACGGTTACGAGTGTAATATAGAGGTGAGCCCGAGAAAATGTTCATCATTGTATTAAATAGTAGGTCTCGTAGTAGGGATAACGGTGTCGAGTTGTATGCGACCACTGCCGTATGGTATGCCGAAGTGGGTTTGGTATGACGTTTCGACGGTTTGGTGACCTCTTGAGAGCTGCAACTTACGTGATACGTGAGGGAATGTCAAAACTCGTCGAATCATCATTCTCGCCGTTCGTGTTCCTTTAGACACAACTAGATTCTTACGAATATCATATATTTATCAAGATTTTTGTCATTTTGTATGCCACTGTCGTTTTATATATATACTTATCGCAACATTTTTTCTTTGTCCCTCCGTAGGATAGATATCTCGGCTTGCCAACCATTGTTTACCTTTTGGACGAAAAATAAAACGTAGAGGGCGGTTGAAGGCGAAAATCGGGAGGCGAGGTAAATACATACCGGCTTTCACTGAATAAGTGACCTCGTATTTATTCCCTGTGCAAAAATTAGATCTCAGCGCTCCTCGTGGCCGCTCCTGAATTATATTGGACGAATTGCATTTTTAGTAGCAATGCGATATATCTGTGTTCTACGTGACGTAATATATAGATATCAGGAGACTTGTGGCTCTTGAGCTACGAGCTTTCTCTTACTTTTACGCCATTTCTCCCAGAAATACACGTATTTATGCAAACTTTTTTTTTTGTAAACATGTTTGCCATCGAAGCTTCAATAATGTCGGCTTTCCGGCGTATTCTCCATCCTCTTCTAATTTGATTTATTACGTTTAACCTGCATCATTGTTTTCAGCAATTTGACAAGTACTTCCTATTTTACTAGAATTTTTTTCTGCAAACATGGCTGGATGAAAATCATATTTCGAAATTCCAATGATTTTTCTGTTTAATCTTGGTGATTTAGATATAAATATTTTTTGTAAAATGAAACAAGATACATAATGTTGTGGCGCTTATGTACAGTTTTATTTTTGTCGTTACGTTTTCTTGAAAGTGACCATTTCTCAGGTGTCAATAAGATTCAATTTTTCATTATTAAAAAAACGAAATACTTTTTAATTGAAATATTTTGCTTACATTTATATCTTTATCAATTTTGTTGTCATTCTGACCTATTTGCGGATTTTACAATGTACATAATAACGCATCACTGTTTCCCACGATCTGAGAGTCTCAAAAACTAGTCGGATAATTTGCTGTTTGTTTTTTCCATCGATAAAAGTGTATTTTTTCAATTTAACTTTGCTATTGTGCGGATGTGCAAATTCGTTTCTTTGAAACTATGACTTATTAGTATTATATAATAAATATTAAGAAGCCCCTTACGATTTGGCAGATATTGATGTGCAGAGGTCTAATTTTTCAACAGTCAATAACTTAAATTTTTGTCATTGCACACGATGAATACTTGACATATCTTTTGCTTTACCAATAACATTGAATTTTAATTGGGAAATATTTCAGGCCTTCAAGGACAGCGATCATCATGAGCATCGAGGCGGACGATATAATAGCGACGCTTAAGTCCTGCCTCCTGACCTTCAAAAATGGCACGACCCTTGGAGAACTCAGCAGTGAATATCGTCATAGTGATTGTTAAAAACTCTTGATCTTTTTCATATAATTTGTTGTTTCTTATTTGATGCTATTAGAGGACTACAGAACGCTGGAAGGTAGGAATATACCATTCCGTCAACTTGGCTATGCATCATTGGAAGCATTCGTCCAGTCCGCTCCTGGAATAAGGACGATGAGGCGCGGTACAGAACTCATAGTTGAGTCCCTACCGAGCAAGGAAACTGAACACATATCAAGACTGATTGCCGGACAGAATCAAGCAAAGAAACGTCGTCGTCGAACATCGGTAACTCTTCAGCCCACCTGTTTCTGTATCAGTTTAAAGTTTTTGTTTCTGTTTCTTCTTGTAAGCAATTTCTTATGCAATATGCTTTTTCTTTTCAGAATCTACGATATGCACCTCGCGGGACTCAAGGAATGTCACACAACAATATGCGTGCTGTGAGTTCGGCCTATAAAGCATCCAGCTATTCGCGGAGTCCAGGCCATTACAACGTGAAGTAAGAAAGTTATTTAAGTAAATAACAACAATAACCATAACGATAAATTTCTGTACTAATATCAGGTATAATTGGCGAGTGAATTAATCTTTCTGTTCATATCGTTTCAGGAATAATGTCTCGCCTCAATTTATGCAATATGCTCCAAAGCCATTGATGTCGCAGCAAATTCCACGACCATTGTCATTGGCTACAATTTCGACCGGCAACCATCGTGACACGTCCGGCATGGGAACGCTTCCGAATGCGCCGTACAAGGTGAGCTTGTATTAGAATCAATGCGTAAACAGTTCCTCGTGCGATGAAGTTTGTAGAAAATAAAGATATTACCAATACTTGGATTGTCCTGTATATTAGTTTAATATTCTTTCAGCGTACGATAGAGAAGCATATTCAACCCCATCAAGATCGAGACTATGCGAAAAATACTAGAACGGTTACAATCGCACCGGCGAATGTTTCGAGTTCGAAATTATCGACGACAATGCCGTCACCCGAGATGCTTTCCACGCCGAAAATCCGCCCACTCTTTGAGGCGGCGCCACTGACGAGTCCTAGACAAGTCGAAATGAGACCACCGAGATCCGCAGAGGAGAGCCTAATTGCGGGCAATCCACCGATGATCAGGCCTCCCGTACTCGAACCAGCTATACCAAGTACAACAGGAATTGCTTGGCAACCACCACCACCGCGAACCCGACTCTGCGATCGACTGACAGTTCAACCGACGTCGAACACTTACAATTCGACGGTTACGAATGGATCGGGCAAAATACAGATCACATTCCCCAATGTGCATAATGAAAATGGCACAAGCTCGCAAACGGTGAGAATATTTCTGACCGGTATCACCGATATAAAGATACACCGTTTTTCCCTCGATCATTTCATTATTTTTATTGCAGACCAATCCTATTTTGCAAGATCCAAGAGATGAGCTTAGGAATATTGCACGAGAGCTCAACAAACCAGATCCCGTTTACAAAATCATTCCTGTACATGGAAAAAACAGTTCTACGGTTTATGGCAAAGTTCAAGTTGGCTCAGCCAAATTCAGTAGTTATCCTCAGGAGGCCCAAACGGAGATGGAAGCCGAGAGACTCGCAGCTGTACAAGCTTTGATCGAACTACGATTGGAGCACTCATTTGCTCTTCGACTCAGGGTAACGACTGATAAAAATGTCATAAAGACAAGATTGCTCTCGATCGTTGATCAGCACAACGGTGTGTTTACACACAAAATACCGTCGATCTATCGGGAGGAATACAAAGAAAATCTTCCTGATGATTGGACCAAGGATATAGTACTATGGACCGAGTTGACTCTTGACCAGGGGGTACACGATTCGTTGATATTGCGTCGTGCCGATCTCCCAAACCCGGATAAGGTAAGCATATCTGTGGCTCCTTCACCATGCTGCAAGGATGTTCAATTTCTTAATACTGTTTTTACACACATTTCTTTGTCAGCGTACTACAATAATGTTGAGATCGTCCATGCGGCTTAACCTCCAATTGACTTTTTAAAGACAAAAGTACTTGATAGAGTTGGTCCAATTTTGTTTTCTAATACCTCGTTTTCATCGCGGTGGTAATATAGTTGTTATGTGAAAATGCAAAAGAACTATTCCCTTGCAATTATTGTCTAGTTATTAGTAGAATGCTATTAAATGTTCTTTTATCGTGGCTCATATATAAACATATATCTGAGATAATTTTTATAGTACATCTTAATTACATTACAATGTGCATATTTTTATAATTATTTACGATCCATCGTAAATGCGTTAATCCTTCCATCTTTATGTTGGATGTAAATAAATTCATTTCGTGTTTCATACAGGTTATGCCATGTTCATAACATCTCAGTCATCAGCCTTTTGTTTTTCTATTCCAAGCTATAGATCACTCAACAATGCACTACTTAATTTAAGACGTATTGGATGAAATCAAAATCCCTCGGTCTAGAACATGCCTAACCGTAGAACCATCTTTGAATGCAGTGAACAGTTGAATTATTTTATTTTACCTCTCTTCTTTTCCATTCGTGAGTTCTTTTCTTTGAGCACGTTGTGCTTCGGGCGTCTGCCGCGTTGGGGCGCTTCGGGTAACTACCGGTACTTACTACGCCAGCGCGCCGGCGCTAATG
Organism: Netelia fuscicornis; assembly: GCA_946811545.1. NCBI lineage: Eukaryota > Metazoa > Arthropoda > Insecta > Hymenoptera > Ichneumonidae > Netelia > Netelia fuscicornis. The sequence continues at coordinate 12,186,816 of OX328014.1, read as the reverse complement.
ACACGTGACACTGAATGCATGTTGTTCTTTGTGCTATGAATTCTTTCATACCGTAGTGCGAGTCTCATGGCTGGTCGTCCATGGTGAAATATACAATGATTCCCCAAGACGGTTATAAAATAAAGTGTTTATTAGATGGCCGCCTATCATTGTCGACACGTCACGTTGAGTTGAACTTTGAAAATGACGATTCAATTAATTTTTTAACAAAGGCACTGGAACTATCACCTATGATGGAAAAAGGATTTTTAAAACCACTCTGTCCCGCCGAACCTGGAATACTCGAGCTTCCCAATGACAACTACTGGGTTGCTTATGTATCCGTTGTCGTGAATTCAACCGAAATATGGGCTCGCGTGATCGACGACAACTACAGCGTGAGTGTTACTTCGACTTGCAACAAATCTTCCAACGTTGACAAGAGTTTTAATTGTTCGTACCCTTTTTAGGAGAAACTCGAGGAGATGACAGCCGAAATGACGCAGCATTACACGGTACACAATAAGATCTCCGAGGTCATAGAACTAGGCGGTTATTATGTTAGAAAGGAGAGCAATATGTGGCATCGCATTCGCGTGATCGACTGTGATTCGAGGAGCGACGAGGTCGAGGCATTGTTCATCGATATAGGAGATGTTGATACCGTTAAAAAATCTGAGTTGTTGCCACTAGACAGAAAGTTCTGTTCTGTACCGGCACAAGCGTTCAAACTATCTCTAGCTGGTTTGGAAGATTTTGCAAACAGCGAGACTGCTACCTCTCACATCGAGGAGTGCCTCTTGGATCGTGCTTTCTATGTTGAAGAATTAAGTCGGACGGTAGAAGAAGATGGACCCACGGCAAGCGTCATATTTTGTGACACCAGTGGCCCCGAGGATGCGAACGTCAATAATTTGCTGTTGATGTCGATACTTCAGGCATTTACACCGAAATTCGAGAATGAGGGCAAAACAGCGGTGGTTTATATCTCTCACATTGAGGCAAACGGCGATATTTACGTTCAAGTGGAGAACGATGGGTTGAAGACTTCGGTTGAAATATTGAACAAAGTGATACACACGGGACTCAATGCCGAGGTTCTCAAAAGATGCGCATTTAAGAGTTTCGATCAAAATGCAGTGTATTTCGCAAAATGTAGCGAAACCGGTGACTGGTTCCGTGCGAAATTTGTCGATTGCCCACCCGACTTGTCGGAAGTCTCGCATCGTTTGAAAATGTTCCTCATTGATTTCGGACGTACGATAACCGTCAGTCTCTGTAATGTCATAGACCTTGACATACTGTGTCTACTTCTGGCACAGTTCCCGGCTCAAGCGGTCAAAGTACGCTTGGATAATGTCGATACGAAAATGTTCAATGAAAAAATGATCGAGAAGATAAAGGAACTCGCACCGTCGAATCAAATACTTCGATTGAAAACCGTGAAACCGGGAACAGCGGGCGTACCTCCAACGATTGAATTATTTAAGAGAATTCAACCCGACAACGTTCTCGTTTCTATAAACAATACGCTTGTCCTCGAGCCAGAGCTCAACAAGTACGTGAGATTCTTTTTTCATTCATAAACCGTAATTCGCGTTCTGTTTTGCCTTGTTATTTTTCGCACTCACGTTTTCTATCATTTTTAAATATTTCACAGCAGTGACGGTGACGGAAATAACAATGTAAGGACAGCACGGAGACGGGTGGAGAGAGCTAATTCGAGAGCGAACGTGGATGTCGAGGAAACTGCGAGAGCTCTACCAGCCCCAAAGATAGGGGAAATTGGCCAGTATTTCGACGTCCACGTCACAATGGCCGCACATCCGACCAATTTCACGGTCCAACCATTGTCATCTAAAGATGAATTGAGTGTGAGACTAACTTTCTGTTTCCATCTTTTTCTTCCCTCACAAGTCATAAAAACATTTGCGTTTATTTTCTTTTCAAATTTTCCTCTCTTTTTAAGCGTTTGAATGACATTTAGAAACAATCGGAAATAATATTGTATGCGTATAATCAGCTTGATCATAATTAGCCTTTGTTGAACTCAAAAATCTCGGACGTGAAGCAACTGTAGTTAAATTGCGCTAAATATTAATAGTACAATTTATTTTGTTTACTAAAGATTCATTAAAAATGTTGCCTTTTATCGGAAGTTCGATAAGATAATTCAACGTACGTTTAATTAATTTCCAGGCTATGATGACCGATCTTCAGAGAGCATGTTTGAATCCGTTCAAAGCGTCTACTCCAACACTCGAATCCATTAAAGAAGGACGTCTTTACGCGGCACAACACAACGACGGCGCTTGGTACCGGTCAGTATTTCAATGATTTCAGGACTCGCGGATCATCATTTATTTCACGTATCTTTTTCTTTTCCAGTGGTTGTGTGTTGAATGTAATCAATGAATACATGGTATCGGTTTACTTCGTCGACTACGGCGATGTCGACGTCATTAGCCTCGAAAAACTGCAGTCACTCCCGAAGCGATTCCTCGATCTTCCATATCAAGCAATTAAGGCTCGACTAGTTGGTAAGTCCCTTCTTTTTCGAAAGACAAAACAACGAATCAAACGAGAAGCAGATAACATTTGTTTTCTTCATTGCACATTTAGGTATCAAGCCGAGAAACATAGACTGGACGCCGGAAGACTGCGTGAGATTTCAGCAACTTGTGGTTGACCGTGACCTCATATCAGTTGTCGCCGAGGTATATCCGGATCGCCATCTACCACGCGACACTGTTCTTGGGCTTACGCTCATCGACGTTTCGACGAATGACGACGTGTACATAGGCGATCTACTCGTACAAGAAGGAAGAGCCGTGTGCGTTGACTAGACGACAGATGTGACCATTTTGCTGGCGTTTGTTGACAGTTAAATGTTATTTTTTTTTATTTCTAAAGAACCTTAATTAGCGGCAGGCAACGCTACATATTACGGTTATATATATAAATATATATGGATCAGACTTAACCGCGTGGATACAACGAGAAAAGAAAGAAACCATGATACTTCAGGGTAATCACTTTCAAGCAAGTCCTCGATCGTTATTTTTTAAATGAACGTAGCGTGCCTTCGTCAGCTTGTGCTCAAGGTGGAAAATGTTCTTTGTTTATTTCGTTGACTTTATATTAATTTTTGTTCGTTTTTTAATAGAGTACTCTAGAGTACATATTAATTTGCCCTGCCTTTCTTTTCGTTAAGTACACACAAGCTCTATGATTAAAGTTGTTCATAAGCAATTGTATTGCGAGGTTATTCGATCAATACGCGAGACAAGTTACTCTGGCTGTGCCGTTTAAAAGCCTTCGAAGCTCATTAATCGTTCGCGATTTTTCAAGAGACTGGGTTGATCAAGAGAGAGACCAAATTTTCACTATTTAAAATATATAATTACAAGTTTACGTTTTTGAAAATGACGCATAAGCGTGTGTATCGTAAGAGCGTGTCTTACAAAAAGTTCTTATTATTTTCGTTTAAATGTGAAAAGTTGTTTCCACGACATGAGGTGATTTAAATATCGCAATCTCTTTGATATATATATATATTTTTTTTCGTTGATTATTCTTTTATAAAATAAATCACTATATTCTTCCTACTAGCTTTTAATCGTTCCATTACTTTTCAATCGTTATTAAATGACATGAAAAAACCATTAGAATACAAAGAATTAAATAAAAATATGATAAAACAAACAATTCGATCAATAATCGATAGTGCCAATTATTCGATCGATACTCGTTCTTCAAAAATTTGGCAACCACCGTATGACCCAACTTGGGTCGTTTAAGATCGTTAATTGCGAACTAGCAATACTTCCTTAAAATATATCTGCGAATAAAACAGTATTATTAGACAACGTCCATAGAAGAAAATGGAACTTGTGCACGGCAAAGTGCCAAATATGGTGATACACGAGAAATTTCGTAACAGGTATTTTTTACTAATTCTGTAACAAAATAAAACTAAATTTCGGGTAGTTCAATAAACCAATTTACGAAATGGAACTGATGGCGTTATACGTGTTTCATTTGTTTATAAAAGAAACAATCTCATCTTCCTTTGAGATTTGGTTCACATTGTCAGGCGCGGTGCAACCCCGATAGAGATGAGATTCAGCTTGGCCTCATGTTATCCCGGTTCTGCGCTGTTCAACCTTAACATCATTAATTTTTTATCAATAAAGTCGTTAAGTTTAAGCTTAAAGAAACTAATTCAATATCACGATTAACGTTTCTATACGATGCAGGATCAGTTACAGATTTACAAAAACAATTGTTTCTATTTTTGAACAGTTTAGGATTTTAAGAATATATTGTAAAGATTTTAAGTCTATTCGAGAAAAATGAACGGAGACAGGTATACATATGGATGTAACTATTTTGGATTTAAATGTTTAAACGCGTTTTACTCAAAATTTTGTTTTCAAAGTCAGTGACGAAATTTTCTCAAGAATCATTCAACTGATTATTGATATGTAATTCTGGAGGTATTTTTTAGGTATAAAAGCTGATCCTTATCGAAAGAATTTTTTGAAAGTTCCTCAATCGGCGGGTTTTTATTTCTTTAAAACTTGTTATTTTCCAAAAAAAAAGTTTCATTTACAAATCAGATTAACTTCTCTAACAATCGCATAGTTTTGTTGTGAAACAAACCGTGCTTGAGTAGAAATAGTCATTGCAAAACGTCTTTTCAAAAAAGGGTTTTACAAAAATTCATGTAACTCCATGTTTTATTAATGATTTTGAATACAATTTTTCGTAAGTGCTCTTAAAATGTATTTTGATAAGACGTTAAAATTGCATAAAAAAATATTTACCCTATTTGCCCTAAAAAATTTAACAGGTGACTGTTTTCAGGTTTTTAACTAATGCTTTGCCCTTAAAACAGGACAAGCTGTGGTTTGGTTGCTGATCGCTACATATAATCGGAGTGTTAATATTTATAATCATGAAAATAAGTCTTTATGGTTCCTCCTACAAAAATGGAGCACAAAGTGGCGACACGATTATAAGAACGTCGACGTTTCTCTTAATTTTCTTTAAGTCTTATTAACTCTATATAATTTGCAATTTTTTAATTTAGACAGTAGTGCATAATAGGAGTAATAGCCTGTCGTGTACTTAATAAGCTCTTCAAATTTCAATTCATTCGATTGATCGGTCGCCTAGATATAACGTGATACCAAGAGTTTCAGGTACACATACAATTTAGATAAACAATCGTTTAATCCAAAGAAATCTATCTTGACGTTGATCCCATCTTCGAGCCTTGATGGCTCAAAAAATTGACTGAACAATTCCTCCTTATTGCATAAATTATGAAGAAGATGGAATACAATTTTCTTCTTAGTGGAAACCTCTTTTATTGGTTTCCCTAACAACATACAAACTTTAGCAGCCCTATATGGTTGCTAATGTTTCTAATTTTCGTTCAGTATGTAAAAAGATTTGTTCTTTACAAAACCAAATCTGAATCCTAATTGTACATTTCGTCAATTGTCAAACAAATCTTTTAACATGGTTCAAAAAAAAAGAAGAAACTTTAGCAGCCATATATGGCTTCGCACGTTGCAAATTGTTAAAGATATTTGAAAGAAATATTTTCTAAACTATAAACTCCAACTCTGAATCCTAATCGTACATTTCTTCAATTGTCAAACAAATCTTTTAACATGGTTCAAAAAAAAAGAAGAAACTTTAGCAGCCATATATGGCTTCGCACGTTGCAAATGGTTAAAGATATTTGAAAGAAATATTTTCTCAACTATAAACTCCAACTCTGAATCCTAATCGTACATTTCTTCAATTGTCAAACAAATCTTTTAACATAGTTCAAAAAGAAAGAAGAAACTTTAGCAGCCATATATGACTTCGCAGGTTACAAATGGTTAAAGACATTTAAAGAAATATTTTCTAAACTATAAACTCCACAAGATTGTAGTAATACGAGTAAAATTGTTATTTCGACCCCTAAAACGTGAACACTAGGTCTGGGAACAATGCTTACTCGATATTGGATTTCGTGACAATAACTCGATGTTAGTTGGCGCGTGAGAACGAACTATATTCGCGAAGCACAACACATATGGGGTTTGTGTTTTTACGCTATCCCTTCCTTTTTTGTTTTCAACCCCGTTGATGAAGGTAGGCGGGGATGAAAAGCGACGGTTGTGACGTCAATAGAGTACAGCGCGGCGGCGAGTCGAGAGCTCGTTCTTCCTTTGAAGATCAGTCGCTGAGAGACGATCGGTCAAAAAGGTAAAGAGCGAGATACAAGTGTTGGGCCTCGAAAGATTAGTATCTTCGCTATTTAAGATCTCTTTTTAAATCCCTATAGATACGCGCCTCGTGACGCATGAATAACGCATATTGCACGTTGGATAAAATTGTTTTAAAACGGGACGCGAAAAGAAAAAGAGAGAATGAAACGAATGAAGGGCAAACAAAAAACAATCAGAATATAATAATAAGAAGAATAGTAAAAGCGTAATTAATCCAACGACGGATGAACAATACAATTTTCGTGTTACGACCAAGCGTGAACCGCACGTTACGAATCTACGAATTTATTTCTAGATCCTTAATCGAGACTGGGGTTTTTACGGCGGGTCGGCACGATCGACGCTATAAGTGCGGGTATACGGGATCGATTATTCGAGATCGTTTGGTTCACGGCGTCGGTAAACGTCGCGTGAGAAAAAACAAAACAAAACCAATCACGAAAGATATAGGAAGAGCGAGAACGGAAAGAAAAGAAAACTTTCGCGAACAAGACAAAATTACAATGTTTTTACAGGTGGCAAAAGTTTAGGGGGGGTTCGTGGGAACCCACAATGTCTTGTAGGATCGCGTACAGTTTATTAATGGAAACGTGAGGTGAGCGCGGGATTTAGAGATCATCGAGAGATAATGATTACAGAACAGACTTGGAGCATGATGCTGGATAGCGATATCCCGAGCAGCAACGAGTGAGTATAACGAGAGAATAACGTTAATTCGATTCAATTTATGACAATCAAAAGAGCAAAGAAAGGAATTAAAGATCGTTGATCTATAAAACCGTAAAGGTAACAGAAATTTGACCGAAGAATTGAACGTTCTGTTTCGTAGTTGGTCGCGAATGTTTTGTTTTTTCTCAAGCGATGCACCGAATGAAATTTTGTTTTCATTCTCAGGTTGAGTATCTCCCCGCGGAAGCAGCTATGGATCAAGGCAGTGAAGAAGCTGACGTCGGAGAGACTCGGTCGCGAAGGTCTGGCTGCGTGGGTCGCCGGCAAATCTCACTCCGATCCGGACGAGGACATCGAGGACGACGACGAGCATGACGAGCAGGACGAAGCCGAGGCGTTACCGGATGCGAAGGAGGCCGTTGCTGAGAACGAGATCACCTTGGTGTTGCCATCGCCGGATGTACTTGTCGACGAGCATCGAGAGTCTGAAAAAGAACCAACGACTCAGCGAGGTACGTCGAAAGTATTAGTTGTTTACTCGTATCGAACGTCGATCCGTGTCTCGGTGTCCCGAGCCCGTGTCTTTCACGAAACGAGATACTCGCCTTTCAAGAAAATGTTTCAGAAGTCTTCAAGAAGGGCGTACTCTACAAGGGCATATTCTGTCCGTCCCTTACCAACAGCTTCCACAGCCAACAACTTGAGAAATCGTATTTGAATTATTCCAATCGTCAGAGACAGAAATCACTCATTATGCTCAACGTGGTCGATCTCGGTCTCAAGGTAAAGACCATCCAACCATCGATTAGCACCAAATTCTCCAAACATTGTTTAATCCTTCCTGAAAGTTAATGATTCATTTTATTTCCAAATAACTATTCGATGACTTTGTCAACAATCCGCTTGAGACTATGCAATTGAATTTAAAGAAAATGCAAATTGTTGCGGATACAAATGTTATTATAAATAATGGTACAACAGAGAGTAAAAATAAATACCTTAATGAGCATTCGTAACAATTTACCGTAATCGTCGCTTTTCCCTTCGTTCTTATTTCCAAGAATTTTCGTTCGCAGATCGCTCTTATAACAATTTGGATCTGGAGACGAAAGGATAACACGGATGGTCTCTTGGAACCTTTGGCATGGGCTTCTTGTTGCATGGCTGCCAATCTGATTGTTTGCGCGCTCGGTTGGTGGCGCTGGTTCTCCAACAATTATCTCTACTGGGCGTCTGTATTCACCTGGCTTTTGATTAATACCCAAGGTCTCGTAGTATAAAACTATTTTGTGTAATTTTTCAAAGAGAGAAAGAACGTCGTTATTATTCGCTAACCTGTTTGCACGACCAACGTTCGATTTGTTACAATAGAGTCGAAACGTTTCGTTCATTAATTCGCGTTCTGCACGAACGAGCTCTCGATCGCATGCTTCGCTGGACTCTCTCACCGACATACGTGCATTATTACTCCCGACAGAATCTGTGTTGATCCAACGAGACGAAAACAGCCCTTCCTCCTCGCACCACGATGAATTATACGATTTTCTTGTTTATTTCTTTTCAATCTTTTCATTCCAGGCTTCGTCGGTGCGGGACTCAACTTCTCGACTCAACGACGTCTAATGTGGTACATTTTATTCATCGTTTATGCGCCATATGCAATGTTGCCACTGCCACTAAGATGGTGCGTTCTCGCCGGTTCCGGTACAGCTCTGACACACATGGCGATGACGATTGTAACTCTCATCAAGGATTCTGAATACGTGAGGAAGCAATCAAACTTAACGATCCAGTTTATCGTGCTAAATTGTTCAGTTACTCGTGGACTATTTTCGTTCTCTACCCTCCATCTGCGAAGACCTCAAGAGTCGGCTTTTGAGACGCACTTACTGCTTCAAAAATGCGATTTGTCGAGTCCCCGGCATGGAACGACGAATCGTGACGGAATTCGGTTGAACTAACGCAGAATAGTGGCTAAGAGTGGTCGAGCTAAAATATCACCATGGCACTGTGGCGCCATGCCGGATATTTGATGAATTGTTTGTTGTGTGCTCGTGTTTTGAGAACTTGCCACAAAAAATATTTCATTCGTTTATTAATTTATGGCAAAAGGCTAGTTCGTTCGTCCCAATTGGTATTTACATTCGATCCTTAATCATTACGATAACGATGCCATTTCGTAATAATAATTTGATTAAATTCCAGAGCGTTGTGTGCATCATACGTATGCTTACGACCAACGTGTTGCTCTACTTCGCCGTCAATCTCGCTGGTATGTATACCAAGTATCTAACTGACAGAGGACAGCGTCAAGCCTTTCTCGAGACTCACAGGTCCATGGAAACACGTCAAAGAACTCAGAATGAAAACAATCGACAAGAAAAGCTTCTTCTTTCAGGTGAGCAAAGAAAATAGAATGTAGATTTTCTTCAATTATTGATGTGTTCTTTGTTGAAACATTAATTCAGCACTATTGTTTTGTTTTGGCTTTTTTTTTCCATCTGGGAATGCAACTGAGAGTGAAAAGCGGCGTCTCTTCCCCGTACAGGCGAGATTATGCTCGCGCATATTGTATGTGTATATTACGTGTGTATTTCTCGATTAATTTACGAAACCTGGATTGATGAAGATGCGCGAACGTTGGCGACCGCGATCACAGACACCGCAGATTCATCGGAGCGTGTGACACACGCTCATCGACGTGTCAAAAGGGTATCTGGGGAAAATTTCCAACCGATTGCCCATCATCTACGACGTTTTTTCATCCCCCTCCCATTACGAACCGGCACACATATTTATATCGCATGCGATCGATTTCCCGATTTGTCAAATGTTGACCACACCAACGAAAATCAATGTTATGACCGGACCAAAAAATTTATTTTAGTTGGCGCATGATGTTACGAGGGATTCGGATGCTGTTGGAATACAACCGTTAAACGCTTCGATTAACATTATTATTATTCGTAGCAGTAAAGGCGTCTGGAGCGATGGAAAGAAATAAGACGTTGTTCCATCGCACTTGAACCATACAATATTGAAGATTTTTCATTCATTCAATTCTTCTGTGGCAGTTTTACCAGATTTCGTGGCAAAAGAAATGATAACTGATATCGCTCATGAAACAGCTAGAGGTGGAACGATATCATTTACGCCGAATCAGTTTCACAGAATATATATCCATCGCTACGAGAATGTGAGCATCCTGTTTGCTGATATCAAAGGCTTTACAGGTAAGGAATATGAATTTAGTGATGACAAAAGCGAAATAATCGTGTCTTGTAAAATATGTTATTAATGTTGAATTGATTTTATTTGCTTAGCACTGGCGAGTCAGTGCAGTGCCCAGGAACTTGTTAGAGTGCTGAACGATTTGTTCGCACGGTTCGACAGACTCTCGGCGGAAAATCATTGTCTGAGGATAAAACTTCTTGGTGATTGCTACTACTGCGTTTCCGGGTTGCCGACAGCACGATCCGATCACGCTCAGTGTTGCGTCGAAATGGGACTTCACATGATCAAAGCCATCCGGGACGTTCGGTACACTACCAAGGTGAAAGAATCACGAGCCACTATTAAATCGTATTTCTTCTTACACGACAGATTACATTGAAGAATCACTACTCATTGATATCCTATCGAAAATTTATATTCGATGAATGTTTAACGAGTAAACAATATTTCTTTTGTCCGTATAAAGAAAGTTGGGTTCTTTTTCTTTAAAAAATGTATACTTCTCTTCTAAAATGATTTCTAAACTTTTCTGAAAAAAAATTGAAATTTTTCGATAAAATTTAAGTTATTGTGTTTCATCTACTCTCTGAGAATGATTATTTTTTGATTATTATAAAAGTTCAACCAATTTTTATATAGCTTCCACTATAGAAATTATGTGAAAAACTAATTTGCCTCAAACTAACTCTCGAGAGGGTTCAGGGCGTCATGCTTGTGAAATTACTTCATGAATGACCTTGAGTTTAACCTTGAAAGTTGCCAGGTGCAATACGCCATCTGTATGGAGATCGGATAAAGAATGCATGAATTTTTCTAACCTACGTACTTAGGATAAATGCTGCAATGAAAATGTGAACTAATACAAAAAATCAAGCGTTTTCTCTTCATTAGGTTGACTTGAATATGCGCATAGGAATTCACAGTGGGTCAGTACTCTGCGGTGTTCTTGGCCTGCGCAAATGGCAGTTCGACGTATGGTCGTACGACGTAACATTGGCAAATCATTTGGAAAGCGGAGGTGTACCTGGGTGGGCGATTGAACTGTTTTAAAAAGCGAAAATTGACTATCTTTGTAATGTTTCATTAATTTTTCCCTTCTTTCCATTGCAGAAGAGTTCACATATCAGCCGACACGCTCAATTGTCTGAACGACGTTTACGAAGTTGAACCAGGCAACGGTACCGATAGGGATAATTATTTGAAAGATCGCAACGTCGTCACGTATCTGATCAAGCAGATCGAGCCATTGCGTTCAAAACGTCGTCAATCGTCGAGACCGAAAGTCTGGGCAGAGGATGAAATCGGCAATAAAACTAAAAAGAGCTTTAAAATCAACAATCCGCTATTTTCGAATAGTAACACGACGAATACAACGACGGATGATGACATAGGCGGTGACTGGATACCCGAGATACCATTTGAGAATGTACCAAGTTTGGAAGACACAAGAATCATTAATGTTTGGTTATTATAAATTCTGATTTTAAATGACTCTTATTTCAGTTAAACAGCGCTACATCAGTGACTAATTTGGAATCGGACTATCTCGAGGATGATAACGACTCGTCGAAAGGTACGAAAACTACGGGACCAGGAACTGGTGAAACTGCGAGTAACAAACGCATGAGACTTGCCAATATAAATCGTTGGAGTTTGCGTTACAACGATGAGAGTCTCGAGTCCAAGGTAGAAAGACTGTATTCCTTTTTCTACTTGTTTTCACGCTCGTAATTTCTTCATTGTTGAGCCTCTGCTTTTCTTTCCCTGCTTTGCACGAAATAGTTCTGTCAGCTTCGCGAGGACATGTTCAAGTCCAACATGACGTGCTGTTTCGTCATCTGGTTATTCATAGCCGTTTGCCAAGCTGTTATTTTGCCAGAGTGGGTGAAACTAGAGAGCTTGTTTTTATTCGTTCCACCTCACGAGGATTGAATAATTTTTCGATACATAAAATTGTGTGGCGTCTTTCTTTCAGTTGCATCATACTCCTAGTTTCCCTGCTGTTTACCACGATAGTTCTGGTTGCCTGTTCGATTCTCGTTATGGCCGAAGAATTCAAAGGATTGCCGAATTATCTGCAACACTCGTCGGCGATGCTAGTGCACAACAAGCAACATCGAACGATATTCATCTGCAGTGTGATAAGTCTGATGGCTCTAACCTCGGTGATCAGCGTTTTGGCTTGCCCGACTGATCAAGAATATCCCGAAGTCCCGAGATACGAGGAGCTCGTCTCGACGAGAACGGAAATCCCATTGGAAATCCGACATGAGAGTGCGACCAGTACGACAAACTTGGATAAATTGATACTCAGTTTTCTCAAAGAGGCATTGAGGGACGAGACTAATCGCGATGAGAAAGAAGGGTCTCTGATCAACGAGAATCGCACTGTCTCGCGCGAGTCCAGTAACATCGAAGTTGAAATGACTCGCGTCGTAGATGGAGATGATGTCGATCTTTCTCATGGTCTCAGTCGTCGCGAATTCTTTCAATTTTACAAATATGAGAAGCACTATGGAAATGTAGCTCGCAGACATCATCGAAGACTTTATCGAAGACATGGTGATATCGTCAGATTGCGAAAAGTACTTTCCGTTGGTGTAGACGAACGGCTAAATTCCACGGATAATAATATCAAAGATATTGAAGAAATACCTGGAAAAACTTGTTTACGTCAGGAATACATTGTTTTTACATGGATTTTGTGCCTCATCGCTCTAGCTTCAGCTCTGAAACTCTACTATCTCGTCAAGACGACTCTGGCTGCTATAATTGTTCTTATGTACACGATTCTCATTCTCGTGGGATGCAAGGACTTGTTTCTCAACGATACCGACTACAACAATGTGTGAGTTAAAACATTATTGATTATAGGAACGTGAAATCGAGTTAATCGGTTTTCTTTCCAATAATTCCAATCTCAATGTTATGTCCCTGAAATTGTTTTGGAGCAACATATCTTATAATTGCATTGAGATATGGGCCTGTTAATTGCTAGAATATTCGTTAGAAAATCAAATGCTAGTTACAGAGAGTTTTATGTTGGAATTGACAATTATCAAAATACATTACGATGTTACTTCTCGGGTCTCACTATGTTCCAAATTTGCAGCAATGCGCAAAAGAATTTTAATCAATTTTGGGGAACCAATGACTTGGTTGAATCAAGCATTAATAATTCCGCAATTAAGTGTTCACTCAATTGTTCGAATAAATAACTCCGCGTGTTGAGTTTTCGGTGCACGGAAAGAAATGGAATTGTCGACGTTAAAAGAAGATAAAATAATTAATTGTAAGAGAAAGTAAAAACACATGTTCTTGCTAAGTGGTGCGTGCCGCCATGTTGACTCCGCTGTGAAGCTTACGCGCTTATCCGCACTACTAAGGTCGCGTCGATCGTTATATCTATATGGGATATTCTAAATTCCTCCGGCCATTTTTGTCGCTGTCACTCTGAAATTTGCCCCAATTTTTTATCGACTTTGTAATAACAGAATAAGTTATTCAATCTTGATCTAATCTTTGTATATATTTTGCAGGACGGCCATCCCACTTTCTGCGCAAATGCTCATTTTCTTAGTGGTTTTTCTGGTCATGGTGACTTATCATGGCCGACTTGTGGAAGTTACATCGCGTCTCGATTTTCTGTGGAAACAACAAGCAGAGCGCGAACTGGGTGACATGATTGAATCAAGACACAACAATATGCAACTTTTGAAGAATATTCTTCCCGACCACGTGGCGCATCATTTTTTGACACAAGAACGACCACCGGAGGTAAGGAAAATTGTTTACATTATCATTGGTAACGGATCAAATTTTTTTTCACTTTATTATTAACATTATATATTGATGATTATGTAAATTTTTTATATCGTATACTTATTCATTGTTTTAGGAATTGTATTCCCAATCACGGGACAAAGTTGGTGTTATGTTCGCAAGTGTGCCAAATTTCACTGAATTCTATTCCGAGGATGTGAACAAGGGAATGGAATGTATACGTCTCTTGAACGAGATAATAGCTGATTTTGACGAGTTGCTCGATGAGCCACCGTTCCACTGCATCGAGAAAATCAAGACTGTCGGGGCAACCTACATGGCTGCTTCCGGCTTGAACCCATGCTCAACCGTAATGCCATTTTGTTATCCATGTTATAACTTGTTTAAATAGGTTTGTAGAAGGCTCGATAGAATATCGAATTACGGTTATCAATATACCTAGCTTTCCTTGGATCGCTAGCCAAGTCGAAAAATGATAACTATGTCCTCAATGGTAAAATAAGTCATACAAGCCAAGTATATTTAAGTCACAATACTTCTTTCCTTCCTTTATTTCTTCAGGAACAGACTAAAGACGATAAGGACCATCTCTGCAGACTGGTGGACTACGCAGTCGCGATGAGACTTCGTTTGGAGGATGTGAATGTTCATTCATTCAACAATTTTGATCTCAGAGTAGGAATAAGCTGCGGTCCTCTCGTCGGTGGTGTTATAGGAGCGAGAAAACCGGTATTCGATATCTGGGGTAATACCGTTAACGAGGCCTCCCGTATGGATTCCACAGGTGTAATGGGAAAGATTCAAGTGCCCAGAGACATTGCGAGGGTTCGTGCAATATTGTTGAACCATCAAAATAATATATTTGAAAAGAACAAAAGCATTTCTTAATAAGTAAAGCGAAATACCAACGATTCTTAAAAATCGGCTTATCCTTGTTTCCAGTTTTTAGAGGCTCGAGGATATCAAACTCAGAAACGTGGTCTCATCGAGGTCAAGGGCAAAGGTACGATGGAAACTTACTTCGTCCTCGGACAAGGAGACTTGCAATCCGAGGGTGTCTCAAGACACAGAAGTAATTGTCGCAGTCTCGCCGCAGTTGTTTACGGAGTCGTGCAAGCGCGACGAAAGCAAATGCGGGTGACCAGAAGAACCTAGGAAAACTAAAATCTCGCAATAACAAAAAAAAAACAAGAAAAACAACTGTGATGGACATGAGGCGAGGATTGACTCGTATTAAGATTAATGATAGAAACACATTTGGATTTGCAGGTCGAATCTGTATAACCGTATATTACATTGTTACAGTAAACACAATATTGTTAATCAATCGTAATAATATTAATTTGAATTACGAGAATAATAATAATAATAATAATAATAAAAGACGAGATGCTGATCATGAATAATTATAATAAGGCTACCTACAATGCAATGAACTTGCCAATGGGATGATTCCTATTCGTCGAAAATCTGTACAAGTTTTACAATTACATACTTCCGATAATAATATATAATTACATTTCGACGCGAGTTACTCGCGCGTTTGTTTGGTTGTTACAATTGAAAAATTCATTGAAAGTTCGGTCGTCGCGGGCCATGTTGAAGGGTGTAGGGAAAAGGGTCTTTTAGGGGAGAGACAATCGCGCGCTCTTCTCACAAAAATTCATCATTCTCTGACTTATATTAAACTATATACCGCAAGGTATATATAAGAATGGTCGAAACGTGCCAAGTCAAATGAAACAGTTCCACGATCTTCGAGAAGAGAGAAGCGACGTTCGGTACCTTGCAAGGCGAAAGGCTTTTATTGTGTGTCGTAGAAGTTTTTGTTATTCTTCATTTTCCTTTTTTTTTTAAGGTTATAAAGGCACTGTACATGTAAACATATATATGTATATCGTAGAAGAACGCTTCAGGCTATTCGAATGGATGTGATCTTTGTGTGTGAAAATGTTTGTGCATTTGGCTAGGTTAGTCTGTTTATACGTCTGCTGCTGCTTTGTATGTGAACTGGTGTGTGTGTGTGTGTGTGTGTGTGTGTGTGTGTGTGTTATATGTGTATGATGAAAGAGACTCTTTACCTTATGTTCTTATTTATTATTTTTCTTTCTTTCATTCAACTCTGCGGACAGTAAAACATTGCCTGTTTAAAAATATTCAATTCGTTAAATGTTTCCCCTCCATTAAGATTCTATCAGATGCTTAAGATAAGGTTGGGAGCGGTTTTCTTTGATTCTAGCTGCATTGGTCAAAAGTCAATATTAATCTATCACTACTACGACGAAAATTGTGATGAAATGTGTTTAAAAAAGAAGGGGGGGAAAAAAACAACAGATGAAAATAATCTATAGATATATATTATAGAAAAGCAAAATAAAAAGAGTGGAAGAGATGCTCTCTTGGTAACTAATTGGTGGTAGAACGATCCGTTGGTCAATGCGATCAGAATACGAAGAAAACGCTCCTGAGTTGAGTGGGGGTAGGGGAAGAGGTGACGAAAGTGGGAGTCGTGTATCACAATTTGGCAGTGAACGTTTCTCTCTTTTTTTTTTCTTTTCTTTTCCACGTTAAAATACAGTTTAAAAGTTCCAAGCTACACTGTCCTCTATGGCTTCGCTATTTTTCATCAGGCTCACTTTTTTTATTTCTTCCCTTAATTTTTTTAGTTTTTTTTTTCTGTCTTTCATATTATTCACAATTACAGATGAATTCGAAAATATCATGTTTCCTTGCTCGGAAACAAAAATAAATTTTCATATTTGTCTCGCTTTCGTAGCTCGCGCACATACGCGATACTGATATCGGTACGTTTATTTGTTTTGTTTTGTTTGTTTATTTTCTTTTTTCATTTATTGTTAATTTTTAACTTAAACTTTCGTACAACCGTCTAGCGAAAATATTGTGTCTGACTGGACCCGTAATTGCAACTGAATCGTCTCACGTTTATCGAGAGAGTGCCGACGGCACGATTAAATAGGTCGAAGATCCTCGTTACAACGACCGGGGAATCCCCGCGGGCGGCTGTTAGCCTGCGATCGGGTTTTGTTTCTTTTTACTTATATTTCTTTTTTTATTTGTTCGTTTCGTTTCTTTTATCAAAATACAATGATTCCGAAGAGATATCTTTTCTTTTCATTATACACAAGTTGGTTCTGAACCGTTCTGCGATTATTCTACAATGTATAAATATGTATTGTTTTTTTTTGTTTTTGGGGTTAGGGAGGTTTGGGTCGGGGGATACGTGGTCGTGCGTACGTCACTGTAAAGGGACGTTTTTTTTTCGTCTCGTCGTCGGTCGTTGAAAGAGACGCGCAAAAAAGAAAACGTTATATGTACACCAGTAATTCACTTCGATGGCCTAATGCAAAACTAATCTAATTTCCTAGGAGAAAACAAATTTCCAGGGCAATAAAATTTGCCCAATTTCTTTGTACAAAAAAGAACCCGACTCGTTCGCGAACGGCGCGCGCATGTTCTTGCGATTCGCGTTGTGCATACTTCAAACAAAAAAAAATGTATTTTTTCCTAGCGGTTATAAACTATATTTTTTCTTCTTTCAATCGAGGACAGTTGCGAAAGTTTGTACCACTCGAAGAATCGAATCGCAAATTTTATATATAATCTCGAAAAGCAGATGGCGTCGCCGGCACATAACGCTTCCTCCCAATTCCACAAATTCATTATCAAAGCTCGCGACTTCGCCATTTTCATTCCATTTCGATATCTATATGTAATAATTACGCTTTATATTACATATTTCTATACTGTGACGTGATTTTTTTTTGGTGTATAAACCACGCACGGAAATTTTCGCTACCGTTTATGGGTACATAACCTCACTCGGCCGTCTCTCGGTTCGACTTTCATCGATACGCTACAGACAACAAAAGTGGAGACAATTGTCGCTACGAGACAAAGATTTCAGGAAGAAATTTATAATTTCGAATCTGATAATAAATCCACCATCGTTTGTGTCTACACATCGCGATACACCGGATAGAAAATATCAGTAATAATGTTTGGTGTTCTAACCACGACCGTTGATTTTCTTACGTTACGATTAATTTACATCTCGATTTAATTAATTTCTTTGTTACGTCGATCGTGTTAGTGACCTTGAGTTCGACGTCAACCCCCAATCTACACAACGTTCCTTCAGCTGCTAATTTCGTGTGACATAAAATCAAAATGGCGTCCATTCGATAAATGCGCGAACGCGGATGCGCGGGACGGCCGCATGTGGTGGTAGTGGCAGTAAAAATTTCCTTCGCGATACATGTACATACAGATGTATACGTATGTTTATATACACATGATTTAATAATGATTAACCTTTAAGTTTTCAAATCAGTTCGAAAATATTGGCAGAATATTCTATTAGTTCACTCGTGACTACCAATATCGTGCGTTGAGATCATTTGCGTGCATTCGATTAACATGCTCATGATTTTTTCTTAAATCGCTTTCTCGGAAGTTCGGGACAAAACCGAGATAGCCATGAGATATTCGATTTTCGAGATACACTCGATTTTCCATTATTTTTTTTCGTTTCATCCGCAATATTAATTTTTTTTTGATCACATACGGTGATTGGATTGAGTATGTGTGTGTAATGTACGTATGTACGTGTGTGTGTGTGTGTCCTGTGTTAAGTGTATATGTTACAATGTACGGAAATCTTTCTGGGTATATCGAAAGCACAGCTTTGTTCCAGCCAGCGTATCTATATACTTTTTGAAAAATATTTCGCGTCTTTTCTCTAGCGTTCTCGAACAAACGAGGAAATGATGCGATCTACGTATTATTATTATTATTATTATTATTATTACTTTCCGCTGCGTAATGAGCCAGAAAATATTTTCGCGATATTCGACAATGTACACGATTGTTGTATAGATAACAAATGTTCATCTGGCACTTGAATAGCGATGCTCGACAGGAGCTAAGTGCACGAGAGACTTTCGATGACTTTGTTTATATATACATCTTTCCCTGTCCCTCTTAATTTCTTTCTTTCTTCTTTTCTCTTTCCCAACACTTTTCTTTCACTACCTTTGCTTCTTTTTGTTTTTTGTTTTTTTTCTATCACATCTTTCTAGCTATGATCAAATATACAAAAGCGAAATGTACATGTTCTTCTTTTTCTTTAATCGGCCCTCACGAGTCTCGTCGTTTTTTTCACAGTATAAAAATGAATTTACATCGATTCAACGAGAGTCGCGCGTGAATGGCAGCAAGTTTGTTGTTTGTTTTTTCCTCATACGCTCTAGGCGATTCTAAAAAGTGTTTACAAAAATCTCTCATTGTCTCGTGCGCTTTGATCTACGACGACAAAATTCACTTTGAGCCTTCATATTTTTGTTTTAACTTTTTGTTTTGAGCAGTTTCGCGCATCCTTATCCTTACGTACTTATAAACAATCGGTAACAGCGAGTTAAGCTTGACGTTTATACCATCGAGTTTCGTGATACTTTATGTACGCAAGTGGCAGTGACATATAAAACGAAGACGTGGAATCCATTCTTACATAGTCCTTAACACTTTTTCTTCGCCACTTCACGTTCTGAACGAGCAAATGAAAAAGAAACAAAAGATTAGAGTCGAAAAAGAAAACGAAGAAACATAAATAAATGTTGATTTAACCATCGCTTTGTGCACGCGACTTCTCGATGAATCGATACGATGAACGCGGACGTGTCCGAACGTTTCAACTACGAAACGTTGATTCGTAATCTTCGTACACGGTTTATGTATTTCCCTAATCGTCTAGGAAGCGATCACAAGAGTTCGAGATCTTTCGTTTTCTCGTCTCTGCCTTCTCTCCCGCAAAATTTAGGAGGTAAAGTTAGTCCCGCATAATTTATCTTTTAGGTTATACGCGAGACCCTGTCAATCGGTGGTACATATTAGGCTAATTCGTTTGTACAAATCGTGCTAACTAATCACTTATTCGTCGTCGAATGTCGTGCATTCAAATATGGTTGTCCCGATTTCGCCCAGATACTTATTTCTTTCTTTCTTTCTTTCTTCTTCACTCTCTCAAGCGCGGTCTTGCGGTCTCCCGTTCCTTTTCCCCGCCTACTATTATAGTTTGTTTTTGTTTCTCCATTAAAGTAGCTCTCAGGTACGTGGATAATGCTTATCGTAAAAAAAATTATTCTCTGCACAGATATCGAACGACCACGGATCACTGCTTGATGATATTCGAGCCTCATTTACTGCAGCGTTCCAAGGTAGTCCAAATATCGGTGCTGCATGTAACCTCAGGAGGATTGATTCGCCGTTTGTGCTGCGAGTGTCGGCGATACCGACGAGTGTAGACTGAAACCGTCGTAAACGTCCATTAACTCTCGCATTCTGTACTCTTCGAGACACACAAAACCGTCTAACGAGGGTGCTTGCTTTCGAGCACAGTCCATACAATGAACGACGTGGCGTTTCTCCTGTTCACGGATGAATAAGATATTGAATACTTCGATCTGTAATGTAATAAACAAACGTTTGGCATTAATCATTTGTTGCATTAATTATCAAAGAGATGGAATACATTTGTTTTTAGTGAAAATCTCTTAATCGCAAACAGAATTTAACAGTCATACATGGCTACTAAAGTTTCTAATTTTGTTCCGTATGTTAAAAGATTATATTTTCAAAGCCAACTTTGAATCCTAATTAGAAATCTCTGTTTGCAAAGAAACGTATTTTTTGTTATGGCAAAGCAAACCAATTGAAAAAAATCTTATAACATACAGAAAAAATAAATTTAAGTAGCCATAGATGTTTGTGTATGTGCTAAGCGGTTGAACCAGACGAATTATTGAACAACGCATTGTGTTGATAGTTTTTTAAATTTATATTTATTTGCTCGCCATAAAAAAATCAGAAAAACTTATTTCTATGATTTTTTTCATTCGTGCCCCAGTGAAAAATAACGTAGTTTATTGAAATCGTTCTAATATCACTTCCTGGTGGAAGTATTGGATCATTTTTGTCATCAGTCTTTTGTTGGGATGTTTAAAATGTTTTCACAATAACAAAAAATATTTTCATTCGTTCGAATGTTTTCTGCTAATTATAAATCATACTGCGTTTCACTTCAAAACCAAAATTGGAAAGAAAAAACATTGTTCATACTTTTTAGGCGTGAACCTATAAATAAAAGAAATACATGAAAGACTCACCTCGCACTGCCCACAATAGTGAGACGCTTCATTCTTTCCACGTCCGTGAAACCGTACCTCAACGCCTTTATTCTTCACAAACTCAAGTATCAACCAGCATTGTCTCATTGTTCTCAATAAACAATTTTTGATCAATTCGAATAATCTTGGATCCGATACTTTGATGTTTCTCGCTAAATTCCACGACAGATGTACCATCGGTACAATCGATTTGAACGATTGCAATTTGTTCCACTCGTAACGTTCAATTGCCAATTGATACTGACGCGCCGTCAAAGGACCGACGTTCCACGCGATGTTATTGCACCAGCCGACAGCTTGAACCCAATGGACGCAGCCTGCGAGAAGAGAGTTAAAAATTTCATTAATTTCAAGTACGAATTCGTTTCTCTACCTACGATCTTTATTTTAACAATAATAACGTCGACAATTTTGTTATTTACACCTCGGCAAAATCTTCGAAAGAAACAACGGCTCACCTGCGTTAACCCAAACGAGATCACCGGGTCTCTGAAGAAACCTATAAACGGGAATGTTTTCTTCGTAAAGATCCTCGAGCGATGGCCACCAACTGCCATGAAGATAATTGATGTTGTTGCGCTCGCAGAGAGCACAAATTACGCCCCAGTAAGCATCGGGAACCGCGAACCATTCGCAATCACCGGGACCGATGTTAATGTTTATGGAGCAGAAATTGTTGTTCTCTTGATGGCCGGGTGTACGACTGCCGGGTACCTGAACGATGGAGAGAACAGAGAAGAAAGGAAATAAGTGAAACGTGGATAAAGGGGCGATGGCAATAGCGTAGCAGTGGTTGAATGAACTCGGTGCTTCGTCGCTCGCGAATGTTGTAAGCCAAGAAGGGATAAGAAAGAGAACGAGATAAAGGGAGAAACGAAAAAGAATTGAAAATAAATGAAAAGTTTAAGCGCATTACCTTCATGTACAATTGGACCGTGTTCATTCCCAGAATTACATGGCCCACGTGGCTGAGCATATTTCCAGCAGACACGACTCTGGCGAACGCAGGTAATTTCATGAGCTCCTGCAATTGTGCCTTCCACTTTCTCTCGTCCGACAGATCGACGTTCGTGCCAAAACGTAGCATCTTCGAGCCCGGTCTACCCGCTAAGCCATAAGCATTTTTCTTTCTCTTGACGACACCCGTGCTGTCCTTCGAGTCGGAATCCGAGAGATTTGCGGTATGTATACCCTGTGACTTTTCTCTCTCCTCCTTGAGACTCTCTTGAAAGCTCGATGCTTGATACTGGGCATATTTCGCAATGGTCGTGTGACTACGATGACTTATGCAGCCCCAGACTTTGCGACTTAGCACGGGATCCCAATTCTCATCGCTCGTTTGTTGCATCTGCGTTCTGACCTCGATACCGTGATCGGGATTCGCCTCGACCAGGGTTTTGGTCGAGAAGAGACCCAGATCAAGCTTGAGGGCAGCCGCGAGACCGCGTATCACCGCTATCGGATGCTTCAAACAGAATTCCTGGAGTTGCGGACTGAAGGCCTCTTTCTTGTTCTCGAGATAAACACTCGGTGTTGGTGGTAACAATTGTTCCTTGGTGAGACGCTGAGCAGGTGGTTCGGGTGGAGCAGGCGGTGGCGAACGATCGCTCAGTATCGAGCAATTTCTTACACCTTTTAAGCCCTGTCCCTTGCAAGCCTCGACAATGTTCTTCGAGTCCATGTCGATCGTCATTTCCTGCTCGCTCTGAGATTCGCATAGACTCTCGAGTTTCAAAACGGGCTCGGTCCTCGACGTTGTCGTCGTCGAATCGATTTTATTCGTGCTAGACGTAGCCTCGCACTTGATCGTTTCAACCAATGGAACGAGCGAGAGTTTCATATCCTCACTTTTTTCATAACAATTCGTCGTCGGACATTGCAAATCCGTCGTATCGATTTTCTCAATTTTCACTGTCTCTTTCGTTCTCTCGGTATTCGTATTAATATTGGTATTGACGTTGGTATTGTTATTGTTACTGCTGCTGCCACTGCTACTATTGTCATCGAGATTCGAGGGTGAGAATGGTCCCGAGCTAAGCGTCCCGTTGTTCATTATTGATGAATTTTCTTCCTTAACGTCGAGATCCTCGGAGCCAAAATGCTTGAGCAAATCCTCCGCCAGGGAGGTCGCTATGTCCTTTTGCGACAGAAGAGCCTGTAACTCCTGATCCGTTACGCCAAGATCCTTGTTACCCCCTGCCGCACCCTCGGGATAATTGCTCGTCGTTGATGTTATCTGCGTGTAGCCCTGTGCGCCATACTGATTCGATTGATATTGCTGATTGCTGAATTGTCCCGTCGAGGGAGCGCGCTGAGGATAATTCGGATCTGCCGCCGATTTGTAAGGCATACCGGGTGTTTGTTGGGTATTCCCGGTCGCCGCCGCATTGTAACCGACGTTCGAGTCCGAGAAACCTGTTTGCAGTGCTACCGTACCACCCTGAGGTTGCTGAGGAATACCGTAATTCTTTATAACACCGGGCTGTCCGTGAGAATAACCCGTAGGATAACCCGGCTGTCCGGGCCTCAGACCTCTCTGCGCAGCCTGTTGCTGATGCAGCCTCGTCTGTTGCTGATGCTGTTGCATAGATCTGTACTGCAACTGAAGCTGTCCGAGAAGTCCTTGCTGCTGCGGCGTTAGACTTCCATGATTCTGCTGAAGAAATTGCAGCATCTGTAGCTGCTGCGGTGAGAGGTAGAACGGTGGTGGCCTCTGTTGAACTCCACCCGATGATATCTGCTCCTCACCGGGCTGTTGATACAAAGTTTAATCCAACTTTATCCCAGCGTTTGTCACAATTAAATATTTCTAGTTCTACTTGAGAAATCTAATGGAGTAATTTTGAATGTAGCGGTGATGAAGTTATCCTTGCCATAGTCATCAAGGAACAAAACTACGATGCTAATGATTTTACAGCGAAGCTAGTCGAGTATCTCGAAGACAAAGAATCACCTTGAATCTTTTCGTATTGATATTTTGTCCATGTCCCTGAGGATAAGGCGGAGGAGGTCCTGATGGTCCACCGGTGTATTTGTAACTCCCCGAACCGGGTGGTTGTTGCTGCTGTTGTTGTTGCTGTTGCTGCTGCTGCTGTTGCTGTTGTTGGTGCTGTTGCTGCTGTTGTCTGCTCGACATCTCAGCACTTATCGGGAGATTCCAAGCCTCTTCTATCGACGGCAACTGCCGTCTCCTTTGGGTAAGCAAAAATTGTCTGATAAAGTAAACATATTGGGAATAGACGAAGCGTATCGCGTAGCAGACATTGTGCTCGTGCGATCGAATCGTTCGCTAATAACGAGCGATCGTTGTACGAAACATATTATTTACACGACTCGATCAACCGTTTCGTTGTTTGGAAATTTTGAGCTTAAGGAGATCCGTACGAGCCATGTGTACTGCTTTGTAAATTCATTTTGAAATAGCGATACGTGTGTTTACATGCCACCATCTACGTAACATCGATTCTTTCACAAAACTCACCCATACACTGCCCATCGTCGTTGTGTTTGGAACTTTTTATTAAAAATTTAAAGAATGTGTATTTGCCTAAAATTGTACAAAACAAAAGACACCCCTGGGGCTCCTGCATTTTTATACCAACTTTTAACTACAAACGATTCTCCATTATTTACTTTTCAAATAAAAAAAGTCTAAACATAAAATCGATAAATAGAGTTTAAGGCGGTTTTGTGAAATGCTAATGGTCGTTAAATAATTCTGAAAAATAGCTCGACGTTTTATTAAACCCTGCTGTGTTCTTGAACAACTATTGGCATTTAGAAATGACTGTACTCGCGGCTTGTGCATATCAATCTGGGGTACATCTTACTTCGCAGCGATGGAAGGCATTGGTGCTTGGCTGAGATGTCCCTGAAGAAAATTAATGCGCTGCTGAAGGGATGGGTTCATCGGTGCGTTGCCACCTGACTTGGCACCACCGAGGCCGGCCAGAGGGCTACCACTGCTGTTATTCCCCGTGCTATTACTGCTGCTGTTCGTGTTGATCGTGTTATTATTGTTGTTGTTGTTGTTGTTGTTATTATTATTGTTGTTGTTGTTGTGACTGCTGTTGTTATTGTTGTTGTTGTTGGTCGTCGTCGTAGCTCCCGAACTAAGAGTATTGTTGTTACCCCTGTCAACAGATGGGCACGAAAACTTTAGGTTTGAACAAAATTTGTGACTTGTCGTCGCCTTGATCGAACAGAGTTTTTTTTAACAAAGAACTACTGCTGGATTTGTCGCTAGTCTGGCTCACAGTTTAAATTATATCAATGACAAGTCTTCATGATCTTATGGACAACTTTAAATGAACCAAAGGAGACGATAATCCACATGGATTGGACGAGTATTTGCAAATGAACGATATAGAGTCTCGCTCGATTATCCGCTTGTACGTGACGTTACGACAATTGTTTTCGAGAGGGGATGAGATACGTGACGGAATTATGATTGTTGATTCTTCCAAATGCTCAGGAAGAGAGAGAGAGAGGGAGAGAGAGAGAGATCAACGATTCTCGAGCGGTGAGATCTTGGCTACTCGTATCGTCACGAGTTGATTATTAAACATACGACGAGCCTTCGAAACGCGAGATCTTGAACGATCGGGGGATTCCCGCTACCTCGATGCGTTGACGTAACAGGCCAATGCGTCCTTCGGCTGACTGACACTCTCGTACAATATTCCAAGATTCGTCCAAGCGGCTGAATGCGATTTATCGAGTTGCACAGCGCATATGTATGCTTGAAGAGCGTCCATAGGTTGATTCTGTTGCTGATAAAGCACACCTATGCTGCACCACGTATCGGCATTTCCCTCGGACTTCTCGACGGAATTCCTGCAAGCCACGATAATAGAGATAATATTTATTCCATCCTTAATAATCGTATGACGAGGAAAACAAGCAAATGGTCAAAGATTTATAAACCTGTAAGCGATGAAGGCATCGTGAACTTTTCCAGAAGCTGCCAAACAACGTCCCAACAAGTAGAGACTCTGTCCACTTTTTGGTTCAGCCTCGATGGAACGTTGAAGACAGTGTATAGCTATGGCCTGCTTCTGTTGTCTCGTTACACCGAGAATAGCGCAATCAACAACGTGGTACATCCATCCTGAAAAAGAAACAAGATCAATTAGATTTGACAAGACAAAAAAAAGATGAAACATAAAAAAAACACAATTTATCCAAAGGATTGAAAAATCGTTGAAACGTTCGTCGATAAGTTTGTATGGAACCTTTGAGTATGGATCGATTCTTCGAGTCATTGAGAAATAGAACCGGTAAACCGGTAAAACGGTTCGGACGAAATAAAGATCACGGTGGAGAAAATAGAGACAGGCACAACGTGACGATTCGAGAGCGTTGTACGAACTACTCAGAGACTGCTTACTAGCTAGCTGCTAGCTGGGCCGATCAGAAACTAGACGAGAAAAACGAGAAGGAGCGTAGGAACTGAATAGAATTTTTGCAGGTATATAGAAGGACCTAGGGTAGCCACTTTGTCCCTACTACTGCCTAGCTACCCTATCCTCTTCTTCTCTCTCGTCTCGTTTACTTTTTCTCTCTCAGTTTCGAATTACAACCCCCTGCGTAAACATAGGCGTAGAGAAGGTCCCCCGAGGTTATATTTGCACTTTTCGACTACGATGGCTTGTAACGACCAGTGGAGAATCATTGGGGAAGGGATTCCCTACGAGCAAGACAGCCTTCGATCGAGTCTATCAAATTCAACGTGAGAATGCATAAACTTCTTTATCTTCTTTCTAGGCAATTAGTCCAAAAATTTCCCTTCGAAAATTTTTGACTAATTGCCTTGGTCATTCGTTCCTCGCAGTCGACAATTTCTTTTATATTGCTCGAATAGAGGGGTAACCTTTAAGAGAGATCAGAGAGAATTTTAGGCCAGAGAAAATTCACTCGAATCACTTGATATACCTGACAGTCGTCGAGAGGGATGGAGGTACAATCTAGGTATGATATTATGGCACTACAGTGACACACGAAACCGAGTCCTCGTCGTCTCGACACCTGGTCTTACAATCTCGTACTAACGCCTTGGAAAAACTATATTCTCGTACGAAATTGGTCGTCGTAAAATCTTGCACGTCGCGTTTCCTCGACTCGAATTGGACATCTAAAAAAGAAACCGGAAATACAATGCGTTAAATCTACGTTTTATATTCTTACAATCTTTTACAGCGACTCGTAAAATCTAACAACTTTGAGAAGAAAATGAAGAGTCGTACATCATAAAAATAAGTAAGGTTGAAGGGGCAGAGTATAGACACCCTCCAAGAAGTAAAACTCGTTGAAGCAATGGTAAATTGGTTTGTGTGGTAAGTGAAAATTCATAGTGTAACTCTCGAATTAATTTTCCAATTTTGTCTTGTGCGAATAATTTTCGTACAGCTGTATGTTTATATGCTAGAAGAGAGAAACGAAAGCGAGACGAGCATGATCCTAGGATGTTCCGGGTGTTATGTACGGATAATAGCAGGCTCGATAGTTGTGGTTGTTCCGTTAATTCGTTATACTCCCATTCTCATTTGTACCGTGGGTTTGTTCGCGGCTGAGCGAGACGAGGCGAGAGTGAGAGAGTTTAGCTCTCTCGTGCTCTTTCTCGCTGTTAGTTAACTCCATAATCGGAGATTCCAACGTAAATGAGTCGAACCGAGATAAATGGAAACTCCATGTATTTTTCATTTTCAATTCTTTCTCTTCGCAGCTGATGGACCAAAATTATAGTCACAGTGCGTGGGTAGATGAGAGAATCATTTTCTTCCATTGCGATAGAGAATTAAAGGAAGAAGAGGGCGCTGTGCCACGGACGACTCGAAGAGGGCGCTGCACGTGGGTAAGAAACTCTTTGCCTGAAACAATTCTCTTTTTTTTTTAGATTTAAGATGGAATTTAAAAAAATGTTTCCTTTCTCATAAGCCTACTAGAATCAATCTCTATCTGGAGTAAATGTAAAAGTGAACCAGCTCTGCCAAAAAAAAAATGGCGACGATTACAAGAAACGGATAAAAGAAACTATTTACTAAATGAAATGATTTTTGTATTTAAAAATACACACAGAAAAAAATACTTTGTTCTTTCAAATAAGAATCTAACTTGTCAGTCAGTAAGAAAAGAAGAAAACGAGGGTAAGAAACTCTTTGCCTGAAACAATTCTATTTTTTTTTAAGATTTAAGATTAAATTAAAAAAAATGTTTCCTTTCTCATAAGCCTACTAGAATCAATCTCTATCTGGAGTAAATATAAAAGTGAACCAGCTCTGCCAAAAAAAAAAATGGTGACGATTACAAGAAACGGATAGAAGAAACTATTTACTAAATGAAATGGTTTTTGTATTTAACCCTGCGCGGCCCCATTGGGTCGTTTGTGACCAGAGCAAAATTTCACTGGGGATTTCCCCGAAGTTGAAAAATGGGCGGGGCCTGCCCCTCACTCCTAACAAAACTTGTCATGGAGAGGGGCCCACAGCGTTAGTTTGGTCGTCCTCAGCAAGTTCGTCTTCAACCGTCGGCAAAGCAAAGTTGGTGTTTGGTCACGAACGACCGTGTGGGACCGGCGTGTAATAAAAAGTGATTTTTAACGCATCGTGTTTTTTGAGTCCAGGACGTGTCTTAGAGCGTGTAAAGATAAAATTCAATTTTTCGGAATTTTTTTTCTGGAATGCCAGAGAAAAAATATTGTATTTTTTTGGATTATTTCTTATACTTCAAACGAAATACAAAAATAAAAATAAATTTCAAAAATCCATTTTGTTTTTTGAAAAACGAATTATTTCTTTTAAAAAATTTGATTTTTTTTGTAGAATGGAGGAAAGAACGGCAGAGGAATTACGACGCATTATGCGAGAACTGACTCTGGAGATAAGCTATGAAAAATTGTCGGACGAAGAGCATGATGCTGAGGAACCGTTCGACGAGGTCGACGACATGCAAGACGTGGACGATGCCACGAACCCCGATGGTACTCCACAAATGGAAGTGGACGACGGTGACTTGGACGACCCTCGAGCAGGGCGTCCTCGGTCAGTAATAAAGGGAACAAACGGCTTCGAATGGTCTCTAAACGCTCCAGAAACCAGAGGGCAACGGTCTGTCAAACATTATCTTCCCAAGGGAAATGGTGCGGCCAAAAATGTCAAGACACCGTTGGAAGCTTGGAGTCTTTTTTTCACTCCCCAATTGTTGGAAACCATCGTTCAACACACAAACGAAGAAATCCGTCAGAGAGACGACGATCAACATTATTCTCAAGAGACGAACGTCGATGAGATAAAAGCGCTCCTGGGAATATTATATTTATGCGGGATGGAAAAACAAAATCAAACGTGCACGGAGGATCTGTGGGCGCCACGATATGGGAGCAATTTTTACCGAGCCGTAATGAAAAGACATCGTTTTCATTATTTGCTGACATCCCTTCGTTTCGACGACAAATCTACAAGGGCAGAACGACGTGCTGTGCACGAATTAGCTCCCATAAAAGAAATTTGGGACATACTCATCGCTAATTGCGCTGCTAATTACTCTCCATCTACCTACTGCACGATCGACAGACAGCTGCTGAGCTTCAGAGGACGATTTGGTGCCAAGGTTTATGTTCCAAATAAACCAGACAAATATGGCATAAAAATAGTGGCCATGAACGATGTGCAAACGTCGTATTTGATTAGTGCGCAGCCCTACGTAGGACAAGTTAGAACCCTGCAAAACGGCGAATCTGTTCCCAGCTACTACGTTCGAACATTGTCGGAGTCAATTCATCACACGCAGCGAAACATTACGTGTGATAATTGGTTCACGTCCGTCAATCTCATGCGGACAATGAAGAATGACTACGACTTGACGATAATTGGCACTCTTCGGAAAAATAAGCCGGAGATACCTGCATCGTTTACGCGAACCGCACCTGTTGGGACCGCTCGCTACGCATACTTTGAAGGGAGCACTTTACTTTCATACAGTCCGAAAAACAGCAAAATCGTTCTGTTGCTTTCAAGTTTGCATGAGAAAGGAGGCCTGGACAATAATGCCCAGTTACCTGAAATCGTGGCGTTTTACAATCGCACGAAAGGAGCAACTGATACATTCGACCAGATGTGCCACGCGTATGCCACCGCTCGCGTAACTGCGAGGTGGCCGCTCAGACTTTTTTTCGGAATGCTTGATCAGGCAGGGATTAATTCTTTCATTTTGTACAACCTACGCGCTGCAAATGCGGCATTAAACAGGCGCGATTACATCAAGGAGTTATCATTTGCGTTGTACGAGCCACATTTGCGATCGCGGCTACATTCAAAAACTCTACGTACGTCCTTGCGCTTCGTCATTCGCGAAATTTTGAAAAGTGATCCGGTACACGTCGAGCGAACAAGCAAGATGCCGAAAAGAAAACGATGCAAATTTTGTTCAAGAGACAACAAAACCACGTACTGCTGTGTGCAGTGCGAAAAACCCGTTTGCGAGAAGCACCGCTTGTGTATCTGTACTCCATGTTTTCAAGAGATGTAATTTTTTTTTACCAACAATTCCATATAATCGTGTTCGTAAACATTTTTTTAATGTAAAACACGATCATTCATTTTTTTCCCTCGAATTATTCGATTTTCCTCTCTTTGAAATTGTCCATTTTCATGTGACTGAATAATTATACTTTTTTTGGCAGAACGGATCGGGACTAGGTTTTTCTCAAACCTTAGGATGTCCATGACAAGAATCCATAATTTTCTTTTTCTATCGCACATTTTTTTTTAAACAATATTTAAGCCAAAGCACATTTTTCATGCATTTTCGCTCAAATAGCTATTTACCGCGTAAACAATAATAACTTTTGGGCTTTAATAATTATTGATTCTAATTGAATAAACATTGAGCAGTATTTAGGAATTTTTTTAGATTTTTTAAGGCGTTTCTACCCATTGAAAATGGCACGCGGACACAAACGACCCTGTGGGACTGCCGAGCCCGTCAAAATATAGTGGGACCGCGCAGGGTTAAAAATACACACAAAAAAAATACTTTGTTCTTTCAAATAAGAATCTAACTTGTCAGTCAGTAAGAAAGGAAGAAAACGAGGGTTTACCAGGTTTGAAGGAGTTGAAAGGAAAAAAGAAAATAATAAGGTCGGATCGTAGCGTGAAACAGTATTACGCACGGGTCGTTGGTACACCCGGATACTTTGGTGGGTACAAAACTGTACCTAGTCCCTAGCTGGATGGGACATGACCGGGACCGCCACGATTAGAGAGTCGTGGAGAAAAAACTGTGCGGGCATAGATGTGGGTGATGACGAGTTTTCGTTTCGTGTACCATCTGCCAAAGCGCGAGGACAACGGGCATGTAGCGACGGAAGAAAAAAAAAGTGTAAAAGAGAATGAAGAAAAAGGAAAGGGTGGACAACAAGGTGATGGTTCCCACAATCTCTCTCTCTCTCTCCGTGTATGTTCTCCTCTTTTATCAATTCTCCCCTCTCTCTACCCTTCTCGTGCGGCACTCGTTTCCCTTCTTCTACCCTCGACTCTCTCATCGCTTCCTTTTCCCTCTTGTTGAAGAATTCTCTTTTTCTCTCGCTCCCTCGTTCTCTCTCTCCGATTTCATCCCTCGGGGGAACCACCACGCGCAACCGTTCGCGGCCACCGACGCCAAAGCCATCCCCCTACACGGGAATAAATCAATACACGTGTCTGCTACTCTCGCGTTGAACCCGCTGAACCCTAAGCCAAATCCTAGCGAGAGTGTACGGATAGGGAAGCAGAGAGAGAGAGAGAGAGAGAGAGAGAGAGTAAGTGAGTAAGAGAATAAGAGACGCAAGACAGGCGGGGGTTGAATCGTCCTCGTGGATTGTCAAATTTCGACAATATTTTTCGAACGTAAATTTCGAATGAAATCCTTTCTCGACTCTCCCAAACGTGGAATAACTGTCCCTCTAGCGGACAAGTACCAATCCTAGTTTTCTCTCCTCTTCATCGAATACAATTTTCCTCCTCGGGGGTAATTCTGTACGAAATGAAAATAAATTAATAATGAGAATGAAAAATGATAAATCAATCAACGAGAATGAAGCGAAAAATGTTGGATTAAAATACCAACGGATGGTTACCAGGATGAATGATTTTTATAGATCGTCCAATATCGTTTTCCCTTTAACGCTCGATTGTCGATTAAATTCTCTTTTCTCCACCGCAATTCTCCATAACGAAGTTACGAATAACTCAATCGCAATCTTTAAAGTACGTTTACTCGATGATTTTTATGTTGTACCTAGTTGTCGACAGATATCCGCTTTGAGATGGGATGGTAGTGACTTTTCCTTGAGCAATGCCTCGTAATGTTCCTTGGCGAGTTTGTACTTTCCTTGAACCTCGTATAGGTGCGCCACGTGAAACTTGACTGTGGAAGAAGAGAAGAAGAAAACAAATTAGATCGTGATGTATTGTTCGTGTACGAGAGCGTGACTTTATTGCATAGAGTTGAGAAGGGAACGACGATTAGCCGTGGCGTTACGACAACCGATGACGCTACGTTATTGCGATAAAGACGAATGGATTTGTAACGTAATAACGGATGAGACAATGATAATAAGAAATTGTACGAATATCGTTGTATTTCCTGGTAGGAAAAATCTCGTAACCGTGCGGAAATAAAATTGCCTCGAATATTTGAAAATTATTCTTGGTAAGGAAATTTCAAAGGCGCATGCGCGTGTGGATGCATATGCGCATGCGCGTGTGAGTGCATATGCGCATGCGTGCGTGCGAAGGGAGGGGATACCTGGGTTGGCGCATGCGCGAGTGGTAGCGACAGGACGAAGGAGAGGGGGGAGAGCCTGCGCGAGGCAGGGATAGGCGCGTGCGCGTGAGAGAGGGAACCGGCACACGCGCATGCGCGGGTGTATGTGCGTCCACGACAAGTTGGGTCGAGACGGAAATGTTTATAAATTGAGAATTTACTTGTGGATTATCGAGAGGGAGCATTGCGATGCAAATATGATAAAATTATAGTAGTTTTTTAAAATAATTCTGTAAATAATTTGACGATGTTGTCTTTTTATATTTTGATTGTCTTATTTACTTTTACATACGAACAATTTTTAATTCGCTCGTGTAAAAAATGTACACATCATTCGTTTATTATATTCCCTTCTCGTGGACAATTTTTCTCCACGAGGAAATCGTAAAATTAACGACGGTGAATTATCATTTGTAAATAAATTGTCAAGAATCGTAGAAATAACGAGAAACAAATGTGCAATTAAAATCAATTTTCAAGATAACATTTTTTTGTTTTGTTTTCATTTACTTTTTTTAATTCGATTCAAGAACGCGTGTAAAACTTACTCTCGAGTTTGGAGAAAGATGCCGGTGTGCTGGCGTCTATCAGAGCGAGTGTCAGGTGTTTGAGCGCAGCATCGAAATCAGCATGGACCTTGAGCATGAGACCGAGACGAAGGTGAACCTCGCAGGCGCGAGGAAATCCCGGCTCGACCCATAACACCTGCTGAAATGCTTTTACAGCCCTGTTCGAACAGAAAGAGAGAGAGAGAGAAAGTTAGACAAAGGTCGTGAGCAAAATTAATGAAAAAATTCAACGTTATCCTCCTCTTATAATTAATTTTCCTAGAGATACGATATCGTTTCTCAGAAAATATAAAAAGCAGTAGCCTTACAACGAAGATGATTTTTTCTACAGAAATTTATTATTAGAAATAATAATTAAACCAGTAATAATAATAATAATAATATAAAGTATATTAATAATATATTAATAATAAATAATAAAAACGAACAAATTTGGATTTTGCTAAACGGGCGTGTCTCTCTTTTAAGACGAAGAAGAATTTCGTAGCTTCTACGGTGTGTGGCATTCGGATCGTGGGAATGCGAACATAAATAATAAAAGGCACCGGTTTGACATGGTCACCTTATGTTTCTTCGTTGTTCGCGTGTTTTCCTTTTTTTTTTCGTGCTATTTTTTTTCTTTCTTTTTCGTCGTTTCTCTTCGTACGGTAGGTAAGAACGTAGTTAAAAAAGGAAATGGAGAGAATGAAAAGTCGACGGTGCGTGCTTAAGGGTCGCTCACTTTGCGGCCGGTTGGCAGGAAGTTCCCGGCGCGCATCGAACGATCTCCTCACGCACATTTTTCAGTCGTGTACCTCATCCTACCACGTATCGTACCATTAGCGCGAAACCAACGTGGAAACGAGTTCGAGTAGGGAAGAGAGACGACTAAATCGAACGAAGGAATGCAACTTTCCGATCACGTATCGCAACGAGATATTTTTGGACAGTGGATGTCCGTCGAATTTTTAATTTTGATCGAATATCCTTTTTATTATATTTTTTATTCAATTAAGTAATGTTTTTTTTAATGTACTTAGTTGTTTTTTTATTGGGCTTGATTAAAGATTCGTGTTATTTTATGGAGATTAATTATTAATATTATTATTGTTATTATGATTTTATAGATTATACATTTAAAAAATTTATTTACTTCGGCGGGAATCGAACCCGCGTCCGCTGTGGTGTGAGTCGCGAACGCTACCCACTACACCACCGTCTTTTATTGAAATATTACCATTATTATTGCCTATATATTATTATTATATAGAATATTATAATCATTATTATTATTATATATTATTATTTTATAGAATATTATAATAATAATAATTATTATATATTATTTTATAGAGTATTATAATCATTATTATTATTATATATTATTATTTAATAGAATATTATAATCATTATTATTATTATTATTATATATTATTTTATAGAATATTATAATCATTATTATTATTATATATTATTATTCCGTAGAATATTATAATCATTATTATTATTATTATATATTATTATTTTATTTTATATAATATTACTATCATTATTACATGTTATTATTTTATAGAATATTATTATTATTATTATATATTATTATTTCATAGAATATTATCATTTGTATTATATATTATTATATATTATTATTATTGTTATATAGAATATACATGTACCGACGCGAATATAAGTAAAAGAGAGAGAAAGCATTGTCAGCTCCGAGCTCGAAAGAAATACGGAAATGTCGAACGTAAACGCGGAAGTTATGGCGCAATGTGCGACGAATCGTGACCTCGAAAGAGAGGCTGCGGTAGCTACAGATATACGCGTGTCCATAAGCGCATCCGAGCCAAGTCGAACCGTAACGTACAATATTATTATCGTTGTTATGAAAGAACCTGAGCTACGTGACTGGAAACGAGATGAAAAAAGAAAAGAACAAACCGAACAAAAAAAAAAAATCAACGCCACGTGCCGTTCGCCATTTAATTTACTCGACGCGTAACAACGAAGTTATATTCGTCAATGCAAAAGAGAAGCTGCAACGAGCTCGACTACGTAATGAGAGATACAAAGGCGTTATTTAATCGCGTCGAATAACGGACAGAGCGATCAGCTGACTCGAATTTTTATAACGCCAATGACATTTCGCGAAAAATCCAAAATATCAATGAAAATATTTATTTTAAATAATCGAATTTCCATGCCGAAAATTCGTATTGTTCGATTTTGGAATATTACATTTGTTTTAATTTTATTCTTTTCTTTTTTTCATTTTTTTTACAAGGAATAGGTAATAAATTTCGTTTTTTTTCTTCATTTTTTAGAAAGGAATTTTTTTTTCACTTTTTGGAAAGAATATTAATTTTGTTTTCAATTTTTTGAAAAGAATAAAAAGAAAAGTTGGAAAACGGAGGAGTAATGACGAATAATTATGAAGAATGGTGAGTGTGTGTCTGTGTGTGTGTGTCATTGGGAGGATGGGTCATCGGTCTCGCTCGGGCGTGGCGCAAGACGGTTCGTAGTAAAAATATTCATTCATGAAAAAGTGAAAGAGAACGATCCGTTGATTCATTCATTCGTGTTTCTCTCGCCTCTTGGTTTCTCCTTTACGGAGTTACAAAGTCTTCGTCGTCTCTCTCTCTTTCTCTTACTCATACGGGTCTTTCGGGCTTTTTTTTCTCGCCCAGTTACTCGTGACCGCCGAGAGGAAAGAGAGAGAGAGAGAGGCTGCGTGAGTCATTCTACGAATGATCGGTACGTGGGTACACGACTAACGTACGAGCATGTTCGTCTATTAATCAAACATGTCGAATAGATCACATTTTTTATCAAATTTCGTTTCTTTGTCTTTAATTATATCGCAAGAATCGAGTGAAACAAACTAGAATCGCGTGTCTAATCAAATATTTTAATACTTTAATTTCATTTCTTTATTCGTTTTCCTTTATTATTTCTTTTTTTTTTATTTATTCATTTTTTTGTTTTTTTTTTTCTTTGTTTCTTTATTTATTGTTTTTAAATTTGTTCTTCTTTATTAAATTATTATTGTGTGTAAACGTGGTGTGCGTATTGGACAGCTAGCTATCGGACCGGGATGGTTGTATTCACAAATTCCAATGTACCGCCCGTATTTCGCCTTTTTCACATCTCCTCCTCTCATACACACATTTCCAACAAACCACTTCGGTTGACCTACAGTTTTTTTTCTTAGGTGAGTTTCGAACCACTGATTGTGAGAATATAGAAAAACTCGTAGAAAAAATTTATTGATGTCAGCGGGAATCGAACCCGGGTCCACTGACTGTGAGTCGGGAACGCTACCCCCTGTACCACCGCCTCGCACTTTTTTTGTGTTTATTAAATTATTACTATTTATTTTTCCTAGTTCGATCGTAACGTACGAACATGTTCGTTTATCAATCGATCGTATCGTATAAAGGACAATCACATTTTTGCTAAAATCTCCTTCTTTTGGCTTTAATTATATTACAAGATTACAATCCAGGATAATAAAATTTTCAATAAAATATTTCAATATTTATATATTTTTATATTATTTCTTTATTGAATCATTTTTCTAAATCTCATTTTCTTTGTTAAATTGACGTTCTCCCCTAAACGTACGATTTCAAATTTGCTCTTTCCTCCGCGAAACGTTAATCTCAAGCCGCCATTTTGTCAAGAAACTCGCCTCCATTTTGCGACACATTCAAGCTCCACACTTATCACGTATTGTTGGGGTTATTTTGAATCGAAGATACTTTTTATTTGTCGATTGAAGAACTTTACAGTTGTGATAAATATAATTTCAATAGATAGGTGAACGACTTGTCGTAAGCTGTACATGTACTCAGGACGATCGCTTTCGGCTGACTGATGGTCGTGCGTACCTAACAAAAGGTGTCCGTCCTTACAGAAGATATAGGGCGGAGCTAATTCGCTCTTAGTATTTCGCGCGTATTGGAACAGAGAAGAGGATAACGATATTATATGTTCAACACATATACACTTTTCCCTCCAATCACAACCCGAATCGTTCTTATCGATAAAAAATTGCTCGAAAAAAAAAAAAAAAAACAGTCACGTGTCACGTGTTCCTACCCAAGACGTTAGATGGGGTTGCGAGGATTTTCTCCTCGGTACATGTACATGTATATAAGAGTCCCAGCAATTGCATTAAAATGCACCCCTCGGAAGGTTGTCGTAACTCGCCATTGCGAGTGACGTGGGCGTAGCAATCGCTTTACCACCTCGTAAATTAATTAGCATGCGCGCGCGTGAGAGAACTGGAGCGGGGAGGGGAGAGGGGGAGGGGGAGAACGATGACCCATTAGCGAGAAATCGTTTTGCCCGCGAACAAGCCTTTACTTAAGAAATAGAGAGGGGGGAGGGGGTGAGTAGAGTGGGGGAGATTGGGGGAACATTGCCCTCTCAAGGTCACGGGTACGTGCCTTTTACAACACAGAGGAGGGAAGAAATCCACGAGTGATTAAAGATAAGAAAGTTGCGAAAAAAAAAATGAAACAAAGGAGAACGAGCCTTTTTGTTGGTGTCGCGCAGTCTCGTGCGCATGCGCGTACGCATAACGCTACGTAACAGGTGTGCGCGTGCGGCGATCGGGACACGGGGACTCCCCCTTTCGGGAAGCGACTCTTTTGCCGGACGAGCGACCACGCAACTTGTATTTTCCTTTTATCCATTTCTACATCGCGATCGTTGCGCTTCGCGCACGCTAACTTTTAGCCCCCCCCCCCCCCCCCCCCTCTTGCTCCTTTCTCCTTCACGACCCTTTTGCTCGATTCTTATCAGCACGGATTTATCATTTTATAATTCGCGTCGAGATCGTGACGCCAATTTTCCTCGCTTTATAAAGACGCGCATGCGCAACGTGAAATTAGAGGGCGCTGATGACATTATACAGGGTCCGTTTTTTTTTTCGGGGAATCGCTTATCGTTTTGGATTTTAGCAACGAGGCGGGAAAATTGGACGATTTAAAAATTCTTTTTTGCAGTTAATACGTATTGTTGTTATTTTTATTTTGTTTAGTTCAATATTTTCGAATTCTCCAAAATTTTGATTTCTTCGATTATTTTGTATTTTTAATTGCTCGAGACGTTTGCTTATTTTTTAAAATTATTTTATGAATTTGAAATTTGAATTTTACGATGGTTTTTTTAACGATCGTCGATAGAGAAGCAAATTGTCGCGCGAGTAGGGCAAAGTTCGAACTTTGGCTCGTTGAGGCGGTTTCGTTTCGTGAAATTAGTTGACTGCTTGTGCTCCTTACTTTATTACTCGACGTCGACGATAATAGTTCAACTATAAATTCCTCGTTGAAAAACAAAAAGGTAATTGAACAATTCACGCATAATCATAATTTTCACAAACTCAACAACTAACAATTGTCAAAATTACGTTTGTACGATATTTATGTATCTACAAATTCGTTTTTATCAAAAATTTGTCCGCCATTGTTGTTTCCTTAAAGGCGTTGCTCAATCGTTCCTTCCATCAATTCTCTTTCCATCTTCCTATTTTTCCCTCTTTTTTTTATCGACCATCTTACCTCGTTTAACAATTGCAATAGCTTAGATTTATCTACATATATATAGATATAGCTATATATTGCGATGAAGAAAGACGTTTTTGCGAGGCTCGGAAAGCGAAGGCGGGGAGGGAAGAGAGAGAGAGAGAAAAAATTAAAAAAAAATTTCACTCGTTGTTGCAACTCTCCGTCTCGGAAGAAACGAGCGTTCGTTCCGTCGCCCACACAGAACGTAGAGCGCACACAGCGTTATATCGTGCCTCGAGAGCAGCTTGCTTTCGGTCTACGGAGATCTATGTATATAGTCGAGACAGCGTCTATTATCTGGGTTAAGGAGCGCGGGTCTGTTCTCGTCGTGTATTATATAAACGTGTACATACAGGGTGTTCGCAAAGTATTTGGACACAAAAAATTATCTAGATAGTTGACATCGGTACGAATAAAATGCTTTTTTCAGAATTGTTCTGCAATCAAAATTGACCGAGATATTAATTGGTGAAGTTTGAAAATTCTAGCAAAAGTTGCGATTGGATGATGATAAAAAAACAATTGTTTTCTCTTATCGTATCGACTCGTTGTTCTCGTTTATAATAATTCTATCAAGATTTACAAAAAAAAAAAAAATAAGAATATGTGAAAAAAAAAATTAAAAAAACATCATGCCCCGAGGAGGATTCGAACCTACGATCTTCGGTTTTATCGAGGACACGTTCAGTCGTTGGCTCGTAGCAAAAAATTTCGTACTTTGCGAATTAATATCTCGGCCAATTTTTATCGTAGAACGATAAAACAAAAAGCATTTTGTTTGTAACGACGTCAGCTATCGAGGGTTTTTTTTCTGGAGCCGGATAGTTAGCGGACACCCTATATATGTGTCGTTAGTCGTGGTGTCTACTCTTGTACTCGCACCTAAATGTATTTTAATATATATATATGAATATTTTTAAGGAGCCAGAGTACAGTACGTGCTAAAAATACACAAGTTTTCTTTCTCTCTCCAGATACCAAGTCTCATAACGTCATAAAAAAAATTGCCAATTAAGAACACGCGAACACAGTTTTCTTTATCGACGGAGATAATTTTTCAAATTATTCGAATAACATCGTTATCAAGCCGAAGGGGATTAATTATTCTTTCAAAACATTGCGAAATTGATATTAAGTGAGATAATTTATTCGAAAAATATAACGAATAATCTTACTTTTTGCGATATAAACTCAACGTTATATCGCTACAAAGTTGATTTTCACGTCGCGAGTTACGAGACGTTAATGTTAATACCTGCGAAAGGCAATGTTAAATCGTACTTTGGGATCGAAATTAATTCACCACGAGAAAACTAGTAGAAAAACACGAAAAGGGATGGAAATAAATTACTCGACCCTCTCCGGTCGTTGGTAGTCTTGCATTGCACTTTTGTACTCATTAATGCGTCAAAAATGAAGAAAGATAGGACGGTATAAGATAGGTAATTACCGAGTATAATACTAATTTAAACGGACATTGGAATGTCGATAATTATTATTATTTTTTTTTATTCAAGCAAATAAAATTAACCGTATCTATTTAACCCACTGAGCTATGAGCCAATGAGAGTGGTTCAGCGAAGTCATCTTTTTCTCTCCAGTTTTTAATTACTTTAACAAAGCGAGGATCGACCATAGTTTTTGTTTTGTTTTTTTTTTCTTCTAGAGGTTCTCGAAGGCAATAGAGTCCATGTTTATTTGGGTAATTGTTGTAAATGAAGAAAAAGGGGAAATTAATTTTTGACGAAGTTATTATCAATTAGTGAATGGAAATTCGAAAATTTTTAAGTACTTCGGTCCGATATATTGGATCCGCCATCTTGAATTTCGAAATACAAAATCGAAATTCGTAATCGGGAATCTCAAAAACCTCGACCCACCGTTTTTCAGCTAAATCAATGCCGATTTCGCATTTCGATCCGCCATATTGGATCGGCCATCTTGAATTTCGAAATACAAAATCGAAATTCGTAATCGGAAATCTCAAAAACCTCCACCCACCGATTTTCAGCTAAATCAAGGCAGATTTCGCATTTCGATCCGCCATCTTGAATTTCGAAATACAAAATCGAAATTCGTAATCGGAAATCTCAAAAACCTCCACCCACCGATTTTCAGCTAAATCAAGGCAGATTTCGCATTTCGATCCGCCATATTGGATCCGCCATCTTGAATTTCGAAATACAAAATCGAAATTCGTAATCGGAAATCTCAAAAACCTCCACCCACAGATTTTCAGTTAAATCAATGCCGATTTCGCATTTCGATCCGCCATATTGGATCGGCCATCTTGAATTTCGTCCTATCAAACCAAAACTCATAACCCTCAACCTCAAAAACCTCCACAACATCGATTTCCAGTCAAAACAAGTCACGTATCCCATTTCGCGTCGCCATTTTGAATTGTCAAATTCCCTTCCTCTCATTCATAATCAACTCGCCCATAAATCTCCTCGTACAAAACTTCAAGTCGTTCGATCGACACAAAAAGGGACAAAAAAAAAACAAAAATAAAAAGAAAACGAAAAAAAAAAAAAAAAAAAAAGAAAACTCCACGTTACAAATTCCTCGATGCCTACACGTATATACATAAATGCAGTGTTGCCTATTGCGAATGAAAATCTACGGAGGCTCGTGCCCACTTCCGGGTTCTAAATATAACCTCCGGCACGAGAACGAAACCGTCCGATGTTGGTCATACGTATAGAAGACAAGAACAAGAGAGAGAAAATCCCTCCCCGGGCGGCCACGTCGCGTCATCGTTACGTATTGCGCGGACACTCCGCTTCGCGCTATATATTATACACGTTGTGTACTTACTATAGAGATAGGATAGGAACGCGGGAAAGCGAAACGATCACTGAAACGATGACGTACGACTCGTTGCAATCCGCGCCACGAGAACGCGCTCCGCGACCAAGCAGGAACGAAACGATTTCCCACTGACCCATATTTAATACTGCACACAACCCGCGCGCGCACACATACACACACACACACACACATACGCACACATGTACATTTATATATAAGCGAGCCGTCTCGATCTCCCACGCTTCGCGAAGCATTAACGCCAATCTTTCTTCGTCCTTTCTCAAGCCTCGATTATGTCTTCGTCGAGATAAATCCTTGATGGGTTATCACATTGGTAAACAACGAACTAACGGATGTGATATTGGGAAGCGGATGGACATTTTTTTTTTCAGTTTGTGAAAAATGTCTTCCGACGGAAAAATCATTTGGGCTTTTTATATACGTATACGGCTAATGCCGGAACGTGAAATAAAGTCGAGGCGTGTTTTCGAGAGCGTGTCTCGTTAACTTGCGTGGGTCGTGGTTTCGCGACCCACGCAATAAAATAGTAAAAGTAGTGGAAGGGAAGGCGCGCGGCGTCGCGACGTCTCTCGAGTCGATACGCGGTCAGAGTTTTGTCTCGGTTCCTCGAGACAAAAGTCCGGCAGTGCGGGCCTTGGACGAAGCGAGACGCGCGTACCACCTGTTCCATCGTAAAAAATAAAATTGAACGCAAGAGTCGAAGAAGAAAGATCTCTCTTTCTCTCTTTTTCTCTGTAAACGTATATATAACCTTCGGACTAGAAGCGTATCGAAGAAATATTTCTACCTTGGCGAAAAGACGATTCTCATTTTAATTCCACAATTTACCGTTATGTACACGTCACATGGTCGTCGTACGTCGGTAGACAAAGCGACGCCGGTGGCGGTATAGCGAAGCTACTACCTCGTGGGAAGTTACGAGGACTCGGAAACGAGATTGAAGGGAGGGGGATAGAGCTGAAGAAATCTTATGTTAGGGATGTCCAAAGGGTCGAAAGCTATCGATATATCGATATATCGCTGCGATTTTGTAATTAATCGAAAATGAAAATAAATGTGATAGATAAAAAAGAATTGATTTTTTATTATGAGTATTATTTATTATATTATTATTATTATTTATTATTCTTATTATAAGTATTTTTTATTAAGTTTTTGATATCTTTTGGATCCTTGAAATTTTATATCGATGTACTGATATATTGAAATCAAAAATATCGCATGAAAATATCGATGTATCGAACGAAAAATATCGATATATCGATAAATCGAAAGAAAAATATCGATATATCGATAAATCGAAAGAAAAATATCGATATATCGATAAATCGAACGAAAAATATCGATGCATCGAAAAATATCGATAAATCGAACGAAAAATATCGACATATCGAAAAATATCGATATAAAGATATATCGATACATCGATTTTTTTGGGATCCCTATCTTACGTTAGAACGGCGTTGCAACGCATCGGCGAAGGTAACAAGGCGAAAGATTACGAGGAGGAAAAATAAAAAATTAACGATCGAGGGAGAAATGTATATTTAATCGCAACCTGGTGAAGTTGCTAATGTTCGTAATGACGACAGCATTCAGGTATCGGCAAACGTTCACTGTGAGATTAGTACGAACGCGACCTTCGCGCTTCGTACGACGAGCGCGCACGTCGCTCTGTGAGAACGTACGTTCGAGTCGCAAGAACGAGACCGTGGCTTTTGCAAGATCGTATATTACGATTAGAATTTGTTCGATTTGCAAGATAACTCGGCGATCGTTATATCGGCGAACCGGACCGTTCGGTTTTCACGTAGAGGTAATTGTTTCGAGATCGTGATTAATTAAAGATAACGGAGAATATCGATTAATTCTTTATGATTCTTGTTTTTTTTAGCCTCGTATCGATGTGCAATTTGCAATTTTTTTATTACTTTTTTTAATCGTAAGATTTTCGCAATTACGAAGAAACGGTACTTGGGACCGTTTTTTTTAGCGAAACGGGCCTTTTTAAATAAGGCCGGGAGATTTAAAAATCGAATAAATCTTGACTTGTGATTTTTTTTTACGGAAACAGAAATTTACCATCGTACATGGGTTTTTGGGAAGGAATTATTTTTGCCATTAAACAAGAATTGTAATAATATTTTATTCGGTCGTTAACGGTTTTTGCCATTAGCGGAAAAAATACTGAAGTTTTTTTTAAAAATATGTCATGTAAGAAATTGAACGTAATAGTTATTGGAAATTTAATTAGAAATTTGTTATTATCGACGACGATAAAACTTGCGAGTTTTCCATGTTACGTATATTGTTAAAATTGGCAATCTTTTTATAAAATGAAACGTAATAATTTCATATAAATCATTCTAACAATTATAATATTTTAGGTGAAAACAACACTGTTTTATTTCGAAAAATCGCTATATTTCGAAAAATAAACGAAATTAAAAAATGATCAACAATCGCTATTACAACTACACAAAAATTCGTGCAAAAATTTTGCATTAAGCGGATTAAAGAAATTGAACAAAAAAAACATTATTTTTCTAACCGTCACAGTCTTTCCTTAATAAACATTTCAATTCCCTAGCAAAAACTCCCCACCTAAAAAAGGCAGACAAAAAATCGATATATCGACAGAACGACATATCGATATTTTCATGCGATATTTTTTATTTCGATGTATCGATATAAAATTTCAAGTATCGAAAAGAGATCACAAAACGATTTTTTTTTCATTGGCAAAGTCAACTTTATTTGACTTTCGTCTATCTTCAAAAATTACTCTGCGACCGTGAAAAAAATAAAAACTAACCTCAAACTTGGACATAATCTCCCCTCCACGCGACTCAATAAAGAATCATATTTTTTTACCTGTCTTATTTATATACCGTTTTTGATTAAATACAAAATCTCACCGATATATCGATATTTTTTTTCTCGATATATCGATATTTTTTCGATATATCGATATCGATATTTTTTAAATTTAAATATCGATACTTTTTTTCGATATATCGATATCGATATTTTTTTCGA
The DNA here is from genome assembly GCA_946811545.1 of Netelia fuscicornis. NCBI lineage: Eukaryota > Metazoa > Arthropoda > Insecta > Hymenoptera > Ichneumonidae > Netelia > Netelia fuscicornis. The sequence continues at coordinate 12,141,856 of OX328014.1, read as the reverse complement.
TATATCGATATCGATATTTTTATTTAAATATCGATACGATATAAAACGATACTTCTCGATCCTCCCAACATTCCTATCTCCAGCCCAACGACTCAAGATGAAAAATTCGAAACTTTTGTCTAGACCAAGACATTTCTCAATGATTCAAATCCACCAAGTAGCAAGGGATAGAGACCAGAATCTTTAAAAGTGGAAACCCGACGGGACATTCCGTTCGAGCATTTCGTTGAAAAAAAAATCAGAAAGAAAGAAAGAAAGAAAAATGGCCTGGCGCAGTTACGACGAGAGTAAGTCGCATAACGAACGGTAGAATAGCCAGAGAGCCACTAGCGTTCCGGCGCCAGCGTTGCGAATTGCGAAAGACGAGACACTCTCCGTGGCTTTCGCAAAGGCGATACTGGTGCTGCCGCCATCGGCGTTGGAGCTACCTAACCGTGGCCTGGCACTCGGCACATGCACCATAGTTCGGCTCCGTTCACCGCGATACAGCGCATTTCTATGATTGTGCCGAATGAATTCTACGGCGAAATGTATTGTCGTCGTTGTCGTCGTTGTATTCGTCTAGCTAACTTGTACGCGCCGAAGAGAGAGTCTTCCTATACTTCGTTTCTCTTTCGCGCGAGACAATGCAACGGTATCTACACGCCGGTCTCGCTCCCATCTCGCTCGGGGCGCGTACTATTGCGTTACTCGAAAAAGAAAAGAGGAAATAAAATTAAAATAAAAAACAAAATGTCGAGAATTCAATTTTGATATTTTTGACAGATTGGAGCGTACTTATTGCCTTTCTCGAAAAAGAAAAATAGAAATAAATAAAATTAAATAAAATAGAAATAGAATGAAAATAAAAAACAAAATGTCGAGAATTCAATTTTGATATTTTTGACAGATTGGAGCGTAAAATTTATTACGTTCTCCTTGAAAAAGAAAATTAAAGAAATAAATAAAATTAAATCAAACAAAAAATACAATTTCGAGAATTCAATATCGATATTTTTTGTTTGTTTGTAAATTTTGATACTGTCCGGAATCGAAAATTTTAGCTGTAGTAAGGGAACAAAAATCGGTGTCAACGAGCTTGATTGCTGTTTATTCTGTTTCAAAATGGCGACGGCAAAATTAAACGAGCTAACAATTTTTTTTTTTTTGAAAAATGGACATTTCATTAATTTTTGAAAATTCGAAAAAAAAAAACCGAAAATTAATTTTTTCAACAATTCTACAATTTTCGGGACGACTTCCCATCGTATAAATACTATTTCGTCATTACAATTGCGCAAAATTTTCGTCATAGTTGAGGCGAAACGGTGTATAACTTTCGTATACGAAAATTCATCGAATCAACGTATAAACATGTGCAAATATATATATCTATATATATATATATATATATATGAGAACGGCCATGATACTTCTGTCCGTAGGCACGTGCGCGAACGTCCGAGAAACGGCAGATGCATAGCTTCGCTTGCAACGATCGAGGAAAAGAGAAAGAGAGAGAGAGAGAGAGAATGAAAGAGAGAAGCGATGTATTACACACGTGCTACGGGTACCATCGTCGAAAGAAAGAGAAAGAGAGAGAGAAAGATAAAAGGAGTGAGAGCGTAAAACCTTCGGTCGCGTGCCGGTGCGTCGGTGCGTTTGCACCTGCGCTGGTTCCGTCACCCCGGCATATATTCTCTCTCTCTCTCTCACACTCCCTCCCCCTCCCTCACTCTTGCTCACTCGCCCTCTTTTTATCTTGCTCTCTCTCACTCTTACTCGATACCACTTACAGAAGACGATGTTCGGTCGGCTCGTTCTCACATATACAAGGTGAATTTCATAAGGTGTCACAGGCTTTATTCTAAGGTAGATTGGATCATTGCAAACAAAAATTGCAAATATACATTAGGGATATTTTTAAGAGTTTACAAGATATAACTGTTTAAAGTTGGTCCAATCAGAGCGCGCCGAGAAGAGTTGGAGCCGCCCACTTCCGTCCTAGCTGTAGAGATAGCACAGTGTACAGCGTTACATTTGTGGTTACGAAATTCAGAGAAGCTAATTTTATTTATTATATTATTACGCAGTCATGTTTGTTTCTCGGGCATTGGCTGCTACGGCGGAGAGTGGGCGGGTCCAATGTTTCTCGACGCGCTCTGATTGGACCAACTTTAAAAACTTATATCTCGTAAACTATGAAAAATATCCCCAATGTATATTTGCAACTTTTGTTTGTAACGATCCCATCTAGCTTAAAATAAAGCCCGTTACAACTTATGAATTTCACCCTGTATACATATATATATGGTATATGGTAAGTTGGTTGCGTGCTGAAAGAAAAACAAAGAGACAAAGAGCAAGGGCAAGAGAAGGTGATTTAAGACGTACACCGAACGTGTACCGGTGAACGAGAATTTATCGAATGCGGGAAGAAGCCACAGGACGAGAATAAGTGCGAGAGGGAGAAAGGGAGAGAGGTATAATAATAAAAAGAGAGGTTTTCGAAGAAGCTAGGGCCAAGAGGAGGAGGCGAGAGGATACACATTGGTGTCTCGAGAGCACAGGATGTGGGCAGCTGTTTACCAGCTGGACGATGATATCCAGAAGTAGCAAACCACCGGTGGAAGTATTCGTCTCTCTCTCTCTCTCTTTCTCTGTGTGTGTGTGTGTGTGTGTGTGTGTGTGTGTGTGTGTGTGTGTGTGTGTGTGTGTGTGTGTGTGTGTGTGTGTGTGTGTGTGTGTGTGTGTGTGTGTGTGTGTGTGTGTGTGTGTGTGTGTGTGTGTGTGTGTGTGTGTGTGTGTGTGTGTGTGCACTCTGCCCTTTTCCTTCTCTCTCTCTCTCTCTCTCACTCACTCACTCACTCACTCACTCACTCATTCACGCACTCACCCAACACACAGTAAAATCGTCCAGAATTAAACCGTCCGGATTTTCTTCGAACGAAGGATTTTTTTTAACGTTTTCCTTGTGATGATTAAACCGATACAGGCTATCTCACATTTTATATCTAAAGAATTTTATTCTCATCGTTATAAACAAGTAGCTGTATCATTTATCATTAAACGGAATCTTGGTCCTACCATTGTTAATTAAACAAATATTTGGTCTACTTATCGTCGAACCTAGATTCCTAGGCCTTATCACTATCGCGAAATTAAATACTACCTTATACCAAGCTTCGCGCGGATGTAATTTAGGACAAAGGAAGTGAAAAATGGGAAGTTACTATCTTTGATTATAGAATTTCTTTATAAACAATGTTTGCAGCTGACTTTTCGTTACACAATACGAACAAATTTTGTTTGGAAGTGACTTGCGAAAGAGCTACGTGTAGCTGTCCATGGGAAAAACACTCGACGCTTAGGTCTAAGCCCGCCCGGTTCGTGAATTATTTTTTCGCTTGCTTTAACCTATGATTTCTTCTAAAGTATTTATCAGAATGATATACTGCAAAGGACAATTATAATCTACATTAAATGTCCAAGAATACTGTCATATTTATTTGGACAACGATTCATACTGATTAAGAGTAAACAGCGTGGCAAGTAACGCTATTTTTAATTAAAATTTTAATGAAAGAAATGATTACTGCGAGTCAACCGTAACAGACAGAGACATGCCATCGCGGAGTTTTCTTTAGGATTTTAGAAGCACTACAATTCTCTAGTACATCATTTTGAAGTATCTCTCAAAGTTTAGCCTACGTAAGCCATGTAAATTTATTTTTCAGCGACTTGGTTGCAAAATATTGTTTTTTTTTTCTAATTACAAAAAAACTTAATTACGTTTTATTATACACATAAACCTTGCATGAAAAAATTATCCAAACGATGGTGAAAACGGCATAAAAATCCGTTGCGTGGTTTAGGAGAAGTTAACGCATAAACAGACGTGGAGATAAATCATTGAAATAGTTTTGCCACAGCAAAACCATTTTATATCTTATTTTTTTTGTATACGAGTCTCCTGGGACTGTAACACACTTTATTGTCTTTGTGGTTTGTTCTTTTGCAAAAGAAGACGAAGGGAACGGACGATAAAAAATTAAAAGAGGTCACTTCGACCCTCGCTTTGACCACGTGACATCAAGACCCCTGGTATATTTTATTTCACGTGTAGAGAAGAAGAGCAAGGTGGGTCTCGCCCGAATAAAATTGATTCGCGTGTATATATGTATGTAAGGGTGAGAGGCGGAACTCGAAGGGTCCTTTAAGCACGGTGGGAAACACCTAATATCACCTACTCGCATCAAGATCCTCTTTGGACAAAGAGTATACGCTCTTGTCGACGAATAAATCGAGTAAACAAATGGAAGAAAAGGAAAAAATCATTTTGAGACGATGATAGGGCTTGAATTTTCCAAATTTTGAGGAATAGGACGTCCTTATGACCTTGACAAAGGTCACAAGAATGTCAAGCCATCAGTATTCGTTGATGAAAGCAAAAAAAAACACCTAGACGGTGAGGCCAAATTTTGTTCTGCTCCAGAACCCCTTGATTTCATCATAAAGATTGCAACGTTGTTTTGACCGATATCTCAAAAACTCGGAAGCAGAGGGAGATTTTTTTTTTTTCAAAAATATAATTTTTGATTATGGTTTCTCAAAGAGACAGGTCTTGAGAAGGTCTGGTTCAAATTTCAGGTCGAAATTCCAAATAGCGGCGAAGTTATGGCCATTTGAACGCGAGAATTTTCCGTTGGGACTGCGCCTGCGCACTAAGCTTTAAACGGGACTTTCTTGTACTATGTTTTTTAAATTTGTATCAGGAATATCTCGAGAACTACCGAACCGATTTCGTTGAAATTTGTTTTGGTTATTCTAGGTGTAGTTCTCTTTCGCTTAACTTGGGTCTTTTTTCGATTTTCACTTTTTTTTTTGGGAGAAAAATCGCTACGTTCCATACAAACGTCCAGCATTTTGTCACGAAAATAAAATACGAATATCGACTAGCGACACCTGTCGGAGTAAAAGAAGAGCAAAAAAATGAACGAAACCTGTATCTTACCATTTATTTTATTAACGATAATAATCGTTAGATAAAATCACCGCTAAAATGAAATTCCGACGTTCTTGATGTACTTTTTATACATTTTTGGTGCAAAAATATTTTTCATCTTCCCACCACACGATACGAACAAAATTCCAACGAGATTCGATTCTTCCACGCCCACGCATTCGTGCTTTTTTTCATTTGTTCCATTGGCTCTCTCTCTCTCGCTCTGCCCCCCCCCCTCCCCCAATGTGTATAAATAGGCAGCCAATGGAAAAAAAAAGGAAAAAAAAACGATGTCGCAGCGGTCGTTTAGAACAAACCGGTAGTGCAGAATCGGAGAACGGTCACAGTCCTTTTCTTTGTATAAAGGAGAAGTGACCGCGCATGCGCATAAGCGCACGCGCGCGAATTTTGGATTTTGCCATCTTCCGCGATACGTACGCTCCCACTTCTTTGTGTAAAAACTTTGCTAAAAAGTTATGCAAATAAAACTGTCTAATAATAATAACAATAATAATAATAATGATAAATACATCGTTAATATCGTAAATTATTAATCTAGCAAAACTCTATTTGATCAATAATGAAAAATAATCAATTTTCTAATTTCAACGCGCCTAAACGTATGGTAAAAAAACAACCCTTAAAATGACGCATCGTTAAACTCATTGCCTTTTCTATCTTCCTACAAAAGATTTGATTGGTAACGGTTGTTATTTAACGAGAATACTTTCGCGTAAGAAATAAAAAAAAAAAAAACTCGACTCACGTGTACCAAATGCAGAAGCAATTCGAATTTAGATGCACGCGATGGATAACGTTCGATCGATAATATAATAATATTTAGGAACGGATTTCTCGTCGCTCAAGGTCTAGTCAAGGACGTCTCCGTGTGAAGGGTCGAAGCAGGGAGGCCTCGGTGTTCGGTAAAGTGCGTCGACTATAACCGAGAGGCTCGACTATTTTTCGGGCGTCTTCGTGGCGTCTCGTTTAGCCCCCCCCCCCCCCCCCCCCGCGCTGTCTCTTACTGTTTCGCTATCGCACCCGGTCGAGGTTTCGCCGCGCCCTCTGTGCGTGGTTCTCGCCCGGGCCGGGGTCTCACTCCCAAAAAAATAATAATAATAATAATAATAAATAATTTTTTTTTTAACAAGACATTCGCTAAGAATATTTTCCATCTCCAAAAAAACAATATTTCCTTGATGGCTCAAAAAAAAAAAGAGATTTTTATAATAAAAAATAACAATAAATAAAAACTAGATATTCGTTAAGAATATATTTCAGCTAAAAAAAAAACACATTATTTCCTCGATGGCTTAAAAAAACATTTTGAATCCTATTCATCTCTCTGTTTAATTGTTTTCAACAATTTTAGTGATTTTCCAATAGACATAGCACTTCCGGTCTTTGCCTAGCGTCACTCTCTAATTTTTACAAAGTTACTTTTTATTATTGTCAATATTATTTATTATTTATCGAGAAAGACGATAGACCGGTATAGCATTCGCTTATGTGAAGGCTTGCCGGGGAATTAATTCGTTAAATGCTCATACAGTATAACGCGTCTATTTAAAATAATAAAATTGCAATCGATTGCAATTTTCTCAGCCGCAAAAAAAAAATTTATTCTAAAAAAAAAAAATCTTTCGATCAATTTTATATCTGTTTCTTCTCACCAGAGAATAGGAAACAGTTCAGTACTTACCTTAACAATAATAATAATAATAATATCTAATAATATTGACAAAAAAATTTAATTCTAAAAAATATCTTTCAATCAATTTTATATCTCTTTCTTTTCACCAGAGAATATGAAATAGTTCGATAATTCCCTTAATAATAATAATAACAACAACAATAATAATAATAATAATAATAATAATAAATTAACAGCTCGAACGATCAGAGAAACTGTTCAAGAATAAAATTAAAAGGGACGCGATGTAACGGATTGAATGAATTTTCAAGTCCAGGAAGGGCGAGTCCTAGAGAGTGTCTGAACGATTTGGCGATGGGTAGCAGTGGTGGGGAGATGGCTCGACAGGGTGGAATGAAGTAGGAGGGGAGAGGGGGCAGCTCATTTTGGGTTGTCGCTCGGGGGTCCCGGGTGCAGGAGCCGGAAAGACAAACGGGTCAATACTCGGTACGCGTTATCCCCTTTAAGGGCCTCTGGGATTGCGTCAAGGGGATGTGGCCGCTGTGGCGATGCCCTCCTCTCTACCTCTCCAGCCACCCCCCACCACTTTCCTCTCGACAGAGTTGTACACGCACACCGTATATATAAAAGAAACCGCGTATACACGTAAAGAGTGTCTCGGTCGTGCCAAGGCAAAGGCCGAGTAAGCTTTCGCCAAGAGCTTTCGTGCCACGAGCTTAAAACGGACTAGGGCTGTACTATTACGAAACGCGAGTTTCCTACAATTACGAAATTCAATCGGGTTTGGTTATCGTTTGGAGTAATACTTGAGAGTATATTGGGACGATAGCCTTGACCCTTTAAAGACGATCTTCGAAAGAGGCGTAATACGACATTTTCAAACGGTGATATCTCGTTAAGAATCCATAAACACAGAGGGAGATTTTTTTTTCTGTGAAAATATAATTTTTTATTACGGTTTCTCAAAGAGTCGGGTCTTGAGAAGGTCTGGTTCAAATTTCAGCTCGAAATTCCAAATAGCGGCGAAGTTATGGCCATTTGAATGCAAGAATTTTCCGTTGGAACAGCGCATGCGCACTAAGCTTTAAACGGGAGTTTCTTGTACTACATTTTTTAAATTTGTATCAGGAATATCTCGAGAACTACCGAACCGATTTCGTTGAAATTTGTTTTGGTTATTCTAGGTGTAGTTCTCTTTCGCCTAACTTGGATCTTTTTTCGATTTTCACTTTTTTTTTTGAGAGAAAAATTGCTACGTTCCATACCAATGTCCGGCATTTTGTCAAAAATCGATATTTCTCGTATCAAGTGTGACATAGCGAAGATAACATTCTACATTTTGCTAATCGCATCGCATTTTTCGTTTCCATTTTCATTTTCGTTTCCAAATGAATTTTCTTTTTTTTCGCTCTATCCCTTAACTACGCTCTATCCGAAACAAATCCAAATATTTTACAAAATGTACGTGTTACTCTGCCAAAAATTCTAATCCGACACCTTCGATTAATTAACGATAATAAAGAATTTGAATCGAATAAATTTCGCAAAATAAAAAAGAAAAAAAGAAACAACGCGCAGCTGTTCACCGATCGTCGTACAAGGACAGAAATTAAATAGTTTTGCGAGAATATTAACGGGCGATGAGAAAAATTGATAAACAAACGCGTGTCATCGCGGCAAAAAAAGAAAACAACAAAAAAAAAAAAACGTAACGTCGGAATCGCGATAAAAGCGGCAGGAATGTTCCTCGGTTCCAAACGATACGAGTAGGGCTCGGTCGATTTCACCTGCTGCTCGCAATTGCATCGATCGCGGCGAGAAATCATTAATTCCCGCGTCGAGCACACGTCGTTCGCTATTATATATCGAGAAAATAAAAAACAGCCGCCTCGTAACGAAACTTTCGATATCGATCGTTCCTCCGAACATCGACGAAGAAAAAGAAAACAGATCGTACGCGAAATTGTTGGAAAAATTAAATTTCTAATCCGATCCATTAAAATATCGATAATGCGGTCGAGTGTGTCTCGATCGTTGGGACAGCTGCTTCGAGGAAATCGACATTTTTCGATGAAAATATTAATGTATAAAAAAAAACAGAGAAAAAATCGACGCGGATTTTGTTGGGAGTAGTTTTTACGATCGATTTTTATTTCCTGGGTGTACGATCTCGCTTTTTTAAATTTCTTTTTCCGGTCTAGCGTGTTTCAACAAGTGAATTAAATAATAACTGACCACAATTCAAATATGAATTTAATGAATTTAGTTCAAAATTCCAGTAAAATAGCAGTTGCTGAAACGTGGAGAAGAAAAAGAAAAATCCTCGTTTTTTAGACGAATTACAAAAAAGAAAAAACAATTACATCATAAATAAAAAACCTCCCAGCCAATAATTTCCCATATTTATCAACAATACTCTGTACAAAATTTCTATCGATAGATCGACTCTTTTTCAAAAATCGCCGACAACTTTTTCAGAATATTTATAAAAATTTCAAAAACGTACGAAATGCAAAAAAAAAAAAAAATTACGTCGAAAATAAAAATCCTCCCAGTCAATAATTTCCGATCTTTATCAACAATACTCTGTATAAAATTTCTATCGATAGATCGACCCGTTTTCAAAAATCTCCGACAACTTTTTCAGAACATTTATAAAAATTCGGAAAAAAAAAAAAGAAAAAACAAAAATTGAATATTCCAAGTCTCTCGGTGCGTTATTTCATCCCTCCTTCGTCCAATATTCCCCTCGAGGAGCCCGCATCGAGACGCCCTCGCGGCTTTCACGCTCGTCGATGAACCCCGACAAAGAACGTCCCGTAAGAGGAAGAGAGTTTCCGGTCGTTCGAGACCGACGCCCAGACCGCCATCTATACATATATATGTATAATAAACGCACGTGTATCCGTATACCTGCACTCGAGTCTGGACCCTGAGAATTTAGCATGACGAGACCAAGAGAAAAAAAAAGAAAAGAAAAAAAAGAAAAAAGAAAAAAACAAATGTACGAAGATCAAACAAAAGGCTGAAAGATTTCTCCAAGAGAAATTTCCCGCGGTCTTCTTCTCGTTCAATATTGATTCGCTTTTACACACACACACACACACACGCACACATACACACACACACACACACACACACACACACACACAAGTGTGTGCGTTCCTCGTGACGTAAGTACACGTTACGTTAATACGTAACTGACAATAACGAATCTTCGTCATTTGGGCGGAGTCGAGCTCGACAACTTGGAATACGGTTTTGCCTTAACGGGGGAAGGTCTAGTGGAAATTTTCAAAAAATCGATTTTTTTTCTCTCATTGCCTAAAAGTACAATATCTTACGAGTAATTTTCCGACTAATTCCATTTAAATCGGACCATTATTCGCCGAAATACATAACTTTGAAGAAAGCCGTGTTAGAGCCATACAAAGGAAGTAGGAAAAATTTTAAACTCGTTTTTCTCGAAAGCATGTTTTCGAAGTCGGTAATCACTGTAACTCGAGAACGGCTTTACCGATCGGGTTGAAATTTATATCACTTCTTCTATATATAGTTGTCCTCCGGATGAACGAAGGAGCGAACGTCGATGCGGTATAAACCGAGGTGCTTATACAACGGGGCGGCGCATACTGTAAGAGAAAGATACCCAATGGGCTTTTCGTGTGGCAAACGCGACCCTCTGTATATCTCCCTCTTGGAAGAGCCCTTAGACCTCGTCAATAGCTTATACACACATACACGTATATATAATATAATAAATAATAGTAATATAATATAATATAATATATTATGATATAATATATATTTATATCTATATAATAAATCATATAATATTATATTATAATATGATATATAATATTATATCATACTATAACATATAATATTATATTATAATATATTATTCTATAATATATTATATTATACTATATTCTACTATGATATATAATATTATATTATCATATATTATATTATACTATAATATATTGTATTATAATATATTATACTATATTATACTATGATATATTGTATTACATATTATTATATTATTATTATCATACATGTATATGTAAGATTAATATTATATTATATATATGCATGTATATATATGTATATAGAACACAAGGAAGGGAGGGGGGTATTGTCGACGCATATTGTTCCCTCGACCGCTATATATAGCATATATACGTGGATCCCTTGAAGGACACGTGACAGCCGTACCATATAGATTTTTTTTCCTAGCCCTTTCTGCCCCTCCATACACAATTTAGATTCTTCCTTCTCGCAGTAATCCGTACACGGGCTCATGTCGCTATAACGGGTGTACGAAAATGTAAAATTAAAAAAAAAAGAAAAAGACTTAAAAAACAAAAAAAAAAATCGGCTTTCAAACCAATATTTTACAGCGGGATTTTTTTTTTTTAAATAACGCGATCGATGCTCGTATATTAGGGGGGGTTGTGCAAAAGCGTCGACAGCAACAAAATTGGATTATTTCAAATTTTGTGAAAAAAATTGATCAAACAGTTTTTTTTTTCAAATAAAATTTCTCATTTTATTTTCCATTGTTTCGTTTGTTTAATCGAAATATTTTGATAATTTTTCACGAAGCTGAGCACTTGTGAAGCTCTCTCTCTCTCTCTCTCTCTCTCTCTCTCTCTCTCTCTCTCTCTCGCCCCTTTAAATTTTGCGCATCTTTGGACGAGAAGATTTTCGTTTAAATTACAAAAAGAAAAAAAAACTCGTATTGGAGCAAATTCGTGTTATACGGGGATTCCCTGAATTAGCGAAAGGCATTAAGGGGGAAAACCGTGGTATGCGAGGGTTCTCTGTAAATTGAAATGAAACAAAGTCCATGGGACAAGGTAACGAAAATATATCGCGTGTGGCACAGATTGCATACGTGAGTGAAAAAGTGACGGAGTAACAGCGAGGAGTGGGGGGGGAGTTACAGGAAGACGATAACAATAAAATTGAGTTCCGGTGAGGCGCATGCGACACACCGTTATTAACGCTTCTACTCAACCCCTCACTATGAATTATACATATACATATATGCACAACCATACACACACACACATATGTATATATATATAATAATGATAATAATAATATAATAACTATATATAATATTGTTATTAAATAATACATTATAATTCTTATTATATACATTTATATATTATATAATAATCTTATATTTAGATAAATTATAATATGATAATATTATATAATATAATACAATACTATAATATAATAATATATAATAAATATACAGGATGAATTTCATAAGGTATAACAGACTTTATTCTAAGGTAGATGGGATCATTACGAACAAAAGTTGTAAATATACATTGGGGATATTTTTAATAGTTTACGAGATATACATTGTTTAAGTTGGTCCAATCAGAGCGCGCCGAGAAGCGTTAGCGCCGCCCACTCCCGCTCTAGCTGTAGAGATAGCGCAGTGTACGGCGTTACATTTGGGGTTGCAAAATTCGGAGCAGTCAATTTTATTTATTATATTATTACGGAGTCATTTTTATTTCTCGGGCATTGGCTGCTAGGGTGGGGAGTGGGCGGATTCAATGCTTCTCGGCGTGCTCTGATTGGATCAACTTAAAAAATTTATACCTCGTAAACTATTAAAAATATCTCTAATGTATATTTGCAACTTTTATTTGTAATGATCCCATCTATCATAAAATAATGTCTGTTACATCTTATGAAATTCACCCTGTATATATGCGTGTGTGTGTGTGCTCGGGTATAATATAGTTGGCAGGGCAATATAAGTAGCGCAAGTGTCGCGCGAGCATTGCATATTGAAAAGTCTGAAGGTGCATTTGGCAGGAATTATCTTAAAATTCTTCGGAATCGAGGCAGCCCGTATATTATTGTAGGCTTATGGCCGACGTACCAATAACAGTCTGGTCGAAGCGCGATTACGGCATAACACATGGCGTCTGTTGACTCGTTATCGATGACCGCCTATACGCACATACAATAGGGGACTTGGCGGTATTTTACGCGCCTCTATACCTCGCTCCAACGTTTACCATCCAGTCGGACGACACTCAAATTTTCATTACTTCTACATTTATTTATTTTATTTATTTTTTATCATTTTTTAATATTTTTTTGTAGTCGTTATGAAAATTTTGTATCCATAAACAATTTTGAATTTTTACTTTGTTCAAGTATTTTAGAGTAAACACAAAATATTGTTTTGTATTACGTAAGAGGGACAATGGCATAGTGGTAGCATTCGTGACTCACACGCAGAGGGCCAGGGTTCGATTCCCGCCGGCATCAATAAAATTTTTCTATGCGATTTTTTTTCTATGTGCTTTTTCTGTGCGTCTTTATCGACTCACAAAAATCATGATATTTATTCTTGAAAATCGTCATTTTTCACAATCTCCCAGAAGACCCCGTGTTAAATATCGTAACATTATACAATGAGTATCTCGATCATTTGGTCGATGAAGTCTGTTGACATTTTGCACACATTTTCATATGACATCAAAGAAGCTTCGATTAGTTTTCACAACAAATCTTATGGAAACAAGATTCATGATTTTGTTTATTATATAACAAATAAACTTTCCGTAGGATCAATTTGAATTTTGAGTATGTTGTTCTTTAATCGTTTCGCAACAACTTTTCTTAATGAACTTAAACGCTCGGTCCACTTGGAATGTGAGAAAAACTGGGAATAAAATTTTAATCCCCCACCCAACGATACGACTACCTTAACACCGTAGATTGGAACTTGTAGATACAACCAACCGGTCCGATATATACAGGGTGAATTTTATAAACTGTAACAGGCCTTATTCTAAGGTAGATGGGATCATTACAATCAAAACTTGCAAATATACATTAGTGATATTTTTAATAGTTTCCGAGATATAAATGTTTCAAGTTGGACCAATCAGAGCGCGCCGAGAAGCGTTGGAACCGCCCACTGTCGCCCTAGCTGCAGAGATAGCACAGCGTAGGGCGTTACATTTCGGGTTGCAAAATTCAGAGCAGTTAATTTTATTTATCATATTATTACGCAGTCATTTTTATTTCTCGGCCATTGGCTGCTAGGGCGGAGAGTGGGTGGGTCCAATGCTTCTCGGCGCGCTCTGATTGGACCAACTTTAAACGTTCATATCTCGTAAACTATTAAAAATATCCTCAATGTATATTTGCAACTTTTGTTTGTAATGATCCCATCTACCTTAGAATAAAGTCTGTGCCACCTTATGAAATTCACCCTGTATATATATCTATCTACGACAAGAGAAAACAAAATTAAAAAATGCGGGACGTTTCAAAATTGCGGTCCGTAATGATTGATTATTTAACGGTGCAATTAATTATACGTAGTTAATAAAGGTCGAATCAAACGCATCGATTTGAACCCATCGCACGCTGCATACCCAGGGATTGGAAATAATTGATTTGTTCCTGGGGCAAACGAGAACTCGTAAAACACGATGCGTTCAATCGTAACATTTAAACGACTGTACATTCGTTCATTCTACTTTAATTGGTGCAAAATATAATCGAAAGCTCGACACAAAGCTTCGAACATTTTCAATGGTAACATTGTTTTCGCCACGTTACAAAAAAAAAAGATTTACCCACATTTTCGATATCACATAAAATCAAATTTTCAAAACAAAATTTCATTCAGCTAATTGTAAAAATGTTGTTCCCAGAATCGATCGATAGTGAGATTTTGAATGTATCGTTCGATTAAAAGTTCTCAAACAGACCGCGAAAGAAAATTCGAGGTAATGATGAAAAATCATTTTTTCTCCCTGTCGAATAATTTTTTTTTTCGGTTTTTTTTTCTAAAATATTTTTTTGCAACTTCGTGCCACGATATTTCAGCGACTCACAGATCATTCGATAAGCTCATAATTTAATAATGACTACCTGTATAAAATTCATAACGCCTTTAATAAAAAAAAATAAAATAAAATAAAAAATAAAATTCTTTTTCAAAATTCTGCGTTTTCATAAATTTGAAAAAAAAATCCATATACTCCTAGTCCAAATGACAAACCTTTGCCATAAAATCTTGCCTGTTATTGTTGGATGATTTCGAGGCATTGGTATTTAACCAGGAAAAAAAAAAATTATCTAAAAAAAAAAAAAAATTCGAAAAATCGCCTTAACTAAAATTTTCATGAAAATAAACGAACGCGTTTTTCCCAAAAGGGAATCCTCGAAATACACTCGACGATGTCTTGCAAATTCAAAGTTTGAAAAAATATTTTTTTTAAAAAATCGAATTAATTTTTGTATTAAAAAAAAAATGGCGATTATTACGATAACCTGGATTGACCCAAACTCGAGTTGAACGTCCCGGTTACTAACCGCTGCACCGTAAACCGTCTAAAATCCACACGATACAATCTTAATGACGTATCCGTAGCTTTTTATTATCGCTATTTACGCGTGTAAACAGAAGCGTGTAAATAGTAAATTATCGCTAAACACGAACTAACGAACGTAAACACATTGTTGTTTATGCAGATTTTCTATTCGGGTCGTTTCCCGGATATTTCGTAACGAAATTACTAAAAGTTCGAATTTACATAAATTTCGAATTTCCAAAGTAGAAACTGAAGCTACCGGTGGTGACATTGCAAGCAGGGAAAGATTCTTAACTTTTTTTTTACGATTTTTTTTATCGTGAAAGATTGTTATTTACAAATAATAAAAATAATAATAATAACAATATAATTGTGAGTTGGGAAAGATTATCTAATTTTTTATCTTGCCAAAGTTGTTGTTCATAAATAATAATAATAATATAAGTGCGATTAGGGAAAGATTTGCAATTTGTTAATTATTTTTTTTATCGTAAAAAATTGTTATTTATAAATAATAAGAATAATAATGATCGTGAGTAGGGAAAGATTATCCAATTTTTTGACGATTTTTTATCGTCGTACATTATTATTTGTAAATGATAATAATAATAATAATATAGTAAAATGTTAAAAATCGACGATATTGATAGTCGGTGCCAAAACGATGTTTTTCAAACCGAGCCGGATATATTTTATTGTTAATTTATATAATTGAAACTTCGCTGTTGTTCAAATTTTTTGATAACAAAAAATCAGACATTTATATTGGAACAATGTTAAGAAAAATCAATATATTTATAAAAATCACTTTTTGCATTAATGTTTTTTTATCCATTGGAAGAAAAAATGATTGAATTTCAGGATAAAGATGAAGCAAGTCTTTAAATTATCCTGCCATAAGACTTGTAATACAAATTACTTTATTATTATTATTATTAATTGAATTTCTTTTATAATAAATTCTTAATCCATCAAAATTCTCGTCCTTAAAAAATTTGTCGATGTCCAGGTCTCTCTCTTTCCTGAGCGTAGACAAAGGTAGTCCGTTAAAAAAAAAATTTTTTTCTTCTTTTTATATAAAATTGGAAACGAAGTTGAAGGGAAAAAAGCGAAAAGTAGACCGCCCGCCTATAACGCACGAAATTGAGATTCCGGTGTAGAGCTGGAAGAGACGATACGTAGGAATTGTGGTTCGTGAGTCTCGCTAACGTAAGAGAGAAAGAGAGAGAGAGGGAGGGAGAGAGAGAGAGAGAGAAAGAAAGGGCGAAGAAGTGGGAGAAAAGGAAGAAGAAGAAGAAGAAGAAGAAAGGAGGGAGAAGGAACGCAGAGAGTTAGGTTGACCGCAGAACACAAAGGGAAAGGACGGGGAGGGAATTCTCGACGGAGGGCTGTTGAACTTTCAGGGTCAGTCGCGAGCCCCGTTGGGCCCACAAAATACACGCACACACACGTGCACACACATAAACAAAGAGAAAGAGAGAGAGAGAGAGAGGAGACGCGTGCGCGCGCACGCGCACACATACGCGCATGCGCGATCTCATCTTTTTTCCTGCCTACCTATATGTCCCAGACACGAAAACTACACGGTCCTAGAACCACAAGGGGGGAAAAGAACAACGAATCAAAAATATACGTGCTATATATATATATATGTACATATATACCAATTATATTTATTCCTATCTTCTTTTATACCTACGTATAAATAAATAAATAAATAAATATATAAATTTTATATGTTATATAAAATAATATATAAAATAAACATAATATTAATAAATATATAAATATGTATATAAATATATAAATACATAAATTTATTTATATATTTATTTATTTATTTATGTATTTATTCAATTATATATTTAGTTATTTATATATATATGTTCACGTTAAAGATATATATATAGGAACGTAGAGAGGCTTTTAGTTTAGGAGGGCCCGACGGGGCCCGAGAAGAACGGCGACGACGCCCCCGGTGCTTTCTTCACCGAACCATCTCAGCCGTGTATCACTCTTTCCACTTACCACGAGAGCCAACTGACTTACGGCAAATATGAAATTCAAGCGTACACTGACTGAATGAAAACGCAAAAACCGAATCTCCTCGATAACAATAACTGCTCTAACGCATTACGTACTAGACAAAAATGAAAAACAAAAAAAAATCAATCAATCAAAATCAATCAGATTCGATCTTATCAAAATTTTTCCTTCTCAGCGTGTTCGTTAAAATATTCGCCATGTTATTTTTTGCATTCTTTCCTTTTGTTTTCTATATTATTATTATTATTATTATTATTCCCTTCGAGAGCCCGAGTTCCAAAAAAATTGAATTTTCCTTATCAAATCGATCGATTAAAAAATTGAAATTTCCAAGATCGAGACAAAAGCGAGGAAATAATTCAACCGTATGAACGATAATCTCGAATTCAGACGCGAACGAAGAGGGCCGTGCGAGAGGTAGCTCGAACGACGGATGGAGATCGACCGGTGCGAAAATAAAGTGAAATTCACTCGTACCCGACGAATTTTATACATTCTCGGAGTTTAGTTGTTTTTTTTTCTTTCTTTTTTTTTATTCGACCAACGAGAAACCGCGAGCAAGAGGAGGAGGAAGAAGAGGACTTAAGGGGTTCGATTTATCGAATCGCCAAAAGTAGAGAGGGGGGGGGGGGCAGGGGGGCAAAGAGAGAGAGAGAGAGAGAGAGAGAGAGAGAGAGAGAGAGAGAGAGAGAGAGAGAGAGAGAGAGAGAGACGAAAGGCGAGGACCAAGTTTGTGTTATACGCTCAGGGTCGCTAATAGTATGTTTTTGGACGAACAAGAAGAAGAAGAAGACGAAGAAGAAGAGGGTATCCCGCCTTTGGGGCATCCAGGACGCGATGAGAGCCCCCCTATTTCGCCCATGATGTATATTTAGAGCTAGAGCAACGGAGGAGCGAGAAAAGTCGTAGAAGAGAGAGAAAGGGAGAGAGAGAGAGAAAGAGAGAAAGAGAGAGAGAGAGAGAGAGAAAAAGAGAAAGAGAGAGAGGCGGGGGGTGGGGGGGGGGGGGGGGGGGGCTACGTGTAAACGATACGCGTGAAGAGAATTTAAGACGAGTCCGACGAGATAAAAGAGACCGAGAAGATGGTACGAAATTAAAAATGAAAAAGATAAAAAAAGAAAAAACAGAAAACGGGACGGGACGGGGGGGGGGGCAAAAAATAAAAATGAAAGAAAACAAAGAAGAAGAGAGATCAAAGTATTGGGGGGCTAATAAGAGAGCGTGTTGTATGAAGAAAACATGAAATGGGAATCCCCCCCCCCCCCCCCCCCCCCCCCCCGACGATTCTTTGTTTTTGTGGTCTTAATTTTTTTTTTAAGTGATCTCACGGTCAGAAAAATTGAGACCGTGATGGACCGTAGGAAATTTGTAGACTTCTACGAATTATCCGGAGTATTTTTCTATTTTTTTTAAACCCTTTTTACATACGCAAAGGTTAAAGTTTCATTCTTTTTTTTTTAGTACGCTAAAGAATTTTTTTTTCATTTTCTTTTTCTTTTTCTTTCTCATTTTCTTTTTATTATTTTTATTTTATTATTTTCATTTTCTTTTTCTTTATCATTTTTAATTTTATTACTTTTTATTTTGATTCTTAATTTCATTTTATTATTTCCAATTTCTTCTTCATTTTCATTTTCTTTGTGATTTTAATTTTATTATTTCCATTTTCTTCTTCATTTTCACTTTTATTTTCATTTTCTTTTTCATTTTCATTTATTTTTATTTTATTATTTCCAATTTCTTCTTCATTTTCATTTTCATTTTCTTTGTGATTTTAATTTTATTATTTCAATTTTCTTCATTTTCACTTTTATTTTCATTTTATTTTTCATTTTCATTTATTTTTATTTTATTATTTTCATTTTCTTCTTCATTTTCATTTTTATCTTATTATTATTATTATTATCATATACAGTCGGTAACGTAATTGAGTGGACACCTTCTAGTATAGAGTGCCCGGGACGGTTTTTTATGCCATATCGCCGGTAGTTAGCCTAGGCCAATTTAACCAACGTCATTTTAAAGAGGAGCCCTTTACCTTCAATTTGGCTATTTTTTAAAAAATTTATGATTTTTTTTACAATTGGCGCCCAGTTTTGAAAATAAAAATTTTTGGTCGTTTTTTTGTTCTTCTTTGAGTGGACACCGTTCGTAGTAATTTTTTTTCAACACATTTCTTTAACCGTGATCGTAAAGGCAGAAGTCCAAACTTCAATTTCTTTTTTTAGAAAACATTCTACGATTTTTTTTCCCAAAGATATTTCATTTTTTGAGGAAAAATAGACGATTTGAAAATTGCTCCGCAGGACGAAAACGATGAGGTTTACAACAAAACCTCAAGACGGTACAAAGTTGTATTACTTCTTAATGAGTTCACTAGAATTTTTTCATACTTTTTTTCCCAATTTCAGATCAATCGAGCTTCGACGAAAATAGATGGAAAATATTTCGAAAAAAAAAATCTGAAAAAATTCTCGTGAACTCATCAACAAGTAATACAACTTTTTATCGTCTTGAGGTTTCGTTGTAAACCTCATCGTTTTCCTCCTGCGGAGCAATTTTCAAATCGTCTATTTATGCGCAAAAATGAGAATTATGCTTAAAAAATGAAATATCTTTGGAAATAAAAATCGTAGAATGTTTTCTAAAAAAAAAAAAAAAAGAAATTGAAGCTTGGACTTCTGCTTTTACGATCGCGGTTAAAGAAATGCGTTAAAAAAACATTTACTACGGTTGTCCATTCAAAGAAGAAAAAAACGACCATAAATTTTTATTTTCAAAACTGGGTGCCAATTGTAAAATAAATCGTAAATTTTTTTTTAAAATAGCCGAAATGAAGGTTAATGGCTCCTCTGTAAAATGACGTTGATTAAATTGGCCTAGGCCAACTACTGGCGAAATGGCATAAAAAACCGTTTCGGCACTCTATACTAGAAGGTGTCCACTCAATTTCGTCACCGACTGTATATTATTATTATCATATATATTATATATTATTATTATTATATATATTATATATTATTATTATTATTATCATATGTATTATATATTATTATTATTATCATATATATTATATATTATTATTATTATCATATATATATATTATATATTATTATTATTATCATATATATTATATATTATTATTATTATAATATATATTATATATTATTATTATTATTATCATATATATTATATATTATTATTATTATCACATATATATTATATATTATTATTATTCTCATATATATTATATATTATTATTATTATTAAGTATCATATGTATTATATATTATTATTATTATTTATTATTATAATTATTATCATTTTTTATTTTTATTCTTCCGTTTCTCGTGGTCGTTGCAACTGTAGCTACCGCGCATTGACCTACTGCCGATGTCGGGGACGCTACTACAATATAACAGCCGACTCGACTATGAGAAAAGTGCCAGGGGGTTTGTGTCTCGTTTGGAACAACGTCGGAGCGAGTGACAATGAAAACGACGACGAGAATTATAAGGAACGTCTCGTCGGTTTGCGCGTATCAACAATGTATACATTATTGTACGTGTCGGATCGTCGGACGTCCCCAAGTACGGGAATAAGAGTCAACGCTGTTTCGAGAACGCGAAATTTACGTTTACCTTTACCATCAAACCTCAAATCGTTTCTATAATATCGTCAATTTTTTTCTTTTTTTTTTCTTGTTTCCACAATTCACGAAAAACATTTTTCTCTTCTTCTTCTTTGTTTTCCAAGCAACAAATGGAAAAGAAAAACGAAGAAATAATTTTTGTTTTGAAAGCAATTTTGATTAAATGTAATAAATTAATAATTTTTATTAAATAAATTTAAAAAAAAATAGCCATGACAAAGACAAATTTATTTTTTGAAACTTTCGAAAACAATGAATTTTATTTACTTAAATTACATCGTGCCCAAAATTGTTCTATAATATCGTCGAGTCTTGTTTTTTGTTTACATAATTCACGAAGTGCATTGTTTGTTTTGTTTAGAAGATTAACAAATGGAAAATATTTAAAAAAAACAGTGTTTTTAAAGTAATTTTTATTTAATTTAATTTAATAATTATTTACGATATTATTATTATTATGAAATTAATTTAATAATTTATATTAAATGATTTTCAAAAATAGCCAAGACAAAGACAAAATTATTTTTCTAATCGCTCGAAATAATGAAGTTTATTCGAATAATTTATTTTCGTTTTTTTCTTTCTCCCTTTTTTTTAAATGTACACAATACAATAATATTATTTTGTTTACGATCAATTTATACATCAGTGACAATTTTCTGAAATAAAAACATTGTCAAACTTCAGTTTCTTTTTCTCCTCGCTATAGACAAAACGTAGCCCTTTAAAAAATTCCACAAAAACAAAAAATCTTTTTCTTTCTTTATTGTACAAACTTTCGTACGAAATTGATTCACCATACGCTCTATAAAACATTTAATCATAACATCTTAAATAAATCCAAAATTTTTCAAAAAATACAATTTTCAAAAAATAAAAAACAATTTTTTAATTTTGTATTTTTTTTTTCTCATATTTCTACATTTTGCTCTTCTCCATTTGTCATGAAAGAAGACTTTTCCGGAAGCGAGAAGAGCGTAAAGATAAAAAAAAAAAAAAAAAAAAAGTTACACGATACAAAACAATTTTTTTTTTTTTTAACCGTTACACGCGCGCTCGTTAAACACCTTCGTGCGACAATTAATAAAAAAAACGAATAAAGCAACGGCGATGATTTTGCGACGCGAATGTTTCAAGAGGGGAGAAGGAGGAGGAGGGAGGGGGAGAGGCCGGGGGGGGGGGGTAATTTCATAGTTCGCGGTGGTCGAACGACTTTAAATTTCGTTGTCCGTTCTCTCGTTGCCTTGGAACAAAGGGAAGCCACTCAAGGTGAATAAAATCGGTTCAACGTTGTCTGAGAAACGACCCCGTAAGTGGATACCTACAGGGACAGACGTTTTTTTTTTCTTCTTCTTCTTCTTCTTCTTAAGCCGATATATAAATAGAGACGCGCTAGAGTAAGCGATAAAATGTTTGGCAGAGCGAGAAAAAGAAAGAAAAAACAAGAATGTTTTTTTTTATTCTAGCGAATAAAACGAGTGAAAAATAACGAAGAAACGTGGCGATATTCGAAACGCGCGCGCGACGTTTCGGGAGGGGGAAATACACTGGGCATGCGCGCACGAGTCTCGTCGATATACAGGGTGTCGTATTTCTTTTTTTTTTCTTACAAATGCAGATCGCCTCGAGGAAATGAAATCGTACGACAACAAATTTTCTACGAAAGACTTATATTTTCGAAAGAGTCGCGCGAACGTCGTATGAAAATTTATTTTTGGTTTAGGCGTCAAGGTCACGCCAAGGTCATTCCAAGGTCATCGTCAAATTTCAAAATATTAAATAATTTCTTTCTCTGTAACAACAGTATAAACGAGGCCGACATGATTTCGATGAATGAAAACAAGAAATTATTATAACGAGTTAAATTTTCCAAAATGGCGCCTGGACGCTCTTGGAGAGCGAGGATTGAATGGATCGCTGTAATATCGAGCCTGAAGTCATAGCCGGGGCCCGAAATGTGCCACTTGGAAATCCATCTACCACCTGTACGATAATTACCCAAGGTGCAAAACCCGATGGTTTCAAGGTCGAATTCACATCTCTCGTATCCGATGTGCGTCCGTGTTGTTGTACAATCTATCCACGTGACAAATTTCGCGTAGCGCTAAAATACAGGCGATAGATGATCTTTCATCGTCGACAATTTGAGTCCGAGTGATAAATTCGAGTTTGACCTTGTAACTCCTTCGAGTTTGGATATCGATGCTACGTGAAAATTATCGGATGAGATTTATTTTTTTCTTTCTTTTTTATACTCGATTTATCGATGTAACGGTTCGTGCTATCATTATACAGGACGAATTCCGTCGTCCTGGACTCCTTGAATATCTCAGAAACTTCATCCCGGAGAAGACAATGTCTCAAATATAAAGCTACTTTTTTTTAAGCCGTGGATTAAGAGTCTGCAGTGAAAAATAAATGTTACCATTTTTAAGAGAAAGAAAAACAAAGATGACCTTGAAATGACCTTGAAAGTGTAATGCGGATCGAAAGCGGACTCTGTGACTCAATCTTTTTGTTTTCGAAATATTTTTTTATTCGCCAAGATTTAGACTTTGAGACGTTCCAGATGTTCAAAATAAACGCCTCGCCCTGTATATGAGATTAAGGAAAGTGTATTCGTAATTCGGGCATAATAAAATAACTTCGTGATATTTTAAAGCCAGAAACGAGAAAATAAATTGAAAATATTATTTCATAATTTACAAAAGTTTTTCGAAATTGCAATAGTCAGCTGTTTTCGAAATTTCTTATAATAGTTTTATTAATTAGAAATAATAATAAAAAATGCCTTTAATGTCATTAATTTAATTAGAGGATAATTTTAATGAGACGATAATGAACGAGGGAAAACTTGGATTTTAATGAGAGTGTTAATTAATTCTGGGAAAAACAAACTTAATTAACAACGTTGGCTGATATGAGCGATGTAATTTAAAAAATTGCCATTTTTGATTGTTTCAAAATTTTGTTTACCGACCGAGTAACTTTCGCGTTAACGTGATAAGAAAATTTTTATTTATTTCGTTTCTAACAAACAAACAAGCGAATCAATTAACAGCCGTAAAAGTTGCAAAAATTAAGCTGTCGAAATTTGATTCATTATTTAATTGGCAAAAATTTAATTTAACTAGAATTTTATTATTGCATAATAAATATCATTCGATAATTAAAGTAGTCGTAATTGTTAAGTTTCCATTATATTTCACTGAAAATTTGCAGAAACGTTCTGTGATGTCGTATGTACATGTGTGTAAAATTTCAGGGTCCTTTATCGACTCAAAAATCACGATATTTATTCTTGAAAATCTTCGTTTTTTCGCAATCTCCCTTAAGGTGGTCCTATCGTTGTGGGTGGGGGATTAAAATTTTATTCCCGTTTTTTCTCACATTGGAAGTGGACCAAGCGTTAAAGTTCATTAAGAAAAGTTGTTGCAAATCGACTAAAGAACAACATACTCAAAATTCAAATTGATCCTACGGAAAGTTTATTTGTTATATAATAAACAAAATCTGGAATTTTTGTTTCCATAAGATTTGTTATAAAAACTAATCGAAGCTTCTTTGATGTCGTATAAAAATGTGTGCAAAATTTCAACAGGCTTCATCGACCGAATGATCGAGATACTCGTTGTATAATGCTGCGATATTTAACACGGGCTTGAACCACGTATCAAGAAATCGACTTTACTTTCAACAAAAAAAATGAATTTTTTTCAATATTTGTCGAACCCCCTTAAGATTATTATTTTAATCGAATTAATTTTTTCACCTCCCCCCAGAATTTCATAAAACTTGAACCACGTATCAAGAAATCGACTCTACTTTCAACAAAAAAAATGCATTTTTTCCCAATATTTGTCCAACCCCCTTAAGATTATTATTTTAATCGAATTGATTTTTTCACTTCTCAGAATTTCATAAAATTTGAACCACGTATCAAGAAATCGACTCTCCTTTCAACAACAAAAAATGCATTTTTTTTTCAATATTTGTCGAACCCCCTTAAGATTATTATTTTAATCGAATTAATTTTTTCCCCCCTCAGAATTTCATAAAATTTGAACCACGTATCAAGAAATCGACTCTCCTTTCAACAAAAAAAAATGCATTTTTTTAAATATTTATCCAACCCCCTTAAGATTATTATTTTAATCGAATTAATTTTTTCACCCCCCAGAATTTCATAAAATTTGAACCACGTATCAAGAAATCGACTCTCCTTTCAACAAAAAAAAATGCATTTTTTTAAATATTTATCCAACCCCCTTAAGATTATTATTTTAATCGAATTAATTTTTTCACCCCTCAGAATTTCATAAAATTTGAACCACGTATCAAGAAATCGACTCTCCTTTCAACAACAAAAAATACATTTTTTTTTCAATATTTGTCGAACCCCCTTAAGATTATTATTTTAATCGAATTAATTTTTTCCCCCCTCAGAATTTCATAAAATTTGAACCACGTATCAAGAAATCGACTCCACTTTCAACAAAAAAAAATGCATTTTTTTCAATATTTGTCGAACCCCCTTAAGATTATTATTTTAATCGAATTAATTTTTTCAAACACGCCTAGTGCAAATATAAAGGGCGGTGGCGGGGTGCTGTGAGGGTTGAAAACACGGCGTGGCGTCTCGTAACAAGCGCGTTGGGACGCCAAGCGTCTCATCGCATGGCCGTGCCTCGCCACGACGAGATGTCTCGCCCTATCCACGTTGTAATGAACGCTAAAATATATATACACACCCATATATATATATATATACATACATACATATATATACAAGCATATACATAAGAACCATGAATATAAATACTACAGAGAGGAGAGAGGCGCCCGGCGATTCACGATTTAAATCACCCGTGTGCCCCGCGCAGGCACACGGAACGTGGAATTTAAATCTCAATCCGCTTGCAGCGCTGTGCATCGACTCCAGTACTGCGCCGGGTTTAACCTCTTCTGTTGGTCCGTCTCTCCTGTCTTCCCCCACTCTACCGCTCGCGCACACTCTCTCGCGCCGCTGTCCCCCTCCCCGCGCCCCGCCCCCACTCAACGTCCTCCGGCGCGTCCTGCAACGGGAATAGGTAGTCGCGCGAGCGAGAGACCGACCGAGAGCTCTCTGTAAACTCTTGCGTCACACTGTACTCGATGTATACACGTACACGCACGTATAATATACAACAGTACCGTTGCTATCTTGCAGCACAACGCATTAGGGTTTTCATACCGTGCGTACGAAACTCTTATCGGAAACAATCGTATACTCGAACGAGATGATAAAAAAAAAAAAAAAGAAAGAAAAAAAAAGAACGTCGATGCGCCACGCTCCAAGTACACGTTACCGAGCGTCGAGTCGTTGGAAACATATATATATATATTTGTAATACACATAACACATACATGGAACGAGAATACAAACAAAACAAAAGAAGAGAAAAAAAAAAAAGTAGAACACAATAGGAGAGTAAGCGCGATGGTTACGTACTCGAGAAAAGCGGGTTGTCGATAATGAGTGCTGCCTCTTCTCTTTATTTCTCTTTCTTTCTTTCCTTCGGTTCACTCCCTATCAACGCTTGCCTGCACCAGAGACAGCTTCTTGTCTCCTTCCTCCTCCGCGGTATACGCTTTTTTTTTTGTTTTTTTTTTTGTTTTGTTATTTCACTCCCACTAAATACTCAACCGCGTCACGTAACGTTGGGGCTCGCGGATCACGAGTTTTTTTTTTATTATCGAGTTTTATTAAATTCAATGTTGTTTTACGTTAGATACGAATGAATTTAATTGATTCGTTTAATTTATTCGGTGGATTAATTACGTAAATCGTAATTGTACACGCACTCAGTATTTTTTTTTAATAATGTGTAAAATTTCATTGATGTTATTCAATTTGTTATTGTTTGGTGTTTTTTTTTTGTTTTTTAATTAACATGTATTTTTATACGTACACTATATAGATATTATAATTCTAATGGCA
This sequence comes from Netelia fuscicornis, assembly GCA_946811545.1. Taxonomy (NCBI): domain Eukaryota; kingdom Metazoa; phylum Arthropoda; class Insecta; order Hymenoptera; family Ichneumonidae; genus Netelia; species Netelia fuscicornis. The sequence continues at coordinate 12,115,165 of OX328014.1, read as the reverse complement.
GTGAGAGCGAGGCTCCTCCCCCGCAGAAGGCTCTCGCGCGACTGACGCGACTCGCATAGAGCGTGGAGAGACGGGCGCAGCCGGCCGAGCATGAGGGATGGGTGGGGTGAATCGTCCGCCAGGTAGGGGGAGAGAATGCTGCGCATGCTTGCCACTGCGCCGCGACTCTTGGCGATGCTGCTTGCGCGGCCTCGCGGAGACGGAACCAACACGCCAGTTATACGCTACACATGCACTACTTTTGTGTGCTCGCGACTGCGCATGTGTGCCCGTGCAACGCCACGGATCCTCGTAACGTACCTTCCTCTCCTAATACACGTACGCGTTCTATAACTCCATCTATATATATATACACACATATTATTATTACAGTGCCGAGTCGCGATACAGAACGACGGACGCTGCAACGAACACGAGCGAACCTCGGCACGGCCATCACGAAGTGAAGTAGACGGTTAGTCGAGGAAGCTGGCGCATGCGCAGTGCTCTTGTTTTGAGCCACCAGAGCCGTGTCATTCCGAGTCGAGCCACCGCCCCCGACGCATCCAACGACGTTGTACCAGTCGAACGACTGGACGAACTACACTCGTGGAACAAACGTTTCGCGACGGATCGAATAAAAAAAACTCTAGAATATTCTTTTCGAACAATTACTTACGACTCGAGTACCAAAGGAGCTAATTTAAAACGGAGGATGGAACGTGAACGGAAAAAATATTGTCGAACGATGTTCGTGGCGACGAAACCGGCATTTTGCTCGTACTGGTGAAGCGAGCCGGATAGAGGCCGAGGGAGGGGGGAGAGTGAGATGGAGATACAGAACTCAACGACCGGTGTAATATATAGATATATATATATATATGCTGGGGACGCAAGAGAGTACCTAACGGTACTTCTATAGCCCCGGTGATACAATGTATATATATCTATACGCGCCACATCCTTCCTCGTATCTTTTATCCTTCTTCGTCGTTTCGTCTTGGTACAGCGGAATATAAACAGGATTCTCCATAGAGATAGTAAACGAGATTTTTTTTTTATTCAGGCAATGAGACTTCTTGCCACATGAACAAAATGGAAAACTATTTAAAACGAAGATGGTCGAAATTTTCAAAATGGGACGAAATGTGGATACGTAATGTGAATGATGGAACTACTCGGGTGATATACAGAGGGCGTATGTCCTTTGATTTAAAAATATATAGTTTATCGCGGGAAATGATTTAATTAAATTGATTTATAATGGTTATAATATTTTAGTAAGGTTTAATTTAATTTATTTAGGTTTGTGATGTATTTTAATTAATCAAAAATTAAATATTATCAAATATGGTTGATTTTTTTAAGTGCTTTTACAAATTTGAAACAAAATGGATTTTTAATTATGTTTGTTTTACGATACGTTTGTTTATAATATTTTAGTAATGTTTAGTTTAATTTATTTAGGTTTGCTATATATTTTAATTAATCAAAAATTAATTATTATCAAATATGGTTGATTTTTTAAAGTGCTTTTATAAATAAAAAAAATTGATTTTTTATTATGTTTATTTTTCGATACGTTTGTTTATAATATTTTGGTAATGTTTAGTTTAATTTATTTAGGTTTGCGATATATTTTAATTAATCAAAAATTAAATATTATCAAATACGTTTGATTATTTAAAGTGCTTTGATAAATTTGAAAAAAAAATTGATTTTTAATTATGTTTGTTTTTCGATACGTTTGTTTATAATATTTTGGGAATATTTAATCAAATTTATTTAGGTTTGCGATATATTTTAATTAATCAAAAATTAAATATTATCAAATATGTTTGATTATTTAAAGTGCTTTGATAAATTTAAAAAAAAATTGAATTTTAATTATGTTTGTTTTTCGATACGTTTGTTTATAATATTTTGTAATGTTTAATTTAATTTATTTAGGTATGCTATATATTTTAATTAATCAAAAATTAATTAATATTAAATATGGTTGATTTTTGAAACTATTTATCCAAAATCCATGAAAATTTCAACAGTTATATATTATATTGGAATTTATTACTTATCACAGACTTTTTTAAATTTCAAGAAATCAGCTAGGACACATAACGAATTTCGTTTATCTATTACTTTTAGCATAATTATATTTCTCAAATGAGAGAATCCAGAAATTCTTTACTTCTCCAAAAATACGTTTCCAGTAAAATTCTTTCATACCCGCCATTTTGAATATTTTATTACAAATGAAATTTTCAAAATACTTCAGAATATTATTTTTCATATCGACACGTTTTTTTTTTCAGGATAAAATCGGCTTCGAAATTTACAAAAATCTCAAACAACCTCGAGCCCAAAAATTCAACACAAACTTGAGGGAAAATCAACTTATGGCACTTACGGTCACTTTTTCTTAATTTTGAATATTTTATTAGAAATGAAATTTTCAAAATACTTCAAAATATTATTTTTCATATCGACAGGTTTTTTTTTCAGAACAAAATTGGCTTCCAAATTTACAAAAATCTCAAACAACCTCGAGCCCAAAAATTCAACACAAACTTGAGGAAATCGACTTATGGAAATTTTATAAAATCAAAAATAGGCAAAAATTTTGGAACAAACTCGTTCCTGCGATTAACCTTGCGATCACGCGACGATGGTTACTTTTTCTTCTTTATGACGTTGTAAATATTTTCCATCGTCGAAACGTTACGTATAACGTCCTGGCGTTTTCACGAATACCGGAAACGGATGCAATCCGTTACATAGAAGGATAAGAAGAAGAAGAAGAAGAGCGGTTGGGCTGTAACGACGTGAAGAAACGGTGTGAAGAAATAGCGTGGCATGGAGAAACCTCCGGAGGCCTGAGAAAGCCAAGAGTGTAAATATAGGCGTGGGCGTACGTGCTTACCAAGGGAAGAAACGAAATAGCAGCCGGATATACGAAAACGCGTTCGACGAGAATTGGGATGAAAAAAAATTTTCTCTTTTCACGAAGAAAAGAAAAGAAAAAGGAAAACGAAAATCGCACATTCCTCCGTTACCTCTTCTTTTTTCTCAAACTCTCCTAAAGTCTTTCAATTTTGTCTCGGCCAGTAAAAACTATTTTTGTATACAGAGAAATATTGGAATAAGGAAAAAGTTATTTTGGAATGAAACGAAAAATTACAGAAATTTATAAAATATTTATATTTTTAATTCAAGAGTGAAGTTTAGGAGAATTGACTCGTGAAGGAGTGGGAAGTTTGTTTGGATTGTTTTCGAGGGATGAATTTTGAATTTTTGAAAATGAAAGTTTTTTTTAATTAGTTTTTTTTTTGTTCACAATTTTGAATTTGTTAAAAGTTTGTGTGTTCTAACGAACCACAACATATTTATTTTTGAAGCTTTTCATTTTTTGTTATTTTTAAATGAATAACTTAAAATATTATTAAATTATGTAAAATATTTTTAAATTATAAAAAAAAAATATTTTATTCGTCTCGATAATAGATCGTATATATTTAAAAATAAAATTCCATCGTTTGTTCAATTTTATTGGATCGTTATATGGAATTAAATAAATTTAAAAAAAATCTCGATTCAATTTTTTGTATGGGAACTCACGTTTTTCTTTTTTTGGAAATTTGAATTTCGCGGTTAAAAAAATGTTTGGAAATGATTGTGTATAATTGTCACATCCGATCGTGTATAATTTGATTAAACAAAATTAGAAATTACAATTTTTAGCATTTTGAAATTTGTCGTATCTACGTTTCGACATCCGTTCGATAATTGTTCAATACTTTTATAAACTATCGATAAAGCAACGAGCCAAACGATAAATACGCTCTGTCCCGTAGTTCCTTTAGTGTCCGCTAGGAGGCGACAATTTTACGCTTATTAATATCAGGCAAATAAAAATTTTTTAATTTTGGACACGAAATTGAAACCGCCAATATTTATAAATAACGTATGAAAGTAAAATAAAATATAAAATAAGAATAAATAACTAAAAAAATCCACGACCTACATTAACGAAAACATTGTAAATGATCAATTTCATTTGACATTTTTTTTTCTTTTTGAATTTTGTAAATATCATTCTTAGTTCGGTTTTTATAAACTTTTTCACAAACCTTAACAAATTCGTCAAATTCTTTGGCTCGAGATTAAAAGGGTTAAAATCAAACTCGTACGAGAGACAGGCAGTAGCACAGGGGATAGCGTTCCCGACTGACACCCAGTGGACCGGGGTTCGATTCCCGCCGGCACGAATTAATTTTTTCAATGTGTTTTTTCTGTTCGCCGATGACGAACTTTATTCCAATGATGAAATTCGTCAAAATTGGCCGATTATTATCTTCCTATAGTTACGATAGTTTGGCTCGACGCTAAAAGGGTTAAAATCCAACACATGCTAGAGAGGAGGCAGTGGCATAGTGGGTAGCGTTCCCGACTGACACCCAGTGGACCAGGGTTCGATTCCCGCCCTCACCAATGAAATTTTTCAATGTGTTTTTTCTATTCGTCGATGACAAACTTTATTTCAATGATGAAATTCGTCAAAATTAGCCGATTATTATCTTCCTATAGTTACGATAGTTTGACTCGACGCTAAAAAGGTTAAAATCCAACACATGTTGAAGAGGAGGGAGTGGCATAGGGGGTAGCGTTCCCGACTGACACTCAGTGGACCAGGGTTCGATTCCCGCCCTCACCAATGAAATTTTTCAATGAGTTTTTTCTATGCTCTCGGTAATTCGAAACGCACCTAATCAAAAACGTAGGTCCACGAGAATGATTGATGGTAAAATTGAGGTTGGAGAAAAAAAAATGTGTACGAGAAGAAAAGAAGATATGTAAAAAAGTGAAATACCACCGTACATTGGAATTTGTGCATACAACCACTCAAGTCCAAGAGCTATGCACCAAGTTACTGTATATCTATCCAATTCATACGTTCTTCGTCGAAGAAAAAATTAGAAGAATTTTGAATAAATGTAAAAATTGGAAGGATCGACCGATTTCTGGAAAAACGGCCCTCACGGTCAGCAAGTCGGGAAAAGTTAAAAGTGTCGCTCAAGGCGATATATAATATGTGTATGTGTTTCTCGAATGGTCACGTGACCGTGACACGCACACCTTGGCCGGTCGACCTGCACGTGCTACCGATCGCTCATCGTCGTCGTGGTTCTTCGACCTTTCTCCGCGCGGCCCGATACAAACACTACGGCGTGCACTCGGGCGACTCGGATGCGTCGAGACACACGAGAGTGACGGTAGGCACGAGACACAGGTGTGCCTACCTTGCACTTTTATCGGTCGTTCGCTCTTACAATAGAATTTATGTTTAAAAATGTTTTTTTTTTTTCAATTTAAACTTCGACCGATTTTTTGTATAATTATTAATCTTTGTTTTTCTAGAATTGTTTTGTAACGAGGTAAATTTTTAAATATTTAAACGAGGATGGAACGATGCTATTATAAAAAGGAGACTTTTGACTAAATTTATCGTCGATTGTGGGGAGAGAATTTTGTAATGGCGAGAAATGCGCGCGGTTTGTTTGCTATGCGCGCGCATCTTCTTTCCCTTTTCCGAGAGACATTATGAATAATTTATAATTCCGCGAGTGCGCGCCGATTAAATTCCTACTCTTCGTTCCATCGACGGTATGCGTTTACGAGCGCGGTGAGTCAGTGACTCTTTCTCGAGAGTTGGTCGTTTTTCCGGTGTTACAGTAATAGCGAGAAACACGCGGCTGCTGCGAAAGAGAGAAAACGAGAGGATGGATAAGAAAGGGAGAGACGATGAAAAAATCGAATATCGTTACAAGTGCCTTAAGCGAAAGACGAGAACTGGCGTCGATGCTTCGAGATCGCATATCTGATCAATGTCAATATTGGCACGTGTATACTGCAACGACTCCCCACTCGGATCCTTCGCATCAGCGAAATCGCGAAACTCTTGATGCGTTTGCCACAGGTGGTTTGTTTCGTCGAGAACGTCTCCCGACGATAAAAATCCAACGATTATCCTCTTTGGCCACGAAAACAAACCATATTTGGCACACGTAAGGCTGTATAACAAAAGTTTGAAACGACGAGAATATGGCGGAGTCGAGGGGACAAAATGGCAGCTGTATATGGTAAGCTAACCTCAAAAAAAGAGGCAAAACGGAAATGGCGAATTCTTGATGACTACGTAATCGATCGGGATGAAACTTGGATCGAATAATTCTTGCCACAATTCTGCGTTTACTAAACTAGTTTTCATCTCGATACGTCGCTTCGTTGTGAAATAATTGTGAATCGTGTTTTTGAGGTGATGCGGGATTCTCGATGCAATTGCCACAGGTGGCATGTTCAATCGAGAACGTCTCCCGACGATAAAAATCCAACGATTATCCTCTTTGGCCACGAAAACAAACCATATTTGGCACACGTAAGGCCGTATAACAAAAGTTTGAAACGACGAGAATATGGCGGAGTCGAGGAGACAAAATGGCAGCTGTATATGGTAAGCTAACCTCAAAAAAAGAGGCAAAATGGAAATGGTGAATTCTCCGCGACCACGTGATCGATCGGGATGAAACTTGGCTCAAATAATTCTTGCCAAAATTCTGCGTTTACTAAACCAGTTTTTATCCCGATTGATCGCTTAGTTACGAAATAATTGCAAATTGTATTTTCGAGATGGCGCAAAACTCTTGCTTTGAAAAAAAAAAAAAAAACAACCAAAAAAAACAATTATTCTCTTTCACACTTCCTAAAAAAAAAAAAGAAAATGGAAAAAAGATTGACAATAATGAATTTCTCATTCCCAATAGTCGAACAAACGCGTTCTCGAATTTCGTCTACGTTTCACCGAATTGCCACGTTGCGAAACGTTAAAAAAAAAAAAAAAAAAAAAAAATTTCGCCAACTTCGTTGACTCGCGTGCGAATATTTTTAAATTCTCGCTAACTTCGCCCGATGATTCGTGCAACGAACTTTCGAGGTTAACCCCCCCTCCTCTCACTCCACCCCGCTCCTCGCCATCTGATTTTTTTCGTTTCTACAAAAATTAACATTCTCGTCACAAAGTAAGCGGACAATGCACTTTTGTAGCTAAGAAATACGAAAAGTATCTACGTTCTCCCGTATAACGAGAGCCTATCGGGCAAATGGACGAAAAATATAAAAATAGAAGGGAAGAAGAAGAAACGAATGAAAAGAAGAAGAAACGAATGAAAAGAAGAAAAGCAAAAAGTTAAAAAAAAAATAAACAAAGAAAAAAAAAAGGAAAGAACGAAAAATGCTCCGGGTCGTATAAACCGCAACGTCGACGCACCGAAGGAACTCTCGTGGAGTACGGAGCCGACGGAGTGGACGACGTCGACGTTGTCGGCTTCGCGGTATATTGAACTCGGCCCGCGGGGTCGTTCAACTCGGCGTGCGCGCTCACGCGGCCCTCTCTCGCCGCTCTCGTAGAGCCGAGTCCTGCGCTGCGAGACCGGCGAATCGTCGTCGTCGCGTCGTCGTCGGCGGCGGCGTCGTCGCTGTGACGTCACGTGACACGAGAAGGAAGATACGAGAGAGAGAGAGAGAGAGCGACCTCTGGCGGAGACTAGGAGAAGCGACGAGGTGATGGAGGAACGAAGCGTGGAATGGCCTGGCTCGATGGGGGCCTCGACCGTGACGTGGCGGCTTCTCATTCGTTTTCTTGTCTTTGTCCCCCCACCACTCCCCCCTCCACCTCGCTCGACCCACCATCAACCGCGCGCGCTTTGAGTCGTGACGTCACGACGGCCGAACGCGCTTCTTCTTGGATTGTCGTTGTCACCCCGCCCCACCCCCTTCACCTGGCCATGGCGCATGCTCGCTACTCCACAAGCTCAGTCGCTCTTTATCTCTCTCAAGCGACCACTCTATCTCTCTCTCTCTCTCGCTGTTCCGCACTTGTAGAGGACAAACTCGATATGATGTTCTTTTTTTTTCACTCCCGTTGTTGAAGCCTGACAACGTCATCGTCTCTCTGTCATACTCGCTCTATCTTCTTTTATTCTCGACTGCCCGTGGAACAGGTAGACGCGTTTCTCTGGAGGTCACGTGACTTTTGTGTTTTCGTTTTCCGCTATGTTTGACGAAAATATCGAGAATAAGGAGAATTGATACGATCGTTTGTAGAATTGTGCGACTCGTTTGGTAGATTCTTAAGGTTGTGTGTGTGTTTTTTTCGGGACGGTAGAATTTGCATTTTTGGTTTTGTTTGATAGGTTATGTTTTGAAAAGGTCGAAATTTGATGTTTCATGAGGAAAAATTGTGTACTAATTTAACTGTACGGGTCACGGGAGAACGCTGGGAGATACAAATGACATTGGAAAACAAAAGAAACACGCGCTGATTCGCTGTAAACCCTGGAACACGTGACTTTCCATTTGGCGCGAAAATTCAAATGTCGGAAAAACGCGGCAAATATTCAAATGTAACAATTACACGTATACATTATCATCACAAACTTCTAGTTTGACTCAATTCTGTAGAAACATTGTTTACGCATACGCACAATGCTAAAAGATACAAATGACATTGGAAAATAAAAGAAATACGCGCTGATTCGCTGTAAACCCTGGAACACGTGACTTTCCATCTGGCGCGAAAATTCAAATGTTGGAAAAACGCGGCAAATATTCAAACGTAACAATTACACGTATACATTATCATCACAAACTTCTAGTTTGACTCAAGTCTGTAAAAACATTGTTTACACATACGCACAATGCTAAAAGATACAAATGACATTGGAAAATAAAAGAAACACGCGCTGATTCGCTGTAAACCCTGGAACACGTGACTTTCCATCTGGCGCGAAAATTCAAATGTTGGAAAAACGCGACAAATATTCAAACGTAACAATTACACGTATACATTATCATCACAAACTTCTAGTTTGACTCAAGTCTGTAAAAACATTGTTTACACATACGCACAATGCTAAAAGATACAAATAACATTGGAAAATAAAAGAAACACGCGCTGATTCGCTGTAAACCCTGGAACACGTGACTTTCCATTTGGCGCGAAAATTCAAATGTCGGAAAAACGCGGCAAATATTCAAATGTAACAATTACACGTATACATTATCATCACAAACTTCTAGTTTGACTCAATTCTGTAGAAACATTGTTTACGCATACGCACAATGCTAAAAGATACAAATGACATTGGAAAATAAAAGAAATACGCGCTGATTCGCTGTAAACCCTGGAACACGTGACTTTCCATCTGGCGCGAAAATTCAAATGTTGGAAAAACGCGGCAAATATTCAAACGTAACAATTACACGTATACATTATCATCACAAACTTCTAGTTTGACTCAAGTCTGTAAAAACATTGTTTACACATACGCACAATGCTAAAAGATACAAATGACATTGGAAAATAAAAGAAACACGCGCTGATTCGCTGTAAACCCTGGAACACGTGACTTTCCATCTGGCGCGAAAATTCAAATGTTGGAAAAACGCGACAAATATTCAAACGTAACAATTACACGTATACATTATCATCACAAACTTCTAGTTTGACTCAAGTCTGTAAAAACATTGTTTACACATACGCACAATGCTAAAAGATACAAATAACATTGGAAAATAAAAGAAACACGCGCTGATTCGCTGTAAACCCTGGAACACGTGACTTTCCATTTGGCGCGAAAATTCAAATGTTGGAAAAACGCGGCAAATATTGAAACGTAACAATTACACGTATACATTATCATCACAAACTTCTAGTTTGACTCAAGTTTGTAAAAACATTATTTACCCATACGTAAAGTGAAAATAACGCGTTATAGTTAGCAACGAAGACGTTTCCATTGTATTTACCAATGTTTGACTCAGCTCGTTCTACGCAGCGATAAAACCAACGGTTTTCAACAACCTTGGTTCAGCCTTTAAATTCATTTGGCCGGTTTGGTAACCGGACGGTGGAGGGCGAGCGACCGTCGCTTACCAGCTTACACACGACGCAAGCACACACATGCAGAGAGTGAGAGAGACAAACACATACACATACACACACACACATACACACACACATACACACAAACACAAAGACAGGCAGAAAGCAGCAGCGCGCGCGGTCTCCCGCTTGCCAGAGTTTGTTGACTCTCAGTTTCAGCGCACCGCGACTGACCATGACCTCGCCGAACGATCCGCAAAGTAATACCACGAGAGAGCGCGCACTTCCACGACGCGTTACGTCTCACGCTACGTCTCTCAACTTCCCACCGGCGCAGTTATATCACATCCTACAGAAATAACAGAAATTTGAGATCTCGCCTTGTGCCAACGTTTTTCCTTCATTATCTCTTTATTTTTTTTCTTCATTACCTTGCAAAATCCCTCAAATTCCCCTGCAATACCCTCAAAATCTTGTAAGGCTGCGCCAAAATTAAAACACGGTAACTAATAATAATAATAATTATTATTATTATTATTATATAATATATTATTAATATTATTATTATTAATAATATTAATATATAATATATTATTAATATTAATAATTAATAATATTAATATATAATATATTATTAATATTATTATTATTATATAATTATTATTATATAATAATATTATATAATATAATAATTATATAATTATTTATTATTATTTATTATATTATTATAAATTATTATTATTATTAAATAATAAAATAAAAATAATTATTATTATTATTGTTATTATTATTTATAATAATAATAATATTTATTATTATTATTGAATAATTATTATTTATAATAATTATAATAATTATTGTTATTATTTCAGTAATAACAAGAAGAAGAGGAAGAAGAAAAAGAAATAATAACAATAATAATAACAAAAATGAGAAGAAGAATAAAACGGGGTTCGAAAATGGCGCATCAAATTTCCGGCCCCTCTTTCTCACGAGTTTCGAATTTAAACTTGCAAAATTCCCGCCGCCTCTCCAGTAGGATCGATTTACATTTTTTTTTTTCATTTTTATATTCATGACGCGAAAATGGCGTTTTTTAAAATAATTTTTTGGATCTCCGCAGTTTGGACGGTTTTTTTGTAACCTCGCTCGTTGATAAACTGGCTAAGGGAAAGGGGTAGGGGCGATAACTAAAAAATTAAAAAAAAAAGAATAAAACAAAAAACAACAACAACGAATTAATCCGCGAAAGCGTAACGGGGCCAAGGAATATTGATCGGTAAATCTGGGTCAGAGCGTGTGGCATGCACAACCCTGTGTGTAATATAACCGTTGCATATTTATACAGGTGCACTCTCTTGCGCCTCTAGACTTTTTGTCGCGTTTTGTCAGCGCTCAATCTACGCATTGGGAATTGAAAAATAAAAAATGTTTCTCTAGGCGATCGTACAAATATTCGATAACGAAGACTTCGACAAAATTGTATTTCATTTAAATTATGAAATGAATTTAAAGTTTAAAAAAATAAAGACAATTTTTTATTAGCCAGTATTAAGGAACCGTTGATCTTTTTTTTTTATGATGGAAGGTTTCGTTAAGGTAGTCCTATCGTTGGGTGGGGGAATTAAAATTTGATTCCCGTTTTTTCTCACATTGGAAGTGGACCAAGCGTTAAAGTTCATTAAGAAAAGTTGTTGCAAATCGACTAAAGAACAACATACTCAAAATTCAAATTGATCCTACGGAAAGTTTATTTGTTATATAATAAACAAAATCATGGATTTTGTTTTCCATAAGATTTGTTATAAAAACTAATCTAAGCTTCTTTGATGTCATATAAAAATGTGTGCAAAACTTCAACAGGCTTCATCGAGCAAATGATCGAGATACGACTTGTATAATGTTGCGATATTTAACACGGGCTCTTATGGGAGATTGCGAAAAATGACGATTTTCAAGAATAAATATCGTGATTTTTGAATCGATAAAGGACCCTGAAATTTTACGCGCATGTATATATGACATCAAAGAACGTCTCTGCAAATTTTCAGTGAAATCTAGCGGAAACGCTGTAACGATAGGACTACCTTAAGAAACGGCCACCTTAATTTCGAAAATCATCCAGGTTTTTTTCAAGCACGTGTTTTTGGTTTGTTTTGAATTTTTTTCTTTAGCGCCTTTTTATATCTGGGGAAATTGTTTCCCGCTGGGTACCAATGGATTTTTTTGTTTGTGTGCTTTTTTTCTGTGTGCTTTTTCTGTGCTCTCGGTGGTTCGGAACATAGCTACAAAAAACTGTAGATCCATCGGAGTGACTGATGGTGGAATTGAGGCTGAAGATGTATATGGGGAGAAGGGATGTAAAAAAAACGAAATACGCCGTACATTGGAATCTGTGCATACAGCCACCCCGGGCCGGGAGCTATGTACCAAAGTTTCTATCTATATTTTATTTATTTAGAATTTGAGACGGAAGGTAGTGATTAGATTTTTGAATGAATTGACTTTGAGGCACGATGCATCCTCAGCAAAACGTGTAAATGAAACGAATGATTTGGGTTAAGTGTAATAACAATAGTTTGTGGTTAGTGTAATTGTCCGTTCGTTCGAAAAATTCTTGATGCGCTTCATAGAGCGTATTTTTTAACGTCATAGAAAGGATTAATCGTCAGCGTGTAAACGTGGGTCAATATTGTCCGCGCGGGATAAACCTGTCTAAATAGGTCGAAAAGCGAAGCTGACCGTTTTTAGACATTTGTCACCCTGAAAACACTTTAAGGGCAGACGAATGGTTGCGCAAAGTGTTTAGTTGTGTTGTTAGTTAATACCCGAGTCTTGAGGAATTCAAATCTCTGAGGGATAAAATCTATCCAAGATTATACCCAACGTAAACCTTTTGTGAGAATTCAAACGACAGGATTTCATTCCTATACTCGTATTTCTGCATTTTTAATCACAGTAGGAAAGTATTATCGCATTCAATTTTTGAAAATTATGATACTTTAAGAGGCTGGGTGATTTATCTCGGGTGGAACGATCGTTCAACGCCCGACAGTACAATTGTTCGGAGAAAAAAAAATTAAGGTATATTTTGTTAAATGTTCGATTTTCCCTATATTTTTTTATCTGGTATCTTTACAAACGAACCAAACAAACGGTATGAATTTTTTAGAATTTCTCCTACCACAATTACTAAGTAAAAAACAAGCCGGACAAAAATGACCCACGTTTACACTTCAAAGCTAGTTAAACATCTTTCGTCATTTTCCAACCCCAGGAACACTTTTTGACTAACTAGCCTCATGAAACCCCTTCATAAATGCTTCAAATTTAAGTTCGTGTATCAAAATAACGCTAAAGCCAACATTTCTTCTAACATTTTATAAAACTAACGTAACATTCGTTTGCAACAACACCTACAATCCTCAGCTTGCAAACTAATAAACGACCCGACTAAACCTGTCTCTTTAAAAAGAAAAAAGAAATAAAAAGAAAATAATCCTCGAGCATTTCGGAACTACGGAGAATTTTGTTGCATTTTTAAGGGGGTGCGAACGGAGAGTCTCGACAGTTTTGCGACTTCGAGTATAGAGCGCATAAACGAACCAACACGCTCGAAGAGAGTGGTAAAAGGGAATGGAGAAGGGCGAGATGGTGATGGGAAAAGGGGTGAGGAGGGGGCCGGGACGACGAGACAGAGAATAGAACGAAAGAACTCGCATATGTATAGAAAATCGATCGACCGCCAACCCTCTGCCGTCTCGCTTTCACGCGACTTGTGCGTTTCGGCAATCTTTGTCTCTCTCCCACTCGCTAACTCTCGCCTTCGTAGCCGCTATGATATAGCACACGATGTACGTGACCTACCACGCTCGAGCCATGGCGGAAGAGTGGCAGCGACGCTCCTTCCTGTTTAGCCACCCCGAACCAAACGACAACGCAATGGCGTGCCCATTTTTTTCTTTCTTCGTAAATTACACTACTATCGTTCAAAACGAGACGATTAGTATTTTTCGTTTAGTTCCAGAGAAGACTTGTTTCAGTTCCAATTAAGGTAGTCCTATCGTTACAGCGTGTTTCCGTTAGATTTCATTGAAAATTTGCAGAAACGTTCTTTAATGTCGTATGTATATGAGTGCAAAATTTCAGGGGCCATTATCGACTCCAAAATCACGATATTTATTCTTGAAAATCGTCGTTTTTCGCAATCTCCCTTAAGGTAATCCTATCGTTACAGCGTGTTTCCGTTAGATTTCATTGAATATTTGCAGAAACGTTCTTTGATGTCGTATGTATATGTGTGTAAAATTTCAGGAGCCTTTATCTACTCGAAAATCACGATATTTATTCTTGAAAATCGTCGTTTTTTGCAATCTCCCTTAAGGTAGTCCTATCGTTACAGCGTGTTTCCATTAGATTTCATTGAAAATTTGCAGAAACGTTCTTTGATGTCGTATGTACATGTGTGTAAAATTTCAGGGGGCCTTTATCGACTCAAAAATCACGATATTTATTCTTGAAAATCGTCCTTTGTCGCAATCTCCCTTAAGAGCCTGTGTTCAATATCGCAACATTATACAAAGAGTATCTCGATCATTTGGTCGATGAAGCCTGTTGCAATTTTGCACACATTTTTATACGACATCAAAGAAGCTTCGATTAGTTTTTATAACAAATCTTATGGAAACAAAAATTCATGATTTTGTTTGTTATATAACTAATAAACTTTCCGTAGGATCGATTTGAATTTTGAGTATCTTGTTCTTTAGTCGATTTGCAACAACTTTTCTTAATGAACTTTAACGCTTGGTCCACTTCCAATGTAAGAAAAAACGGGAATAAAAGTTTACCCCCCCCCCGCCCCGCCCCCTTAAGGGTTTTTAAATTTTGTATTTCGCTATTGGGTCTCTAATCTGTTCGAATTTATGAAAAACATAATTAGCCTTGAAAAATTTAAACGACTCAATTCAAGAATATTATTAATTCAACCACGAGTTTACCTTTTGTTTATTACTATTTTTAAAAAAATAATAAATAACCTTGTGGTTTTAACAATTTTGTTTATTTCTACAAAAGAAAAACAAAGCTACTGTCCGAAGTTCCTTGAATTTTCTTTAAAAACGTTACCAGGCTCGTAATTTCCTTGAAATCGTAACAAAAATCTAAAATCTAACCTCGTTATCTCGTGAAAATCTGATACGACAAGATGGCGGCCATACTGCGAAACCTAACCTCTCAATGGTAAACTAAACCGTAACTCGTCGTTTCTGCGTTACATCAACGTCGTATTAATCGCAAGCAGGATATGTAATTATAATACAGTATTGTTCTTTGTTTCCTTAATATGCAATTTAAAGATAAACAAAATCAATATCCATTACAATCGATGAAAACAATAATCAGTAAACTTTGAACCCAAACACAGCGATCAGTCTGAAAAAAGGAGAAAAATAAATAACTCAGTATGGAACTTAGCTATTAGCTACACTTCCTACCGTTTGCCCATTCGCCAAGTTCCCTCTGCGCGAAAGCCAAATTAGTTTCGCCACTCGCTCAGAGATGGCGTGTCTTCGCGGATGCGAAGAGTAACCAGGAAGCAAATATATAACTTTCCTTCAATTGCCATTTCGAATCGAATATTAACGTGCTCGAAGGTGTTGTAAACATTAATTTTATAATCGACAAGACAATATTCGTTCGTTCTTACCGATATATAATAAATTTTTTGCAATACCAAGAAAAAAAAAATATCCATATATCGATAAGATTTTGTAATTAATCGAAAATCGTGTATAAATACGATAGCTAAAAAAAATATGATTTTTAAATTAAATCACGCAATTATTTAACACAAACTAAAATGAAATAAAGTCGGTATTGTCATTTCAAAAAAAAAAAAATCGTTTTTGATATCTTTTCCATCCTTGAAATTTAATATCGTTACATCGATAACGAAAATTGCAACGGAGAAACAAAGAAGATAAAAGATCTTTGACCTCCCCCTAAAAATAAAAAAAATTTAATAAAAATTTAATTCCTCACAATAAAAAAAAACATCAACATAATTCACGAATTCTCTCCCAACCTAAACTCCCCAATATATATTTTATTTCAAAAACGTAATTAAAAACAAAGCAAACAAGAAAGAAACTTTCTATTTTTATTTTCCCCGTCTACGTGCAATTTTTTTTTTTCACTACCGGGAAAAACTCTGGCCGAAAGAAATTTCTCATTACCATGTCCGCCTCCGCCTCGTCACGTATTATACACCAGCTCGTGGAATCGTCGGGGCTCGAGAGGAAGTGAAAACGACAAAGGAAGGGTCTTTTTCGAAGCAGCGCGTCTCTCTTTTCAAAAGAATACACTTTACGAGACAGAGAAGGGAAGGGGGGGGGGGGGGAGAGAACACGCGAGAGAAAGAGAGAAAGAGAACGAACCTACGCACGCATACGTCGCTGGAATATCGAGCGACCCGTTCTAGTTTCATTTTTTTCCAGTCCGACCGTGTGTATTTTCCGGCGTAGTCGCGAAGCAGCGAGGAGAGAGCGTCGGGGAATAAGCCGAGGAAACGAAAAAGAAAGGGAACGCCGAGAGTCGGGGGAAGGTCCTATCTAACCCATTTTCGCTCGTTCGCTGGCGTAGCCTTCCCCCACTCCTCCCCACTCGACCGCTTTTCCCCCACTCCAGCGCCACCAACCGCGCCATCTTTCTTTCATTCCCGGTCTTCCCTTCCTTCACGGACGAGTTTCTTACCCTCGTGTGTTTCTATTTACAAAAACGACCTAACCTGAAAACGCGACGTGACTCCCCGAGAGTGAAGAGGCGCATGAGAGAAAGAAAGCTCGAGGAGAAAGAGAAGAGAGAGAGAGAGAGAGAGAAAAAGAAGAAGTCTACGAGGATCTAAATCCGGAAAGAGGGCTTTGGTTAGGCTTCTTGTACGATGGGCAGAGAAAGAACGAGAAACGAAAGGAGAAGAAAAATAAAAGTGTACAAAAAAAAAACAACAGAAAACAATCACGACTCGACAAAATCTTAGGGGCACTTGCATATCGTGCCCAGCGACGGAATATTATCTCCTCGGCAACAGAGCATCGTCGCGTCGCTTGGAAGGTTCTCAATGAGAAAACGACAATGGACGATTCGAATTTTCGGCTGACGACCTCTCGACCCATATTTCTTTTTGTTCCACCGAGAGACAAATGTCACTGAATTTATAGGAACTTCTAGGTTCAGTGTCTCCACGATGAAATAAAATTTCCAACAAGATGGCGGACGGTGCAACGGTCGGTCGTGTGACTGGTAATTTCGAACGTTATTTAAAATTCTGCCAATCAAGTTTTTAACGGGAACGAATGTGGTCGGATCGTATCGACGATTGGTTAATTCTATTTCGGTTTGAAGAATTGATCGTTATGACCCAATTTTATATTGCGTCTCTAGTTTTACGCGATGCTCGTCTGTTGTCGTGCATCAAATTGTGAGAGAATTTATTTTTTGCTTATTCCGAGGAATAAAGATAATTTTTATCTCGACAAGCGTCAATAATTGATGCTCGTACGAATGTAATGAAAAATGTTTATTTTTTGGTGTTTTCGTTTTTAGGTTTGAGAGGGAACGTTACGCGACGCTCTTGGTAAATAGAGCGCTGTGTCTGCATTGCACGGAGTCGTTGGGCCCTCGACGACACGGCCATGCGATCTGAGCGACTCGGCACGTACACCACGGACACAGAAAAACGCTTCGATCCAAGTACGAATTCTGTCGAGGACGCCTGGAGCGACATCTTTGTTCAAATGTTTGAAGCTCGACGTGGAATCAGCACATCGATGCCGGTAAGGGTTTGCTGGATAAGAAAGAGGTCTACTTTATCGACAACAGATCAGAGAGTTATCGCAGTCGATAATGCAGTTCACTGACGTAACGACGATGTAAGATTTTTTTTTACTTATTCATTAAAATTAAAAGAGAAAATTAGCACGGGATCGGAAGAAGGCGGAAAGATGCACGGGATGCATACGGGCGCGATGAACCCGAGAGTTCAAGAGCCTCGAGTTGCATTGACTCTTCAAGGTGAACAACTCTACAGCTGCAATTATGGCGATTGTCTCGCCAAGATTCTTCTTTCGCGTTGTATTCGTTTTCTACTTTTTTATAACCATCCGCTATTTTCTTTGTACAGGTTTAACGATGTGCAGTACCGATCGAGCAACCATTAGCCTGAAAGGGCTACGTTTTCCCTTCTCGAGATTTACTCGGATAGTAAATTTTTTGGGCAGCATATGAAAGAAACGAATTGCCGACACTCTACAATCGTTTTGTCTTTCTCATCTTTTTTTTAAATCCGAAAGTTCAATAGTTTTAGAAAATACTGAATAGTAGATTGTCTTACCGACTGAGTTTAGTTCAAATTAATTTAATTAGATTATTCGATAGTGAGACTATTATTTGATATTTAATTTTGACTCACCATTGGAAGGCATTGAAATGGAAGTAGACGAGACCCTGGCCGTAGAGGAACGAAGCATCCTTCCAGTAGTCTCCTTTAAGGGTGTAGAACTTCTGATAAGCGGACATAGCTGCAAAGAAACAAAGTTTTATGTATAGCGTATCACTTAGAAGGAATTTATTTCATTTGCGATTAGAAGTAATCGATCCGAATCATTTGTACAGTCTGTTAAAACAAGGTGCAACATCGACTGAGCCTTTATTACTGCGAGGGACAGAGATGCATTTCCTCGTCCAATTGTTAATCATGAAAACTCAACTTTTTTGACAAAAGACGACTATGGATAATTTAAGAATAATTAGACGTGATTCGTCATCTTCTTTTGTCTAACAAGTCAACCGTCTCAAAGAAAATTGGATCATACATTCCGTTACCGACTGAGTTCGTTTCACTCATTATTCTTGAGGCCAACATATTTATATTTTGTCCAATGAGAAACCTACAGAGTTGGAAACAAAAACTAGGATTCATTATTGTAAAGATGCAACTAAATTGCAGGCAAAGACACATTTGTATAGAATGCAGCATTGAATTTTGCATAGACTAAGCATTTGTTTATCCATTAACCACTTGAATCTCGATTCACTTTTGAAGGAAACTGGTTTAAAGATTTCGAATTAGAGAAAGAATTGACTTAAGATTATGTGTTTTCAAATGGCATGAAATTTTGCTTTTGTCTCATAGTCTCCAGGGAAATTTGATTATATAATATTTTTACTATTCTCAGTGTCCGTTGATCACGAGTTAAGAAACATGTACTTGCTGAAAATAAATCTGCTCATTGTGTTTTCAAATGCTCAACAATTTTTCCTCACAGATTGTGGCTTTACTTGCACCGGTCTTTTTTCACTTTTTAACTACGACTAAAAATAGTGAAGACTATGTATGAAAAGGATGCGTTAGAATAAGGTCGGGAGTAAGCAAGAGGTAATAGTCATATCAGTTGGCTTGCAAATCTCAGCTGACTAATCACTGTTAAGATTTAGTGATATGTGATTCATAAATGAACAATCTACAAAAAAGCTTTGTGCAGTTGAAAATAAAAAACAGACGACTTAGGCAAAAGTTTTTTAGATAATAAATCATCGTTTCGTTTGGTGAGTTCAGATAATAATATAATAAAGAAGAATCTTGACTTATATACAAAGAAGTTGATAAGAAATGAAGCTACATTTCCAATAACGTACACCGATCTCTGCAAAACTCAATAGATAAAAAAAACAATATTAAAAAAACATAAAAAAAGGCAATATACCTTTGCCATAATCCTCGAGTAGAAGATGAAAGTGTCCCAACTTGCAGTATGTTTTAGGATCTATACTGATACCCTTGTCTTCATCGTCATCTACAGACTCATCCGAGCTCGATTTCGTGCTGTCAGCTTTCCGTCGTTGTTTCTCCGATTGAGCCTGTACCAGCATCCTCTCAAGATACTTTATCGCTCTAACAACAAGAGCTTTTTTCTTGGTCTGTTCTGTCGAATTCAACTTGAGAAAGCCAAACTGTCGACTGAAACAAGAAAAGAAAAACAAAGCAAGACAGCCATAAGAACGCAATTACCTTCTTTTCATTATTCATACTTTTTTCTACAGGGATTTGACAGTGGGGTCCTAAAGAAGGATGATATAGGTTAGGAAAAAAAGAATTTTGCCTAAAACGTTTAAAAAAAAAAGGTCTCTCTTATTTTTCGGTTATTTCGAGGAGGAAGAACAGGACGTTTCGAGAATATGTGCAGAAGCAATTGTGGAACGTTCGAATTCGCGCGAAACGGTGTCAGTAGGTTGGTATGTAACGCCGGATCTTGCTCGTATGGCCAGCTCTCCGATCTGTTCCATCAACATAAACCGATTGCAGCTACGTTCCCATATACATATATCGTATAATAGACATTTACGAAGTATCCAACAGAATGTTTTCTCGTTGATGACCGAAAACTCATAACTTATAATTGGAAAGCTCAACGCATGAGTTTGACAGTTGTCGAAAACACTACAGGAATGTTGTATATATATTTATTATTATCGCGCTCTCACCTATCGAGCTCGGATAGAGTCTGCAATTCTTGTGGTGTCAAATTAATGTCGTCGGTCTCTTGGGCCATTTTACACGATCTTCGCAATGTTTTTTGACGGAAAATAATATGCTTTTACACATCAGAGACCGGCCAAAATCATATTGGCGAGGGGCTAACCAACGACGGCGACGACGACGACGACGACGACGACAACGAAGGCGACGACGGCGACGACGACGTCGTTCGCGTATCAACGGAGCCGAGTAATAGTAAAATATCCCGCCGAATATCAAGGCGTCGTAACCGACGCGACCGTATAACACGTCACACGTTTGCACACACCACAACGAGATTGTTTATCATCGCGACCGAAAATACGTATTCGATTACGCGAATTGCAACGACACGATCACAGGTTAAACCAGGACGACGAAGCACGCGACAGGATTACCCATTTTTCATGGTACAGCCAAAGTTTTGCCTTCGCTCCGACGGGGGAGCAGCCATTTTGTTTGATTCGACGAGAGGCGGGATGACGTAGACGCGACGGCGCGTGTTTGTGTATACACATGACTTTTTTCGTTTACCCGCGTTATAAGATCTCGATGAAAGTATCGATCGCTACGATCACGCCGGTCTTCTATTTACTACATTCTTTCATTCGGCTCGATCATTCTTCGCTAATACGAAATTATTTTTAACCGCGAATAATATTTCGTTAAAACTGATGAAATGTTCAACGTATACGTTGTCTTATTTCGAAGTCGAGCGACGTGACTTTAACCATATTTGCTGATGCAACTTGCGCAGGATTGTATCAACGTCCGCAGCGCCACACGTAAAGGGTGGCGGCGTAGTTGGTGCTACGGTGGACTAACCAAGTGTCGCGAAGTGTGTCGATCGAATCCACGGATTTGACAGAGCGTATTCCGTGCGCGTACACACTCGAACGAACCGGTCGGATTATCGTTTTTCCGTTAATTTTTCACGAAATAGGTGAGAGCACAAGAATCGACAAATGTCTCGTTAATTGAAATACGCGAGGCGCGTTAGACTTATATAAGTCATGGGATTGTCATTGGAAGATATATAAGCTGTCTCTCGCGTCCACGAATGCCGAAATTCCGCAAAGGTGCCGTCAGCGCGAGTGCAAGAAAATTCGTCAAACGGTAGACGTCCTTTCGACAACTTATTATCATTCGATCGAAACGTCATGGAATGTTATTGCGAATAATTTTATTCATCAGACAAAAGCAATGACGGATCGTGATTTTTTGGGCTTACGCATGTTTTCATCATTTCCTTCTTATACGTCGCGTATTTATTCATCGTAATCATCCATCTCGCAATGGTATATTGCGAATCGGTATTTTAGGAGAGTCGAACGGCTTGCGAGTAGTGGGGATCAGTGCGATGGCGAGGTGGTGGGGGGAGGGCAAAGACGGGGTAGTGTGCGAGCGAGGAAGCTGCGTAGCTGCGTTATGTGAGCTCGAGCTTTCGCGTACTGGAGAGAGACGCATTCCGATGTATTCTTAACTTTCGCTCTAACTCACGTGTTGAGAGACGAATCGTTTTCGAATTTTAACACATTTTATCTTAAACGTTTCTTTGTCTTACCAAGAGACAACTATTGTGAGTTTCTCGTATAACCGCGTTGTTAGCTAACAAAGTTGATTATCCTTCGCGATAATCGTACGTATATTAATAAAGGCTATTCTGCTAGTTATTTCATTGAAATTATTTTGCAAGTGACAAGTTTTGACTTAGCTTTTTAAAAGTCAAAATAACAACCTGGCGGCCATCTTGGAAATGATAACCTCCCAAAAACCAACGACTTAGCATTCAGGATTCAGGATGATTAAAATAACTTTAACGATACGAGGAGCAGGTTGCACTTTGTTAATGTTCACTTTATAATCCAGAACAAGAATATTCAATTTTGTGAATCAATTATATTACCATTACTAGGAAATTTGCAAATTTATCTTCGTTGATGAAAAAACATATTTATACTTGACTGCAAGGCGAAATACAAAAATTGCATTGTTTTGTAGTGCAATAGATAACCATTCGACTTGTCAACAAAGCAACTGCCACTTCGAAGTTTGACAGTCAAAAACAGTCGAATCAAGCGTACAATTTACATTGTCATAAAGTTGATGGTACGAATTTCAAACGTCAAAGTCAATCAGCGATGCAATGATTCATTCTTCTCAACAATGATGACGACGAGTAATTGAGGAAAGCCTGCTTTTCAGAATGAGACTCTCTTGCGTATCGGGGTCGAAAATTAATTATCTAAGCTTGTCGTTTTAACGCTTCGTTCTTTCCCTACCCAAACTTTCAGCGTCTCTATGAGTCTTCCGGTATCAAAGAGAAGCAAGGAGAACGCAAATAACGAAGCCTACGACATGGACGTCTCGAAGGAAGCAAAGTCTTTTATAGAAAAGCTTTTGGGTGACGTCAGCAAGACATCGGCTACCAAACAAATAGTCATTGGCACTACGTCAGGATGGTACGTGTCTATAGATTTTGGCAGCTTCTACCCGCAAGTTTCGCCTTGACTAGTGACAGACAAAATGTTATTCACTGTTTTCTTTATGCTCAAATTTAGGATGACGGGCTTTCTAACTATGAAAGTCGGCAAGGTCGTTGCTTTTGCCGTAGGAGGTGGCATTATTATTCTTCAAGTTGCTGCGCATCAAGGATACGTCAATATCAATTGGGATAAAATTCAGAAAAAGGCTGATAAAATTACAGACAAGGTGGAAGAGAAGATCACTGGAGAAGGACCCAAATTCATGGATAAGGTGAGATTTCTCCAAATTAGCCAGTGCATGCTATAGACAGTCAATTATCTTTTCAAACTATACGCAGTAAACCTTATAACACAATATTGTGCTCGCTAAACAGGCTTAAATCTGTCTATTGTGAATAACTTCGGAGAAACTTAGAAATGCTAAATATCTCAGAATATCCGATGTTAGCCTTTGCCTGTCTATGTGTCGTCGGAATTATCCGAAAAGTATTTATTTCTCAAAACATTTCGAAGGGGCGCTCGGACTGTATAACGCTAGCATCCTGCAATTTACACTGAAAAAAGCTTTCTTTTCTTTATTATTTTCAGATAGGAACGTGGTGTCGGGAGAACACTTACGCGGCGACAAGTTTCATTGGCGGTTTTATACTCGGCCTAGCATCCTCTTGAATCACGATAAATGAATATAATAAAAGACGCGAGAGCGAACATTCTGTATAGGACGATTTTTTCTTTATCGTCATATCTGTCATTCGCCCGAAGTGCCTCGAGTTATCGTCATCGTGCCAAGAACGTAACGCGAAAGAGAAAAGGCGTCCTTTTTTTTTGTTTAAATTGGCTCGGCAACGCGAATGAACATAAACTAGTATTAACGACTTGCCATCTATTATCAGATAATACCTATAACTTGAAATAATTCTTGTCACAAAAATAAAACCTGCCTCAACGAAATTGTAGCTATTCCAACTATTGATTATACAACGTTAAACGGATAGAGCGTTCAAACGAAAGAATATTTCTCATTTGATGTTGCAGGTTGAGAGGTTTGTGGACAAAAAACTGGATAAAGCGGAGCAGCTACTAAAAAATGGCGAATCGCGCACCCGGCGTTGGTATCATTCGATAACTGGCGATGACACCTTTAGGCCAAAGGAAATTCATTTCTTTTTAGCCTCTTTTGCAGCTGGTCTCGCGATTGGCTTCGCTACTGCCAACTAGGTGATGGATTGCTACATTCTGAATGTGAGTAAGAGATCCAGCGTTGATACAAAGCCTCTGGAAACGATTGATCTTGTTGAAAAGAAACAGATAACGGATGATTTGCCCGATATTATGATCGAGATGCGTAACAAATTCGAGGAGATCTGCAAGTGGTTGAACGACCGTATGCAGCAATTTCTGTAAAATTCAACGGAGGACATGATTAAGGAAAAACAAATAAAAAGAGAAGAAAATTCTCCACCGATAATTTTCAATACGAGTTGCCAAACGTTGTTAAGTTAAATCAGCGAACAAACATTCGCGTTGAAAATTCTCGGTGATTGTTTCATTTGAATGATTTAACGATGCGGCTATTCGTGATTATACACGCTGGTTACACTTACTTTTAACATGGTCGATATATTTTGTACCAAGTTGATACTTGGCCAAAAACTTTTCATCTAAATGTATTTTGACACATTCAGAATGCAGCAGTTCAGGCTCACGTGGTAAACTGCTTAGTAACTGTACCGTTAGATCCTAGAGAATCAATCTAGCATTCTCGCGTTTAGTATTATGCTCGAATAACGAAAGTCAAGTTTCATATACAATACGAACGATCGTGCTTCGTCGAAAAACCAACAAGGAATCACATTCTACTTTTTATTTGTTTCTTTGTTCCTTTTTCTATTAGCTTATAATTGAATATTTTCGTTAGCTTTTACTATCCAAACAAAATACTCTAGTCCCTTCCCCCATCTGACTTTACGACCACGCTGCTCCTGTAAAATTTGTGCTCGCACCGCTAAACGCAAGTATAGTATACTTTTTATTTAAATATATATAAGGTATGTACCAAAGCTGTGAATCTCCTTGGCACCGAAACTGTCGGTCGCCTTATAATCAATTCCCATTCCGAGAACTCGTTGTCTGCGTACTTACCTTTTTCTTCTACGATAAGTTTATTGATTGTGATATATATTATACATATATATACATACGTTTTATTATATCCTTGCACGAGAAAGTAACAAAAACAAACAATCGAAAAAAGGAACCAACACAAGTTGTAATAAATAACGTGGAAACTTCATACCCCAAGTCGAGTTATCATCACACACTTCATGACAAACAAAAAACACCGCAATATTCATTAAGAGCGTATTGATCGAATATTAGTGGGAGTGTTGCTGAATAGTCGTTACGAATTTTGTAGAGATCTAAGATGATTTAAAAAAAAAAGACGTAAACAAACGAACAATGTCATTGGTGTATTTGGTCGAACAAGTATGTGGATCATAAAAAGTAAAAATGATGTGCGTTTTTCAATTAAAATGAAAAATTTAAGAAAATTGTATGAATACTGAAGACGAACCTAGAGCCTCTCTCACAAGGGAATCAAAATCGTTTGAGGCACTGCATTATTATTTCTCTGAGACGTCGACGCAAATTCTGATCACCGTTACAGAATATGTGAGTTGAATTGTCTCCTATCTGTATGAGAGTGTCTTCGTCCTGCTGTAAAAATCAGAACAAAATTAGTTATCGCATGATGGCTGGAAATAACTCGAACATCGGACTGCTCAAGTTTTCTATCGTTGCTCACTTGTTGTTCAAATAGCACTGCGCACACAAAGATTTTATTTTCAAATATGAATGCTGTATGTTTCACGTCGAAACTCCTTTCACAATTCTTAACAGCTTGCTGTTTCAATCGTTAATAGGCGACTTTTGAGTGAAACAATCTATCACTAAGAATTTACAGTATTATAAACTTTTATGATGAAAAAAACAATAGCTGGCACTTTGTCTATTGACATAGAAATATTTAACTTAGAAAAGTGCTTCTGGGATTGAATCGCATATTCCATTTCATCAAAAGAGCAAAATAAAATTGATATGCTCTACAAATCATGCTTCCCACCGATCAATACAGTGTTTTCTTTGAATTATAAATACAAATGTGGAAAACAAATCGATAAAGTATTCTGGAACGGCCTCCCAGTCGTTCTGTTTGTTTTCTCTCAATGCCACTCACCAAATGTATACTCGTCGAAGTTGCAGAGTGCTGAAGCTTAGCTCCAAGAATCCCCTCCTGGTTTAATTTCTGTAATAATTCCTGAGGATCTATATTACCGTACTCGTGTTTTCTTTCTTTGAGAATCTCCTCTTTGTCAGGTGCAGTCGCATCCCCTGGTGTTTTTCGCTTTCCACTCGGATGTTCTTCTATGACCTACACGAAATACAACGATTGAATATTTCCCAAAATAACGCAATGTAAATGACAAAAATCTGTCGTTACCTTAATCGTATAAACGTTGTCCTTAACTTGGAGCTCGCCGGTTACAGATGCGAGACTTAAACCTGGTCTAATTTCACTAGGAATAATTTGACTGGCAAGTTCAGGCTCGATAAAAACACGCCCTTTCTTTCTCTTCAGTGGCAATTTGATCACTTCTCCGCGTTTGAACGTTATCAAGGGTTTTTCCTGTTTCAAACGTTAAGTGAACAAACTGCGAATAGCATTAATTCACGATGTACAGATTATCAGGAGGAAGTTGACTTACCCCAACAGGATCTATAACGAGATCGGCACGATGAGGAGCGACTATGGGCGGTTGAGTATAACACTCCGGCACAACAAGGTTCTCTGGCTTGAGATCTCTGATGAGTTTGTTCGCTTGGGTAAAATTGAGGGAGGTATCGATCGGGCAATGGACAGCTTTCATAGCCAATGGTTGGAAAGGTGCAAGCGCATCCAGATATGGAAAATCTGGTTCTGTGAAGATTATCGTATGCTGCGGACTATTGCCCCATAATTGTACAAAGTGCACAGCATCGCCAAACCTCAAACTTGGGTGACCGCAAAAAATGACGCACGGTTGTCGATAATCGTTGCTGAAACCTTCTGCGTAAGTCGACGTGAAGTGCTTGAGGCGTGCGTTTTTTACAAGAAACGCGTGTGGAAATGGTTCTTCAGGTAGATAAACCTTGTTCTGCTTATTCGTTGATAACCTGATATGACAAAGAAAGACGAATATATAAGCTATTTCAGGAAGTTTTTGTGAAATGAAATAAACATTGGGTTAAACATTCACTCTGCCATCTTACCATTCGGCTAAAATGTTGGAGTAAGCGAGGGACGACTCGGCCACCGATGATATAAAGAATAGAGGAATCTGGGAAAATCCTGATTTGTCGAGATGGGTGCTTAGACACTCGAAGAGATCATAGACCACTCCAGAAGGATAGCAGGGTATGAGAACGCAACCACCAGCACGTAGAGTCATCGCTGAAAATGAAAAATTGTAGTTCCATCTGACAATGCAGCTAACAATTATCTATATCGTAGAATGAATCTACGACTAATGTCATTTTAAATTACACCAGCTAAATTCGATTAATATCGTCCATGAGGGTTAGGACGGATAATGACAACTCACCGACGGTCATGCACAGTTCGCCCAACATTGTATCGGGATTGGCTGTTGGTGTTTGCGTCAAACCTGTCAGTATGAGGACATTAGCGTGTTTTAGAGTTGTCTGTTCCATGGGACGAGGATGAGTGGTGAGAGTCGATGACCCGCTGACATATGCTACTTTCTCATGATCGCACGATATCAACCAATTGCTGCTACCTAGGCAATAACCCGAACTTATCGGTGTTACTGTGAGCGCTCCATATATGTCCAATTTTTGATCGTATCCAACCATTTGTATATTCGAGAGAGCCGAGTTTACTGCTGACATAGAATAAAGATGCTTCCATGATTTCGGTTTCAATGAATCGGCCAATGGTGATGGTAAAACATGCAGCATCTCTTTCCAATGTTTCGCCAGTGTTGCACGTGGTGTTTGCTCTATATATTCCACAAGTTCTTCCATAAAAAGCCTTCCTATTTGCAGTGTCGGTTCGGTCGCATAAACAATCCCTTTAAATCCTGTTCCTTCGGTCACAAAGGGAAGTGCCAGCATACATGTGTAATTTGATATGAGAATTGCATCTATCTCAGAAAAATCGACAATTTTTTCGAGAGGTGGAGAAAACTCGGGTGTGGAGTCAACGAATACTCGACCACAGCATTCTTTCAATTCCTGAAAATAAACCTTACGCTTTTAGCCTAGCTGTGACATTATTTTTGAGCTTTCTCGCTTGTCAAAATATTTTTTATGGTTCTTACGTACCCCCTCGATCTGCCAGTCTTGATGATTGTCACGTGGAAGCCAGGAAGGTAGCGAATTGAATCTTGCACTAGGTACCATTGGCATTGGCATAAAGCTCAGAACGGACTGCATGTTTAAGCCACAGTCGAGCATCAAAGTGATACCCTTGAAGCTCAGTACTAAACATGGTTTCGTTGGTTCGCTGGATAAGCAATACTGGAAAAAGTCATTAATCCATTTACCTATTCTTATGAGAATTAGATTTTATCTAAATAATAATTGTACAATTGAGTAATTTCTAATTTCTACAAATCCATGCAATACCCCATTTTTAGATTAAAAAAATATATTTTTTCCAGACAATGAAATACAACTAAACCTACCTAACTTATATATAAACTTCATTTGTCATCTCACTTCTCCTTTTTTTTGCTTTCTATTCAATTATAGTTTTATTAAATTTAGATAGGTTCTTTACATTCGTTTTCTTCAAATATAATTTATAGTAGATATAGAGATAATTAATGTTTTTTACTGTGCATTTTCTTGAAAGGAAATAGTTGATATTCATAACACTTTGCATGTATGAAGAATATAGACCTGCCAATAATGTAAAAAAAATTCAGGCTTCTCTTTTCTACTTTGTTTGACGGTTGTAATACCTATCGAATCTTTCAAACTAGAAACATTTCGCTCCTGCTCACCGCGCAAATGGATTTCGGACACCAAAAATTCCGAATGTGAGGTTAGGATATAAATATTGTGAAATGAAATAATAAAGTTATCAAAGATGAAAATTATACAGACCGAGGAAATAAACACTTACCAGTTTCATGATGATGCTATTATCCTCGTAAAAGTCGCTATACTGACACAGCAAGAAAAATTGTTTTCATCCTGTCGACTGGTGTTGACCCGCTGTCTGCCAACATAACGCGTCCATCATAATCGTTGAACATAACCTATTGACGCAACAAGGTCCGGCAAACAGACGAATATGGACTAATAACGATAGATTTGGAAAATAAAAGCAACATTCTTCGACTTTAAATAGAAAATCCAGAATTAAAGAAATATTTGAAAATTATGGCGCAAGTTATCGTATTATTCGACGGTTACTCCAAGGAACTTGACGATAACGCAATGGATGCAAACTGCAGTTGCACACTCATCAAAGCACAGAAGAATGTAATTGTCGACACTATGACTGCCTGGGACAGGGATAAAATCATAACAGGTAAAACAATTAAGGTACGTCTCATTAAAACCAATCTTAATCTCAATAAATGTTCGATATCTGATCATGAAATGTTTTCAGCACTCGCTGGACAAAACGTTAGTCCTGAAGATATAGATTATGTTGTGTGCAGTCATAGTCACTCGGATCACATAGGAAACAACAATTTATTTCTAAATGCCGAACACATAGTTGGCTTTACCGTTCACCGTGGTACAATCTTCTATGAGAAAAATATAAAAAATGGTTGGTCCCATGGAATCTGACAAATATTCCATGATATTTCTATCTGATTAAAGGCGATACCGCCACACCTTGGCCATGCAAAAATGATGTTTACTTTGAACTGTTGCTACATATCCAGTTGTCGAAATTTAACAGGTTTATTCGCAACGCTGTATTATTTATTATAAAGAACTTTATTACTTTTTCCTTAAACAGAAGCATCTTTGCAACTGTGCATAGGATAACAAATTTTTCATTTTTATACGATGTCAAATTTCTTTAATTTGTTTTTTACTGTACCGTAAACATTTTTCTGAGACAAAAAATGTATAACTTTTTTATAATCAACATCCTATAATATCATATAACACTTAATACCACAGAAAGTATATGATTTTTGCACAAAGTTCTATAGTTAGCCAACTGCTTGATTCTAAGATATAAATATGTACATAAAGAAATATACACATATTCTCCTGACTTAAAATCTTGCTGATATTATAATTATAGTATTTTTCTTTATGTACTGCCAACAGACTATGAATTTGTTTCAAATCAAAACAGATAATATGGGGGAAATGCTTTGAAGAAAGAATATTCTGACATGTGAACAAATACATGGTAAATCTTTTTTTACATGGCTGTGGTCTGGCTGAAATGTGCATATTGTATCTCACATAATCCTTTTCATTGTCGTTTAATTTACAGAAAACTATCGACTTTGCGAAGGTGTAGAAATCACTGCTACACCAGGCCACACTTCCGAGGACATAAGTGTTATAGTGGATGCTAAGTTGGCTGATAATGCTGTACGAATCGCCATAACAGGAGATCTCTTCGAGAAACAAGAAGATCTAGCTGATCCATCGATCTGGCAAAATCTGGGAAATGTTGAATTGCGAAAGGTCCAGGCACAGATGCGTTTGAAAATATTAGAAATCGCTGACTATATTATACCGGGGCATGGTTCTATGTTCAAAGTAACAAGCGCTATGAGGGAAATAGCGAAAGATCAAGCTCGCATATCGATCACAGTTTGACATTATCCTTTTGCAATGTATATTATCTTTTTACAAAGATTTTTTTTTATTAAACACACACACGTTGTCGTGTATTACATGGCATCGCATCATCATCATCATCATCATCATTGTTATACAATACAAACGAACTTTCAAAAATCATGGGTGTAGACATACACGTACTATATAATATAAATACCGTTCTATCAGCTATACAAACAAAATCAATAGCGAAAAAGCATATATGAAATATTTTTTAAAAATCTTTTTTGCCTAACTCGTTGCTCACTTATCCCAGATAAAATTAGAATACACCATATCCTTACCAAATGAAGGACACGTGTGTAGGTACTTGACTTTGCAGTTTTTAACTGCACGCGTTTATGCGTTTCGATTAAAAATATTATGTAACGGTGCAACGTTTCAATTACAGAGGCAGATAGAGAGAGAGATTATGATTATCCTTATCAATATTACGCATTCTTCCCACAAAAGCATCACATGAACGATGGACAAATCCTACTACGTGTGGTCACAGCCAAATAATTAAATTAAACGATCGACTACGCATCCGTTCGTTACATTTTTACTATAAAAAAAAGAAGTAATAATAATTGAAACATTGTTCAATCCGATCCTCGCGAGGCTCTCGGTTCTGAAGAATACAATATCAGTTGCGATAAGCTCTCACAACTCTAGATGAAATTTTGAGTCAATAAACTTGGCAAAAATTGGCACCAAATTTTGTTAGGCACATACTGACGAATCGTTGATTTGTTTTTTTTTTCAAAAGGGATCAAATATATACGCTGAGCTGAATTGTTACATAGATTCTCGATATGGAACGAGTAGCAAAACAAATTTCTCTATGATTGGCCGATATCTATCTAATTATCAGAGAAGATATTACATTTACAACTTTACCTTACAACTGTTCTTCCACCTATTTGTATGTGTGTGTATATATTTATATATATGTATGTATATTTACATATATATATATATATATATATAGTAAGATCAATTAGCCGTATAGAATATTTGTTCAATTTAAATATATCTATCGCCATCGGGGTGAGTGTCTCATGTGCTGCAATTTGTCTTTTACAAATGATTACCGATCAAACCAGGCAGGGCGACGCGTGTGTGCAGCGTCTGTGGTCCCGGATTAACATCTCCCATCCAAGTTCCCGGCTGCCTCACAAAGTATATCAAATACGTGAAGAATACCCCACTGGATTCGCACCATTGATTTAATTTCCTTATGTTTGCTAGTTTTACGTTTAATCATTTTGAAATTAGTCCCAAAACTCCTTTCTCCAAATGTCTCAGGCTCGTTATTTCTTTAATACTGACTGAACAAATTCTAAGAGGTCCAATGATTAATCAACGATCAAAGGTTGCTCTCCATTCGACAAATGTCTACTAATATTAATTGTCTACGTTAATACGATTTCCCGCATCGTTTAATATTACAATGAATTTTTATATAACAAAGCTGTGCACGATATTTGACAAAACGACACTATAAGCCTATGCACACGTTCATCAAGCTCCCATTTCATCCTTCTACCGTGCATTTTGCTTTTGTAAGATTGCTCGTTCCTTTGTTTTTTTGTCCCTGTTTGCGAATAACCGGTTGAAAACAAAATCATAAGCCTGGACAAGAATCGTGAGATTGTTCTTGGTAAAGAAAGATGAACGATTCACACAAAATGGAACGAACTCGACAAATCGGGAAAAACCTCAGTCGCAAAGGCTTCGTGAGACATCAGGAAAAATAAATAGGATGCGTGTGATCCTTGGGAGTCTGTGGAACAAAAAGAAAAGTAATAACAAATACAAAACGAATGAGCGAAACAATATTATTAATGGATAATGGGAAAGAGAATAATTTGGTCAAATATCTGCGTATGTGAGGTAAGAAGAAATGGACACCGAGATAAGTTCTGCGAATAAGCGTGCAACAAGTTTGAAACATACAGTTAAAAAAACATGCCGAGTTAATCGAGGAAAGAATATAAAAAAAAAAAGAACAGAATGATTGTCTAACGCTTGAGAACTGTCACGGTGTTTGATTGTTTCTGTTATGTTTCTTAACTCGGGGTGCATTCGCGAAAATCCAATCTTGTAAGATTATTCGAGGCTTATCAGTGGTAGCACACACGTCTTACATGTAGTTGAGAGCCTGCGTAACGCTCGTTTCCTGCACAGGCCGCATGCAAAAATGCTCAATGAAATACAGTTAGAATCGATGGATACAACGATATTTGATCTAGCTCCGAAACTTTAATCGATCCAAGATCGCTGATTTATATAAGTTTGTCCTCTTAGAAATTATTTGAGACTTGTGTGAACGTTAAAAACAAACGACAGAAGAGGTAGTCTGTAGTTGAATGGCAAAGACATAAATATCTTCGAGGTTGGTTGCTTAAACATTAATCATCGACAACAAAGAAAGAAATGATAATTATGTTTAATGCTAAATGCGAACCTATTAGCGAGCGCAGTTCGACGATCCGATTATTATTTTCCGATATGAACGATGAAACGTTAAAATCCATCCAGTCGTCCGGTGTCCGAGGTTGGTTTTGGCAATTACAACTATAATCAAGTCATTGTGCAAATAATCTGTTCTCGATATAATGATGGTGGATGAAACAAACGATACACTGGCCTATCTAAAAAAAAGGTTAATCGTTATTGTTTTGTCTTGATCTTATGCGACGAGGAACATTGGCTCTTCCATGAACAGCGCTCTATTGACGTGTCGGCCGAGCAACCACAGCCTTATCATCCCCGATCCATTTATGATTTTTGATTGTTCTGCCTGTGTTTTTTTTTTATTTGCTTTGACTTTCTCGTTTACTAGCTTCGATCCTGTCACAACGTACGCAATGGAATGAAGCCATCCATTCCAATGATGTTCAGGTCTTCATCACCATTATCATCATCATCGGTATCATCACGACTATACTTTTTCTACAAAAAATTTATTGCAACTGCATGAGGATGTAGAGTAAAAAAAAAAAAAATAGAAAAAAACAGAGAACAAAAATGTGAAAAGAAAGACTGAGGTAACGGTAACAATGCCAAAACAAACACAGGACTGGACATGGACATTAATTTTTTGGATTTGTTTAGCTCAAGAATGCCCACGAAACTTTGCCGATTTTCCAATTTTTAGCCATATTCGGCATTAAACATAATTTTCAAAACATGAAGAGAGTGTAAGCCTAAGCACACAAACGTAACCTATAAACGTATATCTGACTCGCTCGTTATTTCAATTGAAGTGGAGTTAGTAATAATAGAAGTGGCTGCGTCGTTTTTTTAAATCTTTCTTTTTTGAGTAATTCAAAACAGTGATACACACACATCGTTCGAGCATTCGTTTGATCGAGTAAGTATACTTACTGACAAAAACACGACGAACTCTTTATAGTGACCGTCTAATACTGTCGTGAATTCATCGGACCACTCACATTGGAGCTGGCGTATATACTTACATATATATATATATATACATAATCGTTTACAAAAAATATGTTTTTGTTCCGTAATTATAGTACAATTTTTGTTATAACATACAAATCATCCGGTTATTGTGTATATCATTGTCGTATCACCCAGCGATTGTTAGTTCGAGTAAGGTATATAGTACAGTTATAGTTAACAGTATTAGTTCACATGCTGATAACACCGGGAAACATTTTACAAGAAGGAAATAATATATGGGATAGAGCAAAGTAATGCCAAGAGTATATATATATGTACATATATACGCAATATGCAAAGCCAAGTAAACGTGAAAATAAATAACCTAGAAATCTGTTAGCCTTTTCCTTCGTATAAAATGCAAACATCAGGTTCTACAAATAAATCACGCAGATCTTTAAATGATGAAAGAACGAAGAAAACAATAAGAGTGCTGTGTTGGAAAAAAATGATCCGATTTTTGTTTTGTTTATTTTCAACATTTTATTGCGAGACGTGCGAAGCTGCGACTCGCAGCGAACGAAGGTTTTTCACGACTAGATAAGTTAATTGGAAAATCGTAATACGAGAATACTAATATCGTTCTTTTTATCGTCTGTGCAAATTAAGAATTACGTAAGGTTCGTCCCGCGTATTAGTATTACTGCCGAGTTCGATATTATTGCTGTTGTTGTTAGGCTGATAGCACGGATTGACAGTGTAATTTAGGTTAGGTTGATGAAAACTCACCGGCTCTATATTCGTGCTCCAATCCATCTCCTGAACCGCCAGACACAGATCCGAATCCGAGTCGACGTTTCTCGTAACGTCGTCCTATTAACAATGTTTCTTTTTATAGTACCTATTTAATTTTGCATCGTCAATCTATCGTACAAATATCGTCGAGCTAGTGTACCTGCGACATTTGTTGAGCTGTGGTAAGAATTCTTGCCAAGGGTGTACAACACACCGGTAATGTCTCCAGCAACGTTGGCCTCGAATGGGTCAACAGGGGTTTCATGTAACGTGTATCAAAGTCGCCCCAAATTCTAGCGAGCAACGCTTTCTCGTTTGGTCTACCACCGGTGTTCCCACCACCGAGTTGCGTACCATCCTGCATAGAATTATACTGTGAAATATGAACGACGTGTTGCCGTTAGTTATCCATTCTGTTTGACGTGGACTCATTGAAAGTAATTGAGAGATTAAACAACAAGAATGAAATATCATCGAACCATCTACGAGAAATAATTTGCAAAATAGAATAAGATATATATATTAGAATAACTCGCTCGTGGCATTTTCTATTGCCTCGGCCTTGTTATATCATCGGTTAGTGATGTAGATTTATTATATTACTTTTAAACTTTATCACAATCATGCCTCTTGCAACAATCTGCATATAGACTAATGTTATTGCTGTATGCGTTTACTTTATTTGTTCGTTTGTTAGCTGTAACGTATGGGTGCGAAAATAATAAATTTGGCGCTACAATCATCGTTCCTCGACATACAGAATGGATAACGAAATCTTTACGAAAAAGATAATAACGAAAAGAGAAAGACAACAAAAATATCTATATATACTGGGAAATGAACCGCAATGTTATTCAGCAATAAAAGCAAACAAGCAGCAGCGCGAAGTGTACCAAAATAAATGAGTTTGCAATGACGAATGAGACAAAAGACGAAAAACTAAGATAATATACTTTAAGAGTATTTTCGAACTTTGTTCGCACGCAACGTTAGTAAACACGAAAAATTCATGTTCGATTACTCGAAAACCAAAGAAAAAAACCATACAAGTGAGTTGATAACGTACCGGTGGACTTGATTCCCGTCGCAAGTCCAGATTTCCAAAGCCACCTTCGCCACCGGACTACATATCAACAATTATCAAGTTAGCATTTATAATCACATCATCACCTCATGTATTCTACCTTTTTGTTTTGTGCAATGTAGAAAGAGCAATAGTTAGTGGCAAATCAGCCGATATTCCCGAGCATGCTAGTACAGATTTTGAGAGGACTTCGTTTCGTATTCTTACATACGTACGAATTATCCCGACCCTTCTCGAGTGTCTTTAAACGTAAAACATGTGAAAAAATTACTTAGTTCTTACGCACCCCGTTGGTGTCCAATGAATTATACACCTGGGTGGAAAGCACAATCGACACAAAGATGAAAAAGAAAAGGGCACAACGCATTATAAACGTGACAGCAAATAAAGATTCAAAAGGATGAACGTTACAGAGCGAAGGATTGGCCGACTATTAAATATATCATGTTCATCGTCCCTCCGTTCATTATTTTCTCACTATTGACAAAGTACGTCAAAGACAAAACGACATAGCGTTACCACGAGACGGTTTAAAATCATTGGATCAATTACTTACGCTTCGTACTCCGCTGTGCGACAGACCTTCCACCTCTTCATCCACTCCAACGCTAAAACAATTATTATCAATTGCTTACTTTGAAATTTATGATAATTTAATGAATACGTTAATGAGATAATAAAACTCACGGTATATTGAACCAGCTGAGGAACTGCGTAGTTCCACCGCCCTGGAGAATAACCGTCATGATTACGATGAGACTGGTTGTCGTCAACATCGCTTGTCGAGCGTCCGAAACTGTATTTCTTATCGCCAAAGCGAAACTCATAGCACCTCGCAAGCCAGCACAGAATAGCATGTGTTGATAGTTCATCGGTATCTTTGGTTTCCTCGCCAAATTCAGCACGAAAGAGAGTGGATAAACGTTTGCCGCACGTCCCAGCAATGCGCAAAACTAATTTTGATAAGCATTTTGATCAACTGTCAAGGATCATATCGATTGTCCGAATAAGTCTAACAGTTAACCACTTATGTGGCAACAACACAATAACATATCTGAAAAACAAAAGCTTCATTCAACAATGACTGAATCTGCGAAGGATACAAATCCTGCAAAGATGAAACCGGGATCAAAATGATGCTTCGGAAAGGTGAACATCGACACACCGATGTAACTGAATATGAAATTCTCTGCGAGGAAGTTCAGCAGCTCGAAGAGTTGTTTCGTTCGTTGTCGAGAATCCGGACTGAGATTGTTGTACGTGTAATGAGCTTGGCAGATACCGCAGAATAAGACAGCGACTATACCTGTTAACAAGAATCAAAGTTTTATGATGATGATAAAATAATAGGAATATCAGTAATATATAATTAATGACCTCATAACATTTGTAAAGAATTTATAAAAATTTATAGAATAAATGTAATGTATTTAACCATTTGTGCTAATTTATAAGTCACGCCGGTATGGACCAAGGTCGATAACAAAATAACGAATCTAACACGTTTTCTCCTATTTGTATTTTGTTAGGAAAACACATGTGTACTACAAACCAGACTCGAGCTACTGCCTGCCTAGCTAGTGTTATCCGAATGAAGAGATTAATTTATATCGCTTATGAATGCAGAAAAATAGATTCCATTATGAAATTTGGATGAATGGACCTTAAAGGAATAAATGCTATAATACCAATTGTTTCCTAGAAGCTATCATCAGCCCCCAAAACATAGCCAAAATTTAGACCAATCGATTTATGCGTTCATAAGAAAAAAATTGTTTTCTCATTGGTACATATTTTAGTTTTTCTCAAAAACCAATTGAGTTAGGGATCTGAAACTTTCAGGATCTTAGTATTTTATTATTACCTACATAACCTTTAATATCATTATATTATCTCTGGAAGGCAAATTCAGTATACTTATATCCCTATGGCTTTTAGATATAATTTTTTGCCTCCGTGGAAGTTGTGTGACACTTGTGCAAATGTAATGTTTCGTCCAGTGTAACCAACTGAGAACATTTGGATGATAAATGGTCTTTTAAAAATGTTTTTCCATTCTTATATTTTATAAGACCTTATGTTCAGCACTGGCATGTATATTTTAATTTCTTTTTCCTCTGGTATGTTTACATTACTATTTTTATTTCCTTTACACCGACACTTATGCATCCTCGTTGTTAGACAACGATAGATATTGATTGGTTTGGTATAGAATTTAACGAATAATTTTATATAATTTTGCCATCGCTAATCCTTGTTGTTATGATTATATAATCCTTTTCATAGTTAACCAAGTAGATATTCGAAGCTTCTATTATTGACACAAGGAATTAAATGAGTGACGTACATATAAGTGGGGCAAACAAATTGTCGATAGTATTTTAACTATATAATTAATACAATTAAATATTGGCACATAAATATCATTTAATTTGTAGTAAATGACGAATTCATTACGAGGGTCAGCAAGTCTTTCTAAAGTACATAACCGATTAGTACTATCTACGAGGAGAAAATGCGAGTATTAGCAACCACCAGCAATTAGGATGGCAAGTTCAAACTTTAGGCTCAATTGTTAGAATAAACAGAATGAGACGAGCAGTCGTTTTCTCATAAACTATAGTCGATATGCGGTATCAAGTTAATGTACCACCTTTTTTTTATAACAGTACCACGATTTATCTGTTTCAAAATTTGTCAGTAGGTCAATATTCCTATCTATAATTTTATAAAATTTAACCACCTTTCATTTGTTACAATTTATAATGCCATTCGTCCCAGAGTTTGCCACGTGTGTCGCTTGTTAATTTCGTGGGTCGTTATCGGAAAGTATTATGTCCCAGGTTTGTCAGTTGATAAATTCTTAATGCTTCTAAAGGCAAAACTCACCAGTGAGGTCGGAAGCTTCAGCTATCAAGAAAGTGCTGTAAGACATGAGAACAAACAGTGCCGATTCCAATAGCGGAAAATCCCGGACTCTTGTAAATTTCGTGAGCAATGCGGTTAAACATCCCATGCTCGCCCCGATGAATAAGGAGAGACTGAATATCCCGACGAAGTCGCCCAGAGCTTGGAAGAATGCTACGGTTTCGAAACCTCCGCTACCCGATTGATAACGCTCGCTGTAGTGCTGAATCGAGCTGTTACGAGAAACAAGATTGCAGTGATTTAATGAAAAATTTATAAAGAGCCGACGATCGTCGAAAAGTTAAAAAGAAAAAGAAAATACACTCACCCGCTGAGTACGATGGCAACTGCATCGTTCAAGACACTCTCGCCAAATACCAGGGCATAGAGATTGACGTCGACGTGCAGATCATTGAATATCGATATGATCGTGAGTGGATCGGTGGGCGATATGAGAGCACCGAAATAAAGTGTGTCGAGGAACGTGAAAGATTCGGCCAGATGAGGTATCAGTTGTACAAAGCCGTACATCAACGATCTGTGCGCAAAAGAAGAAAGAAGTAATACAAATTATTTAAAATAAAGAAATTAAAAATCATTCGCTGCATGATAATGGCCAGATATTGATATCGCCTCCTTCGTCCTCGAACTCAGTGACCTTAGGCACTGTGTCAACGTGCGTGATTCATCAATCAATCACTAAATACGTTATTGGATATCAAGGACCATCGAGAATATCATAGTCACGACAAAGCAGGCAATATCTGTAAATCTCTAACCATCAGACTATCTTACCCGATAAGGAATGAGGATATAGTCGTTCCTAAGAGTGCGAACATGAGGATTGCACCGAGATTTCGGAAAAAGTATTTCTGAAATAAATGGACAGTTTTATTATTTTGTCGAAATTAAGTAACACGATGGAACACTCTTTTTGTGACCCGTTATTAAATTATATTATATATGTAAGTCTGTGTATATTCACCCTCTTGAGACTGTAACCAGCGTGGAAGATAATAGGTGGCAGAATGATATTGAAGAATATTTCCGGATCAAAGGTTGCCTATGAAAGAAAAATATTATAACTACAAGAGGAGAAAGTTTTGTTCACTTGATAAAAGCTTATTGATTAAAAAGTCTTTCTATACCTTAACGTCGATCTCATTGTCCCCTTTGAATATCTCGCCTCTGAAGGAATAAGCAAACGTTTTGTTCTCCGTATGTCCGCCTCCTTTGTCTTCGGGAAATCGCAACCACAAAGAATCGGGTGGCACAGACTGATTGTATTTGCTAGCTTCATTTGGAACGACAGGCATGTGAAGAATGCTACCGCTCGTCGTAGAGCTATAACGAATTATCGCACCGATAATGAGTCCTGCAAATGCAAAGATAAACATTAAATTGAAATTTTACATATTCTTCTGATCGCAATGACCCAGATAAATAATTCTGTACGTCCATCATATTTACGCAAGCAAATACCTATAAGTGCACCATTGGCATCTATTAATTATTATACGGTGTCTGAATGACGGGTAACTTACATAATGCTGCAACTATGATTGTTTTTATGAGATTGTTTCGTCATGTTGATGATGTTATTGTAATGTAATAACTGACCGGTTTCGTACTTGCACATACTAATTTCTGTCTCCGTTAGTCTTTTCATTCATATATTATCGCGTTTAACAACATGTCCATAGCTCGATAAACATATCGGATTTAACAAATCGGCATCAGGAAAATGGGAAAACCTTGTGCCGATCAGGCCAAATACCAAGCTATACACATGGCTGTTATGCAACTTTGACGATCACTGAAGTTAAGGCTATATGGAACCTGTATAACCGTAAGCTGAATCAATGATAATTGTAGAAAGCTTATCTCGCAGAGGAAGTTGACTCATGGTATACAAAATCTGACCTCACTAACGAATTTTTCAGAGCATCTGTTTTTGCTTTTTTTCTAATGCTGCATGATAATGCACGAACTATCAGTTTTTGATTGCAACCAAGTTGATCCGACATCACTTTAAGATGCAAAACTTGAGAACATCGAACCTTTCAACATTCGAGAGCTGTTTATCTGAATTCAACTCCGAGTCTTAAGGCTATACAAAAATTAAATAAGTACAATGACAGATACAAATTTTTCTAGACAATGCTTTTCTAAAATATAAGACATTGCCAAGCAAATACAAAGTTTTATAAGCCGCAGCGTTCCATAATAATTTCCATTTGCTTGAAACGACTTGACAGCTTGGCAAGCATTGTCACAAAATGAAACAGTCGATTGTTCAGTCGCACACAAAGGTTTGACTATTAATTTCTAAGAATGCAGAATATCCCGGTAAAAACACATTTTGATAGAAGGTACGAGCGAATCAACAATTCACCATCCCGCAAAAATATGTGTTTGCATCAAAACATCCTGCATGCTATAAAATAGCAATCTAAAAATAGCTATTTGCTTTTCCCAAACTCATTGGTTTTGAGAAACCCTACAAACTGAAAAAAAAAAAAAACTGTTCACCCAATGATTGACATTCCAGATAAATCTCATGCCTCGAAGAATTGTTCGTTGGAGGATAAATTGTTATTCCGGAACGAACGTCTGGATGTAAGTTTGACGCTACCTTGATCTATATATACTAATCTCGATTATCGTCGAGTATCACGATTTCAAGGGTAATAAGAGTAGATTTCAAACACGAGGTGAGTACACGAGCCTCGGCTCAGTGTTGCAAAATCAATATATAGACAGCATCAAACAAAAGAATGACACTTGAAAGAAACGCGTGTATCATTTCGATGCAACGTTAACCCAGGAATAAAAGCTTGTTGTTATTCGTAAAGCATCTAATAGCGCAAACAACCCCAACCGAAGTGAAAAATTGCAAAGTATTTCAACCAACGGATACGTCGTTATAAAAGCACAAAGGTAGCGAAAGAGTGAAGGGGCACGAGATTATACGCCGCGCATTTTGCGATGTGACAGGTCATTTTTTCTTCTTCTTTCGAATGGAATTAAATAGTGACGCAACTGTTTGTATGCCACTGGGTCGTTGATAACAATCGAACGGTCCAATGGGAAGGATTCGTACGAGTGTTAAAAGCGAGCAGGTTTTTTATTATCCTTAAAAATCACTCACCATAAATTACGGCCAAACCAGTTTCGTGAAGGAAACGTAGACGACGATGCTTGAATGTCCATATAGTCAATACCGTAAGTATTAGCAAAAATGTATACAATAAAAGATTGAGACTGTCGAGTCTGTGCAATTGTTGCGCTTTCGCATCGAGCTCGATGTCTGTTGCAGCTCCATTTGATGTATCGAATATTGTAATACAGAGGAAGACGAGATAGAGCAGACGAAGGCGATCCCGCACTACCATCTTAACAGGGTTACGTCAAAGAGCAAACTGATTCGGCATTCGACAGTAGCAGCAGGGGGGTGACACTCAATGCTAAAGGGACCCACGTTATTTGACAGGACGCTGATTGGTCGAGACGGAGTTCGTTAGATTTTCTATACCAACCTTGAAGAACGAAACTCTGAAAAAAATTTTGTTCTGCACTGTTGGCGGCCTGCAACATTCGAAATTGGGCGGGAGAGGTTTTACGATTCATTGGGTTCTACTGTATATGTTGAAAAATTTATAAAATACACACATATATATATATATATAAAAGAATATTTTATTCACAAAATACTACTCCAATGAACAAAAAATATAACATATTGTTAAAATTTAATTGTATTCGTTTTAAGTTTAAAAAATTGGTATTAATTAAAAACTAATCTTCTAAACGGGATAGCACATCTAGTCTCGCCAGCAGGGGAACACGGCGGCATCCAGATTTCCTGTAAAAAACAATTCAGAAATTACAACAATTAAAATGAACATTTCAGTTTTTCTTTTCCATCGTATAACCTTTATAATAATTTCTCAAAGTCACTGAGATTTTAGCACGGGCTGGCGTATGTGAGCCCTTAATCAAAATAGCTTGAAAAACTCACCCGATTCGTGATACTGCATCCTAGAAGTCGATGGCACGCTTTCTATATTCGGCAAAGGGAAGGTCGCCTTTTGCTCCTGCATTTCCTCGTGATCTGCAACAGAAATATAATGATTAGCAATTGAAAACATGTTGTTTCTTTCGTTTCGTTTCTTTACTTGATATATATACATTCATACTTGTGCATCCTTCATTCCTGTTGCTTAAAAAACAAATTTAAAAGAAAAAATTACAACTCTAATATTCAATCTTACAAACCTGTGAATGTGGTCTTTTGCGATGGTACGCCATGTCTCTCTTCCACCGCAAATGCATCCATCGTTGCATCACCAAGTGGAATTACCCTCGGTTCAATTTATTGTGTGGAAGATGCACCAAATCTTCCACTCCTACTGCACGTATCCAAATTCGACACCTGGAAAATAGAAAATTGTTAAACACGTTCCGCATACAATACCCAACCATTGCTATTCCTGCTTACCGTTCCAGATCCTTCGGAAACCTTGAATAAGGCTGACATCCTTCGTCCGCATATCGTACGTGATTACAGTATGGTACCACGCACTTGGAGTAGCTCATCCTCGGTTCCTCGGTAATCTGCAAAATTATAAAAATATCAATGTGCAGCACTTCACAACACGCTTTAAAAAAACTAGGTTATGGATACTTAGCTTCGGTATTTCACCGATTTGCACTACACACTGAATTGACAGCACTCCCGATTAACGGCACTATCAACGTCTATAAAAAATTGTTAGCGAACAATTCACACTGCCGCAAGAAAATACAGTTTTTTTGTACAACTGTCAAATACACACTTTCTCGCTTTCCAATCGCCACCATACTGGATTTGATAGCGCAGGCGCGGGCTATGCGTCTAAGCATTGTTGCCACCGTTACCGCTATTTTCCACGTTTCATATTTGGAGTGGGGGAGCCGGCGTGTCGCCCCCCTGTTGTCTAGGGAGTGCAGTTTATTTCCTCGCGGGTAAGCGACTCTAGCGCAAACGCTATTGTGTACAGGAAACATGGCGGCGGCGTAGTGGACCACCCCTTAACCTCAAACACCACATCCGATTATGGAGTCTCATCTAACCGTTAAAGAGATATCCCGCCTAACCTCAAGTTTGTTTGTTGAT
Source organism: Netelia fuscicornis (assembly GCA_946811545.1). NCBI lineage: Eukaryota > Metazoa > Arthropoda > Insecta > Hymenoptera > Ichneumonidae > Netelia > Netelia fuscicornis. The sequence goes on along the minus strand of OX328014.1, from coordinate 12,070,960 downwards.
TTCGTAAACTAATTAGAATGGACGCTGTTATTGAAATTATTAACTTTCTCGTCGATACTTCCGACGATGATGTCGAAAACGAACAAGTTTTTAACCCGAACTTGTTGTACCAGGACGATGAGTGTGAGTCTGTATTAATCGGCGCGTCCGAGATTTATGTGATTACTTCTCGAATATTTTGTTAAATAATTGTTCTAACGTCCTAACCGGTAATACAGAAGTCGACAAGAATTTCAGTCGACGACTCAAATTCTCGACAATCGGTAACTTACCAACACGATTACCACACACCACTCACCATCACTCGTCGATCGCAAAGTCAACCTACTATACCATTTATACGTAGAAACTAAATAAGACTAAGTGAAAGATGCCAACTAATTGTAAGATTACCAGAGCACCAAGCTCTTATTGTCAGATTTAAGCACCCCATCCACTTATAAACATCCTCTCCGGCAAACATCCCTTTTTATTCCTTTTCCACGAACCTCTTGCGCGACTTGGTCGCTCGAAAACCTTGTTAATAACAATACTATTAACTCTTAGCCTTAAAAGCGAACCACATACCAATTCATAAGTATTCGACGCGATAAACTTTTCGTTGCTTCTCTTATTCAAGTTACGTTTCAACGAACGCCTCGTACGCTATCACCGCTCGCAAACTCAATTATAAACAAAACTCTGTAATCATTCTACGTATTATAATTTGAAACTCCGCTACTTTGTTTCTCACGAGCGTCGTTCAGAAAGCGACGATCTCACGTCATCCCGGAGTCTTCGAGGGAACCCCCGCCACAGAAAAAACAAAGGCTCATGTAAAATCCGATTAATCAAAAGCAACCGTCTTTAGTTGTAAAATTTTGCGCACAACGTACTTCGCTCTCGTCCAGTCAACATCTAAATCCTAACTCTCTAATGCCTGGTTTCTTCACCTCTGGAATCACAGATATCGAAAAAATATTTATCACACAAACAATCAAATATATATTTTCGCAAACCGGCAAAAGGAAGTACACCGGCAAAGCTGTACTCGTCGAAGAGTTTGAAGCATGATGAATCAGTTCTTAGGAATATACTATTCATCTATGCTTTTAGCGGTTGTGATACCACATCGTCGTTTTACAACATCGGAAAATCCAAATTTATCAGCACTCTCGAGAAGCATCCTCAGCTGCGGTCGTCGGTGGAATTATTTTATCAAGAAAAGGTTGATCCGGAGGTGCTCACTTGCGCCGGGGAGCAATTTCTCATCGCTCTATATGGTGGTAACCAAGAAAAATCTGTCAATACGTTGCGATTTAACCGCTTTGCGACATCGATGATAACGAACAGGTCGAACAACCTCTCAATCCTTCCACCAACGAAAAGTGCAGGCCGCCAGCACATTTTTCGAACCTATCTCCAGGTGCAAACGTGGCTGGGATTGTTTAAAAATCCTGAAGAATGGGGTTGGCGACGAACAAATTACGGGCTAGAACCAATTACTACCACAGCTGAGCCTGCTCCACCTGAACTTCTCAAACTTATTTCTTGTAAATGCAAAGGGAAGTGTGAAGCTGCTTGTGGATGCAGGAAAGCAGGGATCAGTTGCTCCGTCATTTGCTTTTATTCCAGTGGGCAAACATGCAACAACGTCGCCAAAGTTGACATTTTACTCGATGACGACGACGATGATTATGATGATTATTTGACGACCACCTAAATATCAATTCCTACGTACGTACAACAGTCTCAAGAACCGGAAGAATATATCGAGGAGGAAGATCTTCAACCAGGACCGTCGAAAAGACCAAAAAAATGAATCGAAAAAAAACGCCTTTCATAGTCATTTTCCTCATAAAATAATTGTTTGTTGAATAAATTTTATCGGCGTAATTCATAATTTGATTGGTTTATTTATTTACTTTATATCGCAATGTTTCCCTGAACCCCTTTCAACGCATGGATACAACCGTGCGAGCTGCCACACCGAATCTGACCACGGACTTTCTGACTTTGAGGCGCGCTAGCGGGCGTAACTTTTGTCGAAAATTAAAAATTAAAAAATGAAATTGGTAGGTCTGAACACACTCTACAAGTTTGGTAATAAATATTTTTTCGATATCTGTGATAGGAAAAGAGAAAATAGCGACAAAAAAAATTGGTACAAAAATTTTCGAATTTTTTGATTAATATCTCAATAAATATGAACGATAGGTAAAAAATGTATGATACCAAAATTGTAGAGCGTAAAAAAAGCAACAAAAAAGTATTATATTAAAATGTTCGTTTCTCAATGCAGAACCGAGTTATTGTAAAAAAACTGGATGTAACCCTTTTTTCAAGATGGCGGAAAATGCACATAGGAAATCTTGGTCGACAATTTGAATTTAAGCTTTTCTAAGCACCCTCCACAACATATCCAAAATTTGGCCGTCTCGGATTTTTTGCATTTTCAAATGTATATAATGACTGGACTAATACCCCGCATTAGAAAAAGCGAGATAAACAGCACAGAAAAAGAGAGAGACGGCATGTGTACCCTAACCTATATCTCGCATTAGAAAAAGCGAGATAGACTGCAAGGCGTGCTTTCTCGTACGTGATTGGTGAGAAAGGAAGCGGAGCTACGCCATAAGGTTGTGTGAGGTATACGAGAGCGTGTCCGTCTGACCTAACACATACTTATAGCGACACTAGCGACGCGAGTCATTGGGGTGCACAAGCTCGTTGAGGTATACCATTTGACCTTACAAATTAAGGATAGGTATATTCCTTCTGTAGTCGTCTGAATTCGTTGCTAATATGTTTCTAGTATCGTCGGCATCAAAAGTTACGTGCATTGAGAATAACTATCCATAAGATCCATGAATTACGAGTGTGGTGAAGAAAACGAAATTTTGATTATCTGACGGATAACTTATTTATCCGGAAGATAGCTGTTGGCAAGTATGAAGAAATCGGGCATAACTCGTAAGTTTATGTTATTGGTTAATGTTAACATAAACCAAGTGTAACTGTATTTTTTCTCTCGAACAGAGAGCCAACACAATATAACAGTTAATGATTGAGTTTATTCGCACTGAATAAATGGTAGTGAATAATACTTAGTTTCTGTTGGTTTGAATGAACTGAACGTCGAACGAGACGTTTTACAGAGAGTAACGAATGACTTAAAAATGAGAGAACTCGAGTCGTGTAATAATTATGCGAGGCCGTTTTTTGGTCAGAGCGTCCTTTTTACAGGTGCTCTAATTTTGGGTGGAAGGGATTTTGTTTAGGGTGGAGTTTTGGTTTTCCCTTAGGAGAGGGTCGGGAAGTTCTTGTGATAGGCTGGGATTTTCCCTACCATCTCTTCGTACTAAGATAAGTCGTACTATTTACTCACCTTACTCACTAGACGGAACTACCAGCTATGTCAATATGAGGGGTAACTACGCAGAGCGCTCTTTTACCGACTAGAGAACATATGCCACCGACGTTCAGTCATTATTCAGTTTTGAAAATTGACTGGGCATTTAATGTCGGCCAGTATGTAACATGGCTGACAATTGAGAACAGTCTATTTTGATGGTAATAAATAAGGACATAATGATTATACGAGAGTTCCAAGATAAAGTCAAATGTACTGAATCAATGCATGTTATTTATTCTATAGGGAAGATGGTCAAAGGTTTTTTCCAAGTGGATAATCAACAACATTCCTAATGAGCAATACTCTTCTAGAGTGTTATATTATTATTTTTTATTTTTTTTTTTTTTGGTGTTAACCGGGCACTCAGTCCTTAGGACCATTGTGCCCGAGCCCCTTAAGGGCAAACCGTTACCGTGTCGGCCCCAAGGGCAATCCGGCCTCCCGCGCAAAGCCCAGGAGTACTGCCGCCCCCGCGACCGCCAGGTCGAAACCATCTGCTACGCTGGTCCCAAGGATGTCATTTCTGACTACCTCGAGCCCGGCGCAGCTCGCTATGAGATGTAAAGGTGTATCCATCCCGTCATAGCACCTCTTGCATTCCGGGTCCTCCGAGAGCCCCAGACGCGTTCGGTGCTTTTCCGTATGCCAGTGTCCCGTGATCACCCCCACAACCAGTCTCAGTTGAGCCCGGTCGAAGCATGACAGTTCGGTGCCTAGCTTTTCCGTGGGGCCACAGAACAAGGCCTTAGTGTGCCCCAACCCTGGACTCCGCCGCCAGAGGTCCGCAAAACGTTCCGCGACCCACTTTGAGGTCGCCCGTCGTACGAACTCCTGGGTGATACCTATGGAGCATAGGCCCGCCATGTCGGGCCGCGAAGCACCGATCCTGGCGAGCTCATGCGCCCTGTTGTTGCCCCGGATGCCGCTGTGACCCGGCACCCAGACTACCTTGACTCTGTTGTCACTTCCTACTAGTGTCAACAGGTTTATGCAGTCTCTCACCAGCCCGGACCTTACCACTACACTGTGTAGAAGTCCGAGCGCGGTGCGACTGTCGCTGCATATGTAGATATGCTTGTGAGTGTAGCCTTTGTCCCTGATAATTTGGGCACAGGCCTTGATGGCGAATAATTCCGTTTGTAGGACAGTCGCGGTGCTCGTCAGGGCGTAGGACTCCTCCGTCCGTGGCCCCTCACACCATACGCCTGCCCCCGCTCCTGCACCTGATTTGGCCCCGTCCGTGTACCAGACTAGTCCCTCAGGTGACAGTATGCTCTTCTGATCCAGGACCCCCGTCTGTTTGTCGGGATAGAGGACCGTATAGTTATGTTGGAAGTGGTGTTCCCGTGGGCACCAGTCGCCACCGAGTTGGGTTACCTGTTCCAGGTCCCCCGCTCTCGAGAGGATCGCTGCGTGCCCAACAGCTGCGCCCTTCCACTGTCCGCAGATAAGCAGCCGGCTGGCTGCGTTTCTTGCTCCCGCCTCTGCCGTAATGTGCGTCGGCGGGATGTTAAGCAGAGCTCCTATAGCCAGGGTAGGGGTAGTGCGCATTGCGCCTGTCATCCCCAATCCTATCAGCCTGTAAGCTCTGTCCAGCGCTCTCCTGTTTTGTTCCCGCTCAAGCGCGGGCCACCATACTAGGGAGGCGTACGTTAGTTGCGGCACCAGGATGGCCGAGTAAATCCACTTGACCATCCTGGGTTTCAGCCCCCACGTTTGCCCAAACATTCTCCTGCAGGCCCAGAAGGTCGCAATCCCTCTCCGAGCCTGTTCGCAGATGTGGCTCTTCCAACTGAGCTTGTGGTCCAGCGTCACTCTCAGGTACCGGACCTCTGGAGAGAACGCCAGCCCAGCCCCGAAGATCGAAGGGGGCCTCATTTTGAAGCGCCTCTTCCTAGTGAACAGAACCATCTCAGTCTTGTTGGGATTTACCCTCAAAGACTTTGATGTGCACCAATCCTCCACAATGTCGAGTGCCTTCTGCATCTCGCTTGCCATTGCTCCCGGATGATTGCCGCTGATTGCGATGCAAACATCATCGGCGAAGCCCACTACTTTGACCTTTCGTCCCGCGAGCCTTTTCAGGAGCCCGTCGACCACCATGAGCTACATCAGGGGTGAGGTTACTCCTCCCTGTGGGCACCCTCTGCCGACGTGCGCTCTGACACTCGTCCTGCCGAGATTGGCCATTACTATTCGCGATCGAAGCATGAACTCCATCCATTTGATGACCGTGTCCTCAACTCGGAAGTCCCTCGCTGCTTCACAGATCGCGTCGAAAGATGTATTGTCGAATGCCCCTTCGACGTCCAAGAAGACGCATAGAGTAGCCTCCTTTTTGCTAAGCGCGCCTTCAATCTCCCGGATCAGGCCATGTAGTGCCGTCTCTATGGACCTGCCCGCCTGGTACGCGTGTTGGGACAGGTGCACTGGCTCTCACACCAGCGCCCCGTCCCTTATGAATCTGTCAACGAGTCTCTCCATGGTCTTAAGTAGGAACGACGTCAAGCTGATAGGTCTAAATGCCTTGGCCAGGTCGTATCTGGTCTTTCCCGGTTTCGGGATAAACACAATGATGACCTCTCTCCAAGCTTTTGGCACATATCTTAGTGCAAGACAGAATCTGAAGATGTAGTTTAGGTGCCCGACCAGGCTCCCCCCCCCCCCCCCCCCTCCTGAAGGAGGGCCGGAAAGATCCCGTCGGCCCCTGGGCTCTTGAACTTGTCGAAGGAGTTCAATGTCCATCGGATCCTGTCGTGAGTGACCACCCTCGCGGCGGTGCCCCAGTCGCCCGGTCTGGTGCCGGCGAGCGATTCCCCGTTTTGTGGGTCTCGCTCCGCTAGTCTTGAGCCTGGGAAGTGCACCTCCAGCAGGTGTTCCATTATGTCTTCGTGTTTCTCAGCCACTTCCCCGTTGGGAAGAGTGAGTCCACGAAGCCTGCACTGCGGACCATTAGCGAAGACTCTGCGAAGTCTGGCCACTGCTGGCAGAGCCTCGACTTCCGTGCAGAATTTTCCCCAGGACTCCAATTTCGATTTCTTTATGAACTTTTTATAGGTTCGCTGTTCCTCTTTGTACGCAGCCCAGTCCGTTGCAGCCTTGGTTTTCAAAGCTCTGTTGAGTAGGCGGCGGGATCTGGAGCGTACTCGGCTAAGCTCCTTGCTCCACCATGCCACCTTCTTTCCTTGTCTACGTGTCCTGAGAGGGCACGCTGCTTCATAGGCCTGGATGATGGAGGAGGTGAGCGAGCTCACGCCCCCCTCGATTCTGCCTTCAGTCCTCAGCCATCCTTCAGCTTCCCCTAGCCTGTCCTCTAGTTCCTTTTTATATAGGTCCCAGTCGGTGGCCCTTGGGTTGCGATAGGTGGCCCCATCGTAGTGGGCCCCTTCGGCTGCTAGGCTGAATGTTATTCGGCGGTGGTCCGAGAAAGTGTCCTCATCCTCTACTCTCCATTCCCTCAGACCCTGCACCACTTTTGGGGACCCCAACGTGAGATCGATGACCTCCTGCCTCCTCGTGGTGACAAAGGTGGGTTTCGATCCCCTGTTCATGATCTCCAGATTCGTTGTCGAGAGGTATTCCAGTATGGCTGAGCCTCTCTCGTTTGTGTCCGAGCTTCCCCAGATGAGATGGTGCGAATTCGCGTCGCACCCCACTACCAGATCTAACCCTTCCTTGCGGCAGTGCTCCACTACCGCCTTTAGTTCGGGGGGTGGGTGCTCGGTCGGGCCGTGGGGCAGGTACGCCGAACAGATTACTAGATCCGTCCGCCTCCCGCCCAACCTCAGCCCGACCGATGCCACCGCCACGTCCCTGCTGCAAAATCTGCTCAGCTTCAGGGCACTGTGTCTCTTAGCTACAAAGACACAGGCCCTTGGGCCGTGTTCCATGGGATCGTATATCAGGGTCCCGTTCCTTTAATCTATCCCCTTCACCAGCCCCCGGTTGATCCAGGGTTCTTGAATTAGGGATATGTCTGTCTGCCCCACTGCAAGGTCCCGGCTATGTATAGCTGAGGCCGCAATGCAGTGTTGCAAATTTATTTGGGAGATTGTGGTGCCCGTTACGGCCATTGCGTCCGCAACGTTGGGCCTTCTCCTTTCTGTGTAGGGAGGGGGAAGAAAGAGTGGGATTTGGGAGGCGTGATGGTGGGGTGGTTTGTGGGGTGGGGTAAGGACTGAGGAGTGGGACTGGTGGGGTGGTGAGTGGCCAAGCGCATTAATGCGGGCCATTTCCCTCGCCTATTTGCGTCTCAGGGTCCGCCGACTTCTCAGCAGTCCCCTGGGCTAATTTGGGTGGGCCTGCCAGAGACCCTTCAAGTGTCCTTTGGACTCCTCTCTGCATCTCCAGCTGCCCCATTCTAGCAAGGCCTTGTGCCCTTGATGGCCTTCCTCTGGCCTTTCTCCCCCGCTTTCTCAGACGCCCGGGGCGGTCCCTTGCCTCCGCGGACACCGCGGTGTTAGCCGCCGGCGCCGCATGAGCGTGCCCCTGCTCCATCCTCTCCGGTTGGGAGGTGGCATCTGCGGCGGGGTCTCTCTCCAACTCTACCGCAGGGTCGATCGATCCCTCCTGCGGTCTTTTTGCCTCCTCTCGTGCGGCTTCGGGGGCGCACTCCCGCCGCACTCCCTCGGTCCTTTGCCGGGCCTCGTAGAAGCGGGCCCGGTCGAGCCCGTAGTGAGGGGCGTGATTCCGCTCCTTCAGCGTTTCGAGCGACTTGGCGTCTACCCCAATGACCGCGTGTATCGCCCCTCGGACAACCTTCCGATTCCACACCCTCCACATGGGAGTGCGCAGTTCCGGGTTTTGCCGCTGCATTCTGGCGAGGAGGATGTGCAAGTCCTCGTCAGCTTCAGAGAACACCGCGGTCATTCTGATCAACCTGGGAAGGCAGTCTTTCTCCAGTACTTGGAGTTTGGCGCCCTCCCAGGGTGCCAGGTTCGGTACGGTGGACCGCAACCAGGCCTTTGCCCGGTCGTCCGTGCATGTCACCCAGAGGACGCCCTGGTCGCTGCGGGTACCCTCAAAGCACGGGGACTCCTGTTCCAAAGGAATGGAGTCCAGCGCCCCGAGGATCGCCCGCGCCACCAGTTGGTCCTGTCCCTGCCCGAGGGTGGTGCCGGGGTAATCAGCCGGTGCGATGGCCAGCCTTTTATTCCCGGCGACCGCGTCTCCCTAGCCAGTGGGTTTGGGGAACAGTTTGCTCCTTTTGGGAGCCTTGTAATTTTCGGGAGGCGTGCTATCCGAGGGTCTGGGCCTCTTGCTAGAGCCCTGCCCCTCGGGTGCCTCCTTTGCATTGACCGTAGTTGCAGGAAAGGAGGACGGTCCCATCGCAGCTAACCTAGCCTTGCGGGCCCTCCTCTTTGCCGCTCCACTGCGGCAAGTTTTGCGGTGATCCGCTTGCGATGGGTCAGTGGTCCCGGCGTTCGCTGATACCTTCTCCCCAACGCGTTTGACTGGGGCTTCAACAGTCAGCTCCCGCGCTCCCACCGTAATGAAAGCAACGGGATCCGAGCTGTCTTCGCCCTCGGCCGTTAGAGCAGTGGCCGGTGCCCCTTTCGGGTTCCCGGCAACTGCGCAGTTTGTTGTTTTTAGTGGTGTATTTTCCATAAGATTCCCACGAGTAGAAAGGAACTGTAGGTCCATCACCGTAGAGCCTGTTACGGTGATAAGGCTAATTACAATGGGGGGGGGGGGGCGCCTGGTATCCCAAGGGCATCGTACAAGACACTTTAACCCAAGTGCCATCCAGCTCTCGGCACGATAGCTTCCACCTTGGCTTGGGGAGTGGTCCGCGACGGGGCCTTCGGTCGCCTTATCCAGGTTTTACGCCGGACTGTTTCCTTATTGCACCCGTTATCCAGAGGCTTCCACGCCCCCCCCCCCCCCCCCGCCCGTTCAAGGTTGCGGTCGCCATGGCGCCCCGTTTCCCTGTCCGTTTGAGGGTCGCTACTCACTCTGGACGTCCCTCTATCCGCCACCCGAGGACGCGCCCGGTTGGTCTCACCCCCGCTCCCCGCACCTCTTTACGAGGGGCTGGGAACCCGGGAGTGTTATACTATACACCGAATAAAGTGTATTTTGTTCTTGATCAATGTAACATACACCAAGGAATTGAATGGAATTCTGAACTTAAATTGACAGATCTCGATTTTCGTGGATACTCTACAACCTGTTGCACAACAAATCCAGAGAGTAGAACACATAAAAGTTGTCAATTATATAGAGAACCAGGTCATAAACTATATCGAAATACATTTCGTCATGCACTTTCGTTTATCACGAGAAGTCGTTTATGAGTTGGTTAATCGTTTTGCATTATCTCCAATATTTACATCACTTCGAGGTAAGTATTCAACTCGACTCTATAGTTAATCAAAATATAATATGTAATTAGGATTCTTTTTAATTCTTATAATTAAGATCCTGCAGGATTTGCCCCCATTACACCAGAAAGACATATGCTGACATACCATACTTGTGGTTCATGGGACATGAAGCTGCATCGTACAGAGACACAGCAAACTAACACTAGTGGCAAGATTAAAAAGAATAATAGACAAGTATAATCTGGCATTCGGTATAATAATTTTTAAATGGCGGCCGCATTTTTCGTGAATCAACATTGGGTTTCGAGAATTTTTCTTCCAAGCACTTGTAAAGCTCTAGGACCTCGCTTGAAATTTTTATCTATCATAAGCTTATGGAATAAATGACACAGTATAGCATGGATCAATCGTCAAATATGTGCGCATAGCTCGGCTTAAATGTTGGAGGCTTAAATGTTTGATCGCGCGTACAAAATGTACGCGCGATCAAATAAAATACATGACTGATCAGACGGACATTAGGATCGAATTCTTCGTGCAATTGCCAGTCTACTGAATCAACAATATAATAAACATAAAGAGCGTATTATTTAATTGAATTGTATTTTCTAAAAGTAAGAATAAAATTTGAAATAAAAATAAATGTACGAATGAGTATCCCAAGTATATACTTTCTATATATCACTTTCGATTTTACAATAATGGCCAAACGTTGCTACAAGGGATAAGATAAGTTGACAAAGATCCAAATCGACATACCTACTTATGTAATGCCTACAATCGACTGTGATAACAGTCGTATGCCTACGACATTAATTTTCTAGTGGGCGGCCGACTAACCCATTACATTCAACGAAACATAATAATCCCATCTTGTTCGAATCCATTATGTCAAGACAAAAGAAAATTCAATGCTAACTTTTGAGCCGAACAGCCTGTCAGACAACAAGAAAAGATAAAAAAAAATTCGCACAGATCGTGAACTATTTGCTGTTGTCTGGCAGGCTGTTCGGCTCAAAACTTTTGTCTGGTAATGTATATATATATATATATAATAATGACGGTCTATTGTAAAAGAAAAACATCGATTAAAATTTTGATCTATATAATAAGATGATTTCGGAATATTTCGATCTTTGTCGTTGTCTAGCGGCTGGCATAAAGCATGTTTCCCCTTACGAAATTCGCCCTGTACACGTACATGTATACACAGGGTGAATTTCATAAGGTGTAACAGGCGTTATTCTAAGGTAGATGCGATTATTACAAACAAAAGTTGCGAATATACATTAGAATTATTTTTAATAGTTTACGAGATACAAATTTTTTAAGCCGGTCCAACCAGAACATTTGGGGTTATAAAGTTCAGAGCAGGCAATGCCCGAGAAATAAAAATTACTGCGTAATGATATAATAAATAAGAGAGAGGCAGTGGCACGGGGGTTAGCGTTCTCGGCTCTCAAACTCGAGGGTCTCGGGTTCGATTCCCCGCCGGCACCAATAGAATTTTTCTATGTGTTTATTCTGTGCTCTCGGTGGTTCGGAACCCACCTAAAACTGTAGGTCCAACGAAGTGGTTGGCGGTGGAAATGAGGATCGCGGTGATTGTAAGAGAGGAGGAATGTAGAAACCCGCAAGGGTATACATTGGAATAAGAAAGACAACTACTACTACTATAATAAATAAAATTGACTGCTACAATAATCGGCCGAACGTGGTGGAGCCATAAAAACCTGGCCGGCCGCACTGTACTGAAAGAATTTTTAAGTAATTTTTACTCACAGAAATCACAGTAACTGTCATGAGTGACAAATGTTCAATTCTTCAGGTTTTTAGGAAATATATTATAGATTTTAATGAAATTAAAATATTTTTAAGAATTTTTACTGAAATTAACAGTAAATTTTCGTGAAACGTAAACATTAGTACAATAAGTTGCAAAAAGGGGCTGGTGAGCCAAATGAAAGTGTACGGTGGACATTGAGAAATTTGCGTGTTTGTCTTGGAAATTTAAAAAAGGAAGTCGTAATTTTGTGTGCGTTGACCAGAATTTTGACGTTCTTCACAGTAAAATGAAGCTAGGACCAGGTCGTCTACCCGTAATCCGTGAGCTCTATGTACCGCGTGTACAAATTATGCTACTTACGTACTAAAATTTGTACATGCATGAAAGTAAAATATTTGAAACTAGTTTCTTAATTTCTAACTGTATGCACATTTATCACCGCGTTCAAGTTTTTAATGTAATTTTTAGCGAGATTTCACCGTAACAAATGAATGAGAAATTCTCTCCGTGTGTTATCGGATAAATAACAAAGTTTTACATGTTTGTACGTATTTGCAATTATTTGTATGCAAGTCCGAGCTCCGCTTTATTACATTTTCCTCATACAAGGAGAGGAGACAAAAATTTGTCAACTTGTGTCAAGATGAACCCTCTGCGCTGTATAACGGATGGTGAGCGGCGATGAATGAATAATTATACGTGTTTGCGATGATACAGATTGATATTTTATTGAATAGTGGAAAAGGTCTAGTCGGTTAGGAAGTCGGAGGAGAACTGTTTTAGATGATGGAAGATGCTGGGAGAAAGGGTTTGAAAGAAAGAGTTTAGGAGTGGAGGGGATGTCGCGTGAGGGTGATAAGGGACCGTGGGATTGTGGAGTCAGCGGAATTGGGAGTTAGCCAGAAAAGAGATTAGGAGTAGGTGAGAACAGTGGGAATTAAGTGTGGGACCGTTACAGCTGTTCAATCAATCTTGCTGAGCTTCATTCTGCTTTTGCTGATCAAACGAACGATAAAATTACTCTGCTAGTCATGTTATAGTGTTCGTAAAGAGAATGCAATGATCTCATTTTTCTCAGCCTTACCCAAAACTTGGGTGGTACTTGCTAGTGTTAACCCTTTGAGCTCTAAGGACGCATATGAGGCATTTCGCATGAAGTCATCCAGTTGTTATGATCGCTAGTCCTATTAATAGTGAAGCCTCAGTAAAAATTCGAAGACTCTAGCTTAAGGGGTTGCCTAGCAATAGGGGTTCAAATTTCTAGCATGTGGGCCGTCGTGACTACACATTCCGAAGTATGTATCTTCCCGATAAATATACCGATTTTAAAAAGTCAGGAATGATTTTAAAAGCATTTTTTGCGTACTTTAAGAATATGTTATTTATATTTAACAAATTTAATAAGTTCATAACAAATTTTTAAGGTTTATGTTAAACACGACTTTTTCTCAAAGATCGACCACTTCGCTTTTTATAAAAATTTTTTTAAAAATAGTAGGGTTCTTTCTGTACAAAAAAGTGTAGAACAACCAAGATGGGCCGTACTATTTTATAAATTTTTTTAATAAAAATCGAAGGAGTCGATCTTTGAGAAAATGTCGTTTTTAACATAAACCTTAAGGATTTTTTATGAACTTATTAATTTCGTTAAATATAAATAACATATTCTTAAAGTACGCAAAAAATGCTTTTAAAATCATTCCTGACTTTTTAAAATCGGTGTATTTATCGGGAACATAAATACTTCGGAATGTAGTCACGACGATCAGCATGGTAGAAATTGAGACTTCAGTATTAATAGGACTATCGATCATAAAAATTTCAAGACGATTAAAAGACTTTGATGTTAGGCTGGATGACTTGATGCGAAATGCCCCATATATACGTCAGCCTATGCGTCTGCGGACCACATAAGCTTGAAAGTATTCAGGCCTCTAAGGGTTATGATTTCTATCCGAAACTCTTATATGTATATGTATATTCCCATTTACCGAATGTGGTAAATGGCGGAGGCACTGCGTCGAGATTGCATTTACATCCGGTAAATGGGACCAAAGCCTGCTGGTGGCAATCTCCTTCGCTGACTACTTCGCTAACCATCACCCCTCGTAACTGACCCCATCACTTTCTCCAATGTGAGTGGTAAGGAATAATCGAGGATAGGACGAATCAAGCATTTTGGCGATATAATTATTCCGTTATTCCCTTATAAGACAGAAATGTTGGAATATACGGCGAAGATTCCAGCAACTGTTTTGCACGAGTGAGATATTATTTTATTACTCGCGATGGCTGTGTCATTTTAATGGCTGAATGCGGCCAAGGTGACTTTCCGTTATCGTGTAAATAAAAAACTTTTCCGTCGCACGTGTTTGCGATTAGGAAAGTCCGGGGTAGGTATAGTAGGCGAGAGGCCACGAGCAAAATTTTCACCTCATCGTTTACCGGCCAAAATCGTATACTCCCGTCGATAATTACGATTAGTTCGAACCCAAACAAAAATATTTTTCCAAATTTTCTCATTAGCGTCTGACCCGACTGCATTTTCAAAAATGTCGAAAAATTTTGCCGGCCTGTCTCATAGACCACAATACGTCTGATTTTCGAAATATAGTCGAATGATAGATCTGAATTAGTAAATGGAGCACCTACCTGGGCAGAAGACAATTTGAAAAAATTAAAAATGACCCCAAAACAAAAGTTCTAGCAACTCGTCTGAAAATCTTTTTTAATAAATTAACTTGGGGATTAGTCGATGCATGGGAAGGAATCAGTTTTCAGAAGAAAATATGTACACACCTTATGTTTTGAAACCGTTTTGAAAATGTTAACAAAATTTTATAGACGATTCACATAGTAATATATCTGGAAATTGTTCGATACGATGAAAGAAGTTCTACGGACGTAGGAAAAATTTATATCGGACAAATTGAGTGTAGTGTATCTTGCCGATCGGACAAATTTAGATAACCGGAAATACCATTTAAAAATCCCATTATGACGTATAAGTCACATTATTATTAAGCCAACGAAAAACCGTTGTAACCGTTAAATTCTTATGTTGGATAATCTTCTTCTTTTCTTTTTTTTTATCTTCTTCTTTCTTATATATAAAAATGGAAGAATGTTTGTTTGTTTGTTTGTCTGTCTGTCACGAGGAAGCTCCTATACCATTCATCCGATTGCGATGAAAATTTGGTGAATTGTAGTACGCACTCCCGAGAAGGTTTCTGCGTTAGTAGAATAATTTTAATTGCCAGAATAAACGCGTACGGGACAAAACAAAATTAACATTTATGTATATCTATATATAGAGATTATCTGACAGCTGTCAAAGTATGCTACCAAAATGACATGCAAAATAAAAGACACGCATTTGTTTTAACGACTCGGCGATCGACTCGATATTACACATATCGATTGCATAATTAATTTGACAGCGAATGTCAAATTAAAGAGGTTTATCTGGTATCGAGTAAGTTAAATGAAAAATTTGTGTGACAAGCGTAGTCAATTCAGCATGTTTGACGGTGCCGCGAATGCTTAACCTCGCAAAAATTACTATTATTCGAGACAAATTAATTTATTATGAATCTCATGAGTACTTAACTACTTAATCGATTTTATGAAGCTCTACAAATGTTCCTTAGATATTGTTTTATTAATTCTGCAATTTTGTTCAAAAACTGTTTGTCAATGGTTGTGAAATTAATGTTCGTAGACGGAAAAACCACTGAAACCCATAAAGGTACGTGTTAATTTAGGAAAAATATGTTTTTATTTATGTCTCGCGAACAAGGTATCCTCGAGTTGTATTCTGATTTTCTAATATTCTGATTTTTAACTATATTCTGATTTTTTAATCAATATGTTTTTTAATTCGCTTACCAGATAAATTTCCATAATCGTGACATTAAATCGGGAAACGATTGGAAGATATACACGTCAGCAGTCACACATGAAAAATACATTACGAGCTTCAGAAACGGACGAGCAACGAGAAGCAAGATAGAAAACAGTTAGAGTACGTACGACGACGTACAAATTTTCTTAAAATAACAGCAATAACAGACGTATTAATTAACACAGTTTTTTGAAAATATTGCACATAACTACAAAAAAACATATGTGGTTAAGGGAGCATGCTATATTAGCAGCAAAAACTCCAATGTCGAGTATATAAATTTCACGACTCAAAACAGAATATCATGAGAAGCTGAAATGTACAAGTCGATTGCTGATTTTATTAATCAAGAACAAGTTGTTAATTATCCAACTGAATTCCTGAATTCGTTTCATTTACCAGGCATAGCGCCGCACGTTGTAACATTGAAAACGGGCGTGCCTATCATACTTTTACGAAACATCAATCCACCACGACTTTGCAACGGTACTGGGCTTCCAAGGAAAAATATGATGAACAATATCAGCGAAACTACAATTTAAAATAGAACATTTGGATGAAAAGTCGATGTACTGTTATCACGTATCCCAATGATACCAAAATATATGCCATTCGATTTCAAACGTTTGCAGTTTCCAGTGCGACGCGCATTTGCAATGTCCATCAACGAAGCACGGGGACAATCGCTAAAAATGTCTATAGTATAGATTATATTTGGAAAGTCTATACTCCGCATATGGACAAAAAAAACAAAAAATATTGTGTGTGAAATAAATTATGACACGAAAACGGCGTTGCAACGCATGCCGGGTACCGCTAGTCTTATATGTATGTTATATAAAAATGACTGCTACAATAGTCGGCCGAACGTGGTGAAGCCATAAAAACCTGGCCGGCCGCACTGTACTGAAAGAATTTTTAAGTAATTTTTACTCACAGAAATCACAGTAACTGTCATGAGTGACAAATGTTCAATTCTTGAGGTTTTTAGGAAATAAATTATACATTTTAATGCAATTAAAATATCTTCAAGAATTTTTTACTGAAATTTTATAAGTAAATTTTCGTGAAACATTACTACAATAAGTTGGAAAAAGGGCTGATGAACCAAATGAAAGTGTACGGTGGACATTGAGAAATTTGCGTGTTCGTCTTGATAATTTAAAAAAGGAAGTCCAAATTTTGCGTGCGTTGACCAGAATTTTCACGTTCTTCGCAGTAAAATGAAGTTAGGGCCAGGTCGCCTAGCCGTAATCCGTGAGCTCTGTGTAGCGCGTGTACAAATTATGCTACTCACGTGCTAAAATTTGTACATGCATGAAAGTAAAATATTTGAAACTGGTTTCTTAATTTGTAACTGTATGCACATTTATCACCGCGTTCAAGTTTTTAATGTAATTTTTACCGAGATTTCACCATAAGAAATGAATAAGAAATTCTCTCCGTGTATTATCGGATAAATAACAAAGTTTTACACGTTTGTACATATTTGCAATGATTTGTATGCAAGGCCATGGTCCGCTTTATTACATATTCCTCATACAAAGAGACGAGACAAAAATTTGTCACTTTGTGTCAAGAGGAACCCTCTGCGCTGTTCAATCAACCTTGATGAGCTTTATTCTGCTTTTGCTAATCAAACAAATGATAAAATTACTCTGCTGGTCATGTTATAGTGTTCGTAAAGAGAATCCAATGATCTCATTTTTCTCAGCCTTACCCAACACTTGATTGGTACTTGCTAGTGTTAACCCTTTGAGCTCTAAGGACGCACATATGCGTCAGCCTATGCGTCTGCGGACCACATAAGCTTGAAAGTACTCAGACCTCTAAGGGTTAATATTTCTATCCGAAACTCTTACACATATTGAAACGAGTGTTTGTGAGGAGAGGCCGGCCAGTGAGGCACTGCGTCGAGATTGCACTTACATCCGGTAAATGGGACCAAAGTCAAGACCAAGGTGGGCAATCTGCTTCGCTGACTACTTCGCTAACCACCCCTCGTAACTGATCCCGTGACTTTCTCCGATGTGAGTGGTAAGGAATAATCGAGGATAGGACGAATCGAGCATTTTGGCGATATTATTATTCCGTTATTCTCTTATAAGACAAAAATGTAGGAATATATGGCAAAGACTCCAGCAACTGTTTTGCACGAGTGAGATATTATTTTATTACTCGCGATGGCTGTGTCATTTTAATGGCTGAATGCGGCTAAGGTGACTTTCCGTTATCGTGTAAATAAAAATCTTTTCCGTCGCACGTATTTGCAATTATTTGTACGTACATCCCCCGTAATTCGCTGGTATAACATATTCCTGGCAAAGCTTGAAGCAACTGTTTTGCGCAAGTGAGATATTATTTTATTAATTGCGCCAGCGGTGTCATTTTAATGGCTGAATGCGGCCAAGGTGACTTTCCGTTGTCGGGTAAATAAAAAACTTTTCCGTCGCACGTGTTTGCAATTAGGAAAGTCCGGGGTAGGTATAGTGGGCGAGAGGCGACGAGCAAAATTTTGACCTCATCGGCATTTTACCGGCCAAAATCGTATACTTCCGTCGATAATTACGATTAGTTCGAACCCAAACAAAAATATTTTTCCAAATTTTAGCGTCAGTAGCGTCTGACCTGACTACATTTTCAAAAATGTCGAAAAATTTTGCCGACCTGGCTCATAGACCAGAAATACGTCTGATTTTCGAAATATAGTCGAATAATAGATCTGAATTAGTATAAGTGTAATACCTCCTCGGCAGGAGACAATTTGAAAAAATTAAAAATGATCAAAAAAAAAAAAGTTCTAGCAACTCGTCTGAAAATCTTTTTTTATAAATTAACTTGGGGATTAGTCGATGCATGGGAAGGAATCAGTTTTCAGAAGAAAATATGTACACGCCTTATGTTTTGAGACCGCTTTAAAAATGTTAAAAAATTTTATAGACGAGTCACATAGTAATATGTCTGGAAATTGTTCGACACGATGAAAGAAGGTCTACGGACGTAAGAAAAATTTATATCGGACAAATTGAGTGTAATGTATCTTGCCTCTCGGACAAATTTAGATAACCAGAAATACCATTTAAAAATCACATTGTGACGTATAAGTCACATTATTACTAAGCCAACGAAAAACCGTTGCAACCGTTAAATTCTTATGTTATATAATAATTAATAAAGCGCTTCTTACCCAAAACTTACCCAGAACTAAAGAAGTTGAAGGACTTTTTTTATAAATCGAACAAAATAAAACTGGGATAAAGTTTGGAAAAATACTGTTTATTAAAAAAAATGACAAAATACTAATATTAAGTTTTCAATCGCGGTCGAAGCCAAAAGCGAAGCCGAATCTATCACGCTAGAGAAATTGTTTGTACTTTTGTTTGTATTTAAGGATTTTTAGAGAATATTAAAACAGTAGAATGAGCTGCTTTATGAGCTAAAACTGTATGTGACGCGATCCGACAAAAGGTACCTACGAGGCAAAAACAAAACAACAAACAAACCCTTTTTCAATTATACGTTGCGCTACAAGTTTTTGAATTGATCTTTCATGTTATGCAATGAGAATTTTGTTTATCTACATAATTTTACAAGATATGAATTATTGAATATTGTTTCACTCGACCACGAGCATTGATTTTCATTTCGACTAAGTCGCTCATCATGAAAACTTTCTATTTTGCCTCATAGGTCCTTTTTCTCGGACGATGCTTGATAATTAAAAGATGCCCCATTATTTTTAAATCCGGATCCATCGATACCGAGATTCATTCTATTTTAATATTAAAATCGAAGGAAAAAATTGGTCGCAGAAGCTTCAACGACATTGCTATCGTATTAACTGCTTCAGTTTTATGAAGAGAGACACTGATAAAAATGAGTCCTTCCTCCTTCCGTGGTATTGCGTCGAGTATAAATATCGGCACAAGTTGCACGTAACATCAAATACGCCTAGCACACCACGACCATTGTTTACATATCGAATTTCACAGAAAATTTGATACTACAACGCAAAGTACTTTGTCAATTGGCAGTAGCTCCCTACATCTAGCATCCAAGTTACCATGGGGACAAAGCTCAAAAATTCCATCTTTGTTTGCCTGTTCGTAATAGCAACGGTTGCATTTCAACAATCTCTAGTAAGTAAGATGCAACAACATTACACACACAAAAAGAACTATTAAGTAATTGTTGCTACTACTGTGAAATCACAGTAACGAGACAAATGAGTGACAAATGTGCCCAATTCTTGAGGTTTTTGGAAAACAAATTATACATTTTAATAGAAATGAGTAAAAATTGACTGTTGCGTGACAGAAATTTAAAATATTTTCAACAATTTTTACTGAAATTACACACGCGTTTTGCGCGTTTGTCTTGAAAATTTAAAAAAGGAAGCCGAAATTTTGCCTGCTTTGACCAGAATTTTCACGTTCTTCACAGTAAAATTGAGTGCAGCGCGCGTAGAAATTATGCAACGTGCTCAAATTTGTACACGCCTGAAAGTATAATATTTGAAACTAGTGTGAATTTTTAACTGTTTGTACATTTATCACCGGGTACAAGTTTTTAATGTAATTTTTACCGAGATTTCACCGTAACAAATTCATAAGAAATTCTCTTCGTGTATATTTCGATGAGAATTGCAAATTTCGTACGATTTAAATACTTACGTTGTTAATTTAATCGCAGGCACAAAATGAAACAATCGAATGGAGACGGTTCAAAAGGGCGACCAGTGATTCGGGTAATTGACGAGAATCTATCCTCTATACTGTACTATACTTACCTACTTATTTAAATATTTGTACGATGCGTAAGATTTTAAGAATCGTCTTATTTATCTCAAAAGATGCCTCCCAACATTTTTGTTGCGACGTACATCATTCTTCATCTTCATGTTTTTTCTACAAAATGTTGGTGTACGATCGAAGAATATTTCAACACCGTTTGAGAATATCTTTAAAAATTCTTTAAATCTTCGTATATTAGGATTGGTGATCGAGTCGAGTTGATTTTTTGACACGTATCGATGGAAATTTCCAGGCAAAATAACATCTTTTTTCATACCGTCTGACAGCACTAGAGGCTTTGTCCTGTATGTCGTTTCTTAGCTAATTAAATCCAAGAACATTGCATTAAATGTGTTATTTCAGAAAAAGAAAAAACTACGAAAGAAACGGAACTGAAGCCATTTTTAATAGGGGAAGACACCCCGATATTCAGGGCGCACGGAAAGTCGGATGGAAGCTTTCTCATTGATCGCTACCCGGAATCGGTAAATATGAGTTAATACACGTATGAAAAAATATTGCCAGCTGATCAATAGGGGCGCTATAATGTAATCAATGTGTTAATTCAACTCGATTGTCCGTGTGCATTTCGCCACCAATGCAGTATAATTCGAAACAGCTGTCGGTACGGTCCGCGATGGACATTCTTTCCTCCCACCAAAATGACTTGGACTATGGTTATGCCAGGCTGGGCATTGATTGGAGGTTCACTTACTATTACGACGTAAGTGTAATCATTGCGCTCTGAAATCGGATTATGCAAACCTTTCGGAAAGACTTTTTGAGCCTAAATTATTCGGGTGAACAAGATTGACTAGTTTCTGTACGAATATTATTAACCAACACTAACCAACCTCATTTTAAGTTGAGTTTATGATGCTTCGTTAATCGGCGTAACAATAACTGTGCACAGTGTTCTCATACCCATTGGTACAACGGTTGTACGATTAGTTTGGATATTTTATTAAATCGAATGGCCCTCTCCTATAATGTTTGAAAATAGCAAGCATACAAGGGTTACTGGTCTTTTGGTGATGCAAAAGTGGGTTGCTCTGCAAGCACTGGATGCGGCAACTCCGATAAGGAAAAAGGTGTGCCTAATGACGGTCTGAAGAGAATTTATATCAGCCCATTGGTGATATTAGATATGCAAGGATTAGATGACACAAGGGAATACTGGCAAATAGAGTTAGTAGACTAAAAAATAACGATGGAACGCATTGTCGTATCGATGCGACATAATATATTTCTATTTTCAGATTGGATTTTACCAAAAAAGTAACCTACATTATGGCTTTTTGGAAAAAAATAAACATCGAACTCAACAATCTTATTACATCAACAAAAGTTATAATTCGCATAGCGGCAATTGTTGTAGGCAAAGTAAGTTTACACTGAAGTCACTTTAGTACATGTCGGCATTATTGTGCTATTTTTTTATTTATAATAAATCTATTTCCAATTCCACGTTATATGTATATAAAATAATTTGGCGATGCCTTCTTTCGCTATTTATTAACAGAAGCAAAACTCCTTCGCTTTATGGACAGCCGGGAACAAACCAAACTTAAACTACGCACTTGACAAAATGAAGGAATCTTTGAGTACGCCATCTTGGACCGATGCATTTCCACATAATTCGTATGATTTTGCTGTCCTCATGACGAGGTAATTTGACCGATACTGCGATATAAGAACGATGCTATAGTTACGTAAAATTAAACATACATATAGGGCGTCTCATTTTGATTGGTCGCCGAAAATAAGTTGGGAAACAGCGATGATGACGTACCGTGAAACACATGCCAAGCCTCATACGCCTCCATATTCTCGACTTATTTTCATTGGTATTCATACGATGGCATTCATATGATAAATTAAAATAGGACGCCCTGTACCTATGTATTCTATACAGGGTGAAATTCGTAAGGTGTAACAGGCTTTATTCTAAGGTAGATGGGATCATTACAAACAAAAGTTGCAAATATACATTCGGGATGTTGTCAATAGTTTACGAGATATAAATATTTAAAGTTGGTCCAATCAGAGCGCGCCGAGAAGCGTTGAAGCCGCCCACCCTCACCCTAGCCGTAGATATAGCATAGATTAGGGCGTTACATTTGGATTTGCAAAATTCAGAGCAGTCAATTAGATTGCTTATATTTGTCCACAGTCATTTTTTTTCTCGGGCATTGGCTGCTCTAAATTTAGGCGGCGAGTGGGTGACTTCAACGCTTGTCGGCACGTTGGGCAAAATTCAGGGCAACCAATGACTGCGAACAAAAAATGACTGCGTACTAATAGAATCAATAAAAGTGACTGCTCTGAATTTTGCAGACCCAAATGTAATGCCCTAATCTATTCTATATCTACGGCTAGGGTGGGGGGTGGACGGTTTCAACGCTTCTCGGTGCGCTCTGATTGGACCGATTAAAAAAATTGATATCTCGTAAATTATTAACAATATCCCTAATGTTTATTTGCAACTTTTGTTTGTAATGGCCTCATCTACCTCAAAATTCGCTGTGCGACACTTTATTTGAGTCACCCTGTATATATATATCTCGATTAATCGCGTGTATGTTTTATAATTGGATCAGCCAGAGCATTGGAGGCGACAGTCCATACATTCCGAAAGGTGAGATTTCGACCATTTGGTATATAACAATGCAACGCAACAAGTCCTAATAGCGTAAATTCTTGTTTTCTCAGACAGGCTAATGATGGGATAAGAAATACAAAAAAATAATATAATTGCAATAAATAAAATATCGAACATCGAACGTTCCGAGAAAAAACTTTAGACGTACTATATTTATTCATCATTTAGAAACCTGATGGTTATTTATTTTTCAGGAGCCTCTAAATGGCGGGCCCCTTGCACGAGTGGCGACCGTCCAATTGAAGACATTGTCATCTGGGACAATCTTGGTTTTATGGGTATTGACGGAGCTGTTCAGGAATTAATTAACGTGCAAGTTCATTATGTGTCTTTCAATAGCCATTATTGCGCCTGAAACTGTCTCATTGGTCTCGATCGAATAACAAAAGGATCATCGTGGCGGTTTCAGTACTATCAACGAATTCAGATAATCATAGAAGGAATATGCTGTGGAGACTATGGAATCTGTATAAGGAGACCAAACTCTGTAGTGGTCAGACTAGCGTGCAATCTAAGTAATACGGATGGAGCCGATGGTGGCGCTGCCGTCAGACAACAGCATGAGCCCACGTGGGTTCTTGTCCTTGTTATTTAGTCGGTATAAAGCCTCGTCTACAATAGTCACACAGGCTCTGTCGTATGTCGCATGTCGCAAAATTTGTCGCAGATGTCCATACACGAGTATCTACAATAGTCGCAAAGATGGTTCGCGACAATGTCGTAATGGAGCCACATCGACAGTGATTACTTCAACAATTTCTCCAATTTCTACAACTTCGTGGTAAATTTTTTAATTCAACATGTTTATATGAGCGTCGATCGTCGAAATCCATTTCAGACATAAAGCGGTGAACCGAACCGGCAAAACACTTTCAGCGCCTGTGATCTCTATTGGTTAATTTCACGCGACACGCTTGTCGCAGTCGCAGAAAGTTCAAGTTAGGTCAACTCTGTGCGACAAGGTTTCATGCGACTGCGCGACAGCCTTGCAACATTCTCGTGCGACACACGACACGACGCGACACAGCCTGTGCGACTATTGTAGACGAGGCTTTAAGGAGACCGAACATAATACGTTGCCGCCAAAAAAGATGGTGACGCTTTTCGGTTCTCAACTGGTTTCACTTCCGACCACTGGAAGCGCACTCGGCAGAGATACGCTTCATTTGTTAGCGTGGTTGGTCGTGTTTACATGGACCAGAATTCGTGTACACATTTTTTGTGTGTGTTGATTTGGCTGTCGTTCGCCGGCAGCGCCGCCAACGGCGGCTATCCGAATTACTACATGGCAGAAGAGTGCGACCACCTTTGCATTATAGAGTTCGGCCTCCTTATACAGACTCCATAGTCCTTGTAAACACGACCAACGCACGCCCAACACACGCACAAAAATGCGTATCTCCGACGACAGCGCTTCCAGTAGTCAGAAGTTAAACCAATTGAGAACCGAAAAGCGTGACCATATTTTTTGGCGGCAGCGTAGTATCTTCGATCTCCTTATACAGACTCCGAGTGTGTTTGGAAATGGGCTAACAGTACTGTCAGTACTCACGGTGTTCTTACTGAAAAATGGCCATTCTGTTTCACTGACAGTGCTGTCGAAGCAGCTAAATGTGAACGCGTTTTTCAGTACTGACAGTACTGTTAGCTCATTTCCGAACACACTCCTATACTTTCGATCGAAGCGAAAAATGTCTCCCCTAATGACTCGCGTCGCTGCAACAATGTGTTGGTTCACACAGATACGTTCATGTATACTTTACACAGCTTCGAGACGTAACTCCGCCGCTTCTGTCACCAATCACGTACGAACAATCCCCGCCGCAACGTGGCAATTTGCGGCGGAAAAAGCTTTGTTTCGATCTCCCTATAAGCATATTCCTTCTGTAGTCGTCTGATTTCGTTGGTACTGTGTCAGAAAATTTATACGATGATATTTGAATGATCGGTAACTGTCGTTCGGTAACTCATTAGGTTGGGTCCGGCCAAGTTGGAGGCTCCTATAAACCTTGTTCCAAGGACGGCATGGACCGCAGGGATTCAACTGCGCCCGAACAAGTGCAGTATTCGCCGAGTCGACGCATTTCTTCCCTAGTAAGAAAAGTCATATACATATACATTTGTTACGATTGTTTTTTGTTTTAATCTAAATCTAATTCTATAACTGTAATACTTGCGACAATATGAATATTCTTACAATAACACGTGAAACCATATTTATTTGCTTATATGAACGTTGTTAGTCAATTAAGTACATGCTACTCAAACTCATTTCAGTGCATGGTGTCTGGCTAAACCGAAATCATATTTTCCACCTGGAAAGCCAGTAAAGTCACCTTTACCGGGAGAAATGATGCTCATAAACCAATACTGCGCCAGCATTGGTTATTCTGCATACGGAGGCGATGCCAGACTTGTGAGTTCTAATTTATATATGTAATGGGCTTTAGAATTTTTCGAATGCACCGAATCATGTAACTCATTAAATAAATGTGGGAAAATAAAAATTATATCGATAAACTTGGATTTAAACGAAGGCTACAGATTACTCGTACGTGTCACTTCAAAGTTTGAAATAGTTTTAAAAATTATTCACTTTTAATAGCAGCCCGTCAAATCTCACGGGAATAGAATATTGTATATATTTATAACTCGTTCATCTCGATTTGGCTTTAAAAAAAAGTGGGCTCTGGAGGAGGCAGCAAGCTTCACAGCCTTTAAACTTACCCATCCAAGATTATTAACCATAAATGGTTTTATTTAATTATAGGATAACTGTGCGCAATTGAGATGTTGGCCCAGGCCGAACTTGGTCATAGGATGGTATCATGCTGGCCGAGCACTCGATGGAACCAACTGCTCATCATCAGGCAACGTACGAAAATAACTTGACGACTTTCATCGTTGTTCTTCGTTTACTCAGTCTAATCGCCACAACATCATATAGAAATAATAATCGTTCTTTTTTTCAGTATGTGTGTATGGATGGTGAGTGCGTTAGAAATAAATGGACGGAATCGTATTAGCGATGCAAACCGATTTTCATCGTCAACCAGAGATCGTCGTACAAGAAGATTTTTATTATCTTGACATTTTCATGAATGTCTCAAGATCCTGCAATGTATTTTCGAATTTGAGAAATGTGTTATTAATTTCATATGACAAATTGTATCGTTTAAAAAAATGAGACGAAATAAAATTCAACTACCGGTTGGCGATACGCAAATAAATAAATTGAATTCAAAAGTTAACCATTCCACGTTACACACTCGTGAATTTAATTATTTTTAACCTCTTGCCCTATAATCACACGTGAAACACGTAGTCAGATATTCGGGCAAAAACGGAATATCGCGAGCCTGGCACGTGCTACCACGACAGCCGGGCCAACCGTAAACATAACGTGCGACGCTCGTCGTCGGCACCGAGCACCGAGTGCAACCAGCGCAGGCCAGTCTCGTTGTAGATTCTTATTATCGTATTGTCTGACTCACAAGGAACATCCGGTAGGTGTCCTCCTCCGATTTCGTTGAAACTCTCGTATGTGGTAGACGATCGAAAACTAATCGATACGTATTTTTTTTATCGGCAGAAAAACAGTTTTAGAGGGTGAAACACACCCTCAAAAATGGCGGGGGGGGGGGGGGTTCATTTGTCGGCTATAACTTTTTAACGGTACGAGATATTTAAAAAATTCAAATTGCAACAAACTTTATTTGTTCACGTACCTACTACACATTGGAGATGAGAACGATGCAGATAACAATAAATTGCATATTGTTTATTGCAAAAATCGAATTTTTTCATACGTATCCCTGAGAATTTTATATCGATTGAGATGTAAATTTGCATACGTGTGGAGGATCAAAAAACTAGCGGATACATGTTTTTTTGTTGTTTCCAATATCTCGCAAATAAGGGGTTGTAACTGCCCTTTGATTTTTAGGCAAGAGTATCGTATAGTCAGCTAGCATATCGAAATTCCTGGCTAAATTCACCTCAATATTCACGTTCGCGTGCATGTTTGTAACTATCCCGCCTACGAACAAAAAATTAAATTTTCCCTACCCTCTATGAGAACGGGGTGGATCTAATTGACGGAAACCTGTTCTATTTTGATGGTAACACAAAAATCTAGTTGACGTGTTTTTACATTTTTTCCAAATAGCAACCTTAAAGGGTAAACTAGGGTGTAAACTACCCTCTACCCGAACTTTCTTACTGCGGTCTCCTTTTCCCATTTAACGCGTCTTTGCTGATTCGAAGAAGCGGGTCTCCAAAGACAGCGCTTCCAGCGGTCAGAAGTTAAACCAATTGAACCGAACCAAAAAGCGTAAGCACGTTTTTTGGCGGCAACGTAGTACGTCAACGAATTGCAGACGACTACAGAAGGAATATGCTTATAGGCCGTGTTACGTACTGGCCGACATTAAAGGCCCAGTCAATTTTCAAAATTCAGTAATGACCAAACGTCGGTTGCATATGTCCTCTAGTCGGTAAAAGAGCGCTCTGCGTAGTTACCCGTAGTACCGACATAGCAGATAGTCCTGTCTGATAAGTAAATAGTATGACTTATCTTAACACGGGAGATGGTAGGGAAAACCCTGTCTGTCACAAGAATGTCCCGACCCTCTCCTAAGGGAAAACCCAAACTCCACCCTAAACCAAAACTTCACCCTAAACAAAATCCCTTCCACCCAAAATTAGAGCACATATAAAAAGCGACGCTCCGTCCAAAAATCACTCACTACACGCACACTTAGACTTATTCATAATCATTATACAACTTGAGTTCTCTCAGTCAGTCCTCAGTGAAAACACTCTCTGTAAAACGTCTCGTTCGACGTTCAGTTCAGTAAACCTTCAGAAACTAAGAGTTACTCTATATCATTAAATCAATTTGAATAAACTCAATCGTTAACTGTTATTCATCGTGTTGTTCTCTTCAACTGCGCATAGCAGGGATCGAATTTCATAAAGAATCTTCGAATCTCCGAATCTTCAAATTTCCGAATTTCCGCTCGATCAGAATAATATATATCTCATTCACTCTGATCAAACTGAGCGTACTCTTCGTAGTTCGTGCCGATAAAACTATATCGGCGGAGTCAACAGAACGGCGTGACCGTCCTCTGTTCCGAATCACCATCGAGGACGTAACAGCCGATTGACTCCAAGTTTTTAACGCCCGAAACTGCCACTTGGCGTCGTGGCGGTCGGCGTGTTGTGTGACGTCACTCCGGACTATACGCGCCCCGTGGGCCGAGTCACGATACGTGGTGAACACTCTGCTGGCTCTAAATTCACAATTCGTAGAGTCGACCGACTCGTAGAATCACCCTCGAACTGTTTTTCCTTTTATTATTTTTTTTTGTTTTTTCATTCTTTGCATAAATAGAAATTTTATTTTACATAAATATCACTGAAAGATAAAAATTTAGAAAGAAGCTAGGAGTTTTAAGGGGCAGTGTAACTGGCGACGAGCTACTTGCGCTTCGTAAACGGGATTCGTAAATTGTCCGGCACTGAGCAATCGATCGCCTTCAAATTTGGAGGGTACATAGCGAATTATGGCATAATCAAATTTTTCCGGTGGTAACTGAATCTGCAAAAAATTTTCCAAAACTTTGGAAAAATAAGACTGTCATGCACTTTATGCCATAATTCTCTATGTACCCTCCAAATTTTAAGGCGATCGGTTGCTCAGTGCCAGACAATTTACGGATCCCGTTTTCGAAGCGCAAGTAGCTCATCGCCAGTTACACTGCCTCTTAAGGTAGTCCTATCGTTACAGTGTTTCCGTTAGATTTCACTGAAAATTTGCAGAAACGTTCTTTGATGTCATATGTATATGTGTGTAAAATTTCAGGGGCCTTTATCGACTCAAAAATCACGATATTCATTCTTGAAAATCGTCAGTGTTCGCAATCTCCCATAAGAGCGCGTGTTATATATCGCAACATTATACGAGTATCTCGATCATTTTGTCGATGAAGTCTGTTGAAATTTTGCACACATTTTTATATGACATCAAAGAAGCTTCGATTAGTTTTTATAACAAATCTAATGAAAAACAAAATTCATGATTTTGTTTATTATAATATAACAAATAAACTTTACGTAGGATCAATTTGAATTTTGAGTATGTTGTTCTTTAGTCGATTTGCAACAACTTTTCTTAATGAACTTTAACGCTTGGTCCACTTCCAATGTGAGAAAAAACGGGAATAATATTTGAATTCCCCACCCAACGATATGACTACCTTATAGTGTCCAGTCATTACGTCGAAAAAAACAGGTTATAAATGCAAAAAATCCGAGGCGGCTAAATTTTGGATATGTTGCGGGTGGTGCTTAGAAAAGCTTAAGTTCAAATTGTCGACCAAGATTTCCCATGTGCATTTTCCGCCATCTTGAAAAAAGTGTTAAATTCAGTTTTTTTACAATAATTCGGTTCTGCGTTGAGATGCGAACATTTTGATATAATACTTTTTTGTTGCTTTTTTTACGCTCTACAATTTTTGTCCTATACATGTTTTCAGCTATCGTCTATATTTATTGAGACGTCGAGATCAAAAAAGGCGAAAATTTCTGTACGAATTTTTCTCTCGCTATTTCCTTTTCCCCTATCACAGATATCGCAAAAATATCTATAACCAAACTTGTAGAGCGTGTTCAGACGTACCAATTTTATTTTTTAATTTTCGACAAAAATTACGCCCGCTAGCGCGCCTCAAAGTCAGAAAGTCCGTGCTCAGATTCGGTGTAGCAGCTCGCACGGTGTAGCACGGTTGTATCCA
Source organism: Netelia fuscicornis (assembly GCA_946811545.1). NCBI lineage: Eukaryota > Metazoa > Arthropoda > Insecta > Hymenoptera > Ichneumonidae > Netelia > Netelia fuscicornis. The sequence goes on along the minus strand of OX328014.1, from coordinate 12,041,295 downwards.
CGCGTTGAAAGGGCTTCAGGGAAACATTGCGATATAAAATAAATAAATAAATCACTCGAATTATGAATTACGCCGATAAAATTTATTCAACAAACAATTATTTTGTGAGGAAAATGACAATGAAAGGCGTTTCTTTTTCTATTAATTTTTTTTGTCTTTTCGACGGTTCTGGCTGAAGATCTTCCTCCTCGATATATTCTTCGGGTTCTTGCGACTGTTCTACGTACGCAGGAGTTGATGTTCGCGTGCTCATCAAATAATCATCATCGAGTCATCGTCGTCGTCATCGAGTAAAATATCATAGTTTGGCGACGTTGATAAATGTTTGCACACTGCAGTGAAGGCAAGGAGAACGGAGCAACTGATTCCTGCTTTCCTGCATCCACAAGCAGCTTCACACTTCCCTTTACATTTGCAAGAAATAAGTTTGAGAAGTTCAGGTGGAGCGGGCTCAGCTGTGGTAGTAATAAATGGGTTCCAGCCCGTAATTTCTTCGTCGCCAACCCCATTCTTGAGGATTTTTAAACAATCCCAGCCACGTTTGCACCTGGAGGTATGTTCGAAAAATGTACTGGCGGACTGCACTTTTCGTTGGTGGGGGGATTGAGAGGTTGTTCGATTTCGCGAAACGGTTAAATCGCAAAGTATTGGTGGATTTTTCCTGGTTACCACCATATAGAGCGATGAGAAATTGCTCCCCGGCGCAAGTGAGTACCTCCGGATCAACCTTTTCTTGATAAAATAATTTCACCGACGACCGCAGCTGGGGATGCTTCTCCAAGAGTGCTGATGATTTTGGATTTTCCAATGTTGTAAAAGAACGATGTGGTATCACAAACCCTAAAAGCATGGATGAAGAGTATGTTCCGAAAGACTGATTCATCCATGCTTTGTCATTTGCCTTCACTGCAGTGGACAAACATGTAACAACGACGCCAAAGTTGATATTTTTCTCGATGACGACGACGATGACTCGATGATGATTATTTGACAACCACCCGAACATCAACTCCTACGTATGTACGTAGAACAGTCGCAAGAACCCGAAGAATATATCGAGGAGAAAGATCTTCGGCCAGAACCGTCGAAAAGACAAAAAAAATTAATTGTAAAAAAAAACGCCTTTTATTGTCATTTTCCTCACAAAATAATTGTTTGTTGAATAAATTTTATCGGCGTAATTCATAATTTGATTGGCTTATTTATTTATTTTATATCGCAATGTTTCCCTGAAACCCTTTCAACGTGTGGATACAACCGTGCGAGCTGTTACACCGAATCTGAGCACAGATTTTTTTACCTTAAGGCGCGCCAGCGGGCGTAATTTTTGTTGGAAATTAAAAATTAAAAAATGAAATTGGTAGCTTTGAACACGCTCTACAAGTTTAGTTGTAGGTATTTTTACGATGTCTGTGATAGGAGAAGAGGAAATACCGGAAAAAAAATTGGTACAAAAATTTTCGACACTTTTTGATCAATATATCAATAAATATGCACGATAGCTGAAAACATGTATAGGACTAAAATTTTAGAGCGTAAAAACAGCAACAAAAAAGTATTGTATCAAAATGTTCGCATCTCAATGCAGAACCGAGTTATTGTAAAAAAACTGAATTTAACCCTGTTTTCAAGATGGCGGAAAATGCACACACATAGGAAATCTTGGTCGACAATTTGAACTTAAGCTTTTCTAAGCACCCCTCACAACATATCCAAAATTTAGCCGCCGCGGATTTTTTGCATTTTCAAATGTATTGGGATCTGACAAAATTCGTGAGACATATGGTGGTACACGTTGAAACTAAAACCGGGGTGCATTGCTCAAGTTACAACATAATCATTAATATCAGTAATTTTGAGGAATTGAACAAAAAATGGCAGAAGTAGGTGTCTTTACATTTCGCAACCCATCGAAAAAAAGAATTGCATGTTCCGTATATGGATGCGAGAGTTCTTTTAAAAAAAAACCGTGAACTGACGTTCCATAGTTTCCCCAAAAAAAATGCCCCTTGTGTATACCAAAAAATTTTTTCGCCTTTTCGGAAATTTCGATTGCCGGGATTGGAATCAGACCATTTACAAATATCACTAATGGAAAGCACTAGCATTTTATTACAAAATAAAGCTGTTACGCTATGTTAAGACTAGTTGGCTGCAACCTCTTCTACGCCATATTGGTTTTCACGGTAAGTCTACTATTGCGCGGTTTTGACAGTCGACTGCACCCCGGTCTGCGCCATATTGAATTTGACCACGCCTCCATGTCAGATCCCAATACACGAACGCGCCTGTGTAACCTAACCATTCTTGTAGCGACACTAGCGACGCGCAGCACTTGGTGACACATTTCTTGGTCCAATCATAGTATAACTAGTATGGGCACTCCGAGCATTTTCGAGGTTCGCGTCGATCCGTTCTGCGCATCCATCCGCCATGTTTTTGGGAGCCACCAATCAGAAAATTGTTTCATAAGTGGTGATGTGAAGCCTGTGACAGTCAGTTGAAAGGTTACAATTTTTGAAAACAACGTTGGAAAATAAGACATAAAATAAAATGTAGAAAATCAAAGGATATAAAAAGTGCAGTGTTAAAAATTGCAGAAATACGACTGCAAATTCAGAGTGTTCTTTTTTTCGCTTTGCAGTTTGCGAAGAATACAGTATAGAACATGTAGAATTGGAGGACTCAACAATTTCCTGTTTTTTTAAAGCATATCAAAGTGAAAGGTCTGCTTTTGGTAGCCTGAAAATGCCACATAACAATTTTATATTTTATATATGTTCTTTAGAAGCGATTTTTAATGATAATTTTCAAACCGTTATTTTACAAAAAAATGTTATTCAAACATTTTTGACAAAAGCTGAATCAATTATGTTTCAGCATCCATGTCAAGATTTTCCACATTTATTTGTAAAAAAGCTATTTTTCAGGATGCGTTTATATTATACTTAAAAATTTATAAATCGCAACTTTAAATCTAATTCTAATCAAAATAATTCAAATAAAATGATCATTTGGAAACATTTATAAACAATTGGAATAATTGGCTCTATATTTCCATGATATGTATGGCTTTAATTATTCACTAATTGTATAATTAATGTAATTTTATAATAGATGTTTGTATGTCATTATGTAATGAATAAATGATTCATGTAATCATATATTTTTACTTTACTTATGATTACCGAACTCCTATATTTATGTAATGATTTATAATAATAATGATAGACATAAATAACAATTAGTTTTCAAATAATAAAATATGCAAACCATTTCACTTTTTTATTTTCTTATTTATGTATACAATCGGTTCTAATCTGTATAAATTAGTTTATATATATTTTCATCTTTTTATCAATTTTATCTAATATATTTTATCTCTAATAAATCTATCTCTAATAATTTTAATTTATTGACCAAAAAAAGCTTTTATTTGTTTTATTTTTTAGATAATTTTTAAATTAAAAAATTTCTTTTCCAATTTATAAAATTTATATACGTCCCTGGTGAGATAGTAATATACCGCGGGTTCCTAGAACAAATGATCCGTCACTGGAGGTTAGGCCAAAAACATGGCGGAAAATTGACGACAAAAAGATCAAAGTGCCGACAAAGAGTGCCCATACTAGTTATACTATGGTTATACTATGGTCCAATCGAAAGCATGGGCATATTCCTTCTATAATCGTCTGAATTCGTTGGTAGTATTCAACAGCCGTTTCCAAATTAGAGGTTAGCAAAAATGTCAGGTCAAGTCCGATTTTATGGTAAATTCGCGAATAGAAAAAAAAATCATCGAAAAATAAAAGCCGTAGCTATAATGAAAGCACACAAAAGTAAAAAACGAAAAATACAACAGCTACAATTAGAAAAAACAGATATATCAAAGCCGGAGAATAACGTTTGTAGTGGTGTGCAGATGGTGGAATTGGAAGAACTTGGAAGAAATTTGAGGTGTTATCAGTGTCGGAAGGTGCTATGACTTGACGATATTATTGGAGAACAACGGCTGCGTCTTACTTCAATGTTAGAATTTTAACCAATTGTATCTATTTTTTATATCACGATGGTTTTTCATCACTAAATGTAACCAGTTTATATGTTGATTAAGATACCAGTATTATATTTATAATTTAGACAAATTTTTGTCAATAAGACATCTCGAAAATAGACATCGTTTATTTTAATCATTTATTTATTAGCTACGTTTTTTTTTCAGCCACGAAGAACTAAAAAATGAAATATATCCCCAATATGTTGATCTCAAGACAATTTTAACCCCTGATACCTCAAGTAATGCGGAAACACTTTCTACTGAAAATCAACAATATTTTGATAAGAAATTTTGTAGTGTTTTAAATATTTTAGTATCACATGACACGAGTTCGAGTAAATGGAGAAATGGTAAGAGCTATGATCGTGTCAATGGATATGGAGCGATCATGGGGCTTATTACCGGCAAAATTTTAAATTTTGTCACTCGTAACAGGAAGTGTAGGTGTGAAAAAGGTTACTCAAAAATAGTGTCTATTCCAAACCTTAAACTATCTTGCAACACAAATTACACTTAACTCTAAAGATTAGCTCCCAAAGATTTCAACCCACCCTCATGCTCGCAAAGTAGAAATAACGTCCATTTCCAACTCAAGAAATCATACACTCGGACCTTTCCGGCTAGAGGGTGATGCTCCAAGTTCCGGCTGATGAAACTACATGTCAAGATACTGTGAATTGCTATGATGGTTTAATGTACAATGGGACAATGTATAATCAGCTCCCATAAAGATTACTTTCGATAATTTACTTAGGTGGTTACAGCAATTTACAGAAGAATATTGCATAGCCATGCATAATCTCATTATAGATGAATCTAGACTATTTAAAAGCTTTCTCAGAATGTAATTAAATCAACGAATTTACAAAAAACGTGTATGCAGTTTTAGGTACATTAAAAGTGATTGGATTCAAATTTAAACCACCAATGTTGTACAATTGCATTTATTACCTCTGATATAATGAAATTGATTAAGTATCAATCACTACTTTGTGAAATTGTAAGATTAATATTTTCTTTTTAAATGGAGCTTGGTAAGTAATAGGGATAAGAGCACTTGGAAATAACAAAACTTTTTATCTTTTATGTTTCAGATTCCTGTAAGCTGTAATTTCTTGTCCCAAACAGAAAACAATTTTTTTATGCATTTCCAAGAGCTAGTGTACAACTTTATAAACATTCTTTTTCAACAATAATAGTAATTCGTACATTGTCTTCGTTTTTAATAAACACAAAAAATTCTTAATAATGATCTTCTTCTTTTGAGCCATGTATGAGAAAGTAAACAGCGGCATGTTTATCAATAGTTCCATATATCGTTTTGTCTGACAGTGATGAGGAACACCTACGAGTACAAGAGAAATCAAACGAATTTTTATGTTGACCCAACTGCACGTAGTGTACGAGAAACTTTAATTACAATTTTTGTTATAAACCGAATTTGTATAAGCAATGTTTGAATTCACTTAATAACATTCAACAAATCAGCCTCCGTAATTAGCGAAAAATCCGAAAGCACGACGTTCATTTGTAACTTTCGGCCATAACTTACTTAAAGCATACTCAACTTATACTAAATACTCATACCAAAAACATTCTCAAAAGAGCACAAAATAAAAAGCATAACCATGTAAAAAAAACCTCAATCTATTTGTTTCCACAATTTGTTGAATTCCGGAAAATATAAAATCGAAAGAATTAACTAAGTAATTGAAAACATAATTATAACTGTTTGTTAAGTATTCCACTCTCTTTGGACTTGAGATTCTGTTTTTTTTTATAAATTGTTGTGGAAACAATTGCTGCCGGGAATTATTTTACAATATTTTAATTGTTTTTTGTACAGCACATCATTTTTTACAGTATTGTTCTTGTACATCTAACCGATTCAGCGAAAATCGAATGTTCTCTTCATATTGGAGTATTTCAGCCGCTTAGTGTTAAACATTAAATATTTTCTTCAACACGATCGTCCTAGAAATAATTCACGTAAACAGTTTCTTTACAAACTTTCACGTTTTACTAAATATTCCTTCGACAACCAAGTATCAATTAAACGTTTCAAACATTACTTTTACTTATAACAATCGATTTACCACTTTGTTCGGTTTCGATTCAACAACAGGCAGAGAAGGATGTGAGAACGAATGAGCCATCGTCTGCGGGACTTATATATACGTCATCGTGAATAACTGTATTACAACATTTATTACTATAACTGCAGCAACCGGTACTTCTTACAAAGTTTGTCTCGACTGTCTATATTCGGCTATCCGACACTTCTATGTGACCATGTTTAAATTAGTATTCTTTCTCCTCTTCACGCCAGCGCTCATAAAAAAAGTGGAATATGCAAAATCTGTTTTTAACATCAATTTATCATTTCTTTCTGTGATGTTCATGGAAAAAGCGATAGAAAATGTTTTCTTGCCCCATTTATTTTGTTACAAAAAAATTATAATCAAACTTTCGAGAATATAAAAAGCTCGAAAGACATCAAAGACGAATCTACTTAGGTACTAGTCTATTTATAAACTATTATGTACGTAATAATACAAAATTAATGACTTTTCCCAAGAAAAGAAATTCTCGGTAAAGAAAAATCTTTTTTTTTTGGTGTTTCATGATCTTCGAGTAGCTCAAATGTCATACACGTGAAAAAACAACATGGTTTTTTTTGTTTTGCATAATTATTAGATATAGAAAAGTGAAAGTTTTATTACTTTTTCCTTTCGTTCAAAAAACGTATTTCCTTTTATAGAAAACATTCGAGCATTAAAATTTACCAATACTCTGTTATCGCGACGTTCCAATGCTGAGAGTTCTGGCTTTTTAAAGCATTCGCGTCTTTCGATTAGAACTCCACTCGTTCTTTAGGTACGTTTCTCGTACCGAACTTTGTTTGTTTTTTATTTATCGGAGAGACACAAATTTGTCTATATGTTCTCAAATTTTTATGCATCGCTCTCGGTCGCCGTGGTCTCCTCCAAAATCGGCACTATAAGGTTGTCTGTCGACATCAGATTATATTTTGTCACGAATGTTGTGAACCTGTCAAGAGACAATAAAGTGGTATCAAAAATTTGAATTAACTTTTTAAACTCTCATCTTCGTTTATTGACGATTACCTGCGACATAGAAAAGTTTCCCCTTCAAATTCATCAAAAATGGTCCGATGGTGAAAATAGGCATGGGAAAAAATTCTGTATACTCTGCGACAAACAGAACCCAGCTTTGCGACTGATGATTCTTTTATGCTGACTCTACGATTGTAACACATAAATAAATCAAGGATGAAGCAAAAATTTACATTTAATTTGATGTCTGTAAGTTATATAATAGTGAAAAGGCCGAAGTCGTCAAATAATGTTGGATTCTATTATCATAGAAAATTTATATTATATGGTTCCTAGGTTTTATTAGATAAATTACTGTTAATATTGATTTTCAACTAATTTGTGTCGAAGGTAGTCATGAAACAAGATATTATTTTGCAACGAGTATGCGTTACCAATGAACCAATGAATCTTGAAATTGACTGTCAATTCGTAATAGTAAAATTGACCAAGAGAAGACAAGAGTCTCGACACTAAGTAACGTTGTGCGACTTTAGCACAAAGGTACGGTAGTTTTTCATCACATACCTGCTTGGAAAATACTTATTGCTGTTCAGCAAACAGGCAGCACCATCGAGAGTGTGCCTTGTGTAATCAATGGCAGGACATTCCTTGGGAGTTTTGTGAGCTGCGCACAAAAAGATCCATTGCTCCGTAGCAGTCATTTGGGTGCATGTCTCAGGATGGCATTCTTCCTGCAATCTGACTGCAAGGCCATTCAATTCCATACAGAATTGTCGCAAATGTTCGTACTTCCAGACACCCTCGTCTTGCGCATCAGGCATGCTCAATATCCAGTCAATATTTTCTGGCTCGCGTCGTATCATTTGTTGAATGTATTGCTGAACAGCAAGAGTGCTGTCCATCTCTTCAAAAGGCTCATCCGGCCATCGGCTGAAATCCTTTATGAGATACGTAACATGTTTTATGTCATTATTTTGTTCTCCATTTGAAAAATAGTCACAAATTTGATAAATAATACACTAATTCTAAACTTTTTAAATGTTAATAATAAAATTAATCATGCACAAATATGCAAAATAGAGAAAATCGTGTACTTGAACACTGACACTGATTTTCAGAGATATTTTTTTAAAGATTATTGCGAAGGTTTCAACTGCAATATATTGAATGAAAATACATTTTCATACACATAAAGGTCTCCTTCTAGTGCATTTCTGCAAAGCCAGTAACTTTTATTGAACGCTTTCCTCATACTTCTTATTAGTAGACAGTACTGCTTCCAATTCTTTTAGTGATGTAAGACAATAAATTGATATTTAAATTTTATTTAAATAACAAGTTATATTTTCTTAATTCTATATATATATATTTCAGAAAGTACGAATAGTAAGAAGAAACTGTTCAGATAAATGAATTCAGGTAAATGAATATTTCAAAATATTTATTTGTGAGAAACACATTTACAAAGATTAGTGATATACATTTGTAGATGGTACATTGAAAAACAGATTCGTTCTTTTCTTATGTACAGAGAAAGCATTGTCTGCATGAAATAATTATCATCAAGTGTTTTACTCCAGAGAACTTAGAACGTTCTAAATAGTTTAAGAATCAAGTTTAAACTTTCTGTTATCTCGAGAATTAGTCACGCAATCATGTTCAACCTTGATAAATTGGATTTCAAAACCTCGATATTTGTTACCATTTTGATCAGAAATGCCAAAAGGTATTAAATTTATAAAAATCAAAATTTCATATATTTTAAACGAGTGAACAGTTTCTAATTGTGAAGCATTTCCATTGATATATAAAATATCAATGGCAAAAGAAGCAGCAATGGTTGGTATTGAACTTGGTCACAATCTATGGAAAGGATTGTAGTATACAAGATTAAACCTATTTTGAATATTAATCCATGTTCCAAACAGAAGAACTAGTGTTTATTATAAATATACATCAAACTTTTCATTAGTTTGATTCAAAACATTGGTTTCATTGGTTCAATTTTCAATATTGAAAATACCTAATACAAGTAAACAATTCACCTTTTCAACAAACAATAAAACAATTATCACATTTCACAGAATATTCAAATTGTGGTTAAATTAAATTGTAGCGCTTTGCCTCTTTTGGTTCTTGCACTTTCAGAATACAAAACTTTTTCTAAGGAATCCAAAATTGTTCCAGGTATTATCTATATAGAGAACTTTATGGTTAAGCAAAATCATGGCGAAGCAATGTGCAAAATGATATTTTCAAGTTGTTTTGGAAATCTTTTTGCGATTATACGACTATTTGGACGATTCTAAACGCGTTGAAAAAAATATCTACGACAGAATAATGTTGAAAAAAGATCACAATCCACAAAGTGTCAGTGTAATATTTTTTAGACCCGACTATGTAGTCAATAAATTTTCGCAAAAAATCAGAAGTCGTCCGACGATAAGAAATCAATACACACACATACGAACATGTATACTTCTGTGCATATAGACCTCGCACTTTCTGAATAAATGACATTGGTTTATTTAGTCTAATGACGATTCGTTTCATTTGTTTGACGAAAGTACGAAGCACAAAGCTATAAAAAACAAAAATGTCGCGGGAAAAGCACCCACCAGTCTGTATTAAAAAGAAAAGCCTAACGAGATGTCCCACATTCAATATATGATTGAAATAAAAGTTTACAAAGTGCGAGTAAACAATTTTGCTGAAAATTTATTAGGTATTATGTTGTAAATCGATACGATTTTGAAACATTTCATTGATTTTTTAGAGGTAGATGTCACGCCTTTCATTAAATGCCTGAATACATGAAAATGCGTGAAAAAAATCATCAAAAATTATATGGATCGATTTCTACACTTCGTGGCATTTTTTTAATTGTTAAATTAACATTTTTTATTAACCTTTGCCTTTGTTCCGGGCCTGTTTCTTCTTAAGATTGTTGAACCGTCAGCCATCTTCATTTTGTCAGTTGTTGCACTTAACAGAACCGCAACTATCACTTCGGAATAAAACCCCGCGTCTCGTGATGAATATGTTACGTGCTGGACCGCCGTGGCGCTGGGTAGTTGGCGCCAAATTCATAGGAACAAACGGTTCGAGTAGTGAGTCCGTTTAGTTAGCCAACAAACTTCATACCTTGGACAAGTGAACACGCCAACGGAATCCGTGTTTTTAGATATCAATCACATTCAAATTAAACAGATTCTATCGAATTTGGATTATTGGTAGGAATGGTAGATTATATTTTTGAGAGTTCTGAAAATGGAGCGAGCAATCTCACAATAAACATGACGTCATTTTACACTAGACCGTGCATGGGCAAAAGCAGCGCGCTGTCTTATCGACCGATAATTTTGTGACTGAGGTGGCAGACTCTACGAGTCGAGTCATTTTTTTGAAATCGTATATTTTCATCCTTGCTTAAGAGATGAACTTTGGTTGCTAATGAGCGGGTACTGCAAGTTTTTTAAGACCATATTATATCATGGCTCTAAACAAAATTCTCTGAATTTTTTTTAGTAATGCAAAGAACGACCTTATCAGTTACAAATAAACAATGATACACGCGTTTGGTTATTATATCATTATTTCACTTCTTCATTATTACATTCATCGACGTAACGTCTTCTCATTATTATTACCCGTTATACTTTGTTTACAAAAAAAATAATTAATATAATTTACAAATAATTAAATGTACGGTAAAGCTATGTGGCGGAGCTGTTATACTGTAGACAAATTAATATCGGTTACCAAACTTAGGTAACACGATTTAAATGTCGATTAAACTGAATTTGCTCATTTTTCTGCGATTGAATGATGTGTCTATGTACAGTGTGTAATTATCTAATATCCTTAATTATATATCCAAGCCTTATCGCTCAGGTTAACAATCCCAGATTCAGTCTCGATCATGAGAATTCAGTTGACCGAAATTGCCGGACCCAATTGTCGCATCAGTTCGTAACATTCTTGAAGACGTTTTCTATCCCCGATTCTCTCCAGAGTTTTTGCCGCCTCAGCCAGCATTCCAGCTCGTTCTCCAGGCGAAGCGAGTAATAAGGTCGGTAAATGCCGGCACGCTAGACAAAGCGCAGCAGCATGTTCGCGTTCACCATTTCCATGTTCCTGTGAACGATCTTTGCCACAGATTATCGATGGGCGAGAATTTCTATGATGAAGGCTACGATCGAGAAGTATTTGAGTCTTGACCGGTGTGGCTCCTGCCATTATACGAGCTGTGGCTTCGTACAGGAAGACTCGTTGCATCACCGACTATTCAATAATAAAAATGACAAATTAACATACATGTAGGATATATTACAATTCTATTGGTAAATAGTTCTTACTACTTATAGGTATCACCACTTATTCGATCATTATTTAACAGAATAGACAAACATTGCCAATTTTCTTTAAGCAGACGAGACTTTAGTTATCATAACATACCACAAACTAAGAAGCACGAACAAAAATTAATTTCGTTACTTCTCCCTTATATTGATTTTTCGAAGAATTTTCCATGATAGTTTTGAAAATGTGTGTTATATAAATAAAGCAGTGAACGTATACAAATCTTACAATGAAAGAAGCATGATTGGTACATTTTGCAGATTTGTTTATAATTGATAAATAAATCTTACGGGAATATGTTGACATAATTGACGAAGTCTTGCTAGGTCACGCTGAAATCCAACAAGAAAAGAACTCGCGGTAGGTTTGCCGGCATCACCGCCAATTTCTTGCCACAGTGTCGTACGGATTTCCAGGAGCCAATCACACACCCAAAGTTGAGCAAGCTGCAAGAGCAATTGATGAAATTATAGAAAAATGTTATCTTACTTTATTTTATGGAGGAATCAATATAGACGAAAATGTATTGAAAATACAGAAAGTTTCGACGAAAATATAATCAGTATAAGATGATATATTTGTTACATATCTAAGACAACAAATTTTAATAGCTGATTAGAAAGTTGCAATATTACTAAATGATAACTCTATTCATTAGTTTGTTAAGTCGGGGTTTTGATACGTTGCCGTGACCTGCCACAGGAGTTGCACTGTAGAAGTATTGCATAGTATTTCACAACATGCAATGCAACTACAATGCACACTCGTAACAGGCAAGAATCTCGTACAGTTTGCGACAAGTATAAAAGGTCCGCTGCTGTAGGCATGCAAATGATTAAATTTAAAATGGTACGTGAGAGGGATTTCATCGAAGGTCTTTTCACTCACCTGAACGTTATAGGATGATTGTTGTTGACAATTCGAGTATACCATCGAGTCCTCGAGCAAAACTCCAGCCTGTTCGATCAGCCGAATTGCGCCCCGACTATTTGATCGCCTTGCTGCTTGAAGGACCGTAAGAACGGCATGAGGTAGGGGACTACAGTTCGCTGTTCCACTGTTTTGCTGATTTCTCTCGTAAGGAAATCGTGACTCAACGATCATCCAAGATCCCTCATCGTTCTCGCCGAGTCTCCAACTAGCAGCGACGCACATCACTGCGCCCCACCACAGACCAATATCATCTTCACACTCTGCAACGAAACATTGAACGTGTATATTCGCGAGCATGAGTATTGAAAGAAAAAAGCAGGTATCACTGGTCGCATTTTTATCTATAAAGACAGAAGAAAATGAGAAAGATTAAAGTTGTAACTAACTTTCTACGCTGCCTTTGTCGTCGCTCGAGAAACAGGTCTCCACATCAGCGGAAGCTACAACCCTCTTGGCCAACTCGAGTGTAGCCGATGCGTGTGAGTCACCAGCTGTGCCAGTTAATAATCGTAAACACTGCCCTATCAGATGTTCCCGGTAAGCTCTAGCCGCATACGAGAGCGGATCCGTCTTGCTGTTTTGCGATGTAAATTCACTTGCATCGCGATAGCCATATTCCCACTTTTGTGATGTAAGAAAACGTGCACCTTCATCAGTCATGATCCACTTGAGTTTAGGCGGTACGACACACGTGGAAAGAATTGATCTTGCTTTACCGAGGTAATATTTATGGACAAACGGAAAAAGAGATTTTTTGAAGCATAATGCTGCATTCACGTAGATGTCGGCCAGTGAATTTTTTGGAATAATATCGCCAGCAGCTTCGGCATAATTAACAGCAGAAAGAGCGAAAAAGAGCGTCGCGTTCGTCGAGCCTTCGGACAAGCGAAGACAAAGAATACGATGATAAACGATCGCCAATTCCATTGCCGATGTCTCAGCCTGTCCTCGTTCCGATTTCTCAGTCAGCCATTTACCGACATGCAATACCCATCTGCCGATCCAGAGTTTGTGCAATATCTGTCGCACAACTTGCCAAAGAGTAGCCAGTGCGATTTCAGTTCGTGATGTCGGAAGCGTGCGATCGAAGTAACGAAGACACTGTCTAAGATCAGAATATGCCTTCTCGTGCTCGTTCAGCGACATGTTGAATTCGGCTTGACGTCTCCAACGACGGAGTTCCAGGAAAGATTTACTCGCCGACGGTATTATCGGATCACCGTATAGCAATAATCGGCACAGACCTCCGGCCAGAACAATGGCATTCGTCAACCATAATATGACGGTACTCCACATCTTGGAATCTGCCTCACTAGTTTCTGTTTGGAAATTATACAATATTTAAAGTTAGCGAAATAATGTAGTTGTCAGTATAGTCGATGATCAACCACTTGATTATTTTTCGTAAATGTAAATAAATTTAATAAGCACATCGACTAATGACTGGAAAAGTAAAGCATCTAATACTACTCATTATTAAGAAAGCTAGTGAATTAAGATCGACATGAAATGAAATAAAAGTCAAAGTCGATTGAATCACCTGAAACATTGAGCATTGTTCTGCCTTCAAATTTTATACTGCCATAATCGGAACTGGATTTTCCAAAATTGTTCATCACAATGCCTAGAGGATTGAATGCCAGAAACATGAACATCACTGCACAAAGGGTAAGTCTTGTATGGTCTCGTAATCCTGCAGTAGCTGATGCAGCTACATGGTGAGGACTATTTAGAACGTCGACTGGCTCATCCTTTATCGATAATGGCGAAGCTGGAGAAAGTGGAGCTGGAGCGGGTGATAGAGATGGCTCACTCGTGTCGGAACGTGGGGGTGTCAATTCGCCACACGACAAGAGGTCCCGCAAGTTCTGTCGTTGCGCAGTCATCTTCAAAGACAAATTTTCTGCTTTCAATTTAGCATTGGAGTTTTGCAAGAATCTATTGAATAAAGAATTTTCGAGTTATTAATGACATTCTTGTATTGTATTTTCACTTCCACCTAGCAACGGCAAATATTGCCGCGATCAAGGTGACATCCATATTTACCTTATGTAATCTATTGTTTTTCGAAGGATCGCGGATTTATTGAGTTTGGCATCCACACCGACTATAATATTCTTCAGCTCAATTATTTTGTCATTTATCGACGTTCTGTACCGACGTTCTATGGCATTATGAGCACTACGTTTGACTTCGCGAACTTTCGGTACAGTGACATGCGTATTTGTACTTATACGATTGATCTGTACTTTGTCCGTGTCCAGGACTACGGGTATTCCTGCAATGTGATTGAAAATGAATGAAGAAATCACGATTAAATATTGGAGATGAGAAATTTCTAACTCTGAAGTTGCACTGTATTTTGTTTAGAAAACGAAATGGAACAAATTTCCAGAGACAAATACTCTTACCAGTTGCTAAAACTGTTCCATTTGATGTGTTGACCAATGTATGAATCTGATGAGGAACCGCAGTAGACGTTATTGCCTGAGATCCTCGCGAATAGACAACCGATTCGGGTTTTATTATTTTTGCAGGTAAAAGAAGTTGTCTTTGTTTAGCTGCGACTGGAGCAAGGGTTACAACCGGTGACTGAATGTTGAAATTCATAGTCTGTGGTATAGTGTATTGCGAACTGAAAACTGTCGGTGCGGGTGGTGCAACTGTTATTCGTTGTGGTGGACTTTCAGTCGGTGTACTTTCCGGCTGTAATTGACGGATTAGCGATGGATGTCCATTATTGGGCATTGGAATATTCACATTCTGTATTGAGTCCATGAGACGAGAATCATCAAAATCACTATTCGACGTCATATTCAAAAAATCAAAAGAATCGCTTTCCATGGGTATGGGTTCGTCCAAATCGGAGAGAAGTGTATCATCGCTGAACAAATTTTCTGTCTTCATTAATTCAGTTTCACAGTTTTTCAGGAGATCTGTCAAAATATATAAATGATGTTTCATTAACAAACAATTGGAAATGTATTCTTTTAATAAAAACATGAGCGCTAATGCAATGAAATTTAAAAATAAATTATAAACTTAATTTTAAACAAACCATGGTAATCTTTTAATCGTCAAGTGTGACAACAACAAGTTCATTAGAATGCGAAGCATGAATTTCAGTTAAGACCAAGAGTGTGAAAAATTGAAAAAAGAAAGAAATCAGTAGTCCAAAAATATTCAACGTATTGTAACAGAGGTATCGACGTAATGGAATTCCGGTTGTATTGTGGTATGCAAATGGCAATGTGTTTATCCTATATTGTTATAAGCGTAGCGACTGTACAAAACGCTCTTAGATACGACAATTATGTATACAATATAATTACGTACCATCGATCCCAGTAACTTCGTTCAGATTAAAACTATCGCTGGCTGTAAAATTTGTAAACTCATTGTCATGGACCGGAGCCCAGCCTCCCGGCTCCGTCATCTTCCTTGTATTTTCTTCTCACAAATTACTTTATATTAACGTCAAAATGTATTTTTCTAAGTTGTCAATGAGGAAAAACACAGACGATGTGTCAAACGCAATAGGGTACACTAGGAGTAAAAAAAATTACAAATGATCGTCCGACATCTAAGGGAGCCAATCCCAGCGTACACACGGATCAGACGATGTTGCGTCACTACTTGGTGTTCCGAAAACCATCGTTCTCTATCACCATCGCGAGTTCGCGAGTACATCGATAATATTACGAGATTACGATTCGTTAATTCTGCCAGAGCGAGATTCCAATGTACCTCGAAGTGAGTCGTCGTAGAGCATGGACGTATAAATATATGGACAGAGTCTTTCTCCGCGTGGGTGAAGCCACAAGGGTGAGGGGAATGAAAACCTGCTGCAACGGATATGATGAACCAAGATGGCGGCGACGATATCTATTTTCACGGTGCGATGTCAAAGTAGTAAGGTGGTGGGGATGGATCACGGAGGTGCGACGAGGGAGGCATGTCAGCGCTGGCTACATTTCGTAGCTGAGAAATAATTTGGAGGTAAAAACAGTGGAATGCCCTTTTGGAAATATATATGCAATTTATTTTTATGTATATAAAAAGGTTACCATTGTGGCCGTTCATGATCGTTTATTATTGTCCTTTAAATAACACCAATTTATTATATGTGGGCCGTATACTTAATACATTATTAACTATTTCATTACGAAAGGTTGTAACGGTTATGACAAGTCGAGCGCGAAGTATCTTCGATCACGCCACAGTTTTGTTAGACCAACGCCGCGTGCCGTGAAAATAGACGCGTCTTAACATATACACTATCGGCGGAAAGTTTCCGGACAAAAGTTGAAAACAGTGCCGGAACGTTTTTTATGCCATTTCGCCGATAGTTGGTCTAGGCCAATTGTAAAAAAAATCGTAAAATTTTCTTTAAAAAGCCAAAATGAAGGGAAATCCCTGTTCTTTAAAATGGCGTTGGTTAAACTGGTCTAGGTCGGCTACCGGCGATATGACATAAAAAAACGTTCTATAGGTCAAAAACTGATGAACCAAGATGGCTGACACGTATGTTCTCTTCACCCCTGTGGCTTCGTCCATATATTTATACGTCCATGTCGTAAATGTATTCAGTGATCATCAGAAAACCGAAATCGAAAGGCTTTTCAGAATCGGTCATAATAAAAAAAAACATCTTCATAAATTTGGCCGACTAATTTGAGCTTTACAATATATTTTTCCGATCTTTGATTGTTTGTTAAATCGAATTTGAAAATCTAACCTAAAGTTAGTCAACGTCTTTTTTTAAATTTAAATTTCACCAACGGGGTCTCGACCAAAAAGGAATCGTTTAACAAAGACAAAATGAATAATTACAACGTTTGATAGTTCGTCAGATACATGACTTGCCAGAAAATAAAGAATATAAGAGCCAAATATTTGCCTACAACGCTATTCTAAAAATACAGGCATGTACAGGTATTCGACATTGTGTGAAGATAGTCGTGCTTGCACTTTACATTATTATATTATTACATTGGCACGATAAAACAATCCACGAACACTGTGGAAACTGCCTGCGTTGTTAATGACTCAACATATAATTCTAGTATATTGATTTTTACATTACATCAAATGTTTTTATGTTTTGTTGGATAAACGCCAAATCGATTGAGCTCGCGGAGAACCACTGTCTGCATTATTGAGACAGCTGACTGTTACCAACCTCACATCATTATAACGCGTACGGTATTTTTCAATTATCCGATCAACTATTAGTTATCAAACGTTGCAATTAGACACATCGCGCTTGACAAACGATTTCGCATTGCTTGAGGCTCTTGTGATTATAAACATAAATAAAAAAAAAAGTGGTCGGCTAACTTCAGGTCGGATTAAGAATTCAATTAAATTTTATGAAAAATGACTAATTAGGAAGCGTTTTAAATAAGTTATTGAACATTATTAAATGATTATCAAACGATAAGAAAAAGAAAAAGTTTAAAAAGTTAGAATTAGTCGGCCAACTTCATGGAGCTCCCTCCCCCACCTGTCTTGCTTCTCGACACTCCCTAGCACTTTCACTAAAGTCTCGTTTCCGGTCTCGATGCTTTCGGAACACACACGTAGAGCGAGCAAAAAAAAATTCTTACGTGTAAATAGATTAGATTATAATTTATAAGTTAATTAAATACAATACGTGATTCGTTTGTTACGGGTTTGAATTATGCTAACGGCCTACGAGTCGGGTATTTTATGATTAATAACTGTGTAATCGGTGAGTATTTGTTCCTGTAAAAGTAATATATCATTTTGCTACATCGACACGCTAAACGCGAGTCAATAATTTTTCCGGTCAATTCCGGTCATAGACATTGATGCTCTCAATGGAGTAATAGACACCCGTTCCTTTTTCTATTCTCAAATTATCGTACGTTAGTCGTAATATAATTTAATAAAATTAAATATTACCTCAATTATCGCGAAATATTATATTATTAAATATTAGTTATAGTTCGTTAATGTTCTAAGGCTTAATGCAAAATTAATATTTCTACCCAGAGTATTGTGATATTGATTTACATTAATTGTTTATTGTTTTTTTTGTTTTTTTAGACAGAACAAATGGCGAAATACGCAGCTTGTACGTGCGTGCTGCTTCTAATTATCTTTTGCCATAGTCTTGTAGCTAAGGAGAGTCACGATGAGGAAGACTCTGTGCCTATAGATCCAAAGCCAGTATACATAAGTCCCACACCATCAGGTTTTGCCTATTTGGCAGAAAGTTTCGATGATGTCGAGAAATTCAACAGAACATGGAAGATATCGGAAGCCAAAAAAGAAGACATCGACGAGGACATAGCGAAATACGATGGTAAATTTATTTGCTTTTTTGAAAGTAATTGCTATTATAACGATTTATAAATTAGTCAAAGAAATTATGAAAGATTTAATATCTATTACTTAAGAAATGCTAATAAGGCAAAAGCTATGTTTTATCAAACATTTATCAGTTGCACAGATTTTGAAAAGGAAAGTAAGACTTGTTAATATGCAAATTATTTGCCACAAATTGATTTTTTTCTGAAATCACAAAGTACTTTTTTCAACAATAGGTTGAAAATCACATTTATTTGAGTGTTTGACCTTGCATTAAAAAACTATGCATCCGTTTATTCCATAAATGCATTATATAACTTTGTTTGCAACTCCTCTTTGTAACATTGTCATAGAATTATCAGTTTTACAAATAAATGATCATTTCTTTAGGCATTTGGTCAGTTGAAGAACCAACCAGGAATATACAAGAAGGTGATTTGGGCCTGGTTCTAAAAAGCAAAGCGCGGCATGCAGCTATTTCAGCAATGCTGAGCAAACCATTTACCTTTCTTGACAAACCACTGATTGTACAATACGAGGTTAATTTTCAAGAAGGACAAGAATGTGGTGGCGCGTACCTCAAGCTTTTGACACACGATCCCCTACACGCGGATCTTAAGAATTTTCATGATAAGACACCATATACAATTATGTTTGGCCCTGACAAATGTGGTAACGATCACCACTTGCATTTCATATTCCGTCACAAAAATCCATTAAATGGAACAATCGAGGAGAAACATGCTAAGAAGCCCAAAGAGAGACTCGAGGATTATTTCAAGGACAAAGTGCCTCATTTGTACATGCTGAAAGTCAATCCTGACAATACATTCCTGATCAAAGTCGACAATAAAATCGTAAATGAGGGCTCATTGCTGGACGATTTTACACCACCGGTTAACCCACCATTGGAGATAGAAGATCCTACAGATAAGCAACCGGATGACTGGGACGACAGAGAAAAAATTCCAGATCCACTCGCTGTTAAACCCGAAGACTGGGACGAGGATGCACCTGCACAAATAGTTGATGAGGCGGATACAATGCCAGATGGTTGGCTCGAGGATGAACCAGTGATGATCCCAAATCCCGATTCTGTGAAACCCGAGGATTGGGATGTCGAAATGGACGGCGAGTGGGAGCCACCAGATATACCGAATCCCAAGTGCGAAGATGCCCCAGGCTGTGGCCCGTATAAACAGAAACTCAAAAAAAATCCTCGATTCAAGGGAAAATGGCTGCCCGCACTAATCAACAATCCGAATTATAAAGGAAAATGGAAACCTCGTCTCATTCACAATCCTAATTATTATAACGACGAGCATCCGTTCCGCATGTTACCCATTGTAAGTGTGGAAACAAGTGCACAAGACTATCTTCTCTTCTCTTCCATCTGTGGCTATTTCCCCTTTTTGCCAACTTGCGTTATTAATCCACTGTGATTTTGTAGTCCGCAGTAGGATTCGAGCTGTGGTCCATGTCCGCTGATATAATGTTCGACAATATAATCATCACCGATGACGAGAATGTTGCCAAACAGTGGGCCGATGATACATTCGAGATTCGTCGATTGAAGATAGCGGAAGAAAGTGTGAGTAAATTAATTCTGATATTAACAAAAACGTTGGTTCGTTTGCATTATCAGAGGAAAATATCCTCGGTACGAAAAAATCAATGCATACAAAATTTTCACACCCACGGTCAATGCCGGTGTTACATGCCCACATAGTCGAGTATGTGGGGCCGAATGATGCGCTCTATGAATCACAAGCCAGGCTGGTGGGCCCTTTATTTTTTCTACTGCACCATCCCCGTCGTGATATACGTCTGGTATCTCGTGAAGAGAAGTCGGGAGGTATTTGAAAATCATAGGGCTCTCATCGTTGTACGGTTTATAACCGGGTCCCCATCTTGCTTGTGTTCAATATATTTACGAACAAACAAACGTTCATCCATGCTGTAGATAAACATTTCATAATAAGGTCGATATCCCTCATCGTTGCTGGTCCTAGAAAAAACCCACCGTCAAACAAATGTAGTTTGTAGTTTGCAGCAGTAAGGTATTATCTTTTTTTTTTATTTATGCTAATTCACGTGTTTTCGAGAATAATTGCTCCTTTGACTTTTGTCATAGCTAATAAGCTTGATTCTCGTAAAAATAAAACTTCCAAAGTACAATCCATCTATCGGTGTAGTAACGATATACCTAATTCAGTAATTTCACATTTAAAAGCTTGATCGCCCTGTACGTAAACCATATTACTATTTATTCGAACGTGAAAACATCAAGAAATTCAACGAACGATGTACTATGTATTGAAAGATTCAATCTTATCTAGGTCATATATCATCTCACATGATTCCTGCGATCCCTGTTAATATCTCACACTGTTTTTTATCGTAGTGGAGCATTTGGCGTCAATTTATGGCGTTTACGACAGAACATCCTTGGATGTGGGCTGTATATATATTACTAGCTGGCCTACCCGTACTTCTGCTAGTCTATTGTTGCTGCTTTGCGTCCCAGGTAAAGTATTGAGTGTAATTGTACAGCTGAAAGCTATGTACGTATTTTACTTCTTAATATACAATATCATCCATTACAAAGTATGCTTTCATCGCCTACAATCTTTAGATATTTATCTTCTATTTTCCTCGTTTGTTAACTCAATATCGTTCCTTAGGACAAACAAGATAACGTTCCCGAAGACACTGAGCCTCTTAATAATCCTGAGGATCTTAACGAGAGTACCGATATGAATGCGGAGGTACCTGACACCGAGCCCGAGATTGAAGAATTCGAGGATAAGGGCAAAACCAGTGAGACTGAAGAAATTATAGAAACTGAGAAGGTACGTCTGTTCCTGCTGTTGTTTTCCTTTTGAACCATCGAATAATTCAACTGTAAAATTGAAAATGGTATGTGTACTTGCAGGAGGAACCATCGGTCACGAGTGATGGACCACGACGAAGAAAACCAAATAAAGAATAGATAGACGAACAGAAAGTGATGGGGAGCAACAGGAAGAGGTGGGAGTGGCTACAAGAGAGGAGTTTACGCGAAGTAAATTTATTACCATCGTTCGAAGTCTGTAATATATTCACATTCCACACTAGTACACTTGCGATCGTCGATCAATGCGATAAAGATCAGAGTGGTCGACAATTATTATGTGAAACATCACGATTACAAATTAGTTCGTTAGGTACGTGTTTAAACTTTTTAAATGATATTGCATACTTCACATACCGATAAAAGAGAAACAATATTTAATGAAAAAAAAAACCTTGTTGCGATCTTCTATTCCGTGGTATTACATCGCGTTGCCCAACACCTGGAACAAACACCATGGTTGTTATAAAATTTTGTCCGTGTGAACAACGCAAGCGCATTTATTGTAATGGTCTTCTATACGAATCTGAATTATTCATCGGTCGCGTACCAAAACGTGGACTGCCGACCATACGACCAACATTTGTGTTCTCATTGCGACAAACAAAAAGGACTATGACAAAATGACGTCACGAAACGGTTTGCGTCTCGTACGTACGTGAATAACGTATTATTAATTAAATCATTACTGCATTTTTGAAAGAATATAACGTGAATGCAGTGCCTCGATGAAGTCTGATAGTTTTTATCGTTCGATAAGCAAGAAATCCAAAAAATATCTCCTTTGGGACGTAAATGAAAGAATCCTCGTAGAGCAGCTGACAACTATGAATGCGCTGTGTATTATTCGAGCAAATTTGTGTAGTTAAATTATCATTAATCGATCGATCGAAATTGTCGAAGATTTGGCACGTTTATATACATATTGCTCGATCACCACGAGTCAAATTTTTTCAATTTTTCAAACATAATGTTAATATTAAGTTTAAGTAATTGCTTGCATATGTTTCATTTTGCCTTGTAAAACGGGTATCGTTCGTATGAAAAAAACAAATAACCAAAAAGATATTTGGTCTCGTAGTTGGATGTTCAATCTTTCTTTTGTTCAGCTTTGAAACTGAATACGCGATTAAACTCTTGAAGAATATTATTGAGTTATGCTGGATTAACCCAGTAATTCGATAAAACGTGTGTTGTACTGTGCGTTAGAGTCACGGCAATCCGACACCAAAAGCGAAATCGTCGTCCAGCTATAAGAATAATCTGACGTAAAAATAAAAGTCAGATATATGTGTGTATATACATTAGTTATATATACATATATATCTAGTATTACAGTCACGATATGGAAAACATTAATCACCGTATCAGCACTTGTATGGCATTGAGCGCGTCCCAATGTCCGGTCACCGAAGTACGCAAAGCAGAAATAACTAAGAGATCGTGAGTGTGTCAAATAAAATTTTATTGAACTGTGAAATTAGTATCATTTCTTTTCTTCCCACTATATCTTACACATCGTGTTGACCTCGCACAACTTTTACTTATCAAAAAAACATTCATTTCAGTCGTCCCATTTATAGCACAATGACGCTAATTATCGTAATGATAATTTGCGCGCTTTGATACCCGGAATATGATGTACAAGTGATGCACAATCGGGTTTCGATTCGAAATAAATACAAGTCTAGTCCATCGCATGGAAATAAATATGTACGTCATTAAAGTGATGTAAAAGAAACTCGCTTAGTAACAAAAGCTTTTTAGAATGTCCAACGTTTTTTGAGAAAAGGAAATTATTATGGGCTGGATCATCAATGCATCCATATCACAAGAATTTTCCTTTTCTGAGAAATACTCAACAGCCTAAAAAATGTTGTTCCGAGAATTGGCATATCTCTCTCTGTCTTGTACTCGCTGACGCTATTTTCAATTAAGACGAAACGGGCGAAGATTGCGAGCAAGATTTACACGTCGGGACTTCCCTTTGGCTTAGATGTCCTGCCAGAGTGGTGAGATCACCCATGCATCTCTTGCAAAATACGTTTCCGCAAGACCAACAATGATTCTGTAAAACATTCCAAGCTATTAGGATTTTTTCCCAGTTTTTCTGGCACAGAGGGTAAAGAGTATCGCATAAAGACTTACCTTCCTGTTGAAAGCATCGAATGTGGTTGAGCAAGTACACTCCATAACTTTAGCTGATGATTTCCAATCGAGTGCTACGGTCGTTAATTCGCTTTCCAACTGACTCAGTATCATATTTTTCTTGGCTCTCGCTACGTTGTTAGCTGTGTCCTCGATAATATTATCCGATAAATGATCGTCCTTGTTAAAGGAAACATCATAATTGCAGTTGTTTTGCGGACTTTTCGTATGCGAGTTCTTCATCTCAACCATTTTTCCCAGATACTCGCCGCGCTTCAATAGTAATTTAACGTGATCTTCTAGCGAGGACGTGTGATCGTGAGTAGTGAGCAGAAAATCTTCCCAAGTTTCCCGCGGATGAACTCCACTCTCGAATCTGAAGTATAAGCCCCGCCAGAGACTGCCACAATAAACAAGCAAAACAAGCTAAATAAGTTATGAATTCTCAAGCGTAAAAATGTTTTATAATTCATTTACAGTAATGAAATACTTGCATGATACTCTGAGCTGAGAGTTTTGGTTCCAGAACTTTGTTGCTATCATCTTTGTAACGATTACAGGAGTATAGAGGATTTATGTACTCGTTTATATGATTTGCTATATCGCTCCAAAGTGAATCCGTTCTTTCTGATAACCTGTGGGCATATTCGATGTAGAGATCACATCTTTTCGATCATCATACCATTTCTACTATAATTATATAACGTACCTGAGAGTTTCTCTCTCTTTTTCGCTGTTACCAACAAATGTTCCATATTGACAACTGTGAACGTTGTCGTGAAGCGCGATTAAGAACCACTCGTTGAATTGAAACATATATGGATACTGCTGAAGTAGTTGGTAAGTCGCGTCGATAAATTGGGTAAATATTGGCGCCAGTTCCTTCCCGTCGCTACTAATGTAGCCACAACGATCACTAAACTTGTGTCCAAACGATAGCCAATCTTTTTCGATCAATGCCTGAAAACCCTGTATGGTGCGATAATATGGATCGAGCAGAAGAGTTGCCACGGAACACACTTGAGCCGTGCGATCCCATCCATCGCTGCAGTGAACAACGACGCTGATTCCGTTCGAAACAGCACGTGCTATGAACCAACCAGTTTCCAGAATAGATCGAATGTGTTTGAGCCAGCCACAGCTTTCCAGTCCACTTAAGAAGGAACTCATCGAGGAGCTACGTTGCACTGTGCCAACAAATTTACAATTACTCAATGCCACCAGCACCATAGTGTAATGAAAAATAAAAAATAAACGAAAGATATATAATCATATACGGAATTACCAATATGCAAATAATAATAGAGTATGATCTAAATCACGAAAAGCTTTTTCATTGTGAAGATGTTAACAATAAAGATATTTTTTAGACACTAAGAGATATCCAAGTTTCAAAAGAGTTAGCGAAGATATGCAAATCACTTTCCAATACGTAAGTTTATAATTACGTATCCTCATATGCAATTACGTACGAGCAATATTTATATACAATCACATATCTAATGCATGTTTCTTGAATTGCTAAGATTTTGCAAAGTTTTCGAAAAACTTCTCGAGTCTGGACCAAAAAAAAAAAAAAGATTATTCAACTCACGCTCCATGAGTTTGTTCAAACTTGCTCTCATAACATGTATATTCTCAATACCGAAGAAACGAAATTTGATATTGTCGTAAAAATTTTCATTCTCGTATCCCTTGCCGGCTGCACGATTCGCCATGGCATTTATCTGCAAGCGAACGAGTTACTACCATGTTATTTTTCTTTTTCATAACAATATGGTTGTACGCGTTCTTGGGTATGATATCTTAGTACTCTGTGTAGCTTACGCGTGGTCTCGTGTCCACGACGTACATGTATTTATTATTTGGATTTGTGCATAATATGTGGTAGAGCATCTGCTCGTCCTCGGGACATCGAGCATTGAATCCTGAAAGAGGTTGGCTGCAGCGACAAATGGCTGCCTGAAAATCATAAACGATTCCATCAAATAAAAAAAATGTTGAGAATAATATGTCAACAACCGTTTCATAATGAAAGGCAGTATACCTTATTCGAGTGTAAATATGTGAGAACTGGTAATCTTTCTTTGCTCCTGAACTTGGCGCTTCCAACTAATATATTGTTCGCACATGTGGCAGGAACGTATAAGTATCTGGGGTAAGTGTCACAGAGCTGAAGAAAATGGAACAAAGAATAGCTGCTCATGACGAATGGTTAATTGAAAATTTCATAAGAATATTTCACACGGGTGTAACGGATATTGATTTACCTCGTAACTTGTATTAAGATATGTTAGACTCCACTCATTGTTTGGTACTCCCTGTCGTTGAAACTCGCTTTGAATATCAAACGAATTCCAACGGTCCACTTGCGATTCTGAATCTTTGGTGGCCCGAAAATTAAAGCAAAGCAAATCTTCCAATCTTGCTACAAAATAAAGTAATTACGTTAGATTATGTGCGAGACTTTTGTGATGATTATTCTAGAACAGAGTAGTTACCTGGTGATGAAAGTTTCATCAAAGTCACGTAAACATCATGGCAATCGCGCTCCTTAGATATAATAAATGTCACTGTCAAAAAGTGTTTACACTTTATGTGCAATGGGGATCCTGCTGTAGTTAATGGTTGTTTCTCCACAACGGCTACATGTGTATTGTAAACCTGAAAGAACCTTTTTTATAAAATTCTTAACAAAATTCTTGATCTCATTCACGCATTGTTGCAATTTTTTCTATTTCCATTATTTTTACGACATTGAAACTATATTCACTTCAAAATTTTGTATACATTATAAATGAAAAGTTCCGGTCAAAGAATTAAAGTGTTAATATATCTCTATTTCGTGGAAACTCTATACTATGTAAAAATGCTATGCTTACCCATACCTCCTTTTTTCCATTCTGGTCCATAAAAATTAAATGCGTTGGCGTCAGATACAATGTGCCACATGAATGCTTGTTGGTGTATCTATCTAACATCCGTACATTTTCTACCTGAAATTTAAGTCAATTACAACTGATTTACATTATTCTCTTTTTTGTTGCCAGTATCACAAAATAAATGTTCGGCCCATTAAAATGTTATATCGTTTCGCTATTTTTACAAAGTATTAACCAAATTATACGCGATTGTTTTGTATAAACACCAGTTGTTTTTCTCCAAACTTATGCTACAGCCAGACAGTTTGCATCAGTTAAGATATAATTGTTTGATACTGTAATGATAATCGTTTACAGACCTTTCCAATTTTAATAACTTCCATGACGTTCATTTTGATGTTGGACAAATAATAATGAAGCCAATAGACAAAAATACTGCTTTATGCGCGGGTGAGCGATAAGATAAGTTTGTAATCACATAGAAAGAAGGAGGGTAAACTAAATTATAAACTAGTCGCTTAATTTTACGTTCTATAGCGACAGCAAGAACACTGCTGGTTCAGTGCCAAGTTGTAGGAACGAATTTAGATGTTTATGGGGAACGAGTGTCAACTCCAAGCTCTAAAGCGGCGTCAAAAGTATGTACATTTAGGGAGCGCCGTCGGCGTTAAAACCAATAAGTAGTGGGGAAAGTCGATTCCTTGGATAGGTGGACGCTCGAATTAAAGTTGGGCAAATTCGAATGAATATGGATTATTAAAACGCAGGATAAAGGTATAAAACCGAACTGATTTTCTTCGAACACTTTCTGCTGAATCGAGATCGACTCAAGTATCTTTTTACATGTTTGAGGATGTTATTATTCTCAGAACCAGTCCTTGAATCATAATCTAACTTGTATTTATTTTCGTATTCGTAGAATTAATCCTTCAATCATATTCTAATTTATTGGCTTGGGCCATGAAAAATGTCTCTCGAAACGTTCTACAGAGACGTTCTGTTTCTACGTATTATGAACATTTCCATTTACTTTATTATAAAGAAATCATTGTTTGGTGACAAAATAATTATATTAAGTTATGTTCGGTTTGATTTTTGCGCGCCAATTTGTTGCGCCATCTTGTGAATGTAGGTGGCAACGTTACTAAAGGTTATCTAGTTTTTTCTTCGTTCCATTTGTCTAGCTAACTTCACGCTCCATGGTTTGCAGGCATCAAATATTGGTCTGCTGCATGTTGTTTGGTCACAGTCGACCGTAAATTAATTACGATTCTCTAAAAGCAACAATTTGAAGGAAAGTCTACTTAAAAAACGTATAAAAATGTCAACCCGATGGTAAGACTTACAAAATAATGGAACTTTTTAAGCCAGTAGTGATAATATTTATAAGCGTCGAGTAAATGTTAAGAGTCTTACTTTGATAACCAAAAACTATATCTTACACTGACTTTGGCACAATTCTAAAATGCAAATAACCTCGACACGCGTAAACACAACGGAACCGATATTATTTTTCAGGTATCCGTTGTATCAGAGAGGCAATCCTCAACTTCGAGTATTTCTTCCAAATTTTTGGCTTAAAGTTGTGAAACCAACTGTTCCTCAACCTCCAAATGTTATCATGTTTCACTGTTCCATTGAAATGACAAAATATGATGTGCAGAATTATTTGGAAAAAATATATGATATTAAGACAATAGACGTTAGGACGAGAATACACATGGGAGCGACAAAGAAATCGTATCCAAAAGGATATATTGTGAAAGAGGATGATGTCAAAGTTGCTTATGCCATTCTTGTAAGTTTCACACATATTCTTAAAATTTCGAACTTTATAGTAACCAATCCATATTCTAGTTATCTTGTTTGTGTCACATTCCAATTATTATAATAAATAGTTTATTTGTTTTCAGCCTAAAGATCAATCTTTTGTTTTTCCAACCATTGTGGATAAGGCCAAAAAAGCTGATAATGAAAAGTTGGATCAAGAGTCATTAAAGGAAATGAAAATGGCTCATGAAAAATACCTTAAAGCCAATAACAAACCTGGTATGCCAGGTTGGTTTAGTATCTAATAGAAAACTAATTAAAATATTATCTTCTCATTCTCAAACAATATTTGTAGATAAAGTTTTCTTTTTTCTGTACAAAATTAAGTTTATTGAAAATACTCAATAAATTTTTTAGGAAATACAGAAATTTCGTACCATTAATTTCACGTGTATTTTTATAGATCGGAATTACCAAGTTCAATATTGGATTTCCGTTATTTTATTGAATTAATAAAAAGATATGTTTAACAATACAAAATTTATCTTATTCACAGTTTTTTTTTCATAAAGATTGTCACGTTAAGGCATAAATCTTAAAAGTCGAACTACTGTTTTTAATTCACTAAGAAACGAACATTTAACCCAAGTTCTTATAACACGTTTCAAATGTCGATAACAACCATTTTCGTAAAAATATAGCATCCGTAGAGTAAACATAATATGTACGTCGATTATCGATATTTTTATCGACATTCACGAAGCAAGCTTCCTTTGCAATTAGGACATCGGGCCCAGTCGAACAAAAAAATTGTCTGGAAGAGAAAATTAAGCCTTATTTTCAGAAAAATAACATGTAGTCATTAATTGTTGAATAGCAAACCTGGGGATGCTTTGGGCATACATGTTCGATCCGTGCAAAGCCTTTAAAGCCACAATTAGTGCAAATTATGTTTCCACGGGGCCTCGTACAAAGGCAGTCTTGGGTGGATGTAATCGATCCAAAGTTATTTGTCAGTTTGTTCCTATGCACCTCCATTATGGAGTTCTCCTTGTCACTTCCAACACCTAAAAGTTTATTGAAAAGAAACATTTTTGTTTATAACGCAGCCTCAAAAAACAAGAGGAAATATATATCATGCATAAAAAATATCCTTCGCAATTGTTTTTACTACTTCTTAGAACCGATGTTCCATTCCATTCTGTATCGAGGGGAATAATACACACGAAATTGGTCTCTGTGTCTTGGTTTTTGCCACCCATTATAGACTTAACGTATCTATCTATTTATATTGTTAAGAAATTGTTCGCCTCTTCGATACAACCACGCGCGAGTGTCTTCCGGGAACGTTAAATTTTGCCGACTTGTAATTTAATACTAACCGAGAGATGGGTATTGGATATCGAAAGAGTGCAAAAAAAAATATTTTACGATAATATATATATATTGTGACAGCTGTTGCTCGACTGTCGTGCAGAAAGTTTGCAAGACGTCGGTACTCTGGCGACATGCGAAAAAAAAAACAAAATAAAGGAGGACGAGAGAAAACGATTAAAATTCATGACGCCAACTCACTTGTGTTCTCCATGTATGCCTCGTGCACCAGGTAACCAAAATTATCTCTCACAATGGTACGTATTATTTATTATACAATGTGTTTAATAGTGACAATTTGATTAATAAAGGTATATTTAAATTATCGTTTCTCTGTGAAGGAAAATTCGTCAACTTTGAAATAGCAGGGAACAGTAAACTGAACTAACGCAGTGCGATCGTTGAAGTAGTTGCTCGTCCTTTGTTCCGGGACCTTACAGAGTACAAATTCTATCGAAGGACGTAAACAAATGAGAGCGCGTCGACTGCTTCCTTCGGTTACTTTTTTTTATATAGATATACATACATAGATACGCGATCAGCTTTTAGTCCATAGCCGGCAAAATTTTGTAATCTGTGTATGTCATCCGACGCACCCTTATGGCCGTTTATGGCAATACCAATCGTACGAAGATATGTTGGTCATTCTTTTGACGCATAAATACATTTCTTATGTGTTACACTCTTCAATGGTGAGAGGAGGATTATTCTTTTTCTTTCTCCAGTTTTGTTCCACCATCTCGGATATTTACGCATCATGCGTATTAAATACACAACTATATGACAATATTCTATAGTCATAATTTATCACTAATTATGGTATCGTTCCCCTCAGTCACGCTTTCAGCAGTTTCCATAGAGCACGATTATATCGATCAAACGTTTTTCACTAATCATTTGTAAATAATGACGAGTACCGTGGGTACCGATGGTAAACGATCCGGAAACACCAATTTGGCAACTATTTACGGCAGGTAGGAACCAGAACTAATTTGCTTTAAATAGTGGCTAATATTAATTTAATATCATTTTCACTGAGTATCGTATGTACACATTTTTGGGGTTGTTGGGACGAACACGTCACTCGCAGTTCCTGGAATCAACGTGGCATTGTTACTCTTGATATTAAAATGATATTTATAAACTGAATATAACTTTGCCAAATAAACTCACGTACAATTTTGTTCAAGGGTGCCGACAGTCGGAACGGATAAGACAAAGGTAACGTTTTGCACGGATATGGAGAAGTCGGTGATAGTTTACAACTTTGAGAAGAGAGGCTGGAGCCAAGTCGGTCCGGAGGATGATTGGAATTTTTACTGGTACATACATAATAATGTTTGTTTCCTCCATCCCTAATTAAACTCTTATTAAGAGGACACATTTAGGAAGGACATATGGTATTGGTGAAAGGATTATTATAGCGATGGTTATTCAAAAGTTAAATCTCCTTTTACGTGAACGATATCAGCGATGAAAGCGAATCAGCATATTTTTATACCGCAATTTGGTTAAATAATATTGTTAAAAGGTGACAACAAAATTCTAATAGTTACAGATGAAAAACAGTTTATCATGATCTCCCATCCAATGGTCATGCTAAAAATTAGATCAGTCTTTGCTATTTAAATGTTGATTTATATAATGTTAAAGATTATCGCATTTTTGTCTAGTTAAGTATGTTTATATGCAAGTATATATTGATATTCATGTTATTTCGATATTTGGTAATTCTGGGATTGGGACACAGATATTGCATATTGTTTGGACTTCCGGAGATAAAACTGATCGTGCGAAGATATAAAACAAATATTATGAATATTAATTTGTTTTCAATTACTTTATTTTTCAGGGCAGTCACTCAATCATGCAGAAATATTTTCAGTGTGGAAACCGGTTACAGAATGGGCGATAATCAGTACGTTGTACAATTTATACGTTCAGTTATGGATATACGTTTATCAAAGTGAAAAAAGTTAGTTCAGTCTGTTGAATAACATTCAGGACTATCAATCATTTTCCGAATCACTATGAGCTCACGAGAAAAGATTTGCTCGTTAAAAATATCAAGAGATATCGAAAGGATCTTGAGCGAGAAGGTAGCCCTCTTGCAGAAAGAGGTGACGTTCCTGGAAAATATCTTCATCTCGACTTTATACCCGTGACGTTTGTCTTACCAGCAGGTTTGCTAATCTCATTAATGTCTTTCTCTTTAAAAAGATGTTCTTTCGAAAAATAAAATTGTACAATGCAACATTATTCGTACAGATTACAATATGTTTGTTGAGGAATATCGCAAATCTCCTCAGAGTACGTGGATCATGAAACCTTGTGGCAAGTCTCAGGGTGCTGGTATATTTCTGATAAACAAACTCAGCAAACTGAAGAAATGGTCAAGGGAAGCGAGAAATCCATTCAACCCTAATCTTTCTAAAGAGTCTTATGTGATATCGAGGTAATTTTTGCTCCTAGCATACTGACAAATAGCACATTTCTTCTTATTCTTATTGTTAATTTTGAATCTTTCCAATGCTACATATTTATACAGTGCAATTTAAATTTCTGTCTAACTTTGGCTCGTTAAAGGTATATATAACGACAAGATTGAACACAACTTATTTGGTGTGGAGTTTATCTTTTAGCAATTTCGGTATTATTGATAATAATTTCTTTCAGGTACATCGACAATCCTCTTCTGATCGGTGGAAAAAAATTTGATCTTCGACTTTACGTTCTCATAACGTCATTCAGGCCACTCAAAGCTTACCTCTTCAAACTCGGGTTTTGTCGGTTCTGTACCGTAAAGTACGATACTAGCATTCAAGAACTGGACAACATGTACGTTCATCTCACCAATGTTTCCGTACAAAAACACGGTGTAAGTACTTACCGAAAGACGACATAGCGCGTAAATTTTCATAATACAAATTAACTCTTAAATGGAAAATTATATCGCTTAAAAAAACCGTCAACTTGGATGATTCTTAAAAGATTTTTCAAAGAGATCATTTATATAGGAAGAGTACAACAGTCTTCACGGTGGGAAATTGAGCGTCCAAAATTTACGTCTATACTTGGAAAGTACACGTGGCAAAGCTGTAACAGAAAAATTGTTTGCCAATATATCATGGTGCATAGTACATTCGTTGAAAGCTGTTGCACCGGTAATGGCAAACGATCGGCATTGCTTCGAGTGTTATGGCTACGATATTATTATCGATAATAAATTAAAGCCTTGGTTGATTGAGGTAAGTTACTTGGATGATTTTCTCATAGAATAGAATTTTTATATCGAGTGGTATAAGAATTTTAATAATAGGAAATTTGTGAATTCGTAAAGCTTTGATTTATGATGAAATTACAGGTAAACGCATCTCCCTCATTGACCTCGACGACGGTCAACGACAGGATATTGAAGTATAAATTGATCGACAACATCGTATCCGTGGTGGTTCCACCCGATGGGGTTCCTGAGTACGTAACAATTTCTCGAAATTATTTGTTAAACTATCGTACGTAACTTACGATCGATTATGTACGCAGTGTCCGATGGAACAAATGTCCAACGCCCGAGGCTATGGGCAACTTCGAGCTTCTCCTCGACGAGGAATTGTCGGCACAGGATGAGAGAGACAATCCTTCGAGCAAATCACGTTCTTCGAACAAGTGGAAATGACACACGTAAATTTGCAACAAGAAAATCTTCAGAAGTTATAAAAAAATACATCAGCAAATAGATTTATGTATTGTTCTTGTTTTCGTTTGTACAAATGGATTTCGTTTGTATGTACAAATATGTTACATACATACATTCATAAGTATTTCGAAATACAACGGTGCACGTCTAAAAAACGCGGATCTAGACATTAATTTTTTATTTCTCTTGTTCAGTCTTCGACGCTAAATGAAGCGAATTAATTTAACGGCGATATTTCTTTCCCTTGTTTCTTGTTCGTTTGTTTTTTTTTTATAAAATTTTATGTATATACCTCAAGGCGATTCCGAAGTGGCAGTGCGAGGTAAAATACGTTCGCTGTTATTATTTCATTTATTTCTCTTCTTTCGACGAGAGTATAGTTATTTGTACGAGAATCGACAATTCATCTCGATAGCGCTGTACACTGTATGTAATACGTTTTACGACTATAATCATATTCATGACGATTATGGCACGGTTTCGTGATTAATTAATTGGAGAAAAACAGGAACGGTCGTGTGACACACTTTGAATCAATGAAACATTGCGGATTAGAAATTCATCAGGCACAAATTGTTTCTTTTGTTCTTCATTGAATTTTTTGGATGTACACGTGGGCAATGGGAGCTGGTAGTTCTGATTGGAATGACGATTGTATACGGCAATGTGATAAAAGTGTTGCGCCTATTTACTTCGTTATAAAATTTCACTATCTATTCGTTATGTTTAACATTAAATATATCCTAATATTCGCACAATGATCGAACAATTTGTTAACGTATTCTTTGCCGAATTATCTACAATGGGACATGCAAATTATTTATGAAAATTGCGGTATTTGTATTCAGAAAGAAGTGTGCGTGTTTTAACGTTTTGAAACTTTCACCCATTGTTACATTCTTTGTTTACATCGGTTTTATAATCCCTCGGCGATTTATGCATTGGCACAATTGTACGGCTACTTCATCATACTTCTTTGATACCGAATTTTTAAAATTAAACTCAGTGAAATTGTCCGAGGGTTTGGCAGATGATATAAAAGAAATCATGGTGTCTATTTCCCACCTGTGTCGCATTGTATAAATCGATAAATAAATCAATAGACGTGTCGCATGTCACAAAATGAATATGAAAATAATTGAAGCAGCCTTTGGTTAAACGCTACGTCAGGTGAGGAACATAAAATCTAAATACTTTTAATCATAATAGTAACTATGTGTATATATATATACATATATGTATGCTATTATGATATACTTCATATCACAATTAACAGAGTAATAGGTACAATTACGAAAAGATTTCTAATCGGATATTGATATCCGTCGCGCCCAAGTTACTTGTTCGCCGTTTTTTCTTTTTAAAAATGTCATGTACAATTTTTACACGGGTTATGCTCTCGTTCCTATTCACTTAAACTGGTTCGCCCGGTTTACTTTATACACAGATATATTATTATATTTACAAGGTAGCACCTACGATCCTTGACTTATGTAAGTAATTCCACGCGAGGATCGCAGTAACTAGGCACGACCGGTTTTATCTCGGAATTTGTACACGGGAACGAATTAACTATAATATAAACGAATATTTGCACTTTCAAAAACCCGAAAATACCGTTTAAGTGGCATTTATGCGTAACGTCAATCGATCTACATACTTATTCGCTCGTTCGTTCCGAGGCAGGAAAATTTCCTTTCCTTTTTTTTTTTTGATATGCGTATGATAAACGATCAGGTGATATGTAAAAAAAAAACGATCTGCTACACGATTAGCGATAAATTCCAACAGCCAACATTCATTATCGTACGTGCATTTTGGTGTGTACATCTGAGATGTTTTTTGCAACGATTAAGTGTCCAACGAAATCACGGAACTGGCGAAGGTGGCGGTGGCAATGGACTGAAATAAGTCGATGATCTTGAACTCGGCGAAGGTGGACAACTGAGAGCTGCGTCACTGTGATAGACGGAACGTGGCGTTGGTGGCGGTGGAAATGGCTCGCTCTCGTAATGATAACGAGCTGGATAAGTGCTGTCGGACTCGTCGCAAACGTCCGTACTACATGGAGTCGGTGGTGGCGGCTGATTAATACTCCTGTAGTGTCTGTAGGGACGATAACGAGATGCATTACTGCTTGAGCACCTGGTGGAATTTGTGATAGTTGCTGGACTCGGTGGAGGATTCAATGTTTCCTGTGGATATCCACCTGCCGAACTGCCTCGTGTAGAACTCGATGCACCTGGAGATAACGCGTTATTAACATTTTCGTCAAGCTCCTTGAATAATTTACCTAAATAACATTAATCTCTCACCTGTTATATGACTGCGATCGTAACTCGAGCCAATGCTACTTCCCGTCAAGGTTGACATTCTGACAGTCTTTAGACTCGCTTTAAGATCCTTCGCACCGTTCTTCTGCGACAACATTGGTTTACCCGACCTGCTCGGTTTCGGAGAGAGCGGATCACCCGCCGAATCGTGAAGTATATCGGGCAATTCCTCGTTACCCGCCAGTCTTCTTCGGCAATAGAAAAATCCGAGTATAGCGACTCCAGTAACCCCGAGAACAACGAGAATGGCGATAACGTATGTGCTCTTTCCGGCATCGGTCGATGGTCCGACATCCTGACGACGATTGTTCGCAGCTGCACAAACTGGTGCTTTCTCGTCACTACCGTCTGCGCAATGTTCCCAACCGTCGCAAAGAGCTGTGCCGGAGATACAGACTCGAGTTCCCGTGCAACGAAACTGACCGGGTTGACAACAATGAGCTTCGTCCAGACCATCCTGACATTGAGCGGTACCATCGCACACCCATGACATATCTGTTATAAAGCAAGAGTACAGAATTATAAAGCAATGATACAGAGGAAAATAGAGCCTGGATTATATTCGATTACCAGTGCAACTAATTATCGTGTATTATTCCACGTTCTTGCAACTGTCTCGCGAATTGCAAACAAACATAGATTTACGAACCAATGCAATGTCCACTTTGGCACTTGAATTGATCCGGGCCGCAGGTGGGACATCCAAGCTCGTCGCTTCCATCCGTACAATCGGTTCGACGATCGCATTTCCATTCGGCAGGTATGCATTCCTTAGTGACGGCTGAACTCGAGTGAGCGCAGGTGAAAGCATCAGCACCGCAAGCCGGTGCTGCTCGGCACGTTCTCTCATCGTCGGACAGTACAAGATATTGCGGACACGAGCAACGAGGTGTCGTCGTGCCGATACAAAAATGTGAACAACCTCCATAATCGTGGAAAGGACTGCATATGTGTGACTCCATAACGTGATCGTCGGGTGTTCTGACGGTTACGAGATCGGTGAGTAGACGATTCATCATAGTCTTTCGTCCCGAGCCCGTGGTTTTATTAACTCGTGCCAGTACCTGAGTTTCCCGATCGAACCAGTAGAGATGCTCGTTGAGCAACGATAAATAGGCTGCCGAGCCTTGTTCAACCGAGACGAGTGCACGTCGATTGGCTCCGCTCAGATCAGACATTTCGATCTGTCGACCGTGAGCCCAGAAAATCATATTACCGACTATATCAACCGCAAGACCAGTCGGTTGATCGAGATCCGTGGCTATTACAACACGCTCTTTGCCATCCATCGTGCTTTGCATTATTCTCATTTTACCGCCAAGATCGGCCCAGAACAACAATCTTTTCTCCGGATGAACGGCCAGATTCCTCGGCTTCTCGCCCTCGCCCTTGACAACGACACCGAGGGCCGAACCGTTATCTAGCCTCGTTACATTGATGGCATCGTTCTCGGCACAAGACCAAAAGAGCAATCGACCGAGAGGATCGAGGGCGAGGTCGAACGGATGACCGGAACCACCGGATATAACGACAGAAGCGTGAGTACGATTTTCCAATGCTTTACGTATCGACATTGTACGCCCATCGATCCAATATATGTGTTGTGTTATGGGATCGAATTCTATCGATCTGACGTTCTTTAATCCTTGCACTCGTAGTACTATGTCGGGACAGTCGTTGACATCCGGCAAAAAGCGGCCCATCACGTTTCTCAAACTGTACACCATAAAGTTTTTTGGAGCTGTTGGAATCAACAAAAACAAAAAGGATCGTATAAGAAGTAATTATCTACAACTGCTATGTTTATCGACGACTGTTGGATGTTATGGGAAGAAGTTGACTCACCGACGCAAGTTTTATTGTTCGAAGCGAGATTATAGTGGGTCGGACAAGCGCATTTATGAGTGATGGAAATTCCACCTCCGGATTCCGGCAGAGCTATGCAAAGATGACTACAAGCTCCGTTTCCCATCGCGCAAGGATTGCTTCCGGCTTGTCGCGATGCGTGAAAGACAAGGAGGTCGGTGACGGACTCAAGATGGTCGTGAATCTTCGTGCGATTCGATCCTGTTGTTTTGTTCGCTCTCTCGATGTCACCGGTGTTCCAATCGGTCCAATATATGTAATCTTGATATTGCGTTATACTAAACGGATATACTATGTCCTGTGTTATTATGGCTTTTCTCTTCATCGTCTGAAGATTATAACTGTCTATGGCGGGTGTGAAAAGATCTGCCCAGTATAATATTCGAGCCGTGTGATCTATCGTCAATCCATTAGCTCGACCGACACTCGACAGTATTATCTGTCTCCTCGATCCATCTAGGCTGGCTCGTTCGATACTTCCCGTTTTTCCCCATTCGCTCCAATACATGTGTCTGCAATAAAAATATGACGTTAATTAATCTTTATAAAAACCATGAGCAATCTATCAACGACGATTTGCATTTTGAGACGAAATCTCTTACCCTCTCTCCGGATCGAGAGCGAGACATCTCGGTTCAACGAGATCCTGCCATATGAGAACTTTGCGGCTGCAACCTTCCAATCTAACGACTTCGATTCTACGTGTCCCTGTGTCGGTCCAATAAAGATTATGAGCGATCCAGTCTACAGCCAAGCTCTCTGGTGTCTCCAGTCCCAGATCAACGACCCTCTCGACGTCCGAACCGTTCATGAAAGCTCTCGTAACAGCTTTGACTTTCACGTCCGTCCAATAAATGTGATTGTGCATGTCGAAGTCGAGAGCACTGAAATATAGAAAATAATTGAAAAAATAAAATAAATACAATCATTCATGACTCATGGATCGAATCGTTTCGTCGAATTTACGATTTTATTGGTCGTAAAAACGATTGAAAAGAAAAATCGAGCGAGTGAAAGAGTTGAAAAAACTTGCCTGGCATCCTTGACCCCAGTCACGGGTATGATATTGTCGTTGTTAGGATTTTCAATGCTTATACGACCGATCTTGTCTTTCCTCGAGAATAGTAAAAAAGCGTCCGGTATAACGCAAGTTCTCTTGTCCTTGATGAGTTCATAGCCAATTTGGCAGGCGCAAACGTAATTGTTACCGGGTCTGTTGAGACACAGATGAGTGCAACCTCCGTTGTTACGGGCGCAAGGATTAGTCCCACGTACAATACCAAGATGAACAGCTTTGAGTCCCATAACATTGGGCATCTGTTCGACGATGACCTCGCGTTCACCACCGGTTAGCTTGTGAGCCCTGTCGATACTTCGTCTTTGCCAATCGGTCCAGTAAAGAAAATCACCCAAGAGACTCAGACCAAAGAGATG
Source organism: Netelia fuscicornis (assembly GCA_946811545.1). Taxonomy (NCBI): domain Eukaryota; kingdom Metazoa; phylum Arthropoda; class Insecta; order Hymenoptera; family Ichneumonidae; genus Netelia; species Netelia fuscicornis. The sequence continues at coordinate 12,002,130 of OX328014.1, read as the reverse complement.
GGGAAGATTGTCGGTGATGACCTCGCGACGATCCGTCCCATCCATGTTGCAAACCTCGATTTTGTCCATTTTTGCATCGCACCAATAGATCTTCTTTCTCTCTAGATCAAGAGCGATGCCATTGGGCCATACGATGTCCTTAACAATGAGGAGAGTTCTCTCGCTACCGTCGAGATTGCTACGCTCGATTTTCGGTCTCTTCTCGTTCCAGTCGGTCCAGAACATCCAGCCTAGTTCAGGCGCGAGGGCTATCGCTCTCGGTTCGATGAGATCCTCGTTTATGAGAACCTTACGACTGGTGCCATTGAGACGAGCGACCTCGATCCTGTCGGTACCGGTGTCGGACCAGTACATATTCCTCGCAATCCAATCGATCGCTATACCATCCGGATTGGAGACCTCGGTCGTGACGACATCCTCCTGTCCGCTACCATCTAAATAAGCTCTTCGTATCGCGCATACCTTCTCGTCCGTCCAATAGAGCATCTCATCCACTGGATCGAAATCAATAGCTATAGCATATTTGATACCGCCTAAGGGTAGAACGAAATTCGTGTAATCAGGAGAATCTAGGGATATCTTGCATATAGCGTTGCGCTGTGCTATCAACAACAGTTCCTCCGGTCCTTTGGCGCAGGTGAAATTGTCGATGAGTTTCACACCGGTTGGACAGGCGCAACTGTAACCAGGTGGCTTGCTGCTCAACAGACAAAGGTGAGAACAATTACCGTTGTTGCGTCTACATGGATTGTCGCCATAAGGCTGTCTTCGTGGATCCCAGACCTCGATGTCACCTGGTATGTACTCCCCGTGAAACAATTCACGTGGTCGCGTCGTTTGGGACGAACGTACGTCGTGCGAGTGTATACACCAAGTCTTCCAATCGGTCCAGTAGAGACGTTGATCGAAGAACGATATTGCAAACGGATAATCGAGACCCTGGCTAACTACTTTACGCCTCTTTTTACCGTTGTAATCCATAACAGCGATGAATCTCAATCTACCATCCGCCCAGTAAACCAATTCAGCTTCGTAATCGACGGTAATTCCGTTTGGCCAGAAAATATCGTCCGAAACGATCACTTCCCTCGTACTCGGATCTCCGTTCATCGATGCTTTCTCAATTTTGGGTACGTCTCCCCAATCCGTCCAGAACATAATGCTTCTCATTGGCACGAGGGCTATCGCTCTTGGCTCGTAAATTTCCGTCCAGAACAATACTTTACGATGCTCACCGTCGATACTTGTTACTTCGATACGATTCTTCTCACCGTCGGTCCAGTACAATTTGCCCGTGTACCAGTCGCAGGCTAGACCGTCCGGTGATATTAACGATGAGTTTACAACCGTCATTCGTTCACCCACGTGCGTACCGTTGGTTTGTACGCATTGTATCATCTCGAGATCGCTGTCGGACCAACAGACCAATCGGCGCTCCCAGTAAAAATCCAAAGCTGCTCCTTGCGACAGATCCTTGACGAGGGTCGCGACCTTGTTACCTCTCGACACGTTTGCGACCCGGATATCCTTGTGCGTGGCGAACAACAGCGTGGGCGATGCTGAAACATTTTTTTTTTTTGCAACAACAAATTTAATATTAATTTAATTGTTTATACGTTTTCGACGAATTCGTTTAATCTTTAATATTTAAATTTAAATAATTGCAACAAAATTATAGAAAATAATGGAATAAAATGTTGATGCGAGTCTTAAGGGTTAAAATCGAAATCGACAAAAATATTCTCGTTTTAGTTTCTCGCGCGTGTCCCTCGTTTCTCGACGCGACGTTCCCGACAACTCGGTAACGGAGAACATCGTTTTTTCTTTTCTTTTTACTGTTTCTCTCTCTCTCTCGTTTTTTTGTATTTATTTTTTTTCTTCTTTTTTTACTTTGAACTCTCAACGAGGCAGAGAGTTTCTTCACCTCATTATGCACTTTAACGCATTATTATTCCCTTTGGGGCTCTTACTCGGCGTCGAGAGCAGTAGCAGTAGCAGGCACCAGTCTCAAAGGCGAGTCTGTTTAAAATGGTTTAACGCCCGACAAGGACCACTGACCCTTCGCTTCACCGGAGGCTCGTCAGGGAACGAGCAAGCAAAAGTGCGGTCGCGCGCTTGCTTGCTAGCTCGCGAAACTTCGTCTATGCGCCCTAAGTATAAGGTCTGAAGTACGACGTTGCCCTTCGTCTATATGTACATACATACATACATACATACATATATATATATATATATATATAATAATATCAATATAATATAATACAATATACTATAATGCAATATAATATAATGTATTATAATATAATGCAATATAATATAATATTATACAATATATTATAATATAATATAATACAATATAGTATAATGGAATATAATATAATGTATTATAATATAATATAATATTATGTAATACCACATAACATAATGTAATATAATATAATATAATATAATATATTATAATATAATGTAATGCAATATACCTAATATAATATCATATAATATATTATAATATAATACACTATAATATATTATAATATAATGTCATATAGTGTAATATAATGTAATGCAATACAATATAATATAATAATAATATATATGTAATAAAGTTAATAATATAATATAAAATATATTATAAGAATAAAATTGAAAATTTTCCAATGGAAGGAAGATCATTCCGTTGAGAATGAACAAAAGCTGGAAAGTTCCACAATCTTTTTCTTGTTTTGTTATTATTGTTATTATTATTATTATTATTATTATTATTATTTGTCAAAATACGGGTCAGGAAAATCGTATTTTTGTTTGCGTTGAAAATACATGTACGAAGATGTCTATAGACTGGGACTCGACGAGATCAACGAGACTGGCGTCATTATACGTAGGGTAGAATCTGTGGGTAGAAATCGAGACTGGATTATACGTTGCATAAAGGTACTAGAGCGAAAAGGAGAATTCGAAAGGGTCGTGAACAAACGCAGACGTACACACACAAACACACATACATCTATATGTATACACACACACACACACACGTGTGTGCGTGTGTGTGTATGTGTGTGTGTGTAAAATAAGCGTACGTGTTCTAGGGGGTAGATTGGTGAATTGGTCGATGCTGAAAGAGAAGGCTGAATGGGCGACCTAAATATCTCCCACTCTCGGTAAGTAAAATATCCCCGTAGAGCTCGACGAGTCTTCTTCCATGCACTTATAGAAGGCCCATTTCGTGGTATATCGATATTTTCATCGGTGAAGTGTAGGTACCATCTCATCCAGAAATACAGAACTCTATAGTTATATATAAAATTCTCTACTTCTTTGTATATCTCTCTCTATATATATTATTATTATCATTATTATATTCATTAATATGATATCATATACAATAAATATATTTAATATATTATTATTATTATTATATACAGGGTGAATTATATAAGGTGTAACAAGCTTCATTCTAAGGTAGATGGGATCATTACAAACAAAAGTTGCAAATAAACATTAGGGATATTTTTAATAGTTTGCGAGATATCAATTTTTTAAGATGGTCCAATCGGAGCGCATCGAGAAGCATTGGCGCCGCCCACTCTCGTCCTAGCCGTAGAGATAGCACAGTGTAAGGCGTTACATTTGAGGTTGCAGTCGCAGTGAATTTTATTTCAGAGTGGGCGGCTCCAATGCTTTTTGGCGCGCCCTGATTGGACTAACTTTAACAATTTATATCTCGTAAACTATTAAAAATATCCCTAATGTATATTTGCAACTTTTGTTTGTAATGATCCCATCTACCTTAGAATAAAGCCTGTTACATCTTGTGAAATTCACCCTGTATATGCCAAAGCATCTGTATGGAGAAAGCTACGATTCTGCTCATTGCGCTTTTCCAATATTTGCTTTAATCATCGACCGGGTAGATCCAAGTAGCTTCTTCTGTCAATTCTTTTCATTCATGGACACTTGGCGAGAATCTTTCGAGAATCATGACGAGCCTGTAACACTCAAACTCGTAGTCGTGAAGGAAGAAAAATCGCGTTAGCGTAACGATTGAAATTATCAATCGACGGATTAATCGAAAGATTAAATAAAAAAAGCGTAACGAACGTATGAAACGTTATATTTTAATTCGTAATATTGATAACGTAGAATCATTGAGAATTTATTAATGAAAAATTTCATGATTTATCACGATCGTCCTTCAATCTTATCGAACTGTTTAAAAAAATAAATAAATAAAAATAAACGTGTCCCATAATAATTTTGGACTTTTGCTCACTAATTTTCCCTCTCCTGTACGATTCGAATTTTACATATGCTTCATGCAATAAAAAATTGGTAAAGAAACAAGAGATCTAGACAGAGGAGAAGAGGAGAGAAGTGAGGAAGGGGGAGAGAACGCTGTGGAAAAAAGAGAGAATGCTCGACTCTCGGGGACGATGAAGCGTTGATGATGTTCGCGTGGGGTTTCGTCTTCGTCGAATAAAAAAAAACTTCAAAAAGAAAAAAGAGCATGCAGCATGTACATATAAGTGGGTAAATGAAACTTCGTGTGAAGTATTCTTGATAAAACCGACGGGAAAAAGAGCGGCAGACGAGGGGGGGGGGGGGGGGGGAGCTTCAGTAGCTTCGCTTAAAATTACAATTCTCAAGTATGACTTCAATTTCTTAACCTATACAGCATTTCTTCTACTATTATTTACACTACTATTCTACTAGCTCTCGCTCACTATTTTTAATATACTGCACTAGTGTTTTACTGAACCTTCGCAGTGTCCTACTTTTACAATATTTCTATTGGCATATTATTAAATCCATCATATAACAACATTTGTTTCCTGCTCTTGTCTTAGGTCTGCTTATAAGTAATTTCAAACTTGATTTGTTTGTCTACGTATAATAATACTCCTACTGTTCTACTAGAATCTGAATAGATATTCTATTTTGTCCTTATGTTTGAGAAATCCTTGGGTGTTTAAACAGATCAAACCCCCTTTTGCTGTTTTAGGTCGAGCTATTTGCTATAAGCTACTGACTATTTTATTTTTCAGCTTTTCTAGTTCTATTTTGTAATACTGACAATTCGTATCTTATACTGGGGGCTCTGAGTTTGTTTTTCAACTTAACACTTTTGATTTTTTTCTTCACAATTTACACATTTTCTTGTGTCACTGCTACATTCCTTTGTCGCATGGTTTCCTGCATATTTTTCGCATGCTACAACTTTTTTACAATGCTTTGTAAAGTGGAAATAGCCATAGCATTTATAACATCTCAGAATGCCTGTATAGACTGGGACTTTACATATGTTTCATCCAATTTTCATTTGTTCTTCTTTCAACATTATCTACCTCATACGTCGTATCATCGACTATCCGCTATGATCACCACTCGTTGATATTTTTCATTCAGCGATTTGTGCACAATTGTTCCTCTTATATTGTTCTTCACTAATCCATTTTGCTCTTCAATTGTTTTCCATAATCCCTCCTAATCCTCACGGTTCTTTCAACATTAACATCAAATATGTTTATTGTCCTTTTCCTCTTTTTTTGACGCCTGTATAACAGTATGTCTCGCTTAGCCACCTTTTCCTTCAATAAATCTGCCTGATCACTGTTCTTACATCCTACTAGAACTGCTCCTCTGGTTGCTTTCTTCATTTTTGTGATTCCTACCCCTAATTAGGTCTCAGCAATTTTATTTTTGATGGTCCTCTTTTGCTTCCTCACTAGAATTTGCAACATCTTCCTTCAGTGATCTAATAATAATGAATGATTCTTGCTTGGTTGAGGCTGCTGTAACTCTTCTCTGTCTTCCCTGTTCCTTGAATACTTGTTCCTGCCATTGGTAGAAGATCCACCAATCTTTTGATTTCCTTCTTCATTATACTGTTTATAATCATTTGCAATTCAGCCTCTTTCCAGGATTGTATTTCCTGTCTCACTATGCATCTTTTCATCCACAGCTTCCGTTATTGCGTGTTTAATTCAATTTTTGCCAACCATTTCGTTCTTCATTTCTCGTATCATTCTATAAATGGCATCAACTTTGCTATCCACATCACACGACTGTCATTCTCATCAGCTGTTTTCCTCTCTCCACTGCTTCCGCCTGCTCCATTGTCTCTCCCAGTTGATTTCATTATGAATACTTCTGTATTTCCCTTACGGATAATTAATTCATTATCTTGGTTATACGCCTTATGCAGGTTGATACACCCACGATGGAACAGCTTATCGCACGAGATGCATTTTATTGATGTCTGTATTGTATTGTCTGTATTGTATATGTTTGTATTGATGTCCTTCTGTTTTGATCTCCTTCCTCAATTACTGGCACACACCCGGTCTCAGAACTCTTGCCTCCTTTATCTATAATCATTACCATAAATGATGAATGATAAATGATAATGAGCAGTCCTTTATCGACTTGATATATTCTCGTTGCTTGGGGATGAAGGGAGGGAGGGAGAGAGAAAGAGAGACAAAGTGCATCTTTTCATCCACAGCTTCCGTTATTGCTTATTTAATTCAATTTTTGCCAACCATCTCAATCTTCATTTCTCGTATCATTCCATAAATGGCATCAACTTTGCTATCTACATCACACGACTGTCATTCTCATCAGCTGTTTTCCTCTCTCCACTGCTTCCGCCTGCTCCATTGTCTCTCCCAGTTGATTTCATTATGAATACTTCTGTATTTCCCTTACGGATAATTAATTCATTATCTTGGTTATACGCCTTATGCAGTTTGATACACCCACGATGGAACAGCTTATTGCACGAGATGCATTTTAGACCTTCCGTTTTGATTTCCTTCCTGAATTGCTGACACACACCGGGTCCCAGAACTCTTGCCTCCTTTATCTATAATCATTACGATAAATGATGAATGATAAATGATAATGAGCAGTCCTTTATCGACTTGATATATTCTCGTTGCTCGGGTTTGAAGGAAGGGAGGGAGAGAGAAAGAGAGACAAAGTAAGGGGGCGTGGCAAGTCGAGTTGGAGATAGACGAGAAAAGAAGAAGGGGAATGCTAATATTTGTTCTTCCTCGCGTTGTTACCAGCGTGTACGTACTCCGTCGCGTGTACGAAGAGAAGAACTTTTGAACGGCGTACGTTACACGAAATGGTTGATACCCTAGGGCAGCCGCCACGTTCCTGCTTACGGCAACGGAATCGCGTTTTTCGAGCCGGAGATCTCCGTTTTGTCTTACTTCATTTCTCGTTAAAAAGAAGATAGGACACGATTTTGAAATATTCATACGGTTTTTTTCTCAAAAATTCTCCGTACTGTCGTAAAATGTTATTTATGAGAAGAAAAAAATAAAAAAAATCAGTACGTAGGTATGTATTTACTTTTTTTTCGATAAAAAATGCAACGGTCTAGGTTAGAAAAAATGGCGCTGTTTGAAATTCGTTGAGAGCTTAAATTCGGGAATCGATTTTTATCGAAACAATCGATTGTACAATCGATAGTCTGTTTCGATTATCATGATCGATATTTTCGATCGATGCGATCACGATTAAACCGATGTCAAGGGTGGATAATCGCGAGATATCGAGTGTCGATCAAAAAGATCGATCGATTGCAGAATCGATAGTTTTTTTCGATTTAAAGATTGATTCTACGATGGATAAATCATTTTCTATTAATAATCGAATCCTCGATCCAAGGACTTTTTGCTCGAAACTTTTAACAATTAAACCCCAAATTGAAAAAGTCGATCTTATAGAATCGATAGTTTTCTCCTTCGATCGAGAATCGATTCAACCATCGATGTGAGTGTTTGCGCGCGCGCACGCGTGTGTGTGTATGTGTGTGTGTACATGTATGGATGTATGCATATGCAAATATATTCCTTTATGCGCACCCGAGAAAAAATGAGCTATACATATAAGTCTAGACCGAACAACGAACCCCTTGCATTATATCGCGTACGGTTTCGCTCTTCTCGAAATTGTTTCTCGCCCTCTCGGTTCATCTCCTTTACCTCGACTCACAATCAGTCCGGAATGAAGAATTCCTTTTTCTCTTTCATTTCTTCCTCGCTACTCACGATGCAACGTGGCCTCGAAGCTATACCGCTCTTCCCGGTACTCGGTCGACCGCGTGCTAAAACTATGTACACGCGGTATCGATATATATCTATCTATTATGTATATTGCTTCGATATTGGACGAAGGAACAAGGAGAGGCGAGGGGGAGGGGGAATGGGGAATTTCGAAACTATCGAATAACAATTAGGTTAAGGTGCGTAGCATCTGTAATTTTGTTCGTTTCGAAAAATATATTTACGAATTACGAGATAAAAGTATTATGATATAGAAATTGCGACTAGATTTTATAGGAATGGCTAGAAATCGCTGAAATCTAATGATTTCATCCATACATCTATCCATCCATCCATCGATCTAACCACTCATGGATCCATCCAAACATCAATCCAACCATTCATCGATATATCCATCCATCCAACCATCCAACCATTCATCCATCCATCCATCCATCTATATATCTATCTATCGAGCCATCCATCCATCCCTCCCTGTATATATAGAGCGAAAGAGAGGTATATATAAACCTATATACACACACCCACACACGCATATATATATATATATATATATATATGGAAAGATAGCGTCTGTATATGCGCAAAGGTAATAGGATTCTCTCTGCGAACTCGTTGGACCGAATGCACGAACAACAGAGAGAATAAACGCGCGGCCAAAGGATAGCCGACCTTTCTCTCTCTCCTTCTCCATGCATATGGATGGATCCCGGATGCTATTACGGGTGAGCTAGAAGCGACGCTCGACTTTGAGGTTTCCCGACTTTGTGGAAAGAACAGTCAAAGCGTTCTCCCAATATAAAGGGGATTAAGACTCTTTTCGCTCTCTCTCTCTCTCTCTCTTCCCCTATATATGTACTTCCATCGTTTTCGACAAGAAAGAGTCCAACAGTCCATCGCTATTCCGATCATCGATTCCTGCCTCACCGTGCTCCATTTTGCAATCCACGATGGTCTTGCTTCGACGTTATATAAAAATGTATAGACGTTCCTTTATAACCTCCCATTCGCGTTATCTTTGTTTGATCTTAAAATTACGGTCGATATTTATTTTCTCGGATTCTAACGATTTATACAAGTGCCAACAATAATACCAACAACAACAACAATAATAATAACATCCGGTGATCGTCATGTTACTATTACTATTATTATTATTATCATCAAATAATCTCTCAAAAATCGATTTCGATAATAATTCGCTAATCATACCCAGGTGGCGCCACGAGCGACTGGTAATCAACGTCAAATAAAAGAAATCCTCTCTCGATTTTGTCATGGAACCTAGAGGGAAGGAGATCAAACGGCATAGGAGAATCATGATAAATTTGGACCCTGAAATCGACGAAAAAGATATATGTTGGTTGTAGTTCGAAATTCAGCCACGAGCGCGCTTGTGTTGTCAGTATAGGACATGAAGTATGGCATTGGTGATGCCATGAAGTGAGGAGTATTCGTTATCGAGGCCCGGTCATTGCTGAAATAAGAATAATACTTATGTCTTTTAGTGTTTACACGCCGTGACATATTAGTTAATTACTACGAAATTGAACTTACTTGTTATTTTGAACGTCCTAATTATTTGTCACTTTTTTGAGCACATGTTAAAGGTTAACGAGTTACGAGGCGCTGTCACAATGGTGTATATCGCATAATGGATAACGAGGTTTGGTAACCTCCTTAACATGCGATAACGACCATTGCGACAGTACCTCGTAAATTATTAACCTTTAATATGTGCCAAAAAAAAGTGACAAATAATTAGAACGACTGAAATAACAAATAAGTAAGTAAGTTCGATTTCGTAGTAATTATCAATTATCCTATATAAATTAATTTTAGAAAAACTTGTTAAATAATTTTTTTCACACGCAGTGAAATTCGTTATCGTTAAGATAGCGTTCCGAATCGTTATTTTCATAAGGAGTTACAGAATCGCGCCACTGGGACGTAACAATATAATCGCACTATCTGCAATACGCTCCTCTCTCTCTCTCTCTTATGCCTATTATGCCTATGATTAACATTTAAGTTCGCAACCTACTACAACTCTAATTCTAATCCAAAATTCGCGCTATCTGTCGTTCTCTTATTACTCTTAATACTTTAGTTTATGATACTAGTACCTTGCTGATTGTCGACTGTTTAATTTTCTTTGTCGGAGGAGGGAGCATAATTCTTTGTTCAATTACTTTGATCTTCACTTTTCTTGTATGTAAATAATAGTTTAGTACCATCGTAAATGTATTTAAATTTAAATATTTCTGTATTTCTCACGCAGCTCATGTATTTGCCCCACAGCCTGGCTAGGGCATAAGCTAATAAATCAATCAATCAATCTCTTTTCTCAGTCCTTCTCTGTCATCTTATACTAACGACAGCAGCGCCACCATAACCTATAATATTTTTCGTCGGTCTTAGGCTCAACATCCAAAGTACAGCGTGTGAGCTCCTTTACTCCAGGCTCCATGTATTTTGTCTTCAACGTAATCGCCATGTGCAATTTCGTCGTATCACAAGAGAGAGAGAGAGAGAGAGAGAGAGAGAGAGAGAGAGAGAGAGAGAGAGAGAGAGAGAGAGAGAGAGAGAGAGAGAGAGAGAGAGAGAGAGAGAGAGAGAGAGAGAGAGCGGGAAGTGTCGAGTATCGGACGAAGGAAAACAAACGTAATTTTTTTTTTTATTAAAATTTCTTTTTATATAAGAAATGAAATCTCGTATGATAATGACTCGTTCGACCAGTAGATGTCGGCTTCGCTACGCCTATGTTAAAACAAGGCATCGAGGCTCGCGGGGGTGACGAAGGGACTCTCTTGCTTCGAGAGCAAAGTAGCGTCGCTCTTGTACCCCTGGCAATCCGTGAACTCGTAGTCCTTGTTGTATATCTTGGGCAGCGGTAGGTAGTTTGTTGTCTGCGTGTGTATGAGAGAGAGAGAGAGAGAGAGAGAGAGAGAGAGAGAGAGAGAGAGAGAGAGAGAGAGAGAGAGAGAGAGAGACTCGTACAAGGCGCGACGGTGGCTGAGGCAGTTAGCACGCCTCTCCCTCGTCCCGGCTTCTCTCGAGCCTTCTTTTACTACCTCCCTCTCTCTCTCTCTCTCACTCGCTTCTTCACTCTCGTGAATATAATCTTGTTTTTTATTCTCCTCTCTTCCTCTGTCCCACACACACACACACGCACACACGCACACACTCGATCTGTGCCGACTGGGCCTTGTTAGTGGCCATTACCTCTCTCTCGCGGGTCGTGCCGTGTTATTGCTGCTGTAGGTTCGCTGCAAGCCCGGAACAACGAACAACGGCGGACGCCCGACCGTCCGAAACTCGACTGACGCACACCAGCGCCCTCTAGCGGACTAGTACAAATAGTGATCTACTGTGGAGATGAAGACTTGATACTAACTGGTATTCTTATATGTATGCTAGCTATATGTTTATATACGTTTGTATATATACATATATATATATATATATATATATATATAACATTATATAGTAATCTGTGTATATAAAGGAGAAGTTGAAAGGATAGAATGCTTCGGGAATGAAAACATCTTCGCGACTTTTTACTACTGGCACATTCTTGATGTACCTGCCGCGATAGATATTTCATACGAAAAAAAAAGTCAAGCGCGCAGGGGGAGATTGCCATGTTGGCAAAAGGAGCGAAACTCGAGCTTCGATGGTAATTCAACGGTATCGTTTTTCTTCTTCGTTTATTTTTTTCCTTTTTTCTTTTCTTTTCAAGGCTTAAATATGTAACAGGAAAATTCCAGGTTGACGTTGAACCAAGTAAGACTTTATTTAGTTTTTTTTTTTTTTAATTGGACAATCAATTTTTTAAAACAAGACATTTCTACATCAGCTACTTTTTTTAATTTGTTTTGCTCAATCAATGACATTACACTGTCTACGACATACCTGTCAGTTATCAACGTCAATTTGATCATTATACACAAATTATACATTGCAAAAAAAGAAAAAAAAACAACGCGATTATTTTTCGACCAGTTTCATATCGAATGTTTTGCTTTTCTTTTTCTTATTAACCTTGAAAAATACAAAAATACTCAAATCCTTACAAGTTGTATCGATTTGGGAAAGGAGTTGGAGAGCGTCCTCTCGTGACCTTGTACATATATTCGATCCTGTGAATTTTTGCCCGGCACACAAAAGAGCATTTTTTTTAGCGAAGTTCATACATGCTCGGACAAACATTGATCACAAACGCTTATCCCCCCCCCCCCCCTCGCCTCCCCCTACCCTCTATATATGTGTGTAGAAGTTCTCATGCGAGAATCGAGAAACGAGTGAGCGTGTGGAGAACTGGTCGGTTCGGTCGAGCTCCCGAGACACGCTTAAAGTATATATAATTTATCAAACGCCTGTCGCGGCTCGTTAGTTATAACGGGGGTCCGATCGCGAACTCTCTCGCTACCGGCGCGAATACTCCAGCCGGCACTCGAATATATTCGACGAGAACGACTTCGTTAGAACGTTCAGAAAATTTTTATCAAAAATAAAAATAAAAAATTTTTTAAATAAGAAATGTTAAAATTACAAATGGTTTTAAATTAAAAATTAAAAAAATTATAAATTAAAAAGATAAAAAATTTAAATAATTAAAAATTTAAAAAAATTTAAATTAAAAAAGTTAAAAATTAAAAAAATTAAAATTTAAAAAATAAAAAATTTAAAAAAATTAAAAATTAAATTGAATTAAAAAATTCGTAATTCTCGTTCGATTTTAAATTTCGCCGATCTGAAAACTCTATTTTAGGGCAAGTAACGGGTCCTTTAAATTTTATAATTCGTGGATTGATTTTATCGTAAAAATAAAACGAATAGAAATTTTTTTTTGGCGTGAGTGAATAATTATAATTTGTTATTTTAAACAACAATAAATAATTGTTCGGTCCTTCGTTTCTGTATATAAATCAAAGTAGGCGTTCAATGATATCTTATTCTTTGGTTTTAAATATAAATATAAAATTATTTATCCATTTATTATACTTTGCTATTTAACCAATAAAATGAATTTATTTAAACGATTAATTAAAATGAATTGATTGAAACAATTAATTAAAATTAATTGGTTGAAACGATTAATTAAAATTAATTAATTGGAACGATTGATTAAAATTAATTAATTGGAACGATTGATTAAAATTAATTAATTGGAACGATTGATTCATTTATTATTTTGTATTAATTAATAGAAAAGTGGCTAGGAATGAATTTTCAATTTTTCCACGTATAAACAGAGCGTGTCCGTAACACGTGTTCCACGAAACTTTCAGTTCAACTGATTCCTTAAACTAAATATAAATCGTAGATCAAACGTCGAGTCTGATGCTTGTGAAAGATAAATAGGTTCCTTGGTTACGTACGAATACCGAGAAAGCAAAAAAGACTTCACGAGAATGGCTTTAATCTTATCGATGTTATACACCACGTATAGGCAATCTATATTTACTCTGATACGATTATGGAGGGGGGCAGAGAACATTAATTTAATTTCAGATATTTCGAGAGGTTTGGAGATACCTTTTTTATCTGAACAAAATCGTACAAATTTTAAATTATCTTTATTTATATATAGTTGAAATTTTGTTGATTATAAAAATTGAATTATACGTTAATATTTATATTATACTTTAATAATTATATTAACGTATAATTCAAATTGTATAATAAACAAAAATATACGTTAATAATTATATTAGCGTATAATTCAAATTTTATAATCAATAAAATTTCAACATATATATATTTGTTGAAATTTTATGAGAAAAAAATATACATATATATATTGAAAAATATTTTTTCTCAACGTGTAATGATATTAAAAAAGTAATACGAATATGTTTGGTGGATGAAACAAGGCAGGAGCCCGATGGCAATTCGTGGACTGATCCATCTCCTCCGTTTCGATACTTCGAATTCTCCATCCTACCTACTATATACGATATAGCGTGTAGATATATGGGGCCTTCCATGTCAAATCGACCTAGTCGACATGCTCTTATTGCTTGTAAATTAATATTTGAGCCAGCACGATAAAACAAATTATGAAAAAGATTTAATTAATTTGTATCAAGACTAACAATTATCAACAAATGTCGCGAACAAAAATTATAAGTAGGGTTGTAACAATTTTGCGATGATCTTCCATAATCTTGCAATTCTGGTATGAATGTGCAAATAAAATGTTTTATATTCAAGGCTGAATATCTGCTTTCATATAGAAACCACGATTAGGTGTCGATCTATTTAAGAATATGAAATCAAAATTGTTTTATGAAACATGTGCCACTGTTACAAGCATACCCATACCAGGGGTCGTTGTAACAGCACTGAGGCTTAGTTCTAACACATCAAAATAATACACAATGCATCCCTTCTAATCACTTTTATAAATGAAAAACTCTTATTAAAGTATTTTCCAATTACTTCACTCTTGTATGCCACATTTTATTATTATTTAATTTATATTTTCATAGTCACAAATCATAGATCTCTGCGTGCTTCAGTTCTGCGGAAGGTCTAGTCTTATATGCATGTCGAGGCTTGGAAACCTTGTGTCTTTTGTGCTTCGTAAATATTTGTAGTGTTTCAACCATCCCCATGAAAATCTTTACAACCGTACTCACCTCACTTTCTGCACTAAAAGAACACAGTGATGAGACAAAATAACTTACAAAAATGGAAGCTAGTGTTTTCTAATCTCTATAGTACAAGATTTATGTATGCAAATATTGAATGTGATAAATGATATCAATCAAAAGTTATATGGCAATTAAATGTTTGAAAAATGGGTTACTTTTGATCGAGGAAACACAATACATCAATATGGAAGCATATTCCAGACTCGAATCATGATACGACACTGGTACAACCGTACCCAATCTCCCGAGGGCTTTGTCACTCGTATCTCTCTAAATCTGAATTAGTGAAAAATTGATTAATTCAATTAGTAAATGAATGTTCTACTGATGAAATAGTGATAAACGCATCGTTTCACTGATAGAATAGTAAAAAAAATAGTAAATTAGGGTTACTAAAGCAAATTAGTAATACGATTGACTATTAATTAGTGAATACAGTTTACTAATTAATTAGTGATATTACACGATCACTAATCAATTAGTACAAGACTCAGCGATCGACCAATCACAGGCGCCAGTTCCCGACCCGATACTTCCTTTGTTCTGCCATTGTGATGCCGGAGGCGTCATTTTCTCATGTCAGTGAGTTCATGTGCAGTGCGAAACGGCGAATCTTATTTTATAAAAGTTTTAAGGGAAAAAGCAAACTGTGTATGAACGTTTCGTTTTCTTGTCGGTACGTATGAGATTATTACATATTATTCGCGCGAAGAATTACAATCGGCTGTTGCATGAACGTATCAGCTGTGTTGACTACTAATTGCGTAGTCAAATGTTACTAATTTTTATAGCGATCATTTTTGACTAATCGAATTAGTGATTTTTCACTAATCATTAGTGACCCACTTTTCGTTAAATAAATTAGTAAAATATGACTAAAATTTAGTGAAGTTTTACTAATTGAGATTTAGAGAGATAGATTCGATAGCACAACGATTTCCAAAAGGAATCGATTTCTTGCGATTTCCCCTGGGATTCCCATGATTTCCGAATCAATAATCGATAACCTGCGATTTCACGTGATTTCTGCTGATTCTAACGATTTCCAGTGATTCCCAAATTTCCGAAATCTGTGATTTCTGGACTGTCGATGGAAAAACTTTGATAAATGCTTGCTCGCTCGGAGAGAGGATGAGTGAAACCCAGCGATTCCCGAAATCACACGATTCCTTTATGATACCCAATCATTTCCTATACATTTGGAGAAATCAAGGGGAAATCAGGAATAATGATTCGACTTGAGTGATTTCCAGCGATTTTTAGTATTTCCTAGCTTGATTTCAGATGAAATGGTTCACTGATTTCTCTAATAACTAACTCCTCGCAGTTTTCCCCTATCCCATCGATTTTTTTCAAGCACATTAAAGTCATTACTTACAATTAAGATTTTATTCAAACCGTAAGACGACTCCACCCCCCCCCCCCCCCCCCCCCAAATAAGTAATCTAGAAAATCATTTAAATTCAACGCGGAATAACCCATATACGTGTTTCTACGTTGATTTTTTAGTTCCTTTTTGCAACGGCGAGAGCGAACCGGATGGAACGAAGAGCAAGAGCGCCATGCGGCGGCGAATGGCCATTGGACGATGCTCGTTCTTCGTTGAAGAACAAGTCGAGGCTGATGTGAATATACTGTATATATGGTCGAACCTCGCATAGAATTTCGTGTGCCATAGTCGGAATAGTGAAAGAAAGGGTTTGAATTGCAAACGCGATATATATATATATATATACGCCTCTCTCCCATCTTTCTCTCCCTCACACACACACACACACGCACGCACGCGCACACACACACACACGACTGAATAGCCGATGGAGAATGAATCGCGAGAACTCGCGCTTCTCCCAAGATCCCCCATTGAGTAAAAAAAAAAAAAAGAAAAAAAAGGGGTGGGGAGAATCCCTAACAAGGACCAGGGTGGTAATATTCGCGCAGACGACTTTTGTACGACCTGTACGGTCTCTCTAACATCGTGTGGGTAACTGCACAATGTGACGGGAGATTTATAACGTAATTGAGGGTTTTGATTGAGCAATCGAGTTATGGAGATTCATTGTGCCGTGGGTGTTGAAACGGGGTGAGAAATTGTGGCGTGCTCGTGGAATGGGTCGAACGGTGTAATGCATAGGGGGGCGGAGGCATGTGTGTTTATGTATGTATGTAGGTGTACGTAATAATCGCTCATAGAAACGTCACTGACCCTGTATACCACGTGAGTAACCTTGTGACTTGACCTACAGGGATGTACGTCGCTCCCTCTTTTTATTCGTTTAATATCGCTGGACGTTGATCGCGAGACTTTTCATTCGTGCATCGTCCCCCATCTGCTTATATTAGGAGCTGCAACGTGATCGAGATTTGAGACAAATATGTAGGTAAGTGGTAAGAATTAAACAAATTTCTTTTTCAACGTTTAGTTAGCGATGAAATAGAGTTTCAAGTTTGAGAATTTAATATAGAGATTTTGGATTGGGTATAGTAATCTGGGTACGTTTATTAAGGCAGTTGCCTCGCGATTGATAAATTTTAAGACTTGTTTAAAAATTGGACTATAAATAATTTAATGCATAATAGAGTACATATTAAAATTTGGAGACGATGGTCCACAGCAAACATGAGATAATGGTAATTAAAAATGATACGTTTTGTACACGCAGCATGGGAGAAGCGTGCGAAAATGACACATTTTATTTTTGTTTACATTGAAGGAGTTTTACCATCTTTCTGAAAAATTAACATCTTTTAGAATTATATATCTAGAATAACGATTTAAAAAATTAAAATTGTTTACCACATATTTTTGCTAAATTATTAGAAACAATACAATATTTGGACGAATATTTTCAGTGGAGGGGATATTGAAATAGTCGCGTGAAAACGATGTGGCAACGTCGTAAGGAGGAATATATCGAAACGAAACAAAAGGCGCGAAAATACGAGGCAATTTGAATTAAAAAAGGAGTTGCCTTACAATTTTTACTAGATAATAATTATGGGTTTGAATAAATTACAAATTTTTAGTCTTATACAACACTTCATCTACTACATTTTCGAGAGAAAGCATTCTTTGCAACTACAACATTTTAAGTTTTTGCCCAATTCTCCTATCTCGACAATGTGCCTTCCCTCGTAGAGGTTAGGTTTGAAATAATTTTTTTTTGTATTAAATCATTTAATTCTTTTTTTTTTATGAAGAGCTATTGCTACTTTTTCCTTTCTATTGAGTACGATTTTTATTTATAAATCGTCTCTTACACCTCGTACAGTCGGCCATAATTTTCTTTCAAAATGAACAACAAAAATAATTATAAATGTGTTTGCAGCGTTCATAACCTTTTCATGACAGACCGTGATTATGACTGTATACGAGTGAGTACGAAAGGAAATTGCGACGTTGTCACATCTTTGGACAGAAAAACATTTCATGGTGTGTTGTGTATGTTCGTATAGAGAATACTATTGTGTATGTGGTACAGTCGTGTCAAAAATATATAGGGCTACAATACTAAACTATCCACACATAGGATGAGGGTTCTGAGCCGAAACTTTTTAACTAGGCGGTTGCGAGGCAACTACTTTAACAAGTGATTTGGAGAAATAGAGATTTTTATATACTTAAACAAAAAAATTAACGTTGATTAAATGTGTATTTTGTTAGTTGTGAACGATTAACTAGAATAAAATGTGAATTTTTTCAACAAGGAATCCAAAGATTGGATGAATTCTTGATAATGTTGGACATTAATTCTTTCTATGTTGACCATGTTATATCAGCTTGAGAATTGTAATTAGGTTAGGAATAATTAAAATTGACACTGAATGTAAGAATCTTTTCACTAGCGCTTCTTTTGACAAACAACGTTTGAATTATTGATTCGCACTGTTTTTTGAAAACTTATTGGTAAGAAGATTCAATTTTGATATATGTAAATACGTAATATTAAGTATTTTTAGAATAAATATGTCGCTACTTAATTATATTGTACATTTCTGTTTCAATTTATTAGTAAATTTGTGATTGGTGGTGATCACGTGACCCTGTGTATATGTTAAGCATAGGAGAGACCCCCCACTCTGCTTCCCAGTTCCCTGGAGCACGCGTTCTAACCTCCTTTAAGAGTGTGCGTTACAGGCGACGACCACTTCGAAAACGCGATCCGTATTTTCTCCGGCATTGAGCAACCGATCGGGTTCAAATTTGGCGAGTACATAGAGAATAATGGCACAATGTACCCGACAGTCGTTTTTTTTCAAAAATTTTGAAAATACTGTCGCAAACGGGGATCGATTTGAAACCGCTATCCCTACGGTCTCCGGCAATGAGCGTTAAAGTTTCAAGGTTATGTAGAGCATTATGGCAACAATTATGAAAAAATAAAACGTTTAACCACTTTTTGCCATGATTCTCTAGATACCCTCAAAATTTTAACCCGTTCGATTGCTCTGTGCCAAGAAAAATACGAATCCTACTTTCGAATCGCTCGTCGCCTATAACATTGACTTTTAAGGTTAAGAAAAAAAAAAGAAAGTCGAAATATCGAGCAATATCGTTTTATCCGTTTCGCATCACGAAATTGCGTTTTTCCCGGGTCGTACCAGTAACTAAAAAGAAGCAGCAGCAGCAATGAGCAGTTCCGAAAATAAACAAGGGTCGGTATTGTGCGTCCTCTTGGAAATCTTGAAAAGATAAGGGGGAGGGCGCGTGCTATATGTTTATACGTATATAGGAAGAACGCATGGAGGACATGGCGTACAGTATTATACGCGCGTGAACGAACGAGAGCATCGAGCCCTTTGTGACGCGTATAGCGGTGCGACGCCTACCGGCGGACTCGCGCAAGCCCACGTGCTGCACTCGCGTCTGGACGACTAAAAAAATTAGCACGTCCAGAGCACTCTCATATTTTACAATTTAGGGAAAAATATAAGAAAACTTTGTAAAACAATTTTTGTTTTGTTGGGACGAATTTATCCGATATTATTATATTTTATTCCGATCGCGACGAGTAATGATTTAAATATTATAAATGTAGGATTTGTTACCGAAGGTCGAATGAAAGACGAATATACAGGTACAATATTGAAATTATATTGTATTAAGGTAGTCCTATTGTTACAGCGTTTTCATTAGATTTCACTGAAAATTTGTTGAGACGTTCTTTGATGTCATATGTACATGTTTGTAAAATTTCAGGGGCCCTTTGTCGACGTAAAAATCACGATATTTATTCTTGAAAATCGTCATTTTTTCGCATATTTCCTATAAGAACACGTATTAAAGAAGTTCGACATATTTCAGAGTAAAAAATGTATTTTCTATATGATTCGAAAATTATTCAATTTATGATTCGGATTCCCGTGATTTGGAAATCGGGGGAATCGCAGTGGAAATTTCAAAGAATTGATTCCTTTTGGAAATCGTTGTGCCACTGAATCTGCGAGTGACTAACCCCTCAGAGGGGATATTAAATATGCTAGGATGAAGTGTGTAGAAAGAAATGTAAGGAGGAAGCAGAAATTTAAAATTAGATTTTACAATTATATTTTAGAAAAAAAAAACTTTGCTAAAAAGTTATGTAAATAAAACTACCTAATCTTCTTATATATAAAAATGAAAGAATGTTTGTCTGTCTGTCCGTTTGTCACGAGTAAGCTCCTATACTATTCATCCGATTGCGATGAAAATTTGGTGAATTGTAGTCAGCACTCCCGAGAAGGTTTCTGCGTTAGTAGAATAATTTTAATTGCCAAAATAAACGCGTACGGGGCAAAACAAAATTAACATTCATGTATATCTATATATAGAGATTATTTGACAGCTGTCAAAGTATGCTACCAAAATGACATGCAAAATAAAAGACACGCATTTGTTTTAACGACTCGGCGATCGACTCGATATTACACATATCGATTGCATAATTCATTTGACAGCGAATGTCAAATTAAGGAGGTTTATGTGGTATCGAGTAAGTCAAAAGAAAAATTTGTGTCACAAGCGTAGTCATTTCAGCATGTTTGACGGTACCGCGAATGCTTAACCTCGCAAAAATTACTATTATTCGAGACAAATTAATTTATTATGAATCTCACGAGTACTTAATCGATTTTATGAAGCTCTACAAATGTTCCTTAGATATTGTTTTATTAATTCTGCAATTTTCGTCAAAAACTGTTTGTCCATGGTTGTGAATTTAATGTTCGTAGACGGAAAAACCACAGAAACCCATAAAGGTACGTGTTAATTTAGGAAAAATATGTTTTTATTTGTGTCCCGCGGACAAGGTATCCTCGAGTCTTCAAATTTGAAGAACATGACTTTATAGATACTGATAACTATATTCTGATTTTTTAATTAATATATGTTTGTTAATTCGCTGACCAGATAAATTTCCTTAATCGTGACATTAAATCGGGAAACGATTGGAAGATATACACGTCAGTCGCAAATGAAAAATACATTACGAGCTTCAGAAACGGACGAGCAACGAGAAGCAAGATAGAAAACAGTTAGAGTACGTACGACGACGTACAAATTTTCTTAAAATAACAGCAATAACAGACGTATTAATTAACACAGTTTTTTGAAAATATTGCACATAACTACAAAAAAACATATGTGGTTAAGGGAGCATGCTATATTAGCAGCAAAAACTCCAATGTCGAGTATATAAATTTCACGACTCAAAACAGAATATCATGAGAAGCTGAAATGTACAAGTCGATTGCTGCTTTTATTAATCAAGAACAAGTTGTTAATTATCCAACTGAATTCCTGAATTCGTTCCATTTACCAGGCATAGCGCCCGCACGTTGTAACATTGAAAATGGGCGTGCCTATCATACTTTTACGAAACATCAATCCACCACGACTTTGCAACGGTACTGGACTTCCAGGGAAAAATATGATGAACAATATCAGCGAAACTACAATTTAAAATAGAAAATCTGAAGGAAAAGACGATGAACTGTTGTCACGTATGCCAATGGTACCAAAATATATGCCATTCGATTTCAAACGTTTGCAGTTTCCAGTGCGACTCGCATTTGCAATGTCCATCAACGAAGCACGGGGACAATCGCTAAAAATGTCTATAGTATTGGGATCTGACAAAATTCGTGAGACATCTGGCGGTACACGTTGAAACTAAAACCGGGGTGCATTGCTCAATTTACAACGTAATCATTAATATCAGTAATTTCTAAGCACTCCACAGCTGACTAAATATTTTGCAGCTACAATTTTTCGCCTTCTCGGAAATTTCGATTGCCGGGATTGGAATCAGACCATTTACAAATATCACTAATGGAAAGGACTAGCATTTTATTAAAATTAAAGCCATTACGCTATGTTAAGACTAGTTGGCTGCAACCTCTCCTACGCCATATTGGTTTTCACGGTAAGTCTACTATTGCGCGGTTTTGTCAGGCGCATGCACCCCGGTCTGCACCATATTGAATTTGACCACGCCTCCATGTCACATCTCAATAGATTATCTTTGGAAAGTTCATGGATCACACATGGAGAGAAAAACAAAAAATATTGTGTGTCAAATGAATTATGATACCGAAACGGTATTGCAATGCATGTCGGGTACCGCTAATAATAATAATAATAATAATAATAAAAATTCTAGGGATATTACGAGGCGATAATTAACAATTGATCCTTCGTCTATTAAAACAATAATCTGCAACGAAATTAAAAATTATATTTCATAATAATTATGATTAAAATTTAATGAATTTATTATTATAATTTTTGATGAAATAGAATTGAAATGTTTTTACGTTGCTCTCGACTTGTAAATACATATATATGGTTATGTATGGAACACGGTTATGCATGTAATGCATTGAATTGAATGCGCATACACGGGAATCAACGCTTCGTGAGATATAGGACGCGTTACTGAACGGTAATTTTAACGAGACCTGAGCATAATTCGAGAGTCGGGCTTAACGAACGCGTGTCTGATGATGCTTTCGTATGCTCGTGTACCAACAGATTCTCACTATCCTATCCTTTGGAGAGAAAGAGAGAGAGAGAGAGAGAAACACCTGACCTCAACTATATTTTAATTTTACATAGTTGTAATAATTGTAATAAATTTATTACAATTATTACAACTATGAAATTAAATGTTTATTACAATTGTAATAAATTGTAATAATAGTTATAAATACTAATAATTACAATGAAGTGTAATAAGTGTAATAAAAAGAAAAAATTGATAAATATAATAAAAGTATAGAAGGAACGGGATATTCCTTAAATTGTCCTGCGATTCAAATTGAACGAGATATTAATTTTCAAAGTTTGAAAGTTTCAAACCGAACGTTCTAGCGATAAATGCCGGGATCGCAGGTTCGAGTCCCGCTCCAGACGATTTTTTTTTTTTACAGAATGTTGTTTTTCTTTTAGATCTTGACAAAATAACTATTAATAAATGGACAACTAGTCGACACGGTAAGAGAAAATAATTGTTTTTCATCGCGTCAACAGCAAAAGGTTCGACGGCGTTGTTTAAACTTTCTAACTGTATAAATTAATATCTCGGTCAATTTTCATCGTAGGACAATTTAAACAAACCGTTTTATTCGTATTCGGATAATTGTTTAATAATCTGCGTATACATTATTGTTGAATTAATAAAATTGAAATTATTTCTTTTATTGACTCAAAAATTTCACGCCCAATCTTGATTTTAAATGTATGCTAGAATTATCGTAAGTACCATGATAACCGAACTCCGAATGTAGATAAGGTAAACAAGAGAAAGAGAGAGAGAAAGAGAAATTATTTAATTTATTATTTAATTCAATTAAAGACTGAATAAACAAACCCTGTGTGCATAAATTATTTTAATTCTAAACAATAAACGTTAATAATAAACAATTTCAAAATAAAATTCAAACAATGAACTGCAATTTTGTATTCCCATCAATCACCGATTTTCAACAATTCTATTAATCAATTTTTTTAACATCGAATCAAACAAAACAAAGAATCTTTCGTCCCACCTTAAATGATATTTTAAGGATGTTCGTTCTTTTTATGTACGTGTATATTTTCAATTTATCGAGAAATATTTTTTTAAGTATTGAATTTCGAGTTTCCTATTATTTTAATAATATGGAAAAAAAACGTAATAATCTACTAAGTACACGACTTTAGTAATACGTCAAATCGTCGAAGTTTGACATCGTCGTAATTTCGATAGCTGTCGTTTGTCCCGCGCGTCCGGCGAATACCTCGATTCTTCTAGACTTTATTCCTGAATTAATTGCTTATTATTCCAATGACCTTTCCAATTCAAGGTGCCCTATTGATCACAAAAAATCAACGAATACAACCATCAGTTTTTTTTACGTGTGTCTTGGCTTTAAGTTCTATAAAAAAATCCATATATATGGGAGGACCGACACATTTAATCGTCTGCATGTGTTAAGGTAGTCCTATCGTTGGGTGGGGGATTAAAATTTTATTCCCGTTTTTTCTCACATTGGAAGTGAACCAAGCGTTAAAGTTCATTAAGAAAAGTTGTTGCAAATCGACTAAAGAACAACATACTCAAAATTCAAATTGATCCTACGGAAAGTTTATTTGTTATGTAATAAACAAAATCATGAATTTTGTTTTCCATAAGATTTGTTATAAAAACTAATCGAAGCTTCTTTGATGTCGTATAAAAATGTGTGCAAAATTTCAACAGGCTTCATCGACCAAATGATCGAGATACTCGTTGTATAATGTTGCGATATTTAACACGGGTTCTTATGGGAGATTGCGAAAACGTGACGATTTTCAAGAATAAATATCGTGATTTTTGAGTCGATAAAGGCCACTGAAATTTTACACACATATACATATGACATCAAAGAACGTTTCTGCAAATTTTCAGTGAAATCTAACGGAAACGTTGTAACGATACAACTACCTTAAATGCACCGGCTTTAATAATTAATATCTCGGAAACTGTGCAGTAAATCTCGTGGAAACCCCGCTTATACATGGACGAAGGGTTTGACAACGCTATAAAAAAAAATTAGACATTAAGGTAGTTCTATCGTGATAATTAAAAACGAAAAATTATTTTTCAGTTTTTCTCACATACAAAATTGTTTGCTGGCTCAAGTTAATAAAGAAAAATTGTTGCACATTGACTAAAGAACAACATACTCCAAATTCAAGGTCATCCAAGGTAATTTGTACTTGCTGAATAATTACAAAAATTGCGAAAATTCTTTTCTTTAGATTTTTTGTGAAAAACTAAATAAAGCTTCTTTGATGTTGCATAAAAATGTACGCAAAGTTTTAGAAGGCTTCACCGGGTAGAAGCCAAGATATTAATGGATGGAAAATGCAACTTTTAACACGCGCTCTTATGAGAGACTACAGAAAATTCTCATTTACACCAATAAATATCTCAACTTCCGCGTGATAAAACCTTCCAAAAATTATTACACACGTACATATGACATCAAAGAAGATATATCCAAATTTTCAACAAAATCTTAAGAAAACGATAAAACGATAGAACTACCTTAAGACGATTAACACAATACGTAAAAAAAAAAAAATATATATATGCTTCCTCATAGAATCCCATGCGGGCGATGATAATTACCCTTAATCAATGGTAACAAAATTAAACATTATCAGACTGTTTCGAATTATGCATTTGAACTTTCTCCCTGCATCGCACGTTGGTATTATAACGAGCGTGCAATTAATTAACAACCTGGGTGTGAGGTAGTAGGGTGGGGAGTTTCATGAGAGAGCTCCATGCGAAACTTTCATGTTATATGCCACGTCGTCGAGACGTTTCGAAGCTGAGCTTTTATAATAATTCCCCCGTTGAGCCTCGTTGAGCTCGTTTCTTCTCTCTCTCTCTCTCTCTCTCTCTGCCCCCTCTCTCGTTCAGTCCGAGCGCGCATGCACCTGGCTGTAACATTATTTATATTGTAGCTTGTTAGGAGAAGAAGTTATAGGTATACACACGTTATAACTATCTATATATACAAGTACAACGATGAAGGACGAGGAAGAACTATAGTCAAGATAGAGGGGGGGAAAGAGAGGATGGTCAGGCATAAGGAAAGGGGAAAGTGGGAAGGGGGACCAGGACGAGACGACGATGGAGAAAAGGAGAGGGTCTACATTCCTGAGGTTTGGTCCGAGCCCGCTCTACCGTCGCTTCCCCCACTTCGTTACCTTCCTCTTCTCACGTCGTTTCCTCCTCTAAGGATCATCAGGATGCTAGAGAAACGAACACACCGAACATGCATCATTTTCCTTTCTTTAAATTTAATATTATTTTTCTTAACTCGATCCTCCATTTTTATATTTTATTTTATGTATTTAAATACTTTGGGTGTGTATGCATCTTCTCCCGTCCTTTCCTCCTCTAAGGATCATAAGGATGCTAGAGAAACGAACACACCGAACATGCATCATTTTCCTTTCTTTAAATTCAATATTATTTTTCTTAACTCGATCCTCCATTTTTATATTTTAATTTATGTATATAAATACTTTGGGCGTATATGCGTCTTCTCACGTCCTTTCCTCCTCTAAGGATCATCAGGATGCTAGAGAAACGAACACACCGAACATGCATCATTTTCCTTTCTTTAAATTCAATATTATTTTTCTTAACTCGATCCTCCATTTTTATATTTTATTTTATGTATATAAATTCTTTGGGTGTATATGCGTCTTCTCACGTCCTTTCCTCCTCTAAGGATCATCAGGATGCTAGAGAAACGAACACACCGAACACGCATCATTTTCCTTTCTTTAAATTTAATATTATTTTTCTTAACTCGATCCTCCATTTTTATATTTTATTTTATGTATATAAATTCTTTGGGTGTGTATGCATCTTCTCACGTCGTTTCCTCCTCTAAGAATCATCAGGATGCTAGAGAAACGAACACACCGAACATGCATCATTTTCTTTTCTTTAAATTTAATATTATTTTTCTTAACTCGATCCTCCATTTTTATATTTTATGTTATGTATATAAATTCATTGGGTGTATATGTGTCTTCTCACGTCCTTTCCTCCTCTAAGGATCATAAGGATGCTAGAGAAACGAACACACCGAACATGCATCATTTTCCTTTCTTTAAATTCAATATTATTTTTCTTAACTCGATCCTCCATTTTTATATTTTATTTTATGTATATAAATACTTTGGGTGTGTATGCTTCTTCTCACGTCCTTTCCTCCTCTAAGGATCATCAGGATGCTAGAGAAACGAACACACCGAACATGCATCATTTTCCTTTCTTTAAATTCAATATTATTTTTCTTAACTCGATCCTCCATTTTTATATTTTATTTTATGTATATAAATACTTTGGGTGTGTATATGTGTGTGTGTGTGTGTTTTTTTTTGTACGCGTAGTACCACTGCGTGTTTAAGAAGAAACCGTAGTACAGTGTTGGTGAAGCCACTAACCAACGCCTCTGTAACCACGATAGACGCTTGCCAAGACTCTTCTTCTCTCCTTATTTCTTTCTCTCTCCCTTGCTTTCTTCACTGTTTACCGTGGCATCGATGCCCATTGGCACTCATCCGACCAATCGGAAAAATGATAGGAAGACATTGACACAGAGAAGTCCATTGTACGAATAGAAATTCCAATTTCGATTCAAGTAATTGGAAGTTGACTTATTTTATTGTAACTCATGAAACTTGATTGAATTTTGATGAGATTGCAACTTTTGTTTTTCATTTATAAAACCATTTGTATCGTTTAGCTTTGTTTGTCAGAGACGAGAAGTAAAAAAAACAATTTGATATTTAGCGGTCAATGAAAACGTGATTAGATTTAGGAACGTTTTTTGGAATATTTTAAGTTTCAGGGTTGGAGGTATTTTGCTTGAAATTTGACAAGGGACTATGGAGAACGAGGGAAGCGAGAGAGAGACTCTTGTGTTTGATTTCCTTCCTCATCCGCTCTCAATTTCCTCAGTTACACACTTAGAGACGCTCCAGCTGTATAAATGTACACAACCGTTCTATGAATAGAAATGTATAGACGCCTTTGTACGAGGAGCGAGCTTGATATTTTTCAAATATCTTATTTACCCTCGTGGATAACAAAGTTGATTATGATTTATTTTGTCAATAGGTGTATTCCAATTGTACAAAGTCAAATATTAACACATCTGTTGAAGGAATTAATTAAAGTAGACACAAGCTCGGTGATGATAAAATACTTACTGAATTATTACCGCGAATAATAATGTTAAATAATATTAATGACACGTAAAGCACTTTATTAATATTAAAATATGAATATTATTATCATTATTATTACACCTATTTCAATAATGCAGTGCGACTGATCTTATTTCTATAAAAAATAAACAAGTGAATTGGAAAACTTGATACGTTTTCATATCCTTTATAATTCGTAGGACTGAATAAATTGTCGAGGTAAACATCAACAGTGACATTCGTTCATCGATTCTAAAGTATTTGTAATAATCATAATGTTTACGTCGGAGATAATAGTGGGAAATTTCGTTAGAGTTTAAACGAAAAACGTAGAGACGATATTTTTTTTTGTTCGGTGTGGTATTAGTGAAGGAAAAATGTAACTCACCATAGCTGGTGGCGATACTGCAGAAGATGCAAGCAGCCAAGAAGCTTCGAAATCTCCCAAATGCCATCCTAAGACTAGGGATAACCGTTGGACCCGCACATTTCGTTCTCAAAACGTTCGTTGCTTTCGCCGTCGTCGTTCACCGTGCACTTTACCATGTATCACCAATCGCGTATTTGTCATAACCCCGACGAACGCCGTATTTCGTAGACGCGACGACGAAAACAGGGCGAAATCACATGCAAAAACCCACGCGCGTTCCACGTATCTCACACGCCGACATACGAACCGTCAACACTCGGCGCCATGCTCAAACGCACTGAATATGCAGACGCACTAGAAGGGTTCTGTGGGGAGTGGGGGTAGAGCTTCCCAATGTAGCCACGGCGAAATGAGACCGCCACTGCGCACGGTCATGCGCATCAAATTGACGCGCGAATAATTTGAATCTTGACTCGATGCGATTCCACTTTCGCAAGGATTATAAGTTTATAGTTTCGAAATTGAGAATGATAAAAGGTAGAATTATGATTTATTATCATTAATATCAGTTTACTTTGTCCAAAATTCTCTCTACTATTTATCGTATTATTGAAAAATGAGTTAATCTTTTATTTACAAGCTACACTTTTTTTCCAGTTAGTAACAAAAATGTTTAAACTATTAATTACGATTTCGCTCATTTCTTTAGGAAATTGTTGAATTTTCGTATAGAATTGTGGTCGATGGGAAAAGTGGCGTAGATAAGTCTTTTATTTTTCATATATAATATAATTTTTTACAATACATCGAAATATGCGATTCCTTTTATTTTTCTCCTTAATCGCAAAATACTTAGTTCTATCGTCAATGTTTTTTTTTCCAATAAAAAAATGTAGTGCAAATGCAGACTTGTAATTTTGTTCGGTGATATAAGATCGTCCCATCACTCACGTTACGATAGTTCATTTATTTATATTTATTATTTAATATAAATGCTGCGTTATCGGAAATGGAATTTTCGTTTTGTTTCTTGCCAATGAGATGGGCAACGATCTAGATTTTGTCTCACGATAGGAGAGAATAAAATCATGGGGCAAGATTTTTTTTTAAGGAACATAAAAAATGTAAATCTAATATTTCTTACAAAATGAGTGTGATTATGACGATGGGCATAGCCGAATACTGAATCAGCGATAATGGCGTACGTGGATTTTTTAATATGATGTTATTATTATTATTATTATTATTATTATTGTTGTTTATCCATTTAGCTGGTTTGAAACATCGAACATTCTGACATCACGTTGATTATTAATGTATAATATTCTCTAATTAACAGCTGCTCATTCGCACGGTTTTTACACTCATTAGGACATTTAAGGGGGCAAACCATTCTAGAGGTAAAAAAATATGGGAAACTTTGAAATTTTTTTTCACAGAAACTAAACAACAATTCGTAATTTGGTTAAAAGGTTCTTGTTAAACAAGTATCGAGCACTGTTTATAAATTTTATCAGAGCTGTACTAAACAAACTAGTGGTTTCCCAGCATTTTCTCAGCTGCGCCTTTTTTTTCTCATCGCTGCCTGGTTGAATCCATAACTGCTGCAATTTCAAAGCTACAATAATGAACCAAAAAGAATTGGATATAATATGATAACAGCTTCGATACTACGTAGGATTTTTTTTTTAAATTGATTTTTGCAAAAGTGACGTGTCGTTGAAGAAAAATTTCCACAAAAAGCAAAAAATGCACGAAAATTGTTAATAACATTTGAACTGTGGAATGTAAAAAAGAAATCCTATGTAATGTCGAAGCTATTATCATACTTTATCGAATTGTTTTTGGTTCATTAATGTAGCTTTGAAATTGCAACAGTTATGGGTTCAACCAGGCAGCGCTGAAAGGGAAAAGGCGCAGCTGGGAAAATGCTGCCATTTTGTTTAGTACAGCTCTGATAAAATTTATAAACAATGTTCAATACTTGTATAATAAGGACCTTTTTGCCAAATTTCAATATGTTGTTTAGTTTCGATGAAAAAAAATCCAATAATTTGCTATATTTTTCGACCTCTAGAGTGGTTTACATTCTTAAATCACAATCGATTTATCATTTTTCTTGTTTTTTTTTGTGCTATTATTTCTTTCATAACGTCGTTATAAAAATGACGCGACGATACATTGCAACGCGTCTTCCTCGGAACAAAAATTTGTTGTGTTCTACAGATTTGAACAATTATCCGTTTGTATGAACGATGGCGCAAAAATCCTTAAACGAAGGAAAATCAGTTATGAACTTTATCGATAAACAACTTGGACATTTTGTAACATCGAATATCGATAATCATGAATAATTTAAAAAATGCGAGGCGATAGAAGTTAAAACCCTGCTACATTATATCGTTTCAGTCGAGATTATTGACTTTACAGTAATCGCAACGCAGTACAATGATAAGAGAAACAGACTGCGCTTAACAATTTAGAAGACGCTCAAAACTTCCATGAGAAATTGGAATAAAACTGATGATAGAAACATTTTTCGAAAAGTATTTTAAAGCTCGAGACGTTAACTTTAAGATACTCATAGAACATTCGACAATTATGTGTCTTAACGAGTAATAAAATTGCCAAATCCTACTTTGATTTTGCACAAGTTCACGCAGCGCTGATCTTTTTTTGTTTTAAGTTCTACAACTTCTTAATAAAAAATCAAGTTTCAATATTTCAAAGTCGAAGTAGCATTCTATCTATAAAATTAACGTCTCAAGCTATACAATAATTAGTGGAAAATATCCCTAGCATAATGTTTCCTTACGTTTACAGATTTGCAAAGTTTTGGTAACGTTTCATACAAATCTTGAGCGTTTTTTAAATTGTTGCCTGGTGTAATAACGAGATGCAAGCCATCGTACAGTAAAGACCTAAATCAAATATTTTTTGGCACCGCATCTCGAATCGTTTCGCACTCGTTACAATTTTCCAACTGACTGCGACAAACGTCACGCGTTTGGATCAAAAGTCAAATCCAAAAATAAGATAATCTACGCAAGAATACAGAGTAAAATATTTTTTGTGGTTTGTTCCTTTACCTTTTTTTTAGAAAGTATAAACTTACATAAACCCTCTTCGTTTTAGCGCAACATCGTTAATAATTGTTCACACAAATTATACCAATTTTTTCGAATCTCGTTTCTTTTCCAAACCTGCCTAATTTTGTTTTCTCCAGTCGAAGGATTAACGCGACATAAATTGAGATACGTCGACGACGAGGCATTAGTCGTGAACATTCTTTTTGCACGAAGCAGTACAATCAAGCTTCTTTCGAACAGACGTTTCAATAAATAATAATTTCAATACCTCGATACAACGAGAATGAAGAAAATAAAACGCTTTACTATTCGACAAGACCGAACCTGTAGTTTAACTCGACGCTACAAATCCTCGCAGGCGATACGAAACGTTTGTAAATAACAAATGTATCTTACAATTCTCTTTTTTGGTTCATCACAATTTAATTAGCTACGATCGGAACTTACGCGATAAAGTCATGGTAATTGCGAGCCTAACGAGCTTACGTATTCTACATTAAACATTGTGTGAAAATAATAAAAGAAAACTAGGAGATTCAAAGACGTTCGTTATACGATTACATCAACAAATATTAATAATTAATCCGAGGTACACGGTTCCATATATCTCATCGCAAAACTCGGCTATCACCGGGCAAATAAAAACAGCTTATCTCGATTATTAATCCAAACTAGTGAGCTAAACCGCACGTGTTTCAATTACCTCGCCTCGAGTTACATTATTCCTAGGATTAAATTATTTTCGCTTTCGTTATTCGTATTATAATGGAGTATGTTCCTTTCGCTGCTTACAATAAATACCGGACATATTGATAATTCGTACGATTATCATAATATAAATTAATACTTAAATATAAATATATCGATTATTCGAGTTGTCTCTGGCATGAAGAAGTACCAAGTATTAGCGCTCGCATTCTTTCAAAATGAATCGTTGCACGTGCGTTCAAACGACTTGGAAAACTTTGGCATAATATATACATATATGTACATATATATATACATAGAAACACACATACACAGGTATATATATATGTATATATATATATTGTTGTGTTATTTGGACCGCGAATCGTCTTAAGCTCGTATCGTGAAATCAAAGCTCTCGTTCCTCGACGAGTGCGGACCTTTATATCGTCACTATCGCAAATCTTCCTTCTCCTTTCTTGTTTTTGTTTTTTTTTCCTTTTAGCGCATAGAACGTTTCTAACATTGCTACATCGTTTATAGATTATTATCGTACAGTATAGACAGTTCGTTAAAATTGGATACCAATATATAAATCAATATAGCTATTGTCGTGTTTTTCTTTTCTCTTTTCCTTGCGCCTTATTTCACTTTGGAAGATGAAGAAATGGAAGAAAGAAAATCTACTGTAATTATCGAATATTGAACAAAAGGAAATAAACACGTTTCCTAATGCGTTATTATATAATACAATAATAGTTTTCAATAGAATAATATCCATCTCGCACGCACTTGCATCCGGCAATATTTACCATGTATGGTCCTGGCACATTCCTAAAGAGGCCACCGTATCTATAATACATTTTTACGATCGATCCGATTAATCGTTGCTACGCTATCGTTACAGTTAATTATGAACAAAAAAGAAAACAACAACAACAATAATAATAATAAAAGGTTTTCAGCCTTTCTCAAAATTTCAATCATCAAATTCGTTCATTCGACGTTTCTTAATCCGATATTTGGCATATTTTTGTTACTTTTTTTATTCGTTTTGTTTCTTCTTCCATCCCTCTCTCTTTTTCTCTCTACTTGAATTAGTCAAATGCTAGCTAGTAAAACGAATGTTTTCTTTCGACATCTCGCTATGGATAACTTATCGTTTATTTACAATTGTGAAAATTCATAGAATCGTTAGAATTTTTTACCATCACAGAGATTCGGTGGAACAAAAAAGCAAGTTGAATTGACAAAATCGAGGGTCTCTCTCTCTCTCTTCTTCTTCTTCTTCTTAATCGGCAAGTAACGGGGAAGAAATATTCCAATAAATACAATGACGAGTTTCATATACCTAGTCGACAATTGTTACATCCTATAATTAGTGATATGCGAAGCATTCGATACTTCTAAATAAATATATTATATAAATATATGTGTGTAAGTGTATGTGTGTGTATAGTACGGGCATATCGGTTATAGGAGTATTGAAGAAAAAATAAATTAACATAACGTTCGGTTAATGATTAAAGCCCCTGGTCAGAGGCGAATTTTTCCTTCGGTTTGCTTTCCTTTCTTTTTTTTTCGTGTTATTCTCAATTTTTGTTTAATTTACAACGATTCTTTGGTGCAAGCTAACAGGCTCTATTAATAGGATTACAGTGACTATCGTTACAGAACACTAGAGGCTCCGAATAAATTTGTAGCTAAAATACTATTTGCCCAAAGGATCTGGTATTTGGATGGCTCTGTTTGTATTACGACGTATCTATCTCGTTCGTGCATCGCCAAGTATTCTTCAATTTACAATGGCTAGTTTTTCAGTTTTGTGCGAGCTAACAAAAATAATTATGCGATTCGTCGATGAATTAAAAAAAAAAAATGCAAGGTGAATTACGTCGTAATTAGAATTAGCTTCGATAATAGATCACAATTGATACATAGTGCAACTTAAGAAATCAAGCATGCACTGTATATAATATCCATTATTTACAATTCTCTAAGAAATTCTCGTTACCGTGTAACGATTCATCACGACTTTTATCTCCTATCCCATCGTCAGAGTCTCTTATAAATTCGTATAAGAACATCAATAACTTACTTACAAATGACAATAATGATCATAAAATAATAAATATATAAAGAAATAAAATGCAGAAGACATTGGTCTCGTTGAAAAATCTATCTTTCTTCTTTTTTTTTCTTCTCGATAATACTATAGGTATGAAGAAAGTTGGCAAAAAGCATATCTGTCGCTGTGTCCCAGAGAGAGAGCTTTCCGCTGTGTCAGCGCGATTTCGTGGGACGTCAAGTTTCATTGAACTTTCGATATTAGTAGAAAAAGAAAAAAAAAACAATATTTCATAAAAAATCTTGTCTCGTCTCGACTTTTTGAACGGTACATAAAATGCATACGTATATACAATAAATGCCCACCGATGATTTTACAAATTTAGGATAATAAATGCAATAATTGGAATGGAAGGGTGAATAAATTTTCATCCCCGGAGACTACTGAATAACGAAAGTTTCTTAAATTATGAAATCTCGTTAAAATGGAATGATCTCGATGCATATGGAGAGCTACCCCGTGAGAATAAACACAAAATCGATTGTTGATCGATATTGCCTTATCTTACTGAGTTAGGCTGATACGTAGCCTAGTGTTTACTATGAATTAGATCGTCTTTCAAGACGTCGCTGTATATTCGAAATTATACCGCACGACGGGCAGTACGAGAAAAACTCGAGATCCGCGATAATAGCGAACAATTCAAATAACGCTTTGCTCGATAATCTCGTTATACTCGTGAATTTCTAATTAACAATGAATATTCACCGACAGACGAGACTTTTGCTTCAACGACGATTCGAACGATCGCTGAACATATTGGAAAAAATTTCCGTAAATTCACAGGGAGTTTATACATATATAAAGTCGACAAAATCGTATCGTGATTTCTGGATGGAATTAAAGCCGGAGTGTTTTTCTTTTTGTATGTGATTTTTTGTTTCTTCCTCACGTGTGTTTTAGTAACGTTTGTTTGTTTTTCTTTCGTAGAGCTTCGCTCGTACGAATCTCCGTCTCGATTATCGTTTATATTTAAATAAATTTGTACGTTCGATTAATTAATATACGGTCGCTCGAAGTTCTATCGTGCGATCTGTCTCTCTCTCTCTCTCTTTCTCTGTCCCTCTTCCTCTTTCTCAAATCGAATTTCGTCGATTATCTTTCTTACGAATGAAACAAAACATTTTCTTTAAAACCTATCTTTCCTTCTATTTATCTAGAGTTTCCGAATACGAAAAACTCTTGCGCTTACTTCAAATTCTTGGCTTGTACGTGAGCGTTACATGAAAAGTTTGTACATCCATTTCCGTGCAATCTTGTGGTCCTATCGGTACATCCGTACGAGGATCGACGATACAATCCTTGCTGTCCTCCTCGTTAAGCACTTCCTCGCTATTCTTCAATATCTTCTCGGTCGGTTGCTCCAACGAAACTCGTTTTATTTTCACGGTTTCCAATGAACGAGACTTGCAAGAATCCGCACCACGACACTTTGCACCGTTTTCTTTGTTACGACGCGACGAACTACGATGCAATCGACCCTTTTCCCTCGATGCCGTGCGACGAAGACTCGGTCGTTTTACGGATTCGGCACTTGCACTCAGACCAGCAGCTGTAATAAATTTAAGACGTATTAATCAAATATCAATTTATCCAGGTAAACGATGAGAAGAATAAAATCATTAGAATGAAAATTTCACATTGTTTTACCACAATAATTCTTTCATGAATAAGATCTTTTATCATAGAGAAATTTTAGCGAACAAAGAAAATAGAAGCAATCTGCATGGATCGAATTTTATTGGATTATTTGGTATTTTAATATTGAATATTTTCTTACCAATATTACCGGAGGATGAACGATTCGAACCCCTGAGTATGTGCATCGCTGTTGGATCACTATCGGTCCCAGTCAATCGTTCTCCTACAGGCGTTAAGAACCACTCGGAACGTGTTCGCATACGCGCAGTTTGTCTTTCGTGCACCTGAATATAAAAATCATCCGAATTACAAGAAATAAATTGCAACGAAGGATCATCGTCTGGACTGTTTAAGATAGTCGTATCGTTACAGCGTTTACGTTAGATTTCACTGAAAATTTGCAGAAACGTTCTTTGATGTCATATGTATATGTGTGTAAAATTTCAGGGTCCTTTATCGACTCAAAAATCACGATATTTATTCTTGAAAATCGTCACGTTTTCGCAATCTTCCATAAGAGCCCGTGTTAAATATCGCAACATTATACAACGAGTATCTCGATCATTTGGTCGATGAAGCTTGTTGAAATTTTGCACACATTTTTATACGACATCAAAGAAGCTTCGATCAGTTTTTACAACAAATCTTATGGAAAACAAAATTCATGATTTTGTTTATTATATAACAAATAAACTTTACGTAGGATCAATTTGAATTTTGAGTATGTTGTTCATTAGTCGATTTGCAACAACTTTTCTTAATGAACTTTAACGCTTGGTTCACTTCCAATGTGAGAAAAAACGGGAATCAAATTTTAATCCCTCACCCAACAATAGAACTACCTTAATTGCACAAGCTTTGATTAGTTTTTATAACAAATCTTATGGAAAACAAAATTCATGATTTTGTTTATTATATAACAAATAAACTTTACGTAGGATCAATTTGAATTTTGAGTATGTTGTTCTTTAGTCGATTTGCAACAACTTTTCTTAATGAACTTTAACTCTTGGTTCACTTCCAATGTGAGAAAAAACGGGAATCAAATTTTAATCCTCCACCCAACGATAAGACTACCTTAAACGTCGTTGATTTGTTTCTGTGAGTGAACGATAAGACAAATTTATATCTATTTATGTGCAAAGAGCGAATTTATTATGTACACTGTGACGTTAAAAAAAGATCAACAAGTGTGCTGTTGCAGCGTGAAAAGTAAGACAATACCCGAAGTACACTAATATCCATATACATAAATTTTACAAAGAACTTGGTTACACACTACCGTAAGATCTAAATGCCAATGAGACTCGGATTATCGTATTAATATCGGTATAGAATTTTTAATAATATCTAGCCATGCAAGATTATTCAATTATTATTTCGTTTTAATGCATAAATAATCATTAGTTAATATACAAAATGAACGGTAACACTTAAATAAATAATCAGACTCAAATCGCAAAGCAACAATTATAATTCCGATTATGTAATTTCGAGCGTCAATTTGGTTTTTCCATCGAATGAGAGAAATAAACTTTTGTTTTCTCTAATTTCTCGATACGATGGGCGCAGGAATTAATGATAGAGGAATGGGAACGAAACGATCGAATTCTCTTAACGTAATCGCAAAGTGTGAAGCACATTTCCGGGCAAAACAAAACAAATATATGTATGTACATATGTATATAATTCATACATAATTAATACGAGCGGTGGTCAGTGCGAACATAACAAACCTAATATTAACTAAAAGAACGCATGGCCACATGAATAATATACAATACAAGAGGTTTTTTCTTTTCATGTGCGAGGAACATGACACGACATTTATATTGAAAATAATGTAACTAATAAATAATTAACTATGGTAACACACAATAACTAAAGCAATGACAATAATGACACCTATAAAGACGATCTTTGTTTTTAACCAGATACATTCTCACAACATAAACAAAAAAGATTCATTCTTTGCCAATGGTGTAACACCCTCATCTTCCCCATTCAACATTCATTCGCTTGTAGCATTGAACGACGTCAACAAAACGATTACTCTTGGCGATGGTCGAACTGTAATTAGCTCTGAGTTATCAATTGAACGATCGATGGAAATAAATCTATATTAACGGGTGCAAAAAAAAAAGAATACTACATTATGTGATCTTCGGTAACTTGGCGATAATGCGACGAACGTGGATTATATATCGTGAAAAGCAAAACATCGTTAAAAATGCATTTTCTTTTTGGCTAAGCCTCTCCCAAGCCTACCTGCGGCAGATAGCTGAGACTTTTGGTGCTTTCCGCGTATCGATTGACCGCCCTAAGCTCGTCGAGAGTCATTGCGGCATGTCGGGAATGATGACTGCCGTTACTCGACGAACGACTCGAGGCCTGAACGAGAGTAATATCGCGTTCAAATTCATATATCATAGTATCGATTGTAACGAGGGACACCACTGTTATCGTGTCGTTATTTATCATCGAATTCTTTCGAATTTACCTTACGTACCTGAAATAATCCATTCTCCTCAAGACTGACAGAAAGTCTCGTGTAACTTTCGAGCAGAGTGTTTTCAGGTATCATGCCCAACGACGATGTAAGTTCGAGTGTTTCGGGCACGTGTATTAGTGCCGGTGTGGATTGAGATTCTTCGTGATGGGACATTGCTGAAAGAAAAGTATAAAAATTGTTTTTATTTGTCGATTTTTCGATCAAGACTTCCTATCGTTGTACTGAGAATTCCAAGTCGAACAAAGCTTCGAATCAATTCCAGAATAATAAAAAAATTGTTTATATCGATATCAAATCTTAATCAATTTAACGAGTATGTATTAATAATAACTGAACGTTTATTTGACTGTATTAAAGAAAGATATGTACTAATGCTAAATAAAATTATTTCTCAGCACTGTTTTTCAACGAGTCAAGGTAAAGTCATTACTTACATTCCAAATTGAATTTAAGGCCCCATCTTTCACACTCGTACTGCAGCCATGTCTTCTCTGCCTCTAACGATAATTGCCCTAAAATAACACGTAATTGTAATTCAACGCTAGCATGACTCGTGACGCGACAAAAGTAACATTGCACACGTCATGATATATCGTATTATACAGCGACGTTATGAAACTCACTTGAGACGAGAGTATCGGGTGGATAACGAAAACTGAATATCCAATCCTCCTCGACCTTCAATATCCTTCCAGTTATTCTTGCATAAAATTCGTAGTTCTCACGTCCGAACAAATTCGATACGCCAAAGTTGTCGATCATGAATTTCATTACTCTCGTAGCAACCTAATCAAAGAATGCAATCGATTATAATACAACGGACAATGCGATGGAAAATTAACACTTTTAGTATCGTATATCGTGAAGATATACGATGCAAGTATACGTATATATTTATCGGGATATCTCAAAAGGCCGGCACGCATGCAACTGATGGCTTAAATGGGTGTTAAGATTACGATTGCACGTCGTAAGGAACTGTTATTGAGCAGAGTTGTCATGCAATTGGAAGACAACGTCTCATTCAGCGGGGGCAAGGGGGTCGGCCAAGGGGGAGATGGAGGATGCTATATTGAATTACACATGCCATTGACATTCCTTCGAGCTGCTGTTCTGAAATGCATAGCTGTAGATAAACAGGATTTTCAGTAAACAAAATGGTATTACTGCAGAGATCAATAAATCAATTGAGACAGGACGAAATGAATCACTGCGTGTTATCAAACTTAAAACAGATTAGGGTATAACAAGGGTTTTTAATTCATTTAAGAAACAATTCCACCTCCGACTTATTTCTGCAATAATAGTGCATGCAAATATTTCAAATATGCGGATAAAGATGTAATCAGGCAAGTATATTTGATTGTTTCAGCGATCATAGCAATACGATAAACGCAATTGTTAGTATTTCAGACTTACTGAGACCTCCGCCTGATGATGAAAGTAGCCAAACACAAAGTTTGAGAAAACGAATGATCATACAAAATAGCACACCGATTGAAAAAAGAATTGAAAATGCTCATGCACGAAATCACTTTATGCTGTATTTTTGTATATCGAAATATTTGTATTATTTTAATACAAAGACATTCGGTATAGATTTTAATATATTACTAATCTTAGCTATGTCTCGTCTATCACTCAACTACTCAATAAATAGCGAAATTTTCAAAATTATTGGTAGTGTGAAAATTTCGAGAAAGAAAAGAACCTAATTTTTGTTATTCATTTTATTAACGATTCTACAAATATATTCTATTGTTTCAGGTGCTAATAAATGATTTATGTACAATATTGAAAGAAAAGTTTCGGGATAATTCGAATGTTTTCGTTTATCCCTGGTATGAACTATAATTCAAGCCACTCGAGTGTATTCTTAATGTTAATTGTGTATAATATACGTCGTGAATGGTGCTTACCTTGAATCTCAGTACATCCTCCATCTTGGCGGTCTTTCCATCGCTAACGCAACTCTGGAAAAACGAAGGTGCAACCGATACTCCAAGTGCTTCACTGGACATTCCTGTCCGAGCTCTTTCACTGTTTACAGCCACAACTCTGAACGTTCCAAAAAGTAACACGAGCAATCTTTGTGTATAAACTGGTAGAGATGTGATTAATCTGTTTGGAAAAAGCAATGACCATTTAGGTAAATCACTCGTCGTTAAATCATGAAAATATAACTTACAGGGGATAAAGTTATTGATTACAAAGTTTTTAAATTAACTGCATACTTTTAAAGAGTTTTTATAAAGTCATTTAATAGAATAAAAATTTTATGAATTGAATGGTCGTTAAGCGTTAACGAAGAATTTTGACATAGCTTACTTATGAATCTGGTCCCTCTGTTGCTCCATACTGTCCAATCTGATAACCGTGAACAGTTGCTGTTCGCCCTCTCTTCCAAAAACACCACCTGGTATTTTACGTAGAAACTTTTTTAGCACGCTGGCTATCGTATAAACGCTAAAATTGTCCATATTGACTAAACGTCCAGTTTGTAGAAAGTGAATGAGTTT
The DNA here is from genome assembly GCA_946811545.1 of Netelia fuscicornis. Lineage (NCBI taxonomy): Eukaryota > Metazoa > Arthropoda > Insecta > Hymenoptera > Ichneumonidae > Netelia > Netelia fuscicornis. The sequence goes on along the minus strand of OX328014.1, from coordinate 11,961,207 downwards.
TTTCATGTTGCCCTGATGTCCGGGTGCTCTAAACACGTCCTTTCTTAGTGGAGCTTCTTTATTGAGTTTTAAAATCAGAACCTACAGAACGGAACAAAACCAATATTTTCAGTACGTAATTGCGGTAAAAGAAAAACAGTAAAATGAACAAATTATTCCAACAAAAAATGTTGTAAATGTTTAATCAAATTAAACATTCAATTTAAAAACTTCATTTAAACCTGAGAAATTCTGTAAAACCTTAACTCACCAATAAAGGACCGGGTATATCATTTTTGCATACTTCGTCCAACGGCACACCAAATTTAACTCTGTAGAATAAATAAATAAATATAGGAACGACTCTTTGGAGTTCGTCTAATTTGAAAATATGTTCATCGCGAAACTAACTTCTCCAATCGCCTTGGATAAGGCGGTACCGAAGAAGGATGACCACAGCTCGTCACAACATTTCCCAGGGTTGCTGCCCTACGATGCATCCTTTCTGTCCAGCTGCTCATTATATTAATCTTTCGAAACTCGTTGAAAAACAAATTCGTTTTAGACCGTTTTCGATAAAAACGTATGAGCTCGAAGCAAAATAACAAAACAATAATTTTGTTCTCGTAGGTCGATCGGTTGGTAAATCTTTGTTATTTTAGCTGAGATGACAATTTTCGTAATTTCAATGAAATTCCTTCCTGATGCGAGCAGTAATAGTGATGGACAATACGATGTATCGCGATCGTCGTGATTGCACTATTGTCACACGTGAACGAGTCTGACGTGACAGTTCGTAGCGTCTCGAAGCCTCGAAGACACGAGTACGCTCATCGACGATAGCGAACGGTTTAACACGGTCATAACCTATCTGTGGTGCGCAAACATTTCCCAAAACAGAACGGACTTCATAATTTTCAACAGGGTTTATCGTTGCGTCGCCCAGGCACCGACGTTTGTCGCGTCCTAAATCGATCTTGTTGGTTCACGATCGACGAGCACCCGCATATCTAACTCTTGCTCGTCGACGAGACGCTATAAACGCTTATGAAAAATTCGCGGCCGATCCAGCAGCGACGAATATATACAGCACACTCTCGGCCGCTCGTGTTACCTCGATCACAAACCCACAACCACACCTCCAAACACTTTGGCTATCGCACTTCATTTCCAACACAAAAAATCAATATGGCCACGCGATGCTGTGCTTATATGCGGGCGGTGGTAGGAGAGTGCTACCGCATTTAGGATTCATCGTGGACAACATTCGCACCAATATCTATACAATTATGTACTTGATTTTCGATGAGTACCGCACGAGGTTGCACGTTGTGAATAATTACAGTTTCGACGTTTCGATTGTATCCCGTCATACTGTAATGTCAACTTTTTCAACCGTTATAAATATGTAATATTGTTTCCGTTTTAAAAAGATATATTTATATAGGATGTACAAAGACTTCTTTATTACCGATCGAACAAAAGTTGTGGCGGCACCGCAGCCTACAGTACCGACACCAGACACCAGCGCCAGGAGACGACGGCGAAAGCAGGAACTAAAGCCGCGCGAGTTGTTCTGAGAGGGGAGAGAAGAAGAGATTAGCCACGAATATAGCATCCCGCCAAAAAAGTGTATTAGAGAAGCCTTCCTATACTATCTGTGATTTAGAACGAATATTAAACGATATTATATTACCTGTGATGTCCAATACTTACCGTTAACACCCTGACCATCCACACCACAAGTTTTTGGCGGTTTCGCCATCTTGCGGTCTTCCTTTTCACTACTCCCTTTTGTACCGGCTTAGTTGCAGGATGTTCGCACAGTAGACGCGAGAGCACGAATCGCTCGGTCCGCTCAAAATCTCGCGACGGAAAATAGCGTACAAATAAACACACGGAAAACATATGTAGCAATTTTGAAGAACTCTGCAAACGATAACTGTATACGACAATTCCCTGTTCATCCATTTTGTATTGTTACATTTATTTAACGATAAGTATTTTTCTTACAGCACGATTGTTTATCGATAAATTGAAAATGGCCGCCCCGAGTGCTTGGGCACATTCACGAACTTCCGGAAGTCACAAACCGGTGTAATAAAATTTTTTCGATTGCTTTAGTGATTCTATGGTAATAAGTATGTAGCTGGGGGCGTAAGTATTATGTTCGGTACAATAAGCTATTCCATTTGTGCATGAATGTATTTATGTTTGTAGTTAACAGGATAATTTATTCAATAGGATCATTCGGCTGGCGTGCTAGGTAGCCATCTATGTATTATTAGTGAATCATATATATACATTTCTGTACAATACATGTATGAAAAATAAACGTAACCGGTACTCGAGGAAATTTGTATTTATCTCTTATACGCTGACATCGAGTTTCACTCGTTTCCCGCCAAATAGCAGACGACCCGCTCCTCTATTGGGATCTGACATGGAGGCGTGGCCAAATTCAATATGGCGCATACCGGGGTGCAGTCGCCTGTCAAAACCGCGCAATAGTAGACTTACCGTGCCAACGTGCGGAGAAACAGTTATGATAATAAAACGACACTGTGATATGAAAAAATATATGCTTTATTGTAATAAATCATTAAAATAAATTTAAATGTCCATAAATTTGTCGTCTTTAATAGTAGGTGAAGATAAATTCACAGTGACACATATAACTGTAAAAAATGTCTCGTAATCGGGGGATAAGGTTAGCTGGCATTCTATCAGCTACGATTTTAAACATTTTTATGCGTTGATTCGATCGTTCTATGTGCACATGAGAATTTATTTCACGAGTAATCCTTAAAGCGTTTTTCCATGCTTGGTGTTGCTCCACTTTTTCCATTTCACCGAACAAATTTTGTTGGTATACGCACCGGGCATTTTTTTGGGAGGAAACTATGGAACGTTAGTTAACGGTTTTTTTTTAAAAGAACCCTCGCATCCATATACGAAACATGCAATTCTTTTTTTCGATGGGTTATTGCGAGATGTAAAGACACGTACTTCTGCCATTTTTTGTTCAATTTCTCAAAATTACTGATATTAATGATTACGTTGTAACTTGAGCAATGCACCCCGGTTTTAATTTCAACGTGTACCACCAGATGTCTCACGAATTTTGTAAAATCCCAATACATCGAGTTTCACTCGTTTCCCGCCAAATAGCAGACGACCCGCTCCTCTATAATGCTGCTTGTTGTCGCTGCCAGATCAGTACTGTCAGAGATGGTTACACACTGTTATTTATTTCGAGTTTATATTGGAAACTATAAAATAAACATTTTTAACGACACACCACAAATCTCACATAGAGACATAGGAATTGGCTTACACAATCCTAAGAGATTGCGTTCTAACCTCTTTGCGATTTTGTAAAAATTGTTCGTTCGCAAACTTTGCATTCGGATGTTTTCTATCAACGAGTCTGATATTGGTCGCGAATAAAATATCGATAATTCACGTTACGTTTCGACAACAAAACTTTTTCGACCGATGGAAATTATGGTTCCTCAGAAAATGTAGAGTATCTCGATCGGACCTCAAGGTCTCGATGTATCCACCGTTATACAAATAAAGCTGCGAGCAGGTGGAAAGATATACGGTATGTCCTGTTGCGAAGGTACTTCAGGAGGTCTCGAAAGATATCCTGGCACAGGCTGTTGTGGTTAGTAGTAGAGTAAGCATCGATAAAAATGAAACAACATTATGACGTTGTTTTAAACTAACCAAAAATGAAAAATGTAAAGGCAAATTCACAATATCTGTGAAAATTCCAAATGGCCAATATCATTTAGGGTGAGAAAAGCAATCGAATGCCAAAAAGTTATTCAAATAATAAAATGTACGATATTTTTCATGTTAATTTTTCGTTCGTTAATTTGTAAAAATGGAATTAATTAACATTCTGTCAAAAAATGAAATTCTTACTTGTTTTTTAAGTACGTGTAAAATAAAAATGTCTTATTCTATCTCCGATAACATTTGTTTGATTTATGTTCGAATAATTATTGTATAATCCAAGTTTCTTTTGCCAGGAACAAGTTGCGCAGCTGGAAAAACTGGATGTTCGGCTTCGGAGCCGCGAATACGTTCGTGCTTGTGTCAGGAGAACGTGGGATGCCTTGATAGGGCTGATTGCGGTGGTTTTCGTCCTCGAGGTACAGCAGCTACCGGAGCTTGTCCCGGACCGTGTCAATGCGCCGAGGAGGAGGCCTGGAATCGTAACGTGCCTCCGAAACCAAATTGCGAATGGTTGTCCAACTTTAGTGAGTTAAGAAGACAGTGGAGCGATCACGGTCGTCAAAACAGTTGTAAATGTTGCAATTGCAAGCCATGGTGAGTATGCTCGCACGTCTGCACGGGCTTTCCCCTTTGTTCTGGAAGAAAACCCCTAAAATGTTCGCAGTAGAACAGCAGCACCGTGCAAGCCGTGTCTTCCACCCACCCCCAGATGCTCGAGGGTTACTCGACCACCTGAAAATTGTGAGGTAAGAGGTCGATGATTGATATACCCGAGCACTTTGAGAGATGGATAAGCTCGCTCTTCCACTGTTACACCCCGCAAAATTCTTTGTCCATTGGTTTCGACATTGAATTTGAAGTAGGAACGTATTTTAATTTGCAAAGATTTTTTAAAACTCCGATCCCACTAACCCTTTGGTTTGTTGCCTAACTCAATGCGAGATATCGTTCTTATATAGAGTAGAGTATAATATTGTAGCACAATGATTGTAGCATATTGACAATGACAATAATCAGGACTGCTGCAACGAACGTCTGTCTGGTGGAGCGTGTGGTCAATCCTCACCGCTATCACTTTCATTGGAAACTCGTCGACGAGGTTGCAGTCCTTCGTCAACGATGCATTCGTCAGGTGGTTGCCCTCCTCCAAGCTGCAACCGTGCAAGCCCATCAAATTGCTGTTCGCCGATTGTCGACGTATGTTCGTTGCCCTGCGACTCACCGAGTCAATGCTCATTGGCAGATTCTTCAGCGTCGCCATGCCGGCCTCCCAGCAGTTGTCAGCCTTGTTCGCCATCCCCGAGGCCTATACTGAAGAAACGCAGCTGCTGTCAATGCATCACAGGATGTTGCATGTGTCAACCAATGCCACGAAGTTGCAATTGCCCACCACCCGTTCAGATTGACGCACGTGCTGATAAAGAATGCTCGTGCGATTGTCCATCGTCACCCGAGTGCGCCTGTCCACCGAGCGAGCGCAAATTTCCAAAGACAAAGGTCAAATGTCCAAACGCTCGTTTGTGCTGTCCAACGCCAAGACCTCAACCAGGACCAAAGTGTTGTTGCACCAAGTGTCAACCTTGTTTGCCACCACCATGCGATCCTTGCACATCGAGCAAATGTCGAACGATTCCACCCAAAGTTAAACCATGCTGTCCCGATTCTCCGTGTGCCGAGAAAGCACCTTGTCGACCGGCAACACCAAGGACATCGTCTCCTTGTCGACCGATACCACCATGCGCCGACTGCCGCAAGATGTCGTCACCGTGTCGTCCATCGTCGCAGATTGGAAATTCGCATCAGAGGTTGCGACAGATTCGTCCCTTGAATCGACCACGATCGCCTGATTTGCAATGTCCTCCGACCCCAGGATGTTGCAGATCGTCAGGTCAGTCTTGGATATTGTCTCGATTAGCCATTTTCGTTTGAACGCCTTACACTCGTTTTTTCAGTTGAGCACTTCACTGTAGGTAACGACGATATAAACAATGATGAAGTGCCCTCAAGCTAGAACGCAATTAAGGTAGTCCTATCGTTACAGCGTTTCCGTTAGATTTCACTGAAAATTTGCAGAAACGTTCTTTGATGTCATATGTATATGCGTGTAAAATTTCAGGGTCCTTTATCGACTCAAAAATCACGATATTTATTCTTGAAAATCGTCACGTTTTCGCAATCTTCCATAAGAGCCCGTGTTAAATATCGCAACATTATACAACGAGTATCTCGATCATTTGGTCGATGAAGCTTGTTGAAATTTTGCACACATTTTTATATCACATCAAAGAAGCTTCGATAAGTTTTTATAACAAATCATATGGAAAACAAAATTCATGATTTTGTTTATTATATAACAAATAAACTTTACATAGGATCAATTTGAATTTTGAGTATGTTGTTCTTTAGTCGATTTGCAACAACTTTTCTTAATGAACTTTAACGCTTGGTCCACTTCCAATGTGAGAAAAAACGGGAATAAAATTTTAATTCCCCACCCAACGATAGGACTACCTTAATATGCTGAATTGATACATTTGTGCCTTCGAAATGAAGTGACTATATTACATATGTTTATATCAGCTGCGGGACAGACGATGAAATCTTGCTAGTTCACTTGGAGCATTACATTCCGTTTTAATCCGAAAATGATACGGAGGGTATGTCACCTTTTTTGTCTTGGGGACGTTTCGAACGAAAATAGCTAAGATTCGAGACTAATGAAAACGACTATAAAAATGAGTTATTTTTCGCGATCAGACGAAGGCTACGGTGACGACGACGGAGAGGCAGATACGGGATACCGAGAGGCACAGTGCCACTGCGGATCATCGGACTCTCGGGGATGCGACGAGCGGTGCGATTACTGTTGCTCGCTCAATTGTGACGACGACGATGACGACAACAACGTTACTAACGAGACGAGATATGATACTGCACAATGTGACTGCGGTAACGCCACGGATAAAGGACAAATCGGTTGCAACGAAAATTGCGACTATTGTTGTGCCATGAACTGCGCCGATTTGATTATCGATGAAGATCGTACTAAGGAGCTTACTGATCAAGCACAGTGCTGCTGCGACGCGGATCGTAAAGGGTGTGCACAAAATTGCGATCATTGTTGTTCGCATAATTGCGATACCGAGACGATGGATCTCTCGGACAAGGATACGGCGATGAGATCTACGAAAAAGAATAGAATCGCAGCTGGCGGAATGAACAATGGGAATCAATGTCACGAAGAATCTGACCAGGACGAATTCACTCTACAGGATTATTCGCAGAAGCTGCTGACGTTGGACGGAACGGAGAAGAGGACTCGTTCAAAAAATCGTGTCGTGCTGGCACCAGATTGTAAAACTATCGATGGCTGTATCTCAAGACACTCCGAGACCAATATCAATGGCGAAGCAACGAAGGCATTTGGAAAATCGAAACGAGAACGAGTCGACGATTCGATTTTGGAAGCTCCGGAGGAAACCGATATCTCACATTGCTGCTCGCAATCCCCAAAAGTCACGGTTCATTCCGCAGTGGCCACAAGCCCAAGGTCCGCTTGCAAGCTCCTCCGTTCTTTGATCCGCGCCAAATCTCCCGTTAAATATTGCGAAAGATAGATAGAAAGAGGGAAAGACCCCAAAAAAACGGATAGATCGTTTTTCTCTTTTGGTATCACACTTGATTGCTTGCTTGTTGTGTTACCGAAGGTTTGTGACGGTGTCTGGTGCCTACAGTAGGTCGCGGCGTGGAGTTACGTTCTTCTCGATCCTACTGCTCGTCCACCTCGTCGTCCGCATCTTCAACGCCACCGTGCGCAATTTGTCGGTGCGATATTTCTATTAAGAGGTCAATTCTTCCCGAATTCCTTCACCATCTTGGGAAGCTCGGACGTGCCATTCTCGTACCCGGTCCACTTGCCCTCGTATCATTCGTTCTGCTGATCCTCGTTGGTCTCACCTGGGCCTTCGGTCTTGCGCTTTATCATCGTTATTATTGTGCAAAAAAAGTATGCGATCGATGATTAAAACGACCACTACATTCGTCATAATTTGCTATTGTTTCGTTGTATAATCTTTTCAGCTGTTGACAACTCCTGCTGCTGCGAATTGCAGGGACTCTGTTGTTTCGTTTGTCACGAAAGAATTAGGTAATCATTCATTTTAGGACATACATAATCCTTGAGCCACGATAAGAGTTAATTTTCAATCAAGATTCTATAAAGACAATAGAATTTGATCCGTGCAGTATGTAGAATTTCTTATTATTGTAACAAGCAAAAGACTATATATTTGCCAAGTTTTATAAAAGAGTTGTTTAAGAACTCGGGGATTGAATGAAAGCTATAAAAAATAATTGTATATTAATCATTCGATGAATTATTGATCATTGTTCTTTGATTTCACATCAACCTTTTTCTTTCCATAATTTTGTCTACAAAATTATTAAAATTGAAGACAATCTTTGAAACATAATGAATAGATTATTCTAGAGAATAATCTATTGATATAGATATAATCTAATGAATAGATTATTCTAGAGAATAATCTATTCATTCTATATAGAGAATAATCTATTCAATAGATTATTCTAGAGAATAATCTATTCATTCTAGAGAATAATCTATTCATTATGTTTCAAAGATTGTCTTCAATTTTGTCTACAAAATTATTAAAATGAATAGATTATTCTCTAGAATAATCTATTCATTTTATTAAAATATTCTTTAGAATAATCTCATTTTAATATTCTCTATTCTATAATGAATAGATTATTCTCTAGAATAATCTATTCTAGAGAAATTCTAGAGAATAATCTATTCTAGAGAAATTCTAGAGAATAATCTATTCATTATGTTTCAAAGATTGTCTTCAATTTTATGGCACTTGGGGAATATGAGAATAATAAAAAAATAACGAGGATTATGTATCGTTTGAAAAATGATCGTTATGATTATGTGGCAAGAGTGTAAATTGTGGGCTTTTGTTTTGTTGATGTATTCGTAGAGCACTACGTAATTTCGAGCCCCTTGAAGAACTGCCTCGTCCATTTCGCATTTTCAACTATGATCATCTTCGACGTCCTTCGAATTTTCACGAATTATCAATTTACCCCAACTTGTTTTGTCCGATTCTTCGAATGTCGCGATTATCGTTCTTCCAACTGCTCGATTATTCCTGGCAGCTCGGAAGAACTTCGAGATGTTCGTGCATCGAAGATTCTTTATGTTGCGACGAAAATCAGAGATTTTTTGGAGAATTTATGGATGGGATGGACGGAGAATCTAACAATAAGAATGAGATTCCTGTTTCTGACGATATTGCGATTTATTCACATTCTCAGTCTAATCTGGGAAGAAACGAATGCACATTGGAATATGAAGAAAGTGATGCAACGCATATTGGTATTGGCGAATGTTCGTGCAGTTATTGTGAGATACTTGGAAGTCTGGAGAGTTTGGATAATGATGCCTATCAATCGGAAGGAAGAACGACTTGTTGTGGAGCGAAAATTATTTGCGACGATGATCGTAACATTATCAGTAATATAAATCTTCGGGCGTAATAAATAGAAGTTTATAGGAACAATAATTCTTCAGTGGTTTTATTATGCACATCTCAAAATTTTTCTAATTATGGTATTTTTATATACAGTAGCGGACCAAAGTTTAAGACGATGAATTACAATTTGGTTCATAGATTTGTCATATAAATACTAACGTTTCCTTCGGCTTGTTGGTTTGTTACAATACATGTGTATGTTTGACTTTCACAATGTAGAAGTCTCGGTCGTCAAATGTAAACAATATAGAGTGTACAATTTTTGTTTCTTCCGACCATCTGTAAACAGCAGACATTAGTTTAAGACGATCTGTCGAACAAGATACCCATAGGCGATCCACGCAATAATTTGATATATTAACCCCTTCCCATGCCATTTAGCTCGACGAAACTTGGGCCCAAGTGTTAGTCGTTAACGCTTCTTAAGCAGGTCAAACTGATGCTCGAGAAAGGTCACAATACGATTTGTAAGAGTTTATTCAATTTCAATATATAAACTACTTTGTAACAGCAATTATGAGACTCGTGACTAACTCTTGTGGCGTAGTAATAAGAACTGACATTCGATTACGACCGCTACATTACAATATTTATATTCACGACCCCGGCTCGTCATATTTATGTTTGGCCCTACAATCTATTCACGAGCCTGGCTCGTGATGTTTATATTTGGGCCGACTATTTATTTACGAGCCTGGCTCGTGATGTTTATGTTTGGGCCGACTATCTATTCACGAGCCTGGCTCGTCATATTCATGTTTGGGCCAAAATTTTCATCACGAGCCAGATTCGTTAAAGCACGGGAAGGGTTTATTCAATTTCAATATATAAACTACTTTGTAACAGCAATTATGAGACTCGTGACTAACTCTTGTGGCGTAGTAATAAGAACTGACATTCGATTACGACCGCTACATTACAATATTTATATTCACGACCCCGGCTCGTCATATTTATGTTTGGGCCTACAATCTATTCACGAGCCTGGCTCGTGATGTTTTCGTTTGGCCCTACAATCTATTCCCGAGCCTGGCTCGTGATGTTTTCGTTTGGGCCGACTATTTATTTACGAGCCTGGCTCGTGATGTTTATGTTTGGGCCGACTATCTATTCACGAGCCTGGCTCGTCATATTCATGTTTGGGCCAAAATTTTCATCACGAGCCAGATTCGTTAAAGCACGGAAAGGGGTTAATACTGTAAATAGTTTGTGGTGTATAGTCCAGTGTCTTAAGTTTAATTACGTACGAAAAAAGTATGGGTAAAGCCCGTAATTTGTCATCAACTGAACGAAGACTAATCGTATCTCTACGGAAGCACAGTGAGACATTTTCTTCGATTGCAACTAAAATGGATCGATCACAAACTGCTTGTAAGCAAGCGTGGTACAAGTTTGTAAAAACTGGCGACTATTTTGATCGAGCAAAAAGCGGTAGACCGCGGAAAACAACGCCAACGATGGATCGTCGGATTCATCGATTAAGCGAGAGAGATCGTTTTCGTTCAGCAGTCGATATCAGAGCTGAAATATCCAGCAATAATAATGCACAAATTAGTGTAAGAATTGTCCGAAGACGATTAGACGAATTCAACTTGAAAGCGCGAAAGCCATGGAAGAAGTCGATGTTGAGTAAAAAGAATAAAAAATTACGACTGCAATTTGCTAAGGCTTATCGGCATTGGACAAGTGAGGATTGGCAAAATGTGCTATTTTCGGACGAATCCAAATTCAACCGAATTTGTTCTGACGGGATATTGTATGTAAGACGTCGAATTTTTCATAAATCTCTTTTCATAAAAAATAAACGATTTCTTTTTTTTTCCTCTCCGTCTTAAACTTTTATCCACTACTGTATTTTGATTTGTTACTATCCGTTATGAAATTAGTTCGGTTCTCTATTATTTTGTTCAATGAAAATTGTATAATGAATTGAATACAGGGAAGTAATTTTCAGTATGCATCAGGATTTTGAATACCACCTGTGATCCATTTTTTGATTTATATCATTTGAGTACATAACAATAACATGATATTATTGAATAACATGATTCGTACCATAGTAAAAAAACTGGTGCCGGATTAAATGGGCTCACCAATATATCGGCCAATTGTCCTATTTTAGATTATGTTCGATTTAGCTATCGACTAATTTTTTCATACATTTAACATATTATACGATATACGACAATCTAATAATAATAAGCATTAAAACTATTTCGGAAATTAGATAATTTGCCAGATTTTATTTTACTTTTTACAAGATTTTGTGATTTCTTTAGACGAGCAATAAAAAACAAACCGTCAAATAGTTTATTACTTTTTAGACGATTATCAAAAGGTTGCCTTAGTTTATTGTTTAAGGAACATCATTCGTAGTATCTATGGATTCTGCATATCTACAAAGCAACCTTAAGTAATCGTAATGACTCAAAAAATTTGACATAGCTTGAGTAGACAGTCGAACCAAACGTGTCTACATCTTAAAAAGACCCTAACGATGTTGATGTATTTATTTTTATTTTGACTTTTTTCATTGTGTATCATTTGCTTCGTCTGCTTGGGCATTATCTTTTTCGTTAAAAATCCTATAATAAAGTAACCACGAGTAGGTAATTCCAAGTGCGCAATATGTGGAAGTAAAGGCAAGCGGTAGAAACGGCATTTTTTCGTGGAAGATAAATTTATGAAAGACAGTCTCGTAAATAGTGACGATAGGTAAACTTCCAACGTAGATCCATTCCAATTTCGATAAAAGCGATTTTTTAAAATGAAGTGTAAGAATCAGGCTAGTTGCAGAAATGTACGTCAGAGAAAGTATCAATTTCAATACCGTCAAATTAGTTGGATGAAGCAAAGGTAATATTGCCGTATGACCCGCCGAACTTAAAATCACGAACACTCGTGCATCGTTGGAGTTGGTAGCAGCAAGTATACTGAAATAATAATTGAAGGACTGATTTTACTTTTTCGCCACAGAAAAACATAATATTTTTTGCAATATGTCCGCTTATAATAGATTATTATAACAATAGTTGGACACCTTTTTTTTGTACAGTACAAATAACAAGGTACATATTATCGTTGGGTTACTCACCATAATGGAATGATTGCTGTAAGGATAGCTTTTTCATGCACGTGCCAGCCGAACAAAAAGGAACTTAGGGCACAGATAATAACGCATCGAACAAAATCTCGAGGTTTTAGAACTGACTGATCCTTTTTAAATAGAGTCCAAAGCGCTGGCTGCAAAAGAATTTAACAAATTCATGAACGAATAAAAAATTACTTGAGATATAAATTTTCCAATCATCAGCTATTAAATGATCTTACCAGCATTGATATCAATGTCAGTAAAAAAGTAGCAAGTGGGGTGGGTGTAGGCAAAATCGCAAACGAATCCTCTTGCACCAGTCCACCAGTCATCGAAGCTACTTTAGTGTTTGATAACCAACCAAGTCGCTTCCAAATAATTGATAATACTTTGTCAGCCCCTATGTACAATGCCCATGTGTTGGCGGCCCAGTATGCATGTACCAAACCTCTTTTAAACGGGAAGAGACGTGCAATCACCTAAACAAGAGAGAGCGTGAGAGTGATTAGTAACAGCACGATCAGGAGGGAATCATCAGATTTCCATTCAATTAGTTTTTATCAGATTACAAAAAAAATAGCGTTCGCTATTACTCCAATATCAAAAAATATTGAAAAGATAAACGAACGTTAATAGATTTCAATATTTACTCGCATAGTTTATATAGTCCTGTGGAAGATTTATATTCACCTGTGGTAATTGAGTCACGAATGGACCAAACGAGATTGCTATTACGAATATGACGGTAATACCAAGTGTGAAGAAACGTTGAAAAAAGCGATTGTCTCTAAGACAATACCACTTTAATAACCAAACAACATATGCCGGTACGACGTACAGATAAATGTGTTTGAGATTTAGTAAAGCTGAAAAATATATTGCGCCCACCAATATACGACCCTGAAAAATATTTGGTTAGCATTATAAATAAAATTGTAACACTGCAACGTTTGAAGAATTTGTATGTTTGTCATGTTTAGCTATACAAACGATAGGAAATTAAGTAGAATTACATTCAGTAACAATTATTATCACTACAGTGATCAATATTTAAGATCTAACATATTGAAAATGTACAACTATGTTTTTACTCACACGAGGTAAGTTCTCCGATACTCGTGCAATTGATATCAGCAATACTCCCAGCAAAAATCCATTGTACTGGAAATGTATGTGGTCCACGACAAGTAATCCGATATTACACAAGGTTAGAAATGTAAAAATGGTGAAACTATTGCTGGATTTGCAATATCCTTTGCCCAATCTGTACAGTCATAAATTATTAATTCGCTCTGTATGATTTGCAATATTTCAGCTACATCCTGGAAAGCGTAAGGCTTACTCTTTGACACCGTATGCCAATATCAGATCCGATGCCATAACAGTAGCTCTTTGAAACATTACAGTGCCATTTGACGCATAATTCAAATTGTCAACGTTGAGCATTTTTGGATCAACGAATTGAGCAAATCGACCAAGTAGGTATTCGAACCAAGCGAATAATGGTGGATAGTCAAGGGTCCATTGTGACTTTTCACTGACGTACCATTCCTTAATGGGCAGACTGTGTGTTATTGCTAGCCAGTTTCGATGAACCTCGAAGTCGGTAGAATGGCTAAAAAAAACAAATCTAATTATTTGATGGCATCAGTTTTATCGCGAATACCATGATGAACAGGTATAACAGAAACGTACTATGTGGGGACTAGAAGACATTTGATGCAAGTAATAAGAACGAATGTTTTCAAAATTACACCATTCTCGGAAAAATTTTCAATAACGTCGCTCGGTTCGGTTTTTTCATTCGCATCTTTTTTTGATGTAAATTTTATGGATTTGCCGGGCATGTTGATTAATTGTAATAATCGCTCTTTGCACCGGTCGTGTTTATTTACGTTTTGTGATTGGAGGTTATGTTGGATGAGAGGAGTCACGAAGTTGGGCGATCTTTACTGGAGTGAAGTTGCTCGACCACTAGGCCAAGCAAATAAGGGTTTTTTTTTTGACAAAAATGGCACCCGATAATGGCGAGTGCCATCAGACGCGGAACAGCCTCCCGATCATAACTGATCACTTTTCGACTCCTGATTCCCATTTTATTTTTTGTTATTAACAAATTAGTGAAAAAAAGCTCGTTTTTTTTCGTTTTTTGCTTATAAAATAAAACATAATGAAGGAATCCATTTGGTTCCAATGGACAAATTGTAGGTAATTAAAATATGCATAAAATGAGCGCTAAAAGAAGCCGATCGATCCATTATTAAGGGAGATACATTGAAAAAATTGAAAAAAAAAGCGTTTTTTTCAAAAATGTATAACTCGGTTATTTATAAAGTTGTAGGCCAGACTCTTCGCGAGATAGTAGGTATTAATACGTACTTTTTATGTGCGAAACCTGGGCGCTGTCGGATAATTAGTTTTTGCATTATTGCAATGAACATTTTATTGTGCTATATTTTGCAGAGAGGCTCGATGCTCTGGAGGTCGTCCCATTTAAGTTTAGCAAGCGGCTTTTGAAACTAGAACTGTTGACCTATAAATCATCAATTTTAGATTTTCGTTTAATTGCGTTTAAGTAGGTGAAAATCGCGCCTGAACATGACCAAAAACGGCCGAGCGCGCGCAAGTGGCCGAGTAGTGGGGGTAGACCGGCAGACACGGGGAAGCCGCGTATATAGTAATAGAAGCGTGCTCGGCCCAAGTTTCCTATGTATTTATTTGATTATTTCAAGAACCAGTGGGTCTATTTTAACATATTTTTTTTTTAATTTGGGGTAACTCGGTCACCGGAATCTGATTCTTTACTCAGATTTCATGTGAAATGAACGAACAACTTTTTTTCAGGTGTTTTAACCTTCACATCTTCACATTAATATAATATAATGCAATTATCATTTTTTAATATTCAATGTTGCACTTCGTACATTGAACAATTAAGAATATTATTGAATATTATTCAAATAATATTCGAATAATATTCAAATAATAATAATAATATTGAAATATTCAAATAATAATAATAATAATATTCAAATATTTGAATAGTATTCGAATAATATTCAATTCTCAATAATATTCAATCTCATTGTGGACACTTTGGGTTAAACTTTCCGAGTTTCTGAACGATCTCGGGTAATATTCGAGTGCGAATTTTCGGTCTTTCTGAACGCGTTTGGGTAAACTTTACGTTACTCACGACGTTTCTGAAGGCGGTCCAGCTATGCAACCGGTAATTTCAGTATTCGACTTGGAGCTGTGAGTGCTAGAAAATCCAGCTAACGGCTGCGTTCAGTAGCTTTTTCTCGCGCCCACTGACGTTTTTTTACCGGGGTAGCGCAGCAAAAGCGTGAGCGCCAAATCGTATCATCTCCCAAAACGAACGCCGCGGAGCAATATTACCATTCCACGTCATCGTCACTTTCTTCAATTAAATCTAATAAATTTTATCACTATTATCCGAATGATAAAACAAATAATCGACGAGTTGGGAAACGATAACGTTCTTCATCATCGCAATTTTTCTAAATTTTCAGAGGAGGTTCCTGGAGGTCCAAAGAACCTACAAAACAAAATTGACCCTGGTCTTGTGTATTTGTTTAGAACTCATGTCTAATTCGACCGAACTACTAGTCCTGTATCGTATTTGCCGTGAACGGAGGGAAACTGCAGAAAATCTCCGTCGATACAGCTCGGCGGTACCTGTCTGCCTAGTCTCTCCCAGTGGTAATGCGAGTAAATACCAGACCCCTGACACTGGCAACTAAAAGTGGTTTGCGATTTGTGTCTACCGCTACGTGGCGCTGGTAGTCACCTGGGCGGCTTAGAATAGGTGCTAAACACTCAAGCACGACGACTAGAGGTGGCCGGCCAATGCGGTAACCATCCGCGCGATTAGAACCGCTGTACGAGAGCACCAAAGTCGAATACCGACCCCCCACCCATCACTGATCGTCAGACATTTGTTTTGGCGAGATCTGAACCGTCAGGATTACAGAAAGAAAAGACTTGAAAATTTTTGTTTCATTGGTGTCGGCTGTGGGTATCAAACCCGGGTTCGCTGCGTACCAAGCCAGAACCTTATCCATTGAGCCACTGTGCTCCTCCCTTCAATTTATATATTATTTTTTCAATCTCAATAAATCGATCTCTGGATCGGTAACTTTTCTGAACGATAACTTTTCTGTATTCGCCTTATCACGTAGATGAAGAAAAGTGCGTTAGAATAACGGCTCTCGATCTTCCAAATAAATAACTAGCAAACACGTGGAACGGAAAACTAGTTTATTGACTCGATAACAGAGGGTCACCCTCACCACGTTCAGTCATTAAAATACCTCAGTCATGGCGAATAATAAAATAATATTTCGCTTTCGCAACACAGTTGCTGATATCTTTATCATAACTCGTATTATTTCTTTTGTGTAACGAATAACTAAGAATTTTTAACATTTGATAAATGGAAAGAAAATCATCCGTTTTGAAAATGTATTTAGATTTTTAGAAACCTTTCGTTCGATAAACATCTAGTAGCGACAGACAGGGTATAAGAAGGATAATTAGTCATCAACCGTGATTCATAAGTGTTTAGATTTCTTGAGTTATTGTCGACTGTATCGGTTGAGCATGAGGAATTTCCATATTTACTTATAATATAGTCGAATTGTTTGTTTAAGTATCCTAGTCGATATTCGTTATCCCTTGGCGAAAGGCATGATGTACTTAAATAACGGAGGATGGGTAACTTTCGAATAAATCATAGTCGGTTCAACTTATTTATTTACACATCTCCGTGTGAACGTTGCGATACATTTCTTGCTATTCTTTGAACGAGACAATTTCTCATATAAGATTAATAATGTTTCTCAAATTCGCAAGCACTTTCGAAGCGTGTGTTAATAATTATTCGGCGCGATAATGCGAAGCACTCATCTCGAATCAATGATATTATACATATGTTGTTATGTCAAGATAATAGGAGAATCATTTTGCGGTAAAAATCGATTTGCTTCGATATGCTTCGAGTCATTTGGAACGCACCGGCCACCTTCCACACACACCATCTGTCGAATAGAATGATTATTATTTTTTTATGATTTTGTGGTGATTAGTCTGAATAAATGAAGAACAAGGATGACAGTCGTATTTTCGTACCGAATTTGATGATGAACAGCTCATTCCATCGAGTGCTCGGCCCATATTAACCCAATGCCACCAGAAATTTTTATAACCACATTGCAATTGGGAACAACCATCGGCCTGTAGGTAAATACGACAGATTTAAGGTTAAATTGGATGGGTAAGTCCCGAGGTTATAACTCCCTATCACCCATTTTGTTAAAGCAAAAACGAGGACGAACTAGATACAAGTACATACAATATTGGATTCACGCGAGATTAGACGTGCCGCTATTTAGAGGAAATACTTTTCGAAAGTATTTCAAATTTTGAAATCGCGCATTCGACTAACCTGCGGCCTTGATTTAAATTCAAGTTTATCGATATAATTTCTATTTTGTCAGATTTATCTAACGAATGTCATAGTTCGGCTTATGCGAAAAATTCTAAAGTTAACTACGTGTACAAACTAGAACTCACGAGTCGAGAACTGTCCGCCTGTTGTGTATATCCGAGAGTGGCGCAGTATTGACCTAGGTTCAACATTTCTCCCGGTAAAATCGACCTTATTGGCTTTCCTGGTGGAAAATGTTCTTTCGGTGTACTCAGACACGATGCACTGAAATGCAAAATATGTTTTCAGGTATTATTGTAACAATAGTCATATCGTGACAAGTATTATAGCCATGGAATCAGATTTAGATTAAAAGAAAACTGTTGTAACGAATGGATACATATAGGGGAGACCGGGGCTACAATTAACAGAGGTAAGTATTAACAAGCAAATTTCTCTAAAACTACACACACCTATACCGCATGTCTGAATACGCCCACTAGATCGCCCTGCATGACACGCAATTAGTAAGTTGCGATTTGCGCGCCGTGCGAGTAAGTTGTGCGTCGGACGACATTTTTATGCAGGTAACGAACATTTTTAGCTTTACAACTTTTTGATTTATGCTTGAAATATACGGTGCTATGATTATATTTTTTTTCCCCTGGAAGCATATTTTGTACTTAATAATACTACATTGGTCAATTGACGTAACTCTTAACCAATATTTTGTTATGCTATTTAATACTAAAAATGTACCGTTGGGGCTACAATTAACAAATCGCCGGGGTTAGTATTAACGTGTTAATACCTACCCCGGATGTGGGTGGGGGCTAGTATTAACAGGGTACTGGACTGTTTGTGCATAATTATTTTAGCATGTTTTGTTTTCATTTACAGCATGAGAACGTATAAATGGAAAACTAAGCGAGGCACTACATCTTTAGAGGTGTACGAGTTGAAACATTGAAATTACAGAGATTCTAATTGTTAGTATATAAATTATAACAGATGACTGGTGTGAGGTTAATAAATGTTAAAAAAATGCCCAAAAACGTTGCGTGCCGAAAATAGTTTAACGAATTTTTTGTTTTTGTTCATGTTGTGAATTGGCGTTGTGTTGAATTTTTAGTTCATGTTTAGATATTTTGTAATTTGTGTTGTTTATATAATATATAATAAAATATGTTCTATACAAGTCTGTATTAATTTCACTCTTACTAATAAAAAAATTATGCCATACATATTCATTCATTCTTTTCATCTCTATCAGTTGGCGTAACTAATGTTAATTGTTGCCCCGTCTGTTAATACTTACCTCAGAGCTGTTAATTCTAGCCCCGAACATGAGGTAAGAATTAACAATTGATTTTTTTGAGAAAAAATGTTCTATTTAAGACATCAGTTATTTTATGGTTGATTTATGTGAATGGCATAATACCTAACTAATTAAAGCATCATCTAACATAAAAATCAAGTCTCAATGTTGAATAATTTCGAAGCTACAACTAAAAATCCAATTTTTGTTAATTGTGGCCCCGGTCTCCCCTACTATGCGACTTTTCTTACGTGGGAAGAAATTCGGAGACTCGGCGAACCGCGCACTTGCTTGGCTTCAGATCAGTAGATACCGTCCACGCCGACCTTGGAATAAGGTTTATACGATGCTCCAACTCCTTCGGACCCAATCTAATGAATATATGACACTTATAAATCATTCAAATAACACCGTATAAATTTTCTGACATAGCACCGAAACCATCATGCCGATCCCATTATGTTGTTCGATTAAGACCGTTTAGACAGTTTCATGGCTAATGATAAGTACACAAGAAACTTTACACGTTGATTAATTCCTGAACAGCTCCATCGAGGCCCGCAAAACTAAAATTGTCCCAGATCATAATGTCTCCGATTCGATGATTGTCATCGGTGCAAGGAACTCGCCACAAGGAGGCTCCTGAAGAATAAATAACCATCAGGTTTCTGAACGATGAATAAATATAGTGTATCTAAAATTTGTTCTCAGAACCACCCGAAATACGCAATCTCGCCAACTGTCCGATGTTCGATATTCTATTTATTGCAATTATTTTATTTTTTGTATTTCTTAACCCAACATTGGCATGTCCAAGAAGAAAAGAATTTACGCTATTAGGACTTTGCGTAGCATTGGTATATCGAATGGACGAAACCTTACCTTGGGGAAGGTATGGGCTACGGCCTCCAACGCTTGCACTGATTCATTTATAAAACATACACGAGATTAATAGATATACATATAGATAGATAGATAGAATAGATATGTATAGGGCGTCCTGTTTTAATTTATCAATGAAAATAAGTCGAGAAAATGGATGCCTATGTGGGACCTTCGGCAGGAATACGCAAAGAGAATGTTCATATTGATAGTTTTGTTTTGTTTCGAGACGTTGTTGGCACTTGTTTCACTCATGACACGTCACCATCGCTGTTTCTTGACTTATTTTCGTTGATGAATCAAAATAGGAGCCAAAATAGTTAGGTCAGCTACAGGTAGATGTATGCGCCATATATGTTATATCGATATGACTCGTAAAAACAAACCTAAATATATCGAGTTATCGATATGTTTGTTTTTACGTGAGTGTAGCATCGTTTTTAGACCGTAGGGTTGGTCGACTTACCTCGTCATAAAGGCAACAAAATCGTACGAATCACGTGGAAATTGATTGGTCCAGGTTGGGTCATCGAAAGAATCCTTCATTCCGTTGAGTGTGTCCTGTAACGTTGGCTTCCACGTGCCCGTCCATGCTTCGAAGGCATCTGGCGTCTATCGACAAATAGCCAAATAAATTATGCACTCGTAATGGAGTACCGCATAATCGACCAATTACTTCATACATAACGTGCAATTGGAAATACATTGATATGGAAAAATAGTGTAATAGTTACGACATGCAAAGTGATATTAATGGAAACTTACTTCGGCCAAGATAATTCCCACTATGCGAATTGTAACTTTTGTTGGTTTAATAAGATTGTTGAGTTTGATGTTCACCATATTCCAAAAAGCTGGAACGTAGGTTATTCTTTTGGCTACTTCAGCGCTAAAAATATAAATCAATTATGCTACGTCGGAACAATAATAAACTTCATATTTATTTCTTGTCTACTGACAGGGCGTTCGTAATAGTTATCTTCTGCAGTTCTTGAAAATCCAGTATCACCAAGATGCTCACAGTAATATTCTCCACATTTTTAACTGCTGTCGATTGTGAGGAGTTGGATTTACTTTCTTGGACACATTTCGCATCTGAGTTATTTGCATTCAGGGACGACGCACCTTTTGCGGCCTTCTGATTTGATGAAATATGTGAACAAATCAAACAAGAGGTATTCCAATGAGTATGGAAACAATTATCACCGAGCAGAGTTATTCCTGCCTCGATAAATAAAGTGCCATAAACTTCAGTGACAATGATAAATATTGGTTAATATTCACGCAAAAGCAAGACAATATTATTCACCGGAATGATTCAAAGCTCAAAAAGTTTTTCCAAAAACATTTCTATAACGTAATGGTTGAACTTACAAGGTTATAGGACTGTATCCTCCAGCTAGGACTTTTATAGTAGAAGTCCATCGTATTTTGGGAGCTGAAATAATACTCTACCGCTTCTCCAACTACTGACTCCTGTGAGTATCCCTGCTGCATTGGTGGTAAATGGTGCACGTTCGATGAAGTTGATTTGAGGGATTAATTACATTTTATGACCAGCTGACAATATTTTTTGATATCTTTATGACTGCATAATTACCGGTATATCGTAGCGTCGGAACAGGGGTCCACTCGCACTTCCCGTAGCCAACCAAACAGGAGTACTTTCCCCTATCAAAAACGGCTCCGTTCCCGTCTTGCTCGTACCTGTCACGTTTAATACAATATGTTGAAGAACTAGTATTAGAAGTGACAAGAGATCCCTGGAGTTGTTCGGTGCTGGGGCAAATCCCTCCGCATTTTCCCCAGCACTGAGCTACCGATTGCGTTAAAATTGGGAGAGTACGTAGAAGATTGTGGCACAATATAACCGACGGTAGTTTTTATTTTCAAAAATTTTAAAAATAGTGTTACAAGCGACCAGCGATTCGAAAAGACCACGCCGTACTTTTTCCGGCGCTGAGCGTTAAAGTTCTGAGCCTATTTAGGGAATTACGGCAACAATTTTGAAAAATTAAAACATTTAGTCACTTTTTGTCACAATTGTCTGGATGCCTTCAAAGTTTTGAATGATATTCTTGCACCCGATTAGCCAGGAGTGGCTTTAGCCGAGCCAAAATCCAGTGATGATAAATAATAAAATAAAGGTGCCATTTATAATTCTCACGGGGAATCCCAGAGAAATGTTCGAGGTACACGAAGATTGTAAGAATTTTCAGATATATATTCTGAAACGTTGTTTGAATATTCTTCGACGTACGCCAATATTTCGACGAGACGATGGGAAAACTTGGATAAAATAAGGTCATTCGCGAAATCTTCGTACATCTCACGCATCGCAGAAATGTTTCAATAAGTAGATAGTACAGTATTGACATTGGTAAATTACCCAAATCATTGGTCGATCTTTTGAACTCTCTCCGTCCGAGTATTTCGTTTTGCCCCTGCGATGAAACTCAACGTTTATATATAGTACGAAACTTTTGATTTTCATCGAAAAATAATTTTGTTGCATCTTACCACACATTGGTGAAACGTAACCGTTGCTATTACCAACAGGCAAATGCAGATTGGATGTCCGAGCGATGCCGCGGACCTCATGATAACTTGGGTACTGGATGTAGGTAGCTACTGTCAATTGTTAAAGTACTTTTCGTTGTAGTTTCAAATTTTTTTGTGAAATTCGGTATGCTACAAATCGTCGTGTTGTGCTACGTGTATTCAATGTTGCGTGCATATTGTACCGATATTTATACCCGGCGTACTACGGAAGGAGGAAGGATTGATAAGATATTTCGCTTCATAAAACTGGAGAAGTTAATAGCATAGTAACATCCATGACGCTTCTGCGACCATCAATAGGGTTCTTGGAAAAAAAAATGACCGTTTTTTTTGCTGTATTTTCAAACTTTATTCTAAGTAATATTGGTAAACGATGTGAAAACCTTAAAAAAAATTGTTTACAATTAATTATAAATAATTTAAGGAGGTCCAGTGATTGGAGCGACTCCAAGATAAAAGTCTAATTTTTTTATATAGCGTTGTCAAACCATTCGTCCATGCATAAGCGGAGTTTCTACGAGATTCACCGCACAGATTCCACGATATTAATTATTGAAATCAGTGTATTGAACACATGTAGACGAGTAAATGGGCCGGTCCTCGCAAATATATCGATTTTTTTATAGCACTTGGAGCCAAGACACACGTAAAAAAAACTGATGGTTGCATTCGTTGATTCTTTGTGATCGATAAGGCACCTTGAATCGAGGTATCCGTCGGGCGCCCGGGACAAACGACAGCTATCGAAATTACGATCATGTGAAACTTGGACGATTTGACGTATTACTGAAGTCGTGTGGTACTGAGATTATTACGTTTTTTCCAAATTATTAAAATAATAGGAAACTGGAAATTTAATACTTAAAAAATATTTCTCGATCAATCGGAAATATACACATACATAAAAAGTCTCGGTATTATTGCGGTTCGAAATAGACTCTAATCGTAAGTTTACCAGCATGATCATCACCGAATCTCCTTAAAATTGATAAAATTTAAAGAAAGAATCAAGTGGCTATGGATGCGCCATATAAATGGGCTGCCATATTTGTGACGTCACTATGTTAAAATATTTTGACAACAGTACGGTCGATAGCTTCTACCGGAGCATGTGAAAATAATTAAAACTCAATGCAACAAAATTATTATTGACAACAAATTTTCTTAAATTGTGTGTGACAAAGGTGTACATAAAGTATTGTATTTACAATAAACTGCCGTTTATCCGAAATGATCGGGTGGTGGCCGGTTCGGATAACGAAAATTTCGGATAAGCTGAAGTTCCCTGTCTTGCCACCCCTGTGAAATACCCCGAATTGCGTCAATACCGCGAAATATGATCGTAAAACGTACGTACGTACAATGCTATCGATATGGTTGTGAATAAGCCTGCATATTTTTGACTGAAAAATTTGTGTTGACGTGTTAAAAAGGCGCTAAAGTATCATTGAAAACTCAAAGTTTTTTAATTCTGAATGACAAAGCTCGTTTATTTTGCGTTCTTACCGAAAAAATTCGCCTTATTTGGCAGTGGAAAAAAAACAGGAGTTGCAATTTTATTATCCACTCTTTCGAATGAAAAAAATTTATAAAATCATGAAACAAAACTAGAGATTACTCAAAGGAAACTCTATAGTGAAAAAAAAACAAAAAACTTTTAACTTATGGAAGTTGAAGTGCTAGGACGCTTCCTTAGAATTTATTTTTTGGTAGAAAAGTCCGTAATGTTTTTTTGTTTATTGGCTCGATAAACTTTTGTTGCGGCAATATTTTTAAAGTTGTGAACAATGAAAACAAAAATCGTAATAATTTGTTCGGATAAAGCGGATTTCGGATAAACGGAAATTTACTGTACACATATTGGGCGTGACGATATAAACCGTGACGCATTGATCCTGAAACAACATCAAATTTAATAATCAAAGTATCGTATTTAACAATCATTTATATCTGTACATATTTATGTATTGTGGCACGTTTAGAAACATTTTGTCAGGTGTAGTTTTTGTAGTATTTGCACAAAATGGTACGAAACACCCACGATAACTTTTTAGGATGCTCATTGTTTATCAAACACTGACGATAATAATAAGAATAAATTCTTGAAAAATTAAAGATTACTGCACGTTGCTAATGGTGAAAAGTTAACATTGTGACGTCATACGCCCTCGGGCGTTTTTTTTTTCGGGAACCGTTGTACACAATTAATTTTCAATTTGACATAACTTTTTAGTTGCGTTGTGCCCCCCAACTCTCGTTACGTGGGAACACGATATTTGAGGACGGGTTCTTCGGGATTGCCAAAAATGAACGAACTCCAACTCGGAAATTATGATACTATACAGGCTAGTTTATTAATTTTATGCAAAGATAGAAGTTACACGCGCTGAAACTTAATGCCTTTTGAGACGGACGACTTATTGCTCTCGATGTTACTAATTATTGTAAGAGACTGCCTAATCGGAGCATCATCGTATTAGTCGAAGCTCCGGCACTTCGGCAAATCTCCCACGTTCCTGCTTTGGGCATTGCACCATCAGCAGCACGTGCGGCCCAAAGTCACCCTCAAAACTCTGACTTCGACGGAAAGTGCTGATTGATTTCCCTCGTACGATTCGGGGACGCTTTTTTATTGGTTGCCAGGCGCTACAGCAGGGCAATAATTAATGCTTCGATTCAGGGCGCAACAATTGTAACGAAAAATACAAAAATAATAGTTTTATTATAAAACATATGTATGATCTTTCCATTTAAGTGAACATTTCTTTTTTTTGAAAAACCCAATTTCTTTTGATTTTGGTATTATATTTTGAATTTCAATGTCGAATTCGAACAATAATGGCTTCTCTCGATTATCAATTATTATCCGAGATTCGTTATAATAGATCTTCGTTTTTTGTTTCCTTCTCACCTCCACGTGCGAGGAAAAATGCGATGACGTGAATCACAGCCTTGCATACAAATAATTGCAAACACGTGCGATGGAGAACGTTTTTACTCACCCGATAACGAAAGGTCACCTTCATCGTCTTCACGCGCAGTCGTTAAAATGCCACCGATATCGGGAGCAATAAAATAATACTCGTTTCCGCAAAATAGTTGCTTGACTTTTTGTCATATATCGTATGCTTCCTCTTTTATAAGCGAACTAGCGGTACCCGGCATGCGTTGCAACGCCGTTTTGGTGACATAATTTATTTGACGCGCAATATTTTTAGTTTTTTTTGTCCATATGCGGAGTATAGACTTTAGAAATATAATCTATACTATAGACATTTTTAGTGATTGTCCCCGTGCTTCATTGATGGACATTGCAAATGCGAGTCGCACTGGAAACTGCGAACATTTGAATTCGAATGGCATATATTTTGATATCATTAGGATACGTGGCAACAGCACATCTTCTCCTTTAAATTATTCATTTTTAATCGTAGTCTCATTCGGATTGTTCATCACATGTTTCCCGAAAACCATAGCACCGTTGCAAAGCCGTGGTGGATTGATGTTTCAACGATTCGATAAAAGAATGAGGTACGCTCATTTTTAATATTACAACGTGCGGCGTTATCCTGGCAAATTAAGAGAATTCAAGAATTTAGTTACATAATTAACAACTTGTTCTTGATTAATAAAAGCAGCAATCGAAATGTACATTTCAGCATCTCATGGTATTCTTTTTGAATCGTGAAATTAATATAATTGACATTGGTGTTTTTGCTGCTAATATAGCACGTTCCCTTAACCACACATGTTTTTTGTAGTTATGTGCAATATTTTCAAAAACTTTGTTAATTAATTCGTCTGTTATTGCCGTTATTTAAAAAAAGTTTGTACGTCGTCATACGTACTCTAACTGTTTCCTGTCTTGATTCTCGTTGCTCGTCCCTTTCTGAAGCTCGTAATGTATTTTTCATTTATGACTGACGTGTATATCTTCCAATCGTTTCCCGATTTAATGTCACGATATATTGATTAAAAAATCAGAATATAGTTATCAGTATCTATAAAGTCATGGTTCTTCAAATTTGAAGACTCGAGGATACCTTGTTCGCAGGAGATAAATAAAAACATATTTTTCCTAAATTAACACGTACCTTTATGGGTTTCAGTGGTTTTTCCGTCTACGAACATTAAATTCACAACCATTGACAAACAGTTTTTGACAAAAATTGCAGAATTAATAAAACGATATCTAAGGAATATTTGTAGAGCTTCATAAAATCGATTAAGTAGGTACTCATGAGATTCATAATAAATTAATTTGTCTCGAATAATAGTAATTTTTGCGAGGTTAAGCATTCGCGGCGCCGTCAAACACGCTGAATAGACTACGCTTGTGACACAAATTTTTCTTTTGACTTACTCGATACCAGATAAACCTCCTTAATTTGACATTCGCTGTCAAATGAATTATGCAATCGATATGTGTAATATCGAGTCGATCGAGTCGTTGAAACAAATGAGCGTCTTTTATTTCGCTCGTTATTTTAATAGCATACTTTGACAGCTGTCAAATAATCTCTATATATAGATATGCATAAATGTTAATTTTGTTTTGCCCCGTACGCGTTTGTTTTGGCAAATAAAATTATTCTACTAACGCAGAAACCTTCTCGGGAGTGCGGACTACAATTCACCAAGTTTTCATCGCAATCGGACGAATGGTATAGGAGCTTACTCGTGACACACAGACAAACAAACAAATAAACAAACAAACATTCTTCCATTTTTATATATAAGATAAAGAAGAATATTAAAAATTTATAAATTCAATTCGTCATCGGATGAAGCAGACCAGGATAAGAGTGTCAATCACGCCTTAATCAAAACGCGATTCGAGAAGGAAGCATCGGATTAGCCAGAACACGGGACGTCCCTGTCAAATCCATCCCCAGATCGACACCGTCGCCACGGGATCGTCATTCTACAGAGACTGATCACCATCCGGATTGTAGTTAAATAGTTTATAAAGGGGTATTATCCATGTCTGAAGATTGACTTTTGGGTTTGCACACATTTCGAGGAAATCTTCACGTATAATCTGAACTAGAATTATACCAATAGCTTGAATATTTTAGCCCTGCTCTCATGTTTTAGTTGACAATTAACCGGGAAAACCAAACCTTAATTTTCAATTAGCTACGATTCCGATACAAAATGAATCAATAAATCGTAGTTGATTCAGATTATTTATTTGTATAACTACATGCGAATGTTGCGACATATTTCATTGTATTCTTTGAATGAGACAATTTGTCATTGAAGATTAATAATATTTCGCAAACTCGCAAGCACTTTCGATGCGTGTGGGGAAATCTGATGCGGTGATGTGAAGCACATTCCTCACGAATCAATGGCACGGTGTTCCGTCAAGATGATAAAAATCTTTTTATACGACGATCCCGGATCGACGATGAAAATTGGTTTGCTTCGCTAATACGATTTCTTCCATTTATTTATAACACACTGACCATCCATGCACACCATCTGAAAAGTAGAATGATTATTAGTTGTTTTATCGTACTTTGTGGCTAAGTATTAGACTAAGTAACTGAAGAAGAGCTAGGACGATGGTCGTTAAATTATATTTGTACCGTATTTTCTGATGAACAGGTCGTTCCATCAAGTGGTCGGCCCACATGAATCGGGGTCCACATGGCATATCCTCCACCGGCGGACGAGAAACGACCACAGTCAAGGTTTAAACAGCCAGGGTTCTGCAGTTGAATACAACCGATTTAAGATTAAATTGGATGGGTAAATCTCCGGGCTATAACCATTGGTGCCTCCTCCCGATCACACATTTCGTTAAAGCAAATTCGAAACGAAGAACTTATAAATATATACAATATTGGATTCACGGGAGTTAACGATTATACAAGTTTATCGATATAACTTTCATTTTGTCAGATTTATGAAACGAGTGGGATGGTTCGATTTATTCGAAAAATTCTAAAATCTACTACATCGTATATAAATCGGAACTCACGAGTCGGGGTTCTTGCGTATATTGTTTATATCCGAGAGTGGCGCAGTATTGACCTAGCGTCAACATTTCTCCCGGTAAAATCGACCTTACTGGCTTTCCTGGTGGAAAATGTTGTTTCGGTGTACTCAGACACGATGCACTGAAATGCGTAACATGTTTTCAGGTAATATTGTAACAATAGTCATATTGTGACAAGTATTATTGCCATGGAATCAGATTTAGATTAAAAGAAAACAGTTGTAACGAATGGATATATATATATACTATACGACTTTTCTTACGAAGGAAGAAATTTAGAGACCCGGCGAACCGCGCACTTGTTTGGTTTCAAATCAGTTGATGCCGTCCACGCCGTTCTTGGAATAAGGTTTATACGATGCTCCAACTCCTTCGGACCCAATCTAATGAATATATGACACTTATAAATCATTCAAATAACACCGTATAAATTTTCTGACATAGCACCGAAACCATCATGCTGATCCCATTATGTGGTTCGATTAAGACCGTTTAGACAGTTTCATGGCTAGTGATAAGTACACAAGAAACTTTACACGTTGATTAATTCCTGAACAGCCCCATCGAGGCCCGCAAAACTAAAATTGTCCCAGATCATAATGTCTCCGATTCGATGATCGTCATCGGTGCAAGGAACCCGCCACGAGGAAGCTCCTGAAAAATAAATAACTATCAAGTTTCTGAACGATGGATAAATATAGTGTATCTAAAGAACCATCCGAAATACGCAATCTTGCCGACTGTCCGATGTTCGATATTCTATTTATTGCAATTATTTTATTCTTTGTATTTCTTAGCCCAACATTGGCATGTCCAAGAAGAAAAGAATTTACGCTATTAGGAGTTTGCGTAACATTGGTATATCGAATGGACGAAACCTTACCTTGGGGAAGGTATGGGCTATCGTCTCCAACGCTTGCACTGATTCATTTATAAAACATACACGAGATTAATAGATATACATATAGATAGATAGATAGAATAGATATGTATAGGGCGTCCTGTTTTAATTTATCAATGAAAATAAGTCGAGAAAATGGAGGCTTATGTGGGACCTTCGGAAGGAATACGCAAAGAGAATGTTCATATTGATAGTTTTGTTTTGTTTCGAGACGTTGTTGGCACTTGTTTCACTCATGACACGTCACCATCGCTGTTTCTTGACTTATTTTCGTTGATGAATCAAAATAGGAGCCAAAATAGTTAGGTCAGCTACAGGTAGATGTATGCGCCATATATGTTATATCGATATGACTCGTAAAAACAAACCTAAATATATCGAGTTATCGATATGTTTGTTTTTACGTGAGTGTAGCATCGTTTTTAGACCGTAGGGTTGGTCGACTTACCTCGTCATAAAGGCAACAAAATCGTACGAATCACGTGGAAATTGATTGGTCCAGGTTGGGTCATCGAAAGAATCCTTCATTCCGTTGAGTGTGTCCTGTAACGTTGGCTTCCACGTGCCCGTCCATGCTTCGAAGGCATCTGGCGTCTATCGACAAATAGCCAAATAAAAGATGCACTCGTAATGATTGATACGAAAAAATAGTGTAATAGTTACGACACGCAAAGTGATATTAATAGAAACTTACTTCGGCCAAGATAATTCCCCCTATTCGAATTGCAACGTTTGTTGGTTTAATAAGATTGTTGACTTTGATGTTCACCATATTCCAAAAAGCTTGAATGTAGATTATTCTTTTGGCTACTTCGTCGCTAAAAATATAAATTAATTATGCTACGTCGGAACAAAAATAAACTACATATTTATTTTTTGTCTACTGACCGCGCGTTTGTAACAGTTATCTCCTGCAGTTCTTGAAAATCCAGTATCACCAACATGGTCACAATAGCATTCTCCAGCGTTTCAACTGCTGTCGATTGTTCGGAGTTGGATTTATTTTCTTGGACACATTCCGCATCTGAGTTATTTGCATCCAGGGACGACGCAGCTTTCGCAGCCTTTTTATTTAATGAAATATGTGAACAAATCAAACAGGAGGTATTCCAATGAGTACGGAAACAATTATCACCGAGCAGAGTTATTACCTGTCTCGATAAATAAAGTACCACAAACTTCAGTGAAAATGATAAATATTGGTTAATATTCATGCAAAAGCAAGACAATATTATTCACCCGAATGATTTAGGCTCAAAAAGTTTTTCCAAAAACATTTCTATAACGTAATGGTCGAACTTACAAGGTTATAGGACCGTATCCTCCAGCTAGGACTTTCATAGTGGAAGTCCATCGTATTTCGGGAGTTGAAATAACGCTCTACCGCTTCTCCAACTACTGATTCCTGTGAGTATCCCTGTTGCATTCGTGGTAAATGGCGCACGTTCGATGGAGTTGATTTGAGGGATTAATTACATTTTATGACCAGCTGATAATATTTTTTGATAACTTTATAATTGCATAATTACCGGTATATCGTAGCGTCGGAATATGGGTCCAATCGTAGTTCTCGTAGCCAACCAAACAGGAGTATTTTCTCCTACCAAAAATGTCCCCATTCCCGTCTTGCTGGTACCTGTCACGTTTAATACAATATGTTGAAGAACTAGTGTTATAAGCGACAAGAGATCCATAGGATTGCCCAGTGCTGGGGCAAATCCCTCCGCATTTTCTCCAACATTGAGCAACCAGTTACGTTAAAATTTTCGCGAGTACGTAGAAAATTGTGCCACAATATACCCGACGGCAGTCTTTTTTCAAAAATTAAGAACGTAGTGTCACAAGCGACCAGCGATTCGAAAAGGCTACCCTTACTTTCTCCGGCGCTGAGCGTTAAATTTTTGAGGCTATCTATGGAATTATGGCGAATACTTTGGAAAGTTAAAACATTTAGCGACTTTTTGTCACAAATTGTCTGGATGCCTTGAAAGTTTTAACGCGATCGGATGCTCAGTGTCGAAGAAAATACGCATCGCGTTTTCGAATCTCTCGCCGCCTGTAACATTAACTCTTAATGCAATGCAGCATGCGAAATTACGTTATATAGAATGCATTAGCCTGTATGAATGATATTCTTGCACCCGATTAGCCAGGAGTTGCTTTAGCCAGACCAAAATCCAGTGGCGATAAATAGTAAAATAAAGGTGCCATTTATAATTCTCACGGGGAATCCCAGATAAATATTCGAGGTACACGAAGATTGTAAGAATTTTCCGATATATATTCTGAAGCGTTGTTTGAATATTCTTTGCGGTACGCCAATATTTCGACGAGACGATGGGAAAACTTGGATAAAATAAGACCCTTCTCGAAATCTTCGTACATCTCACGCATCGTAGAAATATTTCAATAAGTAGTTAGTACAATATGTATTGACATTCGTAAATTACCCGCATCATTGGTCGATCTTTTGAACTCCCTCCGTCCGGGTATTTCTTTTTGCCCCTACGATGAAATTCAACGTATCATATATCGTACGAAATTGTTGGTTCTCATTGAAAAATAATCTTGTTGCATCTTACCGCACATTGCAGAAACGCAACTGTCGATATTACAAACAGACAAATTGTGATTCTGTTTTCGAGCGATACTGCTGTCTTCATAATAGCTTCGGTGTTGGATATACGTCAAGAAGTAATATACTGCCAGATTCCAACTTACTTTTAGTCTTAATTTTAAATTATTAGTGAAACTCGTGTAACTTATACCGATATTTATACCCGTGAGGGTAATATTTTATTCATGAGGAAGTAAACATCGGGCTTGAAGCTAGTGACGCACTTCGTAATAAACATGTCGATAATACTTTAAAGTATTTCTATAAGTACACGTATAAACTAAAACCTTTGACCGTAGCGTATAGTTAAATCCTATGTTCATACAATGCTGTTGGTTGCAAATTTTTGGCAAAGCCTGTACGTTCCACATGTCTTAAACAAACACATCTCATGCATGGTTAGGTCCCTTATTCATAGAGAGCGCGGCGTTGGCAGTTTGGCAATCGAGTGTTTGCCCTATGTCAATAGCATCGATGTCACCGTACGAATAATATGAGTGCGCGTGAAATCGTATCTTTTTTTAAGCGTAAAATATGGAGTTTGCTTTTGAAAAATTGATGTTTTTTTTTATGATTGATTTTGAAACTACAACGTATGAAGAATATACTGTACAAATTTCAAACCGAAATTCGAAATATTCACTGAGTTATAGTACATATTCGAGGGCGTCTTATAATTGGGCGCTCAAAGTCGCGCCGGCATCGTGCGCTTATCAAAAGCACCTATGCGAAAACAATAACAGTCCTTTGAACACCTACGTACTTTCAACGAAGACGTTGCGACTGTTTTAAAGCCTGTATATGAAGAACTATCCTCTGACGATCTTTTGGAAACATGTTTGGACAAAAATACACAAAACAATAACGAAAGTTTTACCTACGGTGTATGGAATTTTGTGCCAAAGCATGTTTTTGTGGGAAAACAGATATTGGAAATAGCTACATGGATAGATGCATTCATATTCAAGACAGTTTTCATGCCAGTGTTGAAAATCATAGAGGTCATGGATGTCGAAATTGGACCGTGCGCCATTGCCTACGTCGAACTATACAATACCTGCCAGATCGAAAGAGCCGAAAAAGCAAATTCTGATGCCTGTAAAGAAAGCAGGAGCAGCCGTAGAGCAGAAAAAGTTGATGTAAATGATCCCTATGAACAAATCGAAGCACTATTGTATGCACCACCCAGAGACGATGGATGTAATTATGCATTTTTGATAAATAATTTGTTACTAAAACTTTGAACGCTTTTTTCTCGAAACAACATTTTTCGATCGACCCAGACAAAAAAAAACGAGCAAACCAACAAACTGGGCTAAAATTTAGATATGTTATTCTAGCTATCAATGGCTATCGCAGGTAGCATATTATGAGGTACAAAATTTTTTCAACTTTTTGCCTGGGCTATTTTTGTGATAAAACTGATCGTTTGGCTGGAAATCGTAAAAAATCCATTTTTCCAAACTTTGGCATTGATAACTTTTTTTTTGCAAGCGTGGGATCCATGAGGACTTTTCACATTTCTTTTATAATGCCATTCCGAGGATCCATGCCAATTTTCAGCTCTATGCGAATTGTTTAACCTTAACCCTATTCTTTGGTCTAATTTGAGTGAACTATTAGCTCGTTATGCCTGCTTCTCAAAATAACCTTTATCACTGGAATCATCCCCTATGAGATAAGAGTTGCAACCGCTCTCAGCAAAACCTGTTTTACAATTTTTCTTTCACCTCCATAAAATCTTAATACATAGTTTATCTATATATTTTTATTTTTATTACAAGCTTTGGAACATATTCCATAAAACATTTGCTTATAGATAGCAAATATTAACCTAGACGAAATAACGTTTCGATTCTTTGGATTTTTTAAAATTTCCACCACGAATTCAGACTCGCTATATTAGTCTCACAATCAGTGAAAATCAACAATTTTATCTATAAAATGGCGTTTGAAACATTCAAATGCGATAACTTGTCGATTTTACAAAATTTTATGTAAAATTGCTCAGGCAAGATTATCTATATATCTATAGATATATCTATCTATATATAGATAGATAAACTTCACTCACGCGTATGCAGGGTGAATTTCATAAGGTGTCACAGACTTCATTGTAACGTAGATGAGATCATTACAAACAACAATTGCAAATATACATTGGGGATATTTTTAATAGTTTACAAGATATACATTTTTTCAAGTTGGTCCATCAGAGCGCGCCGAGAAGCGTTGGCGCCGCCTACTCTCCGCCCTATCAGCAAATGCCCGAATATAATAAATAAAAGTGACTGCTCTGAATTTTGCAACCCCAAATGTAACGTTGTACACTCTGCTATATCTACGACTAGCGCGGGAGTGGGCGGCTGCAACGCCTCTCGGCGCGCTCTGATTGAACCAGCTTTAAACATTTATATCTCGTAAAGTACTGAAAATATCCCTAATGTATATTTGCAACTTTTGTTTGTAATGATGCGATCTACCTTAAAATAAAGCCTGCTACACCTTATGAAATTCACCCTGTAGATATATGAACAATATTGGACTGGCTCAACACGTAGTTAGCTGTATATCTATATAGGCTGCCGATGTTCTACCGTAGGCTTACCGCAACATATAGGTCGATGGTTTAGCGGCGAAGGGAGGAGGGCAGCTACCACTACGCTCGAGCGTAGTAGCTAATTGTAAGCGTGGTGGAGATAATCACTCGGCTGTCCCATTCATCGTATCTATTCATTCGTGCGCGATAACAGTTCAAGGCTAGTCTAATTTATGCACGAAATAAACGTGTCGCCATTGACACTATACCACGTCTGGAATATTTAATTCGTATTAACGTTTCTAAATTCATCATGCTTACGTTTCATCGCTAATATTAGGTTACTGTAGGGGGGAACAGGGGAATTGGAGCCATCTAAGGAGAAGTTGAAAAAAAAAAGTAATTTATGAAAGGTGATGACTTTTATTGATGTTTTTCACTGTTGATCACTCGTTTGGTTCGTAAACTTTCATTATTATGAAGTAGAAACTTACTAATAATTGTTTAAGGTAGTGAAAAATTGAATTTTAAAAAATGTATCTTTGGCTCGCATTACCCGCCAGGGCGGGTAATGGGAGCTATGCACATTGAACACATATTGCATTGTTAAAGCGTAATTGGAAGATAAATTAACATGTACGAAACTTAATAAGGTTTTGTTTAGATTTATTCCAAGACGTTGATATTGTTTCAACTTATCTCTGTGTCAACCCTGCTAGCTATTCCCCATGTAAGCATGCCTCGCACGGTATGGTAAAGTTTGAAAATAAAAATAAGTGTCGACATTCGAATTGGAGTAATGAGAACCCAAAGCGGTAGCCTTTTGAATTAAACATAATAATATAAACAAATTAAGTTGTAACCTATTTTTTCTACGTCCAAATCCAAAGTACATGAACTAAGCTGCCAATTGACCTCGAAAAACAATTAAATAAGAAAACTTTAGATATTTATTTTCATTATGAGAAAAATATTTTTCTTATAACGAAAGGTCGCAAAATAAGTTTTTGTTCGACGCCGCGATATGTGTGGCACTGAAGTCGTCATCGGGAGTTATATGACACGAACGAAGTTTAAGGAAGGCATTTCGATTGTTTCGAAACACATCGAGCATTTCTAATTGTAAGTATTTACCTTTGTTACGAGGACTCCCATTACCTGCGGGCTCCCATTACCCCGCTCTTCCCTAACATTCTAAATGAAGGAAATACCGTCTACTAATTATCTGATTGCGAATTAACGAAACAAGAAAAAAATACAAAAACAGATTCAAATTGAATTCTGATCTTTTAAAAAGATGAACATGCAACTGGTTCGTTGTAAATTGAATTATGATGCGATTAATAGATCGTATTCTGAATCAAGATGATTCAGTATGAGCCAAGGTGAATCAAGATGATTCAGTAGGAACCAAGGTGAATCAAGGTGATTCAGTAGGAATCAAGCTGCTCCAAGTTCCCAATCAGATAATCTGAGACGCATTAAGGGACGGTTGGGTGGTGACACGGGACTAATCGTGGCTCGATACGAAGTAAGAATCGTTATCCTAACATTGTGATAAACTCATTTAAAAATGATCAATTCATATATTATTCCGAGTAAATATAGAGTAACGGCTCTCGATCTTCCAAATAAATAACTAGCAAACACGTGGAACGGAAAACTAGTTTATTGGCCCGATAACAGAGGGTCACCTTCACCACGTTCAGTCATTAAAATACCTCAGCCATCGCGAATAATAAAATAATATTTCGCTTTCGCAAAACAGTTGCTGATATCTTTATCATAACTCGTATTATTTCTTTTGTGTAACGAATAACTAAGAATTTTTAACATTTGAAAAATGGAAAGAAAATCATCCGTTTTGAAAATGTATTTAGATTTTTAGAAACCTTTCGTTCGATAAACATCTAGTAGCGACGGACAGGGTATAAGAAGTATAATTAGTCATCAACCGTGATTCATAAGTGTTTAGATTTCTTGAGTTATTGTCGACTGTATCGGTTGAGCACGAGGAATTTCCATATTTACTTATAATATAGTCGAATTGTTTGTTTAAGTATCCTAGTCGATATTCGTTATCCCTTGGCGAAAGGCATGATGTACTTAAATAACGGAGGATGGGTAACTTTCGAATAAATCATAGTCGGTTCAACTCATTTATTTGCACATCTCCGTGTGAACGTTGCGATACAGTTCTTGGTGTTGTTTGAACGAGACAATTTGTCATATAAGATTAATAATATTTCTCAAATTTGCAAGCACTTTCGATGCGTGTGTGGAAATCTGATGCGGTAATGTGAAGCATTATTCTCGAATCAATGACACGTTGTTCCGCCAAGATGATAAGAATCTTCTTATACGACGATCCCGAATCGATGATGAAAATTGGTTTGCTTCGCTAATACGATTTCTCCCATTTATTTATAACGCATTCACCATCCATGCACACCATCTGAGAAGTAGAATGATTATTAGTTGTTTTATCGTACTTTGTGGCTAAGTATTAGACTAAGTAAATGAAGAAGAGCTAGGACGATGGTCGTTAAATTATATTTGTACCGTATTTTTTGATGAACAGGTCGTTCCATCAAGTGGTCGGCCCGCATCAATCGGGCTCCACATGCGATGTCCTCCGACGGAATCGAAAAGACCACATTGAAGGATTAAAGAGGCAGGGTTCTGCATTTGAATACAACAGATTTAAGATTAAATTGGATGGGTAAATCTCCGGGCTATAACCATTGGTGCCTCCTCCCGATCACACATTTCGTTAAAGCAAATTCGAAACGAAGAACTTATAAATATATACAATATTGGATTCACGGGAGTTAACGATTATACAAGTTTATCGATATAACTTTCATTTTGTCAGATTTATGAAACGAGTGGGATGGTTCGATTTATTCGAAAAATTCTAAAATCTACTACGTATATAAATCGGAACTCACGAGTCGGGGTCCTTGCCAATATTGTTTATATCCGAGAGTGGCGCAGTATTGACCTAGGGTCAACATTTCTCCCGGTAAAATCGACCTTACTGGCTTTCCTGGTGGAAAATGTTCTTTCGGTGTACTCAGACACCATGCTCTGAAATGCGAAATATGTTTTCAGGTATAATTGTCAGAATATTCATTCATACGCAAGTATTATAGTCATGGTCAAATCAGGTTTAGATTTACAAAGAAAAAAACAGTTGTAACGAATCGATACGTATATGACTTTTCTTACAGAGGAAGAAATGCGGCGACCCGGTGAAGAGAGCACTTGTTTGGTTTCCATTTATCCGATACTTTCCACACCGTCCGTGGAATAAGATTCATACGATGCTCCAACTCATGCGGACCCAATCTAATGAATATATGACACTTATCAATCATTCAAATATCACCGTATGAATTTTCTGGCATAGCACCGAAACTGTTATGCCGATCCCATTCTGTTATTCGATGAAGACCGTTGAGACAGTTTCATGGCTAGTGAAAAATACACAAGAAACTTACACGTTGATTATCTCCTGAACAGCTGCTTCAAGACCCAAAAAACTAAAATTGTCCCAGATCATAATGTCTCCGATTCGATGATTGTCATCGGTGCAAGGAACCCGCCACGAGGAAGCTCCTGAAAAATAAATAACTATCAAGTTTCTGAACGATGGATAAATATAGTGTATCTAAAATTTGTTCTCAGAACCATCCGAAATACGCAATCTCGCCAACTGTCCGATGTTCGATATTCTATTTATTGCAATTATTTTATTCTTTGTATTTCTTAGCCCAACATTGGCATGTCCAAGAAGAAAAGAATTTACGCTATTAGGACTTTGCGTAGCATTGGTATATCGATTGGACGAAACCTTACCTTGGGGAAGGTATGGGACGTCGCCACCAACGCTCGCACTGATTCATTTATAAAAAATACACGAGATTAATAGATATACATATAGATAGATAGATATAATAGATACATATAGGACGTCCTGTTTTAATTTATCAATGAAAATAAGTCGAGAAAATGGATGCCTATGTGGGACCTTCGGCAGGAATACGCAAAGAGAATGTTTATATTGATAGTTTTGTTTTGTTTCGAGGCGTTGTTGGCACTTGTTTCACTCATGACACGTCACCATCGCTGTTTCTTGACTTATTTTCGTTGATTAATCAAAATAGAAGCCAAAATAGTTAGGTCAGCTACAAGTAGATGTGTGCGACACGATCACCGATAACTCGATATATTTAGGTTTGTTTTTACGTGAGTGTAGCATCGTTTTTAGACAGTAGGATCGGTCGAATTACCTCGTCATAAAGGCAACAAAATCGTACGAATCACGTGGAAATTGATTGGTCCAGGTTGGGTCATCGAAAGAATCCTTCATTCCGTTGAGTGTGTCCTGTAACGTTGGCTTCCACGTGCCCGTCCATGCTGCGAAGGCATTTGACGTCTATCGACAAATAGCCAAATAAAAGGTGCACTCGTAACGATTGATACGAAAAAAGAGTGTAATAGTTACGACGCGCAAAGTGATATTAACGAAAACTTACTTCGGCCAAGATAATTCCCGCTATGCGCATTCTAATTTTTGTTGATTTGATTAAATTGTTCAATTTGATATTGACCATCTTCCAAAACGTCGAAATGTACGTTATCCTTTTAGCTACTTCACGTCTACAAATAGGAATCCAGTATGACGC
Source organism: Netelia fuscicornis (assembly GCA_946811545.1). Classification (NCBI taxonomy): domain Eukaryota; kingdom Metazoa; phylum Arthropoda; class Insecta; order Hymenoptera; family Ichneumonidae; genus Netelia; species Netelia fuscicornis. Next base: position 11,921,866 of record OX328014.1, on the reverse strand, counting down.
ATGAATAAGGCAATGAACTTCATTTTTATGTTTTATTGCTAGATTACTAACCGTGCATTATGTGACGCTATCGACTCCAGATGCTGCAGATCAAATATCACCAATGCGGTGGGATAAACATTCTTCATATTCTCTTCTTTCCACTGCGGTAGATCGGAGTTGCATCCATTGTTTCCGCCACAATCCTCATTTGGGTTACTTTGAGACGGGGGATAGGCTGTTGCTGCCTATTTTCGAATATTTTTAGATTGATTGCCATTTGATTTAGTGCAAAAATATAAACGAATCAAACAGGCTAAATTTCAATGAGTATGAAAGCAATTTTCACCGTACAGAGTTATCGCTCCTCCGATAAATAAAATATCATAAATTTTAATTAAAATAGTACCCAAATATGAGTTTTTTCATATTCATGTAGAAAAAAGACAATATTATTCATAACGCATTGATTGCACTTACTTTTGTATAGCTATTTACCCTCCAGTGTTGACGGTCTGTATATTCAAACTTCATGTACCGTTTGTTATTCATATAATACTGTATTGCTTCTCCAGCTACTGACCGCTGCGAATATCCCTGTTGCATTGGTGGTGAAAGGCACACGGGCAATAGAATTTATACGACGGATTAATTACATTATGGCGTGCTTTTTGACCAATTAACAATATTTTTTGATAAGTGTATTAGCGCATGATTACCGGTATATCGTAACGTCGGAACTTCATCCCATCACCATTATTGAAAGCGAGCCAAACAGGGGTATCTTGCCCTATTAAAAATCCCTCCGGATTCGTTTTCTTCTCAGGCGCCTTGTCTTAAACATATACATATACAATACAATGTAACAAAACTATATCATGGATTAACGCATCGAAGATACCTGTATGAGAGATATTCTTGCACTTGATTAGCCAATAAAAATTCATTACAAGGTAAAGATAGGTGGTAATTCTTGAGTTGAAATTTTAGCCTTCGTTCACTCCATATGTAAACTTAATTTCTGCCACTCTGGAGGAGTGGTTTACATTTGGAGTGAACGCAGGCTACTGGAGGGTCAAAATTTCGACTCGGGAAGTGAGTAAATAGTAAGAAATAAAGCGGTCATTTATAATTCTTACGGTTATATTCTCAAGTAGATGTTGGAGATATACGAACACCGAGAGAATTTCTTATTAATTTTTACGGTGAAATCGCGGTAAAAATTATATTAAAAACTTGAATCCGGTGATAAATGTGCAAACACTTAAAAATTCAAATACTTTACTTTCAGGCGTGCACAAATTTTAGCACGTTGCATAATTTTTACGCGCGCTACACAGAGCTCACGGATTACGGCCAGGCGACCTGGTCCTAACTGATTTTACTGTGAAGGACTTGAAAATTTAGGTCAACGCACGGAAAGTTTCGGCTTCCTTTTTTAAATTTTCAAGACAAACACGCATATTTCTCAATATCCAAAATATTTTTTAATTCTGTTTCGCAAAATTCGTTCTGCGAAGTTTGTAAGAATTTTCAGATATGGATATTATGATGATTGTCCGTCCTCCTATAGCCACCGTTTTTTTCCTTCTTTTCCACGCGGCCTCTCGCATTGCTTTCCTGCTTACACGACTTCGGTTAGTTACACCATCGTTATCGTCGGACATTTCGCCGTTGAATCGCAAATACAACCGTCTTTGTTTCCCGATAAAGGCCCCAAAAAAAAAACTTTTTCCCTATTTCTACCGTGCAGTCATGAAGCATCTGTCCGTATGGTCCGACCCACCTCGAACCCGAAACTTCTGAATCCCAAATTTCTTCCTCACCACTGTGACCTTCCCATGCACAGTCTAATGTTAAAAGAATCATCCTCTTCCTAGACTAACCATCAGTTAGTAGATCTCCGATCAACTAAGCGGCAACGTTACACCGTCCATTGTAATACCGACAATAAAGTCTCTTGTGCTTTTTGATTGTGTCTACCACACTTTTCCTCGCAACTATTGCGTTCCGCAGTTCAATCGAAAGAATTTAATGAAGAAATAACTCGCGACATTACAGTCTATTTTGAAACCTTGTTCGAATATTTTTCGACGCGTGCTAATATTTTAACGAGACGATGGGAAAGCTTGGATAAAATGAGACCGTTCTCAAAATCCTCGTATATCTCGCGCATCGTAGAAATGTTTCAATAGATAGATAGTACAGTATTGACATTCGTAAATTACCCGAATTACTGGTCGCCCTCTCGAATCGTCTCCATTCGATTGTTTTATTTTGCCCCTGCGATGAAACTCAACGTTTATATTTATATAGTACGAAACTTTTGATTTTCATCGAAAAATAATTTTGTTGCATCTTACCACACATTGGTGAAACGTAACCGTTGCTATTACCAACAGGCAAATGCAGATTGGATGTCCGAGCGATGCCGCGGACCTCATGATAACTTGGGTACTGGTTGTAGGTAGCTACTGTCAATTGTTAAAGTACTTTTCGTTATAGTTTCAAATTTTTTTGTGAAATTCGGTATGTTACAAATCGTCGTGTTGTGCTACGTGTATTCAATGTTGCGTGCATATTGTACCGATATTTATAACCGGCGTACTACGGAAGGGGAAGGATTGATAAGATATTTCGCTTCATAAAACTGGAGACGTTAATAGCATATCAACATCGTTGAAGCTTCTGCGACCACCAATCTTGAAAAAAAAAATGACCGTTTTTTTTGCTGTATTTTCAAACTTTATTCTAAGTAATATTGGTAAACGATGTGAAAACCTTAAAAAAAATTGTTTACAATTAATTATAAATAATTTAATGAGGTCCAGTGATTGGAGCGACTCCAAGATAAAAGTCTAATTTTTTTTATATAGCGTTGACAAACGATTCGTCCATGCATAAGCGGAGTTTCCACGAGATTCACCGCACAGATTCCGAGATATTAATTATTGAAGTCAGTGTAATGAACACATGTAGACGAGTAAATGGGCCGGTCCTCGCATGTATCGATTTTTTTATAGCACTTGGAGCCAAGACACACGTAAAAAAAACTGATGGTTGCATTCGTTGATTCTTTGCGATCAATAAGGCACCTTGGATTCGAAAGCTCGCCGGAATAATAAGCAATTAATTAAGGAATAATTCAGGAATTCAAACGACAGCTATCGAAATTACGATCATATGAAACTTGGACGATTTGACGTATTACTGAAGTCGTGTAGTACTTAGATTATTACGTTTTTTTCCAAATTATTAAAATAATAGGAAACTGGAAATTTAATACTTAAAAAATGTTTCTCGATCAATCGGAAATATACACATACATAATAAGTCTCGGTATTATTGCGGTTCGAAATAGACTTCAATCGTAAGTTTACCAGCATGATCATCACCGAATCACCTTAAAATTGATAAAATTTAAAGAAAAAATCAAGTGGCTATGGATGCACCATATAAATGGGCTGCCATATTTGTGACGTCACTATGTTAAAATATTTTGACAACAGTACGGTCGATAGCTTCTACCGGTTCATGTGAAAATAATTAAAACTCAATGCAACAAAATTATTATTGACAACAAATTTTCTTAAATCGTGTGTGACAAAGGTGCACCTAAAGTATTGTATTTACAATAAATTGCCGTTTATACGAAATGATCGGGTGGCTGCCGCTTTGAATAACGAAAATTTCGGATAAGCTGAAGTTCCCTGTTTTCCCACGTGAAACACCCCGAATTACTTCAATATGATTGTAATCGCTATCGATATGGTTGTAAATAAGCCTGCATGTTTTTGACTGAAAAATTTGTGTTGACGAGTTAAAAAGGCGCTAAAGTATGATTGGAAAACTCAAAGTTTTTAAATACTGTATAACAAAGCTCGTTTATTTTGCGTTCTTACAGACAAAATTCGTCTTATTTGGCAGTGGAAAAAAACAGGAATTATAATTTTATTACCCACTCTTTCGAATGAAAAAAATCTACAAAATTATGAAACAAAACTAGAGATTACTCAAAGGAAACTCTGTAGTGAAAAAAAAAAACAAAAAACTTTTAACTTATGGACGGTGAAGTTTTAGGACGCTTCATTAGAATTTATTTTTTGGTAAAAAAGTTTGTAATGTTTTTTTGTTTTTTGGCTCGATAAACTTTTGTTACGGCAATATTTTTAAAGGCGTGAACAATGAGAAAAAAAATCGTTATAATTTGTTCGGATGAAGCGGATATCGGATAAACGCGATTCGGATAAATGGAAGTTTACTGTACATCTGTACAGTTTACTGTACAGATGTACTTTATAGCGTTACGCCCAATATCTATCGACGCTATAAAGCGCGACGCATTAATCCTGAAACAACATCAAATTTACCCATTTACGAATTGTAGTAGGGGCCCGCTCCGGGCGCTCTCAGGCTGCCTGACTGCCCTGTTACGACCCTCGTAAGGCAGTCCTTAGGGCCCCGTCAGATTCGGTAATGCCTCGCCTAATACGGTTTTGATCAGGTTGCCTCGTCACGGCGCTAATGGTTGCCTTACGAGTGTTATGGCACTCGTAAGGCAATCCTACTATAATTTCTACCCGGGGTAACATAACCTAAATCAGTACACAATCTATAAAACACTTGTCAAAAGATATATTTTCATCAACCCGTTATAGCGGTGATACGATGTAATGACATTCCGGGAAAATTAAAATATACAATGTTCTCAATTGATTTTAGTAAAGTGTATGAGCATGAAACGTCCGAGTTAAAACGCTACGAAAAAACGATTATATCGGAACCGTAAACAAATTTCCAATATTTATTAAGAAATAATAAGATATTTTTATAGAAAACTGTAAATTCAACAAATTACGATTATCATTTATATTACTAGGTATTCCTGATGGATCGTTTTTCGAAAAACCCAATTTCTTTTGATTTTGGTATTATATTTAAAATCTCAATGTGGAATTCTAGCAATAATGGCTTCTCTCGATTATCAAGGATTACCCGAGATTCGTTATAATAGATCTTCGTTTTTTGTTTCCTTCTCACCTCCACGTGCGAGGAATAATGCGATGGCGTGAATCACAGTCTTGCATACAAATAATTGCAAACACGTGTGATGGAGAATTTTTTTACTCGCCCGATAACGACAGGTCACCTTCATCGTCTCCACGCGCAGTTGTTGAAATGCCACCGATATCGGGAGCAATAAAATAATACTCGTTTCCCAGAAATAGTTGCTTGACTTTTTGTCATATATCGTATCCTCCCTCTCTTAGGTATAAGCGAATAAAGAAGAATGTTAAAAATTTATAAATTCAATTCGTCATCGGATGAAGCAGACCAGGATAAGAGTGTCAATCATGCCTTAATCAAAACGCGATTCGAGAAGGAAGCATCGGATTAGCCAGTACACGGGACTTCTCTGTTAAATTCATCCCCAGATCAAGACCGTAGCCACGGGATCGTCATTCTACAGATACTGATCACCGTCCGGATTGTAGTTAAATAGTTTATAAGAGAGTATTACCCATGTCTGAATATTGACTTTTGGGTTTGCACACATTTCGAGGGAATCTTCACGTATAATCTCAACTAGATTTATACCAATAGCTTGAATATTTTAGCCCTGCTCTCATGTTTTAGTTGACAATTTACCGGGAAAACCAAACCTTAATTTTCAATTAGCTACGATTCCGATACAAAATGAATCAATAGATCGTAGTTGATTCAGATTATTTATTTGTATAACTCCATGCGAATGTTACGACATATTTCATTGTATTCTTTGAATGAGACAATTTGTCATTGAAGATTAATAATATTTCGCAAACTCGCAAGCACTTTCGATGCGTGTGGGGAAATCTGATGCGGTGATGTGAAGCACATTCCTCACGAATCAATGACACGGTGTTCCGTCAAGATGATAAAAATCTTTTTATACGACGATCCCGGATCGACGATGAAAATTGGTTTGCTTCGCTAATACGATTTCTTCCATTTATTTATAACGCACTGACCATCCATGCACACCATCTGAGAAGTAGAATGATTATTAGTTGTTTTATCGTACTTTGTGGCTAAGTATTAGACTAAGTAAATGAAGAAGAGCTAGGACGATGGTCGTTAAATTATATTTGTACCGTATTTTCTGATGAACAGGTCGTTCCATCAAGTGGTCGGCCCACATGAATCGGGGTCCACATGGCATATCCTCCACCGGCGGACGAGAAACGACCACAGTCAAGGTTTAAACAGCCAGGGTTCTGCAGTTGAATACAACAGATTTAAGATTAAATTGGATGGGTAAATCTCCGGGCTATAACCATTGGTGCCTCCTCCCGATCACACATTTCGTTAAAGCAAATTCGAAACGAAGAACTTATAAATATATACAATATTGGATTCACGGGAGTTAACGATTATACAAGTTTATCGATATAACTTTCATTTTGTCAGATTTATGAAACGAGTGGGATGGTTCGATTTATTCGAAAAATTCTAAAATCTACTACGTATATAAATCGGAACTCACGAGTCGGGGTCCTTGCCAATATTGTTTATATCCGAGAGTGGCGCAGTATTGACCTAGGTTCAACATTTCTCCCGGTAAAATCGACCTTACTGGCTTTCCTGGTGGAAAATGTTTTTTCGGTGTACTCAAACACGATGCACTGAAATGCGTAACATGTTTTCAGGTAATATTGTAACAATAGTCATATTGTGACAAGTATTATTGCCATGGAATCAGATTTAGATTAAAAGAAAACAGTTGTAACGAATGGATATATATACTATACGACTTTTCTTACGTGGGAAGAAATTCGGAGACTCGGCGAACCGCGCACTTGTTTGGCTTCAGATCAGTAGATACCGTCCACGCCGACCTTGGAATAAGGTTTATACGATGCTCCAACTCCTTCGGACCCAATCTAATGAATATATGACACTTATAAATCATTCAAATAACATCGTATAAATTTTCTGACATAGCACCGAAAGCATCATGCCGATCCCATTATGCTGTTCGATTAAGACCGTTTAGACAGTTTCATGGCTAATGATAAGTACACAAGAAACTTTACACGTTGATTAATTCCTGAACAGCTCCATCGAGGCCCGCGAAACTAAAATTGTCCCAGATCATAATGTCTCCGATTCGATGATTGTCATCGGTGCAAGGAACCCGCCACGAGGAAGCTCCTGAAAAATAAATAACTATCAAGTTTCTGAACGATGGATAAATATAGTGTATCTAAAGAACCATCCGAAATACGCAATCTTGCAGACTGTCCGATGTTCAATATTCTATTTATTGCAATTATTTTATTCTTTGTATTTCTTAGCCCAACATTGGCATGTCCAAGAAGAAAAGAATTTACGCTATTAGGACTTGGCGTAGCATTGGTATATCGAATGGACGAAACCTTACCTTGGGGAAGGTATGGGACGCCGGCACCAACGCTTGCACTGATTCATTTATAAAACATACACGAGATTAATAGATATACATATAGATAGATAGATAGAATAGATATGTATAGGGCGTCCTGTTTTAATTTATCAATGAAAATAAGTCGAGAAAATGGAGGCCTATGTGGGACCTTCGGCAGGAATACGCAAAGAGAATGTTTATATTGATAGTTTTGTTTTGTTTCGAGGCGTTGTTGGCACTTGTTTCACTCATGACACGTCACCATCGCTGTTTCTTGACTTATTTTCGTTGATTAATCAAAATAGAAGCCAAAATAGTTAGGTCAGCTACAAGTAGATGTATGCGCCATATATGTTATATCGATATGACTCGTAAAAACAAACCTAAATATATCGAGTTATCGATATGTTTGTTTTTACGTGAGTGTAGCATTGTTTTTCGACCGTAGGGTTGGTCGACTTACCTCGTCATAAAGGCAACAAAATCGTACGAATCACGTGGAAATTGATTGGTCCAGGTTGGGTCATCGAAAGAATCCTTCATTCCGTTGAGTGTGTCCTGTAACGTTGGCTTCCACGTGCCCGTCCATGCTTCGAAGGCATCTGGCGTCTATCGACAAATAGCCAAATAAATTATGCACTCGTAATGGAGTACCGCATAATCGACCAATTACTTCATACATAACGTGCAATTGGAAATACATTGATACGGAAAAATAGTGTAATAATTATAACACGCAAAGTGATATTAATGGAAACTTACTTCGGCCAAGATAATTCCCGCTGTGGAAATTGTAACTTTTGTTGGTTTAATAAGATTGTTGAGTTTGATGTTCGCCATTTTCCAAAAAGCTGGAACGTAGGTTATTCTTTTGGCTACTTCAGCGCTAAAAATATAAATCAATTATGCTACGTCGGAACAATAATAAACTTCATATTTATTTCTTGTCTACTGACAGGGCGTTCGTAACAGTTATCTTCTGCAGTTCTTGAAAATCCAGTATCACCAAGATGCTCACAGTAATATTCTCCAGATTTTTAACTGCTGTCGGTTGTGAGGAGTTGGATTTATTTTCTTGGACACATTTCGCATCTGAGTTATTTGCATTCAGGGACGACGCACTTTTCGCAGCCTTCTGATTTGATGAAATATGTGAACAAATCAAACAAGAGGTATTCCAATGAGTACGGAAACAATTATCACCGAGCAGAGTTATTCCTGCCTCGATAAATAAAGTGCCATAAACTTCAGTGACAATGATAAATATTGGTTAATATTCATGCAAAAGCAAGACAATATTATTCACCGGAATGATTCAGGCTCAAAAAGTTTTTCCAAAAACATTTCTATAACGTAATGGTTTAACTTACAAGGTTGTAGGACCGTATCCTCCAGCTAGGACTCTTATACTGGAAGTCCATCGTATTTTGGGAGTTGAAATAATGCTCTACCGCTTCTCCAACTACTGACTCCTGTGAGTATCCCTGTTGCATTGGTGGTAAATGGTGCACGTTCGATGAAGTTGATTTGAGGGATTAATTACATTTTATGACCAGCTGACAATATTTTTTGATATCTTTATGACTGCATAATTACCGGTATATCGTAGCGTCGGAACAGGGGTCCAATCGCACTTCGCGTAGCCAACCAAACAGGAGTACTTTCCCCTATCAAAAATGGCTCCGTTTCCGTCTTGCTCGTACCTGTCACGTTTAATACAATATGTTGAAGAACTAGTATTAGAAGTGACAAGAGATCCCTGGAGTTGTTCGGTGCTGGGGCAAATCCCTTCGCATTTTCCCCAGCACTGAGCTACCGATTGCGTTAAAATTGGGAGAGTACGTAGAAGATTGTGAAAATTTTAAAAATAGTGTTACAAGCGACCAGCGATTCGAAAAGACCACGCCGTACTTTTTCCGGCGCTGAGCGTTAAAGTTCTGAGCCTATTTAGGGAATTACGGCAACAATTTTGAAAAATTAAAACATTTAGTCACTTTTTGTCACAATTGTCTGGATGCCTTCAAAGTTTTGAATGATATTCTTGCACCCGATTAGCTAGGAGTGACTTTAGCCGAGCCAAAATCCAGTGATGATAAATAATAAAATAAAGGTGCCATTTATAATTCTCACGGGGAATCCCAGAGAAATGTTCAAGGTACACGAAGATTGTAAGAATTTTCCGATATATATTCTGAAACGTTGTTTGAATATTTTTTGACGTACGCCAATATTTCGACGAGACGATGGGAAAACTTGGATAAAATAAGGCCATTCGCGAAATCTTCGTACATCTCCCGCATCGTAGAAATGTTTCAATAAGTAGATAGTACAGTATTGATATTGGTAAATTACCCGAATCATTGGTCGATCTTTTGAACTCTCTCCGTCCGAGTATTTCGTTTTGCCCCTGCGACGAAACTCAACGTTTATATATAGTACGAAACTTTTGATTTTCATCGAAAAATAATTTTGTTGCATCTTACCACACATTGGTGAAACGTAACCGTTGCTATTACCAACAGGCAAATGCAGATTGGATGTCCGAGCGATGCCGCGGACCTCATGATAACTTGGGTACTGGATGTAGGTAGCTACTGTCAATTGTTAAAGTACTTTTCGTTGTAGTTTCAAATTTTTTTGTGAAATTTGGTATGTTACAAATCGTCGTGTTGTGCTACGTGTATTCAATGTTGCGTGCATATTGTACCGATATTTATACCCGGCGTACTACCGAAGGGGAAGGATTGATAAGATATTTCGCTTCATAAAACTGGAGACGTTAATAGCATAGCAACATCGTTGAAGCTTCTGCGACCACCAATCTTGAAAAAAAAAATGACCGTTTTTTTGCTGTATTTTCAAACTTTATTCTAAGTAATATTGGTAAACGATGTGAAAACCTTAAAAAAAATTGTTTACAATTAATTATAAATAATTTAAGGAGGTTCAGTGATTGGAGCGACTCCAAGATAAAAGTCAAATTTTTTTATATATCGTTGTCAAACCACTCGTCCATGCATAAGCGGAGTTTACACGAGATTCACCGCACAGATTCCGATATATTAATTATTGAAGTCAGTGTATTGAACACATGTAGACGAGTAAATGGGCCAGTCCTCGCAAATATATCGATTTTTTTATAGCACTTGGAGCCAAGACACACGTAAAAAAAACTGATGGTTGCATTCGTTGATTCTTTGTGATCGATAAGGCACCTTGAATCGAGGTATTCGTCGGGCGCCCGGGACAAACGACAGCTATCCAAATTACGATCATGTGAAACTTGGACGATTTGACGTATTACTGAAGTCGTGTAGTACTTAGATTATTACGTTTTTTTTCCAAATTATTAAAATAATAGGAAACTGGAAATTTAATACTTAAAAAATGTTTCTCGATCAATCGGAAATATGCACATACATAATAAGTCTCGGTATTATTGCGGTTCGAAATAGACTCCAATCGTAAGTTTACCAGCATGATCATCACCGAATCACCTTAAAATTGATAAAATTTAAAGAAAAAATCAAGTGGCTATGGATGCACCATATAAATGGGCTGCCATATTTGTGACGTCACTATGTTAAAATATTTTGACAACAGTACGGTCGATAGCTTCTACCGGTTCATGTGAAAATAATTAAAACTCAATGCAACAAAATTATTATTGACAACAAATTTTCTTAAATCATGTGTGACAAAGGTGCACCTAAAGTATTGTATTTACAATAAATTGCCGTTTATACGAAATGATCGGGTGGCTGCCGCTTCGAATAACGAAAATTTCGGATAAGCTGAAGTTCCCTGTTTTCCCACGTGAAACACCCCGAATTACTTCAATATGATCGTAATCGCTATCGATATGGTTGTAAATAAGCCTGCATGTTTTTGACTGAAAAATTTGTGTTGACGTGTTAAAAAGGCGCTAAAGTATGATTGGAAAACTCAAAGTTTTTAAATACTGAATAACAAAGCTCGTTTATTTTGCGTTCTTACAGACAAAATTCGCCTTATTTGGCAGTGGAAAAAAACAGGAATTATAATTTTATTACCCACTCTTTCGAATGAAAAAAATCTACAAAATTATGAAACAAAACTAGAGATTACTCAAAGGAAACTCTATAGTGAAAAAAAAAAACAAAAAACTTTTAACTTATGGACGGTGAAGTTTTAGGACGCTTCATTAGAATTTATTTTTTGGTAAAAAAGTCTGTAATGTTTTTTTGTTTTTTGGCTCGATAAACCTTTATTACGGCAATATTTTTAAAGTTGTGAACAATGAAAAAAAAATCGTTAAAATTTGTTCGGATGAAGCGGATATCGGATAAACGCGATTCGGATAAATGGAAGTTTACTGTACATCTGTACAGTAAACTGTACAGATGTACTTTATACCGTCACGCCCAATATCTATTGGGCGTGACGCTATAAAGCACGACGCATTAATCCTGAAACAACATCAAATTTACCCATTTAGAAATTGTAGTAGGGGCCCGCTCCGGGCGCTCTCAGGTTGCCTGACTGCTCTGTTACGACCACGGTCTTACATACAGGTCTTGCAACTCTGAGTTTCAACGTGACCCCCTTAACGTGCCAAACCGCTAGTGTCGCTGCGATCGTGGGATGCACGGTCCAACAAAGATGATGATAGTCGTTCATGCGTGCCATACGGGCATTCATTCTTACTGATCCTACCCTAAAAATCTGATTTATATAAAATATTCTCTATAAATTCGATTTTTTTAAATAAAAAAGATGTTTAATATCTCATAAATGGAAAACAAATACTTATTATATTATTTAAAATTCAAGAATATTCCTAAAAATCAAGCGGCCCTGATAACTCTTTGAATTAGGTTGAAATCCCAATCGACACTTTTTTTGCTTTTTTCTTTATAACAATTTCAGAACTAAAAAAATCTCATAAAAATTATCATGTTATTGTGGAAATTTTCTATTTAAAAAAACCCACCTTTCCGTATAACAGTATTAATATGCGTTGTTGCAGCTTTCATTGGTTTAATCATACAGTATAGCAGGTACAAAGAAAGGAAAACCAATTATAATGGTAAAAAATAAAAATTTATTGATTGGTCAGTTTTGACAATTTTTTCTTTACAACACAATTCTTCGTCATTTCTCAAACAATATTTATCTCGCGATTTTATTCAACAAAATTTCTCACAAGTCACAACTTTGCACGCTCCAGAATGTAATCCAATGTGAACAAAACACGAAACAAATTTTATTGCAAGCCAAGCATATTTAAGACAATATAGGTTATGTCGATGCATCCTTCGATCGCAGCTCCATCTGGATTTTGCTTCAATAGTGGGGTCACTCCTTACCACTGAAATCCTATCGAGTTGCAAGACCTGTATGTAAGACCGTGTCTCAGACCGGAGATCGAACCTGGGTCCGCTGCGTACGAACCGAGAGCTTTATCCCCTGAGCCACTGCGCTCTTCCCTTCAATTTATATATAATTTCTTCAATCTCAATACATTCATCTCTGGATCGGTAACTTTTCTGAACGATAACTTTTCTGTATTCGCCTTATCACGTAGATGAGGAAAAATACGATAGAGTAACGGCTCACGATCTTCCAAATAAATAACTAGCAAACACGTGGAACGGAAAACTAGTTTATTCGCCCGATAATAGAGGGTCACCTTCACCACGTTCAGTCATTAAAATACCTCAGCCATCGCGAATAATAAAATAATATTTCGCTTTCGCAACACAGTTGCTGATATTCTTTATCATAACTCGTATTATTTCTTTTGTGTAACGAATAACTAAGAATTTTTAACATTTGATAAATGGAAAGAAAATCATCCGTTTTGAAAATGTATTTAGATTTTTAGAAACCTTTCGTTCGATAAACATCTAGTAGCGACAGACAGGGTATAAGAAGTATTATTTAGTCATGGACCGTGATTCATAAGTGTTTAGATTTCTTGAGTTATTGTCGACTGTATCGGTTGAGCATGAGGAATTTCCATATTTACTTATAATATAGTCGAATTGTTTGTTTAAGTATCCTAGTCGATATTCGTTATCCCTTGGCGAAAGGCATGATGTACTTAAATAACGGAGGATGGGTAACTTTCGAATAAATCATAATCGGTTCAACTCATTTATTTACACATCTCCGTGTGAACGTTGCGATACATTTCTTGGTATTCTTTGAACGAGACAATTTGTCATATAAGATTAATAATGTTTCTCAAATTCGCAAGCACTTTCGAAGCGTGTGTTAATAATTATTCGGCGCGATAATGCGAAGCACTCATCTCGAATCAATGATATTATACATATGTTGTTATGTCAAGATAATAGGAGAATCATTTTGCGGTAAAAATCGATTTGCTTCGATATGCTTCGAGTCATTTGGAACGCACCGGCCACCTTCCACACACACCATCTGTCGAATAGAAAGATTATTATTTTTTTATGATTTTGTGGTGATTAGTCTGAATAAATGAAGAACAAGGATGACAGTCGTATTTTCGTACCGAATTTGATGATGAACAGCTCATTCCATCGAGTGCTCGGCCCATATTAACCCAATGCCACCAGAAATGTTTATAACCACATTCCAATTGGGAACAACCATCGGCCTGTAGGTAAATACGACAGATTTAAGGTTAAATTGGATGGGTAAGTCCCGAGGTTATAACTCCCTATCACCCATTTTGTTGAAGCAAAAACGAGAACAAACTAGATACAAGTACATACAATATTGGATTCACACGAGATTAGACGTGCCGCTATTGAGAGGGAATAGTTTTCGAAAGTATTTCAAATTTTGAAATCGTGCATTCGACTAATCTGCGGCCGGATTTAAATTCAAGTTTATCGATATAATTTCTATTTTGTCAGATTTATCTAACGAATGTCATAGTTCGGCTTATGCGAAAAATTCTAAAGTCAACTACGTGTACAAACTAGAACTTACGAGTCGAGAACTGTCCGCCTTTTGTGTATATCCGAGAGTGGCGCAGTATTGACCTAGGTTCAACATTTCTCCCGGTAAAATCGACCTTACTGGCTTTCCTGGTGGAAAATGTTTTTTCGGTGTACTCAGACACGATGCACTGAAATGCGTAACATGTTTTCAGGTAATATTGTAACAATAGTCATATTGTGACAAGTATTATTGCCATGGAATCAGATTTAGATTAAAAGAAAACAGTTGTAACGAATGGATATATATACTATACGACTTTTCTTACGTGGGAAGAAATTCGGAGACTCGGCGAACCGCGCACTTGTTTGGCTTCAGATCAGTAGATACCGTCCACGCCGACCTTGGAATAAGGTTTATACGATGCTCCAACTCCTTCGGACCCAATCTAATGAATATATGACACTTATAAATCATTCAAATAACATCGTATAAATTTTCTGACATAGCACCGAAACCATCATGCCGATCCCATTATGCTGTTCGATTAAGACCGTTTAGACAGTTTCATGGCTAATGATAAGTACACAAGAAACTTTACACGTTGATTAATTCCTGAACAGCTCCATCGAGGCCCGCGAAACTAAAATTGTCCCAGATCATAATGTCTCCGATTCGATGATTGTCATCGGTGCAAGGAACCCGCCACGAGGAAGCTCCTGAAAAATAAATAACTATCAAGTTTCTGAACGATGGATAAATATAGTGTATCTAAAGAACCATCCGAAATACGCAATCTTGCAGACTGTCCGATGTTCAATATTCTATTTATTGCAATTATTTTATTCTTTGTATTTCTTAGCCCAACATTGGCATGTCCAAGAAGAAAAGAATTTACGCTATTAGGACTTTGCGTAGCATTGGTATATCGAATGGACGAAACCTTACCTTGGGGAAGGTATGGGACGCCGGCACCAACGCTCGCACTGATCCATTTATAAAAAATACACGAGATTAATAGATATACATATAGATAGATAGATATAATAGATACATATAGGACGTCCTGTTTTAATTTATCAATGAAAATAAGTCGAGAAAATGGATGCCTGTTAATGTGGGACCTTCGGCAGGAATACGCAAAGAGAATGTTTATATTGATAGTTTTGTTTTGTTTCGAGGCGTTGTTGGCACTTGTTTCACTCATGACACGTCACCATCGCTGTTTCTTGACTTATTTTCGTTGATTAATCAAAATAGGAGCCAAAATAGTTAGGTCAGCTACAGGTAGATGGATGCGCCATATATATCGATATGACTCGTAAAAACAAACCTAAATATATCGAGTTATCGATATGTTTGTTTTTACGTGAGTATAGCATCGTTTTTAGACCGTAGGGTCGGTCGACTTACCTCGTCATAAAGGCAACAAAATCGTACGAATCACGTGGAAATTGATTGGTCCAGGTTGGGTCATCGAAAGAATCCTTCATTCCGTTGAGTGTGTCCTGTAACGTTGGCTTCCACGTGCCCGTCCATGCTTCGAAGGCATCTGGCGTCTATCGACAAATAGCCAAATAAATTATGCACTCGTAATGGAGTACCGCATAATCGACCAATTACTTCATACATAACGTGCAATTGGAAATACATTGATACGGAAAAATAGTGTAATAATTATAACACGCAAAGTGATATTAATGGAAACTTACTTCGGCCAAGATAATTCCCGCTGTGGAAATTGTAACTTTTGTTGGTTTAATAAGATTGTTGAGTTTGATGTTCGCCATTTTCCAAAAAGCTGGAACGTAGGTTATTCTTTTGGCTACTTCAGCGCTAAAAATATAAATCAATTATGCTACGTCGGAACAATAATAAACTTCATATTTATTTCTTGTCTACTGACAGGGCGTTCGTAACAGTTATCTTCTGCAGTTCTTGAAAATCCAGTATCACCAAGATGCTCACAGTAATATTCTCCAGATTTTTAACTGCTGTCGGTTGTGAGGAGTTGGATTTATTTTCTTGGACACATTTCGCATCTGAGTTATTTGCATTCAGGGACGACGCACTTTTCGCAGCCTTCTGATTTGATGAAATATGTGAACAAATCAAACAAGAGGTATTCCAATGAGTATGGAAACAATTATCACCGAGCAGAGTTATTCCTGCCTCGATAAATAAAGTGCCATAAACTTCAGTGACAATGATAAATATTGGTTAATATTCATGCAAAAGCAAGACAATATTATTCACCGGAATGATTCAAGCTCAAAAAGTTTTTCCAAAAACATTTCTATAACGTAACGGTTGAACTTACAAGGTTATAGGACTGTATCCTCCAGCTAGGCCTTTTATACTGGAAGTCCATCGTATTTTGGGAGTTGAAATAATGCTCTACCGCTTCTCCAACTACTGACTCCTGTGAGTATCCCTGTTGCATTGGTGGTAAATGGTGCACGTTCGATGAAGTTGATTTGAGGGATTAATTACATTTTATGACTAGCTGACAATATTTTTTGATATCTTTATGACTGCATAATTACCGGTATATCGTAGCGTCGGAACAGGGGTCCAATCGCACTTCCCGTAGCCAACCAAACAGGAGTACTTTCCCCTATCAAAAATGGCTCCGTTTCCGTCTTGCTCGTACCTGTCACGTTTAATACAATATGTTGAAGAACTAGTATTAGAAGTGACAAGAGATCCCTGGAGTTGTTCGGTGCTGGGGCAAATCCCTTCGCATTTTCCCCAGCACTGAGCTACCGATTGCGTTAAAATTGGGAGAGTACGTAGAAGATTGTGAAAATTTAAAAAATAGTGTTACAAGCGACCAGCGATTCGAAAAGACCACGCCGTACTTTTTCCGGCGCTGAGCGTTAAAGTTCTGAGCCTATTTAGGGAATTACGGCAACAATTTTGAAAAATTAAAACATTTAGTCACTTTTTGTCACAATTGTCTGGATGCCTTCAAAGTTTTGAATGATATTCTTGCACCCGATTAGCTAGGAGTGACTTTAGCCGAGCCAAAATCCAGTGATGATAAATAATAAAATAAAGGTGCCATTTATAATTCTCACGGGGAATCCCAGAGAAATGTTCGAGGTACACGAAGATTGTAAGAATTTTCCGATATATATTCTGAAACGTTGTTTGAATATTCTTTGACGTACGCCAATATTTCGACGAGACGATGGGAAAACTTGGATAAAATAAGGCCATTCGCGAAATCTTCGTACATCTCCCGCATCGTAGAAATGTTTCAATAAGTAGATAGTACAGTATTGATATTGGTAAATTACCCGAATCATTGGTCGATCTTTTGAACTCTCTCCGTCCGAGTATTTCGTTTTGCCCCTGCGACGAAACTCAACGTTTATATATAGTACGAAACTTTTGATTTTCATCGAAAAATAATTTTGTTGCATCTTACCACACATTGGTGAAACGTAACCGTTGCTATTACCAACAGGCAAATGCAGATTGGATGTCCAAGCGATGCCGCGGACCTCATGATAACTTGGGTACTGGATGTAGGTAGCTACTGTCAATTGTTAAAGTACTTTTCGTTGTAGTTTCAAATTTTTTTGTGAAATTTGGTATGTTACAAATCGTCGTGTTGTGCTACGTGTATTCAATGTTGCGTGCATATTGTACCGATATTTATACCCGGCGTACTACCGAAGGGGAAGGATTGATAAGATATTTCGCTTCATAAAACTGGAGACGTTAATAGCATAGCAACATCGTTGAAGCTTCTGCGACCACCAATCTTGAAAAAAAAAATGACCGTTTTTTTTGCTGTATTTTCAAACTTTATTCTAAGTAATATTGGTAAACGATGTGAAAACCTTAAAAAAAATTGTTTACAATTAATTATAAATAATTTAAGGAGGTCCAGTGATTGGAGCGACTCCAAGATAAAAGTCTAATTTTTTTATATAGCGTTGTCAAACCACTCGTCCATGCATAAGCGGAGTTTCCACGAGATTCACCGCACAGATTCCGATATATTAATTATTGAAGTCAGTGTATTGAACACATGTAGACGAGTAAATGGGCCAGTCCTCGCAAATATATCGATTTTTTTATAGCACTTGAAGCCAAGACACACGTAAAAAAAAACTGATGGTTGCATTCGTTGATTCTTTGTGATCGATAAGGCACCTTGAATCGAGGTATTCGTCGGGCGCCCGGGACAAACGACAGCTATCGAAATTACGATCATGTGAAACTTGGACGATTTGACGTATTACTGAAGTCGTGTGGTACTGAGCTTATTACGTTTTTTCCAAATTATTAAAATAATAGGAAACTGGAAATTTAATACTTAAAAAATATTTCTCGATCAATCGGAAATATATACATACATAAAAAGTCTCGGTATTATTGCGGTTCGAAATAGACTCCAATCGTAAGTTTACCAGCATGATCATCACACTCGTGCCATAACACTTGTAAGGCAATCCTACTATAATTTCTACCCAGGGTAACATAACCTAAATCAATACACAATCTATAAAACACTTGTCAAAAGATATATTTTCATCAACCCGTTATAGCGGTGATACGATGTAATGACATTCCGGGAAAATTAAAATATACAATGTTCTCAATTGATTTTAGTAAAGTGTATGAGCATGAAACGTCCGAGTTAAAACGCTACGAAAAAACGATTATATCGGAACCGTAAACAAATTTCCAATATTTATTAAGAAATAATAAGATATTTTTATAGAAAACTGTAAATTCAACAAATTACGATTATCATTTATATTACTAGGTATTCGTGATGGATCGTTTTTCGAAAAACCCAATTTCTTTTGATTTTGGTATTATATTTAAAATCTCAATGTGGAATTCTAGCAATAATGGCTTCTCTCGATTATCAAGGATTACCCGAGATTCCTTATAATAGATCTTCGTTTTTTGTTTCCTTCTCACCTCCACGTGCGAGGAATAATGCGATGGCGTGAATCACAGTCTTGCATACAAATAATTGCAAACACGTGCGATGGAGAATTTTTTTACTCGCCCGATAACGACAGGTCACCTTCATCGTCTCCACGCGCAGTTGTTGAAATGCCACCGATATCGGGAGCAATAAAATAATACTCGTTTCCCAGAAATAGTTGCTTGACTTTTTGTCATATATCGTATCCTCCCTCTCTTATAAGCGAATAAAGAAGAATGTTAAAAATTTATAAATTCAATTCGTCATCGGATGAAGCAGACCAGGATAAGAGTGTCAATCATGCCTTAATCAAAACGCGATTCGAGAAGGAAGCATCGGATTAGCCAGTACACGGGACTTCTCTGTTAAATTCATCCCCAGATCAAGACCGTAGCCACGGGATCGTCATTCTACAGAGACTGATCACCGTCCGGATTGTAGTTAAATAGTTTATAAGAGGGTATTACCCATGTCTGAATATTGACTTTTGGGTTTGCACACATTTCGAGGAAATCTTCACGTATAATCTGAACTAGAATTATACCAATAGCTTGAATATTTTAGCCCTGCTCTCATGTTTTAGTTGACAATTTACCGAGAATATCAAACCTTCATTTTCAATTAGCTGCGATTCCGATAGAAAATTTTGTACTTAGTTAGTTATTAGTTAGTAGACGATAATTACCCTCATATAGATAATAAATATTGTTTTTCTGTTTCAGACGACCAGAACCGCCACAATCTATCTGCCCGATTGGCCGAACGTCGCACGGCTCGACCTGCACAACAGTGCATAACTTGTATAGATAACTTGTGTAGATGGAAAAATTGCTTAAAAACCAAGTCTAAACGGTAACACCGCCTTAAAGCGTTATTGCGGTGAAATTAAACGAATCCGCGTTTATATAGGTACAAAGTGTTAGGAAAGTCTGGAAACAGTCGAATGTCTCAAAAATAAAGCATTTTAGACCTACACACACGCACACACCCACACACGCGCGCGCACGCACGCATGCGCACACAAGAGATGTAAGTCCGACCGTGTAATCTCTATGTGGTACATCTCGGTTAACGCTAATGCCGGCGGTATTGTACTTTTGAAGCCTTATAACTCGAAAAGTAATTGATGAAAAACCATTTAATTATAGTGTTTTGGAAAGCTCTCGAGATCAGCTACAAGAATATGTTATAAAAAATAGGGGGTGCCGTTTAAAAAAATTGATGTGACCTTCACGTGGCCTTCAAATGAGTCTTCGAGGTCAATTCAATGGCACCATCTTATAGTCCTTTCGGAACCATACAACTTTTGTCTGAAACATTTTTCTCTAAAATGCTTTATTTTTGAGATATTCGACCGTTTCCAGACTTTCCTAACACCCTGTATAAAAGAGAGAGTACTTATATAACCGAAGTGATCCGATAAAGAGATTTATGTTTCACATTTCTGTCTATCATAGAATTATATTTGGATTACAATCATCTCCTTCGTTGTCCGCCTTATCTCAGACCGGGGATCGAACCTGGGTCCGCTGCGTACGAACCGAGAGCCTTATCCCCTGAGCCACTGCGCTCTTCCCTTCAATTTATATATTATTTCTTCAATCTCAATATATCCATCTCTGGATCGGTAACTTTTCTAAACGATAACTTTTCTGTATTCGCCTTATCCGTAGATGAGGAAAAATGCGATAGAGGAACGGCTCACGATCTTCCAAATAAATAACTAGCAAACACGTGGAACGGAAAACTAGTTTATTCGCCCGATAATAGAGGGTCACCTTCACCACGTTCAGTCATTAAAATACCTCAGCCATCGCGAATAATAAAATAATATTTCGCTTTCGCAACACAGTTGCCGATATCTTTATCATAACTCGTATTATTTCTTTTGTGTAACGAATAACTAAGAATTTTTTGCATTTGAAAAATGCAAAGAAAATCATCCGTTTTGAAAATGTATTTAGATTTTTAGAAACCTTTCGTTCGATAAACATCTAGTAGCGACAGACAGGGTATAAGAAGTATTATTTAGTCATGGACCGTGATTCATAAGTGTTTAGATTTCTTGAGTTATTGTCGACTGTATCGGTTGAGCATGAGGAATTTCCATATTTACTTATAATATAGTCGAATTGTTTGTTTAAGTATCCTAGTCGATATTCGTTACCCTTGGCGAAAGGCATGATGTACTCAAATAACGGAGGATGGGTAACTTTCGAATAAATCATAATCGGTTCAACTCATTTATTTGCACATCTCCGTGTGAACGTTGCGATACATTTCTTGGTATTCTTTGAACGAGACTTTCTCAAATTCGCAAGCACTTTCGAAGCGAGTGTGAATAATTATTCGACGCGATAATGCGAAGCACTCATCTCGAATCAATGATATACATATGTTGTTATATCAAAATAATACGAGAATCTTTTGCCGGGGAAAATCGATTTACTTTGATACTCTTCGAGTCATTTGGAACGCACCGACCACCTTCCACACACACCATCTGTCGAATAGAATGATTATTATTTTTTTATGATTTTGTGGCGATTAGCCTGAGTAAATGAAGAACAAGCACGACAGTCGTATTTTCGTACCGAATCTGATGATGAACAGCTCATTCCATCGAGTGCTCGGCCCATATAAACCCAACGCCACCAGCCCTTAGTATAACCACACTCCAATTGGGTACAACCATCGGCCTGTAGGTAAATACGACAGATTTAAGGTTAAATTGGATGGGTAAGTCCCGAGGTTATAACTCCCTATCACCTATTTTGTTAAAGCAAAAACGAGAACGAACTAGATACAAGTACATACAATATTGGATTCACGCGAAATTAGACGTGCTGCTATTTAGAGGAAATAGTTTTCGAAAGTATTTCAAATTTTGAAATCGCGCGAATGCGCGACTAATTTGCGGCCTTGATTTAAATTCAAGTTTATCGATATGATTTCTATTTTGTTAGATTTATCTAACGAATGTCATAGTTCGGCTTATGCAAAAAATTCTAAAGTCTACTACGTGTACAAACTGGAACTCACGAGTCGGGAATCTTCCTCCTTTTGTGTATATCCGTGAGCAGCGCAGTATTGACCTATGGTCATCATTTCTCCCGGTAAAATCGACCTTACAGGCTTTCCGCGTGGAAAATATTCTTTCGGTGTACTCAGACACGATACACTGAAATGCGAAATATTTTTTTCAGGTATAATTGTCAGAATATTCATATCGATGCAAGTATTATAGTCATGGAATCAGATTTAGATGTACAAAGAAAAAACAGTTGTAACGAATCGATACATATATGACTTTTCTTACACAGGAAGAAAGTCGGAGACCCGGCGAACCGCACACTTGTCTGGTTTCAGATCAGTCGATATCGTCCACGACGTCCTTGGAATAAGGTCTATACGATGGTCCAACTCCTTCGGACCCAATCTAATGAATATATGACACTTATCAATCATTCAAATATCACCGTATAAATTTTCTGACATAGCACCGAAACCGTTATGCCGATCCCATTATGTTGTTCGATTAAGACCGTTGAGACAGTTTCATGGCTAGTGAAAAATACACAAGAAACTTACACGTTGATTAACTCCTGAACAGCTCCATCGAGGCCCGCAAAACTAAAATTGTCCCATACCATAATGTCTCCGATTCGATGATTTTTATCGGTGCAAGGAACCCGCCACGAGGAAGCTCCTGAAAAATAAATAACCATCAAGTTTTTAAACGCTGAATAAATATAGTGTATCTAAAATTTGTTCTCAGAACCATTCGAAATACCCAATCTTGCAGACTGTCCGATCTTCGATATTCTATTTATTGCAATTATTTTATTCTTTGTATTTCTTAGCCCAATATTGGCATGTCCAAGAAGAAAAGAATTTACGCTATTAGGACTTTGCGTAGCATTGGTATATCGAATGGACGAAACCTTACCTTGGGGAAGGTGTGGGCTACGGCCTCCAACGCTTGCACTGATTCATTTATAAAACATACACGAGATTAATAGATATACATATAGATAGATAGATAGAATAGATATGTATAGGGCGTCCTGTTTTAATTTATCAATGAAAATAAGTCGAGAAAATGGAGGCCTATGTGGGACCTTCGGCAGGAATACGCAAAGAGAATGTTCATATTGATAGTTTTGTTTTGTTTCGAGACGTTGTTGGCACTTGTTTCACTCATGACACGTCACCATCACTGTTTCTTGACTTATTTTCGTTGATGAATCAAAATAGGAGCCAAAATAGTTAGGTCAGCTACAGGTAGATGTATGCGCCATATATATCGATATGACTCGTAAAAACAAACCTAAATATATCGAGTTATCGATATGTTTGTTTTTACGTGAGTGTAGCATCGTTTTTAGACCGGAGGGTCGATCGACTTACCTCGTCATAAAGGCAACAAAATCATACGAATCACGTGGAAATTGATTGGTCCAGGTTGGGTCATCGAAAGAATCCTTCATTCCGTTGAGTGTGTCCTGTAACGTTGGCTTCCACGTGCCCGTCCATGCTTCGAAGGCATCTGGCGTCTATCGACAAATAGCCAAATAAATTATGCACTCGTAATGGAGTACCGCATAATCGACCAATTACTTCATACACAACGTGCAATTGGAAATACATTGATACGGAAAAATAGTGTAATAGTTACGACACGCAAAGTGATATTAATGGAAACTTACTTCGGCCAAGATAATTCCCGCTGTGTGAATTGTAACTTCTGTTGGTATAATAAGATTGTTGATTTTGATGTTCGCCATATTCCAAAAAGCTAGAATGTACGTTATTCTTTTGGCTACTTCATCGCTAAAAATATAAATCAATTATTCTACGTCGGAACAAAAATAAACTTCATATTTATTTTTTGTCTACTGACAGGGCGTTTGTAGCAGTTATCTTCTGCAGTTCTTGAAAATCCAGTATCACCAACATGCTCGCAATAATATTCTCCAGATTTTTATCTGCTATCCATTGTTCGTGGGTGAGTTTATATTGTTGAGTACATACCGCATCTACGTTATTTTCTTTCCGGTACCACTCAGCTCTCGCAGCCTTTTGATTTAATGAAATATGTAAAGAAATCAAACAAGAGGTATTCCAATGAGTATGGAAACAATTATCACCGAGCAGAATTATTCCTGCCTCGATAAATAAAGTACCATGAACTTCAGTGAAAATGATAAATATTGGTTAATACTCACGCAAAAGCAAGACAATATTGTTCACCCGAATGGTTTAGGCTCAACAAATTTTTCCAAAATCATTTCTACAACGCAATGGTTGAACTTACAAGTGTATAGTCCTGTATCCTCCAGCCAGGTTGTTCATACTGGAAGTCCATGTTATTTTTGAAATTGAAATAACGCTCGACTGCTTCTCCAACTACCGACTGCTGTGAGTATCCCTGTTACATTGGCGGTGAAAGGTGCACGGGCAATGGAATTGATTCGACGGATTAATTACATTATAGCAAGCCTATTCAGATCACCCGACAATATATTTTGTTAACTTTATTACTGCATAATTACCGGTATATCGTAGCGTCGAAACGTAGGTCCGTTCGTACCTTTTGTAGCCAGCCATACAGGAGTGTTTTCCCCTGCCAAAAATTTGTTCGTGCTCGTTTCGCTCGTACCTGTCACGTTTAAAACAATATGTTGAAGCGCCAGTGTCAGAACCAACGAGGGATTTGGCAAATCCCTCCAAATTTACTGCCGCACTAAGCAACCGATTAAGTTAAAATTTGGTGGGTACGTAGAAAATTGTGGCACAATATACCCAACGGTAGTTTTTTTTCCAATAATTTGAAAATAGTGTTACAAGCGACCAGTGATTCGAAAAGACCACCCGTACTTTCTCCGGCGCTGAGCGTTAAAGTTTTGAGGCTATTTAGGGAATAACGGCAACAATTTTGAAGAATTAAAACATTTAGTCACTTTTTGCCACAATTGTCTGGATGCCTTCAAAGTTTAAACGCGATCGGATGATCAGTGCCGAAGAAAATACGCATCGCGTTTTCGAATCTCTCGTCGCCTGTAACACTAACTCTTAATGCAATGCAGCAAAATTACGATATACAGAATGCATTAGCCTGTATGAAGGATATTCTTGCACCCGATTAGCCAGGTGTGGCTTTAGCCAAGCCAAAATCCATTGGTGATAAATAGTAAAATAAAGGTGTCAATTATAATTCTCACGGAGAATCCCAGATAAATATTCGAGGTACACGAAGATTGTAAGAATTTTCAGATATATATTCTGAAACGTTGTTTGAATATTCTTCGACGTACACCAATATTTCGACGAGACGATGGGAAAACTTGGATAAAATAAGGCCCTTCTCGAAATCTTCGTACATCTCACGCATCGTAGAAATGTTTCAATAAGTAGTTAGTACAATATGTATTGACATTCGTAAATTACCCGCATCATTGGTCGATCTTTTGAACTCCCTCCGTCCGGGTATTTCTTTTTGCCCCTGCGATGAAATTCAACGTATATATATCGTATGAAATTGTTGGTTTACATTGAAAAATAATGTTGTTGCATCTTACCTCACATTGCAGAAACGCAACTGTCGATATTACAAACAGGCAAATTATGATCGTATTTTTGAGCGGTACTGTGGTCTTCATAATAGCTTCGGTGTTGGATGTACGTCGACAAGTAATGTACTGCGAATTTCCAACGTACTTTTCGTCTTAACTTTAAATTGTTTGTAAAACTCGTGCCACATATACGGATATGTATAGTTGAATTTATGAAGAAGTATCGGGCTTGAAGATAGTGACGCAATTCGTAATAAACATGTCGATAATAATTTAAAGTATTTCTATAGGTACACGTATCAGCTAAAACGTTTGATCGTAGCGTATAGTAAAATCCTATGTTCATACGATGCTGTTGGTTACAAATTTTTAGCAGAGCCTGTACGTTCCACATGTTTTAAACAAACACACCTCCTTCATGGTCAGATCCCCCATACATAGAGATCGTGACGTTGGCAGTTTGGCAATCGAGTGTTTGCCCTATGTCAATAGTATCACTATCACCGTACGAATAATATGAGTGGGCGTGAAATCGTATCTTTTTTTAAGCGTAAAATCTGGAGGTTGCTTTTGAAAAAATGATGTTTTTTTTATGATTGATTTTGAAACTACAACGTATGAAGAATATATTGTACAAATTTCGAACCGAAATTGGAAATATTCAGTGAGTTATAGCACATATTCGAGAGCGCCTTATAGTTGGGCGCTCGAAGTCGCGCCGGCATCGTGCGTTTATCAAAAACACCTATTCGAAAACAATGACACTCCTTTGAACGCCTACCTGCTTTTGATAAAGACAGTGCGACTATTTTAAGAGGCAGTGTAACTGGCGACGAGCTACTCGCGCTTCGAAAACGGGATCCGTAAATTGTCCGGCACTGAGCAACCGATCGCTTTAACCCTTTGAGACCTGAGTACTTTCAAGCTTGTGTGGTCCGCAAACGCACAGGCTGACGCATATATGCGTGCTTAGAGCTCAAAGGGTTAAAATTTGTAGGGTACATAGAAAATTATGGCATAAAGTACGTGACAATCTTATTTTTCCAAAATTTTGGAAATATTTTTCCGGCGGTAACTGAATCTGCAAAGATATTTCCAAAATTTTGGAATAATAAGACTGTTATGCACTTGATGCCATAATTCTCTATGTACCGTCCAAATTTGAAGGCGATCGGTTGCTCAGTACCGGACAATTTACGGATACCGTTTTCGAAGCGCAAGTAGCTCGTCGTCAGTTACACCGCCTCTTAAAGCCTATATATGAAGAATTATCCTCTGACGATCTTTTGGAAAGATGTTTGGACAAAAATACACAGAACAATGACGAAAGTTTTAACCACTGTGTATGGACTTTTGTGCCAAAGCATGTTTTTGTGGGGAAAAAGATATTGGAAATAGCTTCATGGATAGATGCATTCATATTCAAGATAGTTTTCATGCCAGTGTTGAAAATCATGGATAGTCATCCAGGTGTCGAAATTGAACTCTGCGCCTTTGCTTACATAACAATAATCGTTTTGAATTTTTTGTTTCAGGTTACCTCGACCAACACTAATTAAATATTGTAAAATCGCCGTTAAAAAATATTTTCTTTAAGTTAACAATGTCAATAAAAACATATAAAAAATTTGAAATAATTGGACGTTTTTTGTAGTAAAAAAAAATTCCTGAAATATCCTTGCAAAAAGAAAACCTCCAGACTCTCTACCATGGACATAATGGCCGGATTTACTCGGTTCATTTCAATCCGAATGCCGATCTCTGGTTCTGACAATGATGGCTTCTCCAAACTTTTATTTCCTTGATGAGAAAAGATACGATAAAATAATTCCCAATTTTTCCAGACAAATAAGGTCAAACACGTGTGATGGAATTTTTTTTAACCACACGATAGTAGGATGTCACCTTCATCGTTTTCAGTCCGCCCATCCGCAGCAAATGCCTCACTAGATAAAGGAGAATAGAGCGAAAGCGGATGCAGCCGGAACACGCAATAAAGAAGAGAGTAGAGAGAATATTATACAGAATAGGATTACAAAGCTTGTCAAAATCCGAGAAAAAAGCGTTGCAAGAAAAATTCATAAATAGATAGATATAAATCAGTATGAAAAACTGTAGAGACTTTTCCATGAGAGTTAAGAAAGAATCATGTCAAAATGAAACGTTAACAAAAAAATGTGAAATTACAAAATAAATAAAAACAGTTTCATACAACGTTAAGGAAACTTAAACTTTACCTTGTACGAGGCTGCAGTACTCTAAATAATTGTTTCTAAGAAAGCTTGTAGCGACCGGAATAATTTGAATTTCGCGACTAAAATTTAGTTTTATCGTTTTATCGCTTTCTTAAGATTTTCTTGAAAATTTGGATATATCTTCTTTGATGTCATATGTACGCGAGTAATAATTTTTAGAAAGTTTTACCACGCGGAAGTTGAGATATTCATTGATGAAAGTCCAAATTTTTGGTAGTCTCTCATAAGAGCGCGTGTTAAAAGTAGCATGTTCATCCATAAATATCTTGGCTTCTACTCGGTGAAGCCTTCTAAAACTTTGCATACATTTTTATGCAACAACAAAGAAGCTTTATTTAGTTTTTCAAAAAAATCCAAAGAAAAGAATTTTCGCAATTTTTGTAATTATACAGCAAGTGCGTATTACCTTGAATGACCTTGAATTTGAAGTATCTTGTTCTTTAGTCAATGTGCAACAATTTTTCTTTATTAACTTGAGCCAGCAAATCATTTTGTATGTGAGAAAAACCGAAAAATAATTTTTCGATTTTAATGTCACGATAGAACTGCCTTAACCCTTCGTCTGCAAACGTGGGTCGTTCGTGTCCGAGCGAAAACCGTTTTGGTTTGTACAGCGAAAATAGGGGAAGGGCGGACACTTCTCTTTACCTGAAAAAAAAGTTATATAGGAAGGGAAACCTACGCCCAAGTTTCAAAATTTTAGTACCTTCCAGTAGTTATACCGAGCACTCAAACTTTGCAGAGGACACAAACGACCCAGGTTTGCAGACGACGTGCACAAAATAGGTAAGTTCGTGAAATTTTTTTTCGTGTTTTACGGTGATTTTGGCATCAGTAATTATGCCAAAAATAGTCAGTATGCCTAAAAAAAATTTTGGAATTTGTTTATGAAGAATTTTCAAAAATGGAGCAACGATCGGCTCCATCTAATTATCAATTAAAATACTCCGTTAGATTGAGAATCGTAATAATATGTTATTGTAATAACTTTTTATGGTAAAAAAAGAAAAAAAAAATTTGTTGCTAATAAAATGTGTAAAAAGCAATATACATTGTACGTTATTTATTGCCCATTTTCATGTCCAAAACTTAAGCACTTAACTTTAAATTAATGAAACAAAATATTTTTTTTCTTAAACATACAATCTTTACCTTTAATTTCCAGTTTTAAAAATTACGGTACCTTTTTTTTCGCTGAGTTACAATTTTTTTTGTAAATCAAAATTTTTTTCCAAATTTTTTTATTTATTTAACAAAAAAATGTATGAAAAAATTCTTTTTCAGAAATTTTACAAATGGAACTTTAAAATGAATGTTTTAAGAAGTAGCCTGAATTTTTTCAAAATTTTCTGAGTACATTAAGGGGACGAAATAATGGCCAGACGCGAAATACCCACGTTTGCAGACGAGAGGTGCGAAAAAAACGTTTGGAGACGAAGTGTTAACAGCACGTTCCTGAAAGTCCATATCTTTGGAAAATAATACAAAAAGCGATTTTCATAAAATCTTACACTTACAATTTTACACAAAGTGTCATAGCGGAAGCTAATATTCCATCGATGATGAAAGAACGAGAAACAAAATAAACTTATTAGATTATACGACTTTATTGACGGTACAGTTTTTTTTACAATAAAGATGGATTAGCACAGTGGAAACTGAGTGTGACTAAAGACATACGGATCGAGGTGATTTATATGCGAATATCGACGTGTCTCGTGTCTCGTTAGTGCGCGCGTGAGATCTTTGCCAAACATATATCGGATAAGATGGCAACAGCAGTTTTCTTTTTTGTTCTTCTTCCTCCCAATTTTTCCAGTACATTTAGTTGATAGCACAATGAAGGCAAAATGCGTGAAATATGACGACGATGGAATAAACGTTGCAGTCCCAAAGAAACATTCAGCTAAATTGGATCAGGAATAACGTACAAATCAAATATCGCTCTCGGTCTCTCTTTCAATATATTATATACACGTATGATATATATATATATATAATCAAACGCGTGCCATCTTGTAGGAAATGGTCGAAATAGAATTTAGCTATTACATTTCTCTTTTAACCGTTATTACGATTTACCGATAAAAGGATTATTCAATTATTAAGTATAGATCGTTCGGGTAAACCAAGTGCTTGATAATATCGCCGTTGTACATCAATCGATACTTCCTCGTATCGCAATTAAAAATAAACGGTAAAATTAAACAATGTTGTAAAATAATATTTTGACCATTTCCCCCTTATTTTCCGCCACTAACGTATTACGTGCTTACAATGTTCGATTTCTTAATCGTCTTTCGTTTTTCTCATTCATTGCAACATATTATACGACGATTTAATACGATATGCTAGATTCTAATAATTATAAGCATTAAAGCTATTTCGAGTCTCGGGCTAAATAGCATTGTAAAACCTAATTTATCACTTTTCGGGTGAATACAAATAAATTAAGAAAGAAACAAAAGAAAGGGGGAGAAGGAGGTCTGAGGATGCACAAATTGTAATTACTAGACATAAAGTATGGGTGTATATTTAATTAGTTTGCGAATGATTCGAATGATACGTGAATAAGCGCGACGAACGCTGAGTTATAAAAAGAAAAATGAAATCGCGTTCGTTCGAAGGATTATATATACTTATATATATCACATGAATGGCGTGTGTATGATAGTCGAGTCCGCTTTTTTGTGTTTCCTTTTTTTTCAATGCGCGAGTTGATATTTGTTTGTTTTTATTTTCGTCTTATTTTGAGTCTAAAAAAGTTATAATTCTCTCGCTTATTCTTTGTTTTATTATTATTATTATTTATCGCGTGAAAATTCGGCACGTAATTGGACCAGACGTTAACGTCGATTTACCTGAATTGTATCGCGAGGCTTTTCTTTTCAAAGTAAAAAGCCACACGTAGATTTTTTTTTTAACGAACTTCGCGTCTAGATTCGACGCAAAAGTGTATCAAACAATTTTCTGGAAGTAAATTATATTCGCGCTAATCCTCGCGTGTAAATTGTGTCATAAAGAAAATAAAAAAACTATCAGTATTTCAAACGGCACAAGAAACATACTTGGTACATTATTTTTAACGAAAGTGAAAAGGAAAAGAAAAACTCGTTTTACCAAAATATCGTATCTTACGAAATACTTAATTTGGCAGTATCAGTCTGTGTGAGAAAAAGTAAATCATTTTTTCGCATGTCCTTTCTCTCTCTCTCTCTCTCTTTCTCTATTTTTCTATCTCCGAATCCCCTAGGAGATCGTTCAATACTGAGTACGAGCGACGAGTCTTCACTCCAAAGAAACGTCGTTTCATGCAAATCGTATAAATTATATTATCTAACGTAATATCGATTAAACGAAGAATAAATCGTAAGAAAAAGAGAACGAATAGTCTCTTGGTACAAAAAGGAGAAATAAAAAGATTGTACACTTTATCAAATCGCTTCGTACAAAAGCTATGTCCAAAAATTAGTACAAATTGTCGCAGACCGAAGGAGCATTGTTACTTTCTTTCTCCAGTAAATTGTAAAATTTTTCAATATAATTCTATCTCGCTCTCTCACTCTCGTCTCTGGTTTTCTCTTTTTTGCTTAACTTTTTGTCCATCCGATTTTGAGAGCGGCTCGTTATCTATCGCTAACACGTTTCATATCCTCGAAATATATAAACGCTATTTCTTCTGTTTGTTTTAATATCGTCGAGAGTAGGTCGCCCATGAGAACCGACGCATCGTGTACGAGAGTAAAAAGAAAAATAAACATTAAAATAGACCGTCGGTTGTAGACATTATTAAATTTTTCTCCTGGGATGGGCGACCATTTTTCTCGCTTCTTATAAGAATATATATATTCTATACCTACACGATAATATATAGCAATATGCACTGTCTCGATAATCGCTTTTCCCTCTCTTAAGCTATGCTTTATCTTTCATTTCATTCATCTCCAATCTCTGAAAATCGTCATTCTTAGTTTACTTTTTTCTTGTTCCTTATCCGCGATTTAATGTCGCTTGCAAAATCATTTTGTTTTAATCCGTTTCCACTTTTCTCTATGTCTTTCCGCTTGCTCTCTTTCTTTCACACCCGCAATATATTACAATTTCATCCACATTTATACACATACACAATAAAGAGTCTCGCGCGTGATATCGCCAAGTATGCTGATCTTTTTGTTTGCATTAAGAAAGATGATGAAAAAAAACGTTTCGATAATCATCGACCTGCGTCGTAGAGCCGATGGTAGTCGACGGTTCGTGCGATTCTCAAGCGGACCTCCGGGTCGTAAATTTTTCGCGGGACGACAAAGTTTTTTGTTACGTTCTCGTTCTCCAAGTATCTATTACTAACGAGGGGACATTTCGCGAGGTACATCGAGTTACGGGTTCCCACTTCGCATGCTTATAGTATGACTAGGTACCAACCAAATACTAAAATTGTAGGTGCCAACTCGGCTTCGGTTTCGAGCAATCTTCTATCAAAATTGGGAGCCCGTTAATGTACCCTAGAATTTAAACATAAACACAACAAGGTGCGCAGCCTAGTGATAAGCGAGTAAGACTCCTGTCTATGTTATTTTTGTTTTCATATTGGATTTTAAATTATTGTTGAAATTTATAATTTATGGTTACAAAATTGCAAGAAAATAAAAAGAAAATTTACGCGAATTTATTGATAAAAACTTACGAATTAAATGTCAAATTCTTTTTTTTTTCAAATCTTTTACAATGTTTTAATTTTTTTAAATAAATTAATCGTAATTTAATAGACGGGAGTCTCACTAGCTTGCCGCTAGGCTGTTCGCCTTGTTGCGTTTATGTATAAACTCTACGGTACGTAAGAGGGCTCACAACTCAACGGCGATTTCTCGAAAACCGAGCCAAATTAGTACTTACAATTTTGGGGTTTGATTGGTACCTACTCACACTACAAGCCTGCGAAGTGCAAGCTCGAAACTCGATGCACCTCCCGAACCGTCCCTTCATAAGCCTCGAAGTGCACACCACCGCAGCCAAGATTTTTTCGTCAAGCCCTACATCTTTCGTATCACCCGATATTTCTCAATTCCAGAGATTACAATCGAGTAAAATAAAAGCTTGAGCTCCGTTGAAAATCTCATTTGCACGCGGAGGATTGTATCGCGATGGTGGAGTCGATTCGTCGCAACTTAATCGATCCTCGCGTACTTGGGTACGATGTTTTTGTTCATCCAGAAGTCGCAGTTCGGATGACTGACCTCAGGCAGTATATCTTGTCCAACGCCGATCACTCGGTGGCCAGGTTTTACAGCTGCCTCGACGATTTTACCGTGCCACACGAAATGATTGAAAAGCTGCTGTATCGCCGACTGATGTCTCTTCTCCTCGGGTGTCTTGGCCGTGTAAGAACCGAGGATTGCCGCAACGTCACTGTCAGCGTCCGCCAATTCCCCGCGCGATTGCGTTATGTAGAACGGTGTCGTCTCCGTGAAATTCAAGAGTGGGCATATCACGCGAATGTCGGAAATCATCGAGGCCAGACCTTTCAGAGTTGAGTTGTAACGTCTATAAACATAAAAAGTTAAAAATGAACAAGTTTCAAAAATAGAAAAGTTGTATAGTAGACATAATTAAGCCTTTGAGCTTTAAGGACGCATATATGCGTCGGCCTATGCGTCTGCGGACCACATAAGCTTGAAAGTACTCAGGTCTCTAAGAGTTAAAGAAAGCTCCTTCACGATCCACTGTAAAAGGATCGATTTCAAACTCTTAGAGAAAATAGAAGATTCTACGTATTTACGAACCTCAAAGCCTCATCAGCAAGCCCGATAGTTCCAAGCAACGATTCCTTGACGATTTTTTCGATCTGAGCACTTTCCACGGTAACGTTAGATCCCTTGAATCTTGCGGGTGTGCCAACTTGAGCTGTAGTGCCCATGACCACGGTAGCGGTACGATTTCGAATCCAATTGTGACGAATGTCCTCTTGAATAATAGCTCCGTCGATAACGAGCCACTCGTGTCTACGATCAGCTGGTGTAGCTTCACGAGGCTCGGGTAGACCAAAATCACCGGTGTGCCAGTTAGCCGGTACAGCGTCCATTATTTCCTCAGCACTTTTGCTTCTGAGACAAGAAATGTCTCGGCATTGTATCGAAGCGAGGAAAGGCTCGGAGAGTTGTTCCGCGTGATGAAGCTCCTTGGTAGGTAGAACGGCACTGCTGCTTGATATCCAAGCTCTCGCGAATAATCCTTTAGCCTGGCGGGCACCTAGGAGAGTCGTCACAAGTGTGCCTCCAGCTCGATGTCCCCAAACGGTCACGGCTGTCTTGTCACCACCGAAATGATGTATGTTCAACTGGACCCACTTGAGAGCCGCTATGATGTCGGACAGTCCATAATTTCCGGACGTTGGTAGATGAGTAGCTCGTGAAATTGGCTCCGCAGCAAGAAAACCAAAAATTCCAAGACGGAAGTTGGGTCTTACGAAGACCATGTCTCTAACGTGGGCTAATTTGGCAGACGGTTGCATCGCACCGGGTGAACCACCGCTCAGCGTTTCGGCACCGATCATCACCACGACTGG
Source organism: Netelia fuscicornis (assembly GCA_946811545.1). Taxonomy (NCBI): domain Eukaryota; kingdom Metazoa; phylum Arthropoda; class Insecta; order Hymenoptera; family Ichneumonidae; genus Netelia; species Netelia fuscicornis. The sequence continues at coordinate 11,887,206 of OX328014.1, read as the reverse complement.
CAGAGGAGTGTCGTATCTCACTTGCGGTGTGTACACGTCTAGGAAGAGACAATTCTCGACACCGTCGATACGACCCGATGTCTCCCGTTGCCAGCACATCTCGGATGAATTGTGAGCGAGATAAGTACCCTTCCAGCAATGCTCGTGTCGATGAATCGGTTGGGCGACGCTCCAACGGAAATTATTCACCGGTGGTATCGCATACGGTATTCCCCGGAATGCGAATCCTCCATCCTCCAGAACACCCTCGACGGGACCGCATCCTGGTGTAGCCTCGATGTACTTTCCATCCTTCAAGGGTTGTGTCATTACTCGACGGGGACCGGCGCAAGCGATGCAAATTATTATTATCGCCACCAGGAGAATGCAGAGAATCGCGGCTGTCGACAAATTAAAAATCATTCATTAAACGTTCTAAGAAATTAATTGTCGACGGTGAAAACTCTTTAATCCATTATAATTGTCTCTAGAGTCTTCTTTAAATTGTAGTTTTCAAGGCATCATAAATCATTTTGGGTCAATTATCTTCTTGCAAATATCATCAAAGATAACACAATAATTTAACCATTTTTTAAATATCGACGTTGAGATTAAACGGTCACAGATTGAAGGAATAACATTGCTATAAACGATATTTGAACAAATATCGGTAGATCCACCCAACGTAATCAATTTAATATTAATACACAATAAAATAAATAGAATATAATAAAATATTTTACGAATTAGCCTCGAGTTCAATAACACCAGCAAAACAAAAATATTAAATTTTCGTTCCACGTTTCTAAAGTGATCAAAATCAAGAAGCTTCAATTTCGACAAGCCTACAAGACTAGAGATGAAATTTACAATTTTATCTCCAATGGAAAATTGATCCTACCGGTGACGAAGAGATTTCTTCGTGCGGCAGAAATGAAAGCGACCACCGGATGTGGTTTAGGTGGAACCGCGCCGTCGTTCGCATCACCATCGAGTCGAACCGTCTCCATACCGTCCTCACCAGCGGCGACAGCGGCTTTCTCACCGGCTGCGTCGTCGAGGGTCTCGGAACTGGCGAGTCCCGCGGTACCACTGGTACCTAATTCCGCGTCACCTTCCTAAAATCACCAGAAAAAAAAAGTTCAAAAAAACATTCCAACTGTATATATATCACAATTTTTGTTTTAACTCAAGAAAAGGGCCAGCCCTTTTTGCCTTTAAAATCGTATTGCTACCTCGACGAACAAACCGTGACCAACGAAACTGCTGATGTAAATCCCCTTTTTTCCCATCACTGATTACACTGGTTCATCCTCTTGTTACAGTTAAAAATAAATAAAACCCTCGCTTTACGAATTCGTTTATGAAAATTCACACAATCGATTATAAACAACAGAAAAGAATTCAATAATTGCTCAAGCTCTCAAACCGAATCGAAAAAAAAACTAACATTTGCCATAATAATTATAAATAAATAAGCAAGAGTTAACGAGCAACGAGGAAACGTTGTCGTGGTACGTCATACGAGATACGGGAATGAACTGTGGAAGCTAGCTTGGGACGAAATCGAGTCAGGTTGCCAAGTCGAGGTGTAAATTACACCTCGGTCACTCTCTCACCGTCGCTCCACCTGTGAGCTTGTCCAACGTTCTCACCACACCAATTTGGTGCAATACAGTCACCGTCTTCTTTATATAAAAAGAAAATGTTTGATGGCATTTACGTCTAAGTGTCTGGGTTTTAATCGAATATAAGATTGAAAGATCGTTCAAGGGGACTAGAGGTCGAGAGGAAGCCTGGAAAGAGAAAAAACCTCGGAGAGAGCCCTATCTACATCATGAGAAGACGACTGTCGTATAGGAAAAAAAATAGAGAGGTATAACTATATAATATTGTACACGTGTGTAGCGTGCTCGAGAAAGAAACAAGGGCGAGTAACAATGTCTGGCGCTTCGTAACGTGGCGCTGGCGTCGCGCGGTGGCGTCACGAAGCTCGTCCGGCGTTCTTCCATAAGTGGAGAGCTTGTCGCAAGAGGGCGTCTGCGTTGCATGAAAGTAGAAAGCAGAAGAGGAAGCGAGAGAACTAAAATGGCAGACATGGCGAAAAATGTGTTAGGGTTGAGGTGAGGAAGGGAATATTGAAGTGGCGTAGCGAGAATTGAAGGATGGAGGAGAGCAGTGATGCGCTGATGAAAGCTGGATCGAAGATAAGGCGAAGAGTTGGGAAGGGACGTAGAGAAGGGGAGCGGGTAATATAAGCGGAAGTTGCAAAATACGTTACGTGACGAAGAGGAGATATAGTTTTGCACCTTGGTATGGCTTCGCGGTGGGCTTGTACCGACGGAGGGTAAGAGAGATACAGAGAGGGGAGACAGAATAGGCCGATGAGTTAAGGGGGTTTAAGTTACTTAAGCCTCTGGGCTCTTCGATTATATCGGATAAAGTTCGATCGATCGATGGTTTAGGGGTAAGACAGGCGAGAAAGTCCGTCGACACTTTTAGGCATACGAATTGTGGGATGGAAAAATTCAGTTGTACGAGTCTCGACTAGAAAATGAAAATCGTTTCAATTTTTTAAACAAGAAATTTGAAATTACCAAGTGTAGAAGTATGAAAACGTAATTTCTTTTTGTAACAATTACACGTCTGTTGTTACAAATGATAAAAAAATATTTCAAACTATCAGAGAGTTTTTGTTGAGTTTGGGTTGTAATTCGTTGTCTGCGAATTTTTTCGGTGGTTTCCCACGCTCTTCGTTTCTCACGTCAAAATCACGACTTTTGAATTTGTTCAATCACTCGAAACACTCGGTTTTACCAAGAGCATGTTCATCGTAGGACGAATAAATAAAATTGAACGATTAGATTCGTTCTTGGACGAGTTTTAAATTATTTGGAATTTTTGTAAAATGAGAAGTTTGAAACAAATAGTTATTTCTTACTATTAAAAAAAGTTTCTTTAGACTCGACGAAGGGCCTAGGTTCTTCACAATTGACAGTGTCAGAGTTACGGCAACGTGATTTAATTATTTTGCTATGAAGATAGCAAAAATAACTTGTGACTTATAATATCAATTTCAACATATCTATAACTGTTTCTATTTTGTAAATTATCATAATGATTTATTTGAATTAATGACTTTTAATTCAAACTAGTGCTAAAGTATTCAATATTATAATCCATTCTTCTTAACCCTCCCCTCTACATGATTTATAGAAACCTCCCTCCTCGCCATTTATAGAAACGTCCTGGACAGAACAGACCCACGTGTGTCAACAAAGGGTTAGTTATCAGAAAAAAAATATACTAATCTCGTCGCAATAAATACATTTGTTATCGTATCATAAATTTAATTTTAATTTCTTTTTTCTTTTTACTAAAGAAAGAATTTCCATTAGAACCTTTCTTTGATTTCCCAGGGCAATAAAATAACGTCAATTCCCGGAAACGACCAATCCTAACTAGTCGAGAAAAGAAAAATAACCGACTTCGCCACTCCCTCTTGTCCCCGCTCGCACAGAAACCTCGAATTTTTCTCCCCGTTATCTGATACTTGGAGTTACGTCGTAGGCAATGAAATTTCTGCTTAGTAAATAGGGCTTCTTCGTGACGGTAACCAACGGGTGAAAGAAACCCGTTGATGGGGTTATTAGTTATCCAAGTACGTGCTTCTCGTTTATAGCAAAGTTGAGAAAAAAAGGGACGACAAGCTACCAATGTCTTCTTGGAAATCGGTCGAAATGCGTTTATCGTGCTTGTGGTCGATATTGTACAGTTGGACTTGAAGAGGCTGGAGCATAGTAGAGAAAATAGGGATTCGGTTACATAAACCAGAGGAGGTCTGAGAATCGTGTGACTGAGGGAGAGGAGGGGTAAGAAGATTCATTGCCGGTTCGGCCCTCGCTCCTTCGATCCAGATTCCAATTTCAAGAAAACGAGGCTCGTGTAGTTATTATACCACAAGCGAGCGGAGTCCTGTCGTACACGCAACCTTTTTTCCACGATTTCGTTGAAGCTCCAAAGCCAGGCCAAATGGGAATAACAAAAAAAGAATTGTAAAAAATTCGTTCAACTATGCAGGAGACATTCTTGGTTGTTGGTGTTGTTTTTTTTGTTTCTTTTTTTTTTTAATTTCATTTCTTTTCTCGTGGTTACCTTCTTCTTTCTTGGAAAAACGGATACGAGAGGGAGCCTAATGGCATTCAAGATCCCTTTTCGTCCTTCCTTCTCTTTGCCCTCCTTTGCTGGGGTTGTTGGCTTTTCGGGACTCGCGTTATTCTGCTCGCCTTCCTTGCCACCCGTTCCTGTTTCCGTTGCTCCCGCTTCGACGGCTTTAGCGTCCTCCTCCTGAAACAGAGGGAAATTCAAATTAGCAGCTGCTTTGTGATAGATTTATATGGGTAATTATCGAGGAATTTAATAAGCGTTGATTAAAAAAAAATATTTGTTGATTTTCCATTGCGAAATTTTGATTAATATTTAATAGAGTTTGAATAAAATAACACTATTTTTAGAAAACGGTTTTATTTTAACTTAATTAACTATTTATAAAAAAATAAAATAAATAAATTTTATATAAATACAAATGATAAATGAAATTGAACAAACGTATGAAGGATGCTGAAAATACTCAAGGACGTAGCGTTGGTATAAGTAAAACCTTTTTTTAACATTATCCTGCGATGAAAATTGGCTGAGCTATTAATTCGGAAAGTTTCAAAATTTAAACAATGTCATCGAACCACCTGCGGTTCTAACGATAAACAAGTTATTTTTTCTCATCGCATCGAATCGTCGTTCGTTTATTAATAGTTATTTTGTCAAAAACTATAAAAAAAAAGTAACAATGTATAAAAAAAAAATTGTCCTGAGCGGGATTTGAACTTGCGACTCCGCCATTTATGAAGAGTAAACTCGTACTGTCAAACTTTGAGAATTAATATCTCGGCCAATTTTTATCGTAGGGCATTTAAAAAAAGATCGTCGTATTCGCACTGACGCCAACTAACATGTGTATATTTTTGCCGCGTCTTCAAAGTTAACTAACACCTCGTATGTATATAATTTATATAAATTTTATTCCATTCAGATCCATTTATATTCAAGCTAACTCCAAATCGACCTATTGAAATTATAATAAATAATAAATTTCGATTAACAATCGTCCTTTGATTGTAATAAATTTGGTTTTATTCCAAAGATTAAACTTTGCAAAAAAAAAAAAAAAACATTTTATCAAATCAAATTTATTCAAATTACATATCGATTTTTCGCCATATCTTCGAGCCCGTTAATTTTATTTTTCAACTTCTTCAATTTTCACTTTATATTCAGTACATAAAGTTTTTGATGTAAACGAGTAACGAAAGTATTCATGGCGAATCTCGTGAAAAGTTTGAAACTTTATTTCATCGATATTTTACGACGTTTTAATTTAACAAAAAAGTTTTCGTATTTGGGCGATCTTTGAAATGATAAATTCGAGTGAATTCGATTTAAAAAATAATTCGTTTGGACCGGATCGATCATATTTTCATTTGATTTTTAGGGGAACCAATTTAAAAAAAATTTTTTTTTCCAAAGTCAAAACAAATATTGGGACAATTTTTAATTGTTACAGCGTTTGCGTTAGATTTCACTGAAAATTTGCCAAAACGGTCCTTGATGTCATATGTACAAATGTGTAAAATTTCAGCATCCTTTATCGACTCAAAAATCACGATATTTATTCTTGAAAATCGTCATTTTTCGCAATTTCCCATAAACAGCCCGTGTTAAATATCGCTACATTATACAACGAGTATCTCGATCATTTGGTCGATGAAGCCTGTTGAAATTTTGCACACATTTTTATATGTCATCGAAAAATCTTCAATCAGTTTTTATAAGAAATCTTATGGAAACAAAATTCATGATTTTATTTATTATATAACAAATAAACTTTACGTGGGATCAATTTGTATTTTGAGTATGTTGTTCTTTAGTCAATTTGCAACAACTTTTCTTCGTGAATTTAAACGCTCAGTCCACTTGGAATGTGAGTAAAAACGGAAATAAAATTTTAATTCCCCCCAACGTTGCGACTACCTTAAGGTAGTCCTATCGTTACAGCGTTTCCGTTAGATTTCACGGAAAATTTGCAGAAACGTTCTTTTATGTCATATGTATATGTGTGTAAAATTTCAGAGGCCTTCATCGACTCAAAAATCACGATATTTATTCTTGAAAATCGTCACTTTTCGCAGTCTCCCATAAGAGTCCGTGTTAAATATCGCAACATTATACAACGAGTATCTCGATCATTTGGTCGATGAAGCCTGTTGAAATTTTGCACACATTTTTATATGACATCAAAGAAGCTTCGATTAGTTTGAATAACAAATCTTATGGAAAACAAAATTCATGATTTTGTTTATTATATAACAAATAAACTTTCCGTAGGATCAATTTGAATTTTGAGTATGTTGTTCTTTAGTCGATTTGCAACAACTTTTCTTAATGAACTTTAACGCTTGGTCCACTTCCACTGTGAGAAAAAACGAGAATAAAATTTTAATCCCCCACCCAACGATAGGACTACCTTAAGCCATACGTTTTTCAAAATCTCAATGGTCAATCTCGAGTCTGGCCTTGTGGAGATAAAAAAAATAGAGGGAGAAAGAGAGATAAAAATAATGTTAAAAAATGAGGAGAATGCGGTCTGGCAAAATCCTCGAGAGTGCGGTCACGTGGAAACAGGGACAAAGAAAGTCACCCTTAACGTTAGAAAGATGAGTGCCAGATGCTTTCACGTAAACGCGTATAAGTATATATAAGTATCCTTCGAGAAAAGTAGAGAATTTTTTCATGCGACAGAGAATTCACGTTCTCGCAATTATTTTTAGATATGTGCAAAATTTCGACCCAGTGAATCGTTGTCTGGCCAGTTCAAGAGTTTTATTTCGCACTTTCTTTCTTCGAAAAATATTTACCCTTAACGTCATATATTTCTTCGTTTATCAATAATTCTCGAAAAGTAGGCAAACTCGAAATTTTATTCTTATATTGATTTTTGCAATGAATCAGAAACATTTGAGATTTTTCGGGAGTAATTATTTATTTAGGAGAGCAAACTCACGCGAAATTCATCTTTCGCAAAATATTTATGCCTGTAATTCCAATATTTCTCCGGAAATGATTAAAATTCTAAATAACTAAAGAAATCAATTTTTCTATTTTACTTTAATGTGATTTTTTTATTAATTTCTACTTCATTTCTCTTCTGTAGTTATTTAATTATTATTTAATCATATTATGTTATATTAGCTAAAATATATTTTCCTGGATAAATATTATTATTGTTTTAATTTAATTTTCGATTTATTATTGCTTCATCTGTCTCTACTATTTATTCAATTATTATACAATAATCTAATATAATATTAATTAAAAATCCTTTGTTTAATAATAATAACTCCGGAAACGATTAAAAATTATAAATCACCAAAAAAATAAAAATTTACCAATTCCATTTTCGATTAATGTTTCTTTCAGCTAAAATATATTTTCCTGAATAAATATTGTTATTATTTTTATTTAATTTTCGATTTATTATTGTTTCATCTGTCTCTTCTATTTATTCAATTATTATACAATAATCTAATATAATATTAATAAAAAATCCTTTGTTTAATAATAATAACTCCGGAAACGATTAAAAATTATAAATCACCAAAGAAATAAAAATTTACCAATTCCATTTCCGATTAATTTTTCTTCCAGCTAAAATATATTTTCCTGAATAAATATTATTATTATTTTAAGTTAATTTTCCATTTATTATTGTTTCATCTGTCTCTACTATTTATTCAATTATTATTCAATAATCTAATATAATATTATTTAAAAATCCTTTGTTAATAATAACTCCGGAAACGATTAAAAATTATAAATCACCAAAGAAATAAAAATTTACCAATTCCATTTTCGATTAATCTTTCTTCCAGCTAAAATATATTTTCCTGAATAAATATTATTATTATTTTAATTTAATTTTCCATTTATTATTGTTTCATCTGTCTCTTCTATTTATTCAATTATTATACAATAATCTAATATAATATTAATCAAAAATCCTTTGTTTAATAATAATAACTCCGGAAACGATTAACAATTACAAATCACCAAAGAAATAAAAATTTTCCAATTCCATTTTCGATTAATGTTTCTTTCAGCTAAAATATATTTTCCTGAATAAATATTGTTATTATTTTTATTTAATTTTCGATTTATTATTGTTTCATCTGTCTCTTCTATTTATTCAATTATTATACAATAATCTAATATAATATTAATCAAAAATCCTTTGTTTAATAATAATAACTCCGGAAACGATTAAAAATTATAAATCACCAAAGATATAAAAATTTACCAATTCCATTTTCGATTAATGTTTCTTTCAGCTAAAATATATTTTCCTGAATAAATATTATTATTATTTTAATTTAATTTTCAATTTATTATTGTTTCATCTGTCTCTTCTATTTATTCAATTATTATACAATAATCTAATATAATATTAACCAAAAATCCTTTGTTTAATAATAATAACTCCGGAAACGATTAAAAATTATAAATCACCAAAGAAATAAAAATTTACCAATTCCATTTTCGATTAATCTTTCTTCCAGCTAAAATATATTTTCCTGAATAAATATTATTATTATTTTAATTTAATTTTCCATTTATTATTGTTTCATCTGTCTCTACTATTTATTCAATTATTATTCAATAATCTAATATAATATTAATTAAAAATCCTTTGTTTAATAATAATAACTCCGGAAACGATTAACAATTACAAATCACCAAAGAAATAAAAATTTTCCAATTCCATTTCTGATTAATGTTTCTTTCATTTGCCTTGTATGTTTATTCAATTATATAAATATGATTTAAATTTAGAATTCGATCGAATACTCGAGAAGCTCTTTAAACGAGCCAAGTACACCTTGGTCGGTTTAAATCCCGGCACTCGTTGATTACGGATAAAGCTCGATAAGTAAAAGTAGTGGGGTAAGAGCAGAAGACGCGCCTTTCTTCGTAATCCTGTCGCGGCTGTGTGGGTGCCATAGTAGTAGACGCCCACTGTAGGGGGCGCTCATCAAGTCGCCAGCCGTTCAATTCCGAGACGAGAGAGTGCACGCGCATGTTTTCATGCCACGAATGCAGAAGGCAACGCGCCGGCGCGCACGTACCTTAAGGATGAACATATCGCACACTCGGGTCGTGCCCTTGTCTCGCATCTTGTCTCGAGAGGGTCGAGACCGTGGCCCGTGCCTGATTCTATATTTAGATTCGAACCTTACACGTTTTATTCTCGCTATTAAACGTAGCTACATGCGTGTTGCGCAGCCTTCTCGCTATCCTTGTCCTCACCATCTCTCGTTCTTTTCCACCGCCGCTAGATGTCGCACGCTCCGCATGGCTGCGTTAATCCGTACAGAGCGTTGCACACTTTTCTCTACGCGCGTCTGCATTAATTATCAAAATAATTCTATCCCGATAAATCATTTATCACGGTTTGATTAGATTCTGTTTTTTTAATTAATAAATACAAATTTAGGAGATAAAGAATTTAGTTTCATTCGTTAAGTTTCGATTTTAATTGATAAAAATAATTTCGAGAACAAAATAACAAGTTTTATTGCAAACTAGCGATCCGTCTCGGCTTCGCACCGATGTAACTTAGGAAAAAAGAAATGAAAAATGGGAAGTTACTACCTTTGATTATAGAATTTCTTTATAAACAATGTTTGCAGCTGACTTTTCGCTACACAATACGAACAAATTTTGTTTGGAAGTGACGTACGAAAGGGCTACGTGTAGCTGTCCATGGGAAAAACACTCGACGCTTAGGTCTAAGCCCGCCCGGTTCGTGAATTATTTTCTCGGTTGCTTTAACCTATGATTTCTTCTAAAGTATTTATCAGAATGATATACTGTAAAGGACAATTATAATCTACATTAAATGTCCAAGAATACTGTTATATTTATTTGGACAAGGATTCATACTGAATAAGAGTAAATAGCGTCGCAAGTAACGCTATTTTTAATTAAAATTTTAATGAAAGAAATGATTGCTGCGAGTCAATCGTAACAGATAGAGATATGCCATCGCGGAGTTTTCTTTAGGATTTTAGAAGCACTACAATTCTCCAGTACATCATTTTGAAGTATCTCTCAAAGTTTAGCCTACGTAAGCCATGTAAATTTATTTTTCAACGACTTGGTTGCAAAATATTGTTTTTTTTCTAATTACAAAAAAATTGAATTAGGTTTTATTATATATATAAACTTTCCATGAAAAATTATCCAAATGATGATGAAAATGGGATAAAAATCCGTTGATTAGTTTAGGAGAATTTAGCGGATAAACAGACAGATAAACTTTGTTTTATAGTGTCTAGAGATAAATAAATTAAATTAAATCGCATCGTAATCGATAAAATCTTTCTTGATCCGTTAAAAAGAAAGGGAAAGATTGAAAATAGAAGATAAAATACAAATTTTCGATAATTCGAAAAAAATATTGAAAAATGAGTTAATAATTTTTTCGGATGGGAGAAAGTACTCGGGATTATTAGGTCGATGACTGGAAAATTTCTCGAATTAGTACCGGTGCTCGAAAAGCACGATCGTTAATAATATTTGTGTTTCGGGTAGATAAGAAAACCTTGTTACCGCCTTAATGTACAAAAACCGTAAATAATAGATCGAAGAGTCATCGAGAAATCATTAGTCATGATGAAAAACTATAATGTTTGACGTGAAACAAGGTTTACGGAGTGTACGATTTCCGTAACACGAGTTCGTTGACGGACGATTAATCGAGATCGTGTATCATTCGTGGGAAAAGTCTCACGTATATATTTTCGGTTTCAAATTTTCTCTATCTCTATCACTCTCTATAGATTTGGGGTGGATCCGCGAAGACCCTTTCTACCGGAAAGGCCCGCGTTCCGGAATGACTCGAAATAAAAAATAATATAAAACAAACCGGACGCATTCTTTGTGTGCACATAAATATATGTATATACATATATTCATATATACAAAGGATGCGTCTGGTTTCGTTTATTTTCTTTTTATTTATTTAATATAAGTATTTTATTTTATTATATAAATAATTAATAATTATAATAATAAATAGTATTATATAATATAATAATAATATAAGAATATAACATAATAATATAATATTATTATATTAATATAATAATCAAAATTAGCAAAATATCATTTATATATAATAATTATTATACAAATGTAATATTATATTATATTATATTAAATCATACACTTTTACATAATATACAATATACCATAATACAATATTATATAATATTATAATATTATATATATTATTATTGATATAAGATAATATTATATTATATTATAATTATATTATTTTATTATTATATTAATATAATAATATACAATATAATATATAATAATATACAATATAATATAATATTATATATAATATAATATGATATTATATAATATATTATTATATTAATATAATAATTAATTAATGTAATATATTATATATATATATACTTTGTTTGTACATATAGATGTATATGTGTGTATCGAGGAAGCCAAACAAATAATATTGCAGCGTCACAGTTCTGTAATTTTAGTACAGTAGTGAACATTAACCGGCCCAGCCCCTCTACTCCTCTTTTCAACTTTCTCTCATGATAATCGCAGGTGACGCCGAATTAAACTCGAGCACGTCACTTCCGGTTGTTCGTTTCGGCTCTTTGGTACGAGCCATCCCCAACACTCGATTTCATTTCCCCTTTTACCATCGAGTGGCTCGCCATTCGTGGATTCGTTCAGCTTCGCACGGGATATCGTTACCTCTTTATTACACGACGATAATTAAGAACGAGGTGTTTTTTTTGTATTTAATTTTTTGTTTGTTTGTTTGTTATTTTCTAATTTCTTTTTTTTTTATTATTTAGTTTTTAATTCGTCCAATCTTGTACGTTCGATTTGATTTATTTCATTTTTACTTCACGTTCGTTCATTGATTTTTGTTTTGAATTATTTATTTTATAATTCGTTCAATTTTTTACCCTCGGTTTTAGTTATTTTATTTTTACTTCAGGTTCGTTCGGTGATTCGTCATCGAACAAATATTTATACTTCGTTTTTATATTTGATTTCGTTCGTTTTATTTTTATATTATCAAATTTTATTTTAATTACAGAATTAAAATTGACTTCGTTTTTTTTTTAATTTTTCGATTTTTGTTATATTCAATTGTCATTTGCATTAATCAATGGCTGTAGTGACGAGTGTCAGAGCCACACGTTGCGAAGGACATCGACGATAAATACATAGCTAGTCGTGAAAAATTTGTTAGGAAAAAATAAAATAACGATAATCGGGATAAATCGAAACGAGGGAAAATTTACGAATCGGATTACAACAGGGGTAGTAGCCTCGACTGTTTCGAGGGCGCGTCAGCGATGGTCACACCCTTGCGCATCTGGATATCACCCGTGAGAATATTTCCACGTGATACAATGTACCCTTAAAAAAAATTCTGTTTTTTTTTATTTAAAATTTTTTTATTGATTTCATTTTATTTTTAATTTAGACAATTTATTATATATTTTTAGGTTTAATCTAATTTTGATATTACTTTTTTTTAAATTTTAATTAAATTTTTTTAAATAATTTTTATTTTCTGTTATTTATTTTTCTTTTTTTTTCTTTTTAATTTTTATTTTATTATTTTTTTAAATTGGTAAGTATTTATTTCTTTTTATTTTAGTTTTATATTACTTTTTTTTAATTTTCATTTATTTTTTTTTCTTATCATTGTTATTTTATTTTATTTTTTCAAAGACAATAACGCGGTGGTCACAGTCAATGGCCGTTACGAACTATTCTCAGAGGGGTGACAGGAGATATATATGTGTATATTGGTTGGAGGAAGGCCCATCGGGAAACAAGATTACGACGTAGGTAAAAGATCGTGCACGTTATCGTGGTCTCGTAATAATTTCACCTTGATCTCGAGGCTACGACGTACGGTCTAAAAGAGCTCGAAGAGGAGAACGTCATCGAGACTCGTCGTTGTACGATCGGTTAGCCACCCAAGCCAGTCAGTCATTGACCCAGAGAACACGGTTCATCGTACTCGCGAATAAATTTGATTTATCAAAATCGCGAAAATCTCAACGTAATTAACAAATTTACATTAGATAAGGATTTTGTTTTTATCACGTGGCGAAAAAATTCATTCGAGCGCGTTACTACTCAACGATTTAATTTTCTTTGTGAAATTTAATTAAATATTTTTTTTTTTCATTATCATTATTATATTTATATATAATTACTATATAATATTATATTATACTATATTATATAATTTTATATAATATAATATCATATTATATCATATTGTATTATATTATATTATTATATATAGGATATATTATATTATATAATATAATATATTTATTATTATAATAAATATTTAATATAATTTAATACGATATAATATATAATATAATATTATATTATATTATATAATATAACAATATAATATATTATATAATATGTAAAATATTATATCATATATTATATATTATATAATATATAATATATTATATTATATTAAACACAATAATAATAATAAACACAACATTAATATAAAATAATGCAATATCTATATATTATTATTATTTAAAAACTAACAACGCAATGAAAAAGAAAATAATTAAAAAATTGACTAATTTTTATTTGAGATTATTCGCGACAAAAATCGCGATTAGGACAAATGGATTTCCGACTTAGCAGAATGTCGTAGAAATTTTTTTTTTTTTTTTTTCGTTTTATTTAGAATCGCCGATCGCTGTACCCAACTCATTGACTTTTATCGTTAAATCGTTACGGGATAAGGGGCACGGTAAAGTGTCGCGCAGGTGGTCCGACCGGAAGCGAGGGTGGCCGAGTAGGAAAAACACAATTTTCCGGTCTGTCGGATTTCGTTGTGTATGCGCGAACGAGGGAAGAAACGATCGGCGAACGATCGGATAACGAGAGCTCGGAATCGCTAGACTCGCTAGGAAGATCGTTATACAATGGCCAATCGCCGTTATCTCGTTCAATAACGCCGAGACAAAACATCTTCGACGATCGGGCTCGTTGAACTCCGAGCTCCCTCGTACATCCTCGTCCATTTTTCGTCTCGTTCTTTACAGACCCGCGATATTTTAAATTGCGACCGAGAGTCCGACTTGACTAGCCTTTTATACTTTTAGTTCTCGCCCCACGGATCGTCCCTCCTTCCTCGAACTCGCACAAGCGAAACGTTTATCAAGCCGCAGAGGGCGCCGCGTGTAATTCAATTTCTGCCCATGCGCATAAGTGGCCCTCGAGACTTCCGGCTCGTTTACTTTTTTATCTTGATAATGTTTTGAAAATTTCTATATCTTTTTTCTTCTCGTTTTTTTTTTTCTTATGTCAATTTGAATATTGAAACTCTGGGAAATTCGGTCGAAACAATTTAATTGTGAGAATAATTATTGACTTTGTATTTGAAAAGAGAAGAATATAGATTTTTTTTATTAATTACAATAGTTTGTAGGGGAATGAGAATCGAAAGGTGGTCGATAGATTGATATTTTAATTACGAACTTATTATATCTACAAAATTTAGTCGATCAAACTGTGATCAATTTCGTTATCAGCGATTAAAGGAATTATTGTCCCAATCAATTTTACTCTCATGCTTTGCAATTATATAATATTATAACATTATATATATATATATATATATATATATATATAATATTATATTATCCTATATATTATACAATATTATATTATATAATATATTATAGTATATTATATTATATATTATAATATAAATTATAGTGTATTATATTACATATTATAATATATTATAGCATATTATATTATATAATATATTATAATATATAATAATATATATTATAATATATTATATAATATAACATATAATATATATTATATATAATAATATATTATAATAATATAATATATTATATAATATAATATGCTATAATATATTATAATATGTAATATAATACATATATATTATAATATATTATATAATATATATTATATATTATATTATATAATATATTATAATATATAATATTATACTATACAGGGTGAATTTCAAAAGGTGTCACAGACTTTATTGTAACGTAAATGGGATCATTACGAACAAAAAATGCAAATACACATTAGGGATATTTTTAATAGTTTACGAGATATAAATTTTTAAAGTTGGTCCAATCATCACCCTAGCAGCCAATGGCCGAGAAATAAAAATGACTATGTAATAACATAATAAATAAAATTGACTGCTCTGAATTTTGCAACCCAAACTGTAACGCTGTACACTGTGCTATCTTTACGGCTAGGACGACAGTGGGCAGCTCCAATGCTTCTCGTTGCGCTCTGATTGGTCCAACTTGAAACATTAATATCTCGTAAACTATTAAAAATATCCTGAATGTATATTTGCAACTTTTGTTTGTAATGATCTCATCTAACTTAGAACAAAACCTGTTACACCTTATAAAATTCATCCTGTATATAATATACCATATCGTATAATTTTATGGAGAAAAATAAAATCGTTGTTAAAAATTGATTGATTTTCATTCCTATCCAGGCACCAAAAGCTCGGTCGTTAAAATGATTTAACGAAGAGTAAAATCGTGTGAACTTCGCGGGTGAATCAATTTACAAATATATATATATACATATACATTTGATTTATATACATAATATATATATATATATGTATAAAACGAACTCGAGTGAGGCAACGATTTAGAAATAGAGGGTGTCGAACTCTCCAGTTTCGTAATATACGCCCCATGCAGGAGTCGAGTCTTTTCTATCCGTGCGAGGGAATAGAAGGAAAAAAAAAGCATTGAGCAAAAGTTCCCCGCGTTCCGACTCCCCATTGTGCCGCGAAAAGAACTAGAACCTCTGACACACGAGCAGCTGAATGCAAAAAAAAAAGAAGGACAAAAAAAGAGAGAGCAAGAAGAGAGTGTTGTATACGTATACACATTTGAATTCTATGTTACGAATGGAATTTCAATTCGTTGTACGCGTGCTTTATTTGTGAACGACTCTAATGAAGTTTTGGACTTTGCAAGAAACGCGATTCGTCCCTTTTCGATCGAATCATCCTTCTGTTTCTAGTCCTTTTGTTTCCTCGCTTTCGTCGATTTGCTTTTGTATTATCTATCTGCGTTTCTTCTCGCATATGAACGGCGTATATTTTTTGATTTTCAATGTCGACTCTACAAAAAATAGATAGTTTTTAATGACAATAATAATAATAAATTACGCATTCGCTCATCGACATTTTAATTAACATTATCGAATTTTATTTTTGTCCAAAAGAACTGTGGAATCAAAAAATTATCTTTTTAAGTTTTTTTTTGTACATGTCTTTCTTGATACGTCTCCGGCTCAAAATAGATTCGGCTCAAAATTCATGAAATTCTGATTAACATAATTTAATATCTAACATAATTTCCACTCTGATAACCGCGAACGTTAAATTTCATTATAAATGAAAGCGAGTGATAAAAATAATTATCATTTACAATGCCAAAATGGCGTTGTAAAAAATTCTTTCCAAATTTTGTTCTCGTCGAGTCGTTTCTCGTTTCATCGTTGGAAAGTTGAGTCGTCGAGAGAGCCAGAGGAGTCGTTGCTTTTGCGTACGAACGTCGTATCGATTTCACTTTTTTCGTGCGGAGAAGGGAAAAAGAAAGAAGGAACAAAGAACTGACGAGTTTCGAAAAGAAAAGTAAAAATAAAAAAAAGAGAGAATAAATAAAAAAAATAAATATAGAAAAACGAGGGACGTAACGGGTCTCTCTTTTTGCTCTCTTTCCACCCTCGATTCACTCGTTTTATTCTACTCGAAACGAGACTCGAGACAGGAGGACTCAATACCGTCTAGTCATCCTCTTTTACCAAGTGACCGACCAACAGCTTCAGGGCTCGCTCGTCCGTGCTTTTTAAATTAAACCTCGAGTTTCGAGTAACCGCACGAGGGACGAAAGAGACTCTTCTTCATCTTCTTCTTCATCATCTCTTCCATTTGTTACATGTTCTGACCGACTTTCATAGTTTTGTAAAATCATAAATTCTGAACCAAAAAATTGTTTTTTTTTTGTTCGACAATAATTTGACATGTAATAAAAAATGCAAAATAAGTGTTGTATATGTAATTTTCAGTCTGTGGTAGTTGACGATTTGCTTGTGAGTTTCAAGGGATAAATCGTCGATGGGTTAACGATTGAAGTTTTATTTAATTAAAAATAACAATTGAGAAGAGAAAGTTTTTAAAAAATTGAGAAATGGCAAGGGTTATAATTAGCAGGACATCTTTAGTGTTTTGTAATTAAATTGCCATCTCACATTTTGGAAAAAATTGAATTTTCGAAATAAATGTAAAATTAAAAATGAAAATTAGATAAAAAATCGATATTTTTGATAATAATAATTTTCGAAAATACCTGGTTAAGTGTAATTTAGAAATAACGCGACAATTCCCATTTATCTCATCCGATAAAATATCCCACGTGCTCTTCTTATTTTCCCAACAGCCTGGACAGTGATTTAGACTCTGTATGTTTTATGTAAGATGAGCATATGGGACATCGCTCTTTATTTCATTATGGTCGAGCATGCTGCAAAAGGCAGACACATCTCGAAGGGAGAAAATGAGAAAAGCAAACATCGAACGTCGCTCGACTTATCGGACATGGAGGATATACCAATATGCATATTTTTCCTATTATAGAGCAACGAATTTGAATGTATATACAGGGTGAATTTCATAAAGTGTCACAGGACTTTATTCTAGGGTAGATGGGATTATTACAAACAAAAGTTGCAAATATACATTGAGGATATTTTTAATAGTTTACGAGATATTAATGTTTCAAGTTGGACCAATCAGAGCGCGCCGAGAAGCGCGCAATGCCCGAGAAATAAAAATGACTGCGTAATAATATAATAAATAAAATTAACTGCTCTGAATTTCGCTACCCCAAATGTAACGCTCTACACTGTGCTATCTCTACGGCTAGGGGGGGAGTGGGCGGGTCCAAGGCTTCTCGGTGCGCTCCGATTGGACCAACTTTAAATATTTGTATCTCGCAAACTATTAAAAATATCCACAATGTATATTTACAATTTTTGTTTGTAACGAGCTTATCTATCTTAGGATAAAGCCTGTTACACCTTATGAAAGTCACCCTGTATATGGGTATAAATTCATACAGGGGAGCAACAGTGGACCCATATCTGTCATAATTCAGGATCGCTTTGCACAGCCCAACAGAAGGCAGAGATTGTACGAAAATCGAACAATAAGCTCGATCCGGTCCATTTTCCTCTGGTCGTTGTTCGATTTACCGCCTCGACACCCCAAAACCCCTAAATACATACAATTCGCGAGATACGACTCCGGGGGAGAATTATTACAGGATTATCGATCATTCGTATTTTTACGCAGCGTGTTGGACAACTAGGTAGATACAAAAAATATTTAGGGAGCTGGTATGGATATA
This sequence comes from Netelia fuscicornis, assembly GCA_946811545.1. Classification (NCBI taxonomy): domain Eukaryota; kingdom Metazoa; phylum Arthropoda; class Insecta; order Hymenoptera; family Ichneumonidae; genus Netelia; species Netelia fuscicornis. Next base: position 11,868,568 of record OX328014.1, on the reverse strand, counting down.
AGGGAATGGGAGTTTTTTTTATTGTTCTCCAATGAAAATTGGTCCAGATATTAATTGGCAAAGTTTAAAAGTTTAAACAATGTAATCGAGACAGCTGTGGTGGAGTAATATTGAAATTATGTTTCTCTTATCGTGGCGAGGTATTTTGTTGGTTTATTGATAATTATTTTGTCAAGGGATATAAAAAATGGTGACATGGAAAAAAAATTGCACAGTGGAATTGTTGAATTAATGTTTTGGGCGATTTTTATCGCAGGACGATTTTGAAAGAATCGTTTTGCTTGTAGCGACGTCAAGTACCTAAATATTTTCTGTATTCAAATAATCGCCCACAGCCTTAAGGGGGCAAACCTCTCTAGAGGCTAAAAAATATAGCAAACTTTGGGATTTTTTTTCAAAGTAACTAAACAACATATCGAAATTTTATCAAAAGGTCCTTATTATACGCGGATTGAGCGCTGTTTATAAATTTTATCAGAGCTGTACTAAACAAAATGGCGACTTCACAGCATTTTCCCAGCTGCGTCTTTTCTTTTTCATTGCTGCCAATATAGCAAACTAAGGGATTTTTTTTCAAAGAAACTAAATAACATATCGAAATTTTATAAAAAGGTCCTTATTATACGCGGATCGAGCACTGTTTATAAATTTTATGAGAGTTGTACTAAACAAAATGGCGACTTCACATCATTTTCCCAGCTGCGCCTTTTCTTTTTCATTGCTGCCTGGCCGAGCCCATAACTGCCGCAATTTCAAAGCTACAATAATGAACCAGAAAGAATTCGATATAACACGATAACAGCTTCGATCCTACGTAGGATTTTTGTTGAAATTGATTTTTGCAAAAGTGGCGTTGAACAAAAATTTCGACAAAACGTAAAAAAATGTACGACAATTATTAATAACATTTGAACTATGCGACATAAAAAAAATCCTACCGAGTGCCTTAATATATTTTCTTTCTAATTACACAGTTCTCCTCAATTACTCGAATTATCGAGTCGATAAATAATAATTAAATACAATTATTAAAACTTGAAAAAAATTATGAAGAATGACGGAAAGATATAAAAATCGTCGTGATAAAAAAAATGAGGGTTCGAAGTTAGAAAAAAGGAAACAATCGTGAAATTGGTACCGATAAAATTTGGCAATTTCATGGTTCTTCCCTCGTGGAAATCAACCGAAGTCACGCGATAGAGAAAATTCGAGTCTCCCTCTCTGCGATAATAAATCATTGATTTACAAAATATCGGAAATATAATTTTCGTGTGAATAAACCACGCTGTTTCCATCCAGCAAAAATATCGAAAAATATGGTGCGGGGGAAAGGAACAGCCGGTGAGTTTGGTCGCGTGAACTCAGCCGGCATTAATTCGTCGATAATACACTGCCTGCTCATCGCCCTATTGATGCACTCGCCCCATACATAATTCCATCGTTCGCGTCTGAATTTATTTTATATAAATAAAATAGATAAATTTTTTTTTAAATAAATGCAATAAATTGTTTTAATGCGAATAAAAGAAATTTATTTTCTTTCAATGTTCCTATTCATTTTTGGACAATAACGAACGAAAGCCGAAAGATTAATTTCTGGAAAAATTGGGCGATCGGTTTTGGTGAGGTCGAACGGTGCTGCCCCCACGAGAACTAGCGGTAACGAGGGTAATCATGCGTTTTCGTTCTCCCCCTTAACGCTTCTCGTCCAACAGAGATCGATCGATATGACGCACTTTCACGTGTGTGCCACGCACACTAACTATCCAATCCCTACGCATCGCCCTTTTTCCACCATGACACTACTCTCTCGACTTCGGCGCCTCACCGTGTTTTTACCCTTCGGGCTATCCAATTCCGTATGTTTTATAATTCTGCAGTATCGTTAAGGTATTCCTTCCTTTAACCCTTAGTAGTGACACTTAGCTAGAATCACGTTATAGTCGTACTGGGTCCATGGGAAACAGGCGTTTTTAAATTGTTATAAATAATGAAATAATGCATTGAGCGATATGAAAAAAATAGTGAGGTTTAATTTGAAGCTTGTTTAATACGAGGATATTGGTTAGAAATGAAAAATTAAATTTTAAATATGCAACAAAAGTTATGCAAAAAAAAGCTCGTGAAAAATGACTTTTTTTTTGTTTACAAAAATTGATGTAACTCTTGTAATTATTGACAAAAAAAATGGTTTTATAATCTGGAAACAATGTATTTTGAAATAGACATAGCGGTTTCTGTGGAGTTTTCAAAAAGTTTATTTATTTCATCCGACGCAGGTGCGATTTAGAAGGAAAGAATGAAATGGAAATCCGACTAACGGTCCGATTCAAAATCTACCTTCTTGGTACTGAAGTTGAAGATCTAAACTATCGTTAGATGACGCCACAAAAGCCAATTGATGGATTTTAGTGAGCAGTATTCCAGGTCAAAAAAAGGCCTGGGTCCCGTGAACCCAGTGTGGCTATTAACGATTAAGAGTCAGTGTTACATGCGACGAGCAATTCGAAAACGCGATTCGAAATTTCTCCGGTACTGAGCAACCAATCACCTTGAAATTTTGAGGCTATCTAAAGAATGAAACCAAAAAGTGGCTCAAAATGTTTTTTTTTCCAAAATTTGGATAATAGTGTTGCAGGTGACGAGTGATTCGCAAATGCCATCCATACTTTCTCCGGCACTGATCGTAAGCGTTAAAATTTTGAGGATATCTAGAAAATGATAGCAAAAATTTTGGAAAACAATTATGTAAGCACTTTTTACTATAATTTTCTAGATGCCCCCAAATTTTTAACGCGATCGGTTGCTCAGAACCGAAGGAAATACGTTTTCGAAATTTCTCCGGTACTGAGCAACCAATCACCTTAAAATTTTGAGGCTATCTAGAGAATGATATTAAAAAGCGGCTCCAAACGTTTTTTTTCAAAATTTGGATAATAGTGTTGCAGGCGACGAGTGATTCGCAAATGCCATCCGTATTTTCTCCGGCACTGATCGTAAGCGTTAAAATTTTGAGGTTATCTAGAAAATGATGGCAAAAATTTTGGAAAACAATTCGGGCTTGAGCTCACGTAGAGCTCAAGCCCGAACGTAGCCTGGAGGGTCGCCGCGCGACACTACGCGAAGCGCCCGCTCGCTGGTAAATCCTACTGTATCTCCGAAACTAAGGTCCGGCCCATCTTGGACATTATATACTTTTTTGTTCAGAAAGAACCCTACTATTTTATAAATTTTTTTTATAAAAATCGAAGATGTCGATCTTTGAGAAAAAGTCATTTTTAACATTAACCATAAAAAATTGTTATGAACTTATTAATTTTATTAAAAATAAAAAATATATTCTTAAAGTACGCAGAAAATGCTTTAAAAATGACCCCTGACTTTTTAAAATCGCTATATTTTTCGGGAAGATACAAACCTGGGAATGTTGCCACGACGGCCAATATGGTACAAATTTGAGCCCCTATTGCTAGGCAACTATTTCAGCTAGAGCCATAAAAAATTTTCTGAAGCTTCACTATCAATAGGACTATCGACCATAAAAATTTCAAGACGATTAAAAAACTTTTATGTTTTAGGCTGGATGACTTCATGCGAAATGCCTCATATGCCATTAAAGAACGTTTCTGCAAATTTTCAGTAAATTATAACGGAACCGCTGTAACGATAGGACTACCTTAAATAGAAACTGATAATTATTTTACCAATACTTTTTGGTAATGAAAAAATGTACTCAAATAATTGTTTATGTTTATCGAAGCTAAACTAAAATTTCAACCACGTTAAAAAGTCCTTTATTTTTCATACGATGAAGAAAGTATTGTCGTGCAAGTTTTGAACACTTGGCGAACCTTTTAATTGTTCCGATCAGTGTAATAAATGGGAAAAAGAAAAAAAGGGTTCGAACCCTTTTCGCGATGAACTTTGCGTTATGAAGATTATATTTAGGTATGCTCGTATCGCATAAGACGTTTTTACTTGATATCTACATCGCTCGTTGGTCGTACGAAATTTTAATGAGAATTAATCGCTATATACCGAGGGAAACAGAGTCGTTGGTTAATTAGGGAAAAGGTCCCAGACGATCCGAGATCCCAAGCTCTTGTGTCAACAAAACTGTGGCAACGGTCACATTCCTCTTCGATATAGCTAATTAGAAAAATTTTCAACGAGACGCGAATCCTTCCGAACAATAAATTTCAATGGCGTTTTACTTATTTTTTTATTTTTTGTTTCCATTATTTTCCTTAATTAACTCCCTGCTTGTGAACATACGACTCTACGATTTAAAAAAATTACTCAAAAATCCACCGAGAGAGAGAGAGAGAGAGAGAGAGAGAGAGAAAATATGACGATACTAAATAAATTTTTACTTATCATAAAATATTGTTGCTTTAAAAAATTAAATCGTATTAAACTGATCGATTATTCTTAATTGATTTGATTTATTACATTTTTATTGTTAAACGATAAATTGTATTCAGTTTATTTCTACCGAGAGGAATGTATCGAAATAATATTAGGAAACATTATTTAATAAATTTGTTCATATCAACTGTAAGCTATCTCGATTTTTGAAGGTCGATTTGATGAAAAATCTATTTCAAAAAAACGATTGAAACGAATCAAGGGAGTGAACGATCTCGATCGAATTCGATTTCTCAATTCATAATTTACAAAAGGTCATTGCCCTTGTTCCATCGTCAATCGTTTCTTCTTCCTTCTGGTTCTTCTTTTAGTTGCTCCATTCTCCCTTTTTCGTTGACTCCCAGTTGTATTCGATCGAACTCTTCCCGACCAGCCGGCTGTTTTGTATCGTCACCGGGTGAATACTACGAGCGAGTGAAGTGCCTCGGATTTGCCAGGAGCTATTTATCGCGTGCAAGCCTTTCCTATCTCTCTCATCTCAATCGAAGGAAGATTGGAACAAAATTATATAGAAAAAGTATTATAATTAATTAATATAATTATAACATACATAATAAATAATAATTTACATGATATATTAATATATTATATAATTATATTAATATAATTTATATAATATATTAATATATTAATATTATATAAATATATTAATTAATTATAATCCGAGAATATATATAATTAATTATTACAATAATTTATTATCGTTTATTATTTTTTTTTTCGTATTACAATTAATTCACATAATATATTAATATATTATATATTATATATATATTAATATATTATAAAAATTATATTAATATAACATATAATTATATTAATTAATTATAATACGAGAATATACAATAATTAATTATTGCAACAATTTATTATTATTTATTATAATTGGTTGATAATAAATTATTGTCAAAATTATTTATGATTGAATTAAACAAACCAAATAAATCGGATAATTAATCAGAATTTTTTGAATCGACCGTATCGACATAAAATTACGAAATACATTTGAGGAGAGTACGAAGTTAAGGACGAAGGAAACTGCGATAGAGTCACGTGAATTCGTGAGTAAAAGCCTGCCGCCGAAGGGGGTTCTATGCACGGACGAGAATCGAGCAGCCATGTGGCAAGAAGGTTACACACACGGGGAACGGTTCCGGTTATTCTGGTTCTGGCCTTGCCCATGGGTTTCGTGTTTTCGACCCTCCCTTTCTCCCTGCCCGCAATGAAGCAAAAAAAAACAAAAAAACAAAAAAGAACTCCAAAGAGAAAGACGCGCGAAGCTAACGAATAAAACCAAAAAAAAACCAGACCGCCATTTTTTAAAAATTTATTTTTTTTTCCATAGGACGAGAATACGAAAAATAACAGGGTGTGTCGTCGGTGACGCGAAAGCAGGAAGTGAGAGGAGACAGGACAAAAGGAATAATGAATAATTTTGAAGAAGCGCTCGACAAAAAGAATAAATGAACATAAACGAAAAAAAAATGGCGTTTACAACGTTTGTCCTCTAATTAGAAATAACGACCGGAATTGAAAAATAGAAACGGATGAGTCGTATAAAAAACAAAGAGAGAAAACAGAAATTCAGAACGAATGAAATAAAAATGAAGTTAATAGATTGATCGAACGGGCTTCATGGCTCGGTGAGCTTCGAGCCTTAATCATTGAACGATGTCCCATCACCTCGAAGGTCACTGACCTTATCGACATAGAATTCTAAACAGTTATCCGTTTGGCACGCGTCGCACCGGGTGTTACGCGATTACGCATCGTCCCAAACGGGGCGGGTCGTACGGGTTTCCGGTTTACCATCGTAGAGGTCGAGGAACGGATATCGGTCTGGTTAGGGTTTTTCTTTTTTTTTTTGTACGGCACTTTTTAGGATTATTACCACGGACATGGAATAGTGCTCAAATTAATTAAGGAGATAAACCACTCTAGAGGCAGAACGATATAGCTAACTTTGGGATTTTTTTTCACGGAATCTAAATGACATATCGAAATTCGGTAAAAAGTTTCTTATTATACAAGTATCGGGCACTGTTTATAAATTTTACAGCATTTTCTCAACTGCGTCTTTTCTTTTTCATTGCTGCCAATATAGCAAACTTTGGGATTTTTTTTCAAAAAAACTAAACGAGATATCGAAATTCGGTAAAAAGTTTCTTATTATACAAGTATCGGGCACTGTTTATAAATTTAATCAGAGCTGTAGTAAACAAAATGGCGGCTTCACAGCATTTTCTCAACTCCGTCTTTTCTTTTTCATTGCTGCCAATATAGCAAAGTTTGGGATTTTTTTTCAAAGAAACTAAACGACATATCGAAATTTGGTAAAAAGGTCCTTATTATACAAGGATTAAGCACTGTTTATAAATTTTATCAGAGCTATACTAAACAAAATGGCGGCTTCACAGCATTTTCTCAACTCCGTCTTTTCTTTTTCATTGCTGCCAATATAGCAAACTTTGGGATTTTTTTTCAAAGAAACTAAACGAGATATCGAAATTCGGTAAAAAGGTTCTTATTATACAAGTATCCAGCACTGTTTATAAATTTTATCAGAGCTGTACTAAACAAAATGGCGGCTTCACATAATTTTCCTAGCTGCGTCTTTTCCTTTTCATTCCTGCCTGGCCGAACCCATAACTGCTGCAATTTCAAATCTACAATAATGAACCAAAAAGAATTCGCTATAACATGATAACAGCTTCGACCCCACGTAGGATTTTTGTTTTAAATTGATTTCTCCAAAACTGGCGTGTTGTTGAACAAAAATTTCGACAAAACGCACCAAACGCACGAAAATTGTTAATAACATTTGAATTATGCAATATAAAACAAAAATCCAACGTAGTGCGAGACAGACCCTCGGAAAGGGCCCCAAAATATTAGAACAAGAATCTAACGAGCCAGAGATAATGATGGCTCTTTCCTGGATCCCTATTTCGACATCTTCAAAAAATCACCACCTCGTCTCGTCCCGAATCCAGAGAAATCTTCTCATAACACTAAGCAACGCCTCTTTTAGTGGTTGGAATAAAAATTGTACCTAATAACCCATAGCGGATACAAAATTCATATACAACGAGAAACGAGGCCGATGTCGAATCGAGGCAACTAAAAATCAAACTAATTTGCCGTCGTCATCGCGACCGTGGGAATCCACCTGGAAAGAGTTGGGCATCATCCACGCTTCCTCCTGCTCCTCCTCGTTCTACATCACGGGCGATCTTGTTACGACGATCGATACTAAAACCCTTTCTGGGTCGTCGATTCGTTCTGTTTTTATATAAATTTTTTTTAGATAAACTTTTTTGTTCCTTTCGAAAGAGCCGTATGAAAAAAACAAACAAAACCGCCTCGAGAGCAATTTCTCGTTCAACGACCGTGCAGGGTCATCGTTATTAGAGTAACTATTTGTAATAGGAGATTAATACGAGTGGGAACGAGAAGGAGATGAGAAGGATGAGCGGTCGTATATATATATTTTTTATTTTTTTTTCTCGGCGTCATTCGCTTCGGAACGAATGTTTGACTTTCATCGTTTTCGGTTGGCTCGGTTACGGGTTAAAGCTGTGTACACAACGGGGGCGTTTGCGAGCATGGCTCTAAACGGAAGAGAGGTGGAAGCGTGGAGAGAGAGGTTCTCTTTTTCTAGTGAGAGGACGCGGCCGAGAGAGGGCGCTTGGACGTTTACGCTGCGCTTGCGTATACACGCCGTGCTTCGCGGGCATGGGCACGAAACCGCGAAACGTCACGATTTACGACATTGTACACCCGGGCTCGTTTCCGTTGCTCGCCGTTAACTGATATAAGTGATTTTATGAAAACGTGTTTGATCTTGAAATTTTTCACTGTAATAATAATAATAGTCTATTATTATTTATTATAATTGTTATTATTATTATTTATTAAAATTTATAAACAATAAATAAAAAATAAATAATAATAATTATTATTATTATTAATTTCTTATTTATTGTTTATAAATTTTATTTTATATATTTTCTTTATGAATTTTATTTTACAATAGTAATAATAATAATAATAATAATAATAATAATTGATTACTATTATTTATTATTATTTCCAGCCCCGGGGAACGTCGAGCTCGTAAAAATTGTACGAAAATTCATCCCTTCGTGAAAAACGTAGTACTCAAAATTTCGGAAAAGAAACAAAAAGCCAAATTTAGTTTTTTTTTAAGGATTTCTGTAACGACCGAACGTTAATGGCACGAGAAAAATCAGTGTTGAATTCGTGGAGTATAATTAACTTTCAACGTCAATGCCGCGACCACCCTGGTGGATCAGAAGTCGTTAACAAAATTTATTTTTAACTGGCCTTCAACTAAACCCCCCCACCCGATTCTTCTGGTTTTCCTCGATATCCTCCAAACACTTGGATTCAAAGTTTGTACACACTTTTTTTCTCTCCCTCGGTCACATCCTTCACTGTGCGCTGTTATCCAGGGGCTTTCTTTTTCAAGAGCGACAGATGCGTGTATTTACGTGTTTTTTGTCTCTCTCCAACTGGAGATACTTTCTTCGGGGTGTCTGCGTTAGAGCAAGGAATAACGACGACGAAACTCGTAGGCAAAAAATAAGGTCAAACTAGACGTGAGTCGGAAGACGCCCTTATTACTGGCGCATGGCGAGGCGTGACCACCACGCCCAAGCGGATTTACGCACAGAAGGGCGCTAACGTTCTCTCTTAACGAGAGAGGTCTAGTTGAAATTTTTCAAAAAATCAATTTTTTTTCATTTTCTAAAAGTACAATACCTTACGAGTATTTTTCCGACTAATTGCATTTAAATCGGACCATTATTCACCGAAATACATAACTTTGAAGAAAGCCGTGTTAGAGCTATACAAAGTAAGTAGGTAAAACTTTAAACTCGTTTTTCTCGAAATCATGTTTTCGAAGTCGATGATCACTGTAACTCGAGAACGGCTTTACCGATTGGGTTGAAATTTATATCACTTCTTCTATATATAGTTGTCCTCCGGTTGAACGAAGGATTTTTTTTTATAGTAAAAAATGTAAGTGAATTTTGGGCAAAACAACATTTGTGACTTTCAACGTCCGCCATTTTGTGCAAAATGGAAATTTTTCTAAACCCTTCGTTCAACCGGAGCATTATATCATTAACTAAAGATCCCCCCCTGTTTTGTTGGTTTCAGATAATCCGTTGCAGCGCGGGAGTAATCACCGCAAAATCTGTTTTTTTTGCCGCGTCTTCGGCCATTGATATATAACGGCTTATTTTTAAATATATTTCTTTCAAAAAATTATAATGTTTACACTAAATATATATCTTTTATACGGAAAAACTTTTGTTATCAATTATTTTATCGTTTGGCCAAAAAAAAAATCGGAAATAAGGCCTTCTTTTACCTTTCCAACTAAACCTCACTCCTTAAGATTCCTTCGCACGTCCGTAATACATAGAGGGTGGTTAGCCAACTATTCGAACACAGAAAATATTTGGTTATGCGGCGTCGATACAAGCAAAACGATTTTTTTTTATTGTCCTGTGATTAAAATTAGCCGAGATATTAATTCGCAAAGTTTAAGAGTTGAAACTAAATTATTTTCTCTTACCGTGTCGACTTATTGTTTGTTTAATAATAGTTATTTTGATAAGGTCTACGAAAAAAAGCAGCGAACTGTGAAAAAAAAAATGTTCCGAGCGGGACTCGAACCCGCGATACCGGTATTATTCGATAGGACGTTCGATTGCACTGTTAGGTTAGGAGTCAGTGATGCAGGCGACGAGCGATTCGAAAACGCGATTCGTAATTTCTCCGGCACTGAACAACCGTTAGCGTTGAAAATTTGAGGGTATATAGAGAATTATGGCAAAAAGTGGTTCTGAGTGTTATTTTTCAAAAATGTCGACAACAGTGTTGCAGGCGACGAATAATTCGAAAACAGAATCCGTTCTTTCTCCGGCACTCATCGTGAGCATTAAAGTTTCGAGGGTATCTAAGGAATTATATCAACAATTTTAGAAAAATACAACGTTCGGACACTTTTTGCCATAATTCTCTAGATGCCCTCAAATTTTTAAGGCGGTCGGTTGCTCAAAACCGAAGGAAATACGAATCGCCTTTTCGAATCGCTCGTCTACATAACTTTGCGAATTAATATCTCGGTCCATTTTCATCCCAGGACAGTGAAAAAAAAACTTGTGTTTCTACCGACGCCAACGACCTAGGGATTTTTTTTCATCCAGATAATTGCCAAAAATCCTGTATAATATATTTCTTTACGAGGTTCTCAAACCTGCTCCTTTCAAGAACACTAAGTTTCTATTTGTGTTTTCTTTTTTTAAATGGACATAGATATATCGACAATATCTTTTGTTTGCATTATTTCATTTCCGACGTAAATAGAAAATAATGAACATGCGCCGAATCCAGAAGACACGAACTTTTCGACACTCGACATGTTCCAATTGCCACGGGACCGATCCATCACGCTTTGTGTCAACGTGAGACGTCGTTTAGGAGAAATTGATGTGGCATTGATTGAGCCGAATAGAAAAATAGTGAACGATACGTGTATAAAGACCAGGGCCTGAAAATTCACCAACGTCGTCGACCCATGGGGGCTCAACGTATAGACGCATGGGGCGACAAGTATAACGGATTATATTACAGTCGTTGACAGGGATGCGGAAACATAGAGGTGCCAGATGTGACGTGTTGCAATGTTTCAACATCAACAAAAAAAGTACTTCTTCTTCCCTTCGTGTTCCAAATTCATTCGCCGTCCAGTACACTAATAATTATCTTTAAAACAAATCGACGAACAACAAAGTAAGAACCCACACGGTTTGGGAGAAATTAATTATTCCGCCTTAGAATGAAAGACAAAAAAACATTTTCTGACAATTTGGAATGGAAAAATTTACCGCGTTTCAATTATTCCAATTATTAATTATGATAACAACAACACAACAAAACACGTTTAAAACAAATCGACGAACAACAAAGTAAGAACCCACACGGTTTGGGAGAAATTAATTATTCCGCCTTAGAATGAAAAACAAAAAAACATTTTCTGACAATTTGGGATGGAAAAATTTACCGCGTTTCAGTTATTCCAATTATTAATTATGATTTTGTTACTATAAAATTCTTATTTGTAATCTATAATTTTTAATAATTATTATTTATGAATTTGTTTTAATTTATTTTCTGACAATTATTATTTATGATTTTTTATAAAATCCCTGCCCTACAATTATCCCAGCCAAATTCTCATTGAATTATCTCGTTGTCTTTTGTTATAAATAAAATAGATTAGTATATTTAGTATTAAACAAAAAAATGAAAAAAGCAAATATTTTATCACGAGGAATTAATCGACACATTCTACACGGTTATTCGTAATTGTTGGAAGGTTATTCATAATAGAACGTATCATTGACAAACAATAGGGCAATAGTACGAAGAAGCCTCATGATGAAAGGAGGTCTAGTCGTTTAGTTGGAGATACGCTGACACATCATTCTCACCATTTCGTCTCGCTCACACTTAACTCTAACTCCTCCGTTCATCCCGTACAAATGGTTTGTCCGCGAACCACCAAAAAAGCTAATCGCCACCAGTAGGTAGGCAGGCTAGGGAATTTTTAAAACACAACTTTGATTTTGCATAAAATGTCGATTTGCGATAGCACAAATGGTGATAGGGAATGTTTGGTGGAATCATTGGGTGGAAAAAAAAGAAAAAAGAAAAAAATGTCAAATTTGGGTAGGTGGGCCGGTTGTTGAGAAATTTGGGGAAAAATGTATAATTACGCGATCGATGTATTTTATATCGCACTCGCGCGCGCGTGGGATTTGGTTATCCGGTGAGTGCGATCGAGGGGGGGGGGGGGGGGGGGGGGGGGGGGGGCTACGGGGCTGTTTGTGAGATATGACGCAATGAGAATGACGTAATGACACGCTACGACGTTGGTATGTGACAGAAGACCGTGGTGAACGTATTATGGATCGTGATTAATTCATTAATACGAATTGTATAGTGAAAAATGAAACTGATGCATTTCGCGCTATTCTAATTTCCATCGAAGATTATATGGTAAGAGATCAAGAGTGATGTACGTCGATGAAGGAAACACCGAAACCATTGACTCTAAATATTTATATCGCTGTACACCATTCTTTGAAGCTATACTAATGTTAACTATCGAGTGTCGACTCTTCCGATTTGAGAATTATGTGCGCTTACATCAAGCAGAAATTCTTTCAAATATATGTGTGAGTCAAATGTGTGTTTTTCTTATTGACTATGGTGATGAAAATAAACCTCCAATGCGGTGTTTTATTATACAATTCTGAACAACAAGATATTGGACATCTATTTGTCACTCATGCAAGAATCGATCATACTTTCGAATCAAGCGAGTCCGACAATAGTGATACGGAGACACGTGAAGAGATAACGGAGTAGGACGAAGAAGAGAAGGAAGGAATTTATATTGAAATTCTTTTCATTCTACATTTACAAGTGAGTGGAGAACCATTATAAAATGAATTCGTATGATCGTGATATAATCGATGTTCTTTGTCAAAATATTATTTATAAAATACCAATGCACGAGCTATTACCAGTTTTCATTCAACTTTAAGTTTTTAATGAAGATGACGTAAACTTAACTACTCGGAGAGTGAGTATAAAATAATATTTTTACAATCAAAACAATTTTTATTTGTAACATTCCTTTTTGTTTGTTTTTTTTTTATTTTTATTATCAATAAGGACTCGAGGACCATACGCATATGGAAAATTTATAAATTCATTACGAATAACAAATCATAACGATAAAGCTGATCTTCTAGAAAATGCAAGATTCGTAAATAATATAAAATCGTAAATGCAGTTATTCTTAATCATTACTAAAATTAAGGAAATCATTAGTAAATGGAAGTGGTTAACTCCACTTCCTCATCCTTCCTCCTCCTCTCCTTCTTCTTCCACCAGTTATACGAAGTGGTGGTTCTTTGAGACTATATAAAACCATATACGAGAAAAAAGATTTCATTTTGACAAAACGCGCTCAGACAAGTTATTCAATTATCAAAAATGAACTGTGCAAGCCAATATTTTTTCATTATAAACGGACAGTCAATAATAGTACCGAGTGAATGGTGTATCAATGCGGACAATCAAACAATTCTCGAACGATTATATTTAGTGAAACGATGCATTGATTTAAAATGACAATCTTCCGTAAATATGATATTCCCGTTTAGTGTATATCATTTTTCAACCATAATGAGAATTGAGAAAGTAGAGGAAGTTTTACCTTTTAAAACAATATCACCTAGTGGTGACTTAATTCCACGCGAATGGTCGTACAAACCAGCAGAACCATTAATATCCTCCGATCAATTAATAAACAATGATGGTAGTAATATAAACAATGAAAATAATCACGATGTAGATGATGAAATTGATTATGAACATCTGATAAATCACGATACAGAAGAAGAAGCGGTAGAAAAAAAAGTGATGGAACCAGCAGACATGACATGTCAAAGTGATATAAAAAAGTCCTTCGCCAAAACGTAATCATGATGTAACTCAAACAGTGCCAGAAATAACACAAAATGGGGATGGAACAAATCAAAGTGATTTACCATCGTTCAATGCAATTGTGGATGGTAATTTGAACAAATATAAACAATTCTCAGTTGAATTTAGAATGCAAGATAAATCTAGATTATCGATAACGTTTAATCCATCAATATTTGAACAATATTCCATCAATATTCCGGGCGTAGCGGAGAGTCGACACTCGATAGTTAACATCAGTATAGCTTCAAAGAATGGTGTACAGCGATATGAATATTTAGAGTCAATGGTTTCGGTGTTTCCTTCATCGACGTACATCACTCTTGATCTCTTACCATATGATCTTCGATGGAAATTAGAATAGCGCGAAATGCATCAGTTTCATTTTTCACTATACAATTCGCATTAATGAATTTATCACGATCCATAATACGTTCACCACGGTCTTCTGTCACATACCAACGTTGTATCGCTCGATTATGCTCGCCGCGCGCGCTATTTGTAGTAATTATACATTTTTTCCAAATTTCTCAACAACCGGTCTACCTACCCAAATTTTACATTTTTTTATCTTTTTTCTTTTTTTTCCATCCAATGATTCCACCAAACATTCCCTGTCACCATTTGTCCTACCGCAAATCGAAATTTTATGCAAAATCAAAGTTGTGTTTTAAAACTCCCCTAGCCTAGTTACTCTCGCTCACACCTAATTCTACTCCCCCGTTCATCCCGTACAAACGGTTTGTCCGCGAACCAACAGAAAAGCTAATCGCCACCAGTTTCTTCGCCAATTGAGCTCTCTAATAAGAAGGGATTAAGCCAATTAGAGAAATTGAACATGTCGGGTGCAACGACTCGTCACCTCGAGTCTCGTCTTGTCTCGTCCGAAGTGTGCACGTTGGTAAAAAATAAAATAATTAAAAAAAGAAGAAAAAAAACAAACACAATTTAAGACGAAAGTGAGATATACGAAATAAACCCAAGAATGAAGTAAACGAGAAGCTTTGTATATCCGATTACAGAAAAAAATCCCTAAGTGTTCTCTCGCATTACTCCTCGCGTTTGAATATTTTCACAAATTTCGTTGAGATAAAAATGTTTCAAGAAAAGGGTGCCACTCCCAAATCTTAAGAAACTCTTGAACTAATTCGATCGAGGCAATTTAACGAAGTAGAAACTATTTGTAACAGTGAGTGTTACAAGCAACGAGCGACTCAAAAAAGCGATTCACAATTTCTCCAGCACTGAGTGCTGAAATGCGATTCGTATTTCCTTCGAAACTGAACAACCAATCTCGTTAAAATTTTCAAACTATCTTCAGAATTATAACAAAAACTGGTTCCAAATATAATTTTTCCAAAATATTGACAATAGTGTTGCAGACGACGAGTGATTGGGAAACGCCATCCGTACTTTCGCCGTCACTAAAGCATTAAAGTTTTCAAGGTTATCTAGAGAATTGTAACAACAATTTTGGAAAAACACAACGTTTAGGTACTTTTTGCTATAATTGTCTACATGCCTTCAAAATTTTAACACGATACGTTGTTCAGTTTCGAAGGAAATACGAAACGCATTTTCGAATCGCTCGTGTCGCATTCAACGCTTACTGTTAAGTCCACAAACGCACATGACTCACGTAATTCTCGGCTCGTTGATGTATTTATCGGTTCGAAGATCCTAGTGTGAAATGCACTTTATCGAGTCCGTGATAGATGGGACACGTTGAGATGGCGAGGATAGGGCGTCAGCTTGTCGACCCATAGGGCCAACCACAAGGTTTGGCTTCACAGACCTTTCTAACGTAAATTCTAACACCGGCTTGTCCGGCTCATCGACCGACCAAACCATTCTCGTATCGTGTAGGTATCACGTGTGCGTGCAACGCCAATGTCACCATGACTACCATGTTCTAACTGGTGCCAGGCAGTGTTCGCTGAAGTCGGAAATTATACCAACGAAAAGGTACACGAACAAAACAAAAAAAGCAACGAATGTGTACGCGATCCACAATGGTGGTCACGCTCTACCGAGACGAACCTGACGGTATCCCCCCTACCTCCTGTCGTTGGAATAGGGAAAAAGCTCGATTTTTTTTAATTCACATGGATATAACGCAACGACGTAGGTTTCTACGGACCTTGACGCGCGAGGGTCAACGATTACGTGAAATACTCGGTAAACACCTGGCCCCTCGACCCTTCCTTCCAAATCCGCACGAAGGTTTTTAGTTTGTTTCTTTTTTTTTCCTTTTTTTATTTCATTTTGTATCACTTTATTTCGTTTTATTTCACTTTATTGGAGTTTATTTCATTTTGTTTCATTTTGTTTCATTTGAATTCATTTTATTTTATTTCATTTTGTTTCATTTTTTTTAATTTCATGTAATTTTCTATCATTTTATATCATTCGATTGCCCGCGGAACCTTTATTATAAAACTTTCTACATATTTTGCATTATTTAAATTAATCGTTGTCATCGTATTTTCACCATATTTATGTTTTTTTCCTTTTTTCTTTTTTTTGTAAAAATAAAATGGAATGATGAAGTATTAATAATTACTTCTTCCAATGTAATTATTACAAAACGTCGAAGAAAAACGATGATGCGTCAGTTTTAAATAAATTTCGACATTTTGAATATTAATAACAGAATTAATTAATTAATTAATTAATTAATTAACTGCTTAATAGAAAAATTAAATTAAAATATTACCTTGCATGGCTCTTTGCTCTTGGTCCGACAGAAACCCGGCATCTTGATACCACCTATCGGTATCTTCTTCTTTGGCTTCTGTTCCTCCGACTCGAGATCCGGCGCCGGTGCTGCCCCCGTGTGTTTCGTGTTTTCCTCGTTTAGCATTTTTTCTCTCTCCTCCTCGGCGATCTCCTTCTTGTCCATGCTCTTCTGATCTTGCAATTCCTGATCGGTCTGACTCATCGTGCCTTATCCTTCGTATCGGAAATCACTGTCAAAAATAAGAAACGACATCTTTGATAAATATTTAAACGAAAAAAGGCAGACACAAATAAAAATGATCCAAAATTTACATCTTTCGAGACAACGTTTATTGAGGCAACTATTGACTCAATAAGTTATTTTTGAAACGTCAAAACATTTTTAAAAAAGACAAGAATTATTTTTTTAAAAATGTATTCGAAACGAACAATTCATTTTTTGCACCAACACCGAAAACCTTCGGTTCAGGGTTGGAATACAAGAAGGAAAAATATGAAATATAAAAATATATAAATTTTTGTTCACGTTAAATTAGAAAATATCTTGTCGATTTTAGAGAAACGTCGTCATCGAAATCTTTATTTCCATATTAACCGTCGTGGGTTTTTACACAACTCCTTACATCTTGCTTTCTTACATCTCTTCTTACATTCTTACATCTCTTGTTACTTTCTTATATCTCTTCTTACTTTCTTTTATAACAATAATAATAATAAAAATATAAAAAAAAAGTTTTCCCGCAGGAGGTATCGAACCGTCGACCCTCGCATTACGAGTTCGAACTCTTGCCACTGTGTCAACAACTGCTTAAGAAGTGACGTTTAGTTGAAAAGGTAAAAAAAAGCCTTTTTCCGATTTTTTTTTGGCCAAAGGATAAAATAATTGATAACAAAAGTTCTTCCGTATAAAAGATATATATTTAGTGTAAACATTATAATTTTTTGAAAGAAATATATTTAAAAATAAGCCGTTATATATCAACGGCCGAAGACGCTGCAAAAAAAAACAGATTTTGCGGTGATCACTCCCGCGCTGCAACGGATTATCTGAAACCAACAAAACAGGAGGGGGATCTTTAGTTAATGATATAACCGGTTGAACGAAGGGTTTTGAAAAATTTCCATTTTTCACAAAATGGCGGACGTTGAAAGTCAAAAATGTTGTTTTGACCAAAATTGCACTTACATTTTTTACTATAAAAAAAAAATAATTGTACAAAAAAAAAATTCTTTGTTCAACCGGAGGACAACTATATATAGAAGAAGTGATATAAATTTCAACCCGATCGGTAAAGCCGTTCTCGAGTTACAGTGATCACCGACTTCGAAAATATGCTTTCGAGAAAAACGAGTTTAAAGTTTTACCTACTTACTTTGTATGGCTCTAACACGGCTTCCTTCAAAGTTATGTATTTCGTCGAATAATGGTACGATTTAAATGCAATTAGTCGGAAAATACTCGTAAGATATTGTATTTTTAGAAAATGAAAAAAAAAAACGATTTTCTGATAAATTTAAACTAGACCTCCCCCGTTAAGTTCAGAGAATGCAAACATTTATTACAAAAATATTTCTTTCCTTTCGAACAATTGGATTTTTTTAAACTACAATTAAAAATACCTAATTTTCTATAGCGTTGATCTACGAAGAATATATCTATCTAAATTCAAATATCTATCTCTCTATATCATTGAATCATCGCTGCCGCGAGTCAACACGCACCCGTTCTCTCTGAAAAGGTGACGGATGCATTTATTCAATTTTGGGCGTTTCAACGCGCCATTCTCAAACGAATAAAAAGCGCGCGTGGCTCGAAGAAGTATTATAATAGAGTGTAGCCCCGAGAGTACCCTCGGTCTTGGACTAAGCGACGGAAGAAAAGAAGAAGAAGAAGAAAAAAAAAGTCTCTCGGTAGGGCCCTTTCATCGGCGCTCCTCTCTCGGTCCCCATCCGCCCCGAGTCGCGTCTTTCTCTATCTCGTCTCGGTCCAGCCCAGCATCCGCGTCGACCTCTTCCCCAGCTCCTCGATAATCTCTCGTTTCGGATCTTCGTGATTCTCCTCGACGCATCTAACAGCTGCGCCAAACCCGGACCCAAAACGACACCGCCAAAGTTTCGACATTCACGGGATCCTTCGAGTTCGTAAAAGTGATCACTTTCTCGATCGTCGATCCCTCTAACAAGGATACATGAGAAGTGGAAGAGGGAATTTAAAAAAAAGTAAGCCAGTTTTTTGTTTGATCGACGAGACAAAGAATCAACCCAACGGATCGAAAATCTTTGAAATTAATTTTTTTTTTAAGAAAAAAACTAGATTTTGAAATATCTGAGTGAGAAAAAATCATTATCAATATTATCCCGATGCTTCATTTAACTTTACCATGGATTAAATTATTATCGACACTATTGGTAACGGATATGAATTTTTATCAAATAAAATCGAAAAACAAAATTTTCAATTTTTGTTTATTTCGACAATTGAAAATATCGTTATTCAAAACGAGTCAACGATCGAAAAACTTTCGTCGATTCCACAACGATAACAGATATTAATTCTTATCAGATAAAATCGAAAAACAAAATTGTCAATTTTTATTTATTTCGACAATTTAAAATATCGTTATTCAAAACGAGTCAACGATCTCAGAACTTTCGTCAATTCCACAACAATAACAGATATTAATTCTTATCAGATAAAATCGAAAAACAAAATTGTCAATTTTTGTTTATTTCGACAATTGAAAACATCGTTATTCAAAACGAGTCAAAGATCGAAGAACTTTCGTTGATCTCGCAACGATAAAATGAAACCGTAATAACAGAATGAACAACAGCAAAAAAAAAAAAAAGAAAAATGGCGTCGAATAAAGGAAAATTCATGGCTACCGTTTCGTCGAATTAGAGGCCTGGTGGTATGGTTTCATGGTATGAAAGCGTTATAACGAATCAAAACGCGATAATCCACGAGCCATCTTTCGAGCTCGAAAGGCAGGGGTTGTCGCGACGCGCGGCAGATGTTAGGCACGTGTTTCCCCGCCTACTCGACATGAGATCGGGACACACTAGTCTACGTTAGAAATGTGCTATACCGAATTATAATCGACGATGGGGGTTCTAAGCGCGTACGTACAAACAATTCCTGGTGGTACAGGGTGCATCGCGACGAACCCACCGATTCAACCCCCTTTCGTTTTTTCATACATACATATATAGTATATGTAGATATATATATATATATATATTATACGTATATAC
The DNA here is from genome assembly GCA_946811545.1 of Netelia fuscicornis. Taxonomy (NCBI): domain Eukaryota; kingdom Metazoa; phylum Arthropoda; class Insecta; order Hymenoptera; family Ichneumonidae; genus Netelia; species Netelia fuscicornis. The sequence continues at coordinate 11,848,552 of OX328014.1, read as the reverse complement.
TTTCTTTTCTATTTTAATTCTATTGTATTCCATATCGTCCATTCTATTTCCAAAATTATTATTTATATGTATATTGTTATATAATAATAATAATAATAATAATAATAATAATAATAATAATAATAATAATAATAATAATAGAAAAATAATAAATAATTATATTATTTATTACACAACATTATTTTTTTATTATTATTGGATTGTAGAATAATAATATAAATAATAATATTGGAAATAGAATTAGAATTCTCGTGTAATAATAATAACAATAATATAATATAATAATAATAAATAATTGTTATATTATTTATATTATAATATTATGGTCATATGTCAGATTTTGTATATTACACTAGATTATTTTTGATTATTATTGCATTATACAATAATAACACAAATAATGGTATTGCAACTAGAATTAGTATTATCGGTAATAATAATAACAATAATATAATAGAATAATAATAAATAATTGTTATATTATTTATATTATAATATTATGTTCATATTTTAATAGAATAATAATAAATACTTGTTATATTATTTATGTTATAATATTATGTTCATATTTCAGATTTTATTTATTATACTAGATTATTTTTGAATATTATTGCATTATACAATAATAACGTAAATAATAGTATTACAAATAGAATTAGAATTATCGGTAATAATAATAACAATAATATAATAGAATAATATTGACTATAAATATTAAACTTTGGTCTCTTCGGAGGTTTCTTCGACGACGGAGTTTCTTTGATGTAAGTAAAAAATCCTAATTCAATTATTTTCATAGTATTCAGATGAATCGAACTGACCGGAAATAGGTGAAAAAAAAATTTCGGAAAAAAAATCTGTTAAAATTCTCCCGAACTCAGCAAGAAGTAATACAACTTTTTGCCATCTTGGAGTTTTGCTGTAAAACCTCATCGTTTTCGTTCTATGGAGCAATTTTCAAATTGTCTATGTTTTTCTCAAAAACCGACATATCTTTGAAAAAAAAATCGTAGACAATTTTCTAAAAAATGAACTTGAAGCTTAGACTCTCCCTTTATGAGTATGATAAAAGAAATTCGTTAAAAAAAATTTCCTGCAAAGGGGGTCCACTTGCAAAAGAACAAAAAAACGACCAAAAGTTGTCGTTTTCAAAACTGGCTGCCAATTGTAAAAAAAATCGTAAAATTTTGTTTAAAAAGCCAAAATCAAGGGAAATCCCTGCTCTCTAAAATGGCGTTGGTTAAATTTGCCTAGGCCAATTACCGGCGAAATGGCATAAAAAAACGTTCCCGCACTGTTTTCAACTTTTGTCCGGAAACTTTCCGCCGTTAGTGTGTACATATATATATGAAAATCAATCAAATCAAATTAAAAATATAAATATAACATTGTAATATGAATAATACAATAATTATTTATTATATAATATGTGGGACCGAAGACGAACAATACGCATCACTAATATACGATAAACCGCTCTCCCTCCCTTTTTTTTTTATTTTCTATATCGTCGATCCCACAACCCTCTTTTCGAGCATGTAATATTTCCGTGCGTGGGCTCATTGTTACCGGGCCTCGCGTGGCGGCCCAGTCGCGACGTGAAACCAGCAATAGATTACAATCACTCGGTATCGTCGGTTTGTGCATACCGATCATCTTTCACACCGAGCAAACGCGTATAAGATATTTTCTTTTTGTTTGCCAAAGTTGCGATCGAATGCGTGTAAAATAAACAGCGATTGTGCGAAAAAAAAAGAAAAAAAGAAAAATGGTTAAACCACCAAATTGTCCGAGGAAGGGAAACGATTGGGCTACCCGTGTCCGATTACGATCGTAAATTTGTCGTTTTCAATGTTGGTTCTCTTACGTTTTTTTTTTGATTAAATAAAAAAAAAATTTTGTTTATTTTTTTTTTCCTTTTTTTGTTATTACATACGAAACACCCACGATGCACACGTGGGACGAAATGCTCGTTCGAATATAATGCATACGCCTGTGCTCATTCGTATATGTATACGCTCATGAATAACGTACGTGCATAAACTTTACATTCTATCGACTTGTATAATAAAAAATGGAAATTGGAAAACATTCTTCGATTCGTTTCAATTTTTTTTGTTTTTGTTTTTTTAATGTTGCATAAATGGGGGAAGAGCTATTTGTGTTTTTTTCTTTGTTATTAAGATTGAAATTTATTTCCTCATTATTTTCAAATCGATTGATTTTTTGATTAATTTTATTCGTTAACTAATTTTATCGTTGTTTAATTTTAGTTCAAAAGTTTTTTGTTTTTTTTTTAACTAGCCAATTCTCGTTTCCTTCGTAAATTCGTAACAAATCGAATGATCGATCGTTATTAAAAATTTCGACGATTTATAATTAAAAAAAAATGTAAATTAATATCAACTTTTGATAATTTTGTAAAAATGCAAATAAAGTCTTTGTATTATCGCGACTTATTTTTTTTTTATACGTGATCGAAGAGAAACCACGAGGACGATGGACTGTTTGAAGGGGGAAGAGAGAAAGTCTGACAGAACGAAAACGTGGATTATCGCATAATGCAACATAAGCGTTGCACTTAACTGGCGCCGAGGGGACTCGAGATCCGAGAAATCGCGTGTCTCTCGTCGTCAAACTCATGGGGGAAGGTTTGATCGAAGGGATATCGAACCGTTATCATCTTGCCGACAGTGCGACGTCGACGAGGTTTCTACTGTCCATCAATGTCAAGTAAAATACCGATGTACCTTTCTTGGACCTTATATAGCTTCGACATTGAACTTGCACGCAAAATATAGAGCCGGGCTCGAATATTTGTACGACCAAATGCAAGAAGTATTAACGATCGATAAAAGTCGATAATAAATCATAATTAAAATTTTTTAATTATCATTGTTATTTATAATATTGTTATTCGCGATAATAACAGTAATTTTAATTAATTTCAAAAGAATTGGCAAATAAAATTGGATAAAAAATTATTTTTGCTGTTTTTGAGTCACGTGGTTATTTGATTGACACGACAACGAGGTCGAGACGATTTATCTTTTTTTTTTTTTTTGTAAAATAATGAATCGTTTTTAACCCTTAGTAGTGATACTTAGCTAGAATCACGTTATAGTCGTACTGGGTCAATGGGAAACAGGCGCTTTTAAATTGTTATAAATAATCAGATAATGTATTGAGCGATATGAAAAAAATAGTGAGGTTTAATTTGAAGCTTGTTTAATACGAGGATATTGGTTAGAAATGAAAAATTAAATTTTAAATATGCAACAAAAGTTATGCAAAAAAAAGCTCGTGAAAAATGACTTTTTTTTTTTGTTTACAAAAATTGATGTAACTCTTGTAATTATTGACAAAAAAAATGGTTTTATAATCTGGAAACAATGTATTTTGAAATAGACATAGCGGTTTCTGTGGAGTTTTCAAAAAGTTTATTTATTTCATCCGACGCAGGTGCGATTTAGAAGGAAAGAATGAAATGGAAATCCGACTAACGGTCCGATTCAAAATCTACCTTCTTGGTACTGAAGTTGAAGATCTAAACTATCGTTAGATGGCGCCACAAAATCCAATTGATGGATTTTAGTAAGCAGTATTTCAATTATTGAAAAAAAATATATATTATTTATCTTAAGGAGTTCCGGTGATGACAATGCTAGTAAACTTAGAACCTATTTTGCGCCGCAATAGCGAGGCTTTTTATAGTATGTGTATATTTCCGATTTTTTGTGAAATATTTTTCAAGTATTGAATTTCGAGTTTCCTATGACTTTTATAATATGGAAAAAAACGTGCGGTAAGTCTCGTGGCAACTCCGCTTATGCGTGGACGAAGGGTTTGACAATGCTATACAAAAGAAATTAAACTTTTATCTTGGAGTTGCTCCAATCACCGAACCCCCTTAAAAAATTTAATTTTTAATTATCTTTGCTTCGTGAAATTGACCAGTCATTCGCTTGTTTAGGTTTGCTCACTCGATTAAACAAATCATGTGAACGACACCAGATAGCACAATATATAATTATCACACGAGATATTGCCGAGCTACAACTTGAGCAACCTTACCCTATATACAGTGCGAATTTAATAATGTGTAACAGGCTTTATTTTAAGGCAGATGAGATCATTACAAACAAAAGTTGTAAATATACATTAGGGATATTTTTAATAGTTTGCGAGATATCAATTGTTCAAGTTGGTCCAATCAGAGCGCGCTGAGAACCGTTGGAACCGCCCACTCCCGCCCTAGCCATAGAGATAGCACAGTGTAGGGCGTGACATTTGAGGTTGCAAAATTCAGAGCAATCAATTGTTATTTATTATATTACCACACAGTCATTTTTATTTCTCGGGCATCGGCTGCTAGTACGGGAAGTGGGCGGCTCCAACGCTTCTCGGCGTGCTCTGATTGGACCAACTTCAAAAATTAATATCTCGTAAACTATTAAAAATATCCCCAATGTATATTTACAACTTTTGTTTGTAATGATCCCATCTACCTTAACATAAATTCTGTTACACCTTATAAAAATTCACCCTGTACATATGTGTATGTATTTCATGTATATATGTATATCCACATGTGCATTTGTGTGTTGCACTTTTGTCCAACGACAATGAACTTCTGCCACGTATAAGTTTCATGCTTCGCGAGTATAGATATAGATTGCAATACAAACGTATATAGTACAAATCTGCCGGATGGTATATATAGTACATAGACACAGAACTGTATAAAGTTTGAGGGTCGGTGCCCATGCGATCGATCCGTTTACGTCTGGGCGTCGCGACGCCGGCCATCGCTCGAAGGAAAACGCGCCGGTGACAAAGAGAGAGAGACATCATCGTGACACTTTACCAACTCTCAACCATTAAACGGATATAGAGTAATAATAGGAAAACAGGTGGGTAGTTCGATAAATTTATTTTACCAAGAAACAATGAATTATAACGGAACAAGTCTTTCCGGAAATTCGACATTTAGTTGCAATTATCCTTCTCGACTAATTGCCGATCCGTTATATCGATAAGCTTGAAACACTGTGTTTCATAAATATTTCAAACTGAGACAAGTGGAAAAAATTCCTGAAATTGACAACAATAGCGAAATTTTAATTTGTGAAGGAAGAAACATTTTTTATAAATTATCATGATCGATCGAATATCAAATCTCTAGTAATTTTCCAAAGATTTAAAACAATTAGCAAAGTATCTCACATTTTTAAAAGAGATGTATAAAAAATATATTACAATTTACAAATTTACAATTTTTGCATTTTCTATAAATCGATGGTTTTTACTAATTACGATTGTCGATCGAAGATTAAACAGCTCCCATCGTTGTCAATAAATAAAAATATTAAAATAATAATAATAATAATGAACATATTTTCCATCTCTCTTTTTACAAAAAATACAAAAATAAATTATGAAAAAGACAAGATTGAGAAAACATAAATTTGTTAATTCGACTTAATCATTTCCAAAAATTACAACGATCGAATGTTAATCCTGTTTCGCTATTTTTTATTATTTAAGTCCAACAAAAATAATAAATATATTTCGCTATTCTTTTTTTTTTTTTTAATGAACGGTATACAAATCTCTAAATAACACGATGGACGTGTACAAGAATTTTTCAACGACGAATAACTCAGCTCACAGAAGCCACCAAAATGTTACTTTTCACCCCAAGATTTTACACACTTCTCAAAGTATCTATGACACCCATAATAAAGGTAAATATTACTTCTGCTATAATTTTATTGAGCAATCGATGAATATTTACAGCTGCACCACCAGATCCTAAAAATAGCCAGTTTTAGAACGACTTTCCTTTCATCCACCATCGAGTTTCAATTTTAACAACGGTCGAACAAAAGTTTCAACGATTCGACAAAATGTCTTAGAGGTATCCCTGAAACCGTTTCGAGAATTGAGCACTTCCATGGCATTGGTTGGGATCAAAAATCCAGGGGACCCTCGTTGAAATCGGTCGAAGGCTTTGCCAATGGTTTATACTACGTCCAGGTATCGCCAGGGTTAACCGTTACTTCAAGGTACATCGTTTCTATATAGGTTGGTTATGATACCACCCAGTGGTACAAAAGTAAAATTCTAGGTGAGCAGCCCGGTATAATTCCAAGCGGTTCGACCTATTCGCAAACCTCGATCTGATCTTCTTTGCTTCGAATTGAGATTTCTTCAAAACTATTCAACATTTTTCGATATTTTTTTGTTAATTTTATTCGGGAAGACTTTATTGATAATTGTGTGTAGGGTGTTTGAGGATATTCGAGATAGACAAATTTTAGGAGCGGTTGAAAGTCGAAAAACATTGGTTCGAAAAAATGCCTATTTTCAATGTAACTTTTCTCAGGAATCGTTCGTCCGATTTTGACCATTTTTGTTGAGCATATTTATCAAAGTGTTATAAACAATGTGACGAGACATTTGTTCGATATTTTGTTTCAGAATTTTTTGACATTGTTTTGAAATTTTGTTAACATTTTTCATCACGTTTTTTTACCTTCACATATATTTTTATCCACTCTGAATCGTTTTAAAAAAATGGCTCGACACATCCTTCCTTTGAATGTGCTTATTACGTCAAAAAAAATATGACGATACGATAAGTAGATTTCGAGAAAATGTACATTGCACGTGACAAACCAAACTTTTCAGGAGACACGATTTTCTGAAAAAGTTTGAATTTCTAATGAATTGAAACGCTAACTTAACAAAATTATTTAACATACTTCCACAGCTTAGAATTTCATGAAATTTGAACCACGTATCAAGAAAGACATGTACTTTCAGAGAAAAAAAAAGAAATGCATTTTTTGACGCTGCAATATGTCGACCCTCCTTCACAGGAAGGAGAAGAAACTCGATGGGTAAGTTCAAAGTGCTCTCACCCAAAACCCTACTTTATTTAGTTGCAGGTATAAATAAAAACGCTCTCTATATCCTATTTACATTGCAAATGACAAACCAAACTTTTCAGGAGACACGATTTTCTGAAAAAGTTTGAATTTCTAATGAATTGAAACGCTAACTTAACAAAATTATTTAACATACTTCCACAGCTTAGAATTTCATGAAATTTGAACCACGTATCAAGAAAGACATGTACTTTCAGAAAAAAAAGAAATGCATTTTTTTGACGCTGCAATATGTCGACCCTCCTTCACAGGAAGGAGAAGAAACTCGATGGGTAAGTTCAAAGTGCTCTCACCCAAAACCCTACTTTATTTAGGTGTAGGTATAAATAAAAACGCTCTCTATATCCTATTTACATTGCAAATGACAAATCAAACTTTTCAGCAGACCCGATTTTCTGAAAAAGTTTGAATTTCTAATGAATTGAAACGCTAACTTAACAAAATTATTTAACATACTTCCACAGCTTAGAATTTCATGAAATTTGAACCACGTATCAAGACAGACATGTACTTTCAGAGAAAAAAAAAGAAATGCATTTTTTGACGCTGCAATATGTCGACCCTCCTTCACAGGAAGGAGAAGAAACTCGATGGGTAAGTTCAAAGTGCTCTCACCCAAAACCCTACTTTATTTAGGTGTAGGTATAAATAAAAACGCTCTCTATATCCTATGTACAAGACAACGTGTATACCCACAATATAACGTAACGGTAGTCATGAGCCAGAGCAGAGGAATACTATTTTTGGCGACGTTGCAAAGGCCTCATGGGGAGAGAGAGAGTCCTTGACGGATCGATGCGGATCCTGAAGAGTCGTCTCTCTGTCTCTCCCTTTGGAGACCTTCGAGAACATCGCCGACCCTCCTTTCCTGCTCTCGCTCGCTCACAGGTTCTACACGCCTCGTACTCCCCTTGTAGGTTCAACCTTTGGCAACAGCGAAGCGCGCGACCGCCATCAATCTTTTTTAATCCATTTTTTTTCGACGAATGTATATTACTCGAAGATTGAATTTATCGATATAATAGCCCTCGAGTAACTAAACAATCTTGTATCCCTGGGTATTTTCTTATCACTCCTACTTGGTCCTTATCACCATTTTCTTATCACTCCTACTTGGTCGAATTGAGAATGAAATTACAATGGCGGAAGAGGTATTGATGTAAATTTAATGAAAATAATATTGTGAAAGATTTGAACGCATTACGCGATAATTGAATCATCGAAAAATTTGTTGGTTTTTGTTAGATTTATAGTATTTAGATGTTAAGGTAGTTCAATCGTGACATTAAAATCGAAAAATTATTTTTCAGTTTTGCTCACATACAAAATGGTTTGCGGGCTCAAGTTAATGAAGAAAAATTGTTGCAAATTGACTAAAGAACAAGATACTCCAAATTCAAGGTCATCCAAGGTAATAAGTACTCGTTGTATAATTACAAAAATTGCGAGAATACTTTTATTTAGATTTTTTTGAAAAACTAGATAAAGCTTCTTTGATGTTGCATAAAAATGTACGCAAAGTTTTAGAAGGCTTCACCGAGTAGAAGCAAAGATATTTATGGATGAAAATGCAACTTTTAACACGCGCTCTTATGAGAGACTAGCGAAAATTCTGATTCTCGCCAATAAATATCTCAACTTCCGCGTGATAAAACCTTCCAAAAATTATCACACACGTACATATGACATCAAAGAAGATATATCCAAATTTTCAACAAAATCTTAAGAAAACGATAAAACTACATTAAGGTAGTCCTATCGTTGGGTGGGGGATTAAAATTTCGTTCCAGTTTTTTCTCACATTGGGAGTGGACCAAGCGTTAAAGTTCATTAAGAAAAGTTGTTGCAAATCGACTAAAGAACAACATACTCAAAATTCAAATTGATCCTACGGAAAGTTTATTTGTTATATAATAAACAAAATCATGAATTTTTGTTTCCATAAGATTTGTTATAAAAACTAATCGAAGCTTCTTTGATGTCATATAAAAATGTGTGCAAAATTTCAACAGACTTCATCCACCAAATGATCGAGATACTCGTTGTATAATGTTGCGATATTTAACACGGGCTCTTATGGGAGATTGCGAAAACGTGACGATTTTCAAGAATAAAGAATATCGTGATTTTTGAGTCGATAAAGGTCCCTGAAATTTTGCATACATATACATATGACATCAAAGAACGTTTCTGCAAATTTTCAGTGAAATCTAACGGAAACGCTGTAACGATAGGACTACCTTAAAGCGAAAGTGTCGTTGTACTTGTTACACGCGACGCGACGTCGCTAAGTTTGATAAATTCACGTGGGCACCGAGCTCAACGTTTATTCGGGCCCAAGTAAATAAACCTCGACGTTTTAGATTGTATAATCCAGCGAGGAAAAACGATCCTGTACATCACTTTGTTCGATGAACGTACAGAGAGACTCGATGCAGGAGAAGAAAGCAGAAAGAACGAAAAAAGAAAACGAAAAACCGGGCTGGCGCCTTTTTCGTTATTCTCTCTTTGTGGTCTGCAGAGATGCGCGAATGACCGAAAGATCTGCCTGGTGTGGGAGACCCCAAGAGCATCAAGAACGCAGCTGTTATCGCCAAGCGAACGACGAAGAGAAAATTGTAATACATTTTATAGCTTTTATCTCGACAACTCATAATTTTGTTTTTCTACTTTTAATTAAACGCATGACTCAGGTGCGAATGCACCCCACATTTTTCTTGATGGTAAAACCGACTGTACGATGATAAACAGACTTTCTCATACATGGTTTTCTTTTTTGTTCATAAGGAAAACAATGGTGTACTAGAAATCTGATTTTATGTAGATTTAGTTAATGAAAACGACATTCCAAGACTGAACCGTAAAAATCTGTATAACCCATGTTCTCTGTTTATCCTACAAATATGATAGTCCGAAGTAGGCTTTCATTTCGATAATATCATTGTTGCTGTAGATGCGATCACTATTATCATCAATTGCAAGCCAATTCTAATAAAGACCAATTTCTTCGTTCGCATGAAGCACACTTTGAGATTCAATCAATGAATCAAGAAATAGCCAGCTTCACGATTCAAGAGGAGTTTTGAATTGTCTTGTCTCTTCCATAGAACTTGGCAAAAAAGATATCCGAGTATTTCATCTACTCAGAGATCTTTGCTGGGGTATTCTATACCACTGGTGGTTGGTGGCCATCTTAGCCACAAATAATGCCAGGTCTTCGACCATGATTCAAAAATTCGCCACCACCAGTTGCCGATCTTCCAAGTTTCACTCGTTTATACAGAGCCACTTTATTTTCTTCCGAAACCTCCAATTCTGCCATCTCATCCTCCAAAGCGCTTCAAGCTTCCTCGTGATCTTCAGAAGGAATATCCAGTGATTCGATCCTCTCTCTTCCTTGCATTGTATCGATAACCTCTGATACAGAACGCAAATTATAGCATCGATACATTATCCGCCTTACAATTTTTTTTCTATTATTAGTGTCTGTTCCAATTCACAAATAATATGTTTGAATATTATCCGTTGATTTCAATATAAAACTAACTTACCATCACAAAAATTAAACACCAACTCACAACAGTGCTTCAATCCTCTCTCTTCCTTGCATTGTATCGATAACCTCTGATACAGAACGCAAATTATAGCATCGACACATTATCCGCCTTACAATTTTTTTTTCTATTATTAGTGTCTGTTCCAATTCACAAATAATATGTTTGAATATTATCCGTTGATTTCAAACCCTTAGTCTGTCTAGGGTTTTTTGGCACCGTCAGTCTGCCTAAGGGGGTCGTTGGCGTCCTGACGGTTTTTCAACCAGTTTCAGTGGGGTTAAAAATCTAAAGAAATTCATGGAGTTTCTTTAAACCTTTAAGTTGAAGTATCGATCATAAAATTATAAAAAAATTTATTTTTTAATATATTATTTATCCAAAAAATGATAAAAAACGGTATCAATGCATTTGTTCACTCAAACAATCATAACTTTAAGACAAATAAAGATATCGAAACTGCCAAAAAAGAATATTAAAGGGGAAGATTGTCGCTTTCGAGAAAAAAATCAACCGTATCCAATTTTTGTTAAATTAACCTTAAGTTTGGGATCTAAAAATTGGCAATAATTTAGTCGCAAATTTCGAAGTAGAGGCAATAAATGTGTATTAAATACAAACTAAATAATAAAATCAGTAATAACTCATTCGTTAAGTGTCACGATATATTTTTATTGTAGAAAATATGAAAAAAATTAGAAAAAGTTAGAAATTACGAAAAAAACACAAATGAAAAAAAAAAAAACAAAAAATTCTGTTAACCGAATTACACGAAGCATCCCGGGCAGAGTGTAATCCTATGATCATCGCAAATCGGTTTCTTGCACGTAACGCAACAATAGTTCGTTTTACGATCCTTTTCTTTGGGGCACAACGCGCATCGCTTCCTTTTGCTCATTTTCGCCATACCGATATTGCGATCTGGAATTTTGGTTGTTTCCAGCACTTCGTGTATGTGCGATAATAAATTTTTTTCTATTCCTGGGCATTTTGCGCGCTCTTCAAGATGGGGTTTTATGAGTGAAAATGCGAGTTCTTTCAAAAACTCTCGTCTGTTTAGAACGGTATTCTGAGGCAGAAAGTTGAAGAGTATGGAGGAGTTTACCCCGGCTTGGTCAAGCATCCCCAAAAATAAACGCATTGTCCATCGATTGCTCCTCCGTACACAAGTATAATTTTCGCACAACTTTTCGAAAACATCTGTTCCACATTTAGTTTTTTTGTAGAAACCGATCATTTCTGGTTTGCCGATTTCTTCGTCCTGTTTTCCGGTTTTATGTTTAGAGGAGAGCATCAAAACCACCTTATTCCTCTTAGGACTAAATGATAAGAGAATGTTATTCCCGTCGTAGCCATATTTTGCTGTACCGACCGAAGCGTTCGTTTTGAAACTTTGCGGGATCTGGCGCTTGTTTTTCCGGAGTGTACCTACCATGGTCAAGTTATATTCCTTCTTCATCTTATTGAAAATTTCGAGCGAAGTGAACCAGTTATCGCAAGTTATATTTCGTGCTGTATTATAAATTGGCTCGCATAATTTACGCACATAATACGACGGTACGCTTTCGCCGCGTTCTGCTGGTACTTGTCCACAATATGGTATCGCATTGTACATGTAGAACGTTCTGGCGTCATTCATCGATACAATTTTCAGCCCGTAACGTGCCGGTTTTGATTTGATGTAAACGCGCGCAGAAAATCGTCCACGAAACCCTAACAGCTGCTTATCAATCGTCACAAATTCACTCGGCGAGTAATTCGTTTGGCAATTCGTTATGAACGAGTCCCAAATTTCGCGAATTGGCGCCAGTACGTCTGTGGTGCGTCTTTCAGCTCGTGTATTCTTATCATCGAATCTAATTCGACAGCTGATAAATTCAAAGCGTTCTTGTGACATCGCCACTCTACCCAATGTGACCCCGTATTTTGGCTCCCACAATTCCGAAACATTAACGCGACCGCTTTTATTTACGCCCAAATAATATAGAACTCCCATAAATGCTTTTAATTCCTTCAGTGTGACATGTCGATGGGCCGCTCTCAGATCGATCTCACCAAATCTGGCCACGTAGCGATCAATTTCGGAGTTTGTATACTTTAATATTGTTTCGATAATGTTATTTGTAAACAATGCGCTCCAAGAATCGAGTGGCGTTACTGATGATGTAGCTGCTCCAATAACTTTGGGTTGAATTACCGAAACGCTCGAACTGCGACGTCGAGATTCCGAAGCCTGGAGACACCATTTGTGTTTATCTTTACCATAAACAAACTTTCCACGCCTTCTAGTAGATGTTGTCGGTTCCTCTCTCTCTTGTTCTTCTTCCTCGCTCTCTTCTATGTTGTCGTCAGATTCCATGTCCGAGATACTCATTTCGGAGTCCGCGCTCTTCTCATCTTCGATAGCGTCCGCTTCGCTTTCGCTCTCTTCACCGCCAAAATATACAATATCCCTGCCAGGACGGAGTTGCCGTACAACGTAATCAGCGGATCGTTGCGTCATTTTCACCAATCGACTTAAAAAAAAAGTTTGAAAAATAAAAAATTGAAAAAAATCGAATTTTTTTTTCCGCCCAACTTTTTTGTGGCACTTTTATAGCCTCGATAAAGACTTTCAAGCGAAAAAACGAAAAAAAAATTACTTACAGTTTTGACAACCGTCGTCTGCCTATGGGGGTCGTATGCGTCCGGAACGAAAATCAATTGCTCCTTACAACAGCTGGGTAAGAACTAGAATAGCGCCTCTTTGCAGGTCGGGTCTAGAGGGGCCTAACTTTTTTTACATAAGCCTAACAGCGCCTCCCGTGATCGGATTTAGGAGTTTGTCATACCCCAGGTACAATTTTGGAACACATTGCGTGATAGCCAACGATTGACTAAAACTGGAACCAACCAGATACTACACGACTCATAGACCTTCGAATTAAGGGAGCTTTCCAGTGTGAACTTTTCAAAAAATCGATTTTTTTTTTTTGCTTTATCGAATAGTATACACTCTTTTCGAAGAAGCAGAAGGGATATTGTATGGACCTGGCATCGCTGATTGAACGTAAGTAAACGATTTACCTAAAATTTCCTCACTTGAAACTTTGAAGGCGTTTTTCTCGAAACAGCATTTTTCAAAACGGTGTCCAACTTGGAGGGCAGAGTTTTAAAGCTATCGAGTTGAATTTTTTACACAATATTCTTAACGTCATTGTTTATCGTGCTATGGAAGCTTTTTTTTTTGACATCTTCCTATTTTTTTGTAAAAAAAACTGCCAAAAAAAATGCTAAAATCGATACTTTTTGTTCAAACAGGCGCCATTTTTGCAAAAAAAGAAAAAAAGCCTCCATAGCACGAAAGCCAATTATATACCGATCAATAATCTTTTTGTGTTTTTTGTTTCAGATCAAAATTGTGACCCCCAACGTGGACACCACATCCAAGTGCATTTTCTGCAACAATTGTTTCATCATTTTTATAGATATTAATTAATAAATAAATCGATCTTTCAAAAATTGTTTTGTATTCTTCAATACCCAATTAATATACAAAAAAAAAACCAGACCGATTAGATTATTTTTTCTTTAAAAAAAAAATCGCGAAAAACAGCGATTTTTCGGGCTGTCACACTGGAAAGCTCCCTTAAATTATGATGCAGATCAGGAGTCGATAATATTTGTCGCCAATTCAGGAGCGTAGTTCAAGTTCGCGTGGGGTACGTACAGTCCCTATTCATAAATTGTAGGGTTAAACACGTATTACACACTTCGCCAGTCTCGAGGGAAACATAAGCGATGAGAAATAATGTGTACGAGAGAAATAAAACAAATCAACTATTCCCAAGATTATTTATGACACAGAATAACAATTTGATCTTAATGATATCGACCTAAAGCTTAAATCGACCGAAATTCAAAAGATATATTTTCACTAACGTTTTCTAAACGTTCATTTTATTAACCAAAAAATCTTCGAATTACCTACTTTGCGATATAATGACGTATTTCCCGGTAGAATTTTTCTCACGAGAGAAAGAAAACACTATAACAATGTTACTCTTACCTGTCGATTTAACGTGTACGATGTTTTCGTCCTCGAGGACAAGCACAAATTTTCACAAGTCACGCGATCGATTTTACCGGCACTATGAATAATAAATGGAATTAACGATTTTGCTTTAAATGAATTTAGTCGTAAGAAACGGATTGTTAAGAAACGATGTAAATACAGTCGGTTTTATATTTTCGTTGTTTGTTAAAACTGGTGAAAGCGCGAAATTCGTTATATACCGCCGACTGAACGTATCACGACTGAATGGAAAAGAACGACGCCGTTGCGGTGTCGTTTCTCCCTGCGAATCCTTCTGATGCCGACGAAAACGCGCCACCACACGAGCTGCGAAAGAACGGAGAAAGCCGGTAGACAGGCGCATGCGCGTAGAATGACGCCTGTTGGCGGCGAGAGGGTGAACTCGTGGTGAGGGTAAAGGGTGGGGGTAGATGAGATGGCGTCGTGACGCCGGTACGAATTCAAAATGCATGCATGCTTGCACGCAATTCTCCTCCTACATGGAAGTGTCGACTATACCAGGGTATGTACTTACGTACAATCGCTCTCTACCCCACGGTTTTTTTGTCGAACCGAGCGACGCTATATTTTTCTTCGCTCCCTTGTCGTGTGTAATTACACGCGTGCGCAATATCGATCAGTACAAAAGTCTGACAAACTTGTGTTGCTTCCAAGGAAAATGCGTGTGTCATTTGTAGATATATATGAATTACATCCATTTCGCAATATACATCGTTTTCTTTATCAATCGTTAGGTTAAAATATGTTAATGAGATCAAAAGTTTTACAACTCCCAGTCTTATTATATTTGGCGCACTGATCGTTTTTTTTTGTATTCTCGACATTACGTGACAAACTATGAAACGAATGAATTCCACAAGTAACAGTTTCGTCTTTATTCTGATAAAACAGGACTATACAGTTCCACGTCGATATTCTTCATCGTATAAATTATTGCTAATGCGCATTTATTTAGGAAAAATAATTATACACGAATGATGTACGATAATGAATGCAATAATAGAAATAAAAAATAAAAACAAAAGAAAATAGGGATAAGCAAGTGACAGTTCTTAGTCACGCCGTTGGAAACCAGATGGCGCCAGCGTACGGGGAAAATCCATTCCTGATGGCATACTCATACTAACGCACATGGCGCTACTTACCCAGGAAGCCCTTCCCCCGTACAAGCAAACAGCGATTCTCAACTTCCATGGGGGTTTCTACGTTGCACGTCGCGTATCCAGCGTACGCCAGTGCGACTCGTATCTCTTGTTTCAATGACGCTCGAGCGACGACCGCGACCATCGTACACCGTGAGCATTGATATGACAACAAATTATAATTGTTTTGTATTGACATCAACGATAATGTGAGGGAAATAAGAAGAAAGAATACGTCTATTGACGAATGGAGTGAGGCCCTCGTGGGTAAGTAACGAAATAACCAAAAATCAACCATTACCCGCTTATATCGCGGCAATCACAAATGTATGAAGAATTGCAAGAATTCTTCAACAGTCAGAGTCCAGAAAACGTACGCATTTTGTTTCTCGTCTCACATACATGGATACACGACACGTACAACCCACCGACACATACACGCACACACATACATACAAGGACTGACTTAGAGATTGAAGGGTGCAGGTTATGTGAGATATGCGACATGGGATTTTTTTGTCCTTTGATTGCCGATATAAAGTGATAGTGAGATGGGTCAGGGAACCGAGGCTTGCGGAGATCGGCCAACGGAAGTCAGCGTTATAAGATTCGTATCAAGGAATCGTACGATCGAGGAAATTGCGCCGAAAAAGGTATGAATATATACATCCCCCCCTCCCTTTCGCCCTCCTCCGTTCCCCTCTCCCAACTTACATCTATGGGACTGGGATCAATGACCTCCAAGCCAAAACAAATCACGCGCGACGCTCACGCATCATCTCCCAAATATTGAGTGAAGATTCGAAGAATGTGATATTAAATACCAGAAAATTGTTTTAAAAAAATTCATGTTTTTATAATAAGGATAAATTATTTATATTTTCCTAGAGTGGAATTAAATTGTAGAAATTCCATTCTGTTTAAGCATATCTCTTTGTGTTTTTATTGTACGCATAACAAAATCTTTGGTTCTAGAAGTAGGAGATGACCACGAGATGTCACTTTGAAATGAACATTTTTTCACTTATTTGGGCCTTTGATGTGTAAAAGCATTATTATTCTGTACAAGTGCTTTATACATATTGCATGTATCAACTCATCGCTAAATAATTTATTATTTAATGAAGAACGACATGTCGTTGCATGTATCAAGCTGTTAGTGAATAATTTGTTTGTCTTCTTTCATGTACGGTTGGATGGAAAAAATCTATAACAAATGTTATATACAAAAGCAACTATCGCTGCATTTTACAATGTGCGGTTAGATTTTTCTTTGGCGCTTTTGTATCTGAAATCCAGTACAATTATTATTTGTATGATTGATTGAAAAGTTATATGAACGGTTGCAAGTGGAGAACTTGTAAAGTCTAAACTCGTAAATCTGGAATTTTGTAGGAAGTTATCAGTATTTATAATGTATAGAATGAAACAATAAAGTGGTTGAAATTCTAAATGTGGCGGAAGCTGCGAGTAACTTTTATTTTGCAAAATGGAACTACATAATGTACAACTAGGAATAATAAGGTCATATATGCCTGTTACGCCATACCAATTAAGTGGTATTCAATAATGGCGATACTCACAAATGTAGTAATAAACATTTGTATAAATTCTTAAGTTTCAATGAACCGTACCAAAGAAGATACAGAAGGTGTGTTCCAAATCGGAGACATAACCATTGTCTCTGATTGTAATAATGATACGAATGTTCACTTAAAGAATTGAATATTATCACTTTTATAAATAAGCAAACGATCTTGTTCGAGTTTAAACCCGGGGAAAACATGAAAATTCAAAGTTAATCCCATGAGACAAAAGATTCTTTGATTTACTGAATTCTCAATAATTTTCAGGAAGTCTACACCTGCAGGCAAAGGGGATGCGGCAAGATATTTACAAATCAGGATGAATATAAAACTCATGAAGCTCTGGAAGCTCTAAAGATTAGATTCGTGTATGTTTTTACAAATCTTTGTTTCTCCTTCATGTTTGTCGACCGTGTGGAATCATAAGATTTTAAAATTCACAGATGTCGCGAACCAGGATGTGGCGAGGAATTGTCAGATCCCGGGAGCATGTGGCGTCATTATCAAGAACGTCACAACAACGAGACGAATGGTTTCGTCTGTCCTTACACAAATTGCGGATCATTGCACAGTACTGCCGACAATTTGGAGGATCACATAGAGAGTTGTCACAGACAACCACCGACATTGCCTATAGAGCCTGAAATAATATGTTTCGAAGGAATTGAAAATTCAATCGACGACGATGCTAATCAGAACGACGAGGACTTTTATTACGAGATCGACACGAACAAAAGTCAACAATTAACAAATAAGAATTTAACGTCACGATCCAACGGGGGATACGCTTTGTCATCAAGTACCAACGAGTACACTGCGATAAAGGACGAATACACGAGTAAGGAAGAAAGATTGAATCGCAGCGAGAGTAACACTTATCAGACCGATGATTTCGTTCACGAACAAAAAATAATTCCTGCCACTTCCAAGGCTGATGAATATATTAATAAAACTAACGATGGTGCTACTCGTGTTAGCTCCAAATCGCACAAGAACGATAGTGTGACGCTGGCGCAGGAAGATTTCGTTATCAAGTATGACTCGCGTTCGTCACAGTGCAACGAAATATTGCACGTCGATGATAACGACGAGGCGAACAACATTTTGTACATTAACGGTGATGTTACGATAACGAAAAATCTCAAGATCGAGGTTACGAATCAACAGCCACAGGAGCACAGAATAGACTTGGGTAATTTGGAAAAAGTCTTCAGAAGCGGTTTCGAAAGAAATTCACCTACGATAGAGGGTAATAATAGTAATATCGAGAGAAATTGTAACAATTGCCTCGAGGACGAGGAATATACGCCTAAGAAACAAAGAATGTCGAGGTACAAACAGGAACCTTACAAGTGCGACGTTAGCGGTTGCGGCAAAATGTACAAATACATATCGCATTATCGGCATCATCAGGACAGTCACAAACTCGTGAGCAATAATACCGTCAGTACGAAACTAGCTAAAGCTCTCACTAGGCCGAAGCAGGGAAAGGCGACCACGGTCAGCTTTTTCTTGTAAGTATGCCATGTTGGAAATAATTTTTCATCCTCTAATGTTTGTCCCTTTATAACCGATTATTATTTCTTCACCAAACTGTCCCATCTTTTCCGTGGCATTCCCCGGAAGCATCGTTCCTCGTTGTTTCATCCTTTTATCCATAGTTTCGTAAAAGGTGGATTTTATCATTCACAGATGTAAGATGCCAGGCTGCGGGGCTCAAGTAAACAACGTGACTAGTTTGTGGAAGCATTATCATGACAATCACGCTAATACTAAACCCCCGCTGGTACAGACGGCAAAGGGCACCGAGATGTTCCGGTGAGGCACTTACGAGCTCCAATTCTCATTGAAAGATTCTCCGTGCTATCGGAGAATTTGCTGTTATTCCAAAAAGTTTTCAATACAATTTTTTTTATCTTTCAGATGCAAAATTCCAAATTGTGACATGGAATTCAATACGAGCTCAATGATGTACAAGCATTTTAACGACGTGCATACAAACGGCGCGGCAAATTGTAATACGAGCACAAATGGAAAGACTGGTAATGGGAGTAGCATAAGATTTGCAGATGAAATGTTTCAGGATGACGCTACCGCCCAACAAGCAAACTTTAAGACTGACTTTAAAGCCAAGTATAGTGTTAATATTGACGACTATGCCGAGTCCGGCGACGGGCAGAAATCACTGCCAAGAATCAAGGACGAATCGCGAGACTGATTCTTATCCTCAAGTTTGAGCTCAAAAAGAGAGAGAGAGAGAGAAAGATAAAAAAACAGAAAAACCATGACTTTGATCGGTGTGTTTAATGAAATGAAAAATTTACAGTACCAGAGATGTACAATTGACTGTCATAACGATCGCGCGATGCGATCCACGTAGACTCGTCGTCGTGACAAAAAAAAAAAATACAAGAAAAACGACGCATATTCCGAATTTAACGCGTAAGCTAGTTAATGATTTTGAATCGATTGGATCGAACTTTGCTCGATGCGATATTTCGCGGCAGTAATTTTTATCGCTACGTGTGAAACTTAGTAATAAATTAGGCTTAGGTGTCTCTCCGATGCCGCATATCGCAGCTGTCCAGAATGGACGATTTCACTGCCCGTGTAAAACCTCCCTCCCTCTTCTACCCCTGTTGTACCTTGCATGACAAAATAACGAGTTTCACGTATCGTCCAAATTGAAAACTCCTCGAGTCATATTGCGTTTAATAAATTTGTCGATTGCAGCTATTATGCTCATCACAAATTTCGTCTTTCGAAACGAGTCCGATGCAGCTATCGAGAACTATCTAATAAGATTTCTAATAATTCCGTACTGATTTTTACTATTTTATATTATTAATCATATCGTTTTTAATGTTATTCAAGATTATCTGCGTTCCGTATAACACTCGCGATGGATACAATTCTGGAAGTATAATTATTGTATAGGATTTTTATTTGTATGGATGTATGTTCGAAAATAAAGTGCAATAGTAGGATGGTAAACTTTGCGTATTAAAAAAAAGGAATAAAATCTTAATACAATATGCCTTCTTTCTTTTGAAGGAGGGATTCGCAGCAAGTAGGCTGTTTTGCGTCGATGGTAAATATGTAGTAAACTGAATGCAAGATGTCAAACTATTTTATTCGACTTGTAGAAAAAACGACGGAAAAACATTGCCGCTTTGATAAGTTTTTGTTTTTTCACATACGAGTGACGGGTTTGAGGCCAAGCACATTGAAACACTGCTCGAGAACGATCGCTGTAGCTTCGGTGAGTAGAATCCTGCCCATGTTAACTTTGACTATCTCTCCGGCTTGATTCTTCTCAACGCAGTAACAATTGTCGTAAAATTCGCTGAAACCGCACGCGACTTCGTAACAAAATTCGCACAGTGTATGCAAACAAAGATCCTTCGTTATTTTCAACAATACATCTGGGAACTTTAAAAGTATTTTAGCCAATTTCCATTCTTTTTCGTGATCCAGCGAGATTGGAACGTTATTCACGGCGGATTTTAACTGTTCCTGGGTTACGTTGGCCGTGCGGGCGATCGAACGAATACGCGTTAGGGCATACAGCAAATAAACTGCTGTATTTCCCTTGTCCTCCAACATTTTATCGAACGAGAATACATATTCGTGATTTCGATTATGCGACAAGTCTGCGTACTTGATGCAACCATAGGCAATCGCTTCTTGTGCTTGTTTCAATTCTTCGGGAGACAACACTTGATCGCGTTTTTTCTCTATCAGCGTATCGAGAGCGCGTTTCAGACCCTCGTCTAAAAGCTCAATGAGCTTAACGCTGTCACCAGAGCGTGTTTTGAACTTTTTCTTATCCTCTCCCAATACCACACCGAAGGCGACATGATCCATTCGATGTTTGTCGGTGAAAAAGCCAATTTTCTTGGCAACACTTTTAATAAGTTGAAAGTGCGTCGCTTGTCCGGCATCGACGACATATATGATCTGTGAAAAATAATTGCGAGTTAATCGTATTACTCTAAAGATTTTCAATTTTGTAAATGTTTCACGATCACTTGCCCAATCAGCTTTTTCTTCTTCGATCCGTTGCTTGATACACGCAATATCCGATGTATCGTACGTAAAGCCACCATCGGACTTAACAACTGTTAGCGGTATACCAACACCCCGTTCCTCTCCCCACATCACTTTTCGACCTTCATCCTCTTCTAAAAAGTTCTTCTCTTCGAGTTCCTTTACTACTCGTTCCATGTGCTTCTGATAAAAGGATTCGCCTCTTTCCACCAATTTGATTTCCAAACGATCATACAGTTTTTGTAGTTCTAATTGGGATAAAACGATTTTATGGATCTAATTCTGGAAACGTGCATGTTCTTTCACACAGTACTATCTCGTGTACAATGAAATTGATTTATATCACAAATAATGCGGATAGACCTGTGTTGCGGGTATTATTTAAGAGAGGATAAAGAACGTAGATTAACGAAGATAAAGAAATGAAGAAACAGTACCTTTCCTCGAAACATCGCAAATCATTTGCCAAGCTTTGGTTATATCAGGCTCGGATGCTTGCAGCTGAACAACACAATTGTAAGCACGTTTCTTGAATTCCTCGTCATTGTCGAAACGTGCTTTCGACTGTTTGTAAAAACTCTGAAGATCGGCTATCGGTGGCGATACTGTGAGATAATCAGGGAATTCTTCTTGTAGATGAGCAATCAGCATACCAAATTGAGTTCCCCAGTCACCGATGTGGTTGAGGCGAAGAACGTCATGGCCGAGATACTCGAGTAATCGGGCAATACTCTCACCAATAATTGTCGATCTTAGGTGACCAACATGCATCTCTTTTGCAATATTCGGGCTCGAGAAGTCAACGATAACTTTTTGCTTCGGCATCTTCGGAGGTGGCACTTTACCAGTCCTTAATATAGTTTGCAAAACTTGTTGCCCATAATCTCTCTTCAGAAATACATTAATATAACCAGGACCAGCAATCTCAAGTTTCTCTATTAATGCGGAACTTTCGACATTTTCTAGAATCTTTGTAGCCACGTCTCGAGGGGAAATTTTTCTCCCTGCAAAGGTTACAGTCTCTATAAAATACTAGCTTTGAAGCTCACCATCAAACATGATTATTTTCATTTTTTGAGATATCAAAACTTACATTTGTCAATTTACAAAACTATGAATTATATTACGTATCATTTTTCATTCTCCAAACATTATGGGCTCTGAGACTTTACGAGTGTCTGATCAAATTAAATATATCAAAATGTGATTTACCTTGACTACTAAGCTGTTTGGACAATGACATAGCGCTGTTGAACTGATAATCTCCAAATTTGGGATTTGTAGCTATCGTTATGTCTAATGGAGGATCCGGCAAGTCTGGATACGCATTGCCAATGGCATTGGCAAAGATATTGGTCAAAGCTTCTTGTATGCTCATCATTGAATTTTCATTAGATTGGGCACTGGACATTTCCTTTTCCCTCAATGAATCCACGTACTGAATAAAAAATATAATTTATGAAGATTTGACAGACTTTTAAAAAATATAATTTGAAGATGGATCGCCAGGTATATACAACACAATCCTTACCCTCTTAAGAATCACTACCCTATGTTTCAGTTTCGTATTTTCCTGCTGTAGTTTGGAATAATCATTGTCGGAGGTTTTTTCAGGCCCGTTTAGTGCTTCCTTTAAATTGAGAAGTTCTCTCTTCAAAAACTCTATCTCCTTCTCCTAAAACACGTTATAAATTTTCTAACCTGTTGTATGGAGATAATGATTCATTTATGAATGATAAAATTGTCTTCCAAGAAGAATTTGGTTCTTGATACTAAATATTTGTATTTACCGCAGCCGCAGCCCTTTTGTGAAATTCTTCCAAGTCAGGGAGAGACATTGAATATTATTCTAGTTTACACCCGTAGACACACAGTCTGTCATGTACGATATAAATCTGACGAAATCCACGTGGAATTCGTGATGAACTTATACCGGCAGCCAAGACAGATCTGCACATGCGTATGCCACTCCAACCATGGAGCCTAAACAGGAGGAGACCGAGGAGACCAAACTGTGGGTTACGGGAATCGTACACAATTTGTGGAGAGTAGCACTTTCGTCTTTAATTAGGATTGGCACTGAATACAGTAATATCTATCTCCAGAATATCACTCTTCCTAAATGTAATCAATGACGTTTCTATTCCCGGTTCAAATTACCCGGGAATAGAAGTGAGTGACGTTAGCCGTCGACCGCTGCGACGCCAAGTGGCAGTATCTGGAGGAAAAAACTTGTTTTCACGCGGAGCATAGACATATTCCTTCTATAAACACTGAATTCGTTGCATCCGTTTGTGCACTTTTATCATATGTGATTGACGCAACATAAGAGAATTAACATGGCCGCTTAGACCTCACGACAAGAAATGCCAAAGTAATAATAAAGATACATTTTACGAGCATCAAAAATTGATTATGTGCAGGGTATAAACCTTGAAGAAATAAGACTTATTGATTAGCGTGGGTTGGTGGTGAAAGATACGATTCACTGTAAGTACATCAAAACGACATAACAAAGTTGACTAGTTGATATTTGTCGTGAGAAAGCGTGTCTCTATTTCTCACATTATCCTCTGTTATTTGTATAATTCGATTATCAGCAGCGACTACCTTCGCCCTACTTCTTCTATATGCGTATGAAAATTTAATCGGTCAAACATGTCTCAAACAAAAATCAACTTTGAATACTATTGGAATACAAAAGTGTTCTAAAAACATGGCTCTTTGGTACATAATTCTTTCATACATACTCAATATTTGGTAATTGTTTTAATTTCTGTTTTGTTTCCATGCACAGGTGCGCTTTCTAGTTTCCATAATGATTAATCACAATCGAAACATGAACGACTTGTTAAAGCGAACAAAGATTGATTTTGCCCACAAGGCACCACGTAATGTAAGCAGAGTATTACCTCGTATGAAGGCCGAGGGTGAATTAGCAAAGAAAAGCGGGGACAATGAAAAAGCATTTATTATGCTTAAAAGATGGCTCAATATTGTGGAGTGGATCAAAACAACCAAAGCTTATAAAGAAGACAGTCAGTATTACATCACACAGTGTTCAATTGATAAGGTAATTGAACTTATATTGCTTTTAATGCTACATAAGGCGTCGTTATAGCCAGACAAATTTTAAGACAAAGCTTTCTCAAAGATGGGTTAACATTTAAGGGAACAACGAAGCATTAAATCCTATTAAATTACTTTGCGCAGGAGCTAATGCTTTGATTCCATCCCAAATGTTGATTTTTTGACAATTATTTTATCATTTTAAGAAATGATTAAATTTAATCTATCTCTCTCGCAATCGTATATCATACCTTTCAACATTTCTTAGGAATTGTACGGAATACCAATAAAAGCTATTTTCATAAGCATGGCTATTATTCCATACCCACTATAAAACCTATATATTGTTACCTTACTTATTATATAGCGAACTTTTTTTTTAACCTTTGAAAACTGATATTTGTAGAATTAGTACTAAGACCAGTAGATCTACTTTACATTTAATTCTACTGGACATAATGTTCAAATTGAGAAAAATAAATAGGGTGATATATCAATTTTTTTTCAAATACTTTGCAGGAGCCCGAGGTTAGAGCTCTTTTTGCAATTTTGGAGAAAACACTGATAGATCTTTGCAATCCGGAAAAGCCTGAACCTGAAGTCAAGGAGGTGTCTAATGGAGAAAGTAGGGTAAATCATTCACCAATGGAGGGCGTTTTAGATCTTCCCGAGACACCAACTGACGAACCCATTGGGAAAGAGTCGGATGACTTTATGTCTTGCCCTCAGTTATACCAATTTATGAAACCACAGTACAGGCCCTTGATCATCGATATTAGAACCAAGGAAGAATACGAGGAGTCTCGGATAAAATCCGACCGATGCATTAACATTCCGGCCAATCAGATATCAAAAGGGTATTTTCGATAATAACAATAACAATATACATAAGTCTAAGGATAAGATCCACACTGCCTGAAAATTTTCACCATGTGAAAGAACTGATATATATACAATCATAATGTATAATAATTTGTATTCTATTATAAGTTAATAATACTATTAATGACTTTAATACTTTAACGCAACGAACTTACTTCCTAACTTTAATTCGTTTATTTTCTTATCCACAGGATATTAGCAGCAAGTTTTGAGAAATTATTTTCTCACGACAAAGTCGCCCGCGACCTGTTTGAGCATCGAGGTGCAAATTACATTGATATTTTGGTTATTCTCGACTGGAATACAACGTCCGCGACTCTCTTCCCTGATAATCGTATACGCATACTCATGGATATTCTTAAATTGTGGGATCCTGGCACAAAACCAGCTAAGATAACGGTTCTGGATGGTGGATTTGCCGAATGGTTAAATTGTTACCCAAGCTGTGTAACTAATCCAAATGTTAAAGCGCCTGATGCGCAGACAGATGCGATGGACGAAATATTTGAATATACCGGAGTCGAATATCCTGATTTTCGAACTCTCGATGAACGTTTGAGTCCATTCAATGCATTACGGATAGACACATCGAAGAATTCAGGATTGAAAAAGAATAATGCGGATCAAACTATCGACGAGATATTGATAAACAGGAAAGGAAAAAATACTTCATTGACACCGAAGGACAGCTTGTTAAATCGCAACGTTCAAAAATATCCCTCGAGTTCCATCACATATGTAAACGATTCCACAGACACGATCATGAATCCATACAAATCCGTGAACAAAAAAATATCCGAACTTTCGAGACGCGAACATAAACCGGATTATCGTGACACGGAAAATATGAATGTCGAGGAAGATGAGTCTATTTTCGATTCGGTTAAATTTCCGAATAAACCGACGCTTTCGAATGTCCCAAAGCCACGAATCGACAGGAGCTCCAAACCATCGAATTTGATAGTTGATTCTTATTCCGACTGCAAGGCTCTCTTGACACTGAAGAACCAACTTTATAATTTATTGAAGAATCAGGAATCATACGAGAATGAGATTCTATCTATCGAAGCGGAATTCAACGTGCAAGATGTGAACGACAACCGAGATACGAGTGAAGCGAAGAGAGTGCATAACTTGAGTTTGAAAGAACGTTTGAACGATCTTAATGACACATTAATGAAATTGGTAAGATAAGTAAAACGCAAATTTATGTCGGCACAAAGCTGATGACTGTTTCATTTTGTTTGTTTATTTTCGTCTATCGGGTGTAGATAGATAAAAAGGCACAGGTGAAAGAAGCATTATTGGAACAAACGAACCTACTGCAAAATGAATCGTTGAATCCCAATGATAAACGTGAGAGAAGTAATCTCGATCTCAAGATTGGCACCGTGGAGCAACGTATCAAACTTATTCATATGCAACGTAAAACCCTTAGACAGTACGTATTTCTCAACTAACTCACATTGCAAATAGTTTTTCACCGATACAATATTGAATTTGAATCCACTGACAAAAATTTATTTTTCTTCATTAGAGATCGGGAGAAGGAAAAAACGAGTATCCTTACACCTAAACAAAGTGAGAACGGTATCAGCAAAGAACCGTTAAAATCTGATGGTTCGTCCGCTAACACAGGCCTCAAACGTTCGTATTCCAGTCCAAACCTCTTGAAGGTAAAGAAGTGCAAAGTACAACACAAAGTAAATATCGCTTTCTTTCATGCGTATCATTTTCTTCAAGGAACATTCATATTCCATTGCATTCTACGAGTGTGATTGAAGTAGAAAAAGCATGTGTTCTCTTTTGTATTCCTTCATACACGTATTCCTTCTGCATTATCAAGATATATAAGGAATACGTTGTATTTAACAACTCATTACATTTCAAAGCTCTTAGTATTGCCTTATAATAATTGTAATTAACCATTTGTCTCATTCCATACTTTTCTATTACAAAAGCAGGTGGACGATGGAAAAATACCTCTCGTTGATCGCTCGTCAAAACCTCAAACGACCATTCGTCAGGCTACAAACAAAGGTACGATCGTTACAGGCCCGAGACTTACATGGAAAGATCGTGTACAACGCATGGATCCCGTTTACCGGACAACGGTAAGTCTTGCAATTATTTATTCACCGTGATTAACATAAGATATAAAAGGTCGAGTATTAAACATTCTCGGTTATGAGCAAAGTGCTTTTACAATTTTAGCTTCCTCATAGCTAGATTCTTTATTTAAGCAAAGAATAATAATTTTATGAGACACAAACTTTTATAGTTATAAGTCTTAGATTGATTTTAACAAAACACAATATTAAAATTGATCATCTTCTAATCAAGACTGCGAGACTATTCTGAAATCCATCAAGCCAGAAACTCATATAAATCGTTTCCACGACGAATCTCAAATATTCCAGTCCCTTTTGATTAGAAGTACTTTCGTATTAAGATTACGACACATTTCTTTTACGACTACGAAGTTTCCTCAACAAGGAATTAAAGAAACACGGTTTCAAAAGAATTTCTTATTTATCATAAATATTATTCTAAAATCGATGTTTTACAGATATTTGCGTGGCAAAGAGAGAGTGTAAATCATCCATTTCCAACAAAGCGATTGGATCGTTCGATTTTGATGATGTTTTACTTCGATCGATCAGTTCGATGATTGATCCTCGAACGGAATTTATACACGCCAATGATATAAATCGAAATTTATGGAAAATCATATTTTCATTCCATCGCTCGATCCACTGGCACTCTTGATGATGAAACTAACGAAAAGTGTTTCGTTCGACTCATTTTTTTGTTTGTTTAAATTTGACTCAGTCTCCCTAAAAATCGACCTTGAATCGATTCGTCATGCAAATTGTGGTCTTTGACAATGGCTAAAGTGTTCGTATTCATACATAAATCGTACATAAATCGTTTAGGCGAAGGTGCCTACGCAAAAGAAGCTATGACGTACGTACAGGTCTAACGGCATTAAAAGATTAAAGTTTCCTCACGTTTTTGGCGTATCGATTTCGCACGACTTTACTCTTGCCTCTTTCGCAAACTTACTCAAATAAACGACGAACAATCGTCGAAACGAAATAAGAAGAAAAGAGAAGAAACCAAAAAACAGAAAAGAAAGAGAGAGAAGAAGAAATTATCGGGGCAATTTCGTGAATTTATTTCTCGTTTGCTTAGCTTTCATTGTATTTACTCTGTTTCTTACATCGTCCTCGATGTCTCCTTGAAGAAAATATGGAAAATTTCATTCTTTTGAATTATGTTTGCTTCGCACATAAGTCGAAGAAACAGCTGTGAGGCGGATCCAATTGTGGCTTGTATAAATTCTAACTTTATCAAAGATCACCGTCTTGTATAGCGCGATTCGTGTAATCACGTGACGTTACTGTTCAACGTAAGATAAAATTGTTATCACGTGCCCAGTCGCTTCTTAGTTGTCGCAAAGCACTCGCAATTAGTAAACCCACTCGTGGGCAACGTATCAAAAACAAATCAACAATGCCGACGAAATTAGTTTAGTGCGTTTATTTTTTCTTTTGTAAACATCTTTGCTTCGGTCATTCGTTTCAATGAAGTGCGACGTTTCATGAAATACGTATCGAGTGTGTTCGAGCGAAGATAATTTAATTTTACTCGAGAAAACCGAATATGGTACAAATAAAAATTCTCAAGGTAGTTCACTACACTAATCCAGTGAGTATACGATACAATTGCCATTTTTATTTCACATTCTTGATCGTCGAACGTCCGTGACGAACTTGCAATTGTACAAATTTAACGAATCTCGTTACTTTCGTTTTTTTTTATAATTTTGATATTTGTATCGCATCGTTGTACGATTACTCATAATGAGTAGGTGATAGAGACACGGTTGAACGCGATCGAAATACGGACTCTGACCTTGTTAGTTATCGATATATAAAAAAAATTATAGATAACACTGTCTTTACCAGATATTCGTGAAGAGTGCACGATTCACGAAAGTTCCTTAGCTTCGCGATAAAACATCGTCTCCCACTCTTCGCCAATATAGACGAAGGTGAATGTACCACTCATCGAGAATGGAAATCGTTACTTTGTAAAAAAAAATGTTATCTGATAGACCAAAGCCCTGCACGTGTGTGTACATAAGCAATTTAATTTTTTACTTTTGTTCATTCCTTACATTCACGTATTTACAAGAACGATTGCGTTCCTTCATTACTATGTAGAAAGTAAACTATAGTTTCATTTTGCTTTCAGTATTGTCGATAGTACTGTTGAATAATTTAAGAAAAAAATGATTATTTGGATTGTGAAAGTAATTCGGATAGGCACAGGGTGTCTCTCAACGCGTTGAGAAATGAGAAAATATTGTCAAGCATAATGTAAACCGGAAGATAATCTAACGTAAGATATCAAGTCGTATCCCAATTAGTTGTATCTCTTGTATAGTTCAATTTTGCTTTCAGAATTGTCGATAGTACTGTTGGATAATTTAAGAAAAAAAATGGCTATTTGGATTGTGAAAGTAATTCGGACAGGCACAGGGTATCTCTCAACGCGTTGAGAAATGAGAAAATATTTTTAAGCATAATGTAAACCGGAAGATAATCTAACGTAAGATATCAAGTTGTATCTCTTGTATAGTTCCATTTTGCTTTCAGAATTGTCGATAGTACTGTTGGATAATTTAAGAAAAAAATGGCTATTTGGATTGTGAAAGTAATTCGGACAGGCACAGGGTGTCTCTCAATGCATTGAGAAATGAGAAAATATTTTCAAGCATAATGTAAACCGGAAGATAATCTAACGTAAGATATCAAGTCGTATCCCAATTAGTTGTATCTCTTGTATAGTTTCATTTTGCTTTCAGAATTGTCGATAGTACTGTTGGATAATTTAAGAAAAAAATGGCTATTTGGATTGTGAAAGTAATTCAGACAGGCACAGGGTATCTCTCAACGCATTGAGAAATGAGAAAATATTTTCAAGCATAATGTAAACCGGAAGACAATCTAACGTAAGATATCAAGTCGTATCCCAATTAGTTGTATCTCTTGTATAGTTCCATTTTGCTTTCAGAATTGTCGATAGTACTGTTGGATAATTTAAGAAAAAAAATGGCTATTAGGATTGTGAAAGTAATTCGGACAGGCACAGGGTATCTCTCAACGCGTTGAGAAATGAGAAAATATTTTCAAGCATAATGTAAACCGGAAGACAATCTAACGTAAGATATCAAATCGTATCCCGATTAGTTTGTATCTCTTGACTCTTGTATTGGGAGCGAAGAATTGTATTCGAAATTTTGATGACGGTAAAGAAAAAGAAGAAAAGAAAATAAATAAGGCAAAGATTAGATTACGACTTTGGCTGTGGCGAAAGAGGTGGCATAGAGCACATGGGCACGTGTATGAGGAAACACGAGGCACTTGGCGGTTTTCCCAATCCAATTCAATCGAATGACCACTGCTCGGTACCGTCATGCACGAATTTGTGGTAGCCAAGAGACTGAATGTCTAAACAGCTCCGGGGTAGTCGAACGATCGAATATACTCGTTGTCGTATTCGGTAACGTCGTGAATAAGCAACGATATCATCAAAATAATTAAAGCCTCGATGCGGTTAATGTCCTCGACATCCTTGTACGATAGTGGCGTAATTTTACAATACCGTAAAGCTAATAAAAACAATATATTGAATATCATTTCGAACTATGAAAAAATCGTCGTCGTGCGGTTCGAAGAAGAAATTCAACGATCCAAATCGTCAGTTGCAACGTATAAGTTTTCAGTGCCCATGTTTCACGGTCTCTGACGGATAGAACGTGTAGCAATTATCGAGAATTAATATTTAACGAAACGGAAACAAAATATAATAATAGAAATAATAATAGGATTTGTAATATCGACCACACCTAGACAATTCATATTTACCCATAAATATTTCTGTAAAAATGGTTTATCCGCGAAAAAAGTTCACGCGTTATTATATAGTAACTTATTTCAAGAAGGTAAATGTCCTTGGAACTCGCCATCTGTATAACAGGCTGAATTATTGTGATTTTTGTAAATTGTGATGTTTTTCATTCTGTGATGAGTTTTGTAAGAAATGTTTTGTTTCTAGCGTCCGGGTATAACGGGACTGAAGAATCTGGGCAATTCTTGCTATATGAATAGCATAATACAGTGTCTGAGCAACAATATTCGTTTGGCAAAGTACTTCAACGAAGACGCATATCTGGATGACTTGAACAGAAGTGTTAACAATTGCAAGCAGGGTCAGGTTGCGGACGAGGTAGCCCATGTGATAAAGGCACTCTGGAGAGGACAGTACAAGAGTATATCACCGCATGACTTGAAGGTAAACTAAACTTGTTTAACCTGAGTTTGTGACCTGAGTACTTTCAAGCTAATGTGATCCGCAGACGCATAGGCTGACGCATATATGCGTCCTTAGAGCTCAAAGGGTTAAAAAACAGAGGAATTCCAATTTTTTATTTGTTTCATTCACTCATCCACTTTCCCTTTTTCATCTCAGGTCGTAGTTGGTCAGTACAGGCGACAATTTTGCCACAACGAACAACAGGATTCGCACGAGTTTCTTGTATTTCTACTCGATTGGCTGCATAATGATTTGAAAAAGGTACGTGTAAACAATTATTGACCGACGAGATGGTTACGACGAGGCTGAATAAAATTGTACTAAAGAAACATTTAATTCCACAGGAGGACGATCGCTACTTGGACGGTCTGAGTGTTCCAAGAAGACAATGGTTCAAAGAGATTGGAAACGGCGAATCGATTATTTCCGAATTGTTCATTGGACAATCAAAATCAAGTATTATCTGCTCCACATGCGGAAACAGCAGCTTCACGTACGAGACTTTCAATAGTCTTACGTTATCATTGCCCCATACAAATCGGTGCACGCTAGATGTGAGTTTGAAACGTTATCGAACGACGAAATATATCAACTTCAAATCTATGAAGCAATAACAAAACCAACGAATATTACTGATGCTTCTTGTATCTAATCCATGTTTCAGGACTGCGTGAAGAAATATGTAACCGGACAAAAAGTATCCGACTGGAAGTGCGACAATTGCGAAGCGCTGCGCGATGCAACGAAGAAATTTGATTTCATCAAACTACCGCCTACCGTCGTGATTCATTTGAATCGTTTCGCAGATAGCATGGGAGGCCTGCAAAAATCAAACACGTCCGTGGACTTTCCACTCTCGGATTTTGATCTCGCATCCTATCTCGTTGATGATGTCGATTCCAAAAATACCCAAAGTCTGTACGATTTACACAAGATGTCATTGTACGCAGTGTCAGTTCATTCTGGGACGATGGACGGCGGTCATTACATGGCATATTGCAGAAACGTTGGACAACACAAGTAAGACAATAAAATAAGCTTCGAGTTCAATTCTTCCTACATCTTGTATGATTAATTATATATTGCGGTTAACGTAACTAAATTATGCTTAGATCGATCGATTGCCCGCATATTTGATGTTACTTCCATCCATATCTGTATTGTTAATCTATACGATAAAGCCATAATCTAACAATACTTAATTTGTCTTTTAGATGGTACCGGTACGACGACCAGATTGTCACCGAAGTCCCACCGAGCGAGGTAAAGAATCAGGGTTCCAATTCGTATCTACTGTTCTACACGACAATAGAAAATGAAGCATACCCGTACATACGAGGACCAACAATGAAGTTAGGACGACTTTAGAGAAATGCGTATGCGTACATCTCATAAGATGTTGGTAGTCTTCGAATATTTCAAGTATATCGTCCAGTGACGAATTCCGGTCGATTCGATCACGGCCGCGTCCTTCATCATCTTTTTGTTTCGTTGTTCTCTGAAACAACCGAGCGAACTTCAAGCCTCGATGATACGTTTACACACATATATTTGTACAAATTTAATCAACGAAAGATAGTGTGTTTATGTACAAAATTTCAATCATTGTCAAACAAAAAAAGAGCCAAGAGGAAGTCATTCCAGAATAGAATTTCTTGTCGGTGTTTGAATTGTAAATATTTGTAAATATTTGTCTAAAGATGGATAAAACATAGTTATATACACTATATTACTCGTTAGGTGCTTCAGAGCAGTTCACGCTTCGCTAATATTATGAAACGAAAATGTGAACATTCGTTTTCTTCTATCAATATCTTCGTTATACAATTTTTGTCAACGATGAGGAAGATGCGCTTGTTAAAACAGATGTGTGACATAAGTTTAAAACAATGGTCGAATGACCACAGGAACAATTGCATTTACATTAATCGATGTGCCTATGCGCGTCTGTGATCTAAAAAAAGTTTTGTCGGATCTACCGCCAGTCGAACTGAAGAATCCACAATTGAAGTACCTAATAATTACAGCAATCGAATGCTAGAAGGCAATTCTGCTAGTGCTAAGTGCAAACTGAGGATAAAAGTACAGAGGTTTAAAACTTTTGCAGAAAAGAAAGTCTTGTAGTGTCATTTGTTTAATGATCCTCGCCACTGTAATTTATTACTAATAAATCTTTTGCATTACAGGCCCGAACATTAATATTCAACAACAAAAACACTGCCTCATGTCCTCATTACAGAATTCAATGCGTACCGTGTATGCAGAAACACTAATAATTAAAAATCCGCCCTTTGCACTTGAAAGATGACCCTCACCCACTATTTTTAAATTATAAGTAAAGTACCTTAAGTTCAAATTGTTAAATAAATATTCGTACATAGTCATCAACGTTACAGTCAAACTTCTATCGTTTTTAAAATGTCAGAATTTTTCGCGCCATACAACGCCATCTGTTGCTTCACAATTTAACTTTTGGTCAGATGAACGAATTATCGAGATAGAATTAATTTTACTCAAGAAAAAGCATTTTTCTATAATATCGAAGTAATCACGTCCATCTCGCAATATTTTATTGGCTAATTACACTCGAACTCATATTTAAATCACTTTTTGGGCGTTTCGTCAATCCGGAGAGATCGGATCGCTACCGGAAGAAAGTATCGTGTTTCTATGGGTAACGAGCGGATCAGCGGCACTGGCAGTCGACTCTAGGCACTTCAAAAGTTCAGAGACAGTCGTGATCTGTCGGAGAGTCGAAATTGTCGCATATCATTACGAGAGTTAATATAGTTTACGAGTGTCCCAGATACTTCAGAGGATTCTTTTACTTACGTATGCTACGTTGATTAATATACGTTCGTATAAAATACTCGAGACATGCCGCTGATCCGAGTTAGAATTGGCACTGTCGGAAGAGACGACGTCGCAATGCGGAGAGAATTCAATGTAAGTTCAATAAACTTTTTTTTATTGTTATTTATTGGCATTCGTATCGAACAAAAACTTGTGAGAATCGCAATGTCGATCTGTCATTGTTATCGGTTTTTAAGACTGCATTATCATTCTTATAAATTCCTAGTACGTGACGATCACAAATCTTCCATTAATCCTGAGGCGGTCACAGTTCCCTATTTCGTCGAGTTAGCGAAAAAATAAATGAACACGTTCCTTTATTTGACGGGATGTAAATATATATATGCATGATGTGTGAATACGAGCACAGAGGACGCGCCACTGGTGTTGTTAGTTTCAACGTGCCCCCCCCCCCCCCCCCCCCCTCTCCGTGGAAGTTGCCAGTTCTTCCGGGAAACTCGTTGTGTTCAACCGCGACATTACAACTGTTACAATATAAGGATGCACTTATGTTTGAAAAATGCTACGGTTACTAATACGATGATATCTTTGAATCTCACTCACAACTTGTCGACAAGACTCAAACACTCGTGGAATGTCGACATAAATTTGTGATTAACGAAGTTGATTAATTAGAGGCGTTAGGAAAATTAGACGATCGTCGCCTTTCCCTGTCATTTTTAACATCAATCCGCAAATCTTTTTACGATATGTAACAATATTACATTGTCATTATATTGATCGACTACCAAAAGCAAGAGAGTTCTAAAAAAAAATTCGATCCCTCTTTTATAGTTATTATAAAAAATATCTACATGTATAACGGAAAAAGATGCAATCTAGCTTATTTGTAGGAATTCTGGGAATTCGCGCTGTAGTTTCGTTCGCGTCCGATTTCGAGCGCTCGCGTTTATGTATAGCCATAGGCCACATGGCGGTACGTGGGCGCATGCGCAGTAAGATGCTAAGACGCTACGATTCGCGTGCGGCCGCAGTAATCACCGTAGTAGTCACACGCGTACGGTGTCGCGTGTGTGTCTCCGGCCGAGAAAACTCGGATTCACGGAGAAAATCGAGAAAAGAGGTAAAATACCGTAGTGATATATATATATATATTTGTTACGCCTGCTTCTAACGTATCATCGAGATATTCGGTTACGACCCACTACGGCAAATTCTATCTAACTACGTCTATCGTCGTTTTGCTTACAACTTCGTTCTGTCTCGATAACACGATCTGTATGCCCGTCCAAGTGCAATGGTGTATCGCATATAGATATATGTATATATATATATTGCATCGACAGTAGGACTGCTACGAAGTAAGTTAGGCCACACCACGCTATATATATATATATATATATATATATATAACTGTGTCGTGATGTGGGAGGACAGGCGCACACGAGTCGTATAGTGAAACGGTAATGGCAGGCGGCGAACGTAAACCCTAATAAATGGCTCTTTCCAAGGTGCAAAATTTGACTTCCGTACTCGGCAACAATGTTCTTACTGGTAGCAAGGTATTACCTGTCTTCCGTCAATATTCGCGAGATTTATGCGATCGCAATCTAACCAAGATTTTTTTTTTCTTTGACAAAAAAAAAAAATAACGTCGTCTCAACGTCTGTATGTCTCTATACACTTGCACGATGACCCAACGAGAGATTCGCGACGTTTTTCCTACGTCGAATCTGGTTGTCAAACATAATAGTGATCCGGAAATACGACCAATCGACACGAGCATTCTGGAAATTCTTTTAATTGTGTGACTTTTGTTCGGATGGAAAAAGAAACCGTTGTTCTTAGCTGTGGCAACAGTAATTTCTTGTATCTCAGTGTATTTTGTGATTTTGTCATATCTCGTCAGTTTTTGTGACTGTCATAGTAATTGGGTTCTGTCAAATTCTTATAATCAAGACTTTTTATGAGGTTTGACATGTGTTGATGTAATTCTAGGTAATGGTTGTCGATGAATGATATTAATATCCATTTGGTTTATGATTTTGGGAATTTATTAGATTGAAAACGGCTTCAACATGTTTGAGGCACCACCGAGCAATTGCTCGACCGACAACAGATGCGGAGAATACAATCCTTGGAGTTACGATCTGCTGGGCAGAAACTCCAACAAGGTGAGCGTTTTGCACTTTTAATTTTGATCTTTATTGGTCGTTGAATTTTTTTCCAGATCTACTGTTGCAGGTCTCTATGCTTTTGTAATACCGAGTTCACTTAAGCGGCATAAAAAACATCAAGTTTCGTTTGTTTCGATTATCAGGAAAGCTTTAGTTTTAGAAGACTTGTCGCAAACTATGTTATTCGAATGTAAATTCATTGTTGTACGTTTTTGGACACGGCTGATACATTTTGTACCCTTAAATTTAATTTCTAACGTGTTAGTAGTAAATTATCTTAGATAGAGTTCAAACTTTTGGAACTGTTCTTTAACTTTTGTTTACAGTAGGACTACAAGTGACATAGTACGTTTTTTTAGTAATGCCACAAGTAAAACTTTCTAGCAAAATGTATTTTTGTCATTGTCCGTGGTATGGATACGGCGATATTTGTTTATTTTACTATTCTCACAATCTTCCCATTGTCCAGGCAATCTTGGAAGACGACGAGGCGCAAGATCTCAACAATTCAATGGTGAACGACCTGGTTGCCAAGATTCTCGACGATGAACCCATAATCACCGACGAGTCATACGTGAATCATTACAATAGCAATCCACGTTGCTACAACGACGTGCAAACGTCTCGTATGCTTAAAGGACGGACCACAATGGGCGACAATTGTCATGATGATATCGGTCTATCACAGTTCTACTATCCGTACAACAAATTATCACCGGTTGTCGCGAATCAAGATGACAATCAACGAGAATTCGTAAACATGTGCAGTGCGCTTAACACCATGACGCTTAACGATTGCATAGCTCAGACGCTTGAGAAGAATCATGATTATTCCAACGGTATGAGCTTGAATGGTCATAGAACCATTATACTAGATCCGCATCAACAGCAACAACAATGCGCTCGAAGCTCGAACGACATTGCTAACGTGGCAACCAGAAATTATGTATCTTCGTCGAACAGCTTGTTGACAACGAGCAACGGTCTGAATTATGGCAACGTTCATCCCTCAAATTGGTCGGATACAACGGTAAATCACGATTATACCAAAGATATATTCGGCAATTATCAACATATCCAAAATTGCTCGAATGCCGACATGAATTTCAACACGATCGCTCTCAACGAAATGGAACTGCATGGTAACATCGTCAATCCCTTGACGTCCAACCGTTACAACAATCAAGCGTCAAACATTCATGATTCTTACACGACTGCCAACGGTCACAATTACAGGCCTGCTACGTCAATGACCGAGCTTAACGCCGATTCAGCATTCGCAGCGTCGTCGACGATGCAACATTTCTCACCTCCCGACAATTCACTTCAAA
This sequence comes from Netelia fuscicornis, assembly GCA_946811545.1. Taxonomy (NCBI): domain Eukaryota; kingdom Metazoa; phylum Arthropoda; class Insecta; order Hymenoptera; family Ichneumonidae; genus Netelia; species Netelia fuscicornis. Next base: position 11,810,535 of record OX328014.1, on the reverse strand, counting down.
ATTGTCTCATCAACAATTATTCTTGCAGCAATTACGAAAATTACAAGGATCTTCACGATAACACAAGTATTAACATGTCGAACGTTACAATGCATAGCGAGCAGTTGTATCTACAGCAACATCAGCAGCAGCAACAACAACAACAACAGCAACAACAACAACAACAACAACAAAACAGCTACAAACTCGATAGACAAATGGATCAAAATTACAAAGCTTTGATGAATCGTTATCTTACACTGAACGACTTCAATGTACCATCGACAAACGACATTTGTCCGAACGACTGCAGCCCCATGACGATAAATCATAATCAGAGAATCGACGATAATCTCTTGAAGGTGCTCAGCCCAAGATCCAAGAGTCGCGAGAGCCAGAATCAAACATCGAAATTGCGCGGTTATCCTCGTGGTCTCTCACAGTTTCCATCACAGAACAAACAGGTACCGGCGAGCAAGTACAACTATCCAATGAACAATGGCTATCAGCGTTACACTGCCAGCAACAGCGAGAACCTCAAGGCAATGCCGCATAACGCGGCTTATCAGGCATCCTCCCTGAAACGTTCCAATAATTCGCAATGTCATTACAAGATAGATCCTTACGATCTGACGAGTGAGATTGCTTTTCCACCAAGTGCTCATCTCGCTCAACAAATTGCACGCGCGTCTATTGACAACAATGTATTCAATCAGTTTATGAAACAGCGTCATCAGCAGATTCAAAGAATGTCCGCTGTACCAGGCGCCGGAGTTTTGTTCAATCCCAGATTGATGAGAGCCGGTAATCCACCGGGTACGACGTGCTTTCCGTCTGTAATGCCGGTCGTACAAGTTCCCGTTGCTCCGCTTTATCCAATGTCCGTTCTGTTCGATGGTCTCAATCTTCGAAATGGGGCAAGATCGGTACGACGCGATGGACCATCGAGCGTTCTCCACATGAGACTGGAGCAAACGTTCGAGCAATTTAAGCAACTGGAGAAGGAGCGAAAAAAGTGCGAGGCCGGCCTCGCGGATCATTTTCCTGGCAAACGTGTCAGCAGCGCTAATAACATACCGACACCTCGTCTACAAGGCAATTCGTCGCGTGCCGATCGATTGGTCGTTGATCACTTTCAGGAACACGCTCGCGTCATAACTCTCATTGCCAAGGTAAATTCTATTATTTTATTCTTGTTTGTAATCGTTATTTTAACCCTTTGCACTCCAACCTGATTTACTGTTACCTTTTAAATGTCGCAAATACGGCGACAACGGAGTGCAAAGGGTTAAAGGAGGCTCGAGTTCGGTCTTTTAAATCTAATGAATATGACACTTAAAGATGGAGCATCTGCGAGGGGCCACAATGATCGAACCAATTCACAAGGCAATGGAGTACTGGCTCGAAGCCATAAAATATGTCCAAGAATGCCGTAGAAAGGAGATCGATTACGCAAATATGCGACGAAAGGAGAATCCTGAGTCTATGCCGATTAATGACGACAAACGTAAGTATTCCTTGTCACAAATTAATTGCAAAGTAAATATCAAATGTACGAAGTGTACAATTCCTAATTGAATTTTTTACTTAAATTTCAACTGTTCTTTCTTCCTGATCGTTCGGACAAAATTCATGAATTTGGACTAATCGTTTATTCTTATCGTTCCTTGGAACATAGATGTACTCGCACTCGCTGGCAGCATTCATCAATTGACGAAAGCATCGAGAATGGCACGCACCGGTATGTTCAACGCTCTTCAATCTACATTGCTGCATGATAAGGCTCTCGAGAGAACGATCGTCGAGACATTGACGGACCCGATCGTACCAGCTAATCGAGATGATAGACAATCGACGAATGGTGAGATCGTACAATTCTCAAACAGTACCTAGCAATATTTCGAAAGTTATTGCGACCTCGAAGCTCGACGATGCAACGATCCACGGCTCAACGTTTCCACTTCGTCGACGATCACATGTTGAAACAATAATCACACTGAGAGTAAGCAGTGGCGATTGTCGCTGCGAATAAGCTGCGTTCTTTCTTTCACCGTCGTGTGAGAAGGAAATATTTAAAAATCATATTTCTTCATCTTGGTGCTAATCGAACGACGAACTACTGACTGTCGAGGTCTTTGAGAGGGTAAAAAATTAACGTGCAATGAAAAACAAAACTTATATAATCGCCAATTTTGGTACGCATGAAAGAAAACAGAAAAAAAAAGAAAATTGCATTCAAACGCCGAAAAAAAAAAAGCTTTCTCGTCGATAATACTCGACGCCGTTTCTGGCATACGAGTCTTTTTTTACGTGATAACTCTTAACTCCGTACATTTCTAACGCCTGAAATCCCGTGAATTCTCTATCGTGTCGAGCACGACGCGCATCGTGACTCGAATGCGAGACGTATGGAAAACGAAAAAAAAAATAGAATTAAATTGAAGAAAGATAAGCAATTGAGGAGGTAAATATTAAAACTAGTTTGTCGGACTTCTCCACTTGGATGTTTTTAAGATTGATAAACACTTTACCGGTAGACATTGAACTTTAACGCTGAGCGACCGAACATTCCGATTTCCGATTGTAATTTGTTTTTTTTTTTTATCGCGGTAGCGACCAAGTCGAGAGAAAACTTCCCTCGTAACTTCTTTGACGATTTTTCAAAGAGTCGAAAATGCCGAAGGGTCTGTACAAGCACATATAAACGCGTCTGTGTGTACGTCTTTCTCTCAATTATCTTAATCACACCGCATCGATAAAAAAAATACGGAAGTGTTTCGTCGGTCGTGAAACGTTCCGATAGTCTCGCAATTCGCTCCGACCATTAGTCGCGCTTCGATGAATTTTAGGCGATAAGAAGAGGTCCACGAGCAAAAGGGCCTGCGAAACTACAATTTTAGTCACGAACGCGCTGAATAACTATAACGTTTCATTTTTCTTTTCATTAGAATAGTTCAATGTGGCCTTCCTCGAGTGTGCGAACCCAGAATGTGTGTCAGATTTTAGTAAAAACACAACAAAGGTGAACAAAAAAAAAAGCGTAAACAAAAATATATATATATATTAATATATTATATGTACAATGGAAATTATAATCACGTCGATTCGACGATTTCAATCTTGCCAAAATCGACGAATCGACTTGGTGACCATTGTTGCTCGGTTGTTGTGCGTAAATGTACGACGAGATTTGTATATATATGTCCGAGAAAAGAATAATCGATGTTACGCGAAGCAAATCGAAACTATGGAAAAAGGGAAACGCGATAAACCTCGACGACGTAATGCACACCGTGATTAAAAGCGACTTCTTAGAATCGAGTCTATCGAGGCACATACAAAACTATCATTATACCATAGAAAAAAAGAATTGTAAATTTGACTCGAAAGAAAGTTTGTCTATTTCGTTTGGAACATAAACACAGACACACGATTTTAAATCAGAAGCATTTGTTCGTTTGGATAAATTTGGCAACGATAAGCTCCTCGAGGCTCGATTCTTTTCTCTGAGTGTCCACAGTTACACACACACACAGAATTAAAGAAATATAGACAAACATCCGCGTCTAAAAAATGAAAAGAAGAAATATACACGAGGAGTATTTTACACGCGACGGTTTATGATGTAACTGATATGCCGTGAAAGTTTTAATATTATAATTATTATTATTGTATATATGTATTAATGAATAATACTATATATACTATACGTGATCTACGCATGGGAAAGTTCGGTCCTAAAATAACAACGCTATATTAATGCTACATATTATAACTATTTCGTACATTCTGTACGGCCGATGTGCTCCGGTATTCAAAGTTTTCCTATAATGTCTAGTTTAAAAACGCGTTTTTCTGCGCAAGAAATTAACCAAAGGAAAAGAAAAATAAGAGGAGTAAAGAAAAAGTAGAGAACACTCGATAGACAGCAATGAAAATATATAAGATTTTTTCGCGTATAGATTTTTTACTGAGAATTTTCAGTCGTTCGCAATCTCCGAGCCGGAATAAGCTATTCGTCGATAGATATTTTGTAATATTCGCCCGACGACCCTTCCTACGATTATTCGTCCAAGTATTCGCGCACGAGTTTTCTGTCTTACCGTTAAAACGGAGAGCGATATACCGAGAGACTTTAAATAACGATACGAGTGTTTTTATCACTTAGACACAAACAAAAATTTGCTCGCGATTCGTCGTTTCGATGGGAGAGAAATGATACGACCAAATGTTTTTCTTTCATCGAAAATGCCTTTGATAATTGTTTGATCGCTTTGAAATTTTGTATTCTAGTTATATTATCGTTCCTAACGTTTGCTTTCTCGTCGACAGACTTTTATTCGTCGATAGTTCTTAGTTTTAAACTCATATCGGATACAAGAAAAAAGAGAGTGGATTGCCTTTTAAAAAGGTATATAAGAATTAGCAAAGTAATTAAGAAAGTTAACTTCCTCGTACGATTGTTTCTCGTCTCTCCAGTTTTGTTTTGTTTAAGTACTTCCTTAATGATATTTCATTCGTCGCGTTAAATCGAAAAATTATAAAGCGAATCACAAGATAATTTGCCGATCGTTTCTTCTTCCTCTTGACGAATTAATCGAGCTGTAACTCGGGATGCCACAATTAGGGAAATAAAGCTCGTAGGGTAAAAAACAAACCATAGAGAAAGAAAGAAAAAAAACACGAACTACTAGATAATCGTTAATGCTGCACTCGCGCATGCACGCAAACTAATTTGCTCGTCGAATATAATGGAAACAGCCAAGACTCCTCGCGTTTCATACTTACTTTTTAATTTATCACATTCGATACCTTCGTATGAAACAAATACTCCAATAACGCTTGTGAATATTTATTCTTACATCGAAAAACATAGTTGTATAATAATTTAATGAAATCTTTGAGATTGTTACTTTCTTATTCCTATTACGATTTGGCTAAACACGCAATTAAAAAATTGAAAACAATGATTTCTTTCCAAATTACAATTTTTATAACTGTGATAATCATCGAGCCAACACTCGTTAAATTCGTTTATTTATAGAATTTTCGATTCTCTGTACTTTTGCATCGCGAGCTGACTGGTAATTTTTCAAAGCTACGATTATTTATACAACGTATATTTATACACATAAATAATAAATCCGAAACGCGAGGTGTTTGTACTTAAAAAAGTAAATTCGCTGGAGAGAAATCTTATGGAAACGATAAACGTCCTTTTCGAATGGACACACTCGATTAATTCCTACTGTAAAACGCAACGACCATAATTAAAACTATTACATATGTAACGATCCTACGCGAAAACAAAAGATGGCACTGCTGAAAATGTTTAAAAAATTATGAAAAAGAAAACAACTCTCGCCTGCCCATCGACACTTTTTGCTCGCTCAATAGTTTGTAATAACGAAAAAAAAGAAGAAGCACATACACGGTGGCCCCTGTACACGATCGTTGAATCGAGACTTATGTTACTAGTTAAATACGTAGACGCTGGTTTATATATAAAGATAATTTAGCAAGGTGGTTGGGTATTAGTCGAGATACGAATTTGGTAGAAAAATCTCGTTGAGGGTTGAAACAACTTTGGAGGTAAAAAAAATGTAGCAAACTTTGGGATTTTTTTTCTTTCATAGAAAGTAAACAAGACATTGAAATTTAGTCAAAAGGTTCTTATTATACAAGTATGGAGGATTGTTTGTAAATTTTATCAGAGATGTACTAAACAAAATGACGAATTCCTAGAATTTTCTCAGCTGTGTGTTTTCTTTTCTCATTGCTGCTTGGTCGAACTCATAACTGCTGAAATTTCAAAGCTGCAAGCAATAAACCAAAAACAATTCGATATAGGATGTTAACAGCTTTCGACTTTACGTAGGATTTCTTTTTAAATTGATTTTTGGCAAAAGTGCAAAAATCAATTTAAAAATTCAATCAAAAAATTGTTAATACCATTTGAACTATACAATATAAAAAGAAAATCCTACGTAGTGTCAAAGCTGTTATCATACTATATCGAATTCTTTTTTTATTCACTATCGTAGCTTTGAAATAGCAGCAGTTATGGCTTCGTCCAGGCAACAATGAAAAAGAAAAGGTTCACCTGAAAAAATGCCATCAGTTTGTTTAGCACAGTTCTGATAAAATTTCCAAACAATCCTCAATACTTGTATAATAATCACCAATTTACCAAATTTCAATACATTGTCCAGTTTCTTTGAAAAAAAAAAATTCCAAACTTTGCTATATTTCTTCCCTTCTAAAATGCTTTACCCTCTTTAAGGATTCGGTTTTAGTCAGGTCGATGTTCGCACTTATCGAGAAAATAATTGCTATTATAAATTCAGAATTGACGATAACGATTAAGGAACTCGTTTATCGGGCGCTAATTGAACAAACAAAGAAAACAACAATAGATAATCCACGCCGGATACCATTGGTCACGGTAAATACTGAATTAACTAGGTGATAGAGGATCTGGTAGGAACGTGTCCGACAATCCTATTTTAATTGCATGTGATATTATATACTACTGAATATATACGTGTGTATATATGTATATATATATTTATATATGTATATGTATATGTACACACGTATGTATATATATATAAATATGGAGCGATATTAATAATAAAGGAGGGTAAAAATTGATATGAACCTATGATGTATCGAGTACGTAGAATTGTAGGGGAAGAAGCAGATTGCTGAAAAAAAAAAAAAAACAATAATTAAACGCTGAAGTTTGTAACGCGAGAAAACCGAAACGATGATTCGTATCACGGGAGTAAAATGACCAATGTATATGTCTCGAGCTATTTGCCAAGAGTATAACGAAAACGTAACTTGTGTTGATACTCGAAATATCCGATAGATTTATCGAATAGAATAATTAAACTGCTATTACGATACGACTCGGGGTTTTCGGTCTAAAAAAAATAGTTAAATCATCGGGTAGAATAAAATTAGAAGAATGCGAGAAATCACAGACGTCCATTGTATCCGCTAAAATTTGAGGGACGAGCAAAAACGATTTTGTTCAAGATCACTCAGTTTTTTTTTTTTTTTTATTGTTTACTTATCGTCGAACGAGCAATTTTCCTTGACCAAAACCGAATCTTTGTCGCACTTGGTGTCCCGAGGATTTCGGTATGTTTAAAAGAACAGTTACCAAGACTAATAGAGAGTGATAAAAAAACAAAGTATGTAAAAGCAGAAAAAAATATTGTCAATATCTCGAATCAAACGATAACGTATTTACAAATTTAACGAGCTCTTCGTGAGATTACATTTTGCAAAATAGCGTTGACAACGATTTCTAGCTTTTCTCCAGGTTGAATTTAATACTGTTGTAACAAAGCGTGTCGAACTCGAAGCTAGAAACACAAATGCATTTTCTTTCTTATTCCTTGTTGTGGTTGTTTTTTTGCTTAATTCGTATTAGAGACAAGCTTTCTCGTACAGACTGAAAATCGTTCTTGCACTCGATTCAATTAATCAGATTAAAATTATTCTAGTGTCAGGGCTAATATGATTCCTAATTACGCTCTATTAATTAACGCTATTCCATAGTTTTCACCTAACGTATCGCCAGCTTTCTTTTTTCATTTCTTCCTATTGCGTTAGATTCATGTAGCTGGTCAACCGGTGCATTTTTTGTAGCAGGTCCACCGGTGCAAGTTTTGTAACTGGTCCTCAGATGCAATTTTTGTACCTAGTCCACGTGTGCAATTTTTGTAACTGGTCCACCGGTGCAATTTTTGTAGCTGGTCCACCAGTGCAAGTTTTGTAACTGGTCCGCCGGTGCAATTTTTGTAACTGGTCTGCCAGTGCAATTTTTGTAACTGGTCCGCCGGTGCAATTTTTGTAACTGGTCTGCCAGTGCAATTTTTGTAACTGGTCCGCCGGTGCAATTTTTGTAACTGGTCCGCCGGTGCAATTCTTGTAACTGGTCCACCGGTGCAATTTTTGTAACTGGTACGCTGGTGCAATTTTTGTAGCTGGTCCACCGGTGCAATTTTTGTAACTGGTACGCCGGTGCAATTTTTGTAGCTGGTCCACCAGTGCAAGTTTTGTAACTGGTCCGCCGGTGCAATTTTTGTAACTGGTCTGCCAGTGCAATTTTTGTAACTGGTCCGCCGGTGCAATTTTTGTAACTGGTCTGCCAGTGCAATTTTTGTAACTGGTCCGCCGGTGCAATTTTTGTAACTGGTCCACCGGTGCAATTTTTGTGACTGGTACGCTGGTGCAATTTTTGTAGCTGGTCCACTGGTGCAATTTTTGTAACTGGTACGCCGGTGTAATTTTTGTAGCTGGTCCACCAGTACAAGTTTTGTAACTGGTCCACCAGTGCAATTTTTGTAACTGGTCCTCAGATGCAATTTTTGTACCTAGTCCACGTGTGCAATTTTTGTAACTGGTCAACCGGTGCAATTTTTGTAGCTGATCCACTGGTGCAATTTTTGTAACTGGTCCACCGGTGCAATTTTTGTAACTGGTCTACCGCTGCAATTTTTGTAGCTGGTCCTCAGCTGCAATTTTTGTAACGGGCCTGCTGGGGCTATTTTTTTAGCCAGTCCACCGGTACAATTGTTGTAACTGGTCCTCAGTTGCAATTTTTGTAACTGGTCCACCGCTACAATTTTTGTAACTTATCCACCGTTAACAAATTCACTGCGGAATAATGTTTTTAAATGAAACAAAGAAACGCGGCGATTTTCCTCGCCTTCCAAACCGTAGTCGTGATGTTATATATAGATGGCTCAATGTGAAAATTACAAGTCTGTTTTATAAGAGTAAAAATACATAAAATAAACAAACACACATATATATATATATAAATATATATTAACGTTATTGAATATAAATATCTAAAAATTGACCGTCGTTGTGTAAGCGAATTGGACGCGGCGTGAATTACATCGTACAATATCTGTGTGTGGGTCGAAAAATTGCATTTGGTTGGGGAATGCGTAATATTATCAATTCAAAGAATATATCGTAAGCGAGAATTTAAGCGATTCAATAATAACGTTGATACATATGTAACGTACCCAAAAAAAAACGTATTACAAAACAACAACAAACAAAAAAACACTTGCGACGAATAAAAACAAAAACAAACGTTGATACAGCGATAAACGTGCGCATATCACACATAGTTGGGGGTGATCGTGTTTCGTTTAGAATAAAAAACAACAAAAACTAAATAAAAATGAAAAAAAAGAAAAGAAAATAATCGCGACGAAAGAAAAAGAATTTTGCATCAAGATCGAATTAGCTAGTAGTAAGCGTACAAGAGTCAACGAGTTAACGGAGACAAATTCCGATTCGTTTGATTTTAATCAAATTTATTCGTATCGATCAAAAGTTAATTGTCCATTGTAGCGACCGAAATTGAGATTTCCTGATAAATATTTCTCAGTCGAATACGAATAAATTTATTTGACAATTAAATTTGTCAGGAAATTTACTTTCCAGTAATTATTACATCTTCTTAATCGAATGCGAATAAATTTATTTAGCAATTAAATTTGTACGATCGGAACGAATCCCACATTGTTTCCTCAGCAACTGTCGTATGCAACGAAACAATTTTTCCAAACGATATTAATCCATTCTCATTTAACGATAACGAAATACCGACTAATTGTAAAATTTTAGACAACGACGATGTACCGGGGCTAAGCTTCTTGAGAATGTTCACGTCCACTTTGCGCTAAGCTCTCTTAGACGAAGCATTAGTGAAAGAAGAAAATAAAAAAGAAGAATGTAGTTGGGTGTAGTAAGATTTGAAACAAAAAAAGAAATCACACAGACCCAAACAAACAAAAACAATAGCGAGGTTTTTTATATACTCAGACTGACAAAACCTCGGGAGTGAATAGAGAGTTGGTTGAAATTTTTCTGAAAGATCCAAAATAATAAAAAAAAAAACGATGACTACGTTAGCTAGATGAGTTTAGAAAAAAAACGTCTTACAATGAAGTAGAGAAGAAGAGAGACGGAGAACAGAGAACAATTAGAAATACAGAAAATTAACGAAAACAAAAAAAAAACACAGAAACTAAAGCGTAGTTGTAAATCTTATCAATCACTGACGACGCATTGTCGGTAAACGCAACGGCGTTGCAAAATTTCAAATTGTACATAGAACGGTAAAAACACACACAAGAATAAGTCGTCGGTGCCATCGGGAAGGCACGCGACGCGTAGACTTGCCTATATCGCGTTATTTGTACTAAAATTTAAAAACAAAAACAACAACGGCTAAAAGTGTGTGTATTTTTCTCAAATATGGTTTGATTGCAGATTTTTGCTGATCATTTTACCATTCTTCTTAAAACGAAAAGAAAGCAAAGTTACATTGGACTCGTTGTTACCAGCTGTTTATGATGAGGATTATTTTTCAATGGCAAATACCTTTGCGAGTGTCCCAAGAAGAAAAATAAAGAGCAACGAAGTTGGTTTGTTTAGAGAAAAATTGATTTGTCACTGAAGAAACATCTCGTTGCGATTCCAAGAAGAAAAATAAAGAGCAACGAGATTGTTTCGTTTAGAGAAAAATTGATTTGTCACTGAAGAAACATCTCGTTGCGATTCGAAGAAGAAAAATAAAGAGCAACGAAGTTGTTTCGTTTAGAGAAAAATTGATTTGTCACTGAAGAAACATCTCGTTGCGATTCGAAGAAGAAAAATAAAGAGCAACGAGGTTGTTTCGTTTAGAGAAAAATTGATTTGTCACTGAAGAAACATCTCGTTGCGTTTCGAAGAAGAAAAATAAAGAGCAACGAAGTTGTTTCGTTTAGAGAAAAATTTATTTGTCACTGAAGAAACATCTCGTTGCGATTCGGAGAAGAAAAATAAAGAACAACGAAGTTGTTTCGTTTAGAGAAAAATTGATTTGTCACTGAAGAAACATCTCGTTGCGATTCGAAGAAGAAAAATAAAGAGCAACGAGGTTGTTTCGTTTAGAGAAAAATTGATTTGTCACTGAAGAAACATCTCGTTGCGATTCGAAGAAGAAAAATAAAGAGCAACGAAGTTGTTTCGGTTAGAGAAAAATTGATTTGTCACTGAAGAAACATCTCGTTGCGATTCGAAGAAGAAAAATAAAGAGCAACGAAGTTGTTTCGTTTAGAGAAAAATTGGTTTGTCACTGAAGAAACATCTCGTTGCGATTCGAAGAAGAAAAATAAAGAGCAACGAAGTTGTTTCGTTTAGAGAAAAATTGATTTGTCACTGAAGAAACATCTCGTTGCGATTCGAAGAAGAAAAATACAGAGCAACGAGGTTGTTTCGTTTAGAGAAAAATTGATTTGTCACTGAAGAAACATCTCGTTGCAATTCGAAGAAGAAAAATAAAGAGCAACGAAGTTGTTTCGGTTAGAGAAAAATTGATTTGTCACTGAAGAAACATCTCGTTGCGATTCGAAGAAGAAAAATAAAGAGCAACGAAGTTGTTTCGGTTAGAGAAAAATTGATTTATCACTGAAGAAACATCTCGTTGCGATTCGACGATTAGAATTTAATTCGAGCGAGGATTATATTTGGAAAATAATTGTTGTTTTAATTTCTTTACGTCGTTCGTTTTCTTTTGTTGTTGTTGTTTTTGTATTCGTTGAAAATACGAGTGCGATAATTGTCAATTTTATCAGAGCGTTTCTACACGTGTGTCTGTTCTATTTAGTCGTATCGCTTTGGATAATGTGTAACGGAATCGTTGAATAGATTAAATACCGGATAAACAAAACGTAGACGGTTGATAGTTGAATAGATTTGGATGTGTCGGTGCTTATTGTTTTGCTATTTGTTGTAAAGTACTAAGATGGTGGATAGAGAGAGAGAAAGAGAAAAAGAGAGAATAAGAGCAAATGATTTTTATCAATCCTCAATCAAATTCGAGCGACTCGATACTCTGCTGTGCGCACGTCTTCCACAGTCGTGAAATTCATCATTAACACACACACGGCCTATTATTCTCGTCCGGACAAAATAATTATCACGTTGACGAATATAATTTTTCTTTTACATCCTTACGTTTCTTCTGTTTACGTTAATTTTGTGTAATTTATTAATTCATTTTCTCTTCTTCTCAGGGAAATTGTAATGACGAAAGCGTTTATCTTCGATGACAACGCTCTTAACTACTACTATCATTGTATTCCGAGCTGTCGGGCCTAGTATCTTCGAAACGAAAAAGAAAAGTCGTCAGGTCTCTCGAGGACGATTTTTGTTCTCTCCGGGCACCAGGAGGTCCGTAATAAATAATTAGACAATCTTGTTACACTGCTTCAGAGTTTAAGGGATTTCGACTACGGAGACAACGTGACAAGGGCTTAAAGAATGATGCGAAGATATTGAAGAATTAAGATTATCGACACTTGGAAAAGATAAAACTAAAATGAGAAAAAATAAGTAATACGCCAAAGAGCGTGTTTCGACGAGAGGAAAAACGATAAGATACGAGATACGGTGATATAATTATTACTCGATTCGCGGACCATTGGAACACTGTACAACGACTAAGTTACAATAATATTTAAAGATATAGATCGAGTCTTTAAGGTCGGCGCATATGGAGCAGTAGTGTACATTATTTTTCGACGAATTACCAATTTTTCAAAGCCTTTGTCATGCAAAAATTTGATTGAGGATTGGGTGAGAAGGATTGGATAGAATCATTCGTTCCAACAGTAGCTGGTCGTTTATTTAATAATACTTGTGATTTCATTCTCGACCGTCCAAAGTGACGAAAATTATTACTTTTATTTTTCAACCGGTGTTGGCTCGACCAAACGTTTTTTTTTCCCCCTTTTTTTCATTCTTTTACGTTTTCAACCGAGCATGTCGTTTTGAGTAATTGAATAAATGTTCTCTAGAGCGATAGAATTTTTTTTGGGAATATATAATCAATAGCGATGAGGAATGTATCAGGAGATTCAGTGGATCGCTTTGATACAAGCGCTGCTCCAGTTTCATCGACACCGCTGTCGATGTTCGTTTAAATACTAAGATAACTTTTTGCTACGCTGCTCCAAGTCGTTTATTCGAATCAATTGTACGTGAAGAAAGAAACAACGACAACAACAAACAAAACAACAACAACACAAAAATCATTAAATCAAAGATCCTACGAGGACGAGAATAACAAAACAAACAAAAAACGACAGAGGCTAAATATTTAGACTGCGGTGACGAGTTAGATTTTAGAACAATTTGAAGAAACGCAAAGACAGAAGGGATTTTAAAAGAAACAAAAAGCCCAATAAAACACGAAAGTGCTTCTAGCTTCGCGAAACAATAAAATACAAAAGGGAACGATATTAAGCCAGCAGTTGCAAGAAGAGAACTTAGGATAGCTTTTTTTAAACTTACGTTGGTGATTTTTTGTGACAAAAAAAATAGAGCTTCGATCGATGGACAAGATATCGATATTTTATCGAGAAGAAAAAAAAATGAAAAAAAAAAACAAAAAAATGTGGTAATGGTATGGTTATTCATATTGTTTAGGTATATCGTACACGTGATATTATGTCATTTACGATATATATATATATATATATATAGTCAAAAGAGCCTTAGTTACCGATCTTAGTTCGTGGTCAGTTCGAAAATAGATGAAAAAACAAAATTTACGTTTTATGAAAATTCGACATTGACCAGAGCAAAGGCTTTTTCCTTTTCTTCATAGCGTGAAAGTAAATTCAATACATATGCGTCAAAACGGATGCACGACTGCCAAGGAATCAGCATCATTATTATTATTATTGTTAAATTTATTTTAATTTTTTTTCTTATCTTTTGTTTCTCGTTTCTGAGCCATCGTAGAGCAATCATAGAAACTGAAAGTTTAATTATCCTGTTTTTTTATTCTCCAAGAGATAACTGAGCGACGAATGGAACGATGAGAAAACGTGTCTGACAATGAGACACGTTCGATGGTAGTTGGAAGGCCTAGTCCTCGTTAGCCAAGATAAATTGTAGACAACAAATGTATTCGCGTGAATTAGTAAATTAATTAATATCATCTCCGAAAATGTTTCCTCAATAATATCTTGCCTGTTTCGCGGCGTAACGTTAATGTAACTACAATTTTCGTTTTCGTAAACAAATTTCACGATGAAAGAAAAGCCGAGTTTTCTTCTAGAAACGAAAATGCGCTTCCATATGCCAAGATTCGTGAAACAATTTCACCCTTTTTTCCTTTTGTTTTTGTGAGCACAATGTGTGTCTTACATATGCGTGTGTTTTCTTTTTATCGTTTGTCTTTTTTCTTCTAAAAATCAGTATTCTCGCAGTGTGTCTGTCTATTAAAAAAAAAACGACGACGACCTCTTAAACGATGTGTCTATCTCGCATCTTTGCTCAAGAGAACAGCGACAAAAAGAAAGGAAGAAAAAAAAATAAACAAAGGATGTAAATTAAGAAAATGAGAAAATATGAAAATTTCTTTTTTCCTACTTTTGCTTGTCTCTCTTTGCTGAGATTATTGTTTGACAAATTTTCCTAGACCACCAGAGACAGAGAGAACAAGTAAGGGCGAGAGATCTATGCTACGTAGACGCTAAATATTATTTATCCAGGTGGCCGGTAATCGGGAAACTTTTTTGGGATGGAAAAAAAAGAGCAAAGAGACTAACTGTTTTTTGTATATTATGTTAAATGTATAATACGTATCGTACTAATTATATCATACTTTAATAAACATATATATATATATTATATATAATAAAATTATTTAAAAAAAAAATATATATATATGTGTGTATATATAAATACCCACATATATATATGTGTAATAATATATCGTTAAATGGGCTGTGGTAGAAAACCTTTGTATACTCCGTGCGCACCAAGCGAGGCGAGTCCTAAACGAGTTTCAGGTGGATCGTTTCGAGTTCGCCGTTTTAATGAGAAAATGATAAATGTGCTAAGGGAGGATTTAAAGAGAAGAGAAAGAGAGAGAAGTGGGTTAGTAGAAGGGCCCGTCTCATATTCTGTCACACAACGACCACCGTGCACAAAACTGTACCTTATTAATAAATAATAGATAGAGCCGTCGTTATAATTGTCAATAAAGCTGTACCTAATCGTGAGCCACGGTTTTTGTACTCGATCTGGGTCGTAATAAGGAAATTCGAGTGAAACGCCGAATGGTACTCGACGAGAATTGTAAACGGAAGATAGATTGTTCGTCACGATTAAGAAAAAAGGATTGTAAGAAAAAGAGAGAACTGTAACGAGGAACGTCGATGATGCGATATCTCTACTGCAAGCGTTGCTCCATAGTTGCAAGAACCATTGTAAAACGTCAGAAGGATTAATAGAGAATAATTGTTGTTACACGAGTTGACTAGGTGAAAGAAGATGATCTGATTTGTAAATTGGTACGATTGTAACTCCCAATGTATAAGACAGTTGTATTGCATCTTCTATCAGCGCCATAATCCTGCAAGGCTTATTATATTCTTACTTTTTCAAATTAGAATTTGTTCATATTGTAAGGTGAAAATCTGACGTTCGAGCGAGACAGAGATTCCGGGACTGGTTGTGCTTTTTGCGATGTGCGATCCAGCTTCGCGAGTAGAGCGTATGTATCGACGTTGTCGTCATTGAAATTTAAGCGACGTTGCAAATTGTTAGCGATTAGGCGAACGAAAAAACAAACGAGTTTGTGACGAAGCGAAGAAGTACATTTTTAGATCTCTGCTCAACGAGTAACATCCGCTTTAACGTAGATAAAACACACATACACACAGAAAATGGGAAGAGACTTTTGTCGAAACAGGATCATTTTGTCGATCGCAGTATGGGCGTGATTTTTCATTCGCTTTTGTCTCTTTAATTTTCATGTTAAAACATCCGATTTTTGTATTATACTCTTGGACGTTGAATTTGTAGAATTGTCATTTTTTTTTGTTTTTATTTTGTCGATGAATGTCCTGGCAAATGTCTTCTAGAGTTGGACCGAGAAAAAGTACACCTTGAGAATTAATAATCGGTTGCACTTGTTCTCTCCTGAGTATTGGCAGATCGCCAGCGTACCAAACGTTTCTCAGATTCTCATTCGTTCACGACGTTCTTATTAATTTACCTTTGTTCTCTCTACTCGCCAATCAGTCGCTTGCCAAGTGTATAACGTCAATTTCGAGACACAACGAGAACGTTACGAGGCGTGCGCGACGAATCTGTCGAATTATATGTAAACGACTAATGTGTAAAAAAAGAAACCTAAACAAAGAAAAAGTAATGAGGAAAACGAACCCGAGCTTATCATGCCCGCCTGCAAATTCGAGTATAATTCCCGTTTGTACCTTACGATAGTTTAGCACGCTCTCGACTAATAATCGTGCATAGTTATCGAAGGGAGAAAATGGAAAAGGAGTAAACAACAACAAAAAAAAAAGAAAACGTTAATATGCCACTTGGTTGTGGGTGTTGAAAGTAGTAATGCTTGTTATCGTTGATTCTTTTAATTTATATTATTGCAATTTATTGTTCGTTCTTCGAGGTACTTAGAAGGCGTTTTATGAGTAAAATACATGTTCGCGAAAGACTCGAGAGATGTTCAAAGCCATCTGGAGTCTTGACGTGTTTCCAAACATATTTCTGAGCATTCGTAATTTTGTGAAAGTGAATAAAAGTGAATTAAACGAGCGTAGAGCGTTTTCCTTTTTTTCTTCTTCTTTTAACTGATACAGAATTGCCTCAAGAGAGACACTATAATGTGTAAGAATTAATTTTATGTGTATCTTCGAAACTGCGAATTGTCAGCAGTTGCGTTTTATTCGAAGTGTCCTTTGTATGTAAACTCGTTTGTCCTTTAAGAAAATCAATTATTAATAAATGGTACCTTTCACGTACGCAACTGACTCGTCCACTATACAATTGTTTGTTTGCACTGAAAGATTATTGATACAATACCAAAACAATGTTCAATAACATAATGCTCGATCGAGGATTGTAGATTATAAAATGGATTATTTTCAAAGAGAAGTTTAATGTCAATGAAGTGAAAAATAGGTTTTGTTGCCTAGTTCAAAATTGCTTACTACTTTTCAGAATATTTTAACATTAATACTATTTACCCTCGTTGGATATAACGAGGAACAACTTATAAGGAATCCTCATTACACACTTAACATAAACGAGAAAGAAATGTGTATACATCAATATCGCATTCAGGTATTTATTTAAGTTCTTACATATCCTACATTACGTCATGTAAGTTATTTTTTTTCATTGTATTTACACATTATTTGTTTGTTCATCTTCTTTTGTCACATATGCATGCGCTACCATGTTTGTGTCTTGCAGTTTCTTTTCGCACTTATAAATTGCCAAGTTTGCTGTCCAAGTGAAAGTGTGAGAGTGAAGATTATTATTGTTTTATCTTTGGAGGAAAAAAAAACATCAACGATGATAAAAATGGAGTGTAGGGGTTCATTTTAATACGGCTTGTAATCGAACTATCGTCCCATTAAAGTGAATCGTAGATACTCGTTATTTCACAGAAGCCAGGAATCTATTGGAAGAGGACGTTCGAGTCTACGTGAATTTGAATCTAACTGTTCCATGATTCTTTTTTTTCCGTATCGCGTTGAACACACTACTGGGAATTTATCCTTAATTTTATTTATAAGATTGCCGATTATCGAGAATAGTGAGAAAGAACACAAACAAGAACATAGAGTTTGGATCAACCGTGTGTGTAATCGGGGAAACTTTGGAAAATAGTTTTAAAGAAAGATAATTGACGGTGTCGAGACGAAACTCCTATCCATCTATGCTTCTCCATTCGGGAACGTTAAAGGTATGTGTTATTTATATAATACATATATGCATATGTATATACATACATACACACATACATATTGATTCGCTATACACAAAAGCCCGGGGCCACGTAATAATAAAAGAATAATATGAGCTAAGTTCGTTCACTGTCGACGCCCTCTACCCTATATCAAGAGTGATCCAGCCAGGTGTTCTCAAATATAAACAGATATTCGGATTGTTTACAGAAAAAAAAAACAAAACAAAATTTGACGCAATACAAAAAAACGGCATTTTATTCCGATCTTGAAAAAAATTCTTAATGCACCAAGTGAAATAACCGAGCGTGCTCATTGAACTTGCGGTCTTGTCGGTGTACAATCTTCTCAACGATCATCGTTTACGCATATTAACATCGCGGGTCATTGAGAAACATAAGAACGGAAAGCGATTGGTTTTACCGACAACTAATTATTGAGACATCGGGCGTCTTTTCGCGGTTCGATCGCGAAATAGACACGGTGCGACGTTTTAACGCAATTGACCGGATTATAAATCGACCCCGTTCTCTTTTTCCTCGATTGTGATCGGAGCTCTAACTGTATATAATTAACATTCAAGATATTACGCAATTCGATTTTTCTTGAACGTTCCCATCCGCTTTTTCGATCTCCATCAGCAGAGTGTGAAATATATCGGCGACAGACTGCAAAACGACAAAATCCATGTATCAGTAAATTGCATGAATGTGTTTAAAAAAAGTTACTTGTTACTTTATAAATTACTACCTCATTCTGCTTTGCACTCGTTTCTAAAAAAGCGGCGTGCCACGAATCGGCTAAGCGTTTACCCTCGTCAGTTTTCACCATCCTATCTACGTAGAGATCTGTTTTGTTGCCAACCAATACAATTGGAACACTACGATTTGTCGAGGGAAAGAAAAGAGAAACGCGAGTAAGCAAAATGTTTTAAGCAAACTGGTATTGATGAAGTTTGTTTGTTGTCCATTAACTTACTGAAGCTTTCCGGTAATATCGAGTAACTTGTCGTAAATAATTTGTACAACTTCAAAGCTCTTTGCACTCGTTATACTGTACACGAGGACATAACCATGGATATCCATGGAATATTGAGTTGGAAATATACTGTATTCATCCTGACCAGCAGTATCGACCAACTTTACTTCATAATCTTGGCTGTTTACTCGTGTGCTTTTTGTAAATGCTGCGAACAATAAAATTTATTATAAAAAACATATAATAAATATTAATCTTAAAAAATTGAAATATAATTATTTGAAGATTTTGCGACGTCGCAAAACCTTGCAAGCTCAGATTTTCAATATTTCATTTGATTGATATAATACAAAAGCCTTTAATTTAATACATAGATATATAATATTAGAGATACATACTATTTTCAATAGTGGGATCGTACGAATCCACGAATTGTCCTTCGACAAATTGTATACTCAATGAAGATTTTCCTGTAAACAATGTAACAGTAATGCAAACATTAGTTCGCTCAAATCTAACGAGAATAAGAATGAAAAAACTTGGTACATAATTGATCTTAAACTTACCCACAGACCTGTAGCCCATAATAGCTATTTTTCTTTGCTTAGGAGGCATTTTTTAACACCGTTAAACGATTGTAACGCAACAACAGTAGTCCATAAAGTCTCGTTCATGCTCCAGACAAGTCCTATGATAAAGAAAATAAAAATCAACAATCTCTAAGAAGTCTATCGTGTTATTTATGCGGATATCTGGATATTTATCACAGACAAACGGTGTTCATTCGATCATGAGGATTGAGAAAAAGTCTTCTTTGGATTTCATGTACGATATGTATGTACTTTCTGACCTTTGATAACCCATTACAAAAAATATTTTCACTACGAGAACTACGCACAAGACGCAGCAAAAATATATTCCCTCTCTGGAAACACATAGTCACGTTGAAAATAGTCGCAAATGCGCATATACATGGATCGGATATGCAAATACACGATCGTACAAAGGGACGCATAAAATTCGGGTAAAATCGGAGCACGTTTTAACAGTTCGTAGATAACGTCACAGATGAAATTTGACGAACCCACGCAGATTGTTAAAAAAAAAAAAAAACAAAACAAAAAATCTTTCGTGTCGATCGAAGAGGGGAGAATAGTGTGCACTGAAAATCTTGCGTTCGCGTAAACTGCGACACTTGTGTATATTATACCTGACAATTGTCGAGGGGTAAACCTTGATGCACGCACGACAGAGAGAGAGAGAGAGAGAGAGAAAGAGAGAGAGAGAGAGAGAGAGAGAGAGAGAGAGAGAGAGAGAGAGGGGGGCAAAGAGGAAAAGCCATGCATACATATTTCAAGGCAGTCGTTAGTATCAATCATTATTAGTAATAGAAATAAAAAATAGACAACTCCGGCTTTATTTTTTTTTCATATAGACTCACTATACCAGCTAAAATCATTTGGTTATTTGTTTCGTGAAAAGTTTAGCGGGCGTGGATGGATCGAGTGCGCGTTATACTGCCTTCGTGCTAAGTCACGCCTGAACGAAAGCGTCTTGACAACTTATATACCTATTTCCGATGTATTATTCTGCCTTGCTGTGTAAAAATTCTCGATATTGTCGCCTCGTTTCACTCAATATATTTTCAATAACACTATATATATTTATCCGCGTAATCGCACCCCTACACTCTTAATTATTACACTACGCGGAAATTCGCCTACGTATTTACCGACGCAAGAAGTATAACGTACACGCATAGATGCATATGTATATAGATATATATGCAGAGAGAAAATAAGGGGAAAGATCCACGAGTGCCATAAGGATTTTCTTTTACTAGATACGTACTATATGTAAAGCCACAGCTTATGACGAAAGGAGAGTTCCAAATTATGGGGAACTAAGTACATGTTCGAAAACAGTGGGTCGATAAGACGGACGTCTCCGTTTAGTTACTCGTATCGTCACTAGATGGTAGTAGTTGGTAACGAACTGTGGAATCTTTCTCCCACATCAGTTCCAGTTTTTGATAAATATCAAACTTCAGACTGGTATCGAACTTCGGGTATTTTTCTGATAACATATTAATTTCTGCTGTTAACGATAGGACGTTAGTAAAACAAAAACAATAAAGCTTACTGTAACGGTTTTTAATAATTATTCGATTAATTAGTCAGTAAGCAATATTGCGATGTTTCAACGAGAAATGTTTAATAAAATTAAATGTGATTGGCGGGGGAGGGGATATCTGGCGCTTTAAAATTACGTCATATCTGCTTTCTAGTGATTTTTCGAACAATTCGTATTCTCATTGGTCAGCGCTTGTTCTCAATGATGGTACCAACATATATGCGATCTAACGTATACGAGCGCTTATCTTTTTTTTCATACAATTATACATCTAACAAAAGCTGCAATTATGATTTTTAGAACCGAAAAACGATTGCAAATAGATTAAACGCGGCTTTGACAACATACGTGTCAGTTCGGCTGTTTTGACACCCATTTTTATTTTTTTATTCTCTTATAGAAATACTATCTAACAAAACTTTATTTTAGGCCGACAAGAACCGACAAACGACCAACGATCGATCGGCATTAAAAAAAATAAAGAATTGTATTTTGGTCGGCTAAGTTGACGGAGATTTAAACGATTCCAAAACAGAACTTCAAAAAGTTAAAGTCTGTCGGCTAATTTCCCTAGACCGACGGTGGCGCAAGCGACGAATTTACCCCCGTGAAGTTGGCCGGACAACTTGCACTTTATTAATTGACTTTTTTTATATCGTTAGGTGGTCGTTAGGTAGTGTTAGGTAGTCTAATTAAAACGTTAGGTAGACAATAGTTAAAAAAAAAAACATTGAAAAGGTATGTGCAGTTGGCTGACAATTTTTTTTTCCTTTATTTATCTTTTCAAGATGCTCAAATGGTGCGTAATCGTTAGGTGGTCATGAATATACTAATTAAAACGTTAGGTAGTTAACCATATCCTTGCAAATCCGAAAAACAATTTTGCGAACATGTATGCGCAAAGGCTAATGCGCATCTGTGCGAACTTAGCCAGTCGACTGACAATTGCGATCTTTGCCCGTTACGCATGCAGGTTTCTCAAAATTGTTTTTTGGCTTTTGCAAGGATTCAGTTGACTACCTAACATTTTAATTAGTATATTCATGACCACCTAACGATTACACATCATTTGACCATCTTGAAATGATAAATAAAGGAAAAAGAAAAAATTTTCACATACATTTTTTATTATTATTATTTTTTTTAACTATTGACTACCTAACGTTTTAATTAGACTACCTAACACTACCTAACGACCACCTAACGATATAAAAAAAATTAATTAATAATGTGCAAGTTGTGCGGCCAACTTCACGGGGGTCGAAAATTGTCGCTATCTTTTTAACGAGTTACAGAATAGGCACACTGTTGGTACTTATCGGGCTGATCACGACCCTGTGCTCAGCTAGGGATAGGTGTATCCACGGCCCTGTATTACATATATGATATCCCAGAAATCATTCAAGATGGCCGACAGTGTTAGTTCGAAGGGCGATTTGTACACTTTTTTTATCAATTAAAAAATCATATTTTACTCAAGGTTTTCGACTGTACGAATCCCTATAGCACTCATAATCGACAAAAGATCATAACTGGGGTGTATTGTCGATAAATGGTGTTCCTCACATTCAAACAATACATTGAAAATCCTAGACGTACGAGAAGAAAGCATCAAATGTCAAATTCTGACACTTGCTGATCATTATTTTTTGTAGTTTAGTCTCCATCAATTTTCTTTCGCAAGAAACGAGAATGGTACGTCAAATTTCTTGGCGATACCGCCCTTAAACGAGAGGTGAGTGTTTTATTGTTCACGTTTCTCATTTCTACATTCTGTTTTCCGCAGATTTTTCGTGCCACCACGATTCGAAAATGATAAAAAATTCCGTTATCTCTTATCGTTTTTTTCTTCGTTGATCATTTATTTGATTTTATGTAAAGAAAAAGATAGATTAGAATCCGAGGGCCTTTTTACACCTTCCTATAAATACAAATTTTTATTGGCAGAAATATACAACAGGATGACTCCGCCTCTTGATCGAAAACGCAGCTCGTCAGTCAGCTACAGCAGAGGCAAAGGCAATGCTGAAGATGTTGGTGACGAGATCCACATATCTTTGGCGCCTTATATACAGACATATCTGGCACACAGTGGTCAGGGAGTAGGCTGCTGTGGAATTGGCCTGCCAGTGCCTTTTGAGAGAGCTGCGCCAAGATCATGGTGGAATCCTAGATTTGACTCTGAAATCTTGGAAGAACAGTACAAGCGCAGTGCCTTTCCACAAATAAGATTAAGATTCAGGTAGATGATGAAACTTTGATGAATTTTACTTGCTTCCTTTGAGGCCTTTGCATCTTATATTTTCTATTATCAAAAAGACTATGGAATCTATCTTGAAAAAGAATGCTTCGACACTATTATTCAATATGCAACTCGACAAAGATTTTCAACGAATATCGAATAACGTTAATATTTTGCTTTCAGATATGCCTTGACTTATGTACTGCTTGTTTCATTGTCTTGGTTGGCCTATTTTGCCATTGGCAAACAAAATGAAACATCGTCATGGCCAGCAATAGCGACAGTCTTCAGTGCACTTGGTGTTTTGGTTTCCCTGGCATTGTATCTTACCTACACCAAATACTATAGATCTTATATTTTGCCGACATCATTAGCAATTGCATCGTTCCTTTGCCTATTATCGTTATTATTTCTTGTTCTTGTACCGCCACACAGCGACGGTCTAACTCTTGTCGGCCACTTTGCCCTGTGCTCCGAAATTTTGTTGCTCATTTATACCGTTGTACCGATGCCACTTTATGCCTGCGTGGGTATATGCACAGTATACTCTATTCTTTTCGAGGTACTCACGGCCTATCTCTACAATTCAAGTGCCTCAGGAAATTCTCATTTCGACGGTCAAATTGCACACATCAATGTAACGAAACGAAGTAGCCTAGCGGATTATTCGCAAGAAACGGCAGCGACAGAAGCGATATTACAAAAAATGGAATCTCACACTGCTAATCCAAAAACCGAGGAAGGAATGTTCGATATAAGAAAATCAAAGCTTCTTTCTAGTCTTGGATTGTCAATGCTCGATGGTCAGAATGTAGTGGAAAAAATTTCTACAGCCCTAACGAATTCGAACGTTTTGACGAATTTGAATCCCAGCTCGTTGATTGCGAATACGATGAATGAGAGTTTGCCAGGTTCGAGCAGATTTAACATCGATCCTTCCAATAACAATCATGATCGATCAACGAGAAGTTTACCAACGAACTCGACCGGATACTTCGACGAAGTGGATTTCCCAACTAGTCTCAGTATAAGAATTCTCATGCAGATATGCATTCATATAATCGGCGTACACATTCTCATAATGACGTTTGTACGTATGCGCGGTACGTTTATGAAAGTTGGACAATCGTTGCTGGTGCGCAGACAATTGGAAATGGAAAAACAGTTGAAGGAAAAAATGATACACTCTGTTATGCCGCCTAAAGTAGCGGATTGGCTCATGGAAGAGAGTGAACGCGAGAGAGAACGAGAAGACTCTTTGAAGAAAGGATCGATACCATCGAACAATACCGATATACGTTCATTGTTCCGACCCTTCAATATGCACTCTATGGAAGATGTCAGTATATTGTTCGCCGATATCGTTGGATTCACGCGTATGAGCTCGAATAAAACTGCTGAGGAGCTTGTTGGCATTCTCAATGATTTGTTTGAGAGATTTGATGACCTGTGTGAACATCATGGATGCGAAAAAATCTCTACGCTGGGAGATTGCTATTATTGCGTCAGTGGCTGTCCAGAGCCACGGTCCGATCATGCCAAATGTTGCGTGGAAATGGGATTAGGTAAGAATATCTTCAAAATCGTCATAACTATTAAAATGGAAGTCTTACCTTAGCATTGATATATAATAAATCAATTGGAACATTGCTTTGAGGCAGAGCTTTGCAGCGCTTGAACTACTCTATAGCATTTAAATCTCGAGGCTTTTTCGAATCGAAATCCTGAACGACTTCAATTTGTTTTCAGCAATGATAGAGGCAATTAAACAATTCGACATCGAGCGACGTGAAGGTGTGAATATGCGAGTCGGTGTTCATACAGGAACCGTACTATGTGGTATCGTGGGAACGAAGAGATTCAAGTTCGACGTATGGTCAAATGACGTTACCCTCGCTAACAAATTGGAGAGCACAGGCAAACCTGGTAGGGTACATCTCAGTGAGAGCACGATTAAATTTCTCGGTGACGAGTATCTAACGGAGCCGGGAGAAACCATCAATGGTAGGTAAATATTCGAATGTTTTATGTCGTGAGTCAACCAGTCACATTCCGTCTCGTTATTTGGAACGAGTGCGTTGGAAGAAAATTATAAAAGTAATTTTACAAATATAAAGAAAATCAAGATTTTTTGTAGAAGTTATACAATTATATATCGTCTTGGATTACAATACTATGTGTTAAAACGATTCACACTAAATCCAAAGAGAATTTTTCAGGATGATTACCGATTGACCCATGTAATGTTCATTTT
Organism: Netelia fuscicornis; assembly: GCA_946811545.1. NCBI lineage: Eukaryota > Metazoa > Arthropoda > Insecta > Hymenoptera > Ichneumonidae > Netelia > Netelia fuscicornis. Next base: position 11,785,133 of record OX328014.1, on the reverse strand, counting down.
TTTAAATTATTCTTAGGTGTGAAAAGCTACTTCATCAAAGGTCGAAAATCGGATCTCGTAACGGAATTTATAAAGACTGTAAACACACCGATGAGCATATCACCATTGATGCAAGCGAGACATCGAGTAGGCTCTTGCAACAATCAATTCAAGCCTCGAAGTCACTATCTTCATATGGTAACGAATACCAACAGCTACAGAATGAAGGCAAATTCGTTGCCCAGTATATTGGATTCCGAGACCGACGGGGAGGTGGATGAAAAGAAGAATGAAGCAAACAAGAGTCCAACCTCGACAGCGAGTTATGGAAAAAAGAAAATTCGTAATAAACCATGGAGGTATTTGGTGAGACAAAGAACTGCGGAGGAAATGACGCCGTTGGACATGCATAATGAAAAAGTCGTTTCCATTCAAGAGGCTAAAGTCGAGCCATCTTTGACTATGGGCGATGGAAGCCGCAACGGATTAAATGGAGTAAGTTGAGTCCCTGTTTTTTAAAATCATATTAATTTAAGCAGCTTCATATTAAATCCACACCAAATTTCAATTTAATGTCGCTATTAGAAATTTGATGGCTTTATATTTTATCTGTTCCACATGCCTTGTACACCCTTGTGCATTATGAGAAATGAAAATTCAAATCTGAATAATTACTCTATATTAATAAATCATTTTACTTGATTTTCTACCGAACGTTACTAAAATATTTGTATCGGCACAATTTTATACATTTGTTTATCCGTATGTGTATCGAATCATTGTCTAACCATCACAAAAGTAATGTAGCCAAACAGAAAATTGAAAAAAGAAGTGGTTGTAATCATACACGTTCGGGAAAACATTTGGAATAATCATTGATTTTAGTATGTAAAATTTTATGTTTGTAAAAAGCTCCTTTATGAATAAGACTAACTTTTTGATTCTTTCGGTGGCGCTTATTGCATCAGGCTCTTCACTTCGACGAGATTGTTAATAGCGTGAGTGCACAAAATATAAATACTTCATTCTGCGCAATATTCGTTAGTCTCACCTTGTTGATATCTGAATATGTCGATCAATTTTAAGATTATCGTGTCTGATTCAGCATATTCTACTATTTTCCAGAAAGTAAAAGTTTCATAATGTACTTGAACTATTCAGGTTTTTTACTAATTGCTTTCCAAGATAATATTTGAAGAAAAGACGATATTTAAAAATAATTCCCAAATAGTTTCAAATTTTTTTACAAAAATTGGTATTCCTTGTGATATTTAAAGAAATTTCGAGGCATCATAAAATCCACATGTAAATTTTCGTGCTACAAAAATGGCTTATAATGTTATATAATAATTTATGAGAGGTTTGAATGAAGGGTCCACGTTTCATCTTCCTTTGTCAAACAGTTTCCCAAAATATACATAAATACATTTACAACATGATCAACAACACAAACACGAAGGAAATATATTAATATGAATTTTAGATTCCGGCCAATAATGGCATCGAAATGGATCCAAATCCTATGCCGTCGAGTCCACTGCTTTCCGGTCAGGAATCACTCAGTCATGCCTCTTCGATTTGCAGTAGAAAAGATTCAGGAATAAGAAGCAATAGCCGAAGAAGCAGCATACAGCAACAAGTCTGTAAATCCTTAAAGCTTAAGCGTGAGATGTTATCTAAAATAAGAAATGAAAGATACCTTACAGTTACAATAATTCGACGATTTGTTGCAGTTGTTTCTCATGAATGGCATGGCTCAGGGTGATCTGTTGGGTCATAGAGTAAGCGGTTACTATACTTCGAGTTCGACGTTGAACTCGACTCAGGAAGCATCGTCCTCAGTGCCGCCTTATCCGTTTCCACCAGTCGTTACAGACACCTTTGGCGCGTGTTTTCACAAATTACGTAAACAATCGGACTTGCAACTTATTCGGTAATCCGCTATTGATAAACATCACAACGAAATAGCAAGTGAGACGAAGAGCATGGGAACTTTTTAATTAATACTGATTTTTTCAGATGTGTACAGGACAACGTAAGTTCTCAAAGGTCATATTTCGTGAAACCACCACTTTCGAGTGTAACATTGTTCTTCAAGAACAATGAAATGGAAAAGGAGTACAGAGAGAATGCTCACAAAGCGAGCGAAGGAGTTGGTGGAACTCCTCCGACTCTCGCAACTTCAAGATTCAACACCTACTTCGATATTCTCGTGTCGGCGCTTGTTTATTCAGCCATAACAGCATCGTTATTTCTACTGTGCGAGCCGAACCTCTACTTCGTCGTATTCTGTGCAATCGCCACGTCGATTCAAGCAATCGTCGTTATCCTGTGCGTTCGTCAATTATTGAATCCAAACTCGAGGCACGCGACGTTCACACAAAAGATATTCAAATTTTTCTCCCGATGGTATCCGTGGCACGCTTGCGGCGCTGTCTTAGTTGGTTTGCCGATAATCTCGATATTGATGAATTTCTCGTGCAACGCATTTCGCACTGGCCTCAATCATTTTGAGTACTATTATAGTTATCTCATGGTGGTCGGCCTCGTGCATTTTTGTAATTTTACACAGTTGAACTGTTGGATGAAAAATTTTCTAGTTGCACTGACCGGCGTACTTTTCATTTGTATGGTTGCGAGTCACATATCGCACCACGGCAACAATAGATTTGAGCTAGCTGCGGTCAAACCCCTGACGATCGAACGAGGACAAACGTTGTACGACGAACGTGCGGCACCGAGTCGTAGATTTCGTCGTGATATCGGTAATCCGCCACCACCACCACCACCACCATCGGTACCGGAAACCAATCGCAACGATCTCCAGCCGCCTGTACCAGCATATTTCCCTCCATCCGAAGATCACGAGACTACAACTGTAGCAACGAGTTCAGACGCAACAACAAATTTCAACGAAGAACCAGGATTGGATGAGAAAACAGATTTACCTCGTGGCTACAACGAGAGACTCTACGACACAGAAATTTTTCTCGACATGTTACTTCTCCTTATTCTCGTTTGGTTTCTCAATCGTGAATTTGAGATAAGCTATCGTCTGAGCTTTCATGGAAATGCCGTGGCTGCGAGGGACAAGACTCGCGTTCAGTCAATGAAGAACCAGGCCGATTGGCTACTGCACAATATAATACCAAAATATGTCGCTGATCAATTGAAAACAACAGCGAAATATTCCCAGAATCATAAATCCGTCGGTATTATATTCGCGAGTATCGTTAACTTCAACGAATTGTACGATGAAAGTTATCTTGGCGGTAAAGAATATTTGAGAGTACTCAATGAGCTGATCGGTGATTTCGACGAACTTCTCGAAAAGCCAGAATTTTCAAACGTTGAAAAAATTAAAACTATCGGCAGTACGTTCATGGCTGCCAGCGGCTTGAATCCTCAAGTACGCCAGCAGAGCCAACACGAGTATTATCATCTCACACAATTGTTAGATTTTGCTGTTGCTATGCACAAAGTCATATACGACTTTAATCGTGATCTTTTGGGTTTCAAACTAACTCTGAGAGTTGGTTATAACTACGGTGATGTGACTGCCGGTGTAATAGGAGCCACAAAATTGTACTATGATATTTGGGGCGATGCCGTCAATATTGCTTCGAGAATGGATTCTACCGGAGTTGCCGGTAGAATTCAATTAGCCAGTAATTGTTTGGATGTATTGACGGAATATTACGATTTCGAGCCAAGGGGACAGGTGTATGTTAAGGGCAAGGATAACATGAATGTTTTTCTCTTAATTGGTAAGAAAAACACAATTGTCGAAACTACGGATAACACAAGCGAGTAACGTCGCCTCTTGTTTTTTGTAAATTTTTATTTAAAACCTTGCCGTTGACAAACCTCTATCCATAGTCATAAATCGGAAGACTTTTAAAGCCAGTTTACTTTATCTGTTTTTCTAAAAAAGAAAACGAAAGATATTGTACAAACAACAATTTCATTGAGGAAACGAATCTTTGATAGTTTCATGTTACTCGTGCACTTGGTCTTGGCAAAAATGGGCATGTATGCACAGCATCCCCAACGTGTGAATTAAGATGCAAAACTAAAAACAGAGAATCTCTGCGAGATCTGAAAGATAATCCTCGAACGATCGAAACCAAGCTTGGTAAATTAAATGTAATTAATGTATAGAGAGATGAGTGAGAGTCATAAGTTTGATATTAGTCGATAAACAAAGTATGCTATGTGAGAGAAAACAAAAAAAAAGCACTCGCCTTATTCGTTGACTGCTCAAAACTCTAATTATGAGGGAATATTTATTCCGAGGTATTGTATTTTTGTAAATATCACGTATTTATACAATTGTATTTGTACAACCGAGGAAGTCTATGAAATATTTGATATTTTGATGAGAAAAACAAACTCAGAAGCCTGCCTTTGCCAAATACAAAGCAAAAGCTCGCACGTGATGTTATTAGTTGTTGTTCGTGCGTAGCGTTGAATCTGTACAATTGTACAAGAAATATTAATTGCGAAAAGAGAGAAAAACAAATATATATATACATATATACATGTATGTATATACATATAATAATTTTTACAAAGTCGATTCGTTTGCATGGACTGGAAACGTGATTTATCAGGGAAAAACAAACTTTGTCGTACTCGAGCATTAACTGATTGTACGACAATATCGTTTTAATCACTGTAACGAATTAATGTCGCGAAACTCGTAATTTATGCTTGTCAATTTTGATGTAACGATCCTATAATCTTCTCTCGTCGCCAATGCCAACAAATTTGGGCTTAACTCTGCTTATCTCGAGCGAGTAAATATTCATTATCCGGCTTCTCTCTTAACCCTTCGAGCCCTAAGGACGCATATATGCGTCTGCTGACCACATAAGCTTGAAAGTACTCAAAGGGTCAAGGGAAAGGTCTCAAAGGGTTAATTAACACATACTAGAAAATCTGAAAAATGTAAAAGAACAAAATCTAACTTTCTGGTTGATTGAGTGGACAAATTTTTAATGTAATTCGTGATAAGATATAAGTATGCAAATTTTGCTAACAGTAATTTGAAACAGTTAGACTTTGTTCATATCAGCGCAAAAATAGGATTTCTTTTATCCGGTTGAATGTAACGTTGAAATTCGTTTCATGGAATTGACAGAGGAAAATTGTATTTACGCATTATAATGTCGATCAGGTCATAACGATAAATCATAAGTTGCGATTGTGAATGACATTCCAACTATGATTTGCACATTTTTCACGAGATACGACGAACGTTTATTTTAATATTGTTCTTTTTTTTTGAAGATATTGTAGTTACACGCGATATGTGTTGGGAAAGACTCGAAAAAATTTTCATATCGATATTATAAAGAAGAAGAAGAAGAAGAAGCTATAAAAAAGTGCCTAACGTCGTCTCGACAGTCCACGATGATGTTAACGGATTCGTAAGGTTGAAAACAACGTCGTTTCTATCAACACTCCCAAAGAGTAATATCTATATTGTTACTTGCATTTTTATACATTGTATACTTACACCGTTGTCGAAACAACGAATTTTTCCGTTTATTTCACAACGATAAGTACTTCGGACGTTCCTGAACTTGCGAATGTGTCTTTTTGTTTGTTTTTTTTTTAACTTTGGAAGAAAAGAAACTTGTAATTGTAATAATTGTAAACTTTCTGGGCTACACTGTATTCCCTTTTTGAGTGCAACTTATCGGGTCCGCACCAGTTTGTATCTTGTAAACGCGTCTCGGCGTGCAATTATCGTTTGTTAATAATTTTACTCGTTAACAATGAGGAATTTTTGTTAATACAACAGCAAACAAAAAGCGTTCCTTCGTTTTACAGTCGTGAGACCCTTCGCGATAGGTTCCTTGAATAATGTGAAATATCGTTGGGTTGTAATTATGAATACTCTAACATAATTTATATGTATTGATGTATTAATTAATTCCGGCACAATTGTACAAAATTTGAACAAATGGTATTTTTGATTCATATTGGCCGTAATTAAATTATCAAATGCGCTCGACACTTTTTCTTTCTCGATTTACTTACACTTATCTGTGGAAGTGTCTGGGTGTCTGTAAGCTTGTGTTCGTGTACCATACACTGCATTGATAGATCTAACGTGACTACAAAGTCCTTCGATCGAACTAAGATAACAAACAAACAAACAAAACAATATAATCGTATGATTTATTATGATAATACAAATGTATACTTACTGAGAAGGATCAGAGAATGTAATTGCGAGTAGTGTATTTCAATGAGTGCACTATGTAACAAATTTGGCAATTATCAGTGGGACTCCTTTCTCCCCAACTTGCGTACACTGATTGTAAAAAAGGAGATTGTAAAAAAAGAAAATGAAAAAAAAAAGTAATATAAATAATTGTATAAAGATTTATGGACAAATATATAGTATATATGTAATTATATACAGACTGTGAGTCTCTTGGTACGAGTATGCTGTTATTGTCAATGCATTTCTTTATTACAATACAATATATACAAGATTAGCATCGTTTCCATGTCGATGGTACAACGACGTGTGAGACTGGCAGCTTAAAACAAATCAAAAAGTAATTAACAATTTCGAGAATAAAAACGGGATCGGGTCCGTTGAGTGAATACAATTTGTAAAAATTTCATTATTCTTCGTTGGACTCCTAATCGTACCGATTTTTCTTCAACGCTGCATTCACGAAATTGATATATATATATAAGATTGTATCGATGCATTACTAAAAGAAAAACAATGGGACGAATTTTTTGGAAAAATGTGAAAAAAGAAAAAAAGATAATGATGTAAAATTCGAATTGTGATTGAAACACGTACGACTCTGGTATGCAAAAGGGGTTCAATCGTTTTAATCCCGGATATATAACTTTTGTTTGTGCTCACATATTGAACCAATTTTCTTTTTTCTTCTTTTTTTTCTCTCTTCATTTTATTTTCTTTCACTGAAAGATTAATTCAATAACATTGGAATCGAGGGATTTGTTCCCAACGAAGAATATTTCCAGCTTATAGACTCGAATTTCTTCCCTGGTAAAGATAAAAAAACATCCTCTCAACCAAAATAAGTAAATGCTTCAACGGTTTTTATAATATAATCGGAGGAATGATTATTGACGATGATAACAAAAAGAAAACAACGGATTCCAACAAAGATCCAGTATCTTCCAAACGAAGGTTGGAAGATTCTGTGTTTGTGCAGGAAAATAAAATTCCATTGCGAAACGAGAGTAACTCGACTCGCTCTGATATTTTTACATTAAGATTTTGAAAAAAAAAAGAGAAACAAAACAAAATCATTTTTCATGCGGTCGTGTCGAACGATCGGAATTTCCTGGTATGAAAATAAATCGCATAATGACACATTGCCCAACGATTGATTGATTGAAGGAAAAAAAAAACAATTATAATTTGAAGAAACTATAAACAGGTCTTGCTTGTTTGGCATGCCATTCACATATGTGGAACATGAATTCTCTTAAATTTTTCATACAAAAGAATTAACCATCGATAAAGGTTCGTCGTTTGAGGAGAAAGAAGAAAAACTTTAATATGTTTCATCGTTTTGTTTGTAATCGAAGATATCGATTTGAGACAGGTGGTTTGAAAATTTTCATGTAAAATTTACAGCGACCCCTGGTTCAGCTCGTTTAGCTAAACGTAATTAGCTGATTGTTCGAGAATTCGTGGCCTGATGGCTCCAAATTTCTTGTTATACAATCGACATTTACAGACGGGCAAAAGAATTATTTTCTAGTAATATTAATTTACTAAAAAATTTACCGATAATTTATTATCAATGATAAAATGTTATCAGTGATAAAACAAAAGAATTCAAATAGACAATTAAAATGGTACGAACGGTTTTCGATATATTGTTGAGAAAATAAAAATTCGCCCGTCACCGTCGAGGATCCTGGGAATCTCGTGCCTGGAATGATAATTGTATCGATTATCATGCTCAAACAACGAATCAAGAATCCAAGAGTCGTGAGAGTATCCGTACAATTTGATGTTCCTCGAGAAATCGAATCGAGTATGAAAAAGGTGAGGAGAAACTTGAACAAGCGATCCGCATAAATCGCTTGTTATCATGGAGCATATCGGCCAGCAATGCAACACTCGAGTTATTAAATTCCTTCGACGTAAGATTCGACACTTACGTATCATAACTAAAATAAATTAAGATAAAAAACGATTCAACGACTTCATCGTGATAATGAGATATACGTGACGATGATGGACGAGTAGCGTCAATTATTTAATCAACGTGGGCCACTCCGTACAATTGAATGTCAAAGAGACAGAGAGTGTCGGGTTCGATGGTGTTGAACTCTTTCGATGTGTAATCATTCTTCAATCCCGATGAACGGTTCTAACGAGCGAGAACTCTTTGCGGTAACAAAATAAAAATTATTGAGAGCACAAACATACTAATTGGAGAGCGAGCGAAGTTTGCTATCTATTAATGATAGATAAACGTCCGAAATCCAATAGTATTGCCAACGTTCGCAATATTTTTTCTGTTTTGTTTTTGTTGTCCGGAAAGAGAAGAGGCCGGTTCGAGAAGTGAAACTTTACCGTCATTCCAATCGACGGGCATCGTTTTAGTTCCCGATTTTTAGCCTTTCCCGCTTTTTCAACGAAACGTTTGTTCACAACAAATTATAATTATTTATCGAACTGGACCAACCGTGCAAAGTCCGGCTGTCTAATGCTCTCTGCTACGTGGGTCCGGCAAAGAGAGCTGTGAGTCCTGTATCGGTCGCATTTTTTGATAAGTCGTCAACTCGGATTATTTGCGGCTTGGTCGTAACGTCCAATCTTGGTAAATTGTCGATTTTGACCTCTTTGCGAAATAGCTGACCGACGCTTCTACCGATAAGCTGAGGAAAGATAGTTTCATTAGATGAAATTCTTCTAATAGCGTTGAATCTAACTTAGAAATTCCCATGTTATTTTAACGTGAGAAATTGTATTCAAAATTATCAAAATTTACCTGATTTGTGATTTTCTTGAATAGATCCTTCTTCCCCTTCTCGACTTTATTTCCTTTTGTGCTGACGACTACCATTCTCTCATCGAAACGTTGCAAATCCGTTGGATTAACGCCTGGAATTTGTTGCATAACTTCGATAATGTTAGGAAATTTCGGTCTGAGACACTCGTAAACCTGGGCGCCGAGAGTAAGGAGACAGCCTTGATTTGCCTCGTGCTGGCCGTGAAGTTGAAGTCCCTGGAGAACAGCTACCATTATGTGGGATGCCATCGCTGGCGTCAGACTGCCGTCACTTGCCAATGCCCGAACGATCGGACCCGTCAACAGTGTTGCCTTCAGACTAGCATTCGAATCGTTCCATGAAAGAGCACTGAAATTCACCCAGAGACAAATATTGTTAGGACAAGATTGAATTTCCCTGGGCACTATACGAACCTTTATAAAAATTTGTAGAAAATAAGAAAATCTTGAAACTCGAGGTGACAATGATACGGAGTAGTATTAACGAGTCCAATTAGTTTATTAGAATAGAAGGTGAACATTGTAAATTGAGAATCAGACTTGAGTTACAAGTCCCTCACATTCCACAGACAAGGATGAATTTCCAACAAACAACATCTTGCTCACTTGTATATGAGATGTGCATAGAATGAAATTTTGTTTAGGGATTTATCGTCAACGGAAAACTCACCCGAGAACGCAGAGAACGACGCTGTGACACGTAGAAGGATGACGAAGTATAAAAGCGCCCAGTTCACTGACCACTTCGGCGACTTTATTGCCCCTTGACGCTGGTGGATCAACAGCCATACCGCTGCTATCTTGATCCATTGAGTCCGGTGGAGATGCATCGCTAGCTGCCCCACCTACTATAGTAACTTTCAACACATCCACGAAATCTCTCGTTAAATTTCTGTTTAGCATATCGTCGATAACTTCCTGAGCATCGGTGTTTTCCTCGTCCAGACCCGATTCGTACAGTCTCGTTATGTACTGCCACTTGGCACTTAGTCTTTGACACACTGTTGGAATTAACGCACAAATATTTTATATAACAATCTACTCATCTTACTCAATTAAATAAGACTATACAGCGCTGGTTTGACTTACTGTGAGTTGAAACGTGCGTGAGAACAGGTACCAAGACGTTTTCATAAAATGCCGGTGGACACGAGTATATGAAAGGTTTGAGAAAAACGCGAATTATCGGTCGCAGTCTGTGGTCCGGAAGTACCTGAAAAAAAAGAGACAACGTGGATGTCGTATTACACTATGAAGGGTTCAAATAAATTATATCATATCACTTCTTAAATACCTCCATATTCGAGAAAACTGAGTTCAGGAGTGCTGGGGCGAGACCCGGTAGTTGGTAGAAGTCTTGTCCGATAGTGTGGCAGCCGCTACCCAGCATGTGATAACACTGATCGTGTATATTCGAGAGAAAGGCCTGCATGCGTGATAAAGGTGCATTCAGAACGGGATCAGTCTCGGGTGCATTGTCACCGCTATTGCCCATACTCAGACCGAGAAGATTCGCCTTTTCCGATTCCAGCAAACCATGAGCGTTTCTGTAACCCTGGAAAAATGGAAATTCAATGAATTCATATTTTCACGATTGACTAGAGTCTTTATGTTGTTTTGAAGCATTCTTACGAAAAACCATTGCTCAATTTGAAGCTCATTAATGTTCTAAATGTATCTGTATTATATATACTACCGGCGGAAAGTTTCCGGACAAAAGTTGAAAACAGTGCTGGAACGTTTTTTTATGCCATTTCGCCGATAGTTGGCCTAGGCCAATTTAACCAACGCCATTTTAAAGATCAGGGAATTCCCTTCATTTTGGCTTTTTAAAAAAAATTTTACGCTTTTTTTTTACAATTGGCACACAGTTTTGAAAACGACAATTTTTGGTCGTTTTTTTGTTCTTTTGCAAGTGGACCCCCTTTACAGTAAAATTTTTTTAACGAATTTCTTTCACAATGCTCATAAAGGGGGAAGTCTAAGCTTCAAGTTCATTTTTTAGAAAATGGTCTACGATTTTTTTTTTTCAAAGATATGTCGTTTTTTGAGAAAAAATAGACAATTTGAAAATTGCTCCATAGGACGAAAACGATGAGGTTTACAACAAAACCGCAAAATGGCAAAAAGTTGTATTACTTCTTGCTGAGTTCAGGGGAATTTTTTCAGATTTTTTTCCCATCTATTTCCGGTCAGTTCGATTGATCTGAATACCATGAAAATAATAGAATTAAATTTTTTACTTACATCGAAGAAACTCCGTAGCCGAAGAAACCTCCGAAGAGACCAAAGTTTAATATGTAAGTAAACAATTTAATTCTATTATTTTCAAAGTATTCAGATCAATCGAGCTGACCGGAAATAGGTGAAAAGAAAATTTCGAAAAAAAAATCTGAAAAATTCTCCTAAACTCAGCAAGAAGTAATATAACTTTTTGCAATCTTGAGATTTTGTTGTAAACCTCATTGCTTTCGTCCTATGGAGCAATTGTCAAATAGTCCATTTTTTCTCAAGAAACGATTTATCTTTGAAAAAAGAAATCGTAGACAACTTTCTAAAAAATGAACTTGAAGCTTAGACTTCCCCCTTTATGAGCATTGTGAAAGAAATTCGTTAAAAAAAATTTACTGTAAACAGGGTCCACTTGCAAAAGAACAAAAAAACGACCAAAAATTGTCGTTTTCAAAACTGTGTGCCAATTGCAAAAAAAATCGTAAAATTTTTTTTAAAAAGCCAAAATGAAGGGAAATCTTTGCTCTTTAAAATGGCGTTGGTTAAATTGGCCTAGGCCAACTACCGGCGAAATGGCATAAAAAAACGTTCCGGCACTGTTTTCAACTTTTGTCCGGAAACTTTCCGCCGGTAGTGTATCTACAAGTCAGAAGAGAATTGTTGCACCCTTCGTTCGATATTACTTTTTACGAAGATTCAACAAGTTGTTTGGATTATACAGCATTAATAATTTGTTCAGAAATTTCTGCTTATTCCATAGCTTTCATGATTTGCAAAATATCACTTTGAAACTTCTCAGTTACAGAAATCGATTAGAATTATCAGTTATGATATAGGCAATGAGAACACAACCAGTTGCCTGTTTCTTACGTTATTTGAATATCTACTTCACCGCTTGGTGTATCAGATTAATATTCATAAAAGAGTAACCAGACTAGCGGTTTGAAAAATGTTCATCCAAGCAAAACTTACTTCGGAAACCATAGCCAAGGCAGTCGGTGTGAAAAGTGCATTCATCGCCCGCACCAGTGCGAATAGCGTCGGTAAAATTGGTATAATATGAGGTGCAGCTGGATTTCTATAGACGGGATTGCCACTTTCGCTAAGAGCTGCAACGAAGCCTCCTCGTGCTGCACGATCAGGATCTTCAGGTATCGAGACACGTTTGACGACACTCAAAACGGTCGATATACAAAACATCAAATCGGCTCGATTGGTCGCTGCTGGATCGTCAAGGCCTGCATCCACAGGGGCTCTGTCCAAACCGACGAATCTTATCAGCTCGATCGGTCCTTTAAATGCTTCGAGCCCGAGAGTCATGAATTGTGAGGAACCTTCGCCTATGACTTCGGCGATGAAACGTGTCTGTCTTTCGTAGTCGCAAAAATGATTCGATATGAGCAAAAGTGCCTCGTATAGAATCACACTTTCCATGCGCGAGAGTTGACTAGGTTGGCGTATCAAACCTCTGACCGTTCCGTGTATTTGCTCAAAAACAGGGAGCAAAAGTAGAGGATATTTCAGACCGATCTTGACCATTAAATTTGCAGCGTGACGTCGTACATTTTTCGTTGCTCTAGAGCGAGTGTCCTTCGTCTCGCCGTTAGCTTGAAAAACTAGGGCAGCGAATATTTTTTCTAGTACTCTTGGCAATATAGCCACACCTGGCATCGTCATCGAGCCCGTTGACATCGACAGAAATACGAAAAGTGCACTTATACACGACAAGAGAGTCGATAATAGCCATGGATCCTGGGGAGCGTAGCCAAGGCACAATTCGAGAAGTTGAAGTCCATTCTGAACGCTCGGTCTCTCATTAGTAAGAAGTATGCGGGACGTTACGGATTCCAATGCTTGAGCGAGAGCTTCCCATTCGAGATATTCGGGATCGTTCGGATCGCTTTTATATCGAAGATTCGCCATTCCCTTAGTTATTTTTGCGGTGAGCCACTGTTGTACGTAAGCGAACGTAACGAGAGGCGATACCATCGTTGCATGGCGAAAACCCTCGAGAAGATCCATCCTGAGACGATGCAGAAAAACGGCAAATTCCTCCTCAGAATCGTAATCGGTTAGACAATAGGCAGTCATGCCATTAGCGTGACGTCCGTTCGGGTAAGCAACTTTCATGAGTTTCGGTGCTGTACTCTCGATATACTTTGGTACATAAGTGAGGATGAGCGAGTCAGTCTTGATTTGTTCGTGCTTGAAGAGCATTATCCAGATGGAATTGGCAAGATGAGCCAATGTTAGACTCGAGTGCATCGTAAAACTCAGTACTGCATCGAGAAAGAGATTGAAATTGTTCGGACGTATGGTAGCCGAATCTTCTTTGCCCCAGAGAGTGCACAGCTGTGTCGCCATACCCGTCAATACTTGAGTCAATTTTTTCAGAAACAGATAGTGATTCTCGTGCGTAGAAACGTGAGCTCCAGGCGTTGCGATTGCTGCCGAATAGATACATCTCAAAGCCTCCTCGGTAAACAGTACCATAAGTTGCTTCCTATCCTCGGCTTTGCCCTTGCGATTTACTACTTGCAAGAGACACTCGGCGGCTGGACATTGAAATGTAGGATCACCAAGGAGAAGGCAAAGTATTTGCAACAAACGTCCTTCCTCAGCCATAATGTGATTTATGGAAACCCACTCAACAAAGCCGGTCAATGTCAATAGAACCACCTGATAAAACGGTAAAATATACGTCAGAAATTGATCATCGTATTAATTACTTATAAGTAATAAGAGCAAGGTTGGGTTTTCTTCCGACAAGCGATTTTCTTCCAGATTTTTCGTTAATTCGACCGTATGCTTTTTTTGACATTTGTAGAACGTGACTTTACATTCCATAAATTGTGCATGTGCAAATGAATAACTCGCGTGCGAGCGATAACATTATTTTTTCCATTCTTCATACAATGTTGGCTTCTATGCTCTCGCAAGAAATTTAGATACTTAAGAATTTGTTAGGAAAATCCTATAAGCAAATTCACTTTCAAGGAAACAAAATTTACTCCAAAATGTAATAATAATAGTGCATTTGCTGTGTTTAGTAATTGCACTTATTATTTAAACTTACAGTGGTAGTGATAGGGATTTACGGTTAGCACATTATTTTCTTTTTCTAATTTTTCTTACCTGAACGACTTTGCTATGAGCTCCAGCTTCCGTCGCATTGCCGAGCGCGCTCTGTTTCTGAAATTCTGAGAAATGTTGTTCCATCAACCTGAGAAAAAAGGCAAATATCTCAGCCATGTTGGTTGTCAGAGCTTGATAAATGTCCTTCCGTCTTTGATTCGATTCCAGTGTTTGCAAAAGTGCAACATCCTCAACGAGACGTAGAAACACAAGAAGAACAACTTCCGTCTGACTTTCTCCTCTGGTGCAGGCCTGACTCAATTCGGCAAGTAGAGTTGGCCACTGCTGAGGCCATTCTCTCTTTATCATTTCAACCACAACTCTCGACAGAGCATCCTTTATATGAGTCTCCTCCCGCGAACGAGGATCTGTTCCTTCTTGAAGTAATTTCATGGCATTCTCCTTAATGAATATCTTCTCAGTCTGCGATATCTGGGTCCAACGATACTTGATGCAATGCTCCATAAGTTGGAGACCAAAGTGTCTCACAACGGAACTTTTTTCAGGTGAAATTTGTGCAAGATAAAGACCGCATTGGGCACAGAGGGGAGACGTCTCCTTAAAACGTTCACAGGCACTGTAGACATCGAGGCGCTGCTGATGCGGTATGTCAGGGGACATCATGACTTCTACCACTCTGGCGAGTTCCGCCGATATCTGGGCGACATCGCCCACCCCAAACTCCATCCCTGGGTCGTCGTTACGCTGCAAAATTATAAATCTTTAACAAGGACAATAAAAAAGTATATACATATGTTCCTTAAAGCATCGATGACAAATTTGTTTTGGAGGACATTGTGCATTATGGTGATCTTTCGAGAAACCTTTCTGTTTTAAAATTTTTGTTGTCATTATGACACATTAAAGGGACCAAAGGTCTGTAAAACTTATCACGTGTTTTCGGGAGTCGTCTCCAGAAAACAGATCTTTTCAGTCGAAGATATATTTTCATGCAAATAGAACATTCGATTGATGGGAATAATAAAAATATAGAGTGTCGTTTTTATTCAAGGTTATGATTTCGATTGAAGATGATTGTTGGAGAAAATTTGGTTTTTAATAAATTTATTTTTTTCCGAAAAGAGCGATGGACTTCTCGCTTATCGTCGGCTCGGACGACCTGGTTGATTGTTCATAATCGCGGACCTCCATCGCGAGTAATATTCACCATCGATAAACACAGACAGAAATTTCGTCATCTTAATCCATCCAGAAAACTTTGATTGCGTTATCGTCGAGAAAAACTGTTTCATGAATTTTTTTTACTACAAAAAAAAAGCGGAGGACACGAGGGCCTCGGTGGCTCGCAGCTTGTCGCGATACACACGTTATCCATCCACACCGACCATGCCTTGACAGTGTGTTATACCGCACGAAACTCCGAGCGATAAAAAAATATATATATTTCCATGTTTCGGAAAAAAAAAAAACGAAGCGCCACCGCGATACCTTCGACTACACGTAACGAACGACAAATTTACGTTTTTCCACTTTTGTACGGACACTGGCTGGTGCAATATTTTTCAGGAAATAGCAATAATCTTCAACATTTACCCGAGAACGAGGCTTGCTTCTGTGAGATGCGGCACGTTGGACGATCGCATATATAGACACACACGGACATACGCCGGGAAAGTGGCGCCCTCTTAGCGCGTCGAGGATTGAAAAATTTTCGGGATTCTCGTAACACGGATATTTCGCGCATTTTTCTTTCTTTTTTTTAACCTCCCTCACTCTTACATTCCTAACCGTGATTTTTGAATCGCATCCTTCTGGTCTTCTGTCGTTGATGCATTGTTTTTATTTTCTCGTATTATTATTCTATGTAAAACGCACTGTGGATTCGAACGGGTTTTCCATGTGACTTTTGAACACGAGAGAGTTTGCAGATTAATTTCGTTCAGCCTGTTCAATCTGGGAAAATATATATGTAACGTTGTTTTACCGAAATTTGAAAATTGACCGTAGAGGTTATGCCGGTATAGTTTGTATTCATACGACGACATAGAACCAGTTGCACGTGTTATTCAACGGTTGTCTAATTATCCCAAACGTGATGGACGAAGCTCTAATAACTCCACCAACGGCAAAACTCACTTTTGCGGAGCAAATATACTGCGTCGAATTATCTCCCTTCGAATGGTCGCAGCATCTCATATGCATTGCTCTCGGCGAAGAAATTGTCGTCGGAACGGTCAAGTTTCAGGTCAGATACATTTAAGGTTCGTTCATAACGTCGAACTTTTAAATTATTTTCTCGTTCTATGAATTCTTATTTATAGGATGAGGATGAACTTGTCGAGGACATTTGTTACAAACCGATAAGAACCTTTCATCACGATACGAGAGTTCATGCTATAGCATGGAGCCCCGATACCTCGCTCAGCGTTGTGCCAAAAATCGTTTCATTCTGCGTTGCGGGAGCTGATTTCAAAATAAGACTTTACAACAGTAATCTTAATGATATCAACGTTTATGAGGCAAGAATATTGAAAGTTATCATTACAGAAAAGTATTTAGATGGATATACTTCACATATTTCTGCAAAATTAACAGAACCTATAAAATTAAACAGTTTTTGTGATTTTATTCATCTCAAAGTTGACAAACGTTTCCAATTGTCTCAATTTTTCATCAGGTATTGGATGGCCACAGGGATTACATAAACGATATTTCCTACGAATCTGAAGGGGAACTTTTGGCATCTGTGTCAGATGATCACACTTGTAGATTATGGGCAGTGAAGGAAGAACGGAAATACGTCACAAGCTTTCATCTAACATCGCCAGGTATGAGCGTCTGCTGGCACAGCGAAGAATCGGGGAAGTTACTTGTAGCTGAGAAAAATGGTTTGATACACATGTATAATGTAAGAAGTCAACAAGCAATAATGTCGCTCGATGCGGGTGTTACTCCTCTTATGTCTGCTGATTGGGGACCAAATCCGTTGAAGGTCGTTTGTCTAGCAGCGGGTGATCTGCTTCTTTGGGACGTATCGAGACCGAGTCGACCGAAAGAAAGTCAAACCCTTCACGTTGAGGGCGGTTTGTCTGTGAAATTTGCAGTTAATAACGAAAATCTTGTAGCTAGCATCGGTCGACCGGACAATCTTATTAAAGTTACAAATTTGCGAACTGAACAGGTTGTCATGTGCAGCAAAGTTCAGCTCGTCGGTGGTATAACGTGGCATCATAAATTATCCTATTTATGTGCTGGAAATGATCGTGAACTTTTTTTCTGGCGCTTGAATTCGAAATGATCGAATCTATAGTAGTAAAGAAAGAAAATAACGAAATGCACGATTGAATGCGATGATTTTTTATTGTTACCATAAAGAAATGTGTTCTGTGAACACAATGGGAGAATGAAAAAAAATAAACTGAGAAAATTACATGGCATAATATGAAAAAAATGCATCTGAAAATATATCTTGTTTTCTTATCCTACAGCTGAACTTGAGTTTAATAATACTTTACGAGATGGCCCTGGACCATGTCTCGGATACGACTTTTGCAAAACTATCCTTGTTATCCCCATCCGGCAGGGTGCTTAATAATGCAGTCGCTTTACTGTACGCGAGGATTGGGCTAGGTGCGCAAACACGCTCATCCATAAAACGTTTCTTCTCGCTTCTTATGTGATCCAATCGTTCAAGAAGCGTGGCTGTGTCTTCCCTGTTTTCCCCATCGCCTTCCATTGTTTGTGATTTCCCTAAAAACATAACAAATTTAGCAAAGTGAAGTTTTTTTTTGCTTTCCTGTAAAGAAAGTTTAGGTACAGTGTTCTTTGACAAGTTGTATGGCCCACAATCTTTTTGTCCGCAATCAAATTAATAAACTTTAAATAATAACTCAAAAAGAAGCTAAACTAAGTCATTGTAATTTGATATACGAGTAAAGTAGAGATATCTGTTCAACATTCTCAGATTTAATAGATCTTAAAAGATTTCTTAAGTTCTCGAATTCTTCGAAAGTACTTCGTGACCACTTGGTTAACCCCTACAAATTTCTAGCAAGTTTGAGCAGACTAAACATCCAAATTCAAGATATTATTTTACCATTATATAAAAAAACAATTATCGAACTCTGGTTCGTTTTACAATCGTACCGAGAGCAAATGCGAGCGCCGTTTCGAGCTTGTTGATTTCATTCGTTATCGTCCAAAATTTTGCGGTCTGTGGATCCAAAGTCGCAACCATCAGTTTCTCCATAAGTCCCAAAATGTCGTTGAGATTCTTGCAGTTGCTTGCTCTGCCATCACCGAGCAGATTCAGAAGACCGACACATAGAAAAGCTTGTAAGCTTTTGTATATAGGATCAGTATCAATTGCGAACAGGCTTTCTGCGTTCAAGGGACTCTTCGAGTCTAAAATCGCGAGAACGCGAATGAGCAGGGAACACTCATCATTGTCAGTGTGTTTCTTGGGATAAAGAATTTCATACTGGGATATAGCCCCGAGCGCTGAAACTAAATGCTTCATCTGTTTCTCTTGCGTACCAGCGATAACTGACAATGCGATGTGATGACTTATAGTAACCCACAACATCGCTTCATTCTCCGCAATAACAGAGCTCGATGTTTGCATCAAACGACTGTAATGAGAGGAATACTCGTCGCATTTTTCGCGCAGCGTCTTCATCAAATCATAATCAATCCCATGTTCGAGCCAGCCCCAAATTGCGGTAAATCCATTGTTATGTTGGAGAGCTCTCTTCATTTCGGTGTATACCACGAGCTGAACTTCGCGATGGCGTATCTCCGAAAACTTTTCTATGATTCTTTGCGCGGATGAAATATCGCCAACCAAAAGAGCCTCAGTCACTGCTTGATCGGCGATCGACTCGCTCAGTCCTGGCTCTGCTGAAAATTGAGCGAATTCCGCAGCTATTTCCAAATACTTCACGTCTCGTCTACGGGCGAGAAATTTCGCTGCTTTTCCGAAATCACCCAGTTTCACATAGCATTGAGCCACTTCCTCAAAATTCCCGTTTTTGCTCGCGTTGTTTGCCCAGTCTTCCAGGATATTTGTCAAAATTGGATCTTCCGAATCGAGCTTACATCTTGCAAGAACATAAGCTTCTCTGTACATTTTCTGGTTCATGAAAATTTCAATGGCGCGATGAATCTTGTGTATGGAGAGAAGATACGCGACGGCTTTGGTGGGATTTGATTCGAAGAGCAGTTGGGTCGCGTAAGCTTCGCAAGTCTCTTGCCAAGTTTTCATTGACAAACTAGCCGACAGCGATACCAAAAAATCGTTCAATCTCTTCTCCTTCGTGGCCTCTTGCAAATTTTTTCGCAAACTGTTATTCCACATACTCATCTCGGTCGTCGCATTATAATGGCATTGTGCAACGTGCGATACATTTTCTTGATCTAAAATCATAGAAATATCCTCCGATGTGCCAAATATCGTTTGTATCTTCTCATCACATTCATCGTCGCCTTTTCCGTTCGTACCATTAGTTACGTCTAACTGTGAGCGGCGAACTTTCGCCGCAAGATCTTTTAACGATTTTAAATAAATAGATTTGTCACTCATGCGTTTGACATAAGCGGACAGATATGAACTTTTCTTCGATCGATCTTTTTTGATCGTTGACACGTTTGTTTCTCTAGGAACTTCCACGATGTCAGGTATCTCAATCCGTTCCTTCGTCGAAGATTCTTCCGAGATGTCAGCTGTACTAATTTCTTTGGGACTTGCTGTAGAAGCTTTCTTCGCCTTACTCTTCCTCGTTCTTACTCGCTTTGTTTGAGGTTTCCCGCTTGGAAGAATTATCTTCTGTTCAGAAATTTTCCAAACGCGTACGGTGAAGTCCGCCGAGCCTGTTATAACGTAATCAGGATCCAAAGGACTCCACATGCAACTTTGAACGGGTGCCGTGTGACCTACGTAAGTTGCTATGAGTTCTTGAGTGTCGACTTTCCAAACTTGCGCAGTGTTGTCGTAACTTCCTGTTACCAAGTGACCACTAAAGTGTGAGCTCCATGCCAAGCAGACGATTTTCTCCACATGGCCACATAACGTAGCAACGATCTTGTGCTGCTTGGTCGTGCTGTCGGCTTCGGGTTGAATTTCGCTAATTGCCTTCGAGTTTCCAGTGGAATCCATCAGATCTGTGAGATCGAAGATCGTGACTGTTGCAGCGTTTATCGCAACAGCTAGATAATTACGAAGAGGCGAGAAATTCAAGTCAGTGGCAGTGCTTTCGGGATGCCAGCTTAGACACTGAACAGCCTTCTTTAGGGTAAAGATCGGTGTACCCATGTCTTTGAGATTTCGATCCAAGAAGGAAATTGATCTGAAATATTTTGTTCAAAATTTGTTATTGAACCTTTAAGAGTGAAATATTTTTTCGCATGTTTCTGGAGAAAATATCTTACCCATCCTCATAACCCACAGCCATGCAAGAGTAATCGGGTTTCCAGGCGAACTCTGTGCAGTCCTTTTTAATAACACTCTTTGCCTCTATAATAAGAATAATTTACAACTGATTTTTCGCAACTATCTTCACGATAAGAATTATACTAAGATTACAATTACAGCACAATAATTGTTACAATTAGGATAGCCTCACCTTTTGTAGGCTTCTTGGATGGATAGTAGACAAGTTCGTTGTCCGCACAGGAATAAAGAACAAAATTTTTATCGTCGGGATTGGGTCCCCATCCAAGTGAATAGACGGTGTGGCGATGATATTGACGATAGAGAATTGGAGGTTTTGTGCTGTTATTGGTATCCGAAACACCGACGCGACCCTCACTTGTACCGAAAGCAATTAAATTCTCTTCCTCCGGATGCCAAGCAATCTGGTCAGAATTCATGTTGCAAATAATAGAATAGACAAAAAAGATAGAGGATTATCTTCTCGTAGATGCTTCGTTGCTCGATACTCTTAAAGTTCTTAGATATTCATTTTTTCTGCTTTTACTAAAATAGCAAAGCATTATTTTTACATACCGATCGAATTTTTCCCATGATCTTTTGCCACTGGGTTGTAACATCGAACGAGGTCACATGAGGTTCGGACAAGTTCCATAGTCTCAGCATAGCATCGCCGACACCAAAAGCTATACGTGAAGTATCAAGAGGACAAGCTGCCATGCAATATACATAGCCACCTTGAGTAGGTACGCTATATTCAATTTCGCACTTGGATGCTGCTATCGAACACTTAACGACTTGACGATCCTGAGCAAGCGTCCAAACGATTGCTCTGTAGAAAAATGTGCGAATTACTAGATTTATTTAAATTATTCGCATTACTGCCATTAATATATGTACTAAGCGAATTACTGACGGCACAGGTTCTCTCCAATTCTCATCTTCAAACGGAATTTTCCTTGGCACGTTAGCGATGCAGAACAATCCTCGTGTGTGATGAGCATGTACGAGTTTGCAGTTAGGTTTGTTCTTAGGTCCCATAGTGAAGTCCCAGTAGATCAGTTCACCCCACGAGGAACTGGCTAAAAGCAATTTTGGTTCAGCCCAGCAAAGCGCTGTCCAATTTCCTATGGAGGAAGCCAGTTTGGATCTATGCTGTTGGGAATCCATTGGTGCAACTGGTATTGAAATTTCGAACTGAAATCTTCCATCTCCTCCAGCGCGCCATATGAACACAGATCTGATAACAATCATGTAGTTTTAAGTGAAGTTTCACATTCAAAGGAAAAGGCAAACTGAAAGGATTTGGATATTTGTGAATAAAAATTTGAAATATACCTATCCTTAGCACCAGATGCAAGAAGAAAATCTTTGGATCGAGAATCATTGAAGATATTTTCATCTACGGGACACCAAGAGAGACTTGTGATTTCCACATCGTGTCCTCTCAGTTTGTAATTGATTGTTCCATTGCCTTGCAAATTCACAACATACACTAGTCCGTTCTTTGTTCCTATTGCCACAATGTTTGATTTATGCGGCGAACACGCCAAACAAGTAGCAGTGAATTTTCCAAGGGAGAACAATTGGCAAGCATTGTAGGAAACATTCCAAGACATGAGAAGACCATCGTGACTTACAAAACATATAAGGTCACGGTCGCACTTGGACCAATCAACGCCTATAACTTTCTGATTTGTCTGCAAATGAAAAAAAAATTAGACCTTATACAAAGACGTCAATGGTTCAAACAAATATTAAATTGCCTACACATTATATAATTGAATGTAGAAAGATATGGTCATAAAAGTAATTCGTGATCGCACCAAGTATTTTCCAAAATAATCATTTCCTTTGAACCGAGGTATAAAGATATTTAATTGATCATCAGATTATCTGCTAATTAGTAATAACTGACTGATTAATTGAGAAATCTAATAAAATAGAACACGTATGAGATACTTACATCCATGTAGGATTGAGATGAAACTGCACTCATTGTATCAAGATTCCATATTCTGACGATATGTTCGTCGCCTCCAGAAACTATGAGATTCTTATCCGGCGCTCCATATTCCGGAGAAAAAGCCAAAGAAGTAACCTTGTCCGGATGTGCATTACCAATAAGAGAATAGTGAAGAATTTTGCTATCGGCTTGTGGTTTGGCAATAACTATAGAATTCCTGGCACCCCATGCAACAGTTCCATCCTGAGCACAGGATAATACACTGCTGAGGTACCAATTCGGCGAAGGAGGTAGTGTGACACTGTTCATCTTGGTCTGGCAAATTTACTAAAACATCATTTACAAATGAGCACAATCATACGAAGTAATATCAAAAATATCGTTTGAATTCAAATTTTTTTAGGTTAACCGGCATATAAAAATGTACGTTTCTAAAATGTTTATGAAGAATCGATTCCGCGGAATTAAATTATATGTAAATTAATTTCCATTATAATGAAGATCAGATATAATTACAAAGTTCTAGCTGCCAGTAACGATAACCACGTTTTTTCAAATCCAAGTACAATGATCGTTTGACTTACGTTCCTTCGTTAGGTCAAACCGGGTAAACAAGATTCACGAGCACAGCAAAGATATACGCTCGGCTTTGTAGGTAAAGAGAAGGGGTAATAAGAATACTGAAATGATAGTAGACTTTTCGAAAATTCCCGCTCTTTTCCGTACAACATTATATTTATACTTATTATTATATTACATATCAATAAACAACGTCGAATGGCGATCACCAAATGAATATACGTATACATTATATATATTCAACAGGCACAAAAAACTATTAAGTATTTTATTTTTCCCCAAATCTTGTTTTTCTATCGTCTTTCAGCGTCTTCCATTTAAACATTGTAATAAAAAAATCAACTCCACGCTGGGCTTTTGAAATAGAAAGGTAAGGGTGGGTAAAAGCTTAATTGTAATAACGGCATCATATGGTACACAATGCAGAAACTATATATGCATTTTTAAAAATATTTTCGTTTGACTAAAGCTCCGAAGTTTATTCGAGCAGATACAAACAAATTAACGAAAGAAGTGTACTGTCAAGTATCGGACGTTTCCGGTTCGTGCACCATTTGCTAGGAGAAATTACGGGACGACGACATATTTTTAGGGAGGGAGGACAGAGCTAGTCTTTCTCAATCTTTTCAATGACATACCCTGTACATTACTGCAGACGCAGGCGATGCGCGGACGTCAGTAGACCGCTGCGTGTCTCGTGAATTTAATCATCACGGATCACAGTGTGAACGAGCAAGAATATCAGAGAATATCATAGAATCGTGATATTTACTATTAATATAACTTGCACAATCAGTTACGTCGCTACAAACGTTTTGGTATTGAGAAAGGAGCCGGCATCTTCTTGCGGAAGCCAATATATTAAACGTATATATAATTTTGGTGCAAGATCCCTACGTGCAGTTCGAAAAATACAAATTGTCATTATATTTGGGACAAGATGAATATTATTGGAACTAGGATGATGAGGTACGTTGGGCTCTTGATATTACTGATTTTTGACAATCTCCGAGTCGAAGGTACCGAGTTCAACAATGACGTCGATGAAGCTGCGTTAACTGCCATATTCAAGATGCATCGGGATAGGCAAGGAATTAAAAAACACTTCGAACCCGATCCCGATGTTGACCTGTCTACCGTAAGTTTTTTATGTGTTCTATTTATATATAGATATATGAATAAATGTGTACAGCTCTAATACAAACTTTCATCTCATAAATCCGGTCAGTACGGTACAGGTCATTGCAGAAACATTTCTCGAACATTTTCGCGCCATTTTCTTGAAGTTGGTTTTGCAGGTTATGTTCAGGATTGATTTTATAAATGGCGGTACTATCAAAATCCAAAGTATGAAAAATAAACAATATTGTATTTCCTATTAACCTCGGTATAGAAAACGAATCAAAGTTGGTATAATTTGTTTCAATATAATGTATTTAGTTAACGACTATTCTTTTCATGTTGTATTCCAATGTAATTTTCCAATTTTTTTCGTATGCATATATCAGGTATTGTATGAATTCAGATTTTGCATATCAAGAGTGTCTTTTGGACGTGCAAAGTTCAAAATTCGAGCTCTTCTTTTTCTGAGTCATACGCTGTGGCTAGCAAAGTGTTTAAATACTGGAATACTTAATGCATACGTCAATTGAGAAGTGATTCATATATGCGTCGAGCTCGATTCAATGATGTTCCCTATATGCACTTTTTGTGCTATCAGTCACTGGATGTTCTCCGATGATAAGAAGGAGTCTATCTTCTTTTATTGTTTTATTTACAGTTGAATATGATAAAACGGGAAGGTTATCCTGCGGAAGCTCACCTCGTGACAACCAGTGATGGATACATTCTAACGGTACATCGGATACCCGGAGAACCTGGATCGATCCCAGTGCTTCTTCAGCATGGACTCTTGAGCAGTTCTGCCGACTGGGTTATAACAGGAAAGGACCATGCACTCGGTACTATATTTATTTTTAATTGGAGACATTCAAGGTTTTCATACTTAAAAGATTGGATTGATTTCTGGGGTAAAAGAACAAAGTGTCTCCATTGTAACGATCATGTTCGATCAAGTGTTTTATCTATAATTCAAATGCTTTACGACATTCTTAAAAAGCTTATCTTCTGGCTGACAGAGGATATGATGTTTGGCTTGGAAATGCACGAGGCAACACATATTCCCGTGCTCATATAACACTGTCGCCATCTGATTCAGAATTTTGGGACTTCAGGTAAAGTTTCCCATGTGGCAATACGACTAAAATGTTACTCATTGTCCGCTATTTCTTCTCCATTAATAAATATGCTTTATTTTATTTAAACACAGTTGGGATCAAATGGGGCTGTACGATTTACCCGCAGTTATATCCTACATAACTAATTACAAATCTGACGACCTCATGTACATTGGACATTCGATGGGCACAACGATGTTTTACGTCATGGCATCTGAGAGGCCCGATATCGCTGAGCGAGTCAGAGCAATGATTTCCCTTGCTCCAGTCGCCTTTATGAGCCATGTTAAAAGTCCTATCAGAATTGTTGCTCCATTTGCTCATAACATTGAGGTAATTTATCAAATATTCGTTTCTACAGCCTTTTGACGTTAAACATTGCCACGTAATCATTGATATTTCAGTTGATAGCTCATTTTATCGGAGCCGATGAATTTCTTCCCCAAAATATATTTTTAAAATTTCTTGCGAGATATGGTTGCGAAATCGATACCTTTGAAGAGAAAATCTGTGCGAATTCGATGTTCGTCATCTGTGGTTTTGACAAGGATCAATTCAACAATGTGAGTTTCTTTTTGGAACGCTATTATACGTTATTGGCTTGCTCGATGAATTTTCTTGATCGTTGTGTATTTTCTTTCTGTTCAAAGACTCTAATGCCGGTAATTTTGGGTCATTCGCCCGCCGGTACCTCGACGAAAACGCTCGTTCATTACGCTCAAGAGATTATATCCGGTCGATTTCAAGCGTACGATTACGGCAGTAGGAAAAATCGTCAATATTACAACTCTACTACACCACCTGATTATGACTTGTCGAAAATACAAGTTCCCATCGCTCTTCTCGTAGCAGACAATGACTGGCTTGCCTCATCCAGAGTAATTAACACATATATAAATATATGCCGACGTTCGACAAAAAGCTTATGTTGTCCTTTTTCATTTACAGGACGTTGATTCGCTGTGGCAGCGTTTAACAGACAAGATCGTAAAGTACAGAGTCAACTTCCCAAAGTTCAATCACGTTGATTTTCTTTGGGGCATTGATGCGCCGAAATTAGTCTACAGTAAAGTGCTCTCAATTATGGAGAAATATCGAACAAACAGAATCAATGTACAAAGCCTTCAACATCACTGAAAATAATGTACACCTGGTAAGATATATCGGAATGATGCTTTTTTAATACTGTGCGCCTACATGCTGTTGCGTAATTTGATATTTAGAGAATATATATCGTATTTATGAGACTGCTGTCGGTGGCGAAAAAAATTGCGTGGAGATGAAGATGATTTTAAAAATGTGATTTTTATCTGTCAAAAGATATATTTACAGATAATATAATAATATCAGAATAATATCTGGGTACATTAAGGTCCATATAATTAGATGGCTAAATTTGAATCATGTTTGAATCAACGTGCAATAAAACATTGCAACAATTCATTCACGAACCTTCGTTATCCTCATGTAGCGACGTAGCTTAACCTTTTCAGACAACCAACAGAGGCGCTACAATCGCGGTAATCTAGCTAATGACGAGACCGCAACTTCCTTATTTTGTTTACGATCGAATTCTTCACATCCTCCGATTGCTGTTTCCCACATAAAGATAAACACAAGTTCCGCACAAAAGTGAAGTAGAATTTCATTATAAATTATGATAGCGTTTGCCAGCAATGGCGGGCAATTAAAAAATATATCTTCAGAGCGATAGAAAAACGGAAACAAGTTCTTACGTGTCAAGACACATTCTTATAACGTATTTCAATTTGACTCTTCTTTTATATCATCGCTGTCAATGATTTTGACCGGTAATCACATAAAAAAAAACTCGCAATAAACAAACACTCTTTAGCTAACAATACTATTTTACAAATTAGTTCAAGAGAATACATAAGAATACGAATTCAAAAATCACACACTATCCCATAATTGCAAATTGTTAGGTTCATTTCTTATTTTATAAGGCCTTTCGACAAATTCCTTGCTATATTAGAAAAATCAAAAATATTAAGATCCAGTAGCAACAAATCCATTACTAAATGTGAATTTGTACGACACGACACAGCGTCGCAAAAATATATTAGGTTATGTCGAAACAGATTCATCCGAGATTAGAACCAACGAGAGATGAAGAAAACAAATTCTTGCAGATACTTTCCGGATGAAGCAATGTAGTGGTGACGATTGTTTCCGGTTATTATTCCAATTAAAAATAAAATGTATCATACGACTCATATGCGCGAATGCCCAAAATAATACCCTTGGACATTTATACCAGCGCCATTTTGTTACCAGCGCCATCTATCTCACACTAATCGTACTGACCTAGCCTTCCATATTATCTGAAGATGATATGAAACACTGCCCGACCAGTTGCCGGTACGAAAGAGATAATTGCTCGGTCGGTATCATTTTCAGAACAAAGTTCGAGTGATCGCCGTGGTGGCGCTGCCGGATGGTAAATCTTCGCCGCCGTTCAGCGTGGTTCAGCGACCCCCACCCGCGTCATTAACAGTCGCCTACACAGTCTTGTTTCGCGCTTGGTGTGTGAAAATACCGAATGGCTCCGTGGAAGTTTATTTCGAATTTTATGGGAGTGCGCGATATACCAGTGAGGCAGAACCGCCATGTTAAACGATTTATTGTATTTTTTGTTATCCTTATAGTGTCCGTGTGCGTTTTACCTACGACAACAATCAAGTGTTGCACTCTTGTCGCGAGTGACATCGAGAGCCGACGACGCGGGATGCTGCACGGGTGAGCGAGTCTCTCTTCTCCCTCTCTCTCTCTCTCTCTTACACCCTCTTTCTGTCATAACAAAATTGGTCCAAGATCGGTCGATACTCTCAAAAGACTCTCCACTCATCTTGCTGTGACTCTCGGCACTGCAACGACACGGATGCCGTGTTGCTTTCTCTCATTTTATAGCGTTGCTTTATTCACGACTACCTATCAAAGATATGAAATAAGCCATAAATTCCTATAAGTTATAACCAATCTCCATTTTTGTAACAGCATCTGTGTGAAGGCTGCAATGCAATCTCTCATAACAAACATTTTGAAAAAAAATAAAAAACGTTAGCACTGCGGATAATATATACATACATATAAAACAAATGAAATTATAAAAATTATGTTTTTAAAATCGTAACGAAAATGAGATGTCACTTACTACCAAAGAATATCCTGGTGGTATTGAATAAAAGAATGAACTTTTTTTAAATGTCTTTTTGATGAATTTATTTTCGAGCAGAGAACTTTATGATTATTTTCTTTCTTATACGATTAGAAAATTTGGCGGTTTCGAGCACGTTTTGAGGGGAGAGATTTTTTATTCGTTCTTTTAGTGCCAATGGACAGAACGAAAGTGGGAATATAAGAAGTTGGTTTGGATGCTTTGTACGATGTGACTCGACCAATGACACGAAGCGAAAAGACTCGTGTGCAGCAAAATGTGTAAATTATACTCGGTTAAACTTGGACGAGGTTAACGAGGATGACGAGATTAATAATCGGGTACTCGCGATATGCTAGTGCGCAGAATCGAGGCGAGGGTGCGCGCGCATCTCTATATCCCTTCCTCGCGTCTACGGACCAATGAAATTCCGAGGATTTGCGCTCTTTGTGGTTTTATAAATAATGCAGTGCATTTCATATCTCGTAAGGCTTGAACTGTGAATACGAAAGAAGCTCTGTCGACGGGATTAGTAGATGACCCTGTTTGTCCTTATAGCTACGGAAACTAGAATGTAGAACACGTTTTCTTTCTTTTTTTTAGATTTGGCAAGGTATAGAGATATTTAAAAGTGCTTGACTTCAATAGGATTTCGGAGACGAGAAAGCAGACTCAGTCGGTAACAAAAACTGTAATCCGATTGTCTTTGAAGTGTGGCAAATCTGTCGGAAATACGATAGGGGGAGCAAAATCTGTCTAATTCGGCGGTTCGTTATTCTCGTCTTGTTCTCGAACTATCCAACACTTATGGGTAATTTAGGAGAAGAAAGAAGCTATGTAAAATTAGCCCCTCGATTTTGACTTTTGCATCGTTTTTTTAATTTATAACGATTGTTTGTGATTGTTTGATTAATTAAAACGTTTGTTTGATCATATTTGTTTATCAAACCAACAAAACAAAAATGAGCGTTAAGTTAGCCGCAAATTTTTGAAATTTTGTCTAATTTGATTTTTTCAAACGCCAATCGATTCGGAATCGTTTATTGGAAACAAATAATATAAATCGAACGTTTGTTTGATCGTTGTTTTTCCAAAAAATCAATAAATAAAATTTCATAAATTTGCGGCTAATTTAACGCTCATTTTTGTTTTGTTTGTTTGATAAAAAATATGGACAAACAAACGTTTTAATTAATCAAACAATCACGAACAAACGATAAACAAGCGTTATAAATGGAAAAAAAGATGCAAAAGTCAAAATCGAGGGGCTAACTTTACATAGCTGAAGAAAGAAGACATTTTCTATTTCTCTCCTCTGCGTTCGTTCCATCGATACGAAAGTAACGCAAACGTCTCCGAGTCGATAACAAAAATTGCAATCTTATTTTTCTAAAACTTATATCGAGATACCGGAAAGAAAATGGAATCTCAGGGACATGGAAGGATTACGCAAATTTTAATTTGCTTTTTTAATCAATTAATTAAAGAGTGGGGTATCATTTATTGAGATATTTATTCGGTATTTATGCAAATTAATAAGAATAATATTTCCAGAACGATTTTATCAATTCCGAATGAATTAAAATTCGATCAATGAAGTTGGTGGAAAGGTGATTACGTCGCTTATTATTATTTCATCCGAACGGAAATCAATCCACGTTCGTATAAAACAATGAAATTTAAACATCTGTGAATTAAATAGGACCATTAGTATAATGTCATTTTATTGTTTCACAGGTTTTTTTTGACTCGAAGGATGGTTCGTCCCGTCCCAAAGACCTCGACGCCATTCTCTTTCTTATACAGTCAAACCTGGGTGAGCGAGAACTGGATAAGCGAAAAACTCTACAAGTGAGAGTAATTGCCAGGTCCCATCATTTTAGCCTTCGAAAATCTCTATAAGTGAGAAATAGAAACCTCTATATGAGAGAGTCGGTTTTCATGCCTGAACCTCTATAACTGAGACTGGCACGTGTCCTATACCCCTATAAGTGAGAATCGAGCATATTTACTATCTGTTACAATGTGTTTTGTTTTCCACGAAATTCATGCCAATTTCGTGGAATACAAAATAAATTGGAAAGACAACTATAAGCTCGGCATGGGTAGGCTGAGGCAAGAGGCTGTAAATGCACTGGAGACGCTCCATCGGTTTTTTTTTTAATTTTCGGTGGTTGTTGATAAAACAATTTTCGATCATATTTATGAAATTGAAAAATACGTACAAAATACGTACAAAATAATGCAAAAAAAATTAACGGATTTCTTTAAGTATCAGTACTATACTTATTAATAATCAGTACAACAATATATATGTAATTGTTTTGTTTTTATGAAGAAGTATCTCTGCCAAATTCATATAAAAAATGTATATACTACATATCTATCACTGTTCTTTGTATTTGTGTACACCTCTTTAAGCGAGAAAACCCGCTCCTGCACCTCTATTGGGATCTGACAAAATTCGTGAGACATCTGGTGGTACACGTTGAAACTAAAACCGGGGTGCATTGCTCAAGTTACAACGTAATCATTAATATCAGTAATTTTGAGAAATTGTCCAAAAAATGGCAGAAGTAGGTAGGTGTCTTTACATCTCGCAACCCATCGAAAAAAAGAATTGCATGTTCCGTATATGGATGCGAGAGTTCTTTTAAAAAAAACCGTGAACTGACGTTCCATAGTTTCCCCAAATAAAAACGCCCGGTGCGTATACCAAAAATTTTTTCGCCTTCTCGGAAATTTCGATTGCCGGGATTGGAATCAGACCATTTACAAATATCACTAATGGAAAGGACTAGCATTTTATTAAAAAATAAAGCTGTTACGCTATGTTAAGACTAGTTGGCTGCAACTTCTTCTACGCCATATTGGTTTTCACGGTAAGTCTACTATTGCGCGGTTTTAACAGGCGACTGCACCCCGGTCTGCGCCATATTGAATTTGACTACGCCTCCATGTCAGATCCCAATAAGTGAGAAACTCGGTTAAGTGAAAAACCTCCATAAGTGAGAAAAAGATTCCGGCCCCTTGAATTCTCGCTCATCCAGCTTCGGCTGTATTATTCCAACGTTTCTCTATGGCACCTACGTGCATTGAAAAATAATATTCTTGGGCAATACTCTCCCTGGAATCTCGAATATTTGACCCCTTAGGAATCTTTCCATACACTCTAGCAGCGAGCTGCCGAGTTGCCACGCGAACAACCGCGATGCTCTCTACGACAATACGTATCGGTCTTGAGATATATCCTCCGGGAATGTGCCACGACCATAACAACTGACTCATCCAACTCCGGTGGCTTGGCTTTATTCCCCATAGGCCAACGTCGGTCCGTATGTCGCGGCTACGATTCATGCGAGAATATAATTTCATCTCGTGCCTTTGGATTTATTATCGCGGCAAAGTTTTCAACTACGAATTGTATACGTGAGTATATACAGGGTGTCCCATTTTAATTTATCGATGGGAAATAACGCGGGAAAGCAATGGTCTACGATTAGAAGCTTCTCATAAAAGTTATGAGGTCACGTGAAGGTCATTGTTGGTTTTTTAAAGGAGATACTACAAATGTGACTTTGTAATATCGTAGGTGGAATCAAATTTGAAATACAACGAAACAAAAGTAAATGTTTCTTTCATCTGGAGGAGGATGGAGTTGTGACGTTTGGAATTTTTCAATAATGGTACGCTTTCTTTGATGGCAAGCAGTGGAAGATGACGACAAATCAAACGGAACTCATGCTTGGACCCGCAGTATGATACTGGAAACCAACGAATTCGGACGACTACAGAAGGAATATGTTTATAGGTGGATTGAAGCAAAGTTGTTTCGCCCAAAATTGCCACTTGGCGTCGCAGCGGTAGATGGCTCGTACGTGATTGGTGAGAAAGGAGGCGGAGCTACGCCTTGATGCTGTGTAAAGTATACACGAACGAGTCTGTGTGACCTAACACATTTTTGTAGCGACACCAGCGACACGAGTAACTGAGTGACAGAACTAAAGTGGGTAACATATTCTCGCTTCAATCGAAAGCATGGGCATATT
The DNA here is from genome assembly GCA_946811545.1 of Netelia fuscicornis. Taxonomy (NCBI): domain Eukaryota; kingdom Metazoa; phylum Arthropoda; class Insecta; order Hymenoptera; family Ichneumonidae; genus Netelia; species Netelia fuscicornis. The sequence goes on along the minus strand of OX328014.1, from coordinate 11,752,358 downwards.
CCTTCTATAGTCAGCTGAATTTCTGGTAAAAACGTACCATCTGCTTTACAATGGGCCACCTAATCAGCCATAGCTGAACGATAATGGAACAAGGTTTGAGATTCTCAAATCAAGCTAAATACTCTATCCACACGTTTGAATTTGTTGGCTCAATGTCGTGGCTTTATACTCTTGCTCTGAAAAGATGGCGTCGACTTTGGTCGAAATGAGAGATCCCTATACCGGAAGTACCTAGTGACTTTATATTTGCATTGGAGAGATCCGTAATAGGGTGACTAAACTCACGTGAGATGAAAATGCGAGAAGTGAGTAAACTTGCTCGAGAACCGTTATAAGCGCCAACAAAATAAAACACGATTTATATCGTATATTTCGTTTGTTTATTTTCTAGGTAGTCTTATCTTTATATTTATCTCTCGTTAGATTTGGGACTCGTTTAAATCGCGGAGCGTGGTATATTCCCGTACGATAATATAGGCAGAACTTGATTGCCGATGTTCGTGGTAACTTTCACCGAGCTAGCTAGGTACGAGAGAATGCGTGTAACACCGTGGTGCCATACGACAATATTCGATGCTTCGATCTACGAGCAGGTATGACCCAGAAGTTCCGGTGCCTCGGGCCAATGCGCTTTTGCGACTTACGAATGTGTTCGGTTTATTTTTTTTCTTTTTTCAAATCGCACTGTTACCCAACGTAGTGTGGCGATTAGCAATTATCCTGATTATATTATTAATAACAAACACCGTGAATTTCGATGGGCCGTCCATAATTTAAAAAAATTTTCTTAGGCTAATTAAAAATTAAATTAATTTAAATTAAAATACAAATTAAAAAATGAAATTCAAAATGAAAGTTAAACAGTTCAAAATTAAAAATAATTTAAACTTAATTAAAAACTAAAAAAAAAACAATTATCTTAACTTAGTGTAATTCAATGTATGAAATGTTCAGACATTTAAAAAAATTATATTGATTTTTAAATTATCAAAAAAAAAATACCTAACAGTTTTTCTACGAAGATTATAAATCTTTGGGAGGATATAAAGTTATTTTCTTGGTGCATAATTTTTTCTTTGCACCAAGTATAGGAAGTGTTGTGGTATCGATCTGGTTACACTTGTTGAACGTGTCTCTCGTAAATTCGTGTTTACCGTGGAAGAAGCCACAGAGATTCGGATAATGTGCGATGTAGGGTGCCCTACTCCGAAATTCCCATCCAAATTCTAATTCAAATTCATTACCAGAGGCTGAGATTGAAAGCTCGTTCATAAGGGCATGTATGCAAATTTGTCAATGCACCGTGTGGTTGTTATCTATTGTATGGTTATGCATATCCAGATAAGATCGAAATTTAAATTTCCATTAGGCGACTTTTAACTTGATAACGGGAGGAATCGTGTAATAAGGCGGGTTTTTGTTTATCAAAATTTTGTGACGAAGGGAACAGATAGTCAAGCTTGTTGTACGTCTAATATGAGTGTTTACTTTTCCATTGTTTAATTCTTAAGTTATTAAGTTTTTGGAACACCCCGAGACGTTCCAAAAACTTGTGGAGAGGATGCCACGTGTGGTGAAAAGCGTACTATCGGCGAGACGAGGTTTCTTCGACGAGACCAAATTTTAATATGTAAATAAAGAAAAAATTAATTATATTATTTTCATGGTATTCAGATCAATCGAGCTTTGACCGGAAAAAGGTGGAAAAAAATTCGAAACAAAATCTGAAAAAATTCTCCTGAACTCAGCAAGAAGTAATACAACTTTTTGCAATCTTGAGGTTTTGTTGTAAACCTCATCGTTTTCGTCCTATGGAGCAATTTTCAAATTGTCTATTTTTTTCTCAAAAAAACGACATATCTTTGAAAAACAAAAATCGTAGACAATTTTCTAAAAAATGAACTTGAAGCTTAGACTTCCCCCTTTATGAGTATGGTGAAAGAAATGCGTTAACAAAAATTTTACTGCAAAGAGGTCCACTTGCAGAAGAACAAAGAAACGACCAAAAATTGTCGTTTTCAAAACTGGCTGCCAATTGTAAAAAAAATCGTAAAATTTTTTTTAAAAACCCAAAATGAAGGGAAATCCCTGCTCTTTAAAATGGCGTTGGTTAAATTGGCCTAAGCCAACTACCGGCGAAATGGCATAAAAAAACGTTCCGGCACTGTTTTCAACTTTTGTCCGGAAACTTTCCGCCGGTAGTGTATATAAATATGTTATTGCATACTGAACGTCGATGTAGATATAAATTGTGGGTTTGTAGCATATTTGGCTGCGATAGAACGACGCCTCGTGGGTATCGAGTATAAATCGGTCGTGTTGCCACAGGGCGAGTCGCGAGGGATTAATTAGTCCGTTCCAGTTCGTGCAAGCTTCTCCACTCCTACGTGCAAAACGAATCGAGTTGCCTTTGTTCATGGACTAGCCAAGCGCGTTATAAATTTTTGTCTTTTAATTTTATTATCATTCTATATTAAACATATATTTTTTGTTTTGTTTTATTTTTATCTTATTATTCATGGGACGCACCCGCCTTCTTTTTTATGTCAAATTAATGCGTGCCTGTAAATATGTATATGTGCCTCGCTTGCGCCTTTCACTGCAGCGCATAAAATTGTAATGCACGTACGGTGAAAGAAACTATAGAGATTCGTGTGAAGTTTGAACCAATGAGTTTCCGGCACATTCAATCCTTGACACGAAAAACAAATTTTGCCAACAATTTACGAATGCGAGTAATCCGGGTTCAGCGCTATAGTAATTTTTTTTCCTAGATAAATTACCTAGCTCACTTGAACTTTTATTTCTATTTTTTTTTTCAATAATTATTTCAATTTATATCGTGTTTCTCAAAGATATATTAATCTTTCCATTTAATTATTTCTAATAATACAAACGTATAATTGTTGTTCCTCGTATGGAAATAATTATTGTGAATAATTTATTATTCTTTTAAAAATATATCATATTTTCATAGCTGTATAATAACCGTGCATAATTATGTTTTTATTAAATAATGTAAAGTCGATGTGAACAAACTCGGTTGGTAACAAAGATTCTAAAGAGTAAGAAAAAATAAAAGACCCGTTCTTACGTCGTTTCAGAATATTGAACAAGTTTAGAAATTTGCAAATCTCCTGCTCGCACAAATTGCTGTTACTCTTCATCGTTAACTTCGATGCAACGGTGCACTGTTATACCACAGGGAAGTGTTCTATTTGAATGTGGGTGGATCAAATTCCACGTATAAAGGCGTGTTGATACGATGCATTTATAAAATTTAAAAGCAACGAGGGAGAGGAACTTTATACAATAACAACAACAACACCAACAACAACGACAACAACAATACAACAACAACAACAACAACAACAAAAACAACAACTATAACAACAATACAACAACAACAACAACAACAACAACAACAACAACAACAACAACATCTACAATGACAGCAACAACAAAAACAACAACAACAACATCTACAATGACAGCAACAACAAAAACAACTGCAGCAACCACAACAACAAAAACACCAATAATAATACATATATGTATATATAAGAGCCAGTCTTTAGAATAATGACAGAAGTTTGTGCCTTATGGATTTAGATTTGCTTCTAACTTCGGGATTTATTAACGTTAGTATATCGAGGAAAACGTACGTAAAAGTTGTTGAAATTTTTGCGGCCATCCGTTTTGGCAAGGCGAAACTATTTTTTTTATAGGAATTCAAATTAATGTTTAACATGAAGAAATAGAAATGTTATATAATATATTAAAATATTCCCAGTTTTTCAATTGAAACATTGCCACTCGGATAAAAATCCAGGGAAACTCTAAAACAAAAAAGAATAAAGAAAAATTTAAGTCTCAATCAACGATCAGGCATATCCGCAAAAATAGCAAGCGTTCCAATAAAAATAATCGAGTTAATATTACGCCGATGGTGAAATTCGCGACATTTCGTTTAATCTTGGAATTAATAGCTATCGGAAGTCTTTAAATTACGACAAATTATAATGTGGAGCAAAACGTTGCGGAAGGAACTGTGAAAGTAGTAGAGATATCTCTCGTGGGAAGAGCCGGTTTTCAATGTTTATACACATGGATATGTGTATCTCGCTCTTGAAGTAATTAAATTATTCGTTCATCGGAGATGAAAGCAGTCGAGCAAGATATCAAAGATGGGTAATGTGGCATACTGACTATATTATAGAAAATATCCAAGAGACTGAGGGATGGGGGGGGGGGGCAGAGAAGGGTGCAACATTATGGTTTATGCATTCCACACATGTTATATTTTATATATGTATATAGCGCATATACATAAAATATAAGATACAGTTACGTATCTGAAAGTCAGGGCCAACTTGACTATACTTACCATGTGGTTTTGCGGTGCTCTTGATTCCGATAATGTACGTACACACCTTGCTCCTGGTAATTATACACCATTTCTCGGTACCGATGCAGATTAAAGCCGAGAGCTCCGGAGAAAATCCAGTTTCTGATATTGAAATATAGTCAAGTGAGAAAGAGAGAGAGAGAGAGAGAAAGAGAGAGAGAGAGAAAGAGAGAGAGAGAGAGAGAGAGAGAGATGAGTGGGACGAAAAAAGTGAGACAGATCGGGGAGGTTGTCGAGTTATCCGCGTCGCGATGGGACGCGACATTTCTACGAAGTAGGGGTCGTGGAGATAAACGAGGAAGTTCGATGCGCAAAAGTGATATAGGCCAAACTGTAAATCGCGTCATTGGCCAATTTATTTATAACTCGTTCCAGCGCAAATTTATTATTTATTCGGGCCGTGCCGACGAGTTTGATAGATTTTATGATTGTTCCATCTATCTTAATTCCAAAGTTTGATTCGAGCAATTAATGGCGTGATTATTTGATTTGATTTCGTCAAAATTTTAATCCTCGATTTTATCGAGACGGTAAATTTAATTTTACTCTCGCATTAGGAAAAAAACAAATTAATCCCTCGCTTTGTTTTATTTAATGAAAAAAAAGACAAAAGAATTTTATAAATTAATCGAAGCTCGTATTTTCGTTTTTCGTTTTATTTATTTTTCAAGCTATCCAAGGCAAGAAGAATTTTTGTTTTTTTTTCGATCCCGTACAGCTGTTACCCGAGCAATCGTTACATGTGCTTTTATGGCGAATGCGACCAAAACAAGAAAAAAATGAAAAAACAAAATAAAAATTGTACCAACGAAATTTATCGTTCTCTAGTAGTAAATCCTGTGAAATTGGCGTCACCTGTTTCATTGGAGGCTAGCGAAGCTCTAGAATGAATTTCAAAAGTCACGGCCATCTCGTCGTTGTGGGATTTATATGTCCCCTCCAACCAGGACCGGTAGAATTAAATGGCCACTACGAGGACGAAGAGGGCAATCGGGCTGTGACTTCTTCGCGTCTGCGGAAGACGAGGAATCCGTTTTGTCCACGTGTATGAGTGACTTTTTACGTGTATACGGTGAAGTGGTATGGTGGTGGTCGTGGGGGAAGGGGGATTGGTATAAGCGAGGTGCACCAAAGTCCATGGCGGGTTTGCTCCGCGTACGGCCCGGAATCTGAGGATAACCGGTAGGACTGGTTCGATCGGTCTCTCTTCCTCTCTGGACCGCTCGTTTTTCTTTCATACTCTTCCTCGTCTCTCCCTCAAGATTTTTCAGCCTGCATATGTGGTCCCGTGTGTATATATATATGTACATATATACGGGACAACGTACGTGAGCCTATATAATGATAATAATAATAATAATAATAATAATATAATATTATTATATTATATTGTATTTTATTATATTATGTTATACAATATAATATATTATTATATAACATAATTATATAATCTAATATATAATATATTATTTAATATAATATAACATAACATAATATAATATATTATAATAAAATATATATAATATAATATATCATATTATAATATAATATATTATATAATATATATAATATAATATATTATATTATATGATATATTATATTATATTATAATATGATATATTATATTATATTATGATATATGTAATATATTATAATATATTATATTATATAAAATAATATAATATAATCTATTATAATAATTATAATATAACATAAAATAATATATTATAATATATTATATTATATTATATTCCTCCATATTATGACTTTATGTTAAATTCGCTAACTTTGAACTTGATTTGTTCAATAACTAAAGGTTGGAAAACGATTTAGAAAATTTTTGTGTACATCTTTGGTACACAATTCAGTTATTTCAATTTGGTTGGTGACAAAACATATTGATAACCTCGTTAAAACTATTCGATTAATGATCCATTGGACTGCAGCAATTATTTATTTGGTTAATAAATATTTCAATTAAAGAAAAACGACTTTTATGTAAGTGTTAATTAACATCGATTTTTAATTACAACTTAATTATTATCGTATCGATGAAAATAAATCACAACGTCGTAATTATAAACTAGAAATCAGACAAGTATATAAAAAACCAAGTGACGCTGCAATAAAAATGTCTTCGTATGAAATATCAAGGTACATTTCACTTTTTCCAAGTCTCAAACTCTTGCAACAGACATTAAAAGTAATATTCATACGAACAACTTTCTTCTCGCAACGTCTCGAGATCCAAACTGTTTTTCTTTTCCTCGAGAAAGATACGAGAGATGTTTGCCTCGTCTAATTTTTGCTCTAACTCGTGTTAGAATTATAATTGCGTTTCTAGGCTCGTTGTAATTGTAACAGTCACGGCCGATGTACTTTAAGATCGTAGATTTTGCCTCGATTGTAAGTTGTTTGGGAGCGTCTAGTGGGAATTTTAGTTATACGTACATACCTACCAGGGATGTCGGGAGGGTCAAAAACTATCGATATATATATATCGTATCGATAATTTAAAAAAAAAATCGATATCGATATATCGGTAAGATTTTGTAATTAATCGACACTGGTATATAAATAAGATAGGTAAAAAAATATGATTTTTTATTAAGTCACGCAGAGGATAGATGATGTCCAAGTTTGAGGTTATTTTTTATTTTTTCACGGTCACAGAGTAATTTTTTAACATAAACTAAAGTGAAATAAAGTTGGTTTTGCCATTGAAAAACCATATCGTTTTTTGATACCTTTTCGATGCCTGAAATTTTATATCGATGCATCAATATATCGAAATAAAAAACATCGCATGAAAATATCGATACATCGATATATCGAAATACAAAATATCGATACATCGATATATCGAAATACAAAATATCGCATCGATATATCGAAATAAAAAATATCGATACATCGATATATTGAAATAAAAAATATCGATACATCGATATATCGAAATACAAAATATTGTATGAAAATATCGATATATTGATATATCGAAATAAAAAATATCGCATGAAAATATCGATATATCGAACGACAAATATAGCGATATTCTTTCGCCATTCCTACTGCGTACCTATGGCTCTTTCAAGTGTGAGTCTTTTTGCGTTTTCTTCCACGACGATCGGGTGACTTTATTTTATTTTATTTTATTTTTTACATACGGGTTTCCCGGTGTACACGTGCTTGTGGAACGTCGCGTGACGAACCTCGACAACCTCGGGTTTCTTGAACCGGGTACCTTCGAGCTGCATTCATTATACATGCACATATATATATATATATATATATATATATTACTAGGGCTTCGTGAGACTCGGGCTTCTACGTTGCATTTAGAACACCCGGTATATTCACTTTTCCCACTGGAATACCACACGTGACTTATAAAGATAACATTCCTTGCACATACCACTATTATTATTTTTATTTTATACATATGTTATATATACATATATAAAATATAAATAATTATAATCTGCATAAAAAAAATTGAACTTTACAATATTTTTCATTACAGATAAAATAATAAAAAACAAATAAATAAATAATTTAATACATAATTTTATATTAAATTTCATACGTCGTCTGTAATTTTAATGTACCCGACGATTATTAATTTGTTTAAATTATCCATGATTTTTCCCACTACGTAACGTGGAATTTCAATGTTTAATAATAGCACTGACAAAATTTGTATATTAATACGTTCGTCGTTGATTCATTGTTAAAAATATAAAACGAAATTGTCAATTTTTTTTATATACAACTCTTGGGACGATGAATATTAATTTTAACACAGTAATTGTGTTATATATAAATAATCAAACACTATTAACATTAAATTAATTCATGTAGAAACCCATTCAAGATTTAACATAAATTTTATGTTGCTCTGTGAAACTTTAACGTTATCATTTTCCACTATTTGCAACTTTATCGCTGGATAAAAATGACTGACTTCTGAGTTCTTTGACTCAAAGGTCTGTTTTGTTTTTTGTCTGCGAGCAACGCAGACTCTGAGTAATAATAATAATAATAATAATAACAACGAAGAAGAATAATGCATCGACTGCGTGCCTGACAATCCTGTGAACTCGACCAGTTCTGAACGATTAACAGCTGCGCGTATCGCAACTCCTCGACAAAGAGAGCTCATGTGTTATATTACACGTACGAGTGTGGGGAAACCACTAAAAAACAAATATAAGAATTACACTACTTTGGTGCAATTACATACGAGGAAGTGAAAGAATGTGGGAAAAGAAACTGTCGAACACATGTTGAAACGTTCGAGAAAGATACGACGTAAGATTTTGTACTTGGAACACAATTTCCCAACTACAAACTTTTTCCGTTTAATTCCTCGACATGAATACGATGACGAAAAGAAGAGATACGACGAAGAAAAGAAAAATTTTGTACAAAAAAAATACGGAAGGTTTGCGCTGCTTATTAAATTATTTATCCTTTTGTATTTATAAAGGTATTTTTTGTTACTATTCTTTTTTTTTACCATTTCTCAATTTGAATTTTTTTTATTATTCTTTGGCATTTTTACGGTCCATCCTCTCCTTTTCCCCCTTTTTTCTTTTGTCAATGCTTTGTCTCATAACGTATTTTTTTTACCCAGTTAAGCGAGCGGTCACCGCACCAAGTAGTGACCCGTGCGCAATGCTGCTTAACCCAACCGATCACCCGAGCCACGCGCTGACCACGTACCCATCGATGTCGCCTTTTATTTATTTAATTGTAAATAAGAAATACAATTTCAACATTGTGAACGATAAACAAATGATTTGTAAATATTTTTTAATTCATAGAAATGGATAGTAAAAATGGTTTTTTAAAATTATGATTGTTAATTGTTATCGGTACGTAAATATGCTTATGAACGATATTTATCATCAAAATATGTATTATAGTTAATTGTAAAAAATTCATTACGAAAGTGGTCCATTAAAGGATTTATCGTAATTTACGATCGATTAATTTCGAGCAATGAATATCGTTCGTTAAACCCTTCCCGTGCCATTTAGCGCGACGAAATTCGGGCCAAAGTGGTTAGGGTAAACGCGCGGTAAACATACCAGAGTGAATTTCGTAAACAGTCGCAACACGAGCCGTAATGTAAATACCTGTAATATAGTCGTTTGTATCGCGTAAAACACATATATACGTATATATATATATATAATATTATATTGATATTATAATTATATTACAATTATATTACAGTTATATTATAATTATATTATATCATAATTATATTATATTACATTATAATTATATTATAATATAATATAATATAATATAATATAATATAATATAATATAATATAATATAATATAATATAATGTAATATAACATAATGTATTATAATATAATTATATTATATTATAATATAATATAATATAATATAATATAATATAATATAATATAATATAATATAATGTAATGTAATATAACATAATGTATTATAATATAATTATATTATATTATAATATAATATATATATATATTATTTTATAATATATTATATTATAATACATTATATCTTATATTATATTATATTATATTATATTATATTATATTGTGTTAGATTATATTGTATAATAATTATATTATATTATAACTATTAATTATATCCAAACCCAAACCCAAAAACTTATCATGAAATATATAACAGCGAGGTTTGGTCCGGTTTTCAGTCCACGAATTCTACTCGTGTTGTGTACGTTTGGGCCAACATCTTCGTGACGAGCTGGACGCGTTAAAATACGAGGAGAGGTTAATTAGCCGGCGTGGAGGGGGGCGTGGGATCATGTTTTTATACTCTATCTTTTTTCCGCTTATTCCTCAACGAGAAAGAGGAATTGGGAACAAGTAGCCTTCGCGTGCGATTGTCAGATGACTGGTGAACACGTGCGTGGGTTGAAAGTCATTAACGAGAAATATTAGACACGCACCGAGAGGCGAGAGTAATACGTAATATCGCTTCGTCTATTCCCCAAAGGGTCGTCAAACGTGTGGTCACTTTTTTTCAATATCAGAAAAAAAGAAACTTTTTTTTTAATTCCATCAACTCGAACATGCTAATTCAAGAACGAGACCGTCCTATATTTGATAAAACAAATCGTAAAGTTAAATCGAATTTTTTTTGAGCTTTTTTTATCAACCAAATACGATAATAATTCGCATTTTACGACTTTTTTTGATTTTTCGAAAATCCTCATTATCATTTTATTAATGATAAATGTTGAATGTAATTTAAGTAATTGATTTTTTGTTGTTGCGAATATTTAATTACATAGTAACAATAACTCGTATTTTACGACTTTTTTTGATTTTTCGAAAATTCTCATTATCATTTTATTAATGATAAATGTTGAATGTAATTTAAGTAATTGATTTTTTTTTGCCAATATTTAATTACATTGATTTATGAAAAACAAGTTTGTTGACAAATTTTTTAGATTACAGAATTATTATAATTGTACGTTAAAAGATGAAAATAATCGAATACTCGTGAGTGAATTGAAATTATACCTAGGTGAGCGAGTTTGTTCAGGCGCGATAAGAATAATAGCCGGCGGAATCTCATTTTATTGCATCCGCTTGATACAAGTAATAGTGACTGGCCGATACGTTACGTCAAGGCTTGTTTTATTTTCTCACCCGATAAACATTAGCGAGGACGGTTCGCTCGACGATGTTATGGATATCGGGGCTAAATTCGAAGACGCGAAAGAGCCACCGGTCAAATAGATATCCGAGAATAAAATTGGCCGAATTTACGTATACGTAACATCTACCACGCGGACGTTTCAATGACGAACGTTGTATAATTTCGAAACGTTCGTTTTTAGCGATTTGCTATTTGTTGTTTTATTTTCCAAAATTCCGATGATGTGGATTTTTTTTTAAATATCCAACCGGATGAAATTGATCTGCTCGAAACCAAATTCCTTCGTTCGATTCAAATATTCATTTTTTTTTAAATTTAAGAATATAAAAACTGTATTAAATAATATCAGAATAATGGGAAAATAAATATCTTTTTATTAAATAAAATTTAACGAGTCGATACTAATTTGAAAGTTGCGGTTAATTGTTTTAGCGAGATGGTTTATTTTTCACAATTTGTTATTGTTATTTTATTTTACGAAAGACCGATAATATAGAATTTTTTTAAATATTCAAATGGATGAAATTGATCTGTATGAAATTAATTTCCTTGGTTCGATTCCAATATTCATGTTTTTTTATTTAATAATATTAATATTTATATTGAATAATATCAGAATAATGCGAAAATAAAATTTTTTAAATTAAATAATATGAAATAAAATTTTTGTAAATTTTAACGAGTTGATATTAATTTGAAAGTGTCTGTGGTTAATTGTTTTGGCGAGATCGTCCGTCAGATATGATATCATTGTTTTTTTTATTAATCGGTAAATTTACTCGCTCATAAATTTTGTTTATTAATTTCGAAAAAATGAGATGTAATTCTCTATTATTATTTGTCGAATATGTATTAATGTTCGAACGTGTATAAACCATTGAAACACTGGTAAATATGAGAAATTGAGGGGGGGGCAGAGAGAGAGAGAGAGAGAGAGAGAGAGAGAGAAAGCGAGAGAGTGATAAATGTTTACATTCTGTGTACACGCGTATGACCAATCGTTCGTGCACACATGCAAAAAAAAAACGTGAAAACTGGCTCGTATAATTTTGTATTGTCAGCTGTGTTCAACGCATTCGTCACGACGAACGATGCGTTTTGTTTTGCAAAATATGCACGAGGATATTGCACGGGTTAATGTTGAAAAATAAAGAACAAAATATTATTTTTTATCACTCGTGATATTACCGAAGTTTCGTAAAAGTTGCGAGGGAGACGTCTTGCCCACATAATCTTAAGGGGCTGTGAACCACGGATACAGTTATCTTCATAAAAATAATTAAAAGTAGATTTCTACAAGGCCCACTCGGACATTTATACATATATTATATATTTAATTTTATAATGTATTATTATATTATATATTATATATTACATATATAATATTATATATAATAATTATATTATAATATATTTTAATATAATATAATATAATATAATATATTTATATTATAATATAATATATTATAATATATTTATATTATAATATAATAGAATATATTATAATATATTATATTATATTATATTATATCATATATAATATAATATATTATATTATAATATATTATATTATATTATATTATATCATATATAATATAATATATTATAATATATTGTATATTATAATATACTATAATAGATTATATTATATTATATTATATTATATTATAGCATTTAATTTTATAATGTATTATTATATTATATATTATAATAGAATATATTATATGTATATAATATAATACATAATGGCTATATATATAATATATTGTATATTAATATAATTATTATATAATATAATACGTATATTTATAGGACTCCAAATTAAATGCGATGGAAGGCGGACGAACCAATATAGGGAACCCGAATGTACCGCAATATAAACGCGAGTAATCATCTTGCAACTGTACCACGTTCGTAATGCATAATCACATACCATAGCGACGTCCCCCGCAATTGCGAATGTGTAGGCTTTCGGCGGTTCGCACACACAACGCGAGCACGATATAATATTTCATAGTACGTGGTCTCGTATCTCCGTAAGGTCTCATCACACGTTCAAGGCGGAACGGCCTACGCTCCCCTTAAGCTTCGTCCTCTTTTCAGTTGACTTCTTCACGACTTTTTATTACGGCAGAACCTGCACGCATGTCGAGAACGCGTATAAACGATTTTACGTTTGTATTGTACACACACTTCACAGGTAAACGTTGTATGACGTAAATTGTTATAAATTTATGGAAATGAGATTGAAATAGTTGAAAACTAATATACGAGATTTAAAAAACATCTCTCTTGTTATTCAAATCAGCAAAATATTTGTTATTTTTTACCGTTACATGCTTTATGTTTTTAATTTGTTTTTTTTATATTTAATCGATATATTTTTTACGAGGATCAAGCTATCGGCGTATAGTTGAACCTTAATAACGATGTACCGAGTTTACTGACGTGATTTTATAGCGGTATGGTAATTTGTCAGTTGGTGATACGAGAAAATATTTTTCTTTAATCTCGTTCCTTGTACATTGTTTATGCGGCAGATGGAAGGGAAGGCAACGCATGGACCAAGCTGTGCCCCTCTATTGAAAATTTAATTTCAAAGGGATAACAAATGAACCGAGTGTGTCGTTTGAAACGGATAAAATACCATCGGGGGTCAAAATCGACCCAGGTTTACACTCCTCGTTGATCTTTTGCCATATACTGTAGAACGGAGGCTACGATTTGCATTTTTCCGAGATTCGACCGCTTATTTACATGCGAAAAGGGTTAACGAAAACAAAGTACGCCTCAACCGCACATTTTTCAATATTATGATATTTTGAGAAGACAGGTACATTTTTTAAGTGAGGAAGTCGTTCAAGTTCCAGCAGTACAATTTTATGAAAAGAAGCGCGATTTATGGAATGTTTTGTTATATTAAGGAGAAGTTCTGCTTTAAACGGTAAAAAAACAATCTCTTTGTTTTCGTCAAGTCTATCCCAAATATTAATCCAAACATATCTTCCCGAAGTTTTAGAGGCCAATTCAAAGTATTTTCGAAGATATATATTACAAAACTGTGCGGCGTCGACCAGGTAGACGAGTGCTCAGTTCCCCTTGAGGCACCCTGGGGGCCCGAGCGACCTAAGAGTGCACGGGGGGGGGGGGGGGGGGGGGGGGGGGTGATTGGAATTAATGTAGCAAAGCCAGTTTTATCAAAAAGCTGAACAGTTGCTATATGGAGTAGAAATGCCTAATTAGTTGGATATTAATTCGAAATAAGTATCAAAGTGTTGACTATCCAGTTACAAATTTTAAAAGCGAGACATCCTTTCCTTCATCTTACAATTAGAGCTTCATCTCTATTTTTTGCATTTCTTTTTGAACGATTTGTATCACAATTTTTTAACTTTTATGCTCATCCATCTGCATCACGAATCCTGTGCTTTATGCATGTCACAAAAAATATTTCAACAAATTATTCAATATTTTCTTATCCACCGTTCTAATAGACGAATCAAAGGAAGAGTGGGAATTGTTTTTAGAGTTTTTTTTGCATAGTTAGTAGGTGAAAAATTGGCCGGACAAAAATGACCCAGGTTTACACTTGAAAAGGAGTAACGCACTCTTTGCTCCATAATGAGAATAATATCAATAATAATAATCATCATAAGAATCTTAATAATAATAATAATAATAGGAATAAATCGTTATTATGATTATAACTGTGCACGGATGCGTGAAATATATGCGTTTATATAAACGTCCGAAAATCATTGAGACCTCGAGACAGACTGGGAGAAACCCCGAGTTGAAAATATGAAGATTACCCGAAGCAAATAAACACGTTTATGCGAGACGGTCGTAGTCGATCTCGGCAAATTACAGTTCGCTTTTTTTTACATCCTAATTCTACGAATTCATCGTTTATTATCTTCGACTATCGTGCAACTTATGAGATAAGAAAATGAGCAAAACGACTTTGTCTTTCTTTCTGATTTAGCAAGTGAAGGCAAAACCAACATTATCGCTATTTATTTCTTTTAATTACAAATAATATTTATCTTCCTATTTAAACAACCAAACGTGTGAAAAAAATTGTTTAAAAAATTTATAACTCTCGCAGTAATTTAACGAGCTCATGAACAAAAATAATTTTTGAATTATTTTACGATATTTTAATAAATAAGCGTCGGTTGCTTCACATTTGTTTATAAAAAGAGACTTTGTTAAAGGTTCGTCGCTCAATTAAAAAAAACTGTGCTCCAAAGGAAATTCTCGCATCGCAACGTCAGGGCACTCGAGTTTTCGAATAATAAAAGATACTTTTTTCCCTTTATTTTTCATCTTTCGTAAATACCAGTGAAACGTACGAACCTTACCAATTAAAAAAAGAAAAAAAGCGTCACCGAAAATTAATTTACATTCCGCTTTTGTCTGCTATAAAAAAAAGCAAAACAAATAATAAAAAAAGGAACAAACGTTGACCCAATAACCAGAAAACGAAATTTCTAGCTAAGACACAAATTACTACAAATCGTACGTAGTCATTCTCGGAATTAATTCTGGTTGAAAACGATGGTGTATCGGTGAAAGGATCGTTCCAATTAAAGACTCGACGAATGAGTTCATCTCTGCCACGCGATATCGCTAATAAATATCTGTACATCAGTAATAAATACATTGCCAGCTTGTACTATACTGTTACTACTCCCTCGGTATAATTAGATACTATTTCGAGTTATGTGCCTGTACATATACATACATATACATATATATATGGGTGAGAGTCTTAAGCCACGCGAAACCGTTTTATTGCCTCTATACATGCTTTTAGGGACATACGTATACCTATATATAATATACATCGTGTGTACAACACATGCATATGCGTGAGAGTTTGTAAAAACAGCGACAATGCGAAAGGGAGTGGGGATCGAGCTCGAGAGAGTCGACGGATGATATAAAAGAAGCGAAAAGAGGGAACAATGTGAGAGAACGTTCTTCATATACAATACACACACACACACGCACACACATATATAATATATTATATATTATATTATATATTATATTATATATTATATTATATATTATATTATATATTATATTATATATTATATTATATATTATATTATATATTATATTATATTATATTATATCATATTATATCGTATTATATCATATTATATCATATCATATTATATTATATTATATATTATATTATATATTATATTATATATTATATTATATATTATATTATATTATATTATATTATATTATATTATATATTATATATTATATATTATATATTATATATTATATATTATATATTATATATTATATTATATTATATCATACTATATCATATTATATCATACTATATTATATTATATTATATTATATCATATTATATCATATTATATCATATCATATTATATTATATTATATTATATTATATCATATTATATTATAGTATATTATATATTATCTATGTATATATGTTTGTATATGTGATAAAGCTGTATATAGATATAATATATAGTGAGATGAAAGGATGGAAAAAGATACGGGTGAGAGCGAGCGAGGTGCGAGGGGTACGGAGGTTGCCGAGAGCGCCGCCACTCTGGGAGTCTCGGTGAGCAATCCCGGGGTCTGCCACGGCTACGAGCGTTAGTTCGCGTCGGGCATCGAGCGAATGCGCGGCATTCTTCGTACTCGAATGTGCCTCGACTGCTTCATACAAACGTCTGGCTCTCCCGCCTATTATCTCTCTATCACTGTTTACAGTTTCCTTCCACGGAAAGTGTGTTACACATCGCTAATTAAAAACACAAAAATAAAACCAAAAATAAAACAATATAACAACAAAAAGAACAAAGATCAATCAACATCGCGATTAAAAATTAATATATCGTAAATTCAAATGAAAAAAGAAAAAACGATGTTCCAAATTTAATTACGATTGAAACAATCGAGGAAAAAAATTATAAAATTAGATTTTTGTTTGTTTGGTAATTAAGAAATTAATAATAATCGTGGTGTGTTTTGTGAGGATAAAAAGGAGAGAGATATAAAGAATGGTGCATTGAAATCGTCGCAGGAGTCGAGGCGCGACTCTCGGGATCCTCCCACGCTTTATACCAGAAGCCCGGATTTCCTGCGAATGGAATATTTCCCACAGGTACATCCCAGATCCCAGACACGGGACTGTAGCTCTAGCACCTTCTATAATTTCAATCGAAAATATATTTGTGTCTATATATATATATATATAGTTAAATATACAAGTGGCTGGAAAGTCAGTAGTGTGAGCCATACCGGGTCGATCGGACAGACGACTGGCACTTTCTACTTCTTACTATGAAGCGTCCCGTTTCTCGTTTCGCAACGGCAAATCGAGAAAAAAGAAAGAAATACGAAAGATTGTGGACGGCATTGGGAAGAACAAGAAGCGAAGAAAAAAAAACGTAACGCGATGAGCAATAGTCGACTTACTAGGTAGAGAAAGTACCGGAAAGAAGGATTAGGGGGGGGGGGGGGGAAATCTGTTTTAAACAATTAATTTAATTTAATTTTAATTTCAGGGTCAACGAAGAATTTTTCGTTTTGACAAGAATTTATTTAATTGAATTTAACAGTTAATTAAACAATTAATTTAATTCGAGTTTAGTTTCAGGGTCGAGGAATAATTTTGTATTTTTGAAACGAATTTGATTGATTGATTTTTGAGATTTTTTTGAAAATGGAGAATTGTTTTTTTTTGTTTTGAGAAAAATTAATTTAATTCAATTAAACGCCAATTAAACAATTATTTTAATTCAATTTTAATTTCAGGGTCAAGGAAAATTTTTCTTTGTATTTAAGGAATTTGTTTTATTGATTTTTGAGACTTTTTCGAAAATGGAGAATTGTTTTTTTTTGTTTTGACAACAATTAATTTAATTTAATTTTAATTTCAGGGTCAAGGAATATTTTTTCTTTTAAGAAATTTATTTTGTAGATTTTTGAGATTTTTTCGAAAATGGAAAATTGTTTTTTTGTTTTGGGAATAAAATGAATCTTTGGGTAAACTCGTCTCGTTTGTTACAATAACAGTTAGAAATTTATGCTCTTGGCCACAACGGTATAAATTTAAAAGTCTTCGTCCCTTTTATTATGCACTTGTCACGTTTATCGGAGCGTGCAGAATTTCTTACTGGCTCTGCACGAGAGCCCCGAGAGACGTTTGCGTGCTTTGACAACCTCTGTATTACACAGTTTTAGAACTTTATACATTGGGTACTCAGTCTCTGCTTTGGATTGCTTATGGATATGTTTTAGCTTAGTTAAAAAAGAAAACGGTACACGCGCGTCATACAACATGTGTTTCAATACGAAAGAAAATATTTATTACACGCGCGGTATTACAATATTGCAATATGAATTACGATCTTGATTAATTTTGAATTATTAATAAGCAAACTTTCAAATTTGGGTAAAATAAAAATTCACATTTCATAAAACAATAATTGAAATACGATAAAGTTATGTACGATTATATTAGACAATAATAACAATAATAATAATAAAAGAAATAATCAATATCTTTATTATTATTGTTATAAAATTATTGGAACGTAAATGACAATTTAGATCAATGTTTGACTTATTCGAATAACTAAATTTCGAAATTTTTGAATAAAAACAATATTTGTTTTTCGGAAAATAGTAATACGATAAAATTTTCAATTATATTAGATAATAATAGCAATAATAATAATAATAAAAGAAATAATACATACATTTATTATTATTCTTTTGTAAAATAATAATTCGGATACGATAAAATTATGCAAATTGATATTAACTAATGATAATAACAATAATAATAATAATAACAGAACAAATAATGAATCCTTTTATTATTATCATTATCTAAAAGCGCGTCAAGTGAGGTACGGTTGTACATAGCGGAATGTGTGCGCATATATATCTTCATAAACGTCATAGATCTAGCTAGGATCGAGCCAACTGCGATGCAAAGGGTTTATAAATGTAAAGCTTCTGAAAGGAAGGCGTTGATCACACGGCACATGCCGAGTGCGAGTGAAAACATTTCGTATTGAACGGACGCGTGACGCGCCGAGTCTATTGGATCATACAGAATAACGTCTGTTTGATTTTTTTTAACGTACATCTTCTTTTTTAATTACTAGAGCTTTGATCACTTTGATCCAGACCTAGGAAACGCATCTCGTTTACTCGACGATTCGTAGGAATGTAACCGGCTATAAACGTAAGATTCATGAATACGTTACGAGTGAGTGTTATATGCGACGTGCGCTTGGAAATTTTGATCAGTACCTACTCCAGCAAGCACCGAACAACTGATCAGGTTAAAAATTGGCAGGTGCACAGAGAATTATGGCTAATAGTGACAATTGGTATTTTCTTTTCATAATTTTGGAAATAGTGTTGCAGGCGACGAGCGATTCAAAGACACCATTCGTGCTTTTTCCGGCCTTGGGCGTTAGGGTTTTGAGGGTATCTAGAGAATTGTGGCAAAGATTTTGGAAAAAAAATACCAAGAGCCACTTTTTGCCATAATGCTCTGTATGCCTGCCAATTTTTAACCTGATCGGTTGTTTAGTGCTCGTATGTTTAGTGATCCAAGTTTCGATGCTTACATACGACGAGCAATTCGAAAACGCGAACCATATTTTCTCCGGCACTACGCAACCAATCGGGTTAACATTTTGAGGGTAGCTAGATAATGATGGCAAAAAGTACCTACCTTTTGTCTTTTTAAAAAATTTTGAAAATTGGCTCGTAGGTGATGAGTTATTTGAAAACACCATCCGTATTTTCGGAGCGGAGTTGAGCGTTAAAGTTTTGAGGGTATCTAGAGAATTGTGGCCAAAATTTTGGAAATAAATACCAAGGGCCACTTTTTGCTATAATGCTCTGTGTACCTGCCAAATTTTAACCTGATCGGTTGTTTAGTGCTCGTATGTTTACTGATCAAATTTTCAATGTGTGCGTACGACGAGCGATTCGAAAACGCGAACCGCATTTTCTCCGGTACTACACAACCAATCGGGTTAAAATTTTGAGGGTAGCTAGATAATGATGGCAAAAAGTACCTACCGTTTGTTTTTTTCAAAAATTTTGAAAATTGGCCCATAGGTGACGAGTTATTCGAAAACACCATCCGTATTTTCGGAGTGGAGTTGAGCGTTAAAGTTTTGAGGGTATCTAGAGAATTGTAGCCAAAATTTTGGAAACAAATACCAAGAGCCACTTTTTACCATAATGCTCTGTGTACCTGCCAATTTTTAACCTGATCGGTTATTTAGTGCTCGTATGTTTACTGATCAAATTTTCGATGCGTACGTACGACGAGCGATTCGAAAACGCGAACCGCATTTTCTCCGGTACTACGCAACCAATCGGTTTAAAATTTTGAGGGTAGCTAGATAATGATGGCAAAAAGTACCTACCGTTTGTCTTTTTCAAAAATTTTGAAAATTGGCTCGTAGGTGATGAGTTATTCGAAAACACCATCCGTATTTTCGGAGTGGAGTTGAGCGTTAAAGTTTTGAGGGTATCTAGAGAATTGTGGCCAAAATTTTGGAAATAAATACCAAGAGCCACTTTTTGCTATAATGCTCTGTATGCCTGCCAATTTTTAACCTGATCGGTTGTTTAGTGCTCGTATGTTTACTGATCAAATTTTCGATGTGTGCGTACGACGAGCGATTCGAAAACGCGAATCGCATTTTCTCCGGCACTATGCAACCAATCGGTTCAAAATTTTGAGGGTAGCTAGATAATGATGGCAAAAAGTACCTACCGTTTGTTTTTTTCAAAAATTTTGAAAATTGGCCCATAGGCAAAGAGTTATTCAAAAACACCATCCGCACTTTCTACTATACTGAGCGTTAAACAGTTTTCTAGGCTATCTATGCCAACAATTTTGCAAAAATAAGACACGTAACCACTTTTTGCCTTAATTCTCTAGATGCCCTCAAAGTTTTAAGGCGATCGGCTGCTCAGTGCCGAAGGAATTGCGAAGCACGTTTTCGAATCGCTCGTCGTCTGTAACACTTACTCAAACCGATGCGACAGCGCGATAGTTGCGACCAAGCGCGAGTAGAAAAAGTCTGTCTCGAGCAGACACGCAGTCGGCTCCGAAAACATCCAAGATTTTATGTACAAAAATTGTCCACGTTACTTAACTAATTAAGTACTCGTCGTTTCCTCAATTTCGATCAGACTTAAAGAACGTGCCTGAATAATTCAACCGGATGGCACGGCGATTAAAAAAAGTAGATAAAGAAGGAGGGCTGTGTCGATAGAAGATAGATATACACGATTTACTTTCTGACAGATATCAAATAGTGAACACGGGGGCTTCTCTCGCGGCCCCGCTCTCGTTTCGAAATCCAGCAATACCTTCTACCACCAGTCGAACCGTAAATATCCCACGAGTCGTCGTGACTTCACTGAAACATGCGCACACGTACGCGAGAAACCAGACCTCGAACCGTGAAACGTTTTATTGCGTTAAATATAAAGTCTCTTGACAGTCGGACTCGAAGAAAGAAAGAAAGAAAAAAAACACATTTATACACCCGTGCACATAATTTTAGCATGTTTTCGTTTGATTCATCGATTATAAATATCGTCACGAACTTTTCTACGCGTTTCTCCCGTATATATTGTCACCGAAATAAAAAAAAGAAAGTTAACTAGGTCGTCACAAAATTCACAATAAAAATACGAAAAATCAATCTTCCTTTCGTTTTCGTTTAAATATTTCTCAAAAAAAAACTAAAATAAGCAAGTATGTCGTACAAAAATCTGAAAAATTGTAAAGTACAAGTCCCAATCTTTCACGCTTTATCATCGAAATGTTATCGGAAGCAGATTTGCGACAAAATTTTTCATTTCAACTTTCCACTATTTTTCTTTTTATTAATTATAAATAATTAACTACTCTCACTCGAAAAATTATTCTTAGCGTTGATTCATACAGAGTGTGATTTAACTGATTAATCAATTTTTGGAAAACAATTATGCTTTTATTCTTTATTTCGAAATTCATTCGTTAATTAATTATCGTTCGTTGATGCATTCGCTATTAAATTTCATTGGTATGAATTAACGTCGAGAAGTTAATTTCCATTGACTGTCTTAGATGAATCAGGTGCTCTCGTATTACGTTCGTTGTTCATCAAGAACTGATATATATATATGTTTTTAACACTGGCGAGGCTCGCAGTCAGCAGACTACATTATCGAATGAGTAACATAGCAAACGACACTACGCATTGTCGCTCGAAAGAGTTGAGTAATTCACGGGTTGAAGATCAAAGTAGATGTGGCAACGATCACTTGACAAAGCCGACGACCTCGTGGGTTGCAAAATATCTCGAAAGTTCGTCGATGAGTAAATTTTCAAAACCCACACAATTTTTTCATTATTTTACCACCGATACAATGAACCGGATTCGAGTCCAAATTTGGAAAGATTCAAACTCTTCGAATTCAAATATTTACGCGGAAAAAAAAATCAAACGGAAGATAGTCGATTGATTAATTTGTTTAAAAAAAAATCGTCACCTAGTTGCTTTCGCTATTTGTAATTTATTTAAAAATAATTTGTTCATCTTATTTCTTTGTTCATGATGTAAATGTAACCTTCGTATTCGTTAATTGCGAATTTTATTAAATTAAAATTTGGATAAATTCGAATTCCTCGAATTCAAATATTTCCAGAGAACAACAAATTCAATCATAATTTATTTCCAAAATAATTTGTACATTTTAATAATTTACTATTTCTGTTAGTTAAAAATGTTATGAATTAAATAATTAATAATAATATCGATTATTTAATTAATTTGATTAATTATTTTTTTTATTAATTAAAAATATATGCCAAATGTTTCTACTTCATCGAATCAGGATTAAAATTTATTAGTTTTCATCATTTTTAATAATGTAAGAATTTAAAGTCCATCGATTAATTCGATTAAAAACTATTATATTGAATTAAATACTGGCGTTTCTCTGAATCGTACAGAGGATAATATATAAGGATTCAGCAGTGGCTGATGAGAGAATCCGGTTATACCGGAGTATGGACGCAATCAGTGAATGTTAAACAATGGGGAGAACGAGAGAGGTCTGCACAGCCAGCAGCCGAGCCATGATCGCAATTTCGTACAATTGTTCGGTTAATGCTATGCTGCGAGGTACACATACACATGGAGTATGATGATCCACGTGTCTGTCGATCCAGCATGCATGCTGCACACCCTTCGATAAACTATATGTACAGCTATCCCTCTATTATAGCTCGTGTACCAACGGCTTGAATCGAAGTACACTCGTACCTGTCTCTTGGTGTGTGCAACGACCGGTGTCGTTGTTCCTCGTGCGAGGCTATTGGTGTTCTTTGTGTAACGGATTATAACGTCACGTTCCAACATTCCATTGACTCTGTAGAGCCTGGTTATACACTACAGGCTATATATTTGTATTTGTAGAAAATTGACATTCCATCGTCTTTCAATGGGGAAATTGATAACAAGTTTTTCATTAGTTTGCAATGTTTAATTCGATGATAAGAATATATTTGTATTTGTAGAAAATTGACACGCCATCGTTATTCAATGGGGAAATTGATAACAAGTTTTTCATTAGTTTGCAATTTTCTTATTCGATGATAAGAATTTGTTTATATTTGTAGAAAATTAACATTCCATCATTATTCAATGGGGGAATTGATAACAAGTTTTTCATTAGATTGCGATTTTTTTATTCGATGATAAGAATATATTTGTGTTTGTAAAAAATTGATATTCCATCGTTATTCAATAAAGAAATTGATAACAAATTTTTCAATAGTTTGCGATTTTTTATTCAATGATAAAAATATGTTTGTAATTATAGAAAATTGATATTCCATCATTATTCAATGGGGGAATCGATAACAAGTTTTTCATTAGTTTGCGATTTTTTATTCGATGATAAGAATATATTTGTAATTATAGAAAATTGATATTCTATCGTTATTCAATGGGGAAAATAATAACAAATTTTTCATTGGTTTGCCATTTTTATTCGATGTAATAATATATTTGTATTTATAGAAAATTAGGAGTTGTTTTTACCTTTTACAACTGTTTATTTTTTTTTCAATAAATTTGCTTGCATTCCCAATTTCTCGAGTCAAAGTTATAAAGCAAAGGGGACTCGAAGTTACTGAATCACATATTTTGGCAAATAAATCAAGATATAAAAAATAGTACAAAGATATAAATTTCGATACCATACGTCGGATCGTTCGGAGTCGAACGTTCGCAATCAATCAGAATCTTTTTTTTAATTCAATTTTTATACGCTACTGTAAACACACAAAAAACAAATAACAAAACATTTCAATCAAATTTGAAAAACCGCTACAAACCTCTCGATACGAACAATTAATTTTTCCCAATCCTAAATTGAATTCGCAGTTGTATCGTATCGTTGCATTTCAACCACATATCTCACGTGTGTCACGTCGCGACGTGATTGAAAAAAAGTGCGATAGCACGACGGAAATTGCATATTTTCAAATCCAATCGAAACCTCGAAATTGATCAATGCGATACGCGAATACGTTTTTCTTATCAATTCACGCATCGCTGTGTAAAAAATGCAACTGATTGATTAAACACCCCGTCGAATCAAACAAAAACATCGAATTCACAAAATACTTTATACAATCTCTACATTGTATTTTATCCAATTAAATCAATTTTCAACAAACTAATTAAAATTGAATTTAACAATGTAATTACTTTTCTACCAACGATGTGCATACGTCACCCTAGTGAATAATTTCGTCCCTACAATTTGAATTTTCATTCATTCCACAATTTCACTTCCACCAGGCAAAAAACATAATCAACGAATTCTTTATCAAAATTTCACCTAAATCAACCAAAAAAATGAATTTTACTCAAGGACCTCGATACTATAATTATATTTACACCACAAAATACTTTGTATTTTATCCACCACAATCTCTACATTGTATTTTATCCAATTAAATCAATTTTCAAAAAGCTAATTAAAATTGAATTTAACAATGTAATTACTTTTCTACCAACGATATGCACACGTCACCCTAGTGAATAATTTCGTCCCTACAATTTGAATTTTCATTCATTCCACAATTTCACTTCCACCAGACAAAAAACAAAATCAACGAATTCTTTATCAAAATTTCACCTAAATCAACCAAAAAATGAATTTTACTCAAGGACCTCGATACTATAATTATATTTATACCACAAAATACTTTGTACAATCTGTACATTGTATTTTATCCAATTAAACCTGTTTTCAACAATCTAATTCAAATTGAATTTAATAAAATAATTACTTTTCTATCAACGAAGTGCATACGTCACCCTAGTGAATAATTTCGTGCCTGCAATTTGAATTTTCATACATTCCACAATTTCATTACCACGTGGCAAAACCAAAATCAACGAATTCTTTATCAAAATTTCACCTAAA